>CM056051.1:145994254-147380832 GCA_029574335.1 Rana kukunoris | reverse complement strand
TTATATATATTTTTTAACTAAAGATATAGTGTGCAAACAATTATAAAATCAGGTACAATTCGTATCAAAACAAATAAATGATATGTTTCTACAATAGAGATAAATGACGCTTGAATGTTCAGATGATATTTACATTATATGACAAGGTATATTCCTAGCTCTTATTTAAATCATCCTGGCGTAACTTGAAACCTTTTAGTTATTAATTGACATAACCTTGACATTGCATTATTTCTTCTCAATATCAAACAGATCTCTTGCTACTACTTCTTATATATGTGTACATAACAAATGTTATATGGTACACAAGCTTTTTGTTAAATTTGGTGAGGATCTATCTTCACATACGACATCACTCTCAAACCACAATAGTTGGCACTTAGCTTTTTAAAGACAAACGTAATGTGCGTATATCTCCTAATATTTGGAATATAATTATCTCGTACTGCAGTTAGACATAATTAACGCCCAAATTATATTTGCCAAGTATATTTAAATGGTCTTAGTGGAGTGTATGTGAAAAAAACCTCAGAATTACCAAAAAGGTAAATAATCAAAATTCCAATCTTACCAGTAATTTAGAGTCCTGTTTGAGAAGGGAAAGCCTAATGAAGGATTCCTGTGAACTCCCTTACATGTTTGGTCACTCTCTGCTCCTTCCGGCTTCCTTCAGAGATCAGAATAGCTTCCAGCCATCAGCCCTCCAGAGATCAGACTTGCCATCTCTCGAGCTTCTCCCATTGACCTCGACCTCCTATCATTGTCCTGTGCAATACTTTTATCTTCCCAAAGAAGTGGGTGTGTTTTCCCCTATCACGTGACTGACTATGTCACATGATAATATGTTTTGGTGGGTGACCAACTTGAACCATGCTGATATTAACCTGTAGGGGGCAGTGGCGTTTAAAGAATAATTCCTAATTCTAGGGTTATTCAGAGTTAACCAGGATTTATGACCCCCTGTGACCTGAATCTTGGTGTAGCATCATAAGTTGTTATATATGTCAAACAACATGACAACAAACCTAGACATTCAGGCGGCCCCCAAAATTTACGATTGAGATAAGGTGTGATAATCTACCCCCATGCCTAGGAAAGTTCCTTTAAACTAATGCTGGGATGTGATCAAAGCCATCTAATACTTTGGAATATTATAGGATCTCATACCTGGGACCCCAGTAATGTCTATGTATTTGCGAGTATACTATGTGAACTATTAATACACATATATTGTCATGGCATAATGAAGACACAATACTATTTAAGATATATAATTCCATTGGGATAGTGAATATAGCCCCTCTAGTCTCATAGTATAAAGACCACCATGTGTGTAGTGTCATGCTGTGCCAGGCCTTTCATTCTCTTATCTTATAAGTGTCAAACCCAAAGAGAAATGACCTGGAAGACGGCACAGATAGCATCCTTACAACCTAGAAGCAGTGTCTATTCATGCCTGAGAACCTATATTTAAACTTTAACAGGGAAAAATGGTGGTGCTAAGTTCACCATATCCATGTATATGGAACATTATGAAACATATATTATGTGCGATTTTCATATGTATTCTTTAACCCCAAATGTTCTGACAGAATAATTTAAACAATGGTTTGATAAAGGGTGTAAAGCAGTGGCGGCCCGTAATGCAGGCCGCAGGGGGGGCTCTAACAGACTTAAAAAAAGGATGGACTTGGGGCGCACCCAGTTGTGTGACAATAGTGAATGAATATTTGCTATTGTCACACTAAGTCTCTTCCTGGCCAATCAGGACCCGTTTCCCGATCGGCTGAGAGGAGAAGCAATCCTATTGGCCTGAAAAAAGGAGAAGGAATATTCCCGCGCTGCCCGTATTAATAGGGATAAAGATACTAGTTGCCGCAAACACCAGATAGGTCAACCATAGCCCCAAAAATGTATGGAATAAAAATCAATGAGTGGTGTTTGCGCTCTAGGTATTAATTAAAATAATAATAGTGGGTATACAATAAAGCACATATAGAATATAAATCCTAAACATACAGAGGTAGAGAATAGCCACTATAGATGAATACATTAAAATGCAGGTGATAAAAGTGACAATGGCGAAATACAATCTTCAGATAGGCTAATAGTAAAGTGATAAAAAAAGTCCACATACATAATTCTTTACATAAATATTAAAATGCTACTAGTATAGAACAAGTCCATATAAGAGTGAACTGGAGCCGTGAAGTGCTGCTCCAAATGATACTCTGTGCAGATCCCAAAAATGTGTGACTTGGTGATTAGTTTCTTCAGTGCAATTACACCTCTGTGTATATCATTTAAAAATTACAAGTTCGTGTAGTAAGCGTAATTGAGATAACTGTTTTGTTTCCTTCCCACTGGATCATTGCACAGCACTCTGCTAAACTGGGGGCAAATTTTTTGCTCCCATAGGACGACAGTTTTTTGAAAGTAGTACAATTATTTATACCAGGAGTAGGTAGTTATACAGGAGTAGCTGTCTTTAAGCAAAAATCAAAACATTTAACAAGGTACTTTCTTTGTATATAGGGTAATGTGGTATGTGTTCTTACATGCTTGATGTTGGAATATTACAATATATAGCAAGGAGACATTTGCTGTGGCCATAATTCAGGGCTCTTCTTCTTTGGGTATTCCTTCCAAAATCTGTATAATTTGTTTGGTTTGGTCTCTCAGGTACGCTTTTGTGTTCTGTACGTCTGGCTGTAGGTATATATTGACCCATCCTAGCGGTCAGGGAATCAATCCTATTTACTATCGGTCTTGAAGGGGGAATGGACTTGTCTTTATGAATCTTGGGTAGTGAATTCTATTGGCCTAGGAGGAGGAGGGAAAAGAGAGGGAGGAGGAGACACACGGCCCCCGGGATGCAGAGGAGGAGATGCAGGGGAAGCCGTCCCCCAGCTCTGCATGCCCCATAGATGGGGTAAGTGTGGGGCTGGTGACCCGACCAACCGACCCACTGGGGGAACCTAAAAATGTACCACCAGCCGCCACTTGTGTAAAGGCAGCGTTTAATTGATTCCATATGCTATTGTCATTGATTTGGCATACTTGATAATATTGTATTTATATTACAGAAGACAATTCAAAACATAATATTAATTGCATGAGGTACATTACAGCTTTTATCATCTGACATACGACATGTAGTATGAAGGAAAAAACAGACTAACACGATCCAGATTGCAATGCATAAATGTTACACTTATTAAAATGGGATAGCATGAAAATATAAAGAATGACCTTTTTACTGTAATTTCACAGTATACAGGAATCAGAAATGCAACTGCTACAAGATGCTAAGCGATTCACAAATCAACTTGAACAACAGCAACATGAGCTGCAAAAAGTTGATCAGTTTCCTGAGAGCTCCAACACAGAAGTATCCAGGATGAGGCAGCAATTGCTGAAATATAACAACGATTTGCATGAAGCAGAGGACAGAGAATATCGTCTTCAATTTAAACTTGACTGGTAAATGAGCTTGAGTAAAAGCATACTTTTTCATTCTTTAGTTTGCTTTTAAATATTTTAACATAGACGTTGGCAAGATCTTTACACAGTGATCACCAGTCACAAAATAGGGGAGACATCACTATAATGGTACAGTAAGTCATAAAGCATCCTACCATAGCGATAAACATCTTGTTTGTTTTTTCAATAACCAACTCTCCTTACTAGCTTTAGCTAAAAAAAAAAAAAGAGTCGGGGATAGAGTGGCAACATTATTCAGATATAGAATTATTAAATTATTGGTAGATCACCAACCACAGGATGGGCTGTGGGTGTCTATAGTAATGGAGTGCCACGTCCTGAATATATTGGAACAGCAAATGTTAAGGTACAAAGAGATTTAATCTGTTGATTAATCTGTTGTGCTACTGTAGTGCTGTTTTTCAATTTAATTCTATGTATTGTTTTCTTTTTTAACAACCCTTATGGTTTACATGTTAATAAACCTATTTGCATTTTTATAATTGGGTGCCTACAAAGTCCATTTCTTTGTACCTTTAACATGTGCTGTTCCTTATTCAGACATAGTTATCTGTTTTTGTGGAAAGGCTTGTATATGTATCGACATCATAAAGGTCTTTGTGCAGTTTGAAAGTAGGGTACATTCAGAAGTAAAATATGAAAGTTTCAAAGAAAGATGAGGTGAGAAAATGCTCCGGGAGAAGGTAAGAAAAAGTGTGTGTGTGTGTGTGTGTGCGTGGGGGGGGGGGGGGGGAGGCTAGTTTTTGGTAAATCTCAGCAGAAAGTGATTAATTGTATTGCTTGGGGAAACAGAGGTGGTTTGTGAATGGTTTTAATGTAATCAATATAGGCGATGATCCGGAGAGAATCCGGTGGGTTCGATCGGTATTTTCTGGGGATTTTAATTTATCTTATTAGAAAATTATATAATGCAAAATAACCAGGTTGGTATGATGAAAACGTCTGTGAGGGTTTTTGATGACGAACCGAGATGGTGGGGGCCCCATCGTTTTTGAAAATCATCGGGTTTTTTAAAACTTATTGGTTTAATTATTGATGGTTTAAAAAAAACATAGAAAAAATATAATCGTCTGTGGGGGCAATCCATCGGTTAAAAATCAGAATCAAGTCGACGCATGCTCGGAAGCATTAAACGTAATTTTTCTCAGCATGTCGTTGTGTTTTACGTCACCGTATTCTGACACGATGAACATGAACAAAAATCCATCAGACCGTTTTCATCAGATGAACCGATCGTGTGTACAGCGCATAAGAAAGGCACTGTGAATGCAAGGGTGTGAGATTGAGGAAGAAGGCCACAAGGTTATCACCTAGATAGACATTTTTTTTAAGGAGTGATTTTCACTCACCTAATTCCAAAACTGCATAAGGTAGCGTGTAAATATAGTATGTATGTTCAGTTATCCTAAAATAAATTAACAATATAATTAATTAATCCAAGGTATACATTTACTAGTCTTATGGTGTAAAATTGTCCAGTTTTATGCACTATTTCTGTGACATGAAACTCAACATGAGTTTAACAGTGGTTCCTTTTTTTGAGCCCAACAAGTTAATTTCTAGCTTACGTAAACCATGGCAAAACATCAGGTCTTTAACGGGATTGGAACTTAATGTTGCTTCCTGGATATTACTAATTTCCAGTGAAATACTGTTCTAAAAAGATAAATGGTTTATGAGTTGAAGATTATTGTCTTTGGATATGCCTTTTTGTGGATTGGTTTCTACCTGATCAGATTACATTCAGAGGATTTCACCAGATAGCAATGGTTCCTATCTGACATCCAGGGCCGATCCGCCCTATAGGTTCACTATACAAGCTGCTTAGGGCCCCGCAAAGCTGTGGAGGCCCTAAATTACTAGAGGCCCGCCTGGTGAGAAGCCCCTCACCCGCTTCTCAACTTGCTGGCTGGCTGCATGGGAGAAGAGGTAAGAAGTTATCACGCCCGCTTCTCACTTTAATGTAAGATGCCGTTTCCGACAGCAGAACATCCCCGCTTCTCAACTTTAATGTGACGTCATTTTGCTTAGGGCCCCAGGTAGGTCAGGATCGGCACTGCTGACATCCTAGTAGAAATAATCTCCCTTCAACCTGGGAAAACTCCAGGAGTGGATGACTACCTATTATAAACCTACAGAAACAATCTGGCTCTTATATTGCAAAAGACCAGCTCGGAAGCATTGAAGCAATAGTTTCTTTCAATCTCCATTTTTTTTTATTGTTCTGGCTGTACCTCTTTGCATATCAGTTCCCCTGCCTGTGACTTTTTAAAACACTACAATTGCAAATCAGCTTTGCTGAATTGCAATTGTTCTTCCCTTAGAAGGGTGACCCATTTACAATTTACTCTTCAGAACACTGAATGTATAGAAAGATGGTTTGAACTATCAGATTTTCCATACGGGTGAAGAGTAGGAAAGCCGCAACAATTGTTGCTTGTCCATTACATGTGTTATAAAGAATGCTTGACATTTTCATCGTTAGAGCAAATGCTGTTTGAGTCATATGGTATTAAGACGATGCTTCTTATACAGAAATCTATTGTTTTACAGATGGACTATGCCATTCATTATCTCATTACTTCCTATTTATTTCATAGCCTAAAAAAATGTCACGTTTTAAATGAGATAACAACAATGACAATATTTCTGGTACATTATGAGTAGAAGTTTCATGACAAGTGCATGACAGCCATTTGAAAAATTAAATGTCACAGTTAAATATACATCAGTGCTTTCTCTAAAAAATGTACACAGAGTACAAGAATAAAAAAGGAACAAGCTATTTTCTTCTGATCACCTAAATTAAATAAAAAGTTGCACCTCTGCTGAGATATACTGTACATAATGCCCTACTGATAAACTTATACACATATTAACCACTTCCTTACTGGGCATGTAAACCTCCTTCCTGACCAGGTGAAATTTCAGCTTGCGGCACTGCTGTCGCTTTAACTGACAATTGCGCAAACGGTCGTGCGATATGGCTCCCAAACAAAATTGGCGTCCTTTTTCCCCCACAAATAGAGCTTTCTTTTGGTGGTATTTGGTCACCTCTGCGGTTTTTATTTTTTGCGCTATAAACAAAAAACGACGACAATTTTGAAAAAAAATACAATATTTTTTACTTGTTGCTATAAAAAAATAGCCCAATTTAAAAAAAGCTGAAAAATCAGTTTAGGGCGATACGTATTCTTCTACATATTTTTGGTAAAAAAATAAAAAAAATCGCAATAAGCGACTGGTTTTGCGCAAAAGTTATAGCGCCTACAAAATAAGGGACAGAATTATTATTTTTCATAGATTATCTTCATTTGACACAGAGACAATTCCTTACTAGTAATGGCGGGAGACGATCTGCGATTTTTATTGCAACTGCGACATCATGGCGGACACAGATCGGACACTTTTAAAACACATTTTTGGCAATGCCATTCACATTTATACTGCAATCAGTGCTATAAATTATAGCACTAATTACTGTATAAGGCCGCCAAAAATGTACACACGAGGGGATATGTCCGCCGAAAACGGTCCGCATGGACCGTTAAAAATCAGCAGACATCTCCGCTTTCGTGTGTAAAAAAAAAATGGGCTAGCGGACAGATAATTCTCCACCCTATTTTGACAGATTTCGCAAAGCAGTGCTTTTGAAAAAAATCCATCCGGTAGGAATCTGTCCGCCCGACATAAAAAAATATTGTATTTTTCTGCGCTGGTTTAGCGCAAAAAATAAAAATCACTCAAATACCAGCAGACATGTCGTCCCCCACCGCCGCCGCCGCCGAATGGATTCGGCGCATGCGCGGAAGTGTTTTACTTCCTGGTGCGGTGACGTGGTGGTGAAAAAAAAAAAAATCGCGGCGGTGTGTACACGCCATCGGATCAAACTCCCGATCGGGACATTATCCGATGCGACTGCGAATGGTCCGCACATCGGACACGTTTTAACACATCGGCATTCATTTATACTGTCCGATCGTGCTGTATGGGGCACTAATTATGTATAAATGACTGGCAGGGAAGGGGTTAACACTAGGGGGTGAATAAGGGGTTAATGTGTATCCTGCATTGTGTTCTAACTGTGGGGGGAGGGGGGTGACTGGGGGGGTGAACGATCTGTGTCCCTATGTATAAGGAACACAGATCGGTCTGCTCTCTCCAGTGACATGACGCTGTCATTGTGAGAGCCGGCAATGAGAAATGATCTCATATGTTTACATATGAGATCATCTCTCATTGGCCCATCAGATCGCATCGCAAACGGCCACTCTGATTGGCCGTTCGCGGCGATCTGTGATTGGCTGTGTCCAAGGGACACGGCCAGTACACAAGTTCCCCGCTGCGCGCTCTGGAGCGCGCGCTGGGAACAAAGAAAGGGGCTGCCGTGAAAACACGGCAGCCCGGAGATTTAGAACCACCCTGCGGCCGCATATAGTCGTACGGCCGTAGGGAAGTGGTTAAGGTTATATTACGTATTAAAACATTGAAGTATAAATTCAGTCTCCATGCATTTGTAGCTTTGTTACTATTACAACGTTTACTAGTAAAAAAATAAATTATATAATAAAAATGCCATAAATCTATCCCCTATTTTGTAGACACTAAGGGCCAGATTCAAGTACATTGGCGCATATATAGACCGGTGTAGCGCATCTCCTTTACGTTAGACCGGCTCAATTTCGAGCCGCAAGTGCCGTATCCACAGAGTATTTAAGCCCAAATTTGCGCCGGCGCAACTTACATTCCGAGGCCTAAGGCAGTGTAATTCAAAGTGGGAAGGACGTGGGCGTGTTTCATTGAAATGAGCCGGGACCCCATGAAAATGAAGGGCCGGCCAGACTGGGCATGTGACTATGGTCAGAGCCTCTCTGCACATGCTCACTACTCGGCCCGGAGCAATCAGTGAGATAGGAACTAGGCCCGGCAGACTTAGTGAGATACGCCCAGTGCATAAATAGGCCCAGACATACGTCCTTTCATTGCAAAAGTACATCCATTTTTTCCCCTCCCTGAAGCAAGGTGTTTTGTTCCCTTGTCTGTTGCTGTTTATAGGTTTGTGTCGTGTCGGTGTGTTCCATTATTTTGAGGGCCATCACCCAATTTATATACACACATATATATATATATATATATTTTAAAAACATTTTTTAATAATAAATAATATAATTATAATAATATTTAAAATATTAAATATATATTAGATATAAAAAAGAAAATGATATATTTATTATATTAACTAATTTAAAATATATACTAAACAGAAAAAATGTATATAAAATATATATTTACCCATTAGGGTGAAAAGAGCCACTGGCAAGGAAATGGAGTGTTGCCAGTACCTTGCCCAGTGGCGGTCGGCAGATCCTCTCCCGTGTAAGAACAGGGGAGTCCGCGCTATGGTGAATAAAGTAGCTGCTGCCTCCCAGTAGGATCCCTATGTGGGGACCTAATATAAATATGGATAGGAGAAAGGGAAATGGTGCTGCTAAATAATACCTTTGTCGGGTATATCCGTGGGGTGAGCCCAATGGTAATAGGCCCCCCTTTTGGCTGAAAGTCTAATAGGTAGGAATCCCTACTAGTGTGGTTGATTACACTAGTAACCACACTAGTAGGGATTCCTACCTATTAGACTCTAGAGACACATTTTTTTCTTTGTTTTATATGATTTAGGGTGCATCGGTCATAACTGGCATCCTTATAGCAGCATAGGATCATTTTACTTTATCAATCTTTGGGCCTGCTGGCCCGCACAGGCTCCTGACCTAATTAATCCACCTTTACTCAATTTCACTGAAATTAGTGGAAGCTGAGGAACCAACATCTAACACAGGCTATCTCTCCAATTGCACCCTAATTCCAGCCAAAAGGGGGGCCTATTACTATTGGGCTCACCCCACGGATATACCCGACAAAGATCCTCTCCCGTGCCCTCCTCCTTGCCCTCCTCCTTCTGCGCTCATCTAAAGTCAGTAGTATAGCTATGAGCAAGGATGCCCCTGGCATGTTGGCATACAGATTGTTGTCCTGCAAGTGTGGCTGCTCAGCTCGTCCCTAACGGTGTTGCTTTAGCTGACATGTAGACGGATTGTCCAAATTTAAACCTGCTTTTATAAGGACTAACTTTAGACCGGACGTGCAGCTGATTCGCACAGGGCGTAGCCTGCACCGCACAAACTTACTTTTGTGGATCGGCGTATCTCCCTCATTTGCATATTTGCATAGGAAATCAATGGTGTGGACGGAATAAATGTGCACCTAGGATGTGCAGGCGTAGGCAAGTTGGGCCGGTCAGGAAAAGCTTATTTTGGTGCGGATCTAGTTCTGTGGGTACGGTGCATAGATATTCCGGCGCAAATTTAGACTTAGGCGGCACATCTCGAGATACTCTGGCGTAAGTGCTTTGTGAATCTGGCCCTTTGCTCAAACCAATCAATATACACTTATTGCGATTTTTTTTTTCTAAAAAGGAGAATACATATCGGCCTAAATTGTGAAAGAAAGAAAGTTAAACATATTTTTTTTTAAATTGTCACTCTTTTTTTGTTTATAGCACAAAAAATAAAAACTGCAGGTGATCAAATACCACCAATTTGTGGGAAAAAAGCATGTCAATTTTGTTTGGGTACAAGGTCGCACAACCGCGCAATTGTCAGCTAAAGCGATGCAGTACAGAATCGCAAAAAATGCTCTGGTCAGGAAGGGGGTAGATCCTTCCGGGGCTGAAGTGGTTAATGACCAGGCCATTTGTTTTGCGATTCGGCACTGTGTCACTTTAACTCACAATTGTGTGACACTGTACCCAAACAAAATTGCTGTATTTTTTCCCCCCACAAATAGAGCTTTCTTTTAGTGGTATGTGAGCCCCTCTGCAGCTTAAAAAAAATTATACAAACAGGCTGTTTTTTTAAAGAAAAAAACAGCTTGTTTTGTATCATTTAATCTTCCCTGATTGCCGCACTCTCCCTGGAGATTGCCTTTTTTGGCCTCGGGATTCCCAAGTTTTTGGTGCTGTGGGTGAGTTTGTATTGCTTAAAATTCCATCTTTCCATTGGGTCCTATCCATTACTATTGTGGGGTCACTATCAGAGGGATTAGTTTATACCTCAGTATTCTACTTTCAATACATGACATTATACCATGAAGATTGGTCAATAGTTATGTATATATTTTGATGTTATTATCGTATATATGATTATATGCTTTTTTGTAGATCTTTTTCTGACTTATACTCCTGAAGAAGGGGTTATCCCCTTCTTCAGGAGTATAAGTCAGAAAAAGATCTACAAAAAAGCATATAATCATATATACGATAATAACATCAAAATATATACATAACTATTGACCCCGAAACATTTTGAGTGTACAACGGGAAGATTAGTATCCGTACATCCAGTGCGGATTGACCATCTATATCTAATGTCCCTTGTATGTCAGATAAATGGCATATATATATATATATATATATATATATATATATATATATATATATATATATATATATATCAGCATCCAATGTCCAGGATCTATGTATTTAAGGCTGATTTTATTATATATGATTTTGTAAAATAAATTAATATTTTTGTAAATTGACTTTGTAATTCAGGGGTGCCCAACCTTTTGAGGAGGGAGGGCCACTTTATCGACTTAGTAACCAGTCGCGGGCCACAATGAGCGTCAGTAGCGTAGCGTGGGTTGTCAGCTCCCGTGGCAAGGCAAGTAATTTGCGCCCCCTAACCTGTGGAGTTTTGGTACTCCCTGAGTCCCTTCCCTTCCTACAATAATACTGACCAGCCTGATTCCCACACTGACCACTACATTAACCTACCTACTTAATTCCTACACTGACCTACCTGACCACTGCACTAACCTACTTGATTTCTACATTGACCTACCTGACCCCTACACTGACCACTACACCAGGGCTCGACAAATCCCGGTCGCCAGGTCGCCATGGCGACTAGAAATAGTGCCCTGGCGACTTGGCTTGGAAGGTGGGCAAAATGAGCTGGCGCCATCTGGTGGTGAGCCGTTGGTATTACAAGTTATTACCACCAGATGTGAGCTGGCACCATCTGGTGGTGGCCATTGGTATTACAAGTTAAGCATTACAAGTTAAACAGCAATTCTAATGTAATTTTTCACTATTTTTACTGCCATCTTCTTCCCTCTAATTAGAACCCCCAAACATTATATATATTTTTTTATCCTAACACCATAGAGAATAAAATGGCGATCGTTGCAATACTTTCTGTCACGCCGTATTTGCGCAGCGGTCTTACAAGCACACTTTTTTGGGAAAAAATTACACTTTTTTTAATTAAAAAATAAGACAACAGTAAAGTTATCCCCATGTTTTGTAATATTAAGAAAGATAATGTTACGCAGAGTAAATTCATACCCAACATGTCACGCTTTAAAATTGCGTCCGCTTTTTACCCTTTAAATTCTTCATAGGCGACGTTTAAAAAAATCTACAGGTTGCATGTTTTGAGTTACAGAGGAGGTCTAGGGCTAGAATTATTGCTCTCACTGTACCAATCGCGGCGATACCTCACATGTGTGGTTTGAACACTGTTTACATATGCGGACGCTGCTTGCGTATGTGTTCGCTTCTGCGCGCAAGCTCGTCGCGTCAGGGTGCGTTTTCTGGCTCCTAACTTTTTTAGCTGGCTCCTAGATTCCAAGCAAATTTGTCAAACCCTGCACTACACTAACCTACCTGCTTCCTATACTTGCCACTACACTGACCTAACTGTCCACTATCCTGACCACTACACTACCTGATTCCTACACTGTCCTATACACTACCCACTACACTGACACCTACATTGCACTGGCCACTGTACTGACCACTACACTGAGCACTACACTACACTGATCACTATACTGCAATGACCACTACACTACACTACACTGTCCACTGCACTGACCACTACACTGTCACCTAAATTGCACTGACCACTGCACTGACCACTACACTACACTAACCACTATACTGCGCTGACCACTACACCACACTGTCCACTACACTGTCCACCTCACTGCACTGACCACTACACTGCACTGACTACTACACTGACCACTACAATACACTTCACCACCTCACTGCGCTGACCACTACAGTGTCCACTTCACTGCACTGCCCACTACACTGACTACTACACTACACTTATACTGACACCAGACATTTTTTTTATTTATAATGACTCTAACTCTGGCTGGCTGTTCCCTCTCTCCCCAGACTGTATCCACCCCTCACCTGCAGCTTGTAGCTTTCATCAGTCCAGGCTGGAGGGAAGTGAAGGCATGTGGTGGAGGTGGAGGTGGAGGCGGGACTCCAGCCCCACCGCAATCACTGATAGGCCAGCCCCATGGCCCTGCCGAGATCACGGATAGGCCAGCCCCACCGCGATCACGGATAGGCCAGCCGCAGCCGCCGCACATGACCCCATTCTTTGCACTAATGCTCGGAGATGGTGGGAACCCGCGATCTGGGCTTGCCGACCCTCCATCTCAGAGCAAGACATAGCGGGCCACATTGGAGGGCGCCAGCGGTTGGGCACCCCTGTTGTAATTCATACCGTACCACGAAAGTCCATATTGCCTTCACAATATCCCACTTTTATGGTTTTAACAAATAGTGAACGTGCAAAATTTACGCCCATGCAGGGGCTAGCACTGAAGTAATACCAAAAAGATTTTCAATCATGTCATGCTTATATAATGGTTAAATTAACATGTTCATTTGAACTTCATAAAGAAACGAGTTTACATACCATTACATTTAAAAGAAATGTATGTATTTAATTAAGTGTAATTAAAAATATGGTACTAACAAAGAAGATAAAGAAAATATTTGGAATAAACAAATCACTAATAAACCAAAGGCATTTTCAGTCTTGGAAACATAACTCAGTATTTAAAAAATGAAAGTAATTTAAGGTTGAAATGTACACAGGATCATAACCCAACCCATTAACTTGGCGTACACTGAAGGAATTGTGGGTTTGGAATGACCTGAAATATTCACATAGTGAGTAGCATGGGAGCGTCTGTGGTTATATGGAATGGAGATAATTGTGATAGTTAAGAATATTTTTTTTTTAAATAGAGTGTCCATAAACCCAACAAGTCAGTAGCCCAGTAAGCCTTGTGCTTAATTTTATAAAATTTTGCATAATTTTATCGTAAATTGTGACCACTTTACAGCAACTGCAAACAACTAATTTGTCAATCATGTGACTGGCCAGAATTATAAAAATAGTTTTAGAGAGCTTACCTTATATACAGTGGGGAAAATAATTATTTCAACCCCCTGCAGATTTTGTAAGTTTGCTCACTTACAAAGAAATTAAGCATCTATGATACACACGGCTGGGATTCCCAACGGGAAAAGATCAGTCGGAAATCCCAGGGGGAAAACCGAAAAACCTGCTCTGTAACTTTTCCCCCGAACACACAAGAGGTTTTCCCATCGGGAGAACTCAGGGACACACGAACTCACGGGCAGATGTTCCGCCCGAGCTTTGTCGGCGACCCGCCCGTTGGGAAGGCGGGCCGTCCGTGCAGCGGAGACCGAAAAGGTCCTCGCTGGAAGCACATTCCAGAGGTTCTCGCTGATTTTCAGCGAGAACCTCGGCCGTGTGTACTTAGATGAGAGCTTTTTTTCCCAGCGGGAAAAAAGAGAGCAGGTTCTTTTTTTTTCCGGCAGTTTTTGGGCATACACACGGCCAGGATTCCCAGCCAAAAGCTCTCCTCGCAGTTTTCCCATCGGGAAACCCGGCCGTGGGTACGAGGCTTAATTGTTATTGTAGGTGCATTTTAAATGATAGAGACAAAATATTAACCAAAAATCACATGATACACATGTTACAAATTGAGTTGCAGTTCAGTGAGTAAATAAAGTATTTGACCCCATACCAACCAACACCAATTCCGGCTCCCACAGACTGGCTACAGTATGTGCTCATGTGGTACACAGATTAGTCCTGTCAATTTAAGAAGGTGCTCCTAATGACAATTCGTTATGTATATAAAAGACACTTGTCCATAGAATCTCTTTCTTCCATTCAAATCTCACCATCATGGGCAAGACCAAAGAGCTGTCAAAGGACGCAAGGGACAAGATTGTAGACCTGCACAAGGCTGGAATGGGCTACAAGACCATCAGCAAGAAGCATGGTGAAAAGGAGACAACTGTTGGAGCGATTATTTCATAAAATTAAGAAATACAAAATAACCATCAATCGTCCTTGGTCTGGAGCTCCATGCAAGATTTCACCTCATGGGGTAAGGATAATCATAAGAAAAGTGAGGGATGGCCCCAGAACTACAGAATGATCTCAAGGCAGCAGGGATCACAGTCACCAAACAAACCGTTGGTAAAACAATACGCCGCCATGGATTGAAATCCTGCATCGTCTGCAAGGTCCCCCTCCTCAAGAAGGCACATGTACAGGCCCATCTAAAGTTTTCCAATAAACATCTAAGGCCGCGTACACACGAGGGGATATGTCCGCTGAAAACGGTCCGATGGACCGTTTCAGCAGACATCTCCGCTCGTGTGTATGGGCTAGCGGACAGATTTCTCCACCCGACAGATTTCAAAGCATGCTTTGAAATCTATCCGGTGGGGATCTGTCCGCCCGACATGTCTGCTGGTTAGTACACTTACCAGCAGACATGTCGGCCCCCACCGCCGCCGCGCCGCTGCCGAATGGATTCGGCGCAAGCGCGGAAGTGTTTTACTTCCTGGTGCGGTGACGTTGCGGTGACGCGGCGGCGTCAACGTCACCGCCGCGTCACCGCCACGTCACCGCGCCTTCCGGCGGCGGGGAATTTGATCCGATGGTGTGTACACGCCATCGGATCAAACTCCCGATCGGACATATCCGCTGAAAATGGTCCGCGGACCGTTTTCATCGGATATATCCGATCGTGTGTACGCCGCCTAAAAGATTCTGAGAAGGATTGGAAGAAAGTGCTGTCGTCAGATGAGACAAAAATTGAGATCCTTGACATTAATTTGTCTCGCGTGATTGGAGAAAGACAAATGCTGACTATGACCCTAAAACCACCATCCCTACAGTCAAGCACGAAGGTGAAAACATTATGCTTTGAGGCTGTTCTGCTAATCACCTGGGTGCCCGTGATTGTCTCATGGAGTGGCAGAACGGGGAGATGCCTATGTAAACAAGGCATTTCCCTGTTCTGCCCAATGATAGGACAGTGATCTACTGCTCCCTGTAATCGGGAGCAGTGATCACTGTCGTGTCACTTGTAGCCCAGCACCCCACAGTTAGGATCACTCCCTAGGAAACACTTAACCCCTTCATCGCCCCCTAGTGTTTAACCCCTTCCCTGCCAGTGTCATTTACACAGTAATCAGTGCATTTTTATAGCACTGATCCCTGTAAAAATGACAATTGTCCCAAAATAGTGTCAAAAGTGTCTGATGTGTCCGCCATAATGTCGCAGCCACAATAAAAATTGCTTATTGCTGCCATTACTAGTAAAAAAAAATTATAATAAAAATGCCATAAAACTATCCCCTATTTTGTAGACTCTATAACTTTTGCGCAAAACCAATCATTATACGCTTATTGCGATTTTTTTTACCAAAACCATGTAGAAGAATACATATCGGCCTAAACTGAGAAAAAAAAAATTTATATATATTTTTTGGGGATATTTATTATTGCAAAAAGTAAAAAATATTGCATTTTTCGAAATTGTAGCTTTTTTTGTTTATAGCGCAAAAAATAAAAAACGCTGAGGTGATCAAATACCACCAAAATGAAGCTCTATTTGTGGGAAAAAAAAGGACGTAAATTTTGTTAGGGTGCAACGACCACGCAATTGTCAGTTAAAGCTACGGAGTGCCTTATCGCACAAAATGGCCCGGTCATTGGGCAGCCAATTCTTTCGGGGCTGAAGTGGTTAAGGAGGGAGCGGAAACTTCATGTTGCCAAGCGACAGCCAAGAAACCTTAAGAATTTAGAGAAGATCTGTAAAGAAGAGTGGACCTAAATCCCCCCCCCTGAGATGTGTGCAAACCTGGTAAACAACTAAAAGAAACGCCTTACCTCTTTGCCTGCCAACAAGGGTTTTCTCCACCAAGTACAAAGTCCTGTTTTGCTTGGGGATCAAATATTTTTACTCGCTGAACTCAATTTATAACATTTTTTTGTGGGTTTTTTTCTGTATTTTTGGGTAATATTCTGTCTCTTTCATGAAAAACACACCTATGATAAAAATTATACCCTTAATTTCTTTGTAAGTGGGCATTGTCAGTCTGGTGTGAGGGTAGTGTTAGATATACTAGCAGATTTAGATACAATAACAAATTGAAGCCAAGCTCCAGCTAATGCTTTTCAAGCAGTTACTGCAATAGTTTTGTTCATTTTGGCATAAAGGTTTTATATAAACTAATCAAAGCTGACCATTCTAAGCACCACTGTCAGTATTAAATAGTTTGTCTCAACCCTATTGGCCGGATCACCAGGTGAAAATAAAAGAAAGAAAGAGTAAAAAAAGAAAACATGCAGGCAGCACATGTAAGAATTGAAACTGCAATACAGGCATACCCCACTTTTAAGTACACAACGGGACCAGAGCATATACGGTATGTAAAACGAAAATGTACTTAAAGTGAAGAAATACCTTTTTTCACTTCTAGGCTGTAGTGGGGGTGCCAGGGGCTTTAGTGGGGGCGTCAGGGGCTGTAGTGGGGGCGTTGGGGGAACACTCACATGTAAATAAGCTCATCTGATGTAAGGGGGGGCCGCTCCAATCCATCCCCCGGACATCGCGCTGCACACAAAGGACAGTGCTATGGAGAGGCTGGATGGCATTCTGTGGCTGACAGGGAAGTCTGAAAAAACACTGAGAGAATGTGATGTCACCGGAGGTGGGGAGGCGGCCAGGAAACAGAGCACACTGGAACTGGGCAGGCTAAGTGCTCAGAACTTCAGTTCCGTCTAATGCGGGTGCACGGCGCGGGAATATTTGTACTTGTGAGACACTTTACATACACTCGCGGGTATGTCCGTACTCGCGAGTGTAAGTAAAGTGAGTGTCTGTAAAGCGGGGTATGCCTGTATAATAATTGTTTGCTTTTGGGTTCAATACCACTTTAACTGGTCATTCTAGCAGGAGCTGGTAGCAGGCCTGGGTAAGCCATATCTACAGTAGGGTACCTGGAAAGAATAAATCAGTATACATGCCTTTTTTGAAGCCGAGCTGTCAGCTGTGGCTTTGCTGTGGAGGTGGGTGCAGAGGACACAGCTGACAACGGAAGCCCCATTGTAAGTCTATGGGTGACGTCACTCCCCATTCATTTCACAGCCTTTGTCGACTGTGTCCTCTGCAGTGCTTCAGCTGCTGTAGACCGGACCAGATCTGCTCCAAAAAGGTATGTATATCGATTTCTTCTTTAGAGGGCTATATAGGTTAGGCTTAAATCGTGGATGTCTGTAGATGTATAGATTTTAGTGTAAAGCCCCATACACACTGTCAGTTTTCCTGATGGTTTTCTCATCAGGTTTACCAAAACCATGTAGTGTAAGGGCCTGCCTGATTGCATACAAATTGAAACTCTTGAGGTTTGACCTCATATTAGATGGTTTTGGTAAACCTGAAGAGAAAACCGTCAGGAAAACTGATAGTGTGTACGGGGCTTTAGAGAGGATTTTAATAGCACATATAGGGGTCACTGCAGTATTAGCGTTTGAATATTGTATACCATTTTCTGATTGTTCTGGATTTACTATACTATACTGTCATTATTAAAGTTGTAGTGCCATTTTTTTGTTATTTCATCTACACAAAAGTTGTTTTGAATAGGAATATGGAGAGCATTCCCCATACCTCCTAATCATGGCCTGAATGTATACTTTCCAACAGGTTACAAGAGGAGAAAACCCTGCTGGAAAGAGAATATGAACGACTGCCTAAAATTGGGGTAAAGCAAAAACAAATTATAAGCAATTTTTTTTAAATCCTTTACTGAATTTACCATTACTAACTCATACAAGTAAGGCATGACCACTCTGTAAATAATCTTTCCTAAACTGATTGAGAAATCTTCTCTCTTTCATATACACACTGATATTCCTTAAAGAGCAAGTTCACCTTTACAGAAAATCTGTAAGGTGAACTTACACACTTACTCACCCCCACCCCCAGTTCCACTGACCTGGAGCGTGGGGGAAGCACATGCTAGAGGACATTGTATAGCCGCCTCACAGTCCGGGGCTTAGAAATCCCCCGCAGCTTAATCTCCAAAACATACCTTGTCAGAAGGTATGTTTAGGAGCATTCTAATTGGACGGCACTGTCATATGGGCGGCTCCAACCAATCACAACCCACATAGCTCGCCCTGTCACTGCGGGCAAAGAGGAGAGAAAGCCACGGGGGATTTGAAATCCCCCGACCGGTACAGCAGCAATACGAGCTGTCAGTGCAGAGGATCACCAGACTCCAGGTTAGCAGGACTGGGGGGGGGGTAGGGAGGGGGGCGGTCCAGTGTAAGTTCACCTTACAGATCTTTTGTAAAGGTGAACTCACACTAAGTTAACTGGCAAATCTCTATCCGGGCTTTGGATATATTTAACCTTAAAGGCTCAGCTTTTTTTTTTTTCTAAATTCCAATATAGTATTAATGTACTTATTTTGCAAAAGTAAAACAGCTTTCCATTCATTTTACACATGATTACCTCACTCTCTTCATAGCCATTTAAAAACACTGCTCGATTACTTCTGCCTTACTTCCTGGCAGACTTTTAGGTCATGACACAAGAAGGAGTTAACCAGCTGAGGATAGATGAAGCAGGGTGTGTACTAAAAAGATCAACTGGCCAACCCATTCCTGTGTCATGACCTATAGTCTGACCAGGAAGTAAGGCAGAAGTAATCGAGCAGTGTGTTTAACCAGGTTTAATACGGTGTAGAATGAAAAGCTGTTTTATTTTTGCAAAATAAGTACTATAATTCTATATTGGTACATAGGGGAGCTGAAATTTAGAAACCAAAAAAGTGAAAAGTGAACTTCACCTTTAAGTCACTTGTAAGATGTCTTTTTATGCATACTAAATATTTCTAAGTTTTCTAATCTTTTATTGTACGTGGGACCTCCCATCCCTTTTAAAGTACTAATGTAGAGTAAATAGTTTACATGTTTTTCTTATATAAATTGGAAGTATTATGGATGTTTTAGGAGCTAGAAAAAAGGACAAAATTACTGAAAGAAGCCAGCGATGAGTTACAAAAAGAAAATACCCAAAGGCTTTTGGAAATCAAAGAACTGAAAGAAGACATGGCTTCAAAGGAAAGAGAAATTCAGATAGCACAAAAAGAACTAGAGAAGGACATTGAACAACAGGAAATCATAAAGGTACATTCAAGTTGTTTATCTTTAATTTCACATTCTTAACTGAAAAAATATATACATGGGTGTGTTGCATAATTTATTTGTGCAGCCATCTAATAAGTTACATGACCATGGATGGCTTACCTAGTTGGTTTATGTGAATTAGTCTTTGTCAGTCAAATTTAACTTTCCTGTGTAAATGTTTTTTTTAGAGAAACTCATTTAAATGCTGGCATTTCAAATTCTATTTAGCATTGTTTATTTTTAAGACCAGGCGGACAGGAGAGGTTAAAATGTGTAATGTGTTAATTATGTGATGTGAAGTTTAGCTTTTTATTTTTTGAATGTGGTTTTGTTTTGTATTGAAATGTTTTATAGTGTTTGTAGGAATAAAACATTTTCAATAAATACAATATGGATAAAAAAATCTATTTAGCATTAGTAATGCTTAATTGTATACAGAGTATTAGAGAAAACTTCAGCTATTTAGCGCAATTGCATGAATGACAATTGACTTTTCATTGGTCTGGGTAACTGTACTTTACAACAATTTTTTTGCCAAACCTTTTGCCTAATTAAAGTGGACCTTTTATTACTGCTGATAAAGGCATTTTTGGTAGAGTAATGGGATCTTTGTAAAAAGTAATAATAATTTGTATAAGTTTCACTTACACATTACACATCATGTATGCACATGTTGTATATTGAATGTTGGGCCCTTTTTAAAGTGGACCATGCAGTAAACTTTCTCCTTTTAACAGTCACCTGCTCTTTGTGGGTGAAAAATGTACCAGTGAAAAAGTTTAGACTTATACTTACCATACATGGGCATCCGCTCCATAGGGCAAGGGGGGTTGTTTGCCCTCCCCTGGAATTGCCAGGGAGAGCCAGGAGCATGGCCGAACTGGCCCTGGGGCCGATTTAAGCGGTGACTGCAGCTCTCCCCTCCCCTTTAGTTTTCCCTTATTCAGAGTGCCTGTCCCTCTTCTGGAATCAAATCCATTTGTCCCTCATTCCAAAAGGTTCCTCTTTTAGACCTGAAATAAATATACTGTCAATATAGTGTAGTGTTTCAGTCAAGGGAAAGGGGTGCTGTGTAATGTAAAAGGGTCCAGTCATGCAGGGTGCTGTGTAATGTAAAGGGGTCCAGTGATGCAGGGTGCTGTGTAATGTAAAGGGGGCCAGTGATGCAGGGTGCTGTGTAATGTAAACAGGTCCAGAGGTGCAGGGTGCTGTGTAATGCAAAGGGGTCCAGTGATGCAAGGTGCTGTGTAATGTAAAGGGGTCCAGAGGTGCAGGGTGTTGTGTAATGTAAAGGGGGCCAGTGATTCAGGGTGCTGTGTAATGTAAAGGGGGCCAGTGATGCAGGGTGCTGTGTAATGTTAAGGGGTCCAGAGGTGCAGGTTGCTGTGTAATGTAAAGGGGACCAGTGATGCAGGGTGCTGTGTCATGTAAAGGGGTCTAGAGCTGTGGGTGCTGTGTAATGTAAAGGGGTTCAGAGGTGAGGTTGTGGAGAGGGGGTACACAGTGCAGGTTGCTGTGTAATGTAAAGGGGACCAGTGATGTAGGGTGCTGTGTAATGTAAAGGGCTCTAGAGCTGTGGGTGCTGTGTAATGTAAAGGGGTTCAGAGGTGCAGTTGTGGAGAGGGGGTACACAGTGCAGGTTGCTGTGTAATGTATAGGGGACCAGTGATGCAGGGTGCTGTGTAATGTAAAGGGGTCTAGAGCTGTGGGTGCTGTGTAATGTAAAGGGGTTCAGAGGTGAGGTTGTGGAGAGGGGGTACACAGTGCAGGTTGCTGTGTAATGTAAAGGGGACCAGTGATGTAGGGTGCTGTGTAATGTAAAGGGCTCTAGAGCTGTGGGTGCTGTGTAATGTAAAGGGGTTCAGAGGTGCAGTTGTGGAGAGGGGGTACACAGTGCAGGTTGCTGTGTAATGTAAAGGGGACCAGTGATGCAGGGTGCTGTGTAATGTAAAGGGGTCTAGAGCTGTGGGTGCTGTGTAATGTAAAGAGGTTCAGAGGTGCAGTTGTGGAGAGGGGGTACACAGTGCAGGTTGCTGTGTAATGTAAAGGGGACCAGTGATGCAGGGTGCTGTGTAATGTAAAGGGGTCTAGAGCTGTGGGTGCTGTGTAATGTAAAGGGGTTCAGAGGTGCAGTTGTGGAGAGGGGGTACACAGTAGTGACAAAGAGATATTGAAAGATTCAGGGGGCACAGTGGGGTGTTTTACATTTTAACGTGGGGGGGGGTGCTTTTAACCCTTGCTAGTGGTTCGGAGAAAGAGAAAAATTTGACTGTGTATCGCCGCTGCCGAAGCGCCCCCGTCAGCAGACACCCATGTTACCATACCTTCTACATTGCTGGGAGTGACATTGCTGTCCTTCCAGGAAACTTACTGGGGAATATAGAGTAGGTGAAATTTAGCAAAACATAAAACGCCTGATAATTAAAAGTACATCTTCTCTTAAGATTTTGGCTGTTTTTTATATCCGGCTTGAAGAAGTGTGGTGTCATCCTTTCCTGGGTGCTGTGGGCAGAGGATGGGGAGAAGCAAGTATAAAACCTTAAACTGTTTTTGTTACAGGTACATTCTATAGCTGCTAATAGTAGATGTCTTGTTAGACAGAGAGCCAGAACAGTTTAACTTGACCATGCATTTTAATTCAGTGAAAGCTAAAAAATTATTTTTCTCTTATGCTCATGTTATTTTTTTTTCCAGGATGAACTTGTGCAAGTCCAACAAATCCCTGTACAGCTTGCCAAAGACATGGAAAAGATAAACCGCAAATCGGTGTAAGCTTTTCAGGAAAATTGCCAGTTCACTTGTATACGTACTTGTAAAGGGTCAAAATGGAATGAGCAGAAATATGTGCAGCAACTTTATAGGAAGGCATTGTAAATAGGGAGGGGAAATTACAGATAACTTTCCCAGACTTGCCTTAAATATGGCTTGACTAAGTAAGGAATGCTCTAAACACGTGCAATATAACTAGGGAATTACAACATTGTTATATTTAACAATAGAGATGCTAGCCTTCTTCGTTCCAGCAGAGATTGGGAGACTAAGCTTGTAAGTCTACAGCTAAAGATACAGAAATCATTCATGTCTGTGGAAATTAGTCTTTAGGTAAATGCACAGAAATGTGATATATGCATGAACAGAAATGGTAGATGCTGTCCAGGAATGAAGTGTAAAACAGCACAAGCATATCTTAGCACCCAGGACCTTATGTATGTATCGTTGTGTACGGTATCGTACTGTAGTTGAACCTTCTCAGCCATCAGTCAGTATCAGACCTGCCTTTAAAGTTTGAATTTGGTTGGTAGTTGTGGGGAAATGCCTCTTGTTTTTAGTAAAGACATGGTGATGCATAAACACCACGGAGTCACATTCTCCAAAAAAAGCAAGCATCTGAATTCCACTGCTCAGTGCTGTTTTCATGTAATTCAGTAGGTGCCCTTTACTAATTAAAATGTTTGAATCCACACAGAGGTGATAAACCAATTTTACAATAATACATAGTACTGGAAGTCCAGTGTGGTATAGTGGTGTGGTATAGTAAAGTTGCACCTCTGATGCACTGACAGTTTGTTTAGCTTCAAGTGGTGTTAGCAGGGGTCAAGTCCCGGGGAAAAAAGTGTGGGAACTCCCACCCAAGATCCACTCTACGCTCATATGCATAATTACTAAACCGCATGTTTTTTTTCTTCGATCCACTGTTATTTTTTTTTTGTTACTGGCTGCTTCCTGTATTTGGATTCATTGGGTAGCAAGTTCTTTCTAAATCCCGTGATAACTCGCGGCAGACCTCCGCAATGTCTCCTGGGAACAATGACAAAAGCTCCCAGGAGACATTGCGGCATCGAGGAAGTGACAGAATACCCGCAAACTACCTGATGAATCCATATACAGGAAGCGGCCAGTAACATAAAGGATTACTAAGGTTCGCCTGCCCCTGACAGTGACTCGAGCTGGGCATCGCCGCTTCGTGAAGGATTGGCTCGGGCAGCTCGGCTGCTCTATATGTACAAAGTATAAATTCTGCGCTAATCTACCAGAAAAATACCATGAAGTGAGTAGTATTAGTAAAAAAAACTGAACCAGTGAAGCACAAAGCTGCAACATAAACACGTGATAATCATGTGACAAAATACGAAAAAAACAAATAGTTGCGCTAAGTATACAATATGATGATAATAAAGCCACAAAGATTGATTCTTGTGAAAAATAATGTTATATCAGCACAGTTCAGTGAACTACTGTGAAGATGAGAATTGCCCTGAGCCAAAACAGAGAGCAATATCCAAAGTAGCAAAAACGAAAGCAAAGTGAACAGAAGTCCTGCTCAAAAACAAACAATAAAATGGCAGTCTGTGTATATTAAGATAAAAAGTTCCGAATCCCATGCAGGAAAGGGAATGGGTAAGTGAAGACAAGGATGAAGATGAAGCCACCACCACCGTATATCTTTTCTCCAGTGTCAAGTGAAATAGAAGGGGGGGACCCTTACCACATAAGTTGGACCTTAAGATGTAAGGTCAAAAGCGCCTGTGCAGATATGAACCTCTGCGGTGGTTGTGGATGCAGAAAGTCCCTCTCAGCTGTGAATCTCCCGGAGTGTACTCCTCGATCAGTATACGTCAGCCCAGGGATGTTGTCCTCTCTCCAGCGGATGTAAACCGTAGACCATAAAGGTTGTAACAGCAAAGAAGAGGCAACATGTGCATTATCCTCTTAAAAATTGGGGATATTTATTTAAAAGCTCCCATACATAAAAACGGTATAAAAAATCCTAGCCAGCAGGCTAAAATAACATGATATAAAATAAACATCTTTTAAGAGGATAATGCACATGTTGCCTCTTCTTTGCTGTTACAACCTTTATGGTCTACGGTTTACATCCGCTGGAGAGAGGACAACATCCCTGGGCTGACGTATACTGATCGAGGAGTACACTCCGGGAGATTCACAGCTGAGAGGGACTTTCTGCATCCACAACCACCGCAGAGGTTCATATCTGCACAGGCGCTTTTGACCTTACATCTTAAGGTCCAACTTATGTGGTAAGGGTCCCCCCCTTCTATTTCACTTGACACTGGAGAAAAGATATACGGTGGTGGTGGCTTCATCTTCATCCTTGTCTTCACTTACCCATTCCCTTTCCTGCATGGGATTCGGAACTTTTTATCTTAATATACACAGACTGCCGTTTTATTGTTTGTTTTTGAGCAGGACTTCTGTTCACTTTGCTTTCGTTTTTGCTACTTTGGATATTGCTCTCTGTTTTGGCTCAGGGCAATTCTCATCCTCACAGTAGTTCACTGAACTGTGCTGATATAACATTATTTTTCACAAGAATCAATCTTTGTGGCTTTATTATCATCATATTGTATACTTAGCGCAGCTCGGCTGCTCTAGTTCTGCAAAGGGAACTGAGTTCCTGCTGTGAAAAAAGTGCAGGAACTCCGTTCCCACGCGTTCCTGCAGGACTTGAGCCCTGGGTGTGAGACCTAAAAACAAAAGCACTCTACTAATTCCTAGATGTGGGGGCTGTTGGTTTACTTTCCTTATTTTCACCTGGTAAACCTGCCAATAAGTCTGTTATTTTTCAACTACCTTTAGCAGACCAAGCTTTCCAAAAGTGGCAATTGGAGAGTTAAGATGCATCATTTACCATGGTCAGGGGTGCTTATAATGCTCAGCGTTTATTAATTTAAGTAAAACCTTTAGGCCGAGGTCACACAATTCGCATAGCAGGAGCATGTGACTGGCTCTCTATGGACCTGGTTCACATATCTCCGCAGTGGGTCCGGTGCGGTGTGCTGGAAAAACGCATGCCTTTTTTGGTGAGTTTCAGTTTGATTTCAGCCCAAAATTCGGGCTGAAATAGGACCTGAAACGATGAACCAGCACGCACCGGACCCCTGCTGTGCGCCGCATGCGGCGACAGTTTCAACCAGGCCTTACCCTAAAAAAACAAGAAAACCAGCTTAAAAAGGTGCTAGATTTTTGCTTTACTTTATCAGTCAAGTGCATCTAAATCTGCTAGTGCATCTAACACTTCCCTCTCCCCAGAGTGACAATGCTGCTGTCCAAGGGTGTCTTCATTGCACCTCCATCTAGAGTGGAGGCACCCTAAAGCCTAGTTCACATAGCCTGAATATTGGGCGACATTAGTCAGTTCAATAAAAAAACAGCTGACATTCGGCCCCTGTGTATGGCAGCCAGTCTGCTTGGCTGTCTTCTGTCAGACGTGCATGCTGGAAAACCAGCGGCCGACTGGCTCCCGATCAGTGCTCTTAACCAATGGCTGAAAGTGCTGACCAGTGTGATCAAGGGGGGGGGGTGCTCAGCAGGGGAGATTGCTGCACTAACATCGGATTGTTAGTACATTGGCTCCAACCAGAGCTGTCATTTTTTTTTTCCACTCAACCCAGCTGAAAAAACCCTGATAGTGTGTACTAGGCTTAAGACAGGAAGAGTGTTACTGGCCAGATCGCCAGATGAAAATAAATAAAAAAAGCATAAAAAATAAAACTATTCCAGCCACATTTACTATAAGGATTGGTTAGCTGCAAAATATATTAGTTTTTTTTTTGGCCTTAATACCTCCCTCCTGTCAAGTGCCCCCACAGCATGCAGTTTGCTATGGAGGGCACCCAAGCCAAGTCACAGCTGCCTGTGTCCATTCAGACACGGAGCCGTGGCCAGGGCTGTTTTAATGAGAGGGCACACCTGGGCACTGCCCAGGGGCCCCAGCTGCATGGGGGCCCTGCACTTTCCCCAAAGCAGCTTGTCCTTGAGCCCACACTGCCCTGAAATTGGGAGCCCCATGATGGCACTGAGAGTGATATATGCAAAGGGGAGGCAGTCTGCCTCCTACCTACTTAATGTCTGTTTACCTGCACTGTCATCATTGTAAGGGCCCCAGAGCATTACTTTTCCCAGGGGCCCATTATGCTATTAAGATGGCCCTGGCCGTGGCCCAGCCTGCCCCCTTCCTCTCCTGATTGGCTGACTGACTTTTATTGACAGCAGCGGAAGCCAATGGCGCCGCTGCTGTGTCTCAGCCAATCAGTAGGGAGAGTCTCGGACGGCTGAGACACACATGGACATTGCTGGATAGATAGGGGGTTCAGGTAAGTACACAAAAAGTTTTTTTTTTCATAGAATACATTAAGATAAAAAAAAAACTTCTGACTTTACAACCCCTTTAAGTGAAACATTACTTAGGTTTCAAGATAAAGCCAGCGCAGGCACGTTCCTGTGAAATAGGTACCTGCTATAACATTTAGCAGCCTTTTTATAGGAGGCAGGCTGTGTTTCCTTCATATTAGTGTCAATGTATAGCCGAGCCTTACACATTGTACAGCATCTGGCCGGGAATACCAGGGGTCAGGAAGTGCACAGATATCCCCAAGTGTTCCGTTGCTATGTACAGTAAAATGTTTTGTCTTGAAATGACTTTAGGCGCAGCAATGAATCTTATTCTGTATGTATACATTCCAGGGAAACTGAGAAGAAAAAGCTGAAAATGGAAGAGGAATGCCAGGAGTTAAACAACAGCGTGAAGCAGATAGAGAATAAAAGCAAAAAACTGCTGGAAGAGAAGGAAGATGTTATGAAGGAACTAGAAGGGAAGAGAACTCTGCTGGAAAACAAAGAGCAAGAGTTTAACCATCTCACCAAGTTACTGGAGTATTCCAAGGAAAATGAAGCCGCTGCTCTAGGAGAAAGGTTACTTTGCGTTCATTGGCTTTTTTCCGTTTTGTATTTTTTAACTAGTAAAGATAGTGATTATGGAATGTTATAAAATGAACAAGAAGCAGCAGGTATTGGAAGGACTTGTAATAGACATGTCCAGAGTCCCTACTGAAATGTCCACACACGCATACTCCAGTGCCAGAAAGAACAGTGTGAAAAACCTTTCTTACGACATAATGGAAATTTGCAGTAAAATTGAACTCAGGACCAGTGTGAATGGCTGAATGTTGTTGGAAAAATAGGAGCTGCTGAAATGATAAATATAGAACCAGTTACCACTTGTAATGGCTTTCCTTAATCACGTCCCCTCGCACCCCTGTACACCCCTATGGACCAGAGCAATTCCTCTATTTCTGCTAATAACCTGTTTATTCAGCAGTAACTTTATCCTTATTTAGGATAACAAACACATAAATTGTTTGTTCTTAAAGAAAAAAAAAAAAAACAATGTATGTGTTTGTTATCCTAAATAAGGATAAAGTTACTGCTGAACTTTATCCTTATTTCTTGATACCATTCTGTTCTTTTCAGGATGGTATCAAGATTTTTTATTTTTTTTTTGGACCGGTGTTAGTTTTAAAAAAATACTGTTACTGTAGAATAAAAGCATCAATTTTGTTATATGATTTGTCATATGTTCTGTTAAGCCCCAGAAGGATTTACCCCCTTAATGACCAGAGCAGGTTTTGCGATTCGGCACTGTCACTTTAACTGACAATTGCGCAGTGGTGCGACATTGTACTCAAACAAAATTGACGTCCTTTTTTCCCCACAAATATAGCTTTCTTTTGGTGGTATTTCATCACTTGTGTGTTTTTTATTTTTTTCCTCTTTAACCGTTTCAGCCCTGAACCATTTCGCTGGCCAAAGACCAGGCCACTTTTTCGCGATTTGGCACTGCGTCGCTTTAACTGACAATTGCACGGTCGTGCAACGTCGCTCCTAAACAAAATTGACGTCCTTTTTTCCCACAAATAGCGCTTTCTTTTGGTGGTATTTGATCACCTCTGCGGTTTTTATTTTTTGCACTATAAACAAAAATATAGACCATTTTGAAAAAAATTCTATATTTTTTTACTTTTTGCTATAATAAATATCCCCAAAAACTATATTAAAAAAAAAATTTTCCTCAGTTTAGGCCAATACGAATTCTTCTACATATTTTTGGTAAAAAAAAAAAAAAAAAATCGCAATAAGCGTTTATTGATTGGTTTGTGCAAAAGTTATAGGGCCAGATTCACATAGAATCTGCGGCGGCGTAGCGTAAGCCATTTATACTACGCCGCCGCAACTTAATAGAGCAAGTGCTGTATTCCCAAAGCACTTGCTCCGTAGTTTGCGGCGGCGTAGTGTAAATGGCCCTGCGTATGCCCACGTAATTCAAAGGGGGCGGCTTGTATTTAAATTAAGCGCGCCCCCACGTCGATCGAACTGCGCATGCGCTGGCCGGGAAAAAAGCCCAGTGTGCATGCTCCAGCTCACGTCGGAAAGCGTCGTTGAAACCGACGTCAAAACGACGTGATCGTCACTTACACAATGCCCTATTCGCGAACGACTTACTAAAACGACGTAACCGACGGAAAAAGACGTCACTGAACCGACGCCATACTTAACATGGCAACGACGGAACTTCGTAAACCTACCCCTCATATAGCAGGGGTAGGTTTACGCTTACGGAAACAACGTAAACGACGACAGGGCGGCGTAAAAACGTTCGGGAATCGGCGTATTAGGCTCATTTGCATAGGCAAATGAGAAAACAACGTAAAGGCCACCTAGTGGCCAGAAAAGTAATTACATCTACGATCTGACGGTGTAAGTGTTTTACACCTGTCGGATCTTCACTGTATCTATGCGTAAGTGATTCTAGGAATCACACGCATAGATACCCAGTAAAAAAAACAGAGGTACGACGGTGTTTCCTGCGATACACCGTCGTATCTCTTTTGAGAATCTGGGCCATAGTGTCTAGAAAATAGGGGATAGTTTTATGGCCTTTTTATTAATAATTTTTTTTACTAGTAATGGCGGCGATCAGTGATTTTTATTGTGACTGCGACATTTTGTCAGACACATCGGACACTTTTGACACCATTTTGGGGCCATTGTCATTTTTTCAGCGATTGCTTCTATAAAAATGCACTGATTACTGTAAAAATGACACTGGCAGTGAAGGGGTTAACCACTAGGTGTCGCTAAAGGGGTTAAGTGTAACCTAGGGAGTGATTCTTACTGTTAGGGGGTGTGGCAATCACAGAAACGGTGAGATCAGTGACATGTCACTAGGCAGAACAGGGGAATGGCTTGTTTACAAAGGCAGCCCCCTGTTCTGCCTTTGCCGACCGCAATCGCGAACCACCCAGGAACATCGAGCTCCCGGGACCTGAAAGCACACTCAGCATGCGGCGGGTGCGCGTGCGCGCTGAGTGGCAAATTTAAAGGACGTACAGGTAATCCCATTTGCCTGCCTGTGCCATGTTGTCGACATTGGCAAGAGGTTAAACAAAAAAAAGAAGCGACAATTAAAAAAAAAAAAAACAACAATATTATTTTTTACTTTTTGCTTTAGTAAATATCCCACATTTATTTATTTTAAAACAAAATTTCTTAATCAGTTTAGGCCAATATGTATTCTTCTACATATTTTTGGTAAAAAAAAATAAATAGGTAATAGATTTATGGCATTTTTATTATTATTATAATTTTTTTTTTTTACTAGTAATGACGGTGATCAGTGATTTTGTAGCGTGGCTGCGACATTGTGGTGGACAGATCGGACACTTTTTTGGAACCAGTGACATTTATACAGCTATCAAAACTAAAAATAGCCACTAATTACTGTATAAATGTCACTGGCAGGGAAGGGATTACCTGTGTTCCCTATAAGTGTTTCTAACTGGGAGGTGGGCTTACTGGGACATGACATAGATCACTGTTCCCACCCACCGGGAACAGTAGATCCATCCCTGTCATGTCACCTGTCAGAACGAGGAAATGCCTTCTAAATAGTAAAAAATCTTGCGAGCTACCATTAATAATTACCAATTAATTAATCTAGTCATCTGCTAGCACTGATCATGTCCCAGAGTGGTGAACTGCATTACCCACTAAATGTGAGTATCCTATTAAAAGGGCTAGTGTTGTACATCAATAAAAGTGAAATACATCACAGGTGATATCATTTGCTGCTCAGTGATTGCAGTATTCCAGTCTGCATCTTCCCAAGGTAATACATAAAACCTGGCCTGTTAGTGGGCCCTGAGGACAGGGTTGATGACCACTGTTTGAAAAAGATATCACACTATCCAGTTTCCTCTGTTATACTTATATGTGGAATACGTACCAGCAATCAGCCCAGGAGCCCAGCTGAACTCAGCGAAGGGGGGAGCACCTGAGTGGAACCTAGAACACATTTTTTCACCAATATATTCTTTGGATCTGATTAAATTGGAATGGACTTTATATTTATTAGGTTTATATCAACGCATGTTATCGCATGAAGAATTTTGCACTGGAACACTTTTTTTTATATAATATTTGATCACTTATAAGGTTTTCTGTTAATAACATGATATGAGTGTATACATTGTATGGCATCGGTGCACACAATCACTTTACTGTTACTAGGACACTTTAAGCATTGGATAATTTTTAAATTTTGGATTTAAGGGATTGGTCAAAGTTCACACGTAAATAGAAAAATTATCGTGGTTATCACATGTTTAGATCAGGATAGCGCAGCACTTTCCTCTGTATTTGAGGAAATGCCTTGTTTCCCCATTCTGCCTGTGTACAAGGCAAGGACATCAAGTCTTCCCGACCCGCGGGCACGCTCCCACAGCGGGAGCAAGGGCGTGCCGCCCACAACTGAGCCTGCATCAGCATACACCTATGGCGATTCGTGCAGGAGAGTCATTGTGCCGCTGTTTGATGGCGGCTGGTCCTAAAGCGGTTAAACTAATTCCAAAAATTATGATTCTTGTACAAAGCATTGCAAAGTTATTTACAAATGAAGTACAGAATAATCATATAGAGCAAAGTGGCAGAGAAATAGACGTAGTTACAATGTTTCCATGGTGTAGCATGGGAGGTATAGGACCCTTTTTCCACCCAAAAGTATAACTTCTGCTCATTTGTCTCCTTCGGTGCCACATTTGGCATCTTTCGGGGGGAGTGGATACCTGTCCTTGACAGGTACCCTATCCCCACTTCCGGGAGTCCAGGAGAGTGCAGTGGTGCCTTTGCATATGTGCAGTAGGGACCCAGAGTGAACCTGTAAGGCTACACTACTGGGTTACCTTACGGGCAATGGCGGTGGCAGCACCCGACAGCTGATGAATACATCAGCTGTGGTGACGACATCGATGGACTCCAGGACAGGCAAGTGTCCTACTATTAAAAGTCAGCAGCTGCAGTATGTGTAGCTGCTGGCTTTTAATTTTTGCAGGGATGGGCGAACCTCCTCTTTAAGACTTAGGATATCCAAACTTAGTCTTAGGCCTATTGCTTCACCTGTTTCAATATTATCAAAATATGAATGACAACAATGTCCTACAGCATTGTTAAATAGAAAAACCCTCTTGCACGCTAAGGACCCTTTCACACTGAGGAATATTTTAAGGCGTTTTAGTGGCAAAAACATTAATAACGCCTGAAATACTCCTGCCCCAGCATTCTCAATGTGAAAGCCCGATGGCTTTCACACTGAGGCGATGCGCGAGCCGGAGGAAAAAAATCCCCTGCAAGCAGCATCTTAGGAGCGGTGTGTATTCCGCTCCTTCCCATTAAAAAAAATGGGATACCGCCCACAATGCGCCTCTAGCGGGTGTTAATACGGCTAGCGGCCGAATACCGCCGCAATTCTGACGGTATAGCGCCGCTAAGAATAGCGGCGCTATACCGCCACAGCGCATACTGCCCCAGTGTGAAAGGGGCCTAATTATAGGTCAAAGGCAGAGCATGCTTTAGTTATGGGTGTCCATGTCATTCAAAACACCCCGATGGCTATGGTCTAACTTTGCGCTTTTTAAATAACCGAAAAGAAAAAAAAGTTTAAATATTAATGCTTAAAAAATAGAAATTAAAAAAACAAAAAAAGCCAGAAAATAATAGTTGAAGGGATAAGGAGAAAATGGAGTTAATTAGGATTGCATAGAGTAAAGTAGTTGTTAATAAGTTTTAGCTTAGTAATGACTTTTCTTTCCACTTGTCAGGTTCCTTTAACTGACAGATGAATGAAACAGTACAAAATAACAATCTCCCCATTTCTAGACTTAACTGTATTGGTAAACACTGAGTCAGACTGTGTTTTTTCACTGCTGAAACTGCCGTATGTACACAGCAACTCCCAGCTTAGTTTTCAGAGTGGAGAACTGCCAGCAATTAGGAGGGGTGATGCGGCAGAGGGCAGAAGGACTGTATTTGCTTCACATGTGTTGTGTACTATGATGACCTTTTTTGAACGTGTGTAGCATGTCCAGAATCCTCAATTGGTAAAAATGTGAGGTTTTAATAAAATACAAAGCAGAAATTTCCTCTCCTACTTTATTATTTTTTCTACAGCACAGCCTAAATAGAACAACATAGGGGAAACTCATGGGAGCAGAGGGGTTATCCCCTGACACAGGTGGCGGAATGACCATTCAGGCTCTCGGGCACGATTATAGCTGCCCTGCCTCTCCAGTACTTTTTCAGTGTGTGTATGTGTATTCTGTGTGTATGTCTACTGTGTGTATACTGTGTATATATACTGTATGTGTGTGTGTGTGTGTATATACTGTGTGGCCCCATAATCTATTGCCTGGGGGCCCCATAATCTATTGCCCGGGGGCCCCATAGTCTCCTATTGCCTGGGGGGCCGCATAATCTCCTATTGCCTGGGGGCCCCCATAATCTATTGCCCGGGGGCCCCATAGTCTCCTATTGCCCGGGGGGCCCCATAATCTCCAGTTGTCAGTCCGCCCCTGCCCTGACATATGTTTTGCTTAGTTACAACATGCTGAGAAGAAAGCATGGCCACACACAGACCATTACTTGCATGTACAGTAATTTTTTATTTATTTTTTTAAGAATGGGCCTATTTTCTTTAAAGGCAAAGTATGGCCATACTTCTTATATGGGTCACAGGAGTGCAGTTATTTATGCATTCCTGTGACCCAGATTCAGCAGACAGCCGGTTAAAGCCTACTGTCAGCTGTCACAGGCTGGGTTTGGGTTCTGCAGAGATACCAGCAATAATGTCGGGATCCGCCTAGATGCCTGACCGGCAGCTAGCTCAGCCTTATGTTTATGGCCAGTTTAGATGCAAACAGTGCTTACCAGAGTCTTTTAAATTAATGGGCCTAGCACCATATACTGTAAGTTTCTGTAATAACTGAGATTGTTTTTGTATATATTTTGTTCATTTTGAAAATGTTTGTATTTCAGAGCAGGTCTGGAACTTAATTTACGACATGCTATGATAGAGAAGCAGAACCAACACGATGCACTCACTCGCAAGCAAAGAGAGAAAGAAAGGGATTTAAGAAACATTAAGAAACTGGAGCTGCAGTTCAAATCAGCAAATGATGCTCAAGCACACACACAGGCATTATATGACAAGATCAAAACAGAGGTAAATGATAGTCTGTGTGTGTAAATTCTTCTTTTTACTGCATATGAGACTGCATGATCAGCACTGCTGTTTATTTAGGATGCCCAATGGTCCATCCTACCAAGGGGTTGATATACTAAAAGGAAATAGGATGGTCACTTTGCAAGAAAGATGTACTTTGCAATAGAATAAGCCCTAGAGCTTAGCGAATGAGGGGAAATTTCACTTTGCAAAAAATATCCAATCACATGCAAGGAAAACAAAAAAAAATATGGAAGTCAGCAGAGCTTTAACCCCGTTCAATTAGCTCAGGGGATAATATTTGCCTTTGGTAGAAACATATTTGGATTTCACTTTGCAGGTGAAGTTGTACTCTTCAAGGAAATTTTCTCCAGAGCTTAGTGAAGCTTTACTTTGCAAAGGATACCTAATCGCGTGCAAGGAAATAACAAAAAAAACAAACAAAATAAAACAGCAATTTTGCTTGCACATGATTGAAAGATGAACGTCGGAATAGCTTCACCTCATTCACTAAGCTCTGGAGAAAATGTCCTTGCAAAGTGAACAGTCTATGTCCATTTAGTAAATCAACCTCATGGATTTTCACCAAAAAATAACATTTAGCAAAATCTGCTTTTAATTCATAGGATCAGTCACAGGCTGATGTGTGTGTGTGTGTTGTAGCTTACGGCTACAAAGTTCAACATTACTTAAAAGGCTACATAAGCCCAAACCCAGAAAGACAAAAAATAGACTGTTTCATGTATTTTGTTTTAATTTTTTTTCATGTAAATCATCATGGGGAAAACAAAAGCATAAGAACAGTAAAATGTCACAACATGCAGGAAAACAAATAATGAATAATATGTATATAAAACCTTTTGTGGCTACAAAGGTTTTAAGTCTAAAGCCCTGTACACACCTCCGGGGATTCCCGGCGTTATAAAGCCCGGCGGGAATCCCGACGGGAAAACTGCGGGGAGAGCTTTGGCCGGGAATCCCGACCATGTGTACAGGGCTTATGCTCCCTCGGCACTGCCTTGCAGTGTTTTCCATTGGCAAGTGTAGTAAATCTGGTGGAAAAAAACCTGGCAATCCCAGCGGGAAAATAGAGAGCAGATGCTCTATTTTTCCCACCGGGATTCCCGGCAGTTTTCCTGGCGAGGGAGCATACACATGCCGGGTTTTCACAGCAAAAAGCTCTCCCAGCAGTTTTCTTGCCGGGAAAACCGGTCGTGTGTGCGAGGCTTAATATCAATAGTTCAGTTTGAAAACCCTAAATCAGTCCGAACAGGGAAGCACCCCTTTCCCTTACCATAAGTTAAGCCGGTGGGATACTCTAGTCACAGTGCCGTTCAGTAAGGCTGAGCCTGGTGAAATCTGAAGGCTGAGCACCAGACCAAAAAGATAATTTATTGATATTGTGTTAAAAGACAGCCAATGCATTTTGGGGGTCAAAGGAACTCCCTTCATCAGGGCTTCAGTTGAAAATGTGAATCTTGAGTGGACTCAAAATTAAGGCTTTCCTGTTTAAATCTGTGCAGGAAGTTGATTGCTGGATTAAGATTCCTGGCCATCAGCATCTGCATCAGCAGAAAAAGGTTTATTTTGACTGCTGATGCACATACTGCTGTTATAATGCAGATACAGTGCCTTGAAAAAGTATTCATAGCCCTTGTGAAATGGAAAGAAAATGATAAATGGTTTTCAAATTTTTACAAACAAATATGTGAAAGGTTTTGATGTGCATTTGTATTCAGCCCCCTTTACTCTGATACCCCTAACTAAAATCTAGTTTTCTAGATTTCCTTTAGAAGTCACATAATTAGTAAATAGAGTCCACCTGTGTGTAATTTAATATCAGTATAAATACATCTGTTCTGTGAAGCCCTCAGCGGTTTGTTAGAGACCCTTGGTGAACAAATAGCACCGCAAAGGCCAAGAAACACAACAGACAGGTCAGGGATAATGTTGTGGAGAAGTTTAAAGCAGAGTTAGGTTATAAAGAAATTTCTCAAGCTTTGAATATATCACGGAGCATTGTTCAATCTATCATATGAAAATAGAAAGAGCATGGCACAAGTGCAGACCTACCAAGACATGGCCGTCCACCTAAACAGACAGGCCCAAGGGGTCCATGGGAACTCTGGAGGAACTGCAGAGATCCACAGCTCAAGTGGGAGAATCTGTCCACAGGACAACTATTAGTCGTGCACTCCACAAATCTGGCCTTTTATGGAAGAGTGGCAAGAAGAAAGCCATTGTTGAAAGAAAGCCATAAGAAGTCCTGTTTGCAGTTTGTGGGAAACCATGTGGGGGACACTGCAAACATGTGGAAGGTGCTCTGGTCAGATGAGACAAATATTTAACTTTTTAGCCTAAAAGCAAAGCGATATGTATGGCGGAAAACTAACACTGCCCATCACCCTGAAGACACCATCCCCACCGTGAACCATGGTAGTGACAGCATCATGCTTTGGGAAAGCTTTTCTTCAGCATGGACAGGGAAGCTGGTCAGAGTTAATAGGAAAATTGATAGAGCAAAATACAGGCCAATCTTAGAAGAAAACCTGTTAGGCTGTGTACACACGAGGAGACAAATCCGATGAAAATGGTCCGACAGACCGTTTTCATCGGACATGTCCCCTGGGATGATTTGGTTTGATCAGTGTACACACGATCAAACCAAAATCCCCGCGGAGAGACAGCGTGGTGACGTGGTGGTGACGTGGCGGTGACGTTGACGCCGCCACGTCACCGAACCAGGAAGTAAAATACTTCCACGCATGCGTCGAATCCATTTGACGCATGCGGGGGATTTATGTCCGCTGGTTAGGCGTATTAACCAGCGGACATGTCGGACAGACGGCTTTCCAGCAGACAAGTTTTAAAGCATGCTTTAAACTTTTGTCTGCTGGAAACCTGTCTGCTAGCCCGTACACACGATCGAATCTGTCCGCTGAAACTGGTCTGCGGACCAGTTTCAGCAGATATATTCGATCGCGTGTACGCGGCCTTAGAGTCTGCAAAAGACTAGAGACTGGGGCAGAGATTCACCTTCCAGCAGGACAATGACTTTAAACATACAGCCAGAGCTACAATGGAATGGTTTAAATGAAAGCATAGTCATGCGTTAGAATGGCCCAGTCAAGGTCCAGACCTAAATTCAATTGAGAATCTGTGGAAAGACTTGAAATTTGCTGTTCAGACGCTCCCATCCAATCTGACAGAGCTTGAGCTATTTTGTAAAGGAGAATGGGCAAAAATGTCACTCGGTAGATGTGCAAAGCTGGTAGAGACATCCTCAAAAAGACTTGCAGCTGTATTTGCAGCGAAAGGTGGTTCTACAAAGTATTGCCTCAGGGGAGCTGAATACAAATGCACGTCACACTTTTACATATTAATTTGTAAAAAAAAAAAAAAAATGAAAACTATTTATCATTTTCCTTCCACTTCAGAATTATGTGCCACTTTGTGTTGGTCTATCACATAAAATGCATTTATGTTTTTGGTTGTAACAGGACAAAATGTGTAAAATTTCAAGGGGTATGAATACTTTTCCAGGCATTGTAGTGTCGGTAATGGAAAGGAAGGTACCAAGTACTGAAACACAAGCGTGCTTTCCACTATGTTAGGATCATGGCTTGTTTTAGCATCATTTGAATGGAGAGTCATTTTGGGAGAATTCTTATTGCATATCATGATGGGCTCAAGCCTAGAGGATCATAGTAAGCTAAATTTGAACACAAAATGTCATTAAAAAAAAAAAATATATATATATATATATTTATCAAAAAGAAGCATTTGAAATAGTTTTTTTCCTGCATTTTAATTACAAAGATTGTACCTCATCAAGCAAAGAGGAATTAAGAAATTATAGGAGGTTCATCGTAAAAGCAAGTATTATGAAAATATTTTGCAAATTAAGATAAATATAAATTGTATTCTATTAGTGACTATGCTGCATTAGTTAACTTTCACTTCATTTTTCTTGCGCAGATAGACAATTCCCCAAAAGATGATGGCTCACTTGTAGAAAAGAGGAAGGAACTGCGTAAGGAGGTTGAAACGCTAAAAAGGAATTTTACCCATCAGGTCTGCATCTGTCGTATTACTTATTTCTTTTTTGTCCATGTAAAAAAGAAGAACATATGCAGATTTATGTAGTGTAAACTTAAAACAGAACTTTAATCAGCTTAATATTAATATACAGTTGGATTACAAATGTTTTGGAAAGTTAAATAGTTCACACTCATGAGAGTCACTTACTACGAGAAAGCAATACCAGATCCTCAACCTCAGTTTCCCCACTGCAACTATTGTAGTACAGCATACAGCTTGCCTGTGAGCGTCTACTGAAGGAGTAGCAGCACAATGAGAGGTCATCATTCTGCTCTTTCCTCTTACTGGCAAGCTGTCTGATGTATTAGAGCTTAATTGCCCTATGGTCTGTCTCTTCCTCTCCCAGGGGAGTTCCACCCACAATTTCACTTTTTAAATATAAAAACCCCTGTAATACACAAGCTTAATGTATTCTAGTAAAGTTATTCTGTAAACTAAGGTCCGTTTTGTTAGGTTGTTACAGCATTTAAATAGTTTATAATCTAGAAATAGACCGTGGCCATCTTAAGGGTGGGCATAATGAAGCCAGACTGTATGACTTCCTGAATTTCAGCTTTGCATATATTGCACATGCTCAGTGCTGCACAAGCAATGTAATAGGTTTCAGTCAGGTTTGCAAGGACTACTGGGAAACTTGATGCCTACCCAGAAACCCTTGCCAATAGCCTTGTGACTTAATAGCCTAGGCTAATAAGGAGGAGGAAGTAATGAAGGACTACAAAATAAAGGTATTTACAAGCAACAAAATAAATAAAAATTGTCCATTCTGAACACTATGGGCCAGATTCACAGAGCCATTACGCCTGTCTAACTGGTGTTAGACTGGAGTAATTTCAAATTACGCGCGTTTTTTAGCTAGTCGAAAACCGAAAACCATGAATAGACGGCTGCGGGCTTCAATTCGACTGGATTACGTGTTCGTACGCCTTCGGATCTACGCTGCAATAGAATTGCGGCCACTGGGTGGACTTCCCGTCGTTTTCCGCGTCGGGGTATGCAAATGAGCTTTTGCCGGCGATCCCCGAAATTACGATCTTCAATCGCAATCTCTTACGGCACCTTTAGTCATCTTTTATTTGCGTAACACTATAACAGCTTTTTGCTGCTCTAATATTAGACAGCCCATGTTAAGTATGGCCGTCGTTCCCGCGTCGAATTTCTACGTTTTCCGACGTCTTTTATTATTTTTTACGTAAGTCGTCCGGGAATAGGAATGTTCGTAAACGACGCTACTCAAACAACGAATGACGTAACAACGTGATTTCACGCAATGCACGGCGGGAAATTTCTGAACGGAGCATGCGCAGTTCGATCGCCGCGGGGACGCGCTTAATTTAAATGTTTCACGCCCCCTAATCGCGTATTTCGATTACGCGGCGAGAAATAGACTACGCCGCCGTAGCGTACGGGCAAAAATCTACCAGGATTCGGTGTAGAGCCTGGTAAAATACGGCAGCGTAGAGTATTTCGATTACGCAGCGCAATATTAAGTGTATGTGAATCTGGCCCTATGAGATTAGGGCATGCAGCACAGACACACATAAAAAAATGGGTGGAACTCCACTTTAATGTGCAGAGATAACAAGAGGCTAATATAAAGAATGACTGTGGTAGCAATTAAATCCCATCTCCGTATTTTTAATAAACACATATATTGAATTGTGGATCTTCCAGATCTGCTTTTAGTTACAAATATACTTACATTCATCAAATTGTTTAGAAAAGATAAAGCACTGGGTTTTGAGCATTTTCAATCTCATGTAGACAACAGGTGTACATAATTTCAATTTTACATTGTATAAGAATATTAGATTGTCTGTTGAGAAAGAATGCCATTTTTAGACAAAAATCGCTGGTAACAGTGGATAGTTTGGACCACTGAAAAGATACGTATTATGTGGATGTGCTGGCAGGTTTATAGCGATTAGGACGCTTTTTGAGCTCAAGTAGCGATATAGTGTGTCCTCCCTTCTTCTGGTCTCACTAGGGCAGTGATGGTGAACCTTGGTACCCCAGATGTTTTGAAACTACATTTACCATGATGCTCATGCAATCTTCAGTGTAGGTGAGCATCATGGGAAATGTAGTTCCAAAATATCTGGGGTGCCAAGGTTTGCCATCACTGCACTAGGGCATGTACTGTAAGTATTCCTCTTTTGTGGTAACATTCAAGCGCTTCTCTAACTTTTTCTACCTTCCTTCTCTTTTCTTCCCTTGTCCTACTTTTCACTGCAGAATCATATAAATGGACCTGCTATCTTTCCAGTTTATTATTATACCGTATACCATATTTTTGGGTACTGTATACATTATTTTTCCATTGCACAGCTTTGATTTCTTTTTCATGTATAGTCCTCATTGATTGTATGACATATTATGGAAAATCTCTTACTTTACATCCTCATGTATGTTTGAATAAAAAGTTATTTGACCTAAATTTTTAGACCAAAAAAAAAAAGCATGTCAATCCTTAAACCTCTGTTCTGTGTATGTGTGCCACGTCTGTAGGGGTGAATGATAATGCATGTACATGAGAATAAAACAAACTGCAAAATCGCAAAAGCATGAAGGGACAAACTGGACATATAAACATGTTACAATATGTTCATCACACTATACATCAACTAAAGGCCCCATTCCGCATGGGGCAGACTCAGGAGTCTACCTCTTTAGTGGGGAATCTGTCCTCTGATACCCACTGACCAGGCGGATGGCTGCTCAGTGTCTGCTCTGCTTATGCAGAGTGGACACAGACACAGCCCGCTCTCCTCTATCGGCGGTCAAATGTAAACAGACCGCCTATCCATTTACACCCTACTGCCATCCAATCCGCTAGATGGATGGGGAATGGATCTGTTTCATGGAGGATAATGGAGGGTCCAATTCGGTCCACGTTAAACACTGACAGGCGGACCCGATCAGTCTGCCCCTGTGAAAGGGGCCAAACTATCTTTGTGGTTTTACCCATGGTTTGACCCTCAGCGATAATTATTGTAAAGTCCTTTTTGTTTATCTTGGATATGGAGTAGTGAAGAATTGGACCTTTTGCCAGGTTTTTAATGCTGTCTGGGTCACTGATGAGGATATTAATTTTCTGTTTGTACTGATTTTTTTTTTTTTTTTGCTTGCATGTGATTTGATGATGGAAGCCAGCAGAGCTTCCCCTCATTTACTAAGCTCTGGAACAACTGTGCTTACAAAGTGTACACGCTATTTCCTTTTAGTAAAGCCCCATCGATTTTTCTTGTTCAGGCCACAGGTTTCACAGGAGCCTGCAAAGCATTGCACCCATAATCAGTGGATTGTGGGTGCAATGCTAGGCCCTTCAAACTCTACTTCCAGGTCCCTGTCCATACCAAGGTACAAACTTTCAGTTACCGAGCCTGAGAAAGTATCAGTGGATGACGAGTGTGATATCACTGCACTTGTATTCCATTTAGAACTACAAAACTGTCTGACACTGTAGCAGTTAATTAAAATGACATGGCTATTGTCGGGTGAAGACCTGTACGGCTGTGCAGATTTTAAACAGGGGGGTTCATTTGCACCATGTTACATATGAAAAGATAGCCTTGACCTGTTCTGTTTGGAGACATTTTCCTCTCACTTCAGGAAAGAACGTGAAAGGGAACTCTTCCCAGCAGAGCACAGCAGCAAAAAAATAACCTGAGTCTCCAACCTTTGCCTTTACCTTGTGTGACTAAAAAATATTTGGCTTTACATACACAAATTCAATTCAGTAACTTTGTCAAACTCATTTCAGAACTTATTTCATAACTCATTTCCCCTAAAAAAAATTTTTTAACTATGTCTGTACATGTCTATTTTTATATTCAGTAGCCTAAATGATTTTACTAGGGCCAAGAAAATAAAATTGACAATTTCTACTACAGCAAACACTAACAGAGTTGGAGTCACATGCACTAATGCAGTGTATTGCTGAGGAAGAACGGCTTGTCAAGCAACAAGCTGAATGTCGGGAGGAGTTGGTCAACCTAACACGTTTGGCCCAAATCAAAGGTGATGAGAGGGAACAGAAGTCAAGAGATTTTTTAAAAGCTCAGGTAAATCATTTTTATTACATTATTTCTATATTCTGACATTTAGGCGGCACAAATTACTTCCTTTAATAAATCATGGGAAGCAAAGCTCTAAGTGCAAAGTGGGTTACTTATGGTAGCTAGTACGGATTCATCATGGAGAAATCAGACGATTTTGGTTGGTTTTTGTGGGCTTATAATGTGGGCATATAAATCTGACTTTGTAATAAGACACAGATGTACTGCAAAACATTAACCAAAGGTATGCTTTTTTTATTTTACGATCTGTGTATAAATCAAAGGAATAATCTAACAAAGTATGTTTTTGGGTGAGGAAAGATTAGAAGAGTAATGCCCCATACACACGATCGGAAATTCTGACAGCAAAAGTCCGATATGAGCTTTTGAATGGAAATTCCGACCGTGTGTATGCTCCATCGGCCTTTTGCTGTTGTAATTTCCACCGACAAAAGATTAAGAGCTGGTGCTTAAATTTTCCGACGGGAAAAAATACTATGGGAAAATCCGATCATCTGTAGTAATTCCGACTCGCAAAATTCCGACACATGCTCTAAAACAATTCGACACATGCTTGGAAGCATTGAACTTAATTTTCTTGGCTTGTCGTAGTGTTGTACGTCACCGCGTTCTTGATGGACGAAAGTTCCGAGAACTTTTGTGTGACCGTGTGTATGCAAGCCAAGCTTGAGAGGAATCCGATCGTGTGTACGCGACATTAGAATTTCAGTCAGAAATTTACAACCTTCTATGTACTCTTCGACTGACTGTCTGTTCTGATGAGACCTAAGATGGGAAGTTAGGGGAAATATTTCCAACAGGAGCACAAACAGTAAGGAGGCTATTATGATTATTATGATAACCACATAGGCTATCATCCATATCTACCATCTTAGTTGGTTGCAACTTGGCTTTCAGATATCAACTGACCTCAAAAGTAGCATATGGCCTTTGCACATCGCATTCCTGACAGAATAAATCTGGCAACATCTAAATCTGCATAAAATCAATGGCCTAGTATGTGAGCATCTTTGCTTTTGGAAAAACATAACCAATTTAAAAATGGTCTCATCTGTCATAGGAACTAGAAAGCAAAGTTTGAGTGCTTGTTCTAGGCATATTTATGTTTTTCTATACTAATTTTCTAATATAATCCTGGTATATTTAATAGGCATGCTAAATTTATGTGTGTATTGTGTGGGTAGTATGTGTTGCCAAGCTACTGGGGAATCTGGGGAAATAGCATATTTCCACAAAAAACATAATTACGTTTCTGGTAAGCACATATTTTTTAAATCAAACTTGCAGAGTTAGCATTGTATAAATACTTTTAGAAATTATTTGTTGAAAATTGCTTCACAGTTCCTTTTGCATATGAGGAACCTGGATTGTTAATTGTGTTGTAATTTGATGTTGAAAGTATTGTAAATTTTTGATAAAACTGCAAGTTTGGTTTTACACAACCGTGTGCGTCAGATGACAAACTTGCTACAATGCTTATGTGCAATTATTTTAAAGGTAAAGTAAAACATTCATTACCATGATGAATCTAAACAGACAAGTTGCACTAAAAATATAGACACCTAGGGCCAAATCCACATACAATTGCATCAGCGCAGCGTATCAGAGATACACTACGCCGCCGTCCCTTACCTGGCTTAACTTTGAATCCTGAAAGAATTTGCACCGTAAGTTACGGCGGCGTAGTGTATTTCTGGCGGCGGAATTTAAATCGGCGAGTAGGGGGCGTGATTCATTTAAATGAAGCGCGTCCCCGCGGTGAGCGAACTGCGCATGCTCCGTTCAGAAATTTCCCGCCGTGCATTGCGCTAAATTATGTCGCAACAACGTTATTTTTTTGACTAGCGTAAATTACATACATTCCTATTCACGGACGACAAAAATTAAAAAAAATTAAAATTTCAACGCGGGAACGACGGCCATACTTAACATGGCAAGTCTAACTATAGGCCGGATAAAAGCAGCTTTAACTATACGCCGGAAAAAGCCGACTAGAGACGCCGTAAGAGATTGCGACGGCCGCGCGTACGTTCGTGGATCGTCGAAAAAAGCTCATTTGCATACCCGACGCGGAAAACAACGTGAACGCCACCCAGCGGACGCCAAAGTATTGCATCTTAGATCCGAAGGCGTACAAAGACGTACACCTGTCGGATCTAACCCAGAAGCCGCCGTATCTTGGTTTGAGGATTCAAAGTAAAGACACGACGCTGGAACTTTGAATGTACGCCGGTGTATCAGTAGATACACCGGCGTACTCTCTCTGTGGATCAGGCCTCTAGTGTATGTCTACACATACATTTAGAAGTCTTCTGGAGCACCTGTGTGCCCCAAATTCTTCCTTTACACCTTTCACAACTTCCTACTGGCCTGTAAGGCTGTCTATTAAAGTGATGGTTCAAAAAGATGGCATTGAAGGGGGCAGATCAAGTCTCCACACTACCAGTAGATGCTGAAATTTTTAATTTTAGAGTCCATACTTGAGTATTCAAGAAGGCATCTAAAAGGAACGTGGAGACATTGTAATGCCAACATTCTATTTCACTCTATTACAGTACTCCCAGACCAGATATGTCTAATGGCTGAGCTGCTTGAATATTTAAATATTAAAAACAGATTACAAACTTTGGCCTGGTTTCTTAAACTGGGAACACTACTAATTTGCAGATAGTTGGGTCTTTTAAATCACACGTTGCAAATAATTTTGAGTCTGTGCCCACCAGCTTTAGTGCTAATCTACGCCAGTATTTGTATCTTTTTTACTGAGCATTTAAACATCTTGCTGGCCATTACATAACTAGCAATAACACTGTAAGCAGTGTGCTGGCAATAACATGACAATTGGTTCAGTGGTAGTGTGGGAATAAAATCATCTATGAACTTTGAAGCATTTAAGATCATAGGAGGTTAATTGTGCCCACAATATTAACAGGCTTCAGTTATATAGAACCAGGATATATGTGCAGCCATAAACAATATGTGTGTTACAAAAAATATATTCACAGTACCGAGTTTAACAATCAGAATTGTAATGTTCTCAGTAACAAACCACTGTACCTGTAATTAACAGCAAAGATATACACAAGTTGTGCAAGACATTAAGGGGCGAGATCTGCTTATTGGAGAGCACAAGAAGAAAAACCAAGAAGTTCAGATAAGGTAATATGATCCACAATCTCTATTGACAGCTTTCTTACAACATAAAACTTAAAATGGAAGTTCAGCCTAAAACTAAAATCTCAATCTACTGGCAGCCACATTCTAAGGCCTCGTACACACGAGGCAATCGATTTGTTCAAAACGGTCTGTCCGACCGATTTGAACAAATCTGTCTGCTGGCATTTTGGTTTGCTCGCGTGTACACACAGCGCGCTGACGTGTCGGTGACATGGCGGTGACGTTGACGCCACCACATCACCGCACCAGGAAGTAAAACACTTCTGCGCATGCGTCGAAATCATTTGGCGCGTGTACGAGAAGACATGTCTGCTGGTTAGCATACTAACCAGCAGACATGTCGGGCGGACGAGTTCCCAGCCGGCAGATTTCAAAGCATGCTTTGAAATCTGTCGGGTGGCCAAATCCGTTGGCTTGCCCGTACACACGGTCTAATCTGTTTGCTGGGACGGTCGGGCTGACCGTTTCCAGCAGACAGATTTGATCATTTGTACGAGGCCTGAGACTAACCTATCTAACCCCTGTAAAGCAAAATTCTCTATACATAACTTTTCTGAAGTCAATCTGGTCCGGTCTCCAGAAGCAGAAGCTGTGCGCAGGAAACAGCTGATAAATGCTGGGAAGTGACATCATCCATAGATCATGGGACCAGACCGGAGCGGCTTGAGAAAAGTTATGTATAGCTACAGTGCAGAAAATAAGTATTTGAACACCCTGCTATTTTGCAAGTTCACCCACTTGGAAATCATAGAGGGGTCTGAAATTGTCATCGTAGGTGCATGTCCACTGTGAGAGACATAATCAAAAAAAAAAATTCCAGAAATCACAATTTATGAATTTTTAACTATTTATTTGTATGATACAGCTGCAAAGAAGTATTTGAACACCTGTCTATCAGCTAGAATTCTGACCCTCAAAGACCTGTTAGTCTGCCTTTAAAATGTCCACCTCCACTCCATTTATTATCCTAAATTAGATGCACCTGTTTGAGGTCATTAGCTGCATAAAGACACCTGTCCACCCCACATCCACCCCTGTCCACATGGCCAAGACCAAAGAGCTGTCCAAAGACACTAGAGACAAAATTGTACACCTCCACAAGGCTGGAAAGGGCTACGGGGAAATTGCCAAGCAGCTTGGTGAAAAAAGGTCCACTGTTGGAGCAATCATTAGAAAATGGAAGAAGCTAAACATGACTGTCAATCTCCCTTGGACTGGGGCTCCATGCAAAATCTCACCTCGTGGGGTCTCAATGATCCTAAGAAAGGTGAGAAATCAGCCCAGGACTACACGGGAGGAGCTTGTCAATGACCTGAAAAGAGCTGGGACCACCGTTTCCAAGGTTACTGTTGGTAATACACTAAGACATCATGGTTTGAAATCACGCATGGCACGGAAGGTTCCCCTGCTTAAACCAGCACATGTCAAGGCCCGTCTTAAGTTTGCCAATGACCATTTGGATGATCCAGAGGAGTCATGGGAGAAAGTCATGTGGTCAGATGAGACCAAAATATAACTTTTTGGTCATAATTCCACTAACCGTGTTTGGAGGAAGAAGAATGATGAGTACCATCCCAAGAACACCATCCCAACTGTGAAGCATGGGGGTGGTAGCATCATGCTTTGGGGGGGTTTTTCTGCACATGGGACAGGGCGACTGCACTGTATTAAGGAGAGGATGACCGGGGCCATGTATTGTGAGATTTTGGGCAACAACCTCCTTCCCTAAGTTAGAGCTTTGAAGATGGGTCGAGGCTGGGTCTTCCAACATGACAATGACCCGAAGCACACATCCAGGATAACCAAGTGTGGCTCTGTAAGAAGCATATCAAGGTTCTGGCGTGGCCTAGCCAGTCTCCAGACCTAAACCCAATAGAGAATCTTTGGAGGGAGCTCAAACTCCGTGTTTCTCAGCGACAGCCCAGAAACCTGACTGATCTAGAGAAGATCTGTGTGGAGGAGTGGGCCAAAATCCCTCCTCCAGTGTGTACAAACCTGGTGAAAAACTACAAGAAACGTTTGACCTCTGTAATTGCAAACAAAGGCTACTGTACCAAATATTAACATTGATTTTCTCAGGTGTTCAAATACTTATTTGCAGCTGTATCATACAAATAAATAGTTAAAAAAATCATACATTGTGATTTCTGGATTTTTTTTTTGATTATGTCTCTCACAGTGGACATGCACCTACGATGACAATTTCAGACCCCTCCATGATTTCCAAGTGGGAGAACTTGCAAAATAGCAGGGTGTTCAAATACTTATTTTCTGCACTGTATTTTTGCTTTACAGGGTTAGATAGGTTAGTCTTAGAATGTGGCTGCAAGTAGATTTAGAGATTTTAGTTTTAGGCTGAACTTTAAAGAGGTTGATTTACTAAAGACATATAGGCTGTTCACTTTCCAAGGGAATTCTATAACTCAATAATCTGCAAGCAAAAATTGGGAATTCTTAGTTAAAGGAACACTAAAGGTTTGTTTTTTTATTAGATCAATTGATTGCTGTAAGCTGGAGCATTTAAATATCACTTGCCTCGTTTTTGCTTTTGACCTCCAAAATATAGTAATCCAGGTTTTAAAATACCATTTCCTGTCTCTCCTCCTCTTGCTTTCCACCAGCACCCAAACTGTTTGGCATGGTGGAAAGCAGAACGTGCTCACCCCCTCCCTATGACTACAGCCCTGTGTGAAGGTGCTCTATTATCTCTCACAGGCATGGAGGCTAAGCCTAATGGCAATAGTTCCCATTAGGCCATGATGTAGCAAGAATGAATGCGCACCGCAAACCAGGAAGTCAGTGAGAATAACGATTCAGGAGTGATGGAGGTGAATAAAACAGCTCGATTTCAACAGGTATCAAACCAGTTATAATGCAAAACTTTTTTACTTTATCAGCTACTGCCAGACTTTAATTTAAGAGGAAAATATTTTTGTCTTTACAACCCCTTTAAGCAAATCTTCACCATATTCACTAAGCTAAGGGAACTCCATTTGCAAAGCGAACAGTCTATTTGCCCTAAGTAAATCAACCCTATTGCATCATGTAAAAATAGAAGAAAAATTAGTCCATTACAACCATCAAAATAACCAGAAAACCGACCAATGTTCTACATTCCGATTTCTTGCTACCCTGATGCAAATCTGCCATTAAAAAATTAGTTTGTGAATAACAAGTATATTATACAACATAGGTTCTGTGTTGCACTTTTTTTGTAATTTAGGCTTAGGGCTGATTAAAAAAAATAAAGATTCATTAACTCTTTGTTTCCAGGATGGATTGGCTTACCAGTATAAGGAGGGGAAGTTGTACAGCACATTTATATGGAAGCTTCATAGGTGTTATTTTCATTTAGGTCATGTACTAAAGGAGGACCTACCACATCACCTCATTATTAAAACAGCTAGCAAGTAAAGGCCTCACACAATACAACACATACCGTATGAGATAATATAATCTTACATGCAATTACAGCTGATTTCCAGCCTGAAGATGGCCACACACAGGTCATTTGTTTTTTTTCTTTCTCAGCCAGTGAAAAAAACTGACCTGATTTCCCCATCTACACATTCAACATGAATGCGGAAACCCTCCATGCAGCGACATATTCTGACATGGGGCGGGACTCCCCTACCCTCAATATTCTGATCAGTGCAAGTGCTGATCCAATGGAAATTTTCCAAAAGGACCGGTCAAGAAAACTTGAATGGTATATAAACTTCTCATGAACAGGAATGCCCATACATGGATCAAAATTCGGCTGGCTCCTGCTGAAGAAGCCAAATTTTGATCCATGTATGGCCATCTTTACCTTCAGAGTTGCACATTTGTACAGGTCCCTAGTCCGATGTCACTGCACACTGTGGGCCAGATTCAGGTAGAATTAGATTGCCGCAGAGTATCAGAGATACTCTATGCCGCCGTATTTTACCTGGCTCTACGAGGAATTCAGAGAGATTTTGGCCTGTAAGGTACGGCGGCGTAGTGTATTTCTCCCGGCGGAATCAAACTATGCGATTAGGGGGCGTGAGGCATTTAAATTAGGCGCGTTCCCACGGCGATTGAACTGCGCATGCTCCGTTCAGAAATTTCCCGCCGTGCATTGCGCGAAATCACGTCGTTACGTCATTCGTTGTTTGAGTAGCGTAGTTTACGTACATTTCTATTCCCGAACGACTTCCGCAAAAAATAAAAAATAAATTGAAAGTCGACGCGGGAACGACGGCCATACTTAACATGGGCTGCGTAACGTTACACCAGCTAATAGCTGGTTTAACTTTACGCAGCAAAAAAATGACGTAAGCGTTTACGAACGAAAAAAACGGAAAAAACTCATTTGCATACCCCGACGCTGAAAACGATGCAAGCTCCACCCAGCGGCCGCAAAAAGATTGCAGCATAGATCCGAAGGCTTACGAAGACGTAAGCCTGTCAGATCGAAGCCCAACGCCGCCGTATCATGGTTTGAGGATTCAAACTAGTGATACGACGCGCGTAATTTGAAATTACTCCAGTCTAACACTAGTTAGACAGGAGTTACGGCTCTGTGAATCTGGCCCTGTGAGCCTGCCTCATTTCCTAGCTGGAGGATGTCATCTAACTGCTTCTTCCATAGTCCGATTTGTCCTGGGCCTGTCCCTGTAGTATATTTAATTGTATTTCTTCCAGTCATGGTCATATATGCAAATGCAGTCTGCCTAGAAACATTCACTCATCCAGACTTACATACACCCATTATACATTTGCATAACTCCTCCCTGCTTGCATCAGGGCTGAGGGTTTTTGAGTGGTGTACTGAAGCAAGGATACTGTGATGTTTTCAGGAAGCTATGTACAGCACCTTATTGGCTTCACCCACTAGCCATGAGTTGCCTGTATTGCATAGTATTACACAGAAAATGATTGCCTGTATTACACAGAAACCTAGAGAGGACTGGGATCATAGAGTCCTACAATAAAAAAAAGTAATGTAAAGTAAGACTTTATTTAAACATGTCATTAGCACATTGATGAGGGAGGGATACAAGAAACCAGGAAAGTCAAAATATAGGCAAAATAAAGTGAAATTCCAGCCAAAATCTACTCTTAAAACCTCATTACACCAAACTAAAGCAGCCCATACGATTCATTATCTGACATTCAACCAGCAGGTTAAACTAACAAAAATTAATGTATTTCCCCATTATGACATTTAATGTGAATGGGGGAATCCTTCTATTGGAGCTATTGTATTCTGTTAGCAGGGAGATTTCCCAACAATCAAAATACACTGATCAACAATGCCGGCTATAGAGATCAACTTTCAATCCATCTATGGCTGGTTTAACCTGTGTAAGAAAGATATCTGATTGGCTGTCTTCTGTCAGCCAGCAGCCACTGCAGGGGAATGGAGGAAACACTGACAACAGATAGGTCTTTGAAGCCTATGGGTTATGAAACCACTCCCAGGCATTACCAGCCATTGTCAGAGCCCTCTCTCCTCTCCCCTGCAGCTGGCACTGCCTGACACAGGGGAGATGATGTGGGCATACTGAGATAAGTATACAAATCGTTCTTACACAGGTTAAGCCAAGTACACATGGATAATACTTCCGCTAGTGCAATCTAAATCTCTAGAGACTTTAGCTTGGTAAAAATAGCTACTTCTATTGCTTTCTTCCCACTATGGTCCCTGAAATCTAAGCCTAACTGAAACCTTGTGTTTTAAGGCTGGGTTCACACTAGTGCGAATTGGATGAAGGTTTCCTCGCATCCAATTCGCATGACAGGAGATTGTGACCGGCTCTCTATGGAGCAGTTTCACACATCTCCGAAGCGGCTGTGGAGCAGATTGCACAGAGGTTCTATGCAACTTTGGCTCAGTTTCAGGTCTGAAGTCAGGCAAAAACTCGGGCCCGATTAATCCCTGAAACAGAACAGGGATGCACCGGACCCCTGCTGTTAGTTGCATCTGTTTCAAATGTGAACTGCTATTTTAAGTGAATTGAGGGATAAATGTTTATTTAAATAAAATCTAATGGCACCCTAAAAGTTGATGAGGGCTACTGATAAGTTGCGAATAGAACTGGGGCTGTGATAAGACTTCAGAGAACCCATAGCCGGTCTTATTGCAACTTCAGTTTTATTCGGGTGCAGCAATCTGGGCTGAAATATCTTACACATGTTTCTCTAATTCCAGATATTTCTGTCTTACAGACTGAAGGAGTTTGCAAAGATGTATGATATTATCCGCAATGAAAGGAACAAGTGTGTGAGTCTTATTCAGACAGCGACTCAACGGGCAGCAGAGCTGCGAGAGAAATTAAAGATCTATGGAAATGAGGTGGAAATTCTGAGAACCAATGTCTCCAGCAAAGAAAGGTCTCTGTGGAATTTTAAAATAAAGAATGTGGGGAGGACATGTACTGAATTTCTATGAACTCTATCGATATTTAATGTAACTTAACCTCTATCTGCCTATTTAAATTCTGGTTTCAAACTCCCCCCCCCCCCTCCCATGACCATTTTTTTTTGTATACAAATTTAGTACCACAAATATTGATCAGCAGGGCTTTATACTGTCCCTGCAATATCAAGCATACCTGTCTCAAGAGGATTTTTGAGCCTGTCATTTCTAGCCCTTTTCTGAAAAGCTCCCAGGCTGTGCACAATTGTCTGCTAAAACAAAGAAGTAGAATACAGCTCACGCAGAATATATAAGATCCACAGTCCACTGCCTATACACTGAGTGTATACTAACATAAAGACAGCAAGACTATTACATATCAACACAGTAACACAGTGACTAACATAGCTCGTTTCTAACTTATCATATTGAGGATCCATGGATGACTGATGCTTGACCATCTGAAACACATAAACAGCTGTAAATGTATTGTCATGGAACATCAAAAGAGTTGTTTAAGGTACTGAAGATGCTCTGATGTTTCAGGCAAATGGACCTAAATTACTAAAGCAAAATCATCAGCACAACAGCATTGTCAGAAGGCAATTTAATCACAGGGATGCAAAAGTAGGACTCTTCCTTTTATAATGAACTTTAAATATACTCAACTGGTGTTATGTGATTGTACCTCAAAATAGAGAGTTTATATACTGATAAAAAAAATAATTACATTTCATACAAAATATAAACTTATAAATTAATTCCCCTTTAAGTAAACAGATCACCTAGATAAATCCAATTACAACTCTGAAAGGTTCAAAATACATAGTACATTTGTCTAGAAGGCTTGAGATGCACAATATATCAGTCTTAAAGTTTTACTATAACTATTATAAAGACATCAGAATACTGTAATCCATACAGATAGTTTTATTCCTAAATATGGTAACAAATATTGGAGTAAGGGCATCGATGTGTGGGGCTGGTCATGGCTAAAAATTACAATACTGCAAATTTACAAACTGGCCATGAAGATATAAAATCTAAACCTGTTTTACAAAAATGTACCTTGTTGCTGTCACTGTATTTGTGAAGAAAGTGAAGAGGTTATTTGTAGAGTATAATCAGCAACCATGCTGAGTGGACCTTCCTTGCTCTTTTCGTCAGTCCAGTAATAAATATTAACAAGAATATCTGTAAATGTCAATTCAAATAATGGCATCTTATTAAGGCATATTCTACACAACTGAAGAACAATCTTCTGTAGCGTCTCACCTTTGCATTATAGTATCGTCAGATGACAATTTTCTGGAATCATGCAATAGATCAGTTTCTATTATTATTAATAATAAATGTAATAAAGAAGTTAAAGGTAAATCTTTTCATTTTGTGGCACAGACAACTACAAAAGTCTATGCTGAAGCAGACCAATAACCATATGATCCGAGACAGTCTTCGGAAAGATAAGAGCAAAATTACTGTTATTCTTCAAGAGATGAAAGAAATCAGAGAACAAAAGAAAATGGAGATTGGCAGACTTACAAATATGATTAACCAAGCAGAGGAGGATATGGTTCGTCTTCGCAAAAAGTATGAAACAGCGGTGCAGAACAGGAATGAGAGGTGACTATAGTGGCCTTCATGACACATTTTGTTGTGCATTTCATTATACATTATTACAAAGTGCCAGAGATTCACACAGGGCTTCTAATATTGCCGTATGTCGTCTAGTTTTTAAAAATTCACATTGCTATAATGATAGATTTTTAGTATGAAGACCATTAGCTGCTGCAGTGCTAGTTTATGTGCCTTGAATTTAATTGTTTTAAGAAATCAATAAATTGATGGGTTTAGTGATGTATAAAAAAAAGTGTCAGGCTTTGCTCACACTAAGGCCCCTTTCACACTGGGCAGGGGAGATGCGGTGGCGGTATAGCAGCGCAATTTTAAGCGCGGCTATAACGTCATATTTACCACGATATTCGGCTGCTAGCGGTGCGGTTTCAACCCCCCCTAGTGGACGAAAAAGGGTTAATACCGCTGGCAATGCGCCTCGCCAGCATTGTGGTGTGAATGGGCACAAAGAAAACAATTGTTTTCTAAGTGCCCTGAAAGTAACCTGTATTTATCCAGTACAGAAAAAAGCAGTTCATCACCGATAGTGTAAATGAACCTTTGATGAATATTTTTTTTAAATATATAAAGCTGTCAATCAGATTAAAAACTTGAAAGTTTAAATCGAATTGGTGGTTTAAGGCGACCACACCAGTTCCTAATGCTTTACTGTCATTCATGAGGTCCCAGATATATTCTACTGTAAAAATATAAATTTCTACATGTCAGGGGTGTGCAGTTAATTGAGCGGGAAGAAGAGGTCTGCATCTTCTACGAAAAGATAAATGCTCAAGAAATGATACTTCAGAATGGAGATGTCAGTTTGATGGAACAAGATGAAAAGATCAGTTTCCTAACGATGAAGGCTGCTGAAAAGAAGAGACAGATTGCACAAGTCAAGAAAGAGTTACCAAATAAGAGGAATCTAGAATCAGATCTAGTGGTCCTTCAGATCCAGGTCAGTGGGACCAGTCTTTAGACATTTCTCAATAAACTTATTGACAGACGTATGACACAAATATGAGAAGTTCTGTGGGTCAGAGGTCACTTAAAACTGACAAACTGAGAGGGTTAAAGGCCAATTTACACAGTTTTGTTGCAGTAAAACATGCATTACCTCAACACACCATTACATGCATCAGTGCGTTATAATGCCATTAATTTTAATACCGTACAAGAACGCACACACATTGCAGTCTACCACACGGTCATGCATTTTGGTGTATTGTGTTGCATAAAATGGTATATTCTCAATTGTTTGAACATTTTGGTGCTTTATTATTTATTTAAATTTTATTGGTCTTCCTTAACGAAACATGTGCTAATGCAATGTGCCAGGTCACCAAGGTGCAAATGGGCCCCAGCGCTTCAAAAGGGCCACATTTTGTCTATTTGGGGCCATTATTTAATTCCAGAAAATGATTCTGGCACTTTGGAAATCAACATAGTAAAAATTGCAAATTAAAAAATGTAATTCCAGAGAAAGGGACCAAAAATATTTCCTGAAATATTCAGCTCCAAATTTTTATAAGGGAATGTAAATTATAAACTTTAAAACTGTTGGGGCACATTTCTTTATTTATTTTTTATTATTACTTAAACCACTAAGGGTGCAGAGAGGGAATGAGAGGGCCGCATGCAGCCCTTAAAAATGTCAGTTTGACAAAAGAATGGAATAATTAAGAGTTTTAACCGCTATCGGCTTATTTTTGTTAAGGTTGCCCACTGGAAAGATTCTCCTTAATTTCCTGTCCTGGAGCCACACCAAAAAATCTTAGTACATCTCACCAAAGTGTGAGGAATCCCCAACTTAGATAGTTGTCACCAGAACAAATTGTCCCCATGATGCTTTACCCTCACCTCTTGCTCTGGTGACATCTCTAAAATGTTGACTTTGGCTCACTTTCTGTCTTGATGACATCGGTCACCACAGTGAATAAAAGGAGTGAATCTCCACAGTAGAGGAACAGACAGCAAGAAACTTGACAGAGGGGCTAACCTTACCCACTTTATCCAAAACAAGAAAAAAAAATTGCCTTTACATACAGTGCATATTAAACCAGTATCCCCCAAACATTGGTCCTGTGCTTGCCTTTGGCCTTTGAGCCACTGGGGTTGATTTACTAAAACTGGAGAGTGCAATGGCAGCCATCTTCTAACTTCAGCTAGTTCAATTAAGCTTTGGTTAAAAAATAAAATAAAATGGAAGTCGATTGGATTCTGTGCACAGCTGCAGATCAGATTTTGTACTCCCAGTATTCGTAAATTAATCCCACAAGGGAAACGGTTTCCAGACCATTGACAACAATGATGAGGGACTATTCCTCCCACTATTACCAGTAGGGCACCATTTCTTCCACTATCACCAACAATGGGGCTTTGTTTCTCTTCCTTCTAACCAAAGGCACAAGGTAATTTTTACTCAATAACCACCAACCTTGGAGCGTTTTTCACTCCAACTAAATGTCAGGGCAGTTTCTACTCATAATGGCAACAATCTGAAGGACAGTGAACTGGTCCTTTGCTTAGAGACTTTAAGAACCCCTACTTTAGAACATCGACAAGAGTGCTTAACCAACTTTAAAAGTATACAGTATCTAAAAGCAAAACACTGTTATCTATTTTTTTTTTTCCTAAAGTAGAGGAGGGTTAAAACTGCTTTTTTTGCCCGTGTCTCATTAGGGAGCTTTAACTTCCTGTTCTGTAAGCTCAACGGGAAGAGAGGGTATAGCTTTCGATTGTGAGGGATAGCCCCTCTTAGACAATTGTCAAGGAAACAAGTATCCCATTTGGAAGATTACCTGCTTAATATTGTGGGTTCATTCATGGTCACCTTTATTTCCAGTGGCACTGGTGATCAGGACAGTTAGAAACCTCCCAATCTCCATAATAGGAACAAAGCCAACAATTAAAATCTGACCACTCTATCCAAATAAAAAAAAGAGGAGAGAATATGTTTTGCCTTTAGTTGTATTTTAAATTGATAAACATTAACTTGAAATTTAAAATTAGGATCTTTTTGTTTGCTAATCTCCATACATATCCTGGCACTCTTCTTGATTTGACTTGTAGTTGCCTTACTGCCTTGTTTAACTCTGTAGATTACCTTTAAAATAGTTCAGAAATAGTCATTCCAATAAAGAATGTTTGTAAGTAGATTTGACACATTTTCCTCCACTCTCCTTTTTAAATGCTCTTTCTATTTCAGTATGAAAGAGAAAATTGACTGAACATTCTCCCTAAAGATAAAAAATACCATTAGACAAAAAACATTCTGTATTACATGTTCTTCCTCTTGAATATTTCCACACTTATTAGGCTTCTTGCCATTTTATTTTTCAACAGAAACGTGTCAAACTTAGCTGGCTTTGTCACAATATGCATTGAGGCTTATTTACAAAAAGATTGTCAGAAAAATGGCTTTCCAAATTTTAGCAGTTTAAACGGGAAAACTGTAATGTCTATGTAAAAAATAGTGATAATGCTGGGTAAGGGAACGGACATTAACCTGCAGCGCTTGTTTCTTAACCCATCAATTCCCCATGATAGAGTGATAGAGTAAGATAGAGGGTGCTAGATCTGTGGACAAACCTAGGGTATGTTCCACAGTGTCAATATTGATGCACTCCTCCTAAAGAGTGAGTTAATGATGTGACACTTCCATCACAGGGATGGGAGAAAGGAAAAATTCAACTTGCTTCAGTATATATGATATACAATGTGAATCTAAAACAATGATAATAAATATACAAATCATAGGTCTCGCAACCTGTGGAAAATTAAATAGAGTAGTGCATGGATCTATCTAATTAATTAACGTGGACCAATATTCCAAACGTGAAAAAATGATTGTCCATATGGCTAAAGTCTTTATATGATATTGATTCTGACACAAATTCTTCTATGACTTTATGCAGATAGGTTCCAGGTGTATAGCCTCCACCAGCTAATTAGAACTTCACCCGAAGTGCGCTAGACGTCAAATGCTCTTACCAGAAAAGTATGACCCCTTATGGTTAAGTAGGTCAGATGCGCTGAGCAGGTTGAGTGTCTGCACACTATGTGGCAAATCCTGGAACTCTCATTGATGGCCGGTAGTAAACCCAAAAGACAAAGGGGATCGGATAGTACAATACCGTTTATTTAAAAAAACAAATGAAACAAACAGACAACTGATTGGCCTCTTACTGTATAAGTGCCATGCCCGACACTGGGACTGCAGGCGTATCAACCTTGGGAGGATCCACTGGGCTGCGTGTGTTGTCCTCGGCTGTATGATAGGCACTAGAAGCCAAATTCAGCTGTATAGGACTTTAGTTTTTTTGGTGTGAAAAACACCATATACAATTCCCCATGATAACCCGGCACTAGAGTCATTGCCTCCCTGGACTCAGAAAAGGTGTTTGACTCTGTGGAGTGGCCTTAATTGTGGGAGGTCATGCAACGCTACAGGTTTGGCCCCAAGTTTCTACACTGGCTTCAGTTACTGTACCGGGCCCTAAAGCATGGGTACGCACCAATGACAGTCTGTCGGAAGTGTTTGCCCTACACAGAGGTACGCGTCAGGGTTGCCCTATGTCCCCCTACCTGTTTTCCCTAGCCCTGGAACCATTGACAATTTTAATTTGGGATTCCTCTGAAGTACGGGGCTTGAGGGTGGGCCGTTTAGAGGAGAAATTCTCCTTATATGCAGACGACGCTCTGCTCTACTTAAATGATGCTGGGCCATCCCTTATGGCAGCTCTGCAGATCTTTGACAACTTTTGCTAGTTTTCGGGTATCAGAATAAATTGGACCAAATCCATTATTTTTCCAATTGTTAACCAGGCGCTCACTCTAGGCTCCTCCAGCCCGCTTCGCGGGGTGGAGGAGTTCAGATATCTGGGGATCCAGGTGTCTAGGAGATCGACAGAATTTTTTGATCGCAACCTCCAGCCACTACTTATTGCACTGAAGGCAAATTTCTCATCTTGGGCAGGGCTTCCATTGGATCTCCTAGGCCTTGTCAAGATGATGCTGCTTCCTCGCTTTAACTATGTGTTCTGAAACTGCCCAGTCCCAGTACCTGTGGCTTTCTTCAGAGAAATTGATCGTTGTATTAGCTTATTCATTTGGAATGGAGCGCCCCCAGGTTGGCGAGATCGACCCTATGCCTACCACAGAGGTTGGGGGCTTTTGCGCTCCTCAGGTGTGGTTATGTTTTGGTGTCAAACAGTTGGGGATATTATGCCTGCAGGCGTTCTCCTAACTTTCTCACAGCTGTCCCAGAAGTTTGGCCTGCCAGGGTGGATGCTGTTTAGGTATCATCAATTGAGACATGCGGCTAGGTCCCAGTTTCTTTGGCCCCCTACCATCTCCATGGACCCTATTTAGGAGTTGCTACTGGGGTTCTAGATAAACCTCTGTCTACCCTCTATAGTGCGCTCCTTTTGTACGAACTCCGCTAAAATGGAAAAACTATAGGGTTACTGGAATGCGGACATTCCCTCATTGGATCGGGACTCCTGGGAGGATAGTTTGGAACAGCGTCCCAAGTTAGTTATTTCCTCCAGGGACAAACTTATTCGGGTAAAGGTCCTCCACAGGTTATACTACACCCCTAAATGACTTCAGCGGATGTTTCCAGACCGTGACCCCAACTGCCCTCATGCTCTCTTCACCTGGGGACTTATATGCATACAGTATGTTTTGGGAGTGCCCTGTCATAATATCTTACTGGAGGGAGATTTTTGATGAAATCAATCTAAGGTTGCAACTAAACCTGACTCCTACTCCAGCCATGGCATTATTAGGGATCCCTGATGATGAACAACGCCCACACCATTCTAAATTACTGATAGCATACCTGCTGTACTATGCCAAAAAGTCAATCCTTCTTCAATGCGTCTCCTTATCCCCGCCCACAGTGTCGCTTTGGGAGAGGATGGTGAATGAGGCACTACTACCGTACAAGATGACATACTCCAACAGGGGGTGTGCATGGAAGTATGACAAAGTTTGGGCACCATGGACACTGATGTGATGTCTCTGTTGCCGTTTAGCTGGAAGGCCCTGGTGGCTCACTGGATTGGGGGCTGAGCCCCCCTTTTTTTTGCTCTCCTCCTCCCCCCAGATACCCACCTTGGGCTGTACTGTGGTTTTGTGGCACTGTCATATGTGCCACCACCTTTTAGGACACCCACAATGTGAAATGGATATGATTATTCTGCATCTCCCAATAGTGTGTTTTTGTATTTCTGCTGCCTTTGGTTTGTGTAGACTTGACATTGTCTGATCTGTTTTATGCTGTATTGTTTTTTCTCTTACTTGAATAAAGCACCTTGGTAAAAAGCAGACAAATTTGGAAAAAATAAAAAACTTGCGAGTTTATCCAAGTTGCAGAAAAATAATAAGTATCATCATTATAGTATTCTGTTTTCTTGAAATTGCATTCTGCAGAGGCCATCCTTGGAAAATAATGGGTTATGCCTTGGCTCCCCACTGCCCTTCACCCAGCGAAACTCAGCCCAATTCTATTTCATACCCTCCAAATGTGTGACTTGGTCAAATTCTCTGTGGGCCGGATCTCATCGCATCTCCAATTGTTACACTTTCTTCGATGCCCAGTGTTCGCCCCCAGGACTTGATAATCCAAGACAGTTTTATTGGTGGACTGATAACGGATTTCTTGATATCCACTCTCTTCTCACTCACATGATACCCTCAGGTCCTTACACAATATTCCATTAAGAGAGCATTATAGATATCTCCAATTTTGTCATTTTATTTCTCTGCTCCTCGGGTCTCAGCCCACCCCATACACATTGACCCTATTTATGAGTCTTTATAGGGCCCAACCCCAATCTCCTGGCCTTTTTTTCACAGATGTATTCAATAATAAATTCCAGAAAGCCCCTGCTGCGACCGTACCATCTCCAATGGGAACCCAGGGGACTGGCAGATCATGACCTTGACACTATCTAAGTGCTACAAGAATGTGCTTATCTTAGAAAATGCCTACAAGATTCTGTATAGATGTATTACATGCCGGCTAGACTTGCACGTTTTATCCTTGCCTACCCGCCAAGATATGGTTTCCAAGGATGCTCACAGGTAGGAATGATGACATATATTATCTGGTGGTCTTGCCTGAAGGTGTGCAGACTTTGGGTCAGGGTTTATGCCCTACTCTGCACCTTGCTTCTTACCATCCTCAAATGGAATCCATACAAAGACCTACTCTGTAAACTGATTAAAGAATTACTTTGCCTACAGCGACAATTTGCATTACATCTTTTTACTGCAACTAAATTGACCATACCAAGGGCTTCAGAAAACCCCAATTCTGCCAATTATATTGTCAGACACCCATTTGAAATTTCTCTGGGCGTGGCAATAGATTGCCCATGCTCAGCCATCTCAGTTTGACAGTGCTCTTCTGTTTCTCTAACGTTGTGAGTCCTTGGGACTCCTCTTTTTCATTCTTTGCTTTCTCTACTTTTTCTAGCTACTGTTCTTTCTTTTTTGTTTCCTCTTATTTTCTGATCAGTTACTAAGATTGCTTGGCCACCAGGCAAAAGCCTGGCCTAGATGGTTGCAATATGCACAATCTTTACTTTTGGTACTGAAACAAGCCTTAAACATTGCACTTCAAAATCTATGCATGTGTATCATTTTAAAAACTGTTCGATACTGGTACGTTAACCGAAATCTTCTATTTTTATACTGTATGGCTCAGTACACTAGTTATTTGTGCTTTTTCACGCTCACACTTCATTCACTCATTGTTGAATGCAACGGTCCAAATGGCTCTGTCTATTTGACCAATTAATATATGGTTAACCAGTTAGGTCCATATATATTTTGCACGGACCTACAGAAGTGCCTGCAGGTGGCACAGTCCCTAATGCGACTGCCCGCCTCCCCTCTATGCCGCTGCATCCCTGACTCTACACCTCCCGCCACTAACTTCCATCTAAAACTGCTCCCCCCACTCTCCTTTCCCATCTCCTTCACCCTCCTTCTTCCCCTCCAGCACTGATTTATCCCCTCCACCACACCCGATCCCCCTAGCAAACCCCATCCCCTGCAGCTACTATCATTAGCCGGCAATCCCTCCTCTTCCACTCCCACCAGCTTCATATGCTGCATGGGGCTTGGGAGAGGGGGGATCCAGATATGTCCCTCCACCAGTCAGATCTCAAAACCCCAATCCATGGCTGCTGCGAGCAGCATCCCACCTTCTCCTCCCACCGCCTGCAGCTTCTCCATGTACTCTCAGCGAGCGGTGTGGGTGGAGTTGGGGCTTGATAAACATGCGTTTACCAAGCCCCCCTCCTGTAGTAGAGAGCGCAGGCAGCGATCATGACTTTTTGGGGGATGGCAACCCCTGAGATCGGTCTGCCCACAGTGACACCCCCTGCACTTACCCCTCCAAGGTGATGGTCTCCCCCCGCACTCGTCAATTCGCTATTGTCAAAAGTGAGTGGGTTCGGGGTGCAATGTTCTGCGCCCCGAGCCCAACCTCTTTTAAGCCAATCAGAGCTTCAGGCTCTAATCATGTAGCTTGAAAAAAACAAAACAAAAAAACACCAGCACCCCTAATGGACAGGTAAGACCCCTTTCACATGGAGCCGACTGTCAAGCAGATCCACCAGCTCAGCAGGGGATCGGTCTGCTGATCCCCGCTGAGCAGGCGAATGGTCCGTGTCCGCTCTGCATCAGCCTGCTGTGCTCTATTGGTCGGTTGGATGGAAAACGACCACCTTTTCTTTTCAATATAAACCGATCTACTAGATGGATGGGGAATGGAACCCCTATCTGTCTGTTTTCAGAGAACTGGACTGGCCTGAAAACCAACACTGAGGGAAAAAAGGGTATTATTGCTTTTTTGTGCTCAAATGACCTGAAGCGATCTAATATAATACTTCCTGTTTCTCTGAAAATAAATCCCATAAAGCCATATTTGTAGAAGTAGACACACAAGTAAAAATGTATGATTTTTTTTTTTTTCTCCATTTGCATACTAACTTTTTTGGCATTTCTGTTGCATACAAGGTAATGTACTGCATCACTGAATACTCAAAGTTCATATATTTTTTTTCTTTATTGAGCAGCTTTCCCAGTGTAACGACAGATTGAATGACCTGGAAAAACAGGCACAGGATCCAGAGAAAGCAAGTAGGATTCGTTTGCTTGAAGGAAAGGACCCATCACAACAAGAGCTTTTGAAAAGAACAGAGGAGGTGGAGTTAAAAATCAAAGCCAGCTTAAATGGATTCTCACTTTAAATGTCCTGTAGTTATGTTATGTTATGCTTGCTTACCATGGAGGGAAAAGTGGTAATGACAGCCTCCAGCATAATAATTCACATTTTAAAGAAAAAGTGGCACATTGCAAGGGAATTTTAACTTGGCTTAGTGAACGAAGTGAAGCTCTACCGACTTCCATCATCATGCAATCATGTGCAGGCAAAAATACTTGCACATGATTGGGTATTCCTTTCAAAGTGAGATTCACCACATTCACCAAGCTCTGAGGATACATCCCCTTGCAAGGTTAACAGCCTATTTGCATTTTGGAAATTAAACGTTTTCTCCCTACTCAAGAAAGTACCCAAGTTATGGCCAGCCACCCTGTTGGGTTTTTCCAAACAACAAGTGTCGTCAGCTATAGCCAGGAACACTGATCATTTGCGTTCTGACGGGGGGTTGGAAGATCTCTGCCATTAGAACACAATACCACCGCGGGAGAAAATTCACATTTTAACGTGGGTGTGTGTAATTGGCACTTTTTTTTCAATTAACTCACTGGCTGAAAAACAGAAAATGTATGGATGTATGTCCTGCCTAATGTGGAATGCAAACACCTCCACCTCTTTGTAACCTGGGATTTTATTTGCCGAGACATCAGGAGCCCATTGGCTCCCACCGCTGTCAATCACAGCCAGTGAGCCAATGAGGCGAGAGTGGGGGTATAAGCCGCAGCTCTATATATATATATATATATCTTATGGATGCATAGAGCAGTGCCCCCAGGGCAAGCAGCTTTCTCTGGGGGGCACTGCTCAAAGGGGGAGGAGCCAGCACGGGCGGGAGAGCCAAAAAGAAGATCGGAGCTGCTCTGTGCAAAATCACTGCACAGAGCAGGTAAGTATAACAGGTTTGTTATTTAAAACAAAGCTTTAGTACCACTTTAATAACTCACTAAATTCCTGGCAGGTATTTTTATTAATGTTATATGGAGGGGGCGCTAATAATGAATAATAAGAGAATAAACAATAAAGTAAAATCTAATAAATGGTCCGTCTGAACCAACAATAGCAGACTTAGTGAGCAGCAACACACTGAAAATAGTGAAATAGAAATAGATTGTACAAAAAAAAAAAATGAATGAATAAATAAATAAACTCAAGTCCATTCAAAGAGTGTTAGATGAAGTCCAATCAAGGCTAATCTTTCTCAGATGCAAATTGTTGAAAATTCATTGTAAAAGGTGTCCACCTCCACCAAGAAGATCCCCCAAATGTGCACTAATGGATGGCTCCTTACCGCACGGTGTTGACCTGATTGTTTGGAAAAGGTCAAATACAGCAGTTGGTCACTAAACCAGTTGAATGATTCAGCTGCGCAGCTCTATGTTTCCCGGAATCAAACACTCTCATGAAGGAGGGAGAGGGGAAACCACCATAGTGAAGTACAGTTTATTTAAAATATGTCACAGATAAAACAGCATAGCCAAATGGCCTCTTACTTTAGTAACTACTTTACTTTTAGTACTACTTTAGTAGCGCCTAGGACCCGACACTGAGGCTAGTCAGCATGGCAGGATGGGCTATGATGAGAGTTCCTTGCTGGGGAACTGGGGTGTAGTCCAAGCCGGATAAGGGTTCCTCGCTAGGGAGCTGGCATGCATTCCAAGCTAGAGGACCAGCGGGACCGGAGCCTAGGAACTCTCATCATAGCCCATCCTGCCATGCTGACTAGCCTCAGTGCCAGGTCCTAGGCACTACTAAAGTAAGAGGCCATTTGGCTATGCTGTTTTATCTGTGACATATTTTAAATAAACTGTACTTCACTGTGGTGGTTTCCCCTCTCCCTCCTTCATGAGAGTGTTTGATTCCGGGAAACATAGAGCTGCGCAGCTGAATCATTCAACTGGTTTAGTGACCAACTGCTGTATTTGACCTTTTCCAAACAATCAGGTCAACACCGTGCGGTAAGGAGCCATCCATTAGTGCACATTTGGGGGATCTTCTTGGTGGAGGTGGACACCTTTGACAATGAATTTTCAACAATTTGCATCTGAGAAAGATTAGCCTTGATTAGACTTTATCTTTACACTCTTTGAATGGACTTGAGTTTATTTATTTATTCATTCATTATTTTTTTTGTACAATCTATTTCTATTTCACTATTTTCAGTGTGTTGCTGCTCACTAAGTCTGCTATTGTTGGTTCAGACGGACCATATAAGATTTCACTTTATTGTTTATTCTCTTATTATTCATTATTAGCGCCCCCTCGATATACCATTACTGTTCAGTTCAGACCTTTGATGAAGTCTCTATCTTAGGGGAGCTGCTTATTCACTATAATTATATGTTGTCACATTAATTTTTATTGGCGCGAGATACCACACCTTTTATATCACAAGGTATTTTTATTGCATTTATTGAAATATAGAAAAAAAAATGTTTCAATGTTATATGTAACAGACCAAAAGAGAGCCAATGAGAATTGTTAGTGTCTGCAGATGATTTCAATTTTATCAGCCTCAACGCATGCAGATTTTAAAAACAGTAATATGCATTAAAGCCCTGGGCTAAAACTGTATGTGTGCAGAAATGCGTATTCATTCATATTAGTCCTGTAGCAAACTTTGCAAAATTCAGTTACCTAATTTGCTGCTCCTCTTTCTATACAATTATGGATTTAGCCTTGGTTTACAATGATTGATCTATGTTAAAAGTGATTCTTCTAAGCTACTGTAAGTCTCCCTGTAATGTCATTTTAGGAATAGGCATCTGATTTATTTAAATGTTCATTCAATACAGCTTGAATTGCGCCTGGCTGAGAAGGAGGAACAGTTGTTGGAAAGAGATTTCCTCTACGAGCAAGTCTCTAAGCTATCAGATAGGATACGCATAAAAGCTGCAAATGGCAAAGAAGACACCCTGACATGTGCTAAAAAGGTCTGTATTAATGATCCACCTTTTCCCAGGATTCAGATAGTGCTACACTTACACTGTGAATGGGCAGGGCTGCCTTTAGGGGGGTACAGGCAGTACCCTCTACCCTATTTTTTATTAAAGGGCCCAAAGGTTCCCAGGGCCCCGGATGGCAACCCCCCCTTTTTTTTTATTAAATGGCCTGGAGGTCCCCAGATAGAGATATAGATATATATATATATTTATTATTTATTTTATTTTTGTAAGGGGCCCAGAGGTCCCCAGGGACCCCCCCCCCCCCCGCTTCTCAATTAGCGGCGGCACCCCCCTCTTCTCAATTTGAGGGGGAAGCACCCCCACGGTTCTCTGCACCAGGGGGCCCATGCCTAAAGCTGTGAAAGGGGCCCCATAATTCCTGATGGCAGCCCTGTGAATGAGTAGAAATGTAAAAGCCAATATCTTAGCCTGTAGCTGAGAAAGAGAGAAGTCTATCTATACCAACAAAGCACTTTGGTGTTCCGAAAGTAAAGGTCAGGAAAGCATCTTGTAATGTCGCCATACTGATTCATGCTCTTTTCTATCATTATTTTGACAGATGAGTGAACTAAAAAATAGGATCAAGGACACAACTCGTAAAATGATGTCCCAAATTGCAGAATTATCCATGCAGCAAGCCAACTGTATTAAGCTGCAGCAAGAAATAAGAGATAAAGAGACTTTTGTTGAGACATGCTATGCAAGGATGGAACAGGGGTTGCCACCGAGCGAGGAAATCAAGCAAGAATGGAAACGCTTAGTGCGTGAAGAACGTAGACGCCAACTTGAAAAAGAAGAAAAGACAAGGGTAAGGTGTTTAAAGACGGCTGTCAATATATGGAATTTAGCAGTCCGGGCCTTTATTATTATTATTATAGGTACTTATATAGCACTGTCAATTTACGCAGCGCTTTACAGCCCTATCCTCAAGGAGCTTAGAATCTACGGTTCCTCATTTGCACTCGTATACTAGGGCCAATTTTAGACAGAAGCCAATTAACCCATCAGCATGTCTTTGGAGTGTGGGAGGAAACCCACACAGGCACAGGGAGAACATGCAAACTCCAGGCAGGTAGTGTCGTGGTCAGGATTTGAACCAGCAACCCTTTTTACTGCTAGGCAAGAGTGATACCCACTACATCACTGTGCTTTAAGGAACATATTTAATTTATTCAACAGTGATGAGTGATCAGTACACTGCTGGAATCTCCCTTTTTGTAGCGATCAGCCATACAACACACATCACCCTTAGGCTGGTCATAGTCACCCTTTATTTTTTTCAATCAGCCAGAGAAGTGACAAGGGAAAAAAAACAATGGACTCCTACACCCACAAATGTGAGGTGGATGGAGGAGTCCTCTCTGCTGAGCCATGGTACCCGATGGTGGAACTCCAGGGAAAAGAAGGAATTCCCCAAAAAAGATTGAATGGGTAGGTTTGGGGTTTCAGGCCTCCTCGATATTTTATAGTCCCAAAGTCTTGAATAAGCAGTAATTTATTTGTAAAGTGTGAACCTTTGTTTGAGGAGTACCCCCAATGTTATTAAGGGATTGCGTTTTATCACCTCTAAGCTTGCACAGAGAATGCTTTTTGTTGCAGGTTATTTAGCCAATTGGCTTATTTAGTAATTAGTACTTCATTAGACTGGGTGAACCCAGTTTTCCATCCAGTTTGTGGAGATAGAAGGTATTTACATGAAGTCTGGGTATTTGAAAGTCCACATAAACCACTGTATGTGGCTTTCAAGGGTGCATAGCATTTGGGAGAGGAGGCTTATTGTAAGAATTTTCAAAAGATAAAAATATTATTGCTGAAAATATTGTATGGCTTCTATCTTACTAAACCAAGAAAGAGTGTATTTTTTGTTCAAGATATTATTAGTAGCTCTGAGTTTATGGACCATTGTTGAATAATTAGTCATACACAAAACAGACCAATTTTGCATGATTAATTTTATTTTTAACAAGCATTTCAAAATGTATAAAATTAGAAAAATTAGTTTTATAAACAACTTGTTTCAAAATGACAACAGTATTACTTTATATGTTTATTAGTTAGACCTGCAAGAAAGACATAAGTCCTAAAAAATTGCCAAGGGCCTACTTGCATCACATGATGCCAAAACAATTCAACATTTAAAATCCCAACAAAACAATCATCACATTGCTAATGGCTGTAAACTTCTTCTGCAGATTCAAGAAGAGGAAGAACAACACTTTTTGCAAAATGGAACCTTCACCACAGCGGAGCAGCGTCCCAATGCTTACATACCTGAAGATGAAAATGTTCTTCCTCTTCCCCGACCTTATGGGGCTTTGGCACCTTTCAAGCCTACTGAGCCAGGCTCAAACATGCGGCACATAAGAAAGCCAACGATAACGCCAATTGAAATCTAATCTTAGGGAGTGTTAAGGAGAGAGAGAGGAATAATGGCTCCTGTACATCTTCATACATAGGTCATGACAGGGAAAACTTTTGTATCCACTGACACTGTAGTATAATGGGGCAGCTCTGTGATTCATAATATGTGTGAAACTTAACTTGCCATTTCAAATGTCCCAAGCAGGGTAGCTCCACTACTACTGTACAGGCTATTGGGCATATACGAAGTGTTATACAACACTTCATATTTGGGTGTCCATGTTAAAAGTGTGGGCTAAACGACCCTACAGCTTCATACATTTGCCCCATTGTGGCCTTCTAAAGTACACACTGGCTTGCGAATAAAAACGTTCAAAGAAACATAGCAACTGGCATCTAACCAACATTATCTCATGCAGGTTAAGGAAACAAATCAGTTGATATTGATCACAAGACTACCTTATCTTATGAACATGGATGCATCCTGCCCTCTGTTTTGGTAATAAAATACCCCAAATATCACACAAACACCTCTTTTAGTAATACCACATTGTTATTATTGCAAGTGCCACCAATATTGCAATATTTATTTATTTTAATAACATTTCAAACACCATCTATTTACCTAGCTGAACTAGGCAATGACCTTTGCTAGTTTAGCTAGGGAAATAGATGATGTTTGCAATTTAAAAAAGGTTTAACAGCCCATACAATATAACACAAAATATCAAAAGTACACATTTGCGAATGTTTTTAATGGTGCTAGGTTACATCTGTGCAATGGCCATTTCTTCATGCATCATTGTACTTTTTTAAGGTAAATACATTAACACAAGCAGAGAAAGGTGTAAATCCAGCCTTGGAGACTCCCAGCAAATATTTGGAGGGCAAAGCAGTTCAACAAAGTTTTAAAATACCATTATCAAAAAGAATACGAGACCCATTCCTTACAGCTCTCCTAATTGCTCCCAGCAAGGTATACTTAACCAGGGTTGCCAACTTTCAGTAAATGTACGAACGGTTTGTAAAATCTGTACTTTTTGCATCTGTCCATTACGGACATGTAGGCTGCACGGCCATAACTGACATTCATTACCAAATGCAACAATTATGGATTTTACAAACGGTTTGTAAATTTACTGAAAGTTGGCAACCCTGTACTTAACACATCCATGCTCCTATGCCAACTACTTACTATAGCTGAGAAATCGCTCCATTTGCTCTAATGCACTGGGTGACCTCTTCATGTGATAGCGATCAGGTCTGAGCAGAAAATGACAAGACCTGAACACTGTCATGTTAAAGAAAGTAGTGACATTATCTATCTGGGTGAGCTTGGATATCAACACTTATTCAGGGTGGACTCCTGCAGCAGAGGTGGTGTGTGGAGTGAGTATACCTTGTTAGGGGTATAGTCGAAAACTGAAATAATTTCATTTTGCATGAATTGCTGGCAAAGCCCTTGTATGTTACCATACAGCAAGATATGTTCTTTACAAGGGGGGAAAAAAAATCACCATACCCGGTAAAGAAACAGAATATAAATTTCACAAGTTATTACTTTAAGCTGACCTTTGCATTTATAAATTAGTTACATGATAAAAATAATGCATAATTTGACCTGTAATTGAACTCTCCAGAAAATCAGGAGTGACTGAATTGTACACACTGTTCTTATGAACATGTAATAACGCAGTCTTGTTTCATATTTGTGAAGCTAAAAGTGGAATTTCCTGACTGACGCCGCTTTAGTGGGGATGGAAGTGTTGATTTCCCTAGTTATCCTGCTCTATCATTACAAAAGATCCAATCTCAAGAACAGACAAAAATATGTATATACACAAAAAATTAAGCTTCCCTTGGAAGTGTTGTCAGTCTTAGAAGTATCATACACATTGTGCTCTAAGTGTTTACCAAAAATGCAATATTTTTAAATATCTGAGGAATTAAATCAGTCCAGAAAATGCTTAAAAAGGAAGGTTACAGACCTCAGTTAATCAGGACACAAATAAGATCAAGGTCATATTTAAACAACTCACATTATGTGGTCACTTCAAAACGTGAATAAATAGAAATAATGCATTTAAAAGGATTATGCTTCAACCAGATACAGTATAGAATAATTTATAAAGGTAACAGCAAAAATGATGAATGATTAAAATCATGATTTTGTACATAGATTCAACAAAGCTCTCAAAACAATCTGTTGTAATGAAGCTTACATTTCAGTATGTAAAGATTTTACAGTTTTTACACAGCTCATTTAAATTTTCCTTTATGGGAAATGGCATTTAATGTAAATGCCTTACTGTGCAAAAATCAGTGTTTTCCAGCATACACACTACATCATACTGTACAACAGAGAAAGCCATAGACATTTCAGATGGCAAAAGATGCCTGACCACAAAAGCAGTCATCCAAGTTTGGATATCGGTGCCACATTCATGTATTAAACCACATGGTTTCAACCCAAGTCACAGGAAATAGGTTTGTGTTCCCTTATGAATGTAGCAGAGGTAGGGAAGTGTTATCAGAATGAGCAATTTCTAGTACTAATGAAGGCCAAGAAGAACGGATGTTCTTTTTAAGGCAATTTCTTCGAGAAATGCAGCATCTATGTTGTCTTCTTCAAAGGGGTTCAAAGCTGAAATACCAAAGAGAAAAACATGAAATTGTTTCTAAAGAATAATAAACAGATTCTACACACTCTATATATACACACACACACACACCATACATTAGAATACTACAATCTAATAAAGAAGGTCCAACTTCATGGATCTAGACATGCATGATTGAGAAATAAGATCCACCAGGTGCCAAAGGGGGGGGGGGGGGTGACCACACTAAGGCTGCATTCACACCTGAGCGTTTTGTCTCCTGAAGCGCGACGCTCAAAGACGCTAGAGGGGAAAATAACATTATCGTCTATGGAGATGGTTCACATCGAACGCCTGAAGCTCAAACAAGTCCCGGACCCTTTTTTGTCGCGCGTATCGGGCGTTTTACATTACTGACAATGACCTGTACAAAACCGCGGTGAAAAACCCTGCGTTTTGTCGCGGTAACAAAACGCTGCAAATCGCCTACGCTTAGGTGTGAATGCAGCCTAACACTAGATGTTCTGGATGAACCCTTTGAGCACAGGTATATATTTTTATTGCATTGCAGGTCAGTGGCCAGACCTGAACCTGTAGCTATCCTCCAACTTTTGCCCCACATTGACACTAAGGGGGTTATTTACGTGCACTTGAAATTGCACTGAAAGTGCACTTGGAATTGCAGTCGCTGTAGATCCGAGGGGGACATGCAAGGAAAATTAAAAACAGCATTTCAGCTTTCACATGATTGGATGAAAAAAATCAGCAGAGCTTCCCCTCATTTCAGATCTACTCCTCAAATTTACAGCAACTGCACTTCCAAGTGCACTTTCAGTGCAATTGCAAGTGCACTTGTAGTGCAAAGTGGATTTGCCATTCGTAAATAACCCCCTAAATCCACTGTAGCATTTATATTTTGCAAAGCAGGTTATGGACTGACCAGAGTTGGATTACTTTGACGCAGTTGGCCAGCTTGAACTTGTATTGCAATGTATGTGAACTAAAAATCACCAGTTATTTTCAGTGAAAAGTTTGCTAGAAAGGGTATATAGCAGCGTGCAGAGGGTTCACCCAGAATGTCCAATATATTATTGAGAGACACAACTCAGCATTTAAAAGGCAATATAAACCTTCCTACCCACGTGTGTTTTTCAACTGCAAAAGGTTAGCTGATCATGTAGATTCATGGTATCATTTGTTGCCCTGTATGCGCAGCTAATATTAGCGTAAATCTCCACATTGTGCTCAAACATGATACATGCAGCATGGCACCGCACAGGTTAATGCATGAACTTGGTCTGCAGTTTGAAAACAGACTTTTCCTGTGAAGAAACTACATATCCCACAATTCCTGGGTCTGTCAATCTAGTGGTGGTGCAGGTGAGAGCTAGTTACCAGTAATGAGATCTGACAGCTACAAGCAGGCTGAGAAATCACAGACACACAGAACTTACTGATGCAGCTGGAAGAGGTTTACTATTATATTAGGACTCCCACATTTGTATGACAAATGCATGCACTGCCAGTGGTTTGACCTGGAACAGGAAGTTGTCCTGTCCCTTTGGACCAATAGGGACAAGCTAGCTGTAGCAAACTATGGACAAAAGGAAATAGATCTGCCATGACACTACACACGTGACTCATGACAGCCTACTACAGGGGTGTGCCCTAAGTGGTGACTGATTTTATATGTTCAATTATGACAATCCTTTTTAAAGCAATATTTATGGTCACGTGGAAATTGTTGACTGTTAACATATTTGAACAAGCAAACATTAGATCTTCATTAAAACTGTGCCTACAGATAAAAGTGACATACTTGAATAAAAAACAAAGAAAATGTGCCTTTTCAATCATTAATTCAACAAAAATAATCAACAGAAGTACCTGATGTATGGTGATGAAAATTAGGTACACCATTTGCCTTAAAGGGCGGTTTTACCCCATTTAGCAGAAAGAACAGTCTGACATCAACTTGACATTTTTGACCACTCATTTATGCAAAATCCCTTCAGTTGCAGGACATGTGATGCTCCTTCTATATATGCACTTTTGGTTTTTAAAATCGCAATGGGATTGAAATTAGGGCTCTTCTCTCCATCTACTCCCATTTTTATTTTATTACCTTTCTTTTAATGTTGTGTGGTACTAAAACACATGATCTCTTCTGTTTTCAATACATACCTATTAGATTATCCTCATTACTGCTCTTACAAAATGAACCAATAGTCACAAGCCTACTTTTTTCCTTCGGATGGAATTTTCTACTGCTTTTGATGCAATACTTTATTCATTGCTCTACTCGTTACATGTTTACATTGCCATGTACTCATCCTGTTCATAAATCAATATGTTAAGCTTTATTGCTATAAAGGATATTGTGTCACCAAATATGTCTACAGGTCCTGTGGCCACACAACTCCCCAGCAGTCTACGGCACATTGCTACAGAAGGCCTGGGTCTTTGCCCCCATGTTTAATAGCAACTGTAATATTGCTCTAATGTTCTTATAGGACAGGAAAGATTTTTCTTGCAAACTCCCATGCAGGTTAAATTAGTGTATTCTTTGAGTGTAGATATATGCACTTTCACACCAACTGTGGCAAGAGTTACCTGCAAATGCCCAATGAAATGTAGGCACCTTTGGAGACTTCTTTTAACATCAGATGGTTAGCTATTTGGCTGAATTTTTTTTACTTAAAGTGGAATAATTTATTTTAAATAATGTGCTGTTCTTTTTAAATGCCTTGATGATACTAGGTCAAGCAGACCAAGTTTTGTTTTGGGAGGATGCTATAAATAGATTAGCAGCATGCTGAACTATTCAACAAACAGTTTTGAGAGTCTCTACCAATGAGGAGAGGGGGTGTGTGCGCCTTTCCTCCAATCAGCTGTCTTAGCTGTATGTACAGGCTTCACTGCAGTGCTGAACAAGAAGAGAAAATCTAACATGATCTGAACTTTCTAAATAATATATACAAAAGCTGAAGACCGCAGATATATATCACTGGGTATAAGAGTGTTTACCTCCACTTTAACCACATGCCTACTGGACACTTTTACCCCCTTCCTGCCCAGGCAAATGTTCAGCTTTCAGTGCTATAGCACTTTGAATGACAATTGCACAATCATGCAGCACTGTACCCATATGACATATTTTTTATTCTAGTCTACATAGCCATATGACATTTATAGAGCTGTAGAAATTTCATATACTTATTTATTATAATAAATATTATAAATAATATTATCATTTATTATAATAACTCGTTATTAGGTAGGTACAGAAAATAGAATATGAAACTGAATCCGATTTGTAAAACTTCCAATAATATTCCTTCTGTGATGTAAAGTGTTACCTGTATCTTCCACGTCCGATAGCATCATGATCAAATAATTTAGTGGAAGAAAATTGATGCAGAGTGGAGAGCAGTCAGTTAGTGACTGACGAGTTACCTGGATAGAAATAGAACAGCATTAAAATGTTTTTAATTGTTTTAACAGTAGTCTAAAGATTTCCATACTTTAAAGTCCTTCTGTCATAATCTTTATGAAGACACACACATTGTACTGTAGATTTACAATATGCACATAGCTATTGCTCTGAATACATGTTTAAACACCACATTCTGTAGTTTTACACTCTAGAATTAAAATCAAATTATCTGAACACAGAAGACATTAGCCTCAGAAGATGGCTGTAGGGATTTAAAAACTCTTAATATCCTGTAATGGGGGTTCTTCCCTCCAGAGCCATAGTTTTACGATTACATTGCTTTTTTTTTATGGCGTTTAAATCTTTATTTTAAAAATAAAACATCTTGACCGAGAACATGCTGCATCATTTTAATGTCTTGGATTATCTCATACTATTCATGTGGTATTTTCAATACCATCCATATACGTTTATGCAGTTTGTTGATACAATGAAAAGTTAATAAAAAAAAAATATATATATATATTTTGCATGCCAACTTTTTTCCCCAATTAAACCAAAAAAATGCAGAGTGACCATAAAATGCAGAGTGACCTCTGGTGATGACACAAGAAAATGCAAGTGAATGCTAGAAAATGCGATGACATTGCCCATGCAGAGTAAGTGAAAATGCGCATATTCCATGCCCATGAAAATGCATTTTGTAGCCAATTCATACTGTTTCAGAAAATACAGTGCCCATTGCCCATAAACGAGTAATGCGACAGATGTCTCAATTTCTCCTGCAGAAAGCAGGCGATATCAAGATTAATTTATAGTTGTCTGAACTTTTGTTTTTGAGATACACATAATTACTACATTTGTCAACATAAATTCAATAAGAGGGTTTATTTTAAAACTCCCACCATGTCTAAAGATTTGACATTTGCAGGTATATTCAAACGCTATATTTTTTGTATAATGCTCTATGGCAGGAACAGTGGCGGAACTACCAGGGTCACAGTTGGGACCAGGCCCTGGTGTTCTGCCACTGTGAGGGGGCCCCAGAGCTGATGGCAGCATAGGGCACTCTGTGCCGATTCCCAAAGCTCAGTGCTGGACAAGTTTCAGCACTGTGCTCTAGTTACTTGCCTAACAGGGTGTGCTAGCATGGGCATGTGCAGGTGCCCGGGGTCCCACAAGGATATCCTTCCCTTCTGTGGCAGCTGGCATATCTTTCTGCAAATTGCCTGCACACAGACCTCACTGAATCCAGCTCCTTCTCCTCAGCTCTGATGTTTGCTTGTACACAGATAGGAGCAGGAGGAACCGTGTAGAAATAAAATCACACTGCAAGAGCCATGCTGAAGATCCTAGGTCTGTGTAATAATGAACATATATAGGGGGTGACACAATAACAGAGTAACCCGGGTGGGGGGAGTAATAAGTATACTGTATACACCTAGAAAAGTGATTTGAGGGGAGAGCACTTGTACTTAGGGGGGAAAGAGGGGCTGGATTTGAAATTCCCTCCACACTACCTTGTAGCACAAGCTCTCTCCCCTCCCAAAGCACCCCCCAGCACATATCTTCTTACCACACCCCCCCCCCCCAAAATTGAAGAGATGCCGCCTACCACAGAGGGGGCAATTGCAGTGTCTGGGACCCCTGGCACCCATGAGAAATGCAGGGCAAGTGCACTGGGTGCTGTCAGACAAGTTACTGGAGCCAAGTGCCTCCAGAACTCAGCCTGGATTCACGGGACACCAGAATATTGTTTAAACTTTTGGAAGGTCCCGCCAAAACAGGTACAGTTAGGAGCAGGAGCCAGGTCACAATTGCAACCTGACCCCATGCTCCAGGGGCGACACGTGCCCCCCTGTACTCCTAGATAGGAGGGGAGTGGGGGCATTATATAGAAAAACCAATCCTCTCCATTTCCCTACTACAACCCTTTAGCAACTACAGGAGGAAAATGGGGGGGGGGGGGGGTTTCCGGTCCTCTATATGTTGTCCCTCCTATCCACCTCCTGCACTCTTTCAGCATTAGGAGCAGGAAAGGGGCTGGGAAATGTGTCATTTACCAGCCCCTTTGTCTGAATGATTGTAGTCAGGGATCTGTACCAAAGACGGATTCTGTCCAGACTGAGGTATAACTGAGGCATAGTAAACGGTTTTCTATGCTTCAGTTTTTAAATGAACGGGAAAGCTCTGTACAGAGCTATTCCTGTCCATTCATTCTTTGCAGCAGAGCCTGCAGAGATGGAGATTAAGGGCTGTGTCTCAAAGGTGGTACATCAGAGGTTCGCTTGGACCCCTGATCTCTCAAAGACCCCCAAACGGGGCTCCTTAAAAAAAAAAAAAAAAAAAATAATAATAAATATTGTATAAAAAAAATACACTAATAAAATATATATATATTTAAAAAAAAAAAAATAATAATATATATATATATATATATATATATATATATATATATATATATATATATATATATATATATATATATATATATATATATATATTTAAAAAAAAAAAAAAAAAAACACCAGTGGCGGAACTACCAGGGTCGCACCTGAAAAAGGGCGCTTGAATTTCGCTACCGTGAATGTATGTTTTATTGCAACAGGGCCCTGAAGGTTCTAGTTATCCTGTTATGCTTCTAGGCAGGAACCAATATTCACTGCCCAACTGTCACATTACATATTAAGATTCTTGATTCGGCTTCCTTTGCTGTTGGGCGTTGATACTTGGGATGCAATGTTACATACAGTGTATCCAGGAAAGTATTCACAGCACTTCACTTTTTCCACATATTGTTATGTTACAGCCTTATTCCAAAGTGGATTGAATTGATTATTTTACTAAAAAATTCTACAAATACTACCCCATAATGACAAGGTGAAAGTTTGTCTTTGCCATGACACTCAAAATTAAAGCGCAGTTCCACCCAGAAGTGGAACTTCCGCTTAATCCTCTCCTTGCCCCCTTACATGCCACATTTGGCATGCAATTTTTTTTTGGGGGGGGGGGGGGGCTTCAGGAGGAGATGGCCTGGGACACGTGACAGGTCCCAGGCGACCACCTGACCAATCACAGTGCGCAGCTCTGATCGCGCATGCGCAGTGAGTGCCCGGCCGTGAAGCCAAAAGCCATCATGGCCGGGTGCCCACACTTACAATGAAGACGCCGGCCGGGGGGGGGGGGGGGATGGGTCTGAGTGGAGCTCCGGCCGGCGCATCGCTGGACCGTGGAGCAGGGGAGTGCATGTTTATTAAAAGCCAGGGGCTACCCTTTTTGTAGCTGCGGACTTAACATTAAAAAAGCTTGGAACTCCCCTTTAAGCACAGGTGCATCCTGTTTCCACTGATCATCCTCAAGATGTTTATACAACTTAATTGAGTCGACCTGTGGTAAATTCAGTTCATTGGACATGATTTGCAAAAGGCACACACCTGTCTATATAAGGTCCCACAGCTAACCGTGCACGTCAGAGCACAAACCAACCATAAAGGAGGAGTCTAGACCTCAGACAGGATTGTATCAAGGCACAGATCCGGGGAAGGGTACCTTAAAAGTTCTGCAGCATTGAAGACCCCCCCCAATGAGCACAGTGGCCTCCATCTATAAATGGAATAAGTATGGAACTACTAGGACTCTTCCTAGAGCAGGCCGCTTGGCCAAAATGAGCGTTAGGGGAGAAGGACCTTAGTCAGGGAGGTGACCGCAAACCGGGTAGACACTGACAGAGCTCCAGCGTTTCTCTATCGAGAGAGAACATTCCAAAAGAACAACCATGTCTGCAGCACTCCGCCAATCAAGCCCGTATGCAGTGGCAGCTGGTGCTCACTATTTTGGGGGGGGGGGGGGCGCACAATAAACACACCCCCGCACATCAGATGGACAGTGGGTCATATGTAGATCACCCTGTAAGTAGATCAGGGGGGATAGACGCATGGATGGGGGCGGTGCCCCTGCACTTATGGAGCAGCCGACACTGCCTGTATTGTAGAGTGGCCAGATGGAAACCACTCCTCAGTAAAAGGCACATGACAGCCCGCCCGGAGTTTGCCAAAAAGGCACACGAAGGACTGAACACGAGAAACAAAATTCTCTGGTTTGATGAACCAAAGATTGAACTCTTTGGCCTGAATGGCAAGCATTATGCTCATCAGCTGGGCAATATCATCCCTACAGTGAAGCATGGTGGTATCAGCATCATGCTGTGGGGAGGTTTTTCAGCGGCAGGAACTGGGAGACTAGTCAGGATAGAGGGAAAGATGAATGCAGCAATGTACAGAGACATTCTTGATAAAAACCTGCTTCAGAGCACTCTGGACCTTGGACTGGGGCGAAGGTTCATCTTCCAAATAAAAAAAACTACCCTAAGCACAAAGCCAAGCTAAAAGGAGTGGCTACAGGATAACTGAATGCCCTGGAGTGGCCGAGCCAAAGCCTAGACTTGAATCCGATTGAACATCTCTGGAGAGATCTGAAAATAACTGCAGCGACACTAGAGGTGGAGTGGTCCTGCCATGAAGAATGGGAGAAACTGCCCAAAAATAGGTGTGCCAAGCTTGTAGCATCATACTCAAAAAGGCTTGAGGCTGTAATTGGTGCCAAAGGTGTTTCAAAGTATTGAGCAAAGGCTGTGAATACTTATGTACATGTAATTTTTTTTGTTTTTTTATTTTTAATAAGTTTGCAAAGATTTCAAACACACTTCATTCAGGTTGTCATTATGAAGTATTGGAAAAATGGTGTTAGGGGGCGCTAAATGCACAAATTAATAAATAATAAACCATTACTAAAAATACTACAGTGCATATATACAAAGTGAAGCTTGCAAATATGTTAATCGTTTGCAACATGCAAAGAAATCTCAACAATGTATTATGTGAAATTGGGTCCATACTATAAAAGTGCATATGTGCAAAAAAGTCCCAATAGTGCTAATTGATAAGCACCCTGTAGCAGATCGAAGCCAATGTATGGTTTAGATTGTAGATATGAAACCACCACCGAAAAATTGCACCCGAAGTGATCAATAGGAATGGCTCCTTACCGATATCAATAGACTCTTTTAATTAAAAAAGAAGTCATACAGCGCTTTTCACAAAGTGATCTCTCAAAGAACGATCCGGATTTGCATAATAAGTGATCCAATGTTCATGTACGTGAAAGCCAGAACAGAAAGGCAATCATAGTGAAATATTGTTTATTAAAAACGTTTAAAAACGACAAGTCAAATGGCTGCTTACTTCATGTAGTGCCCCGATCCCGGCACTGAGGCTTTCAGGCATGGGTTTGGAGAAGGGCCGTATGTCCGTCGCTCTGCTAGTCCTACTAGCTGGCGTGCGTTCCACGATCGTGAACCAGCGGACCCGGAAGTGGTGTTGGGATGCGTGACTGGTTAGCACCTCGACGTACGTTTCGCAAGATTTACGTCATCACGCTTCCTGATGACGTAAATCTTACGAAACGTATGTCGAGGCGCTAACCAGTCACGCATCCCAACACCACTTCCAGGTCCGCTGGTTCACGATCGTGGAACGCACGCCAGCTAGTAGGACTAGCAGAGCGACGGACATACGGCCCTTCTCCAAACCCATGCCTGAAAGCCTCAGTGCCGGGATCAGGGCACTACATGAAGTAAGCAGCCATTTGACTTGTTGTTTTTAAACGTTTTTAATAAACAATATTTCACTATGATTGCCTTTCTGTTCTGGCTTTCACGTACATGAACATTGGATCACTTATTATGCAAATTCGGATCGTTCGAGAGATCACTTTGTGAAAAGCGCTGTATGACTTCTTTTTTAATTAAAAGAGTCTATTGATATCGGTAAGGAGCCATTCCTATTGATCACTTTGGGTGCAATTTTTCAGTGGTGGTTTCATATCTACAATCTAAACCATACATTGGCTTCGATCTGCTACAGGGTGCTTATCAATTAGCACTATTGGGACTTTTTTGCACATATGCACTTTATAGTATGGACAAAATTTCACATAATACATTGTTGAGATTTCTTTGCATGTTAAAAATTAACATATTTGCAAGCCTCACTTTGTATATATGCACTGTAGTATTTTTAGTAATGGTTTATTATTATTTATTAATTTGTGCATTTAGCGCCCCCCAACACCATTTTTCCAATATCACTTTCAGACACTGAAATTATTTGGGAGGCAGCTCACAAACTTGTATATTTATATATATTAGATTGTACACTTGGTATTCTGCCCAATACTTGGGAGAAAGACCTTCCTTTTCTGTGGCGCAAACTATACACATTTTTCAACACATTATGAAATATTGTAGAATTTTGAGAGAAAATATTGAATTATTTTTTTGGTGCAACAGGGAAACGGCACTCATGCACGTATGCAACAAAAATCTGGCAAAATTTAATTTTTAAAGACCTTTTAAAACAAATCACTTGCAGAAAACGGTACAATATACACACACACAATCGTTTCACAATTTACCTCCTTATTATTAAGCCTGAAGAGCAATTTTCTCACATACTTCATTGCAATAAAGTTATTGCTGATAGCATGATCCCACAAACGATGGACCTTTTCAGAAATGTTCTGGAAATCAGATAAACAGCGTGACAATATGGAATTTTCTCAGTTACATCCTGTGGTTGAGAGTCCACTCAACACCTTTGACATAGATTTCCCTACAGGTAATAATGATAAAACAGGAAATCCTGGAGTCTTCTGTCCCCAACTTTCATTTTATTCTGGCATCCAATCAGGGAAAATTAACAAACTACTGACCTTTTACAGTGATGACTGACCTTAATATACTGCTTGCAGTAAAACTTCCTATGTCCTTATATGCCCTAAATCATTCAGCTGATACATTATAGTTAGAGATCGGTGTTGATACATTCAATGAAATCGTATGTGGATCACTACCTTGACTGGTATATAAATGCAGATGTGTAAATCACCTACCTGATGGGGCCTCCAACCCTGCATACCTGCCTAACAGAATGCAGCTTTGTCTTCAAGGGGGCAAAAGGGAGCACTGACGATCAGCAGGGGATATGGGGGGGGGGGTTCTGATGCTTAGTGGGGAGAGATGGGTGGCCCTAGTGCTTAGTGGGGATCTTGGAGCTTAGTGGGTAGAGATGGGGGGTGGGGGTCTTGGTGGTTAGTGGGGGCAGTTTGGAAGTCTGAAGGAATGTCGGGGATGCCAGTGCAGCGATAGCTCAGACGATCTCACAAAAGAAAACTTCCTTTGCTCACTTCTCTGCCAGGCTCTGACTGATGACTCATCTATTGAAGTGCCCAGCAGAGGAAGCCAGTAGTGCCACTTTGCTACCACTTTTTATTTACTTGTCTTAGAGTCTGTCACCTCACTGGCTTCCCCAGCATTCCTCTAGGCTTGCCGTGCCGACGAAGCCACAGGAGCAGTGATATCACTGTCACTTATCCTGTCAGTGGCGGCGCCCCCCCCTTCTTTGGATGCGGTGCACCAAAAGCCCTCTGGATGAGAAGATGGGCCCCCACCGCTGCACCGATCATCCCCGACAACCCTGAACGAATCATCCACGTGTGCAGAGTGGGTCAGAGCACAGTGGGGCCCCCACTATATATAGGGTGAATTCTTTCTGATCTCCAAAAATTGTGCATCACCTCTAAAGGATCTCCAGGAATGCAAGTGAAAATAGCAGAGAGACCGATCTGTGTGTAGTAGCAGAGTTAAATTATGGGAAAAAAAAAAAAGTAACCAAATAAATGTACTATACTTGCTACACTCAGACTGTGCCCTCTGCTGTTTTCAGATAGAGAAAGGGAGTCACTGCTTAAGGTAGAAGACAAATAATGAACCCTCACCGGATCTGAAGCCAAAGGTGCTGGCAATTCATATCACAATGCAAATGAAGGGAAAACTCTGGACATCCGCACTCCAAAAGATGTTGCTTTTATCATAAAAACTGTGCGGCTGTCCAGAGTTTTCACTTCATTTGCTCTATTTTCACTTGTAGAATTAACACCAGGAAGAGCTTAGACAGTAAAACTATCAGAAAAAGAAGAGGAATCAAAAAAGTTTGGTTTATGTTTCAGCTTTCTAGGTTATTTCACAGATAAAATCAAAAAGGTAAGTGCTATATTAAAACCGCAATTTTGGGTCATACAGTACAGCAAGAATGAGCAAGACATTTATTCCATGATTGCATTTTTTTGTATGCATTGGTGATTCACATCTCTAATGACAGGCACAAATCCTGGAGGAGTAGAAGAATTCCATTCATGCATAATGTTTATGATAAACAAAGTGTGGTAACTGCGCTGTGGGGGAAGGGATGGGAAAGGGAGGGTAAAAGGGAAAAGAAAGGGGGCGAGGGGAACGTGGCTGAACTAAACAGTGAGGAAAAAGTGAGGAAAAAGGTATCTATACGATACAAAAAAAAAAAAATACAGATAAAAAAGTGAACAAACCCCTACAATCCTGTAATAATTAGCAGTGAAGGCACAAAGTATAAATGCTACTATATATACAAACACCCAAAAACTGCATATAATAAAGGGAAAAAATGATGGATTGATGCCCGCTGTCTCTTTACATATGTAAGTGCATTATCTCAAGACTTCAACTTTTTTTTTTGAGGTTCCCTCACAGTGTCACCCTAGATGCATTGCATACATCTTCTCTTTTCCATGACGCACATTGGCTGCTGAGAGCTGTCTTAGAAACCAGGAGGAGGCGTTTATCAGCCCACTCATCCAGCTTTTGACCAAACCGCCGGCTGTTTGGATAAACAGCCGTGAGATGAGCTGCTAGTACACTCAGGAGGTGCCATCACTGAAGATTTCATCTGGAATGCTGTATCTTGGGTGGAGGTGTTTCACCTAGACACTGCTTTGTGGAGTTATTATTGGACTTTCAGATCTGGTCTTTACTTATGGACAGGATTTTATCACGTGTGATTTTTGTGTTTTTTCGCATTCATTTTTTCACTTTATTAAATGCAGTTTTGGATGTTTGTATATGTAGTAGCATTTATACTATGTACCTTCACTGCTAATTATTACAGGATTGTAGGTGTTTGTTTACTGCACTTTTATCTGATTTTTTTTTTTTTTGTATCATATAGATACCTTTTTCCTCACCGTTTAGTTCAGCCACGTTCCCCTCACCCCCCCTTCTTTTTCCTTTCCCCTCCCTTGCCCACCCCCTCCCCCACAGCGCAGTTACCGCACTTTGTTTATCATTATCACCCTTTGTTAGGATCAGATCCACAGGTACTGCTACAGTACTCCCTCCCAGCCCATCTTTATTTTATGTATAATGTTTAGTTTAGCCATGTAAAGGATATGTATGAATCATTCTACAAATAGCGGGCATGTCATCTACATTGATATGTAGGATGGAAAGCTCAATAGAAGCCTTACTCTGCCTGGGAAGCCATCCAAATACATTTTAGATGGACGATAAGCTGCTCTCGCCTTTCTACTTTTGTGCATCCTGCCTGTAAGTTTTTCTGAAGTCTGTGGCTGCCACATAACTTCTGGTTTGGAAGATATCCAGTATCATCCAGATCCAATACTTTGTGGCCATAATGTCAATACCACACCCCTGGCGCTTTATCACCAATGTGCAAGTTAGTGCTGTGGTTTGCCACATCGAATGCAAATTTCTTCATAGGGCATAACACTACTCTTGCCCTTTCTGCTTCACAATTGTGTTAGACTGGGGAATCTGTTACATTGCCCATTTCAAAACTTTTACAAGGAGGCATTAAATAAACGTTTGCCAATATGCACTGGAAGAAAGGGGGGGGGGTTTATACTTACTTCTGGAAGACGTATTATTATGCTATATTTGAGTTTTTCATTTTCTTCACTGTCATCCAGTTCTGTAAAAAAAAAAAAAAAATTATAATACACACACACACACACACACACACACACACACACACACACACACACACACACACACACACACACACACGATGTCACCATTTTTCGAGGTAAATATATTGACATAAAATGTTCACCAAATGTCAGTAACAACCCATGCAATCCATACAAAGAAATCAAAACTAGGGTTGTCCCGATACCGATACTAGTATCGGTATCGGGACAAAAACCAAGCATTTGCGCAAGTACTTGTACTCGCGCAAAATCTGCCGATGCTTCACCTGATTCCTGGGATGGGAGAGAGAGGCGAGAACAGGAAGTCAGCGGGCGCGAAGGGGAAATCACTCACTGTACAGGGATGACAGCGGTGTGCACTCCTCCTGCACCCAGCATATTCTCTTCCCCGCCCGACAGATGCCTTCGAGTGCCGCCCCGTCGTGACATCGTTCAGCAGTTTGGGAGGAGAGGAAGAAAGTGCTGCCGGCGCTGCGGGGAACAGTGTGCAGAGTAACATAAGATGCCGATCTGTTCACACACACTGTCTGCATAGCCCAGGAGCGGCTCTGCCCCCCTCCCCCAGCTCGACTCTCACACTTCCCTCCAGGGTCACACTGATAAGACATGAATGATGTCTTAAAGAGGGCAGCTCTCTGATCTCTGAAAGTCTCGAAAGGGTGGGGGGGCTTTGAGCTAATGGGGGTCTCCAAGAGGGGGTACTGACTGCCAATATAATGTGTGGTAACCAACCATTAGATCAGCAGCAACCCCCTTGGAGACCCCCATTAGCTCACAGCCCACCTTATATCAATGCCCCCCCTTATCATTGCCACCTGTGTCCATCATTGCCATCCGTGAGGGCCAGCCATCAGTGCGTGCCACCCGTCAGGGCCAGCCATCAGTGCGTGCCACCCGTCAGGGCCAGCCATCAGTGCGTGCCACCCGTCAGGGCCAGCCATCAGTGCGTGCCACCCGCAGGGCCAGCCATCAGTGCGTGCCACCCGTCAGGGCCAGCCATCAGTGCGTGCCACCCGTCAGGGCCAGCCATCAGTGCGTGCCACCCGTCAGGGCCAGCCATCAGTGCGTGCCACCCGTCAGGGCCAGCCATCAGTGCGTGCCACCCGTCAGGGCCAGCCATCAGTGCTCATCAGTGCTGCATAATCAGTGCCACCTATCAGTGCCCATCTATCAGTGCCACTGCCAGCCATCAGTCTGTGCCACCTTTTAGTGCCCATCAGCCAGTGCCATCTATCAGTGCGTCACATAAAAAAACAATAAAAAAAAACGGTATTCGGTATTGGCGAGTACTTGAAAAAAATGATCGCTACTTGTACTCGGTCTTAAAGTAGTATCGGGACAACCCTAATCAAAACAAATAGTTTTGTGTAATAAAATGGAATAACACAGGGAAACTGTATTGAACACAAGAAAGGGGAGGTGCAAAAAGACATGGAAAGCCAAGACACCACCTGAAATCTATCAATTAGAAAGCAATCCTGTCCCTTACCAGTGAAAATTAAAATCAGCCGATTCAGTCGCAACTGATGGCCTATAAAAAAAAAAAAAAAAGTGTCTCTTTATCAAGGTGTCACACAAGAAACCTCTCATGATGGGTAAAAGCAAAGAGCTCTCTCAATACCTTTGCAACCTTATTGTTGCAAAACATACTGATGGCATTGGTAACAAAGATTTCTAAACTTCTGAATGTTCTAGTGAGCTGTTGGGGCCATAATCCAGAAGTGGAAAGAGCATAATTTCACCATAAAGGTGTGAAAAAAAAATCTCAGAAGGGTTGTCCAAGAGCCAAGGATCACTTGTGGAGAGCTTCAGAAAGGCCTGAAATTAGCAGGTACAATTGTTTCAAAGAAAACAATAAGTAATGCACCCAACTCATGGCCAGTATGCATGCTCACCATGCAAGAAAAAACATGTTGAAGCTTGTTTTTAAAGTTTGCTGCACAACCTTTAGCAATGAAAAAATAAAAAATAAAGATTTCTGGACAGCCGCACTCCAAAAAATATGTGTCTTTAATAGTAAAATGGAATAAAAAAAAAAAAAACAAGCCACAGCAGAATGGAAAAACAGCTGATGCGTTTCACACTATTACTTAGTGCTTAATCATAGCTTAACCACAACCTTTAGGCCGGGTTCAAACTATTGAGAATTGGATGCAGATTTCTCTGCATCCAATTCGGAATAGCAGGAGAATGTGATCGGCTCTCTATAACCATCTGAGTTTCCAAAGCCAACACTCTGGATACTTCTCCCTATCGAGTGTCCCCATAAGAAACCACTTACTATTGGGACACTTGTGTGGACTCACACAGTGTGGCTCAACCCCACCTCCCTGCTCCTTCCTCACAGGATTTGATTGACAGCAGCAAGAGTCAAGTGCTCCCACTGCTGCAACCATGCCCAGTGAGAAGGGAGAGGGTGCAACGCTGCTGCCCTCTTGCACAGTGCTGGATCGAGATCAGACTCAGCTGTTAGCTGATCACAGAATTTTTTTTTTTTACTTAATGCAGAACTTAAAGGCCAGCTTACCTTTGAGAAGTTTAACAACAAATGCCTCGGTCAATGGCAAAGCTCCGCTGTCTATGTAATGCAGTAAATTGGCAAGGGGCAGGCATCGCAGGGCTAAAGCTAGATGCAATGTCTGAAATCCTATATATAAAAATTAAAAAAACACACACACACACACAAAATGGGTTGCTAGAGAATAAATTTTGACTATATAGCAAAACATAATTTTCAGTTAAGCATCATAGGAAATTGCAACAGAGCTTTTTATACCTAAACAAACTCATTCTTACAACCCTCCAATGTAAAAAGTAGATATACACCAAGGTTACCTTCAGTCAGAACCACAAGTCAAAAGGATCGGTAAACATAGAATTAAAAACAGTGGAATATATAAATCTCAACTTTCCCTGTCCTCTACCACACCCCCTAATAATTATTCAATTATTAACCACCTGAGCCCCAGGGCCATTGTCAATTGACGGCCTCGCGGTGGCTCTGAAAACCCAACTGGACGTCAATTGACGTCCTGGATTCCTCCGGCCACTGGGCGGCGCATGCCCGAGATGCCGGTTGCGCGTGCCTGGTGGTCGCGATGTCCGCCAGGTACGCGCAATTGGCAATGACAGAGCAGGGACGTAGAGCTCTGTGTGTAAACACAGAGCTCCACGTCCCAGTCAGAGATTGAGGAGACCGATCCGTGTCCCTTGTACATAGGGACACAATCGGTCACCTCCCCCAGTCACCCCCCCACCCCCCGCAGTTAGAACACAATACAGGTACACATTTAACCCCTTCCTCACCCCTAGTGTTAACCCCTTCAATGCCAGTCAAATTTATACAGTAATTAGTGCACTGATTGCTGTATAAATGTGAATGGCGCCAAAAATGTGTCAAAAGTGTCCACCAGTCGCAGTCCCAATACAAAAAAAATAAAATAAATCGCGGATCGCTGCCATTACTAGTAAAAAAAATAATAAACATACTAATAATAATTCTGTCCCATATTTTGTAAGCGCTTATTGCGATTTTTTTTTTTTACCAAAAATATGTAGAAGAATACGTATCGACTTAAACTGAGAATTATTATTTTTTTTTTTTTAATTGGGCTATTTATTATAGCAACAAGTAAAAAATATTGTTTTTTTTTTCAAAATTGTTTCTTTTTTTGTTTATAGCGCAAAAAATAAAAACTGTAGAGGTGATCAAATACCACCAAAGGAAAGCTCTATTTGTGGGGAAAAAAAGGACGTAAATTTTGTTTGGGAGCCACGTCGCAAATTGTCAGTTAAAGTTTCTAGCCTTTCACATTCTAAAAAAAAAAAAAAAAAAAATGTATATTGTGTCGTGAAAGTCCCACAGCACAAAGTATCAAATATGGTTTATTTATAAAGCCTGAATAAAGAAAAAAAAAATCTAGCTGTTGCTTAGAGCAGCCTACCAGATTTCAGCTGTAAAAGGTCCAGTGCAGGTTATAAAATAAAATATGATGTTGGATAGATTGCTATGGGTAAACTACCTCTTTCAAGGTTTTAAAATGAGCTCCCATGTAAAAAAAAAAAAAAAAAGGAGCATTTCATGCAAATCTAAAAGTACAAGGAACTAGTGGAATGCACGTGGTAAGAATGTATGTACAACCTACGGCTTATCCGAGTCTACAATATGATACTGAGCAATGGTCTGGCTAAGTAGGTTGTTTAATCAATTTGTTGTACTTACCCGGAGGCAAGGGCATACACATTTGGCTTGTTGCTTCGGAAATTCTACACATGACATGAAATGCAAAATACTCAGATGGATTTCCACTAGCATCACTGCACAAAATAAAAAGAACATTTGTGATAGGAGATTGACTTACATTTGTATTTTTAACAATTGCCTAAAGGGAAAGACGGAATTGCAATAATTACAATTATCTATGGTTGTAAATATGAAGCATCATCCATCAGTTGATCAATGCAAAATTACAGGATCCCAAGGAATCACGATTACTCCTTAGAATGCCGATAAATCCAGCAGCCACTTCATTCCCTTCTGGCATTTTACAGTCGGTTGAAAGGAATATGTGGTCACCACCCCATGGCCCCTTTCACATGGACGTTTAGACTGGAACCATCAATTTTTTTTTCTATGGAGTGGCTGATGACAGCAGACTTGTGTCCGCTGGCACCCGTCAGCATCCAATCTTGTCTGCTAAAAAACAAAACGGATGGGGATCCATGCGTCCAGCAGATTGGATCAGATGACGGTTAGATGGAAACGGACAAACGGTCCTTTTGCCATCCGACCCCCTATAGAGAACAGCGGGCTGCGTCCCTGTCCACTCTGCATCAGTGGAGCGAACACTGACCTGTCATCCGCCTGCTTATTGGGGATCAGCGGAGAGGGATCCCCTGCTGAGCAAAGCGGTTGAACCCACCAGATCTGACTAGGCAGGAGGCCTCAGGCAGGTACAGTGGTGCAGGCGAGTGAAGATTCACAATATGCTGAGAGCTGGACCGCCATGCTGCTAGTATAATTTTAAATGTCAGCGTTGGTGACGCTGCGAGTGCACCGCAGGTCTCAGAGTAGACCAGCTTGCACTCACGAGCCGCGAGTAGGGGCGTGACATCACTTGCCCCGCCCCCTACTGCTCCACTCCTGGATCTCCTTGCGATAGTGGGGCGTGATGTCACGTGTGCGCCCCGCCCCCCTGCTACTCGCGGTCCTGGGCTCTCCTTACCTCGCAGCTTCCACCCATCTTGCTGGTAGGTGACATGTTAATTAGTGGTCAGTAGTCACTAATAGGCATATTTATTGTGTACACTGCTGGGTATTTTTTTTTTTTTTAATTAAACGGTCACGTGGGTGGGCACCTTTTTTTATGTTAAGGGGCACTCTGATGGACGAATATTATTTTAAGGGGCATGCTGATGGGTATATTTTTAATGTGCACACTGATGAGCATTTTTTGTTAAAGGGCACACTGATGGACACATTTTGTTGTGACCATCAGAGTGCCCCTTAACATAAAATATGCCCATCAGCGTACACATAAAAAATATACCCATCAGCGTGCCCCTTATTTTATGTTAGGGTGTATGCTGATGGGGACATTTTGAAATTAAGGAGCACTCTGAAGGGCAGATTTTATGTTAAGGTGCACGTTTTGTTGTGCCCATCAGAGTGCCCCTTAACATAAAATTTGCCCATCAGAGTGTCCCTTAATATAAAATGTGCCCATCAGAGTGTCCCTTAATATAAAATGTGCCCATGGGCACATTTTATCTCGAGGGGCACACTGTTGGACATATTTTATGTTAAGGGGCACTCATGGGCAAGTTTTATGTTAAGGGGCGCTCATGGGCAAGTTTTATGTTAAGGGGCGCTCTGATGGGCAAGTTTTATGTTAAGGGACACGTTTTGTTGTGCCCATCAGAGTGCCCCTTAACATGCTGATGGGCACATTTTATGTTAGGGGGACTCTGATAGGGACATCTGATGTAAGGAGGCACTCTGACGGAAATGCCTGATGTAAAGGGGCACTGTGATGGGGACACCTGATGTAAAGAGGTGCTGTGATAGGGACCCCTGATGTTAAGGGGTGCTGTGATAGGGACACCTGATGTAAAGGGGCACTGTGATGGGGACACCTTATTTAAAGGAGTGCTGAGATGGGGACCCCTGATGTAAAGAAACGGTGTAATGGGACATCTGATGTAAAAAAGCACTGTGATGGGGACAAATGGGGACTTGAGATTCGGACCTCAGCCCAATGAAAATTTTAGTGACCGGACCTCCTTGGATTTTAATTCAAGACCCCTGCTCTAAAACATATCCATAACCTTTAACAGTTTCTTATAACATTTTCAAAGTCTGTTTAAACACATCTGTCATCTTTTACAGCATATGAATGGACCTTAAAAATAGCAGCGTCTTGTAACATGACAGGTATAAATAAGATTTGAGGGTGGGGTATCTGGAAAACCAAATAAAAAAAATGTTCTCCCAAAATACATTGATGTGTTTACCACGATCGTTTTAAATCCACCCACTTTTATTACACTACATGTATGCAATCACATTTAGTGTTAAAGTTGTAGTAAACTGATTAAATACAAAATCCACTGACAGGTAGGGCTTTTATAAAACAGATTAGATTGTAAGCTCTTCTCAGGGCCCTCTTAATGCTCTTGTATTTTATTGTATTATAACTGTATAAATCCTGTATAATAATAATAATGAGATGCTAGAGAAAATTTCTGTTATAAAAACCCCCTTGCTGTCAGCGGGTAATGTGATCCAAGCTGCACATGCACTCTATGCCTCCTGCCGACACTCACCCCTGTGATCTTAGCACATGCACAGCTAAGATCACATTTATGGCCTGCTCTGCATGCCGCGGCAATGCAACTCCTGTGCGCAGGAATCATTGTCCCAGCTACACAAGTGCAGGGCTGCAGGTAGTGCTTCTCTGTTGCGGGCGGCGAGCAGGCCAGCAGCTGGATGCTAAAATTTTAATTTCATTATGCTGCTGTAGGGGAGTGCGGGACGCACGGGTCACCTACAAGTGTATTGCTGTCCCCCTTGATGGAGGCCCTGCGTGTTCCCTTTACAGCTTATGCTCCAACATTTTTATATATATACACAGTATGTTAACTGCATAGTCTATATCATAATAAGATATAAAGTAACAAAGGCCACTGCATAGCATGAAGATGGTGTTAAGGACAGGATTACTTGCACAATACACAGCAAATATGATATACTCCATACTTACAAGCCTAAAACGCTAGAATCCAGCATGTGTTTTCTCCACACAACCTCCAGCATCAAACATATTAGGTCAAGCTGTAAGGCAAAAAAAAATAATAATAATCAAAAACCAATAAATGTAGATACTTGCAGAATTCAAACAAGCATTTAGGACACACACACACACACACACCTATAACATTATAACCACCCACCATAACCCGTCAAGGTATGGACACCACTAGACCTGTGAAGGTATGCTGTGGTATCTGGCACCAAGTTGTCAATAGCAGATCCTTTAAAATTCTTAAAGTTGCAAGGTAGGGCCCCAATGGATCAGACTTGATTTTTCTAATCTAGCACATCTCACAGATGCTTGATTGGATTGAAAAAAAAAAAAAAATCGGAAGAATTCAGAGTCAACACCCCAAACATGTTTTTGTGTTCCTTAAACCATTCTTGAATTCAACAGACCGAGCTACCTTCTTACATTGCTCCATGATCTGGTTCTGATGCTCAGGTGCCCATTGTAGACATTTTTGGCTGTATACACAGGTCAGAATTGTCAACCCCAACCAAACTGCTCACATATGCAACAAACTGCGATGCGCTGTGTTCTGACACCTTTCTATCGGAACCAGCATTAACTTTTGTCAGCAGTTCTTGCCCTTCTATTGGATTAGACTACACGGGCCAACCTTCACTCCACACGTGCATCAATGTGAGTCTCAGCCACCTATGACCCAGTCACCGGTTTATTGGTTTTCTTCCTTGGACCACTTTTGGTAGGTCCTGTTAAACGGCAGACCAGGAACATTCCAGAAAAGATGCAGTATTGGAGTTGCCCTGACCCAGTGGTCTAGCCATTACAACTTGGCCCTTGTTAAAATGGAAGTAAACCCTCATATTGTTTTCAGCCATGGAAACTGCCATCTTGGCCTCTGTTGAATATTCAATGGACATGATTCTGCCCATGTGATCAGTTATGACATCAGCCATTGGATGGTTTGATAATTTGGTTGAGCGCACAACCAATGTGACAGTTACAATCCCAACATGCAGGGAATGCTAACAATTTTTTTTTTAAACTGTTACTTTAAAGTGGAAGTAAACCCATCGATGTAACTCAAAGCCTTATGCGTGGCCATTTTTCTTGCTTTGCATATATAACTTCAGGGACAACAGGTTACATTTTTGCCTCATATAGCAGATCACACAAAGTATAATAAAATTATACGTACATCATAATATTATATATACACACACACTGAGCAAAATTATAAACACTCAAAGACCTACGACTTTTTCCCATGTACACAAAAGGCTTATTTCTGTCAAATATTGCTCACAAATCTGTCTAAATCTGTGCTAGTGAGCACTTCTCTTTGCCGAGATAATCCATCCACCTCCATGTGTGGCATATCAGGATGCCGAATAGACAGCATGTTTATTGCACAGGTGTGCCATAGGCTAGCCACAATAAAGGGCCACTCAAAAATGTGCAGTTTTACTGTATTGGGAGGGTCAGAGGGTCCGGAAACCAGTCAGTATCTGGTGTGACCACGATTTGCCTCACATCTCCGTCGCATAGTTCATCAGGTTGTTGATTGTGGCCTGTGGACTGTTGATCCATTTCTCTTCAATGGCTGTGCAAAGTTGCTGGATATTGGCAGGAACTGAAACCCACAGTCTTATACATCGATCCAGAGCATCCCAAACATGCTCAATGGGTGACATGTTTGGCGAATATGCTGGCCATGCAAGAACTGGGATGTTTTTGGCTTTCAGGAACTGTGTACAGATCCTTCCATGGGGCTGTGCATTATGCTGCAACATGAGGTGGTGGTCGAGGATTAATGGCACAACAATGGGCCTCAGGATCTGGTCACGGTAGCTCTGAATTCAAAATGCCATCAATAAAATGCACCTGTTTGTTGTTCATGGCATATGCCTGCCCATAGCATAACCCCACCGCCACCATGGGCCACTCAATTCACAATGTTGACATCAGCAAACCGCTCACCTACACAACGCGAAATACGCCGTCTGCCATCTGCCCTGTGCCAGACGGCATCAAATGTGAGCATTTGCTAAACTCAAGTCGGTTACGACGACAAACTACAGTCAGGTGGAGATCCTGATGAAGACAACGAGCATGCAGATGAGCTTCCCTGAGAGGGCTCCGGACAGTTTGTGCAGAAATCTTTTGGTTATGCAAACTGATTGTTGCAGCAGCTGTCCAGGTGGCTGGTCCCAGACGATCTTGTAGGTGAAGATGCTGGATGTGGAGGTCCTGGGCTGGTGTGGTTACACCTGGTCTGTGGTTGTAAAGCCGGTTGGATGTACTGCCAAATTTTCTGAAACGCCTTTGAGAGTGCTTATGGTAAAGAAATTAACATTCAATTCAAGGGCAACATCTCTGGTGGGCATTCCTGCAGTCAGAATGCCAATTGCATGCGCACTCAAAACTTTGACATGTGTGGCATTGTGCTGTGTGAGAAAACTGCAAATTTGTGGCCTTTGATTGCCTTTTATTGTGGCCAGCCCAAGGCAGGCCTGTGCAATAATCATGCCGTCTAATCAGCATCTTGATATGCCACACCTTTGAGGTAAATGGATTCGCTCAGCAAAGGAGAAGTGCTCACTAACACAGATTTAGACAGATTTGTGAACAATATTTGAGAGAAATAGGCCTTTTGTGTACATAGAAAAAGTCGTAGGTCTTGATAAATAGGGGTAAACACAACAGTGTTGCATTTATAATTTAGAGTATACACACACACACACACACACACAAAAATAGTTATTTGAGCCCCTGCAGGTTTTTCAAGTTTGCACACTTACAAAAAATGAAGGGTCCTTAATTTTTTCATCATAGGTGCATTTTAAATCATAGAAACAGAATATCAATAAAAAATCCAGATAAAAAAAACCAATTGATACAAAATGTTATAATTGGAGTTACAGTTCAGTGAGTAAAATAAGCATTTGATCCCCTACCAACCAACAATGATTCTGGCTCCCACAGACTGCCTATAGTATGTGCTCATGTGGTACACAGATTGGTCCTTTCAAATTAAGAAGGTGCGCCTAACAAAAACTGGTTATGTGTATAAAAAAGACACCTGTCCACACAACCTTTCTTCCATTCAAATCCACCATCATGGGAAAGACTAGACCTGTCAAAAGATGTCAGGGACAAGATTGTAGACCTGCACAAGGCTGGAATGGGCTACAAGACCATTAGCAAGAAGCTTGGCGAGGAGACAACTGTTGGAGCGATTATTCACAAAATGGAAGAAATATAAAATAACTATCAATAGCCCTTGGTCTGGAGCTCCATGCAAGATTTCGCCTTGTGGTAAGGATAATCATGAGAAAAGTGAGGGATCAGCCCAGAACTACACAGGAGGAGCTTGTGACTCAAGGCAGTTGGGACGACATTCACCAAACAAACGATTGGTAACGCATTGGTAATACCTTGCCATGGATTGAAATCCTGCAGCACCCGCAAGGTCCCCCTCTTTCAAATCTTCGGCATTAAAATCGACTCGCCCTGTTTGTAGGAAGAAAAAATGCTGACTATGACCCCAAGAACACCATCCCTACAGTCAAGCATGGAGGTGGAAACATTATGCTTTAGGGTTGTTCTCTGCTAAAGGTACAGACCGACTTTGCTACATTAAGGGGCCAATGGATGGGGCCATGTATTGCAAAATCTTGTACGAGAACCTTCTTTTCTCAGTCAGAACACTGAAGAAGGGTTGTGGATAGGTCTTCCAGGCATTACATTGACCCAGAAAACACCGCCAGGGCAACAAAGGAGTGGCTCGAGAAGCACATTAAGGGCATGGAGCAGCCAAGCCTAGTCTCCAAACCTTAATCCTATAGAAAATGTATGGAAGGAGCTGAAACTTCAAGTTGCCAAGCAACAGTCAAAAAACGAAGGATTTAGAGAAGATCTGTAAAGAGTGGACCAAAATCCCCCCGAGATGTGTGCAAACCTGGTAATCAACCACAAGAAACGTCATGCCTCTTTGCTTGCCAACAAGGGTTTCCCCACCAAGTACTAAATCATGTTTAGCTTGGGGCTCAAATACTTATTTTACAAATGGAACTGCAAATCAGTTTATAGGTTTTTGTATCATGTCCCCCCCCCCCCCCCCCCTTTTGATAGAACCTTAATTTCTTTGTAGATGGGAAAGCTGCCAAAATCTGCAGTGAATCAAATGATTATTTTCATATATATATATTTTATACACATACACACACTTTATGCAGCTTGTAGATATAGTTCATATCATTTGCCATTAAAACGTCCTCCCTCTCTACATCCCAAAATATAAAGCATGTATATTGGTTGAACTGGATGGACTTGTGTCTTTTTCAACCAGACTAAGTAACTGTTGACCAAAACATTTTTTTTCATCTATGCACCTAGTTTGTTGCATATTTCAATGGCATTTAGAACACACCCAGTCCCCACAAAATGTAACAATTACACTTAAGCTCCGGTTCACACTGAGGTGTCCTTTTATGAAAGTGCGGTAAAATACCGCTATTCTGTTCTCAGGCATTCTCAGGGGAGATCGCTCTCCTCTGAGTGCCTGTTTATGAAACTTTGTAGATCGCTTCTCATGTTGAGATGAGGAGTGATCTACCAAACGGCTGGAAACTCCTTTAGCAGGATTACAGTATGAGGAAGTGAAAAATACACGTTGAACACGAATCAGCACACATTACACACCACATATTAATAAAGTTGCATTACCACCAAACAATATACATTAACCTAATTATTAAAAAACATTTTTTTTATCAATATTTTGCTCATACATGTGCCTATTTAAATGTGAATGGTGTATAGTAAATGAATGGAATCCCACATATGTAATGCACCATGCATATGCTATACACCATTCATATAAATGAAAAATACATTTATAATAAAAAATTTTTTTTAATAAAGTATACAAATATAAACCCTGTATAACGGTAATAGAACAGTCCATGGGTAAAACCATATTTTAGGGTTTACATTTTTTTTTTACTAATAAATTAAAAATGATATAAAAATTACTTTAATAATAGCATTTTAATGCAAGTAGAATTATATATATATATATATATATATATATATATATATATATATATATATACACACACACACACACACACACACACATATATGCTATATATATATATATATATATATACACACATACATATACATACACACACACACATATATACACATACATACACACTATAAATCTCTAACCTGCTCATTTTGGGGTTGTGTAATGGTGGTGAAGATGTGTTCTGACTGTATGGCTGCTTGTGTGTGAAGCATGGAAGTCAAAAGACTTCATTCTTCCTCCACAATACCAGCCAGCTTCGCACCTCTGAGATGGTGAATCAGAATGTGAGAATCCTGTCACAGATCGCCAGTGAGGTGCCAAGATCGCACCTTGATAAACTGGCCGTTTCTGTGACAGTCAGGTACAGATTCTCACTGTGCTGAGATAAATCAGTGGAGAACATGTTCTCATCTGATTACCTCAGTTTCATAAACTGTTTATGACCTGAGAACAGCGGTGAGAGTCGGGATCGCCACCGATCTCGCTTTCATAAAAAGGACACCTGAATGTGACTTTGAACTCAAAACTTTAAAATTAGGGCTGCAACTAACGATTATTAACTGAACTGTAGTGTGTTTCTGCAAAAAGCACCAAAAAAAACTGAGGTGTGAACGCAGGCCTGAGATGTTTAGTAACATAATGGGGTTAAAAAAATAAATAAAAAATAAGTACAAAAAGAGTAAATAATCACTACTGTAAGGAGTTAAATTTTTTTTTACTGTGGGACAGTGAAAGTAATATTTACAGTAGCGATTTTCTTTTTTGTACTATAAAGGGCTAATTTTAGTTTTTTTAACCCCATTATGTTACTGGCCGATTAATCGATTATGAAAATTGTAATCGATTCATTTTATAATCGATTAGTTGTCAATCGATTAGTTGTTTCAGCCCTATTTAAAATGTAAAAGCCGCCGGTCACTGAAATTTCATAAGTGGCTTGCCAACATCTGAAACTTCATGCAAGTTGACCCATGAAATTGGCAAAAATAGTGCATAAAACTTTTAAAGTCGGTACAAGTCGGATTTGTGGCCATATGAACAGGTTCCATAGTCAGAAATAGGGCGTGACTTGTCATGCAACTTTGATCTGTTAAATCGCATGTCAAGCCTCACTGGTATAAAAGGAGTATTGGGAACGCTACAATATTTTACAAGTTCACCTATTTGCTTCCGAGTCCCAAGCACCTAGTGCATTTACCTGTTTAGAAAAGAAGTCCAAAACAATCTTTTCAATTTTGCCTTTTCCAACATGATTGAGATGTTGTGTCAAATGATCTCTTAGTTTTACCATCATCTGTAATATAAGAATTGTATTCATTTATAGGCAATCATGTTCCAAGCTAAACAATGAGCATTACATTCTAGATCTGTGAAAGCTGATTTCTGAAAGGATGCAATTGTTTTTTAAAACTCACACATCATTATGACTCTTGCATGGTCTTAGCTTTTAAGTTAGAGATCATCTTGCTCAAAGCTACTGGATTGTAAACTCGTGTGGGCAGGGCCCTCCTAACGCTCCTGCATTGAACTGCTCCTGCATTGAACTGAATTGTAACCACACTGTATTTATTCTGTAAAGCCATGTGTAAAGTATTGGTTCTATATAAATCCTGTATAATAATAAAAGTTTTAGTAATAAGTCTCTTCTCATGCAAGAGACAAAATTGACCACTGTGCATGAACATATTTGTTCTTTCAGTTCACATTTTGCAACACTGCTGTATAGTTCACAGCAATGTATTTTAAAACGTTTAGTTTCTTGAAACTCAGAAATATAATTAGAGTTAGAGTAGTCTAAAAAGATTGCTTTAAACCAGTCATTTCATTAAGTGTTGGCGACATCTGGTGTGCACTGCAGAAACTGCAATAAGTAAATAATTTCAAGTGAGGCCCGTGACCTACGGATTGATTTACTAAAGTCAAATATACCAAATTTTGCAAGCAAATTTAAACTTTGTAACTTTCCCCAGAGCCCAGTTTTTTTTTTATATTATTTTCTTTTGCCCTTGATTGTGTATTCTACACAAAATTAATTTTCACCACATTTACTAAACAAAGTAAATCACATGCAGTGCACAATATAGAATTGAAGTACATTAACCCCAACTGATAATCGGGTATAAAAATAAAGGTAAAACATGGTTCTAAGCTATAAATAATTATTTTTGGGCTTTATGAATATTAGTTGTGGTTGACTGGCATAAAACCTCTTTGGCCATCATATATAACTGAGAAAATGACTATGTCTAGTGGACATTTTTTTTTGCAAGAAACTCATAGTTTAAATTTCGATAACGGAATGAGCCTTTTATAAAGTGCATTCACAAGGTTCTTTATCAAGTTTTATCAAAAGGATGATGGTAGCATCATACACGGATATTTGCAATGATCTCTTCACAAAAGCCTCTCTATACAGCCGTGGCCAAGAGTTGTGAATTACACAAATATACATTTTCACAAAGCCTGCTGCTTCAGTATTTTTAGATCTTTTTGTCAGACGTTACTATGATATACTGAAATATAATTACAAGCATTTCAAAAGTGTCAAAGGCTTTTATTGACAATTACAGTAGGTTTATGCAAAGAGTCAATATTTGCAGTGTTCACCCTTTCTCTTTCAAGACCTCTGCAATTGGCACTGGCATGCTGTCAATCAACCTCTGGGCCACATGATGGCAGCCCATTCTTGCATAATAAATGCTTGGAAGAGGGAAATCCTCAGGAGGTTCATCCTGAGGTAAAACCGATGACATTTGGGATTTCAGAGCCAAGAAAGAAGGTGACAATGTTTTACTGGCTATATTTCTACATTGGTTCTGAAACACAAATCAAAGTCATTCATGGCTGCCCAAGAACAGACTTTTCTCTCCAATTCTGAGATCCCTGATACACATGGTTGGATTGGATAGTCGTTTCACCTTTTCAGTTTGGTGTAAAAGTGATTGAGCCAGACACAAGCGTGCTAGGTAGATATCTGGTGAGCGAGTTTGCTGAAGGGAGTGGAGTCACTTGCACATTGGTGTGGTGGAAGAATTACGAAGAGATCACACTACAAACACTTCACTGGAACATTTTAAGGACTGCTTATATTTAAATTTTTGTTTGATCTTTATCAAGTGTTATTTCACTTGTCACTGGGTGTATATGTATATTCATTCTTAATTGTCTATACACACGTAAGGTTCAGGTTTGAGCACTTAATCAGCTACAGTGTATATATTATTATTATACAGGATTTATATAGCGCCAACAGCAGCGCTTTACATCAGGGAAGACAGTACATTCACAATACAAATCAATACAGGAGGGATTAGAGGGCCCTGCTCGTAAGAGCTTACAATCTAGAAGGGAGTATAATATATATATATATATATATATATATATATATATATATATAGCGCCACTATTTAACTCACTTTTCATTAATTGTTTTTGTTGTTAAGGGTTAAATACTGTACAATGCTTGGAGTTTGTGGGGTTTTCTTTGTTTCTTAACCCGCCTCTAGAGGATTAACCACACGTTCTCAGTGGGATTAAAGTCTTGGGTATTTCCTGGCCATGCACCCAAAATGTCGATGTTTTGTTCCCCAAGCCACTTGGTCATCACTTTTGCCTTCCTGGAAGGTGCTTCATCATGCTGGAAAATGCATTGCTCATAACCAAACTGTTCTTGGATGGTTAAGGGAAGTTGGTCTCGGAGGATGTTTTTGTACCATTCTTTATTCATGGCTGTGTTCTTAGGCAAAATTGTTGGAAGCAACCCCACACATGAATGGCCTTAGGATGCTTTACTGTTGTCATGACACAGAACTGATGGTAGTGGTCACCTTTTCTTCGGACCAGGTTTTTTTCTGGATGCCCCAAACAATCGAAAGGGGACTCGGACGAAAAAGATTTTCCCCCCAGTCCTCAGCAGTCTAATCCATGTACCTTTTGAAGAATATCAATCTGTTCCTGAGGTTTTTTTTCTGGAGAGAATAGGCTTCTTTGCTATCCCCGACACCAGACCAGCCCCCAAATGTCTGTCTCACTGTGCATGCAGATGTACTCTTACTTGTGCCAGTATATATTTGGGCCAGTCTCAAAACATTGGCCATGGCTGTACACATAGGCCAATACAAAAGCAATGATATTTGATATCTCCCCCACATTTCTAATAGTAAGCCATCAGGACCTGAGGCTTTACCATGAAACCATTAAGACTTCTTGTCCAACATTTGCACTTGAACCGTAGTGAATTGAGAAAGGTCAGTGAACCCAAGTAGGTATCTACGCCTTCCTTTGCTTCGGTAAGCGCCAAGGAGTATATTTGGCTAAAGAATTCACTAAACCAGGTATGATCAGTTGGATCAGTTAAAATACAACTTTCGCTATTAAGTATTTTAAGCTTAGGATTATGTTTACAATATAGGCTAGGAGTTTACTGAACTGGTTTACCTACTCAACATATTTTTTTAAACAATTTTTATTTGACATTACCATGTAGTCTATACAAATGTAGGCATGAGATGTTTTTCCAAGCCAAACTATTTGGTTCAGTAGGATTCACTAGAAATTTGATGCTAAAAGAAGTCTCCAAGAATGCCCAATAAGCTTCAGCTTCTTGGTTGAATTTTCAGGACCAGACAGTCAGTTATAGATAAATTAGCAGCGGTTTGAAATGTATCCAGCTTGAAGATTATTTTCTCAAATGGAAGGATTACATTTTTATCACTTGGCAAACTTTCCAGAATTGCAGGCATCCGCAACTTTATTTCGAAAGGGCCTTTCGAGAGCTCTGTTGCTTTTGGCATGACACACAAATGTCAATAGAAAAAAGACCTTGTTTAAACTTGCTCCTCTTAAGCTGCAATAGGCAGTGGATGGGGATGTTTACATGCCGCTTCCACAATGCTTTGCTTCACGTTTGTGGCAAAGTTGGCCCGACATGTACCAATTGACAGATGGCAAGCCCACCGAATACACATTCAAGTCAATGGGGGAGCGTTTCAAATCCCCTGCAACCATGTGCAATGGACATGGTTGTGGCATGTGTGCTGGCAAAAAATGGGGTAAAAAACAGGCAATGAGGAGGCGACGCATCGCCTTCTCATCCCATCAGTAGCCTCTGAAGCACCAATACTAATGTAAATGTCTAAATCTGAGGTTTAAATGAGACAGGTTCCAATTGTATACTCACTAAGTAGGTTACAATCATTGTCACCCAACCGGATTCTAACTTTATGGATCTGAATTGTAGTAAGTGTGTACGAGTGTGCTTACTTTTTCCATTTGACAAACCTGCATTTTTGTTCATTTTGATCAAGAAAAGAACTACGCTATGTCAATTTTATGTGTCGTTTGTTAAACTGTATCACCTTTATCTGAATCAAGATCTAATGACACACACAAAGTTACAAATTTTACAGATTTTGCATTGTAGGACAGATCTACATTACAGTGTACATAAATAAACCATGCTGTCATGCTACACATACCAGTCCCATGAGATCCTTTTGAAGGTAGTCTTCTTCTGGGATTAATGGCACAGTTCTTTCTGTTCGTAAAAAATGGCATAATAGGAAACATAATTGGTGAATTCAAAGTCACTGCAATAACCAGACTTGAAGTGTTACTAAACCCACAACAGTAAAATCAGTCGGTATATGCAGCATAGCATGCTTGTTATACTGTGGAACTTAAGGGGTTAACACTCGAAGTGTGTAAAAAGGCTGTTTTAGCCTGTATGCAGAGATCCTCCCCCTCCCTGCAAGGTCTATCTGGAGAATGACAGAGGCACAGGCAGAGTAGCTGACCTGCACATGCTCCATTGTGTCTTATGCTGGAGAGAACACTTGTTCTCAGAGATAGCCAGGTCACATGATATTGCCAAGGTCACATGATATTGCCATCACACATGTGGGCATGTATATAGACTGCAGTGAAAATCTCCTCTTTCCTGAACCCTCAGCACTGGAGAAACTGCAGTTTATCATGTAACTGTGGTATACAGATCAAAAAAAAAAAAAGTATATAGTGGCAGTATTTTAATGTAAAAAGATTTATAAACTGTGGGCACTGTGGGGGAAAGGGGGTGGGTTGCAAATAAACTATTCTCATATTACTGGTTTTAGTAACACTTTAAGGCCGTACACACGATATGAAAAATCAATAGTAAAATTTCGTCCGACAAACGATCTATCGAATTTCAGATCGTTAGTATGGTGCTTTCGACTGTCGATTCAAGTTTTTCGTCCGACAAAAGCTAGATGTGCAGACTATAACATTTTTGTCAAACGTAAACGATACGTCAGATTTTCATTTAATTAGTATGGTTTTCGTACAAAAAAAATAAAAAATAATCGTAAGAGCAAGACATGCTCAGAAACGAAAAATACATACAAAAAACTATTCAACATACAGTCACTTCTAAAGTTGTATTCATACGAGAATTTTTGCTTAAGAGGGGCTGGATTGCAGACATGTAATTAGGATGCTATCCAACGAAGTCAAAAAATGAACAGGAAATTCTATCGTTTAAAAAAAACTGACTGAAGAGTCCACTCACTTCAACCACCTTTTTCAAGAATAGAACAGTAAGGCCTTGTACACACGAGTGAATAAATCCGCTGAACATGGTCCGACGGACCATTTCAGCCGAAAAATCCGCTCGTGTGTAGGGGCAAACGGACCGTTCTGGCCGGATTCCTCCGGCGGAAAATTTCCAAAGCATGCTTTGGAATTTTTCCTCCAGAGAGCTGTCCGTCAGATATGTCCGCTGGTTAGTACGGCAAACCAGCGGACATATCTGCCCGCACATGCGTCGTATCCTGTGAATGGATCCGACGCATGCGCACGGAAGTGTTTACTTCCTGGTGCGGTGACGTGGCGGTGACGTGGCGGCGTCAACGTCACCGCGCTGTCCGCCGGCGGGGAATTTGATCCGATGGTGTGTACAGCCATCGGATGAAAGCAATCCGGCGGACAGATCCGATGGGATCGGATCTATTCCCTTGTGTGTACAAGGCCTAACAGGAGCCTAACAGGAGCCATTGAAAGATTAGAATGTGTGTGTGTGTGTGCATACACTCTACAACTTCAGAAGGCACGTAATATGTTGAATAGTTTTGTATGCATTCTTTCATTTGAGCATGCGTAGCCTTGCTCTTATGATTTTTTTCATACGAAAACCCTACTAATTAAAACAAAGATAGGATGTGCAGACTATAAAATAGTCGTACATGAACTCTACGACAGATTTTCATTTAATTAGTACGGTTTTCTTTCGAAAAAAATAAAATCATAAGAGCAAACGAAAGAATGCATACAAAACTATTCAACTTATTACGTCACTTCTGAAGTTGCATACCGTCGTACGGGAATTTTCATATGGTGAGTAACCTCTTCACTTTCGACAATAGACTAGCATGCAACAAAAAAAGCAAATGAGCAGTCATTCTAAAAATCTGATCAGGTGTAAGAGGCTTAAGAGGAGCTGGATTGCAGCCATGCAATTAGGATGCTCGTGTGTACAAGGCTTAGGCCCCTTTCACACTACTGCAACTTCAAAAATCGCACAATTTTACAGCCGCGATTTCAGGTAATGCCTGTGTAAGTGGCATCTAAATCGGACCAAAGTAGTGCAAGAACTACTTTGACGTCGGAACGACTTGAAGTCGTACTAATATGAATCGTTGTCTTTGGAAATCATGGGAAACGACTTGTAATACTACTTTGCCATCACAAACCATGGGACAAGTCGTATGAGGCCACACTTATAGGACTTTGACTTATACGATTTGTGATGGCAAAGTAGCACAACAAGTCGTTTCCCAAAATTTGCCGCAAAAATCGCAGTAAAATCGTGTGACTTTGAAAGGGGCCTTACAGTGTTACTAAACCCAGCAATATGAAAATAGTTCATCCGCCTGGGTTCACACTTATGCGAATTGGATGCGCGTTTCCTTGCATTAAATTTGCATGATGGGAGACTGTGACCGTCTCTTAATGGAGCCAGTTCACACACATTCAGGTAGGCTGCGGTCCACACCGGAAGATGGACCTGTGGCTGCAGCATTGCTCAAAGCGGAGTCACGCTGTGTCACGGAGCTCAGTGTGACTGAAATGTTCGGCCGTGCTGTTAAAAAAGTCCCGCCCTCCTCCTAGCCCAGCTTGTCTGATAGATGCAGTGTTTATCTGTCTATCACACAAGCTGGTCTATGAGGAGGGCAGGACCCTTGTAACAGCGCGGCCAAACATTTCACAGTCACACTGAGCTCTGTGACACAGCGGGAGATGCGCGCAGTGTGAAATCCACTGGAACGGACTGGTGAGGCGGCAATGTTTGGCACAGTGAGGCGGCAGGGATGGGGGACAGTGAGGCGGCAGGGATGGGGGACAGTGAGGCGGCAGGGATGGGGGACAGTGAGGCTGCATTGATCTCCTGTATCATGCCCACAGCCTCCGACACCTCCTGTACCATGCCCACAGCCTCCGACACCTCCTGTACCATGCCCACAGCCTCCGACACCTCCTGTACCATGCCCACAGCCTCCGACACCTCCTGTACCATGCCCACAGCCTCCGACACCTCCTGTACCATGCCCACAGCCTCTGACCATCTCTTGCATCATGAGGATTTGGGGTCATGGAAGAAGTCAGACGTGTGAACTGTGGAGAGGAGACTATAGGAAAACCAGAGCCACCAAGCTCGACCCAACTGATTGAGCCCTGCACGGTGCACCTGAGAGGAGGTCAGTCTGAGAGGGGTTATTGATGTAAGGGGGAGTGATATAAAGGTTTCCCCCCTAGATCAGTAACCCCACCCTCCCTTACTTTAGTGTATTCTTTCTGTGGAAGGTGGTGCTTGAAAATGTATGGTTTTGCCTTTTATGAGTGAGTGAGTGAAAAAAACGTATAGAGCGCAACGATTGCGAACTGAATCGCCTCTGGGCAAAAAAAAAAAAAAAGGACTTTATGCCGTTGGACTCATAATAATGCTATGGGGCTGGTATGAAATTATTTCCAGGGCTGGTTTTTATTCCCAGTCCGGCCCTGGTGGTAGAGTGCACATTTCAGTGCATTGCTTATTTTGTTTTTAACTTTATGTATATTTTTTAAAATTTCAATAACGTCACTGCACAGCAGGTTGCATGCTGCACGGCACATCATACCAGTGTTGTGGTGTGAATGGGGCACATAGAAAACAATTGCATTCACCAGTGTGGAAAAAACGCAGGTCGTCGCACATAACAAGCCCGATCTGGAGCTAGGTATAATTAATCAATCAAACTTTCATTCTAAATCAGAAGTGGGTCTGACTTTTCTGCTGTCCACAAAAAGTAAAACACATTTTCAAAGTACACAAATCTGTTGATGTGTAATGTGGTCTCAACAAAAGATCTCAGAGGCCCTCAAAGTACAGTTGACTCATAGCACTAATGGGTTTGATACTGGAGTTTGTACGTTTTGTTTTTTTGCGTCATACAATTTTCTCGCATGATTGGCTTATAGGTAGTGCTATCCCCACTTTGTGTAAATGTGTGGAGATAAACTGCAAGCTCTTTTATTGTCAAGGGATGATGTGAAGGTTTTTTTTTTTCTATATCAATAAGTATACGTTTGTTACAGTGAATATTTTCTGTTAAAAAAAACATACCACATTTTGTCATATCCATGTTTAAAAGAACCCTGAAAGAAAAATAAGAAAAATGTATATTTATTATATACTGTATAAACACACACACACACACACACACACAAACACTTAAATATATACACTCATCAAATCATTAGAAATAAATTGGTAGGACTTCTTAAAGTGGGATTAAACTCCTTTGTTGATTTTTACCTATAAGGCTTACCTAAAAGGTACAGTAAGTATCTCCTAAAACGTGCACCATTAAGGAGATATTTACTTTAGACGCAGCTGGTGACATTACCAGTGCATACGTACTGGGCTGTGGCCATGGCTGTGCGGGAGTGAAGTCATCGGGGTCAGCCATTCATATGGTTGAAGCCCGCAAGACCAGGCGATGATGCAAGCACATATAGAGATGGACACCCCGCCGCTGGAGGGCTTCGTTTTCAGCAAAAATCTGTCATAATGTGATAGTATGCGATGCATACTAGCATATTAGAATTTAAAAACTTTCTTTCCGGTTTACAACCGCTTTAAATAACACATTAGCAACGCATTCTAGTACACAGTCAGCAAATAAGGCTTATGAATGTGTTCCAATTGGAACTGTATCAAATCTGTTCAAACCTGTGGACTATATGCGTCATGTCCGCTATAAAAAATACCCTATACACACACAAATATATATATATATATATATATAAAAAAAAATTTTTTTTTAAATCTCACACACACACTCTCTCTCTCTCTCTCTCTCTCTCTCCCCTAAAAATATAACCCATCAATTAAGCCAAAAAGATATATGAAACGCTATTGCCAACAAAGCTGCAGTTTCACAGACCCCCTACACCTGATAAAAAAAAAAAAAGAGTCAAAGTCAGATGCCAACTTACTTCTTTGCATTTTCAAGTATATTTCGCTGATAGACCGCATTTCTCTTCTCACCAGTATCCTGTGTCAGTTTAATATATACAAAACAAAGTTAAAATGCAGCACTAGAAATTAAAGCCGTCTTTTTTTTTTTTTTTATCCATCTAATATAAAAACAAACACCCAACACTACTTCTACTTAACATTTTGTTAATTTTCGCAGAGTGTCTTTTTAAATTTAGTACAGGAGTATTATAGTAAACAAGCCATTTTGTAAACTGTAACATGAATAACGACTTGGGGTAACTATTCAATTTGAAATATTTTACTTGTTTTTTGAGTGTATCTTGCATGCCAGAAATTTCACTTCCCGGTTTTAAAGTGTACGTACGCCCCAATTTCTCGAATTTTCATAACCATTTGCATCATGTCTCACTATAATGCAGTGTGTCTCAACCTTTTTTTTTTCAGCCAATGCACGCTTTAAAATTGGGGGCACACCAGTCTGATGGTTTGTTCACACCAGGAGGTGCGTCAGAGTGCATTCATTAATTTGTCCACTATAAACTGATGGTAGATTATTTCTGACTAATTATTATGGCTATTGCCAGGTTATGATTTTAGCATAGTGAAGTATGGAAGTGTTACCAAGCGCCTTAGGTATAGAGCAAGCAAGGTAAAATGATATAGACAGGTGGGGTTCCCTTTTAAAATCCTGAAGAGTTATGGCAAGCTGCCCTGAATGGAGACTTCCAGAATAACACGTTATACCGAGTTGTGCACACCTTATAATTTTTACATTTCAAAGCACCGCTTTAAAAACAGGTTATTTAGAATGCCCAGTTCCATCTGAAACTTCAGAAACTATGCACAAGCATATAATTTAATTGCCATTTCAGAGGCTAGGTTGCATGCATTGAAGAACTTACAAGCTGTAGTAGCCAGAGAGATGCAAGGTAGTACTGTTAAAACAGCTGCTTAATGTATGTTCTGAGTAGGGTGCCCCCCAGCGATTGCCAGAAAGTGGATAGGTTTCCATTTTCATCCTCAAATTCAACAACTTTTATTAGCTAGAAGATTTGCTACATAGCAGTAAAGAAATCAAACACTACAAAGTAAATAGGAGTGATACAGTTTATATTATAGGAATACTTACCAACTGTGAAAGGAGTTTGCACCAGTCCCTCCTTTGCATGTGGCTGTTGTAAAGAAACTGCTGCTGACTATGTTTCATATATTCCAGTTCAAAATGAAACTTTTCCCAGAAGCCTTTAAAGGTATTAATCTGTCAAAAGAACAAGAAGTGTGATTAAAGTCTCTTACACACAATCGGATTTTCCGCAAAGCGTCAGACTTTTGTCCGAAGGGTGTTGGCCATGAACTTGTCTTGCATACAAAACGGCACACAATTGTCGGGCAACACAAACATAGTGACTTACTACGTGAAATTTCAGCTCTTGAACGCCACCTTTTGGGCACCTTCTGCTAATGTCGTGTTTGGTGAGCATTGATGCCAAGCATGCGCGTTTGTACTTTGGACATTTGTCTGATGGACTTGTGTATGCACGATCTGAAAATCTAACAGACCGTTGTCTGTGAAAAATTTATAAGCCTGCCATCCAACATTTATCCGTGGAAGATCCGACAGCAATTGTCCGATGGAGCATACAAGCGGTTGGATTTTCCAGCAACAGGCTGTCATTACACAAAAATCCGATTGTGTGTACGATGCTTAAGAGACCAACTAACAATGAACGGATATCCATCAAGCTCAATGTGGTTAAGCTTAGTACACCCTTTTCAAAATTATCCATCATTCTTTAAAGTACTTTTTACACATTACATATTCACATCAAAAGACTTACCTTCATAACTGGCATATCTGTTATGTCGGTTGTACATGAAACTCCACGGATACTCTAAAAAAAATTAAAAAATTGAAAATGTATTAGCAAATTTCACATTAGAACATATTTATAAATGGTTTCTAGCACATTAAAGTGAGAGTAAACTCCCTTGGTTGATTTGTACCTATAGGTAAGCCTATAAAAAAAAGGCATACCAATAGATACAGTACAGTAAATATCTCCTAAACATGCACCATTAAGTAGAGATTTACTTGTGAAGTCGACGGTGACATCATGGCACATGCACTCTGAAGGACCGGCATAACCATGCTGGACCTTCAGAGTCCTGTGCCATGAACAGTGGCTCATGTCCAATCAAGGGACGGGAGCCCATCGACCCAGAAGGAAGACCAGGTGAAGATGGAAGCCCCGTCAGTGGCAACTGTGTGCTGCTGGAGGGCTTTGTTTTAAATAAAAAAGGTTTCACATAATGTGCTTGTATGTGATGCATACTGGCATATTATAACTTTGCCTTGCAGGTAAAAAAAAAAAACTGTGGTTTTCTACAGCTTTAACAGCATGCCAACCAGCTGCCTTCATACTGCAGCAGGTCGGCATGATCCCGCGAACAGTCGTAGCTGTGCATCTGTCCCTTTAAGCAGGATAGCAGGCACGTGCGCGTCCGCTGCATTGAGGAGGTGCCAATGCTTATGACCGGCAGTCACGGGCACTAGAGGCAGAACAGGGACGTGTCTGTATAAACACACAAACCCCTGTCCTGAGAGGAGAGACAGATCACAAGTTCCTAATGGCTAGGAATCACAATCTGTCATTTCCTCTAGGTCAGTCCACTCCCCCACAGTTAGAAACACACATAGGGAACACAGTTAATCCCTTGATTGCACCCTAGTGTGAACCCCTTCCCTGCCAGTGAAATTTTTACAGTAATCAGAGCATTTTTATAGCACTGATCGCTGTATAAATGCCAATGGTCCCAAAAATGTGTCAAGTGTCCAACATAATATCGTAGTCCTGATAAAAATTGCAGATCGCCGGCATTAGACCCCTTTTACTCTGAAGCGTTTTAGCGTTAAAAATAGCGCTACTAAAACGCTCTCCATGCAGGTAGCATCTTTGGAGCAGCTTTTGGGCGCTGAAAAAACGCTCCAAAAATGCCCCTCTCCATTGAAATGAATTGAAAAGCGCTGCAAAAACGCATTACCCTTTCATACTGAGGTACTGCAAAAAACGCCCTAAAACGTTTCGGGGAGCTGGCAGTGTGAAAGGGCTCTGAAAGCACTCGGGCTTTCAGATTGGGATTGCAGGTGAGGCTTCGCTCCAATAACGCTCCAGTGTGAAAGGGGCCTTACTAGTAAAAAAAAGAAGAAGAAGAGCAAGCTATAAATGTATTACTATTTTGTAGACGCTATAACTTTTGCACAAACCAATCGATGAACGCTTATTGCAATTTTTATTACCAAAAATATATAGAATACATATCGGCCTAAACTGAGAATTTAATTTTTTTAAAGCAAAAAGGGAGATAAATAAAAACCACAGAGATGATCAAATACCAAAAAAAATTCCTGTAACGTAATTCTTGAAATAAATAAAGAATTGGAAAAAAAAAAAAGGATGTCAATTCTGTTTGGGTGCAGCTTTGCACGACCGCGCAATTGTCAGTTAAAAGCAACACAGTGCCGAATCGCAAAAAATGTGACTCCCGAGTCCCTTCCACTCATACAGTATTAAAACCCTGTATAGTACATTTTAGGATGTACCACTTTCTCTGTTCTCCTTTCTTTCCCTTTCATCTCTCTCTATCCCAATTTCTTGATTTTTCTCCCCATCCATCTCTAGCCATGTTTCTTGTTCTCTCTCATTCTTTCTCTCCATTTTTCTTTGTTCCGCCACCTTTTTTTCTCCCCCCTTCCATGTATTCTCTATTTTAATTCTTTCTCTTACTCCTTGGTGGGGGGACTGGGATGAGTGGCAGTGCTGGGGGGAGTTCTGATCAGCCAACTTAGGTGCTCTTGTTCAAGGTCATCTGCTGATCGAAGAACTGTAGTGGGGATTTTTAATGGCAACTACAGTGGGTGACCGCAATATTGTGTCAATCTTGCTCCCTTTCTCGGCGAGATTGACCACCTGCGAGCCCCATCGCAGGAGCCAGCGCCGAGCTGCCTTGCCGGGATGGAGACAAAGCCGTCAAAGAAGCGACGGCGATCCGACGTGGATTCCCGCCAATTCTACACGTGGGCGGCGTTTGTTATGAATCCTGAGAGGGAACTCCCCGCCGGATTTTAAATAAAAATCCGGCATGGGTTCCCCCTCAGGAGCATACCGGGCCCTTAGGTCTGTTACGGGTTGTAAGGAGACCCCCCCCCCTACGCCGAAAAAACGGCGTGGGGGGGTCCCCCCACAATCCATACCAGACCCGTATCCAAAGCACGCCGGCCGGCCGGTCAGGAAGGGGGTGGGGGCGAGCGAGCACCCTCCGCTCCTGAGCCGTACCGGGCAGCATGCCCTCAACATGGGGGGGGGGGGGGGGGTCAGGTGCTCTGGGGCAGGGGGGCGCACTGTGGCCCCCGCACCCAGAGCACCCTGTCCCCATGTTCATGAGGACAGGGCCCCTTCCCGACAACCCTGAAAAAAGTCTATGGCCCTCAGATACCGGCCCCCCACCCTAAGTGAATGAGTATGGGGTACATCGTACCCCTACCCATTCACCTGCAAAAAAAGTGCAAACACAAATAAACAACACAGGGTATTAAAATATTTTATTATAGTTGGCCGCCAACTATAATATATAGGCCTATCTTGTGACATCGCAGTCCCATCATGCTCCGGTAGGTACCACGTGGTACCTACCGGAGCATGATGGGACTGCGATGTCACAAGATAGGCCTATATAAGTCACTGCGAGCCGCGCGCCCGGCAGAACAGCGGGAGGAAGCGTCGAGTCAACATCTGGAGAAGAAGAGGGAAGAAGAAGATGTCACGGAAGACCGGACTGGCCGCCGCTAGTAATTGAGCTAACACGCGAAGATAGCGGCGGCCAGTCCCGAAGAAGACGACCCCTGGAGAGTGGAAGAAGACCCCGGAGAGCGGAGAAGACCCCGAAGAGCGGAGAAGACCCCGAAGAGCGGAGAAGACCCCGAAGAGCGGAGAAGACCCCGAAGAGCGGAGAAGACCCCGAAGAGCGGAGAAGACCCCGAAGAGCAAAGAAGACCCCGAAGAGCAAAGAAGACCCCGAAGAGCAAAGAAGACCCCGAAGAGCAAAGAAGACCCCGAAGAGCAAAGAAGACCCCGCCGAAGATGTCGAAGGAAGCCCGCCGGGGGGTGGGCGCTTTTATAAAAGCGACCCCCTCCCCGGCGGCGAAGAACAGCGGCACCCACCCCCCCCCCCCGCAGAAGATGTCGGGGAGAAGCCCGCCGGGGGGGCGCTTTTATAAAATACTCATGCACTTAGGGTGGGGGGCCGGTATCTGGGGGCCCCCTTATTAAAGGGGCTCCCAGATTCCGATAAACCTCCCGCCCGCATACCCCGACAACCAACGGCCAGGGTTGTCCGGAAGGGGCCCTGTCCTCATCAACATGGGGACAGGGTGCTCTGGGGTGGGGGGGCCGCAGTGCGCCTCCCTGCCCCAGAGCACCTGACCCCCCCATGTTGAGGGCATGCTGCCCGGTACGGCTCAGGAGGGGGGGGGCGCTCGCCCCCACTTCCTTCCTGACCGGCCGGCGTGCTTTGGATACGGTCTGGTATGGATTGTGGGGGGGGTTTTTTCGGCGTAGGTGGGGGGGGGGTCTCCTTACAACCCATAACAGAACTAAGGGCCCGGTATGCTCCTGAGGGGGGAACATATGCTGGATTTTTATTTAAAATAAGGCGGGGAGTTCCCTCTCAGGATTCATAACAAACGCCACCCACGTGTAGAATTGGCGGGAATCCACGTCGGATCCCCGTCGCTTCTATGACGCGCTCGCTGGAATGTGCTTTTACTATTCCAGCGAGTGCGAGATGTCGGCACCCTGTCGCCGAGAATCAGCGCGATGCTGTCGTGCTGAAAACACATTCTCGGCGGCAGGCACTGTATAATCACAGCTGTATAAGCTGTGGTGGCTCAACGTGATTGGCACGGTCTTCACCTCTGCAGCTTCGGATCCCGTGGTGTGAATTGAGTTTGGTGGTCTCGTAGCAGTCTCGTAGCAGTAACACCTATGCTGAAATCAGGAGATAGTGTCTCTTCCAGCCCCTCTCACTTCACATTCCTCACCAGTCAACTGCCCTCTAGTCTCTGCCCCCACCCATGCCGTGAACTGAATGGGCAGCTGCGAAGAGGCAGAGTGGGTGGCCAATACAACAATTACAACACTAATAAAATGCATATACCTAGAATAATAGGTAAAACGCTCTTTAAATTAAATACTATCCCCAAATTCAATCTGTGCAAAAAGAGTGAGTCACTCTCAGGTTTCAACATTTTGGATATTTATTCTATTTTTTGTCATGTAATATATGTTAGGGAAAGGAGAGTTTGCCTTGCACTTGTTCTGAATTTTAGACGTTATAAAAATACTCACTATGTCCCAATGAGGCACCGATGTGTATGCCAAAAGTTTATCCAGGTACGTGGTCTCTGAACTTAAATGCCTGTGTAAAGAAGCTAGGAAGGGAATAAAATAAAATTCAATAAAAAAAAATGATATATATGATTTTTTATTTTTTTTACCACATCTTAAACCAATTTAAACAGTAATGCCCCGTACACACAATCGGAATTTCTGATGGCCTAGAATTTTTTGTCCGAATTCCCTTTAAGCTGTCTTGCATACACACTATCAGACCAAATTCCAACCATCCAAAATGTAGTGACGTAAAACACTACGACGAGCCGAGAAAAATTAAGTTCAATGCTTCCGAGCATGCGTGGGTTTTTTCTCCGTTGGAGTTGCACACAGACGATAGGAATTTCTAACTGTTTGTTTTTTTTTTTGATCGGAAAAAATAAAAAACAACATGTTCTATTTCTAAACACTGACGGAAAAAAAGTCAGATGGGGCCCACACACGATCTAAATTTCCAATGAAAAAAGTCTATGGCTATACTTAAATAAAGAAGGACCTGTATAACAATTATACACACACACACACACACACATATATATATATATATATATATATATATATATATATATATATACACACACACACACATATACATATATATATACAGGTCGGAAAATAAGTATTTGAACACCCTGCTATTTTGCAAGTTCTCCCACTTGGAAATCATGGAGGGGTCTGAAATTGTCATCGTAGGTGCATGTCCACTGTGAGAGACATAATCAAAAAAAATAAATTCCAGAAATCACAATTTATGAATTTTTTTTAACTATTTATTTGTATGATAGAGCTGCAAAGAAGTATTTGAACACCTGTCTATCAGCTAGAATTCTGACCCTCAAAGACCTGTTAGTCTGCCTTTAAAATGTCCACCTCCACTCCATTTATTATCTTAAATTAAATGCACCTGTTTGAGGTCATTAGCTGCATAAAGACACCTGTCCACCCCATACAATCAGTAAGAATCCAACTACTAACATGGCCAAGACCAAAGAGCTGTCCAAAGACACTAGAGACAAAACTGTACACCTCTACAAGGCTGGGAAGGGCTACGGGGAAATTGCCAAGCAGCTTGGTGAAAAAAGGTACACTGTTGGAGCAATCATTAGAAAATGGAAGAAGCTAAACATGACTGTCAATCTCCCTCGGACTGGGGCTCCATGCAAAATCTCACCTCGTGGGGTCTCAATGATCCTAAGAAAGGTGAGAAATCAGCCCAGGACTACACGGAAGGAGCTGGTCAATGACCTGAAAAGAGCTGGGACCACCGTTTCCAAGTTTACTGTTGTAATACACTAAGACGTCATGGTTTGAAATAATGCATGGCACGGAAGGTTCCCCTGCTTAAACCAGCACATGTCAAGGCCCGTCTTAAGTTTGCCAATGACCATTTGGATGATCCAGAGGAGTCATGGGAGAAAGTCATGTGGTCAGATGAGACCAAAATAGAACTTTTTGGTCATAATTCCACTAACCGTGTTTGGAGGAAGAAGAATGATGAGTACCATCCCAAGAACACCATCCCTACTGTGAAGCATGGGGGTGGTAGCATCATGCTTTGGGGGTGTTTTTCTGCACATGGGACAGGGCGACTGCACTGTATTAAGGAGAGGATGACCGGGGCCATGTATTGCGAGATTTTGGGCAACAACCTCCTTCCCTCAGTTAGAGCTTTGAAGATGGGTCGAGGCTGGGTCTTCCAACATGACAATGACCCAAAGCACACAGCCAGGATAACCAAGGAGTGGCTCTGTAAGAAGCATATCAAGGTTCTGGCGTGGCCTAGCCAGTCTCCAGACCTAAACCCAATAGAGAATCTTTGGAGGGAACTCAAACTCCTTGTTTCTCAGCGACAGCCCAGAAACCTGACTGATCTAGAGAAGATCTGTGTGGAGGAGTGGGCCAAAATCCCTCCTCCAGTGTGTGCAAACCTGGTGAAAAACTACAAGAAACGTTTGACCTCTGTAATTGCAAACAAAGGCTACTGTACCAAATATTAACATTGATTTTCTCAGGTGTTCAAATACTTCTTTGCAGCTGTATCATACAAATAAATAGTTAAAAAAAATCATAAATTGTGATTTCTGGAATTTTTTTTTTGATTATGTCTCTCACAGTGGACAGACACCTATGATGACAATTTCAGACCCCTCCATGATTTCCAAGTGGGAGAACTTGCAAAATAGCAGGGTGTTCAAATACTTATTTTCCGCACTGTACATATATATATATATATATATACACACATACACACACACACACTAAAGTAATAAAATAAAGGTTTGATTTTCTTGTCATGAAATAAACAAACATGTTATATGGTTACCTGCTCTGTGCAGTGGTTATGCACAGAGCATTCTTGACCCTCCTCTTTTCGGGCCCCCTGCTGGCACTCCTGGCCCCCCCTGCAGGGGCACCCATGTGAGCTCGCTCCTGAGCCAGGCTGTTTGCGGAATGCATTAAAAAAAGGTAAAAAAAAAAAAAAAACCTTTTCCCTTACAACCACTTTCAAATAGATTATAACTTGTTCCCGATTGCCTTTTTAGTAGAAGCAGATGGAGATAACTATACTAGCAAAGGCATAAGACCTTACTATACACTTCAAACTAAGAAAAAGGCAGTAATAATTATGTTTTCACATTATTCTCCTGCATAAAATAAGGCAATAAAACCACAAGCATCCTACCAACTATAAACTCTTGTATGGGGTCAAATGTTTGACATGTTGACAGGTTTTCACAGATCCATTCAATGATCTAGAAATAAACAGAACACAATTAGGTTATGTAACGATCTATGAAGATACTGTGTTAAGCTATGAATACAAAGACTTGTTATTTAAAGAAAACTGAAAGCCGTAAGAACTTGAATGGCCAGACGAATATTAGCTCTGGGAATATACCCAATGAGTGTGGATGCATAGAATCTATATATAAAAGACTCAGGGTTTTGGAGAAAGGCTACGGCTATTCTCCTGTATGCCTTGTACACCAAGGGGTTGATTTACTAAAGGCAAATCCACTTGTAGTACAAGTGCACTTGGAATTGAAGTCGCTGTAGATCTGAGGGGGACATGCAAGGAAAATAAACAGCATTTTAGCTTGCACATGATTGGATGATAAAATCAGCAGAGCTTCCCCTCGGATCTACAGCCACTGCACTTCCAAGTGCACCTGTAGCGAAGAGTGGATTTGCCTTTAGTAAATCAACTCCCAAGTGTACATTGAAGTGTCATTGGGGAGTCAACTGAATTACATTCTAGCCCTCACCACACTCCTGAAGAAGCAGTGTTGGTTTCTAAGAAATGCGTTGAGGGAGATCTTCATTCTGTGTCACTAGCATTATTAATACTGTATTGATAAATTAAGTTATAGGACTATAGGAGAATATTCAGGCAACTAATGGGTGCTGGAATAATAGTAATAGGGCTTGATGGTGTACATAACTGATAATGTGAGCTATGAAATTGTATAGACTTTTAAAACAGAATATTAATAAACCCTCCCCCCCCCCCCCAGTTTTTAATTTTATTTTAGAGAAAAAAAAAAAAAAAAGCACCTTCTATAGGAAAATACATTTCACATTACAGGCCAATAGTCCCATAACGCAACAATTAGAACGCAACTATCCCACGACATAATCAATAATATCATTGTCCTAATACTGTATATTAGTCAAGATAGCTTCCCTGCCTTGGTCATCGTCCCCAAGAGCCTACCCCCCATGCTCGCCTTACTAGAGATTCCAACCCTCTTCTCCCTCCTTTTCCTTTTTTCCCTTCCCTTCTGAACGAAGAAAAAAAAAAAAAACACAACAACAACCCCAATCCAAATTCTCCACCTCCCCCTCTACCAGTCCCATTTCCAACAACCCCCACCAGGACCAGCAGCTCCATCAAAGAGCCAGTTCATATAATGGAGGATTCTATGTTCACTCCTTTAATTACTAGGATTCACATCAATAAGAGCCCTTCCCTCCTCTAAATAAAAAGATTCCATGCAGACCACCTTTTTACATTAATCTCTGATTTCTGCCTGGTTGACCATACCAGGTCTTTAATTTGGTTCAGTTATTCTACCTTTCTGAACCAAAGTCCCACTGAAGGTATAAAGACTTTATTTTACTGGTGGGTACCTTAAAAGTCTGCAATCTTGAATACGGTCTGTATAAACCTAATGGTGCTAAAGGCTTAAGGCATTCTATGCATGAAGATAAAAAAAAAGAAAATTCCTTGTGGAGCAGTTCCCCTTAAAGTGGTTGTAAACCCTTACAATCCACTTTATGCTACAGGTAAGCCTATAATAAGGCTTACTTGTGGCTACCCAGGACATCTACACGGTTTAGGAGATATCCCTTGTATGTGCCGATATCATCGGCACATGCGCACTGGGGCAAACTGAAGCAATGACACGTATGTGCCATTGTTTCAGGCTGTGTGCCATTACCGGTGGCTCCCGCACACATGCCTGGGAGTGATGTCATCGAGGCTCCGGCCAATCACAACACCAGAGCCACGATGCCCAGAAGTAACCCTGGGAGAGATGTCAGCCACGGGAGCCGTGTACGAGGATGGCTGCAGGGGCTTCAATCTCAAGTAATTCATAATGAGGTAGTATAGAACGTCAGACACAATTTGAAATCCGCAAGAAATATTACAAAAAGAAAAAAACGCAGGGTTTATATAACTTTTTACCTCTATTTCCTGCTGTGGTTGGAGACTGAGGTGAAGTAAGAAGCAATGTAGCAACGCTAGACGCTCGCAGTCCTGTCGACTTTCTGCCAAGAATTTAAGGAGTTTTTCCTGACCAATATTCACAGAGAAAATTATTCCAGTGCAGCTTTCCAATACACAAAAATTTAGTAAAGACTGCATAGGGCAATCACTGCACATCCCCACTTATTCTAGAGTCCTCATCTGTGGAAAAGAAACAAATCTCATTAATAAATCCTGTACCACTCAGAGCATCAGCTCTCAAAAAATAAAATAAATATATAGGATTTTTGTACATGCCATAAAACCGTTTCTTGGAGTTCATTGACAGACAGCTCTCCATATTCAGAACCGTAGGGTTATATTGCCCCCTACAGGAGTAGGACACTAGGCAGAAAAAAAGACTGGGCTATGTGTATAGGCAGTCCTAGCCGGTAAATATCTGCCATAGGCCTTCAGTTTAGCAACAAGCTGTGTCAGAAGTATTAAAACTCCATAGAGGGGTGGGTGCCGTGTCCTTCAAGGAACTCTGAGAAAACTGGTTTTACAGCAAGTACAAAAATCCTATCTTATCTTTCGTTCATTAATGAACACGGCGCTCCATTTTCAGAACCATAGGGACGTCCCCAAGCAGTGCCAAACATGAGGCTAAAACACAAGAGCCAACCAGGTAACCGGTGCTCAAAAAACAGAAACAAAAGACAAAAACAAACACTGGAGCCCAACCTGAACAAAAACACCCGCAAAGAGGAACAGACCCTCTAAACAGCCTGCAAAACCTTGCAGCCAAAAGAAGCATCCGCATATTCCAGCATATCCACCTTGTAGAAACAAGTGAAAAAGTGTGCACCGACGACCAAGTGGGTGCCTTGCAAACCTGCACCACTGACGCCTGATGACCGAAGGCCCAGGAAGAGCTAAATGCCCGAGTAGAGTGCGTCGTATCTGGGAAAGGAGGAACCTGACCCTTGATAGAATAGGCCCGAGTCACAGTCTGATCCATCTGGAAATGGTTGCAGAAGAAGCAGAAGGCCCTTTCCTTGGCCCATCCCAGATTACAAACAGCAAGTCCGACCTCCAAAAAGACTCCATGGCTGCCAGATGCACTTGAATTGCTCGAACCACATCCAAGGCGTGAAGTGCAAATTCCTTGGGATGAGTGGGCCTGGGACACAGGGAAGGCAACACGATGTCGTAATTTTTGCTAGCCCGCCGCCCAAAATGCCACCTCCACCCTGGAAATGACACCCGGACTGCAGTCAGTGCATCAATGGAGTGGGACCCCAAAGGGACCTGCTGCCCTTGAGGGGGACTGGTGGGAAAGCACGCTTCTGAGATGCCATAAGGTAAAGGGGAACCCACAAGCAACACACCCACCTAAGGCATCGCACCTGTATCAGCACAGAGGCACCTGAAAACATCCCACAACCCACCAGAGTAGCACCGATCTGCACCAGGGATAGCCTGTATCCACGTACGGCAACCAGGAGAAACCACCACCCAGGAGTCAGCACCAGGGGAAAAGGAGGAACCCCCACAGCCATAGTGGTCATCCAAAGACTCCACTGTCATGGTAGCCACTCCTAATGCACGTCGGACAAACAAAGAATAGCGCATCACACAAGCCCCAAAGCAACAGCGCCAACCACGGAAAAATGGCGGCCACATGCAGCATCCACAAGGCTTCCAGGGGCCCAGGCCACATCCAAAACAGAGGGGGAATCCAGGCACAGGACCACCATAAAAGCCAGCACACAACCGGGAAGAGCGTTCCGCTGGTGGGAGGCAGTTGGCCAGGAGGAACGCTGCGATTTGGGCCAAGACCTGGTCGTATGTAACCTCGTGAGGCATTTAACTCACAGGCCAGCTCCCGTGGCCTGTGAGGTATGTCATGGCCGACCCAGTGCAGAGCTTTGGTCTGCTCGCACTAGCTGGCCAGACTGGGGGGACCACTGGATCTAGATACCCAGCCCATTGTACAGTCCAGAAGTTGATTGCAGATCTCACAGGGAAAAAAAACAGGAGAGAAATAACAAAACAAAAAAAAAAAACACAACTATAGCAGAGAGGGGTATGTGTACCAGCTAGAACTGCCCATAGACATAGCCAAGTCTTTTTTCTGTCCTACTCCTGTAGGGGGCACTATAACCCTATGGTTCCAAATATGGAGCGCTGTGTTCGTCAATGAACAAAGGAGAGAAATAAAATGGTATAGGGAGAAAGCAAATGTTGCAACATTATCCTACCCTGCGCTAGAAAAGTGCAGAAAATCCATCCCTATGCATAAGGGCTCATAATGAGTGTCAGGCAAACAGGTTACCTTTAAATTCAGAAAAAGTGTCACAGACATGCTTTAGAATACTGTTGCGCCTTTGCATGACAAATGGCAGGGCTTGTTGGTTAGAAACGAGTACATGAATTTGTCACAGAAGGCATAGTGAGGGATAGCAATGAGACTGGGCTGTCCATGGCAGACACTCCGCCCTAAGTGCAGCTCAGAGAATAGTTCTCCATTAAGTTCACCATACTTGTGAGTGACAAAGTATGGCAGTGGGCAGGAATCCACCCATTGCTGTGCTCGGTCATTCACAAGGAAGGAGACAGGATCGAATCCCATCCTGCTCTGCCCACTGTCCATGTTCAGCCCCACATTATTGGTTGCTAGGACTCTGCCTGTGTCCTAGTAACCAATAAGGCTCCATGCACACTGGACTTAAAAAAAACGTTGATTCTACAGGCGTTTGACGTTTTTTTCTCCTGCCTCTAGAAGCACTTCTATTGTGTTCTATGTGTCTTTGCACATTATTGACTGCTACAGGCGTTTTCTGTCAGGGACGTTCAGAGGCAGGAAAAAAAAAAACCCTTCTCTATTGCGTTTTCTGGAGGAGTTTAGAAGCTGTAAAAACGTCAGTCTCTCCTAAACTCCTCTGAACTCTTCTGAACGTCAAGTGCCAACGTTTTTTTAGGTGTGTTGTGGGAGTAAAAACGTTTGCAGAGGGGAGTGTAGTGCAAAAAACGCCTATAAACTAAACTCTCATAGACTCGCCTAAACTTTGTAGATTATGCTTTCATTCTGCTTCTTTTATGCCACGTTTTTCAAGCCAAAAACGTTGACGTTTTTTCTGCTCCTAGTGTGCATGGAGCCTTAGGTTATACACAACACAATAACAAGTATAATTAAAGTTGATCAACAAATGATTATTACGACGACGATTACCCCACTGATTACTCTGGCTTGTAGCTGTACACCAAACTAGAGTCAGTCTCCATTACTTCCAGTTTTGTTATCCATGAGCTGTTGGTAGTTCCTTTTGAATTTTTGTCACCCAGCCAAAGCAACACATCTGTCACGTGTCAAAATTGTTTGGAAAGGACTTTTTAAAAATAGGCTATACTGCCAGAAAAGTGATGTAAAACTTTACAGAATTCCCCCTTTAGGTTAAGCAACATCGACATGACGAACGATCAAATGCTTTGTGGAAATATTTCAGATCACAAAATAAAAGAGCAATTCAATGAAAGTTCATTCATTAAAAATGGTGCACACAATATTGCAAAAAGGAAGCTCTCTCTCTGAACTAGAAATTGAGTTACTTCTTCCGTTGAAAACGATAAGAACAAACAAACAAACAAACACATTAGATGCAGAAACAGCTGTTGTGCTGATGGATATTAACTTTTGAAAAACTGCAGGGTTTAATTTAAATGTTCACATTATTATACATATTAGATCATGTGCTCTTAAAAGGAGTTGTAAAGGAATTTACAGGGCATAGAGACATAATAGTTAACGGATTCCTTTCAAAAATGATTAAAAATAGATAAAAATCAATCATATAATGTGCAGTGCAGTTTCAGTTTTGTTTTTCATCTAGTTTCATGCTCCTGTGAAGTACAGAAACACAGAGCCAATACAGGGCAGTGTTTGGTTCTGAGGGGTTTTAGACACACAGTTATCACACCTCCTTGATTAGAGACCACAGAGAGAAGCTCCCAGTACTTTTTTTTTTTTTAAGGAAACAGACAACCAGGAAGTGTGCAGAACAGATAAGGATTACAGCAACATCATAGCAAAAACAATCAACGAGGACATGAAACCAGGACTGCATTAGGGTAAAGGAAGATTTTAAGCTAAAAAAAAAAAAAAGAAAAATTCCTTTAGTGACCCTTTAAAACTTTACTTACACTGGGCGTACAATACCATACTGGTGTAGGTGTTGCGTACATCCCCATTGAGGCAGCCCCACTGATGTCTATTGGGGCACAGCGACTTCACAGAAACAGCCACTGTGTCCCAATGGGACTTCCGTATGGGTACGGGTCTCCGAACTCAACCAATCTGCGTTCAGGGACCTGCACCAGGGGCGTTGCTAGGTGGCCAAAAAGACCAGGGGGGGGGGGGGGCGGGCGGTCGCGGTGGAGTGGTGCAGGGTTTTTTTGACTTGGGCAACCCACAACTTAATTGCTACAAATCCTAGATCCATGGTTGGCCTTCCAACCATCCCATGGCCAAATTTCCCTTTCCCTCCTAACCCACATGCTGACCACTAACCCACACACCACTACACACTGACCACTGACCCACACACCACTACACACTGACCACTAACCCACACACCACTACACACTAACCCACACAACACTACACACTGACCACTAACCCACACACTGACCACTAACCCACACACTGACCACTAACCCACACACTGACCACACACCCACACACTGACCACACACCCACACACTGACCACACACCCACACACTGACCACACACCCACACACTGACCACACACCCACACACTGACCACACACCCACACACTGACCACACACCACCACACTGACCACACACCACCACACTGACCACACACCACCACACTGACCACACACCACCACACTGACCACACACCACCACACTGACCACTAACCCACACACCACCACACTGACCACTAACCCACACACCACCACACTGACCACTAACCCACACACCACCACACTGACCACTAACCCACACACCACCACACTGACCACTACCCACACACCACCACACTGACCACTAACCCACACACCACCACACTGACCACTAACCCACACACCACCACACTGACCACTAACCACACACCACCACACTGACCACTAACCCACACACCACCACACGACCACTAACCCACACACACCACACTGACCACTAACCCACACACCACCACACTGACCACTAACCCACACACCATCACACTGACCACTAACCCACACACCCATCACACTGACCACTAACCCACACACCATCACACTGACCCTAACCCACACACCACTACACTGCACACTAACACCACACACTGACCACTAACCCGCAACTGACCACTAACCACCAGGGCTGGTGCAAGGATTGTTGACGCCCCTGCCCCCCCCGGCTGCACCCTGAACCACTTTAGCCTGCAACACATGTGAGAAAAAAAAGAAGCCTAAGACAAACGCTGCGCTAATTTAAGAAGATAATAAAAAAAAAAAAAGTGATAAAGTGTATAAGAAAGCAACTGGCATTTACGTTCACTACAAAAAAAAAACAAAAAAAACTTAAGGATAGATGGCAAAACATGGAAAGAGTGCAGCACTATGTGGTTAAAACCATTTTGACATAAATGTTATACCTTGAAGTGTAAACATATGTGAAAATGTATTAAAGAAAAACTAATGCAGAGTCCAAAAAAAAACATTTACTGGCAGAAACGACAAAAATTACGACGGCACCGATTTTTTTACTGGCACTGCAAAAAAGTACCTAAAATTACTGTTTTTAGTGCTAAACAGTGCAAAATATCAATATTTGAACTATAAACACATATCTAATGCTAATATCAATGTGTTTAAGTTAAACAAAAGTAAAAAAAAAAAAAAAACACATAATTACATTACATTATTTTTTTCACTCCCCTCCATAGATCAGTGACCCCCCCCCTCAGACTGGCCTGGCGGCACTGTCACTGACCTCTTCTCAGGTGCACCGTGCGGGCTCAGTCAGGCGGCTCCAGCTTGGCTGTTCTTGTTCCGATCTCCTCTCCACACTCCATGCGTCTGATTCTTCCCGTGACCCCCATCCCGGCGCTCCCCACTCTTCACTTCTTTCTAGGATACCCTCAGAGACTGCAGACATGGCACAGGAGGGGGACAGAGGCTGCGACATGGCACAGGAGGGGGGACAGAGGCTGCGGACATGGCACAGGAGGGGGACAGAGGCTGCGGACATGGCACAGGAGGGGGACAGAGGCTGCGGACATGGCACAGGAGGGGGACAGAGGCTGCGGACATGGCACAGGAGGGGGACAGAGGCTGCGGACATGGCACAGGAGGGGGGACAGAGGCTGCGGACATGGCACAGGAGGGGGGGCAGAGGCTGCGGACATGGCACAGGAGGGGGGACAGAGGCTGCGACATGGCACAGGAGGGGGACAGAGGCTGCGGACATGGCACAGGAGGGGGGACAGAGGCTGCGGACATGGCACAGGAGGGGGGACAGAGGCTGCGGACATGGCACAGGAGGGGGACAGAGGCTGCGGACATGGCACAGGAGAGGCTGCGGACATGGCACAGGAGGGGGGGCAGAGGCTGCAAATATAATAGTGTCCTCCTTATCCCCTCACAGTAGCCTCCTCCTCTACTCTGTCCACCATCATATTACTTCTCCACATCATCGGAACGCTGTGTCCTCCTCTTGTGCCCCTTTCACCTCTCCACAGGTCAGGGCAGATCTGACCTGTGGAGAGGTGAAAGGGACACAGGAGGAGGACACAGCATTCCGATGATGTGGACAGAGCATGCACATGAGTCTGTGTCTGTCCCTTCCCTGCATGCCAATGCCAGTGCCACAGGTTCCCAGTGTTGTCCCCCAAGTTGTATTCTCCCCCTCCTCACAATGTGCTCGGCTGAGTCCTCAGGTCGGGTGGCGGGTGCACTGAATAGGAGCGACCGCCATAGTATCCCGACTAGTGCCACTGCCGATCTCCTCAAAAGTGGCGCCACTCGGCGCCACTACGTATCTGCGCATGCGCTACCCGGCCGAGCGGATACGATCTTTCCCGAGCCCGGCCGGCATCGGAACGGCGCATGCGCAGTTGCATGGTCGGCTCGCGCCGCACATGACCACCATCCGCCCAATCACAGGGCACCAGACAGAACACAAAAAACATGGCGGGCGAGATCGGGAACTGGTCCCTGCTCGGCGGCAATGACTCGGGGCTCATAATTAACTACTGTATGCCCGAGACTCGGGGCTTTTCGGGGGTACATTCGGGGCTCCAGCCACCCTAGCCAGGGGCTAACGACGCCTCTGACCTGCACCCACACAGGATGTCATATTGGGACACAGCAGCTATGTCCATGCAGCCACTATGCCCCAGTAGACATCAACAGGGTTGCCTGCACAGGGATGAACACCTGTACATCCTTGTGTGGGTAAACATGGACGTGTACACGGTATTGTACATTCAGCATGAACAAGGTCTAAGCATTATTGAACAGTCTCCTGTGTATGAATGACAGACGCTTTGCTGACAAAACGCTCATTGTTTTCTGCCTCAGTAATAATGATCACAAGTAAAAAACACAGGTTAAAGGATCACTAAAGGATTTTTTTTTTTTTTTTTTTAGCTAAATAGCTTCCTTTACCTTAATGCAGTGCCGTTTTCATGTTCTCATTGTTTTTGCTTTGAAGTAGCTGTAATACTTCTCTGATCGCCACACTTCCTGGTTGTCTGGCTCCTTATGAAAAAACTCATGGCAGATTTTCACTGTGGTCCAATCTGTGTGTCTAAAACTCCTCAGAACCAATCAGATTAATTTTAAAAACAAAACACCGCCCTGGATTTGTTAGTTTTTGGTTCTTTGTGTCTTCTCTACTTCACAGAAACATTAAATCATTTTAAAAACTAAAGTGAAACTATAGGCACATTATATGATTGATTTTTATCTATTTTTAATCATTTTTAAAATGAATCAGTTAACTTTTATGTCTTTATACCCTGTAAACAGTCATTTCAGCAAAAAAATGTTTTCTTTTAGTGACCCTTTAAATCTACCTAGCAGGACTTGGCATACAAATTTGACAGATGTTATACATCTATAATCAACTGAGTACAGGCAGTGATACTTTTTTATTGCACCAACATACTGTACATTTTCAGGAAAAGCTTTTGGGGTGTACTCCATTTTCTATGTTCCAAGCAGTACTCCTCTTAGAAGAAAGGGGTAAACCCTGAAAGCCTGTTATGAAAATATCTTGCGTTGTTTCAGGAGACATTGATGCCAGCTGCCTCCATCAATTTTAATGGTAGTGGGCCGTAAACTGCATCTATAGCGCTTGCAGCACGTTAGTGAAGGATTTATAAAGTGTTAGCTGGGTGCTCGGGGACAGGCAGCGGAAGTTCCTGTATCCCAAATTGTACTGGGAAACTATAGAGAACAAACAAGGATAGAGTAGCTACAGCTACTTCCTTACAGAGCAGCTGTGTGCAGGCAAAATCATCAAGCCAGCAACACTGTCAGGCAAGAACAGAGGCATTGAGCATTATTGCCAGTAGCAAAGTATGTCAGCGAAGTGTTGGTGCCAGCAAGCGACCATGCCAGAAAGTGACAGTGCAAGCACATGACTTTGCCCAGCAAGTTTGGGTGCCAGCAAGTAACTGACAATTTTTCCATGAGCATCTTAAGCTAAACTGAGCCAAGTGGTCAAAAGTATAGCAACCCATCATGCAAAACACAAAAATGCCTCACTCCACAACCTAAACATGCCTCAAAAGCAGATCATTTAGTCTGCATCACCTTCCCTTTAAGGATATCCACCTAGAAAAACAACACTTTTATGGGCGCTCGACAAGCTTTTATAATGCTTTTGCACATCAAAAACACTATAGGTGTGTTAATGAGCAAGCATTTTACATTCATGACCTAGAAGATGGGTGCATAATCATTTGATTATCTGAACATTTCAGGGTTAACTCTATATAAAACGTAGGTAAAGGAAACGGTAGGTAAAAAGGTAGAAAGGGATGGACAGAACCGCTAAGCAAAACGAACTCGGAAGAAGGGAGGGGGAGAACATCAGAAGGAAAAGGTACAATAAGGGGATGAAGGGATATATGCGATAGGGATAAAGGGAAGATTACGGGCAGAGGGGTGTCGTACAGAAATATATATTATTTTCTTTTTGTATAATCCTTTTTGCGATAGCTGACTAAAGGAAAGAGAAAAAAAAAAAAAGGGAAGAAAAAAAAAAAAAAAATAGGAGGAATATCAAAAAAGCACAAATGATGCGAAACCGAGGAGGAAATGCGAAGGGCGGAAATACCGCGAGCATCCCTCACTCCCAACTTACCCGGTTAAGACTGATGTGTCAAAAAAAAAAAAAAACTCTATATACAAAGTGATACTTCCAGTAGAAATTCACCTTTGAGATGTTCCAGCATCTGCATCCTCAACTCCTAATCTTCCCTGTGACAGTGGGTGGAAGATCTTCTCCCCACAGGGCCGCATCATTCAGTTTCCTCTGAATAAATGCCTACAAATACCATCAGCCGGCTTTGAATTCTCAATGAGATGAGAGGGTGGGTTAAAGCACCCACTAACTCTTTACTGCAGGAAAAACCTTACTCTTGGAGCCTGACCTGTAATTTGTTCTGCTTCTCAGCTGAAAACAATGTATAATAGATAGACCAGCACTCACCTGATAAAAACAAGTGATAACACATCAAATCGGGATACGTTGTGTTTATCAAATGGAAAAAATGATCAGGCAAATAAACAGCAACATAGCCACCTAGAAAGAAAAATTTAATTTAAAATTATAAAAAAATTAAAATCATTGTCTAAAACAAGTCCTACAGCAGCACCAAGTGCCAGTCTATCCTTGTTTAGCTTATTTCTATTATCTCATTATAATAATTGGTGGCCTTAAAGTGTTACTAAACCCAGGACCCTGCATTCACAATATCTGGTCTCCCACAGTACACAGAACATGGAAATGCAATTTTTTGTAAATATAATAATTAAATAAATACATTTTCATAGCTGTATATAGCAGTCTTGTGACTTCTATCAGTGTCCAGCCAAGTACTGGTTAAAGCTTGTAGGAGTTTTCAGACTGTGCTATGAGACTGCAAAAGCTGCCGGACCTGTGAATGAGTGGCGTAGCTGGGCGGGCAGAGCCCTGTGCGACCACGTTTTACAAAAATTTTGACAGCTAAGAGAAGATCCTGGCTAGTTATCACAGCAGGGTTAAGGAAGGTGTGGGGCCGGCGGTCCGCCATTTGTAACATGTTACACCCTGAATATGGGTGCAACGTCACGAAAGGTGAACTTATCCTTCAAGTACAATCAAACTCCTGCATGATGACATAGACCAGTCCCAAATTCAGTTACTATGCGATGCACCAGCCTCAAAGTAAACAAAAAATAAATAAAATGTTTTACCTAATCTGACCAAGCCAAATTCTCCTCTATTGTGTCACACAGGCCCCCCCCCCCCCTCAAGGCATTGCAGCTCATGGTGGAAGGGTTTAGGTGTGTCCAGATGCTGATTGAAAAGCTACAGGCTTGCAAATCAGCAGTGAAAATGTAGATAGCAACACCCCCCTTCAACAAATTTGTCGTCTCACTGTAAAATGCAAGCAGACACAACCTACATAGAAGTGGCAACTTTTGGTTGATATGAGAAGCAGTGTAGCACGGTTGCCATATTTTTTTTTCATGGGAGACTATAAAATGTTTTTTCCTACTCCAGAGATTTGGAGCAAGCTAAATAAAAATGTACCATATGTATACGTAAATGCAGACTCATTCAAGACTGCACTTCTATAGACATACAAACACAATATGTTAATTAATTTTAGAATTAGGTTTCCTTAAACCATACCAAACATAACAATATACACTGGTTTTGTACAAAAATGTAATCTCCTGCTTGTGTAGTTTGCTGTCCTTTTATCAGTACTCTATTCCTAATTACCACGTTGGGACTGATGATGTGATTGTAGTAAGAAGACAATCCAACAAGAGGAGGGAGTAGAAGCCATAAATTAACCTGAACAAAAACAGCAAATCGATTGCTCTTTTTAACTGAAGTTTGTGAAAATCTTCGCAATGTAAACAAACTGACCAAGCGAGGACTATTTTTCCTAAAAAAAAATGGGGAGTTATGCTACATAAAAAAAAAAAAAAAAAAAAAAAAGCCATGACTATTATATGCTGTGGCTACAAATATGCCAAATTATTACTTACCTAGATTTATAAAAGATAATCTCTTGAGCTTGCAGTTGCCAGCGTCTTTTATTGGCGTTGCAATTTTAAAAGTTTTGCTACATCCTAGAAAAAAAAAAAAGAAAAAAAAAAAAAACACCTTTGATTTAAAGATCTAGCCAGTGGTTTCCATGAGCTTATAACAGGAAATACCTGAAGTAGGCATGCACTACACACACACCACACACACACACAATATCATAAATGGATCGATGAGTTTGCTTTAAATAATATTTAAAATTAAAATAGCGTTTTCGGTCTGTGGTTCTCAAATAGTTTAGTTCCTCTTCAAGAAAGAGATAGTCTTTATATAAAATTATTAGGTTGACCAAGTAAAAACAAAAAGTCACAAAAAATGACATGTGGCAAAGATCACTCAAAATAGGAGGAGTTTAATGAACCCATACCATATTTTAAGCAGGGCTCAAAATGTCAAGTCCTGAGCTACTAGCCAGGCCTCAAGGGTTACTCGCCACCAGTTGCCCCGCCCAACCCTACCATGTCCTGCCCCTAATCCCGCTCCTAGACAGGCCCTCATAAATGATCTCATGAAATGACACTTATTTTTATAACTTAATTCTGCATAAAACATTTATTAACAACAACTTTATCCGTGCCCAAAAATGCAGCCTGCCCATGTCTACCAGTGCAGACTTTGTCCCCAGTGCCGCCTCTGTGTGCTGGTTAAGAGGGGAGAGGAGCCGCCGCCACCTGGTTGTTCAAAGTTTGGGGAACATAACAGCTTTCAGTTCAATATCCCTGTTCCCCACCACGAGCCATCATATACAGCCCCTCCACCCTTGTCCGGGAAACTTTGACAGACAGATCACCCATCCAATCCTGGGATGGGTGATCTGTCTATCAAAGTGCCCGGACAAAGGGGAGGGGCTGTATATGACGGCGCGTCGCAGGGAACACAGTTATTGAATTGAAAGCGGTTATGTTCCCCGCACTCTGAACAACCAGGCGGCGACAGCAGCAGCGACTCTCCTCTCCATTTATATATACTCCTTGCTCGCAAAAACGATTTGGGGTCTAAAGCCATTCGCCTCATTACCAGCCATCACCAAAAATGCTCTAAGGAATGAGCAACTGTTAAGAATTGATCAACAGTCAAAAATCACAGTCAAAAATCACACCTGTACTTGCCAGTCAAGGCACACATCTTGCGCCTTGGTCAACACAAGATCGGCAGTAAAACACAGACAAGAAATGGTATCTTCAATACGATTTAGACTGTCTCTTCATTACAGAAATCTGGCTAACAGCGGACTGTAACACCATTCTAGGAGAATTGGTGCCAGAGAATTACCGCATTCGAACAGAAAACAGAGTGGGGCAAAGAGGAGGAGGCCTGGTGGTGATAAACAAGACTCACCTCTCGATCACTAAACCAGTCCTTCAGAACTCACTCCCATTCATGGAAACCCTCACTCTGCAACTGCAAACTAGCCCCCAGGACACTGTCCACATATTACTCTGCTATAGACCTCCTGGTCCAAAAACGCATCTCCTCAAGTCATTGACAGAATTCATTTCCACCTATACCCTTAACACCAAACACCTCCTGCTGCTCAGAGATTTCAACCTCTGGGCTAACTCCTTACAAGACCCCGTCGCCGACGCCTGCATTGACCATTTGGAAGTATTAGTTCTGCAGCAACTAGTATGTGGACCGACACATGCTTCAGGTCACACGCTCGATCTCATTTTCAGACAAGATCTGGAAATTAACATCCAACAACATCAAACAGCTACCGAAACTCTTTACAACAAGGCCTTACTACAGTCAGCAGACATAGTAGCGCCAAAACGCAAAACGTGCATCCGAAAAAACAACTCCAGCTGGTTTAAAGAGCTTAGAAGAACGGAAGCTGCCTGGAAAAGAAGCGCTTCAGGAGGAAAACCACACCATTTATAAGGCAATAACTAATAAATACCAATATAAAGCCCAAAAAATTAAATTTCTCCAATATCACCACAAATGCCCTAAATCGTCCCCCGAACTCTTCAAGCTCGTCACTCAGACCATGAATCCAGTCTGTCTAGAGGCCCCAAATTCTGATTCACAAGAATTTTGCAATAAATTATCGGATTATTTCATTAACAAAATTGAAAAAAATCTGTGAAAGTATTCAGCAAAATGGCACCCTCAACGACCCCCTCTCCTCCTAAATCACCAAGGAAATACCCACATAAATCCGCCGCAATCAACTAATTTCACTCTAAAACCCATTGCCATCGATGCCACTAAAAATATAATCGGGACTCTGCGAAACAGCACAGCGCCCAATGATGTCCTCCCCACTACACTGCTGAAAGAATGTGCCGATATTATGGCACCGGCCATCACGCAGCTCATGAACCAATCATTCAAGGAGGGCATGGTGCCAACCTTGCTAAAACAAGGCATAAATCAAACCAATTAAAAAAAAAAAAAACCTTGACCCCAAAGACCCAAACCATCATTGCCCCATAACAGCCCTAAATGTCTTCTCCAAGATAATGGAGAAAGAAGTTGTAAAACAGCTACAACATCATTTAGACAACCACAAATTACTCGATCCGTTTCAATCGGGTTTCCGCCCTGGTCATGGGACGGAAACAGCACTTCTCAAAATATGGGATGACGCTCTCGAGGCAGCAGACAAAGGAGAATCCTGTCTTCTGGTACTACTGGATCTAAGCGCATACCGTAGACCACAAATTATTACTGACTCGGCTAGCTGAAGTAGCCAGAGTCGCGGAAGGAGATCCGAGAACCGATCACAAATAGTGAAACTTGGTCCTTTCACTTCTGGAAACCGTACGGTGTCATGCGGGGTCCCTCAGGGATCCCCTTTGTCACCGGTTTTGTTCAATATCTATCTCCGCCCTCTTTTTTTAAATCATCAGTAACCAGAAGTTACTGTACCACACTTATGCAGATGACGCACAACTATATTTTCGCAAGAATATCTGCAATAAAAAAAGGGATTTTTAATAACAGCTTACCTGTAAAATCCTTTTCTTGGAGTACATCACGGGACACAGAGCGCATAGTCATTACATATGGGTTATATGGGTACCTTCAGGTGTGGACACTGATGTAATCAACTTCACAGGAAGTTCCTCCCTATATAACCCCCTCCCACTGAGAGTGCTCTAGTTTTGTAGCAAAGCAATTTCTCTGAGGTTACACAATGTTCCCCAAAAAGAGGGGTGGGAGCTCTGTGTCCCGTGATGTACTCCAAGAAAAGGATTTTACAGGTAAGCTGTTATTAAAAATCCCTTTTTCTTGATCGTACATCACGGGACACAGAGCGCATAGTCATTACATATGGGATGTCCCAAAGCAATGCTCCATGAAGGGAGGGAGACCGTAAGGCCAAAAATAGCCAAACAGAAAATATATCAGGAGGTAAAATAGCTCCACCAACAGAAAAAAAGGGGCGTGCACCGGGCCAGAGGATTCTATACTGCTGCCCGTAGGACCGCCTGCCCAAATGCTGCGTCCGCAGCCTTTGTGACGTCCAACTTATAAAATTTAGTAAACGTATGTACGGAAGACCAGGTTGCCGCCTTGCAAACCTGTGCCATAGAGATCTGATGGTGTGCCGCCCAAGAGGCACTCATGGCCCTCGTAGAATGGGCCTTAACTGATAAGGGAGGTGGAACGCGCTTCAGACCATAGGCCTGAAAAATCAGCTGCTTAATCCACCTAGCCAAGGAAGACTTGGCAGCCGGCTGACCCTTCTTGGGGCCATCCGGGAGAACGAAAAGCACATCTGTTTTCCGAATCTTTTCTGTAGCCTTGAGATAAACCCTCATGGCTCGGACCACATCCAAAGTATGAAGCAATCTTTCCTCTCTGGACTGGGGAGTAGGAAAGAAGGATGGTAGGACTAGGTCCTGATTCAAGTGAAAACTGGATATGACCTTAGGAAGGAAAGAAGGCTAAGGCCGCAGAAACCACTCTGTCCTTATGCAGAATCAGGTACGGTTCCCTGCAAGACAAGGCTGCCAGCTCGGAGACCCTTCTGGCCGAAGCCATAGCCACCAAGAAAACCAACTTTCGGGTTAGCAGCACAAGAGGGATTTCTGTCAGAGGTTCAAACGGCTGCTTTTGTAAAGCTGACAAGACCAGATTTAAATTCCAGGGGCAGAGGGGAGCTCTAATAGGGGGATTTACATGCAAGACCCCCTGCAAAAAGGTTTTCACAAGCGAATGTGTGGCCAAAGGCCTTTGAAACCATATCGATAAGGCAGACACCTGCCCCTTTAGAGTACTAAGAGCTAACCCCTTGTCAACGCCAACCTGGAGGAATCGCAAGATCCTGTCAATAAAAAACTTGCGAGGATGCCCTCCTTGAGACTCGCACCACTCCACATAGGTTCTCCAGACTCTGTAATAGATATTTCTAGAGACTGGCTTTCTAGCTTGAATTAACGTAGATATGACTTGGGCAGAGAGGCCTCTGCCCTTAAGAATTAGAGATTCAGCCGCCAAGCCATCAAATTTAGCTGCTGTGAAGCAGGGTGGTAGATCGGGCCCTGAGACAGCAGATCTGGGCGCAGGGGGAGTGGCCACGGTGCCCTTACTGACATCCTCACGATGAGTGCGTACCAAGCCCTTCTGGGCCAGGCTGGGGCCACCAGGATCACCGGCCTGCGCTCCACCCTGATCCTTCGTAGAAGGCGGGGAATCATCTGTAGTGGAGGGAACGCATACAGGAGAGAAAACTGGTGCCAGGGGCAAACCAACGCATCGGTCCCGTAGGCCGAGGGGTCCCCTGGCTCGGGATACGAATTTGTCCAATTTCTTGTTGAATCTTGTTGCCATGATGTCTACATCGGGAACTCCGAATCTTTGGCAAATCTCTTGGAATACCTGGGGGTGAAGAGACCACTCTCCCGGGAGTAACTGTTGACGACTCAAAAAAATCTGCTTGAGAATTGTCTATCCCTGGGATGAACACTGCTGAGATGCAGGGTACATGGGCTTCGGCCCATGAAAAAATCAGGTTTACTTCCCTTTGAGCCGCCAGGCTCCTTGTGCCCCCCTGGTGGTTTATGTATGCCACCGCCGTGGCATTGTCGGACTGTATCCTTACTGGCAGACCCTGCAGGGGAAGAGTCCAGGCGACCAGGGCCAACCGAGCAGCTCTGATCTCTAGGACATTGATGGGAAGCAGACTTTCTGCCTCTGACCACTGTCCCTGCTGGGTCCGTTTTCCTAAGATTGCCCCCCAACCTGTTAGGCTGGCATCTGTGGTTACTATTTTCCACGAGATGGGGCAAAAGGTTTTCCCTTTTGATAATTTTTGAGGGATCAGCCACCAGTACAGGCTGTGCCTGACTCCTGGGGAAAGAACTAATGGACGGTCTAATGCCTGTATGGACTTGTTCCAAGCAGAGAGAATAGCTGCTTGCAGAATTCTGGTATGGATCTGGGCATAGGCGCTGCTTCGAAGGCGGCCACCATCTTTCCCAGCAGTCGCATGCATAGGCGAATAGTCGGCTTCTTTTTTGCCTAAGACTATTTGAATCGTTTGAATCAACGACCTGATCTTCTTTTGAGGTAAAAATACCCTCTGGCATTCTGTATCTAACCGAAAGCCTAGATATTCCAACGGTCTTGTGGGTTGTAACCTTGATTTTTCTTGGTTCACAAATCCACCCGAAACTCTTCTAGATGCCGCACTGTGCGGACTACTGCATGATTGAGGTTGGAAGCTGAACTGTCGATAACCAGGAGATCGTCCAGGTATGCTAGGACCAAGATGCCTTCTGTCCTTAGGACGGCTAGCACCGGGCTAACACCTTTGTGAATACCCGTGGAGCTGTTTGCCAACCCGAAAGGGAGGGCTACGAACTGGTAATGACTTTGGTTTATCGTAAAACGAAGAAACTTGTGATGTGCTGGGTAAATCGGCACATGCAGATATGCATCCTTTATGTCTATAGATGCTAGGAAGTCGCCCTGATGCAGGCTGGCTGTCACTGAACGTATGGAGTCCATACGAAAGGTCTGAATCCTTAGAAAGCGATTTAGGCGTTTGAGGTCTAATATAGGCCTGACGTCGCCATTGGGTTTTGGTATAACAAAAAGGTTGGAGTAGAATCCCAGACCCTTTTCTTGGGTTGGTACTTCTACAATTACTCCTTGGAGCAAGAGGCGATCCAACGCCTTTACGAGAGAGGCCCTCTTTAACGGGTCGCTTGGAAGACTTGACCCCTGAAAATGAGGAGGGGGGATTTCTCGAAACTCTAGTTTGTAGCCTGAGGCTACTACGGACCGAACCCAAGCGTCGGGAATTCTGGCCTTCCCAGACTTCGGAGAAAAACTGAAGCCTCCCCCCACCCAAGAGAGTGGGGGCGCCCCTTCATGAATCTGACTTGATGACTGGTTTAGCCGGCTTGCGAGACCAGGGCCTCTTGTTTGCCGCGGCTTGTCCCTGTGGGCGACTATTAACTGCTGAACGCCCGGGAGGCCGTCGATACTGACGAGAAGTCGAAGGGGCCGAGCCTACAATGGCCTGTCGTTTAAACGTGGGCCCACGCGGTCTTTTCTTGACCGGTAAGGAAGTACTTTTTCCACTTGATATAGTGTGGATATATTTATCTAGGTCTTCCCCGAATAGTCTTCCCCCATGAAAGGGAAACCCTGCTAAAAGCTTTTTGCAGGGTGCCTCTGCTGACCAGTTCTTTAGCCACAAAAGACGACGCATGTGAACCATCAGTAGAGATGAACGAGATGCCTGTTGGATGGAGTCCTTAATAGCATCTATTGCAAAGCAGAGAGCCCTAGGGAATTCTGCTAATTCATGAGTATGCTGAGCCGGCATGTCCTTTAATATATGTTTTGCCTGATCCTTCAAGGCCTGACAAACACCAATGGCTGCTACTGCTGGCTGAACCATGGCACCTACTGAGGTGAAAGCTGCTTTCAGTAGGGTCTCGAATTTCTTGTCGACCGGATCCTTGAACATATGGACATTTTCCAACCGGACAAGTCAGGGATTTATTCACGCAGGAAATGGCTGCGTCCACTGTAGGGAGAGCCCATTTCTTCACATATTCCTCTTCCATAGGGTAGAGAATAGAGAATCTTTTAGGAGGGACAAAGATTCTATCAGGTCGAGCCCAATCCTGGTAAATCACGTTCCGCAGAAGGGGGTGCATTGGAAAAGATGCACAAGTTAATGGAGCCTTTAAAGAACCCAATGAGGATACCTCCGGGGCTACTGGTTCTGGCACTGGAAGTTTAAAGGCAGTGCGAACCATATCTGTCAAAGACTGGATCCACAGGCCCTCCGCTTGAGAGGCCGAAAAATATTCATCTATAGTGGAATTTTCCCTGTCTGAACCGTCGGGACTTGGGTCTGCCTGATCCCCTTGTGGGTCCCGTTCCTCTGAAGAGGAGACCTCCGCATCTGAAAACCCCACACTGGGTGAGGGGGATCTAGCCCGCTTGCTATTTGGGCAAGGACGGGGAAACAACGCAGTTAACCTTTTCTCTAGCCCACACATGGTGGCTGCTAGCATTTCTTCCGTCACGTAAACGGGAATGGGTGGATCGGGGGCCGCCTCTGCCCCCAGCACCCCCAATGGCTCTTGTACTATGCCACTCGGTGTCCTGACTGGCGAGGGTGGGGCCGTAGAAGCCTGGCCCAAATCCTCTGACCCCGATGGAGACCCCTTTTGCTTTTTGGCACCTTTAGCAGCCTTGGCTGGTCCAGATCCCTTTGGAGCCATTGTACAACCTTGGGTCACCCCTATAGCCAACACCTGACTGTTGCAGCTAGGAGTAACCAATATGAGGGCAGGTATGAGGAAAAATGAAAAAGAACTAATTTCTCTCTTTTTCTTTTTTTTTTTTATTTTTTTTTTTCAAAAAAAAATTTCTTTTTTTTTTTTCTTTTTTTTTTTACCCGCCTGGGAGGTGGCAATACTGAGGAAACCTGTGAGTATTGACACACCAATGCCCGTTAGCCGGAGTCCAAGGTAGACTCAGATACTGCTGGATCTAAGGCTGAGTCCCTTTAAGCAAAAAAATTTTTTTTTATTTTTTTTTCTGGTCAATAGTGGACCTAAGTCCTAGACCTGAAGATCCACAAAACCGCCACTAGGTGTCCCTGTGTGGCCAAAAGACCCAGCTGCACGCTCTGTATCCTTTCTTCCTCTGCCTCCAGGAGGAAAGACCAGCCCGAGAGAAGTTTTCCCTTTATACAGACCCTGACGCTGCTGGCCCGCCCCCCCGACGCACGCCGACGCTATAAAAGGCGGCGTGCACACGCGCGCACGCACAATCGCGCGCACACACGCACGATCGCGCGCACGATCGCGCGCACCACGCTGAAACCACATGGAGGAAGCAGAGCAGAGGAACAACATGGACCAGCGTTATGCAGCACCAACAGACACCAGGTAAGCACTAATCTTATTGTAGTGCACACACAGCGAGGAAGCTGTCCCCTTGGGCTTCCTAAGAAACAGGAGTTTTTTACCAGCAATTTCCTCTTTAAAACATGTGGGGTTGCAGTATCAGTGTTAACAGGCAGACCTGGGGTGAGTAGCAAATATATAACTTACACAAGTATACATATATCTACATATTATCTGGGTAAACATTAGAATCCCATCCTGCCTCAACAGACATAGTGGAGATAGTGGCTGATGCACCAGCATACTGTTAGCCAACCCAGAACCCCCAGGGGGATACCTACTGTCGAACCAAGTCCCGCAGGTTCCCTCTTACCTGCTCCACACCGCAGGGTATTGCAAAATGCAAGAGGCCCAACCTTCCCCCATCTCCGTGGGTATTGTCTTGGACCTTCAGGGACCGGGGTCCTGTGTTAAGGAACCCACACCCCTGGACCTATATAGCATCCTGGCATCAGTAGCGTTTAGTTCTTGGAAGAGACTAAGGCACTGGAGCCCAGAATCCAGCCCTCCAAGGAGAGGCATTATAGGCAAAACCCCACTCCAGCAGGGCCCGGGTACCGTACATCTTGGCTCTGAAGCACTTCGGACGGATCCGGCTAGCTATCCTGGGTCCCGAGACCTCCGAGGGACAGCTAGACGTGACCAACACCTAAGACACTGGCGAAAAAACTAGAGCACTCTCAGTGGGAGGGGGTTATATAGGGAGGAACTTCCTGTGAAGTTGATTACACCAGTGTCCACACCTGAAGGTACCCATATAACCCATATGTAATGACTATGCGCTCTGTGTCCCGTGATGTACGATCAAGAAAGGATCATTATCTCGGACTAGAGAAATGCCTTACTTTGACAGAAAATTGGATGTCCAAGAGTTACCTTAAACTGAACGGTTCAAAAACAGAACTTCTTCTGTTTCACGCCAAGCGAAAGAATCAACCCGCAACATGGACACCCCTGCCCATTCTGGGTAAAACTATCGCCCCTAGTACCAAAGTTAAAAGTCTGTGGGTTTCCTTTATATGCTCTAGATTTCATTCATACCCTAAAAAACAACGTGAATTCTTAGAAGGCATGCTGAATGTGTTTTGTCTTGTGTTTGTGCGATTGTAGCCAGAACATTAGGCAATAAGCCCATCTGATGCAAAAAAAAATAAATAAACACAAATAAAATAAAAAATTCAAGCAGTATACAGTAAATACAAAAACAATTATTGTTCCTAGACAATGAAAATCTGGTACTGAAGTGTTAGACACTGCAAGCACACAGTTTTACAACACTGAATCCTGAACTTTTTTTTTATCACCTTTATGTAAAAATGCTACTGTGTAAGTGATGTTTTGTGTTTCTTTTGGAGGTTGATAGTAAAACAGACACAAACCACCTAATTGGGGAAAAAAAAAAAGGGGGGTTATGTAGCTCATCACAAAATGGCTATTGCATTTACATTTCTACTTTACAAAATTTAAAAAAGGGAACACACATCATGGAAGCAGATCAACATATGAAAAGTGGGACAACTGAACTAAAAAAACACAAATACTGTACAGACTCCTATAAAAAGTAGCACCAGAATAAACATGTGGCAACTGTGGCCATAAATAGGGGGGGCAGCAAATGTTTTAATCAGTAACAGCCCTATTATTATATTATATAGCACCATTATATTCCATAACAGTTACATTTATTTATACTTCATAGTTGGCAAGTTGAATAAAGCCACCAGTCTACCCAGTTCAGTGTATGTGTGCTTATATCACTATGACATATCACTATCATTTTCAATATTCCTGTACAATGCGTTTCCTAAAAGACATGGCTAAAAAATTTTTTCATTTATCCAATCAAAGTAAAATGTTTTGTCTATGTAGCGTATTTTTCGCTCCATACAATTTGATCCCCCCCCCCCCCCAAAAAAAAACAAGCACCACAAACTCACTCACTACTACTGAGTAGTGAGTGAGTTTGTGGTGCTTGTAGCGGAGATTATCGTTGACCGGCGGCGTGTGACGTCACCATGTGGTTGAGTGCTACAAACGCCCAATTATATTCCGGTGGATGAATACTACAGTGTCCCTTCCTGTCTGTTTTTGGGAAACCACATACAAATCACTGACATCCGGATTTAAAGGCAGTGGCTGGGCTATAGCCAACTGCTCTGCTTGAGCTTACTTCTGGTAAGCAGCCATTCCTATTTTCGGTGAAGGGATCACTTGTAAACATATCGGTGTGTCACTGTGGTGGTGTGTTGCTACGGATGTTTCCTTATACACATACATACAGCTCAAACAACAATGGATGTGTCTTTGAAATTTAGATTGGACTCATGCTGTGTTGAATCTTTATGAAAACTATACATACGTTTTTTCCTTCATACAATTTTTATGTGGCGCAGTTTTGCTTTTGTTTTCTGTTTCTTCTTGTGTTATCCCACGACAACTGCAGCCTAATGTGTTTTTCTTTATTGAATATTATATTTTCATTTTCTTATTGATTTTATCAATTATCATTAATTAGCGCAGTTTTTTTGGTTTTATAATCTGTTTGCAGAGTTGGTGTCGTTATCCCAGCTCACCGGATTCCTTTTGTGAAATAACTTTTTTCCAATTTGGGTTCAAGTCAAATATTTCCGAGCCTTATACTACAGAGTTGTTTGATTCTTGATTTTTAGTGTTTTTTTTTAGCATGTCTGAACCCAGAGTGCCAGGTGGGTTGGAAGGTTCACTTGGTCATAGATGAGCAGGTAATTCTCAGCAGTACCCAAGGGAGCCGTGCTACACTCCTCTAAAACCTAGGTGTGTCTTATAGTCAGGCACGTCTTATGGAGCCCAAAATACGGTATTTGTCACTAAAATAAATAGTGCAAAATGGACTTGACCACTTGCTGTGTGCAGAAATGTTTTAATTTTCATACCTTAAAATCAGCAATGTTTGCAGGAAACTTACTTAAAACCCCCCAAAAATTATATATTTTCTGAAAGCAGAAGCTGTGAAAAATAAAACGATGGGTGTTGAATTTTAGGGCACACAAAAGGCAAATTACATTTTTTTGGTGAACTGTAAAAAAGGTGTTGTGTTGAGTAAATGGATACCAAACATGTCAAGACACAAAACTGTCCATGATAAAAAAAGGTGACAAACCATTATGAAACCAGTATTATTGCCCTCACTTCATATGTGTAGTGCAATCGCTGTTTACATGCATGTGTGGAACCTAAATACGGGGATGACAGAGGTGCTTTTGATTTTTTATATTTTATTTATTTAAAGCAAAAACAAAAAAATTCTTCTTCATTGACCTCTACTGCTTTCACAAGAGGGCCAACAAGCTCCCAATGTGATAGTTTCGGCAGACGGAGAGTTCTTCTTTTGCAAACATCAGGGGTTACAGAAGGAAAAGGATGTTCAACTGCCTCTGTATCTAGCTTTATGGAGAAAAACAGTAAAAGTGATCAGGTGGCTGTAAAGCCACCCAGATTACGTTTCCTGAACAGCCAATAGCTGGCTGTAAAAAAAAGAAAACAACAATGCCAAGCTCATCATTATAACCACTTGCAGCCAGGACATTTTTGCAAGTTCAGAGATCAGTGAGTGGTTAAAATATATGGTTTGTTTTAGAACAAAAATGACCCATGAAGGGTAGAAATTATGAAGGTAAATCTTTTAGTCCATCTACTCATTACATAAACATAAATTGGGAATAAATATTGACTTTCATTACCGCAAGTGTAATTATCAGTCTGGATGAACTAGTCCATATTGTCTAACTTTTTTGGCGGCATTATTATAGGCTTACATTTTAAGCATATTTTCTATATTGGTTTCTGCAGATTTTTTTTCCCTTACCTGTCAGATTTGTAAAAACTTGTAAATTTGAAGCAGTTACTCTGCCCCTTCCTCTTTCTTCAGGGGGGTCATAACCTAAATTGACCAAGCTGAAATAAAAAAAAGGTGGAGGTTTTTCATAATTAACCAAAAGCTGTTACTTATAATTAAACCGATAACTGTATATCTTTAAACTAGCAGTCACAGAATCCACCAGTACTGTTGAAAGCAATGATTAAACTAGTTGTATTTACTTCAGTACAAAAATGAAATGTACTGAACAAAAAAAGATTAACTGCTATTTTACAATAAAAAGATGTTGTATAGAAACAAACAAAAAAGTGCTCCGTGGGAGAGGACATGTTGAGTGAAACAAACTGCCACCAGTTTGGGCTTTGTGTAAAGTGACCTTTTGCTTTAGCAAAATATGTTCCCCCACTGATCCTGAGCTGTTGTGTTTTGATAGAGACAGTCCGATAGACTGACATACACACGGACAGAATGTCGATCAGTATTTTTTGTACCGCCAAACGTCCCGACATTCTACCCATGTGTACAAGGCTTAAGAGACAAGTATTCCCTCTATTTTTTTTACACTTACAGCTTGCCCTAACAATTTTAGTATAGTAACACAACGTGATCCCATTAATACCACAGATACACGGTATGCTAATTCCCTCGTACACACGATTAGTCCATGCGATGAGATGGTTAACCGATGAAGCCGACTGATGGTTCGTCCCGCCTACACACCATTGGTTAAAAAAACGATCGTGTCAGAACGCAGTGATGAAAAAAAGTTCAATGCTTTAAAGCATGCGTCGACTTGATTCTGAGCATGCGTGGATTTTTAACCGATGGTCTACAAATGATCGGTTTTGACCTATTGGTTAGGAATCCATCGGTTAAATTTAAAACCAATGGCGCCCACACACGATCGGTTTGGTCCAATGAAAAAACGGTCCATCGGACCGTTCATCGGTTTAACCTATTTTGTGTACGCGCTCCTTAGAGTTTGAATCTTTTTTTAGGGGCATTATAAAATTCTTTGTAAGCCAACTGTTTGATTTAAAGTGAAACGGACCCTGAATATATGTGCAACAAATAACTAAATCAATCCTTAGTTTTTTTAAAAGATCATTTTTAGAAGATCAAACCATTTAAAAATGCAAAAAAAAAAAAAAAAGAAAGAAAAAAACACACACACACACACACACACACACACTTTTTTATTGATGCGGTATGCCTTTTTAAGACCCATTCTTGGGGTTATTTGGGGCAGCAATTCAAAAACTTGCATTGGCTAGACTGTATCAGCTCTAGTTTCTTAGATATGGTCGAACCTAAATAAAAAAATATTTTAGTTCGTTTTTGAAAGATTTTGCCGATCAAGTGGTTCTTTAGTTACCTAGTTTGTGTTTTTGTGTAAACATTTGCAAATATAGTGGGAGTGTTTGCATACTTCCGACTGCAAATTTACATCAGAAACATTGGATTCTAAAGTGCAAGTTTGTTAACTGCATTATAGTCATGACCATATAGAAGGGGTGTGTATACTGCCACTCATATGGTTTCATTTTGGCAGATCGAGCACTGTAGAGGTTATGGCTACTTTTTTCAACTCTGAACGCCATTTGGAATTTGAAAGACTTTGTTTTATCATGTCAAAGTGCTGCATTTCTAATTTACATTTATGTCATTTGTCACCAGCAAATTGTGCTAGCAGCTTTTGCTCATTATTATCCATTATCCTGGGCGCGATTTGTATATATATTTGTAGATTCATTATTAATTTCATCTTCTACAGAAAGCTTTGTTACCACATACAAGAAACAAAAAAAATCCCTAGGTTTAGCTTTGTTGCCCCTAATGTGGCGCATGACAAATGTGCCTTAAAACACACCGCACAAAAAAAAAGTAGGAGGTGTGAATGTGGCTTAAGGCCCCTTTCACACAAGCCATAAGATCAGGTCTGCCTAGCAGTTTTTTGGACATACCAGATTGGATAATCCATGCATCTCTATGGACATAACTTGTGCCCGTTTACACCCACCTATACCCGGGTCCGATCCGGTCTTCAACCAATACAAAACACACACACACACACACACACACACACACACACACACACACTTCCATTAAAGAGGAGGTTCACCCTAAAATCCATTTTTGACAATGGGTCCAGCATACTGCTAACATCTGCAGTATGCCGTTTATCTTTATACGAGGCCTTATCTGGCGGCGAGCGGGCAGTAGACGTTTCTAAGCGAAGACGAGTTGATTGACGGCTGCTAAAGCGCGTCACGCCTTCCGGAAATACCCAAAGTGACACTCGGGCGTTTACGGCGCCTGCGCCTGCCGTGTAGAGCTGACTGCGCAGGATGCCGTAAACACCCGAGTGTCACTTCGGGTATTTCCGGAAGGCGTGACGTGCTTTAGCAGCGCGTCAATCAAATCCTCTTCGCTTAGGAACGCCTATACCCGGAAGTAAACCCCCCGCTCGGAGCCGGTGACGTGTCATATTCGGCTCCCCCATCACAGAGTGCTCCGGAAGTGCTGCATCGGCCAACTGCGCATGCGCGATGCGTTCCAAATGCATCTGCGATGCGTTCCAATGGCTTTACGACACTGCACACCAGCGAAGCCATCATTCATAGCGACGTGGACTTAGGGGAAAGTGGCCAGTCGGCCTCACGTCCTTGCTTCGCTCGGACGGCTCGCTGCGCTCGCTCGGCCTCCTGGCTCTTTTTTTAACATCCTCCAATTGACGGGGATGTTAAGGAAAGAGCCTGGATGTCGAACGACAGCTTCGCTGGTGTGCACTGTCGTAAATGCTTTGGAACGCATCGCAGATGCGTTTGGAACGCATCACGCATGCGCAGTTGGCCGCCCAGCACTTCCGGACCATTCTGTGATGGGGAGCAGAAAATGACAACACACCGGACAAAACAAGCTCGTATAAAGATAAGTAACGAAAAAAAAAGAAAAAAAGCATACTGCAGATGTTAGCAGTATGCTGGATAGATCTAGCTAATGTTAGAGTGTTTATTTTCGGACGAACTACCGCTTTAAGCAAAATTTAACAGAATTGAAGTTAGTCAGGCGTGGACACCTATGCGTCATTCCCTGCTGATCAGACTGGAAACTACACAGAATTCACCCCTTGTGCTGCTTTCACTGGTAATTTACTGTAAACAGTCACTGGACTACAAAGAAGACATAGATAACAAAAACACGACTTACCTTACTCCATCAGCAAGACTAATTTCAAGAGCAACTTCTAGCTTCAGAAAAAAAAAAAAAGAAGAAAGCTGTAAGTTTTCAGTTCAATTAGGCAGTTTTAATGAATTGTTACAATGGATGGCAATTGTCCCCATATGCTATTTGCTTTCACAAAAAAAAAAAAAAAAAATTAAGATGAGACATATTAACCAAAGCCTCGAAGTACCAAAACGGAAATATACACCAAGGGTAAAGACTTCTGTTAATAGGTTTTGAAAGGCTTGTATTGATAGCATCAGTTTGAGATGCTTCCGAGATCATTCAGAATTCTTTGACAGGTGCATTGAGCTGCTTTTAGTGAGTTTAGCATTGCTGTAGACTTGTACGAGAATGAAAATCTTTATGATGCAAACGAAAGCCCTTTGACACTATGCATACTAAAAACTGGGCCACACGACTATTACTGTGAGATTTCCCACTTTAGCAGCTTATATACATTCAAAAACTGAACATATAATTAACATTATTTTTTATGAAGCGATATTATGCCTTTTTCTCTTTTACTGAAATTTTATTGAAAATGTTTCCAATACAGTAAGAAAGATAGGGGGAAAACAACATTGCATAAAAACAAAATGTAGACATAAAATATCAATACATTTTGCCTTTTTTAATACAGAGACCATCGATTCAGAATGCCATTGTAAAGGCAACACATTTTATACCTTAATGCATTCCCTGCATGAAGGTTTAAAAAAAAAAAAAAAAAGTCCCAGTAGATGTATTGTCCACTCAACTTACTAAATACTTACCCAATTTCTGTATCAATCCAGGGCTTTGGCCAACTGCAACAGTGCTGGTTCAATCTCCCTCTCCTCACAGGCACAGAAAAAGCAGGTGAAGCCATTGGCTCCTGCCGCTGTCAAATAATTGAAGAAAGGAGCAAGGTTAAGCTGCGCTGTGTTGGTCTATGGACGCACACGTCCCAGCTTGGGATCAAGCCATGTGCACTACCATAAGATGGGGTTTCCCGCCTCCCCCCATCCCCGCCTTTTTTCTCTTCTTTCTGACCTTCTTACTTCTCTCTTGGATCTTTTCCGTCATTACTTGTTTTTACTTTATTATTTTTTCTCAATGTTTTTTAATGTAAATGAGCGTTGGCAGTTCGGGCTGGCCGATTGTAGGGGCTGGGGTTTATCGTTAGAGGTGGACCCTTGGAGTAATGTGCCAGAGTTAGCTTTACTACCGTGCCAGTAGACCCTGGTCCGCTTTTGCACTAGTTTTTTGTCTTTTAATTTGTCTCATTGTTCTCTTAGTGTAATCAACTTGACTGCGTTTCAGTTTTCACTGAATGTTTGATCAATGTTGTAGGAAGAAAAGCCAAGGTTATTGTTTTTCTACTTTTGTTTTTAAAACCTTTAATAAAAATTGAAACCAAGATAGGGTTTCCCATGGTGGTGCATAGAAAGAGGAGGAGCCAAAAAGCCAGGGGGATATCTCAGAAGGAGGAGGTTGGGGCCGCTCTGTGCAATACTATTGAACAGAGCAGGTAAGCATAACAGGTAAATTTTAAATTAAAAAAAATATATGCTTTACAAATCACTTTAAATGAAACTGCTATTACTGACCTACCAATAGACATACAGTCCTGCCTAGTAAAAAACAATCCATTGAAACAAAAACAAAAAGGGGGAAAAAAATGAAAAATAAAAAAAACACGCACACACAAACCTTACCTAGAGCATAATTAATAAAAAAAAAACCTGTAGTGGCCCAACAATCACCTTCAAATGCTAAACAGTAACTTTCAGAAAGCTTATATTTTCACATGGCTAGGCACATCCTCTCACTATTCAGCTCATGTGATATCACTGGAAAACACCACCAGCACCACATCATGCCAGGCAGATGGGAAGGAACGGGCATTTCCCAAACCCAGAAGTTCCAAGTTGCCATTTCATTCACTATTGTCACACAACTGCATGGACTCCGAGCGCAGTGTTCTGCTCCCAGAGCCTACCCTTTTTTGAAGCCTATTAGAGCCTCTGGCTCTAATTATGCGCTTCAAAAAAAACAAAAATAAAAAACGTATTGGAATGAATGCGTCCGGCACGCCGCATGTAGATTAGGGAGAAGGATGCATGGATAGGGGGGCCGCCATTGTCTACATCTTATGTGAACTTAATTACTTAAACCTAACAGTTATAATGATCAAGACATAAGCCCTAGTAATTCTGAAAAATCTATTTAAATACATTAAAGCTACGTGCTTGAAATAGCAATAATACAATATCAAATAATATCTTTCCCGGGAATTTAAAGCCAGTATTGAAGTTTTTTTTTGGTTATTGTGCTGCAACCACAGAATTTCAGCTATGCATCTGCCTAAAATGTGTAACGACAAAAAAAAAAAAAAAGAAAAAAGCCTCATCATACGATATTTTATAATCTTTTTTGCTCGTTAACAAATCAAACGACATAGTTAATTTTCTGCAAGAAGATTGAGTTAATTCCAGAATACAATTTCTTGTATTAAAATAAAAACAAAACAAAGTGTGAAAGCTGTATAAACCAAAGTTCTCTAAATCCAAATTCCGAGGCAATGCTTACCACCTGTTTAAAACTAAGATCTACCCACTGCTGCAACAATTAAAAGCCAGCGATTGGGCGAAGCTCTGCTTCTCTCTCCTACTGGCCCTGTGACAGGGGGGAAAGAGGAGGGAGCCGAGCCCAGAGGGGGAGGGGGATGCAAGTGAGCGAAAGTTCCACTTTTGTACAGGGAGTATAAACCTGCAGTGAATAAAAAATAAAATAAAAAATTCCTTGGAAACATTAAATACTTACAACATATTTAAAATTTTCATCTGGGTAAAACTGGATGCAGTGCAAAACGCTACTTGAACGCTGAAAACAAAATAAAATAAATCAATCACTTATGATGGTTTATGCAACCTAAACCTATGCAACTCAACTCCTATTTTTAAAAAGGTATGTTAGAAGAATATCAAAAGATAGATTGAAATTTAATAATTTTCAAAATCTTTTACCTGTAAAATCAAAATCCCAACGGACAACAGCATATGCCTGAGAATATAGCAGTTTAGACAAGGTCACAGCATTTCTCTCTAATTTTCTGTCACGAAAACCCGGACATAACAGAAAAAAATAAAATACGGTTCGCCATGCAAAAATGCATTCTATGTTATTTTGTGTCTAAACAGTTCATAAATATGTACAGTATTGAATTTTTTTTTATTTTTTACTTAAAAACATCATAAAGCAAAACCCTTTCAATGGTATATTGGGAAAGAAGAAAAAATAATTTTAAGGTTTATATACTGTACACTTTAACTGGTTACTGACCGGCTCCTGTACATATATGGTCGTCAGAATGGCACGGCTGGGCAAAGTAACGTATACACACACACACGTCACTTTGAAATTCCCGCCGTGCGGTTGCACGCCCCTGCCGCACGCTTGGTAACCGTGGCCGCAGGACCCGTGGACTTGATGTCCGCCGGTGTCCCGCTATCGGGTCACAGAGCTGCAGAATGGGGAGAGGCAAGTGTAAACATGCTTCTCCCCATTCAGCTTAGTGACACTGTCGCTGATCGTCAGTTCCCTCTCATCGGGAACAGCGATCAGTGACGTGTCACTCGTAGCCATGCCCCTAACAGTTAGAAGAACTCCCTAGGACACACTTAACCTCTTCGATGCCACCTCGTGGTTAACGTGTGGCAAATAAGGTGTCCGATGTGTCTGCCATAAAGTCGCAGTCACGGAAAAAAAAAAAAATTGCCAATCGCCGCCATTACTAATAAAATATATATATATATATATATATATATATATAATATATATATATATATATATATATATATATATAATATATATATATATATATATATATATATATATGCCATAAAGCTATCCATTTCGTAGACACTAACTTTTACGCAAACCAATCAATATACGCTTATTGCAATTTCTTTTTTACCACAAAATATGTAGAAAAATATGTATTGGCCTAAACTGTGGAATTTTTTTTTTTTTTTTTAATCTATAGATTTTTTGGGGGATACCCATTATGGCAAAAAAAAAGTTCAAAAAACTTCAAAAAAGTATTGCATTTTTTTCAAAATTGACGCTCTATTTTTGTTTATAGCGCAAAAAAGAAAAAACCGCAGAGGTGATTAAATACCACCAAAAGAAAGCTCTATGTGTGAAGAAAAAAAAAAAAGGGACGTCAATTTTGTTTGGGAGCCACAGCGAGCAATGGTCAGTTAAAGCGACGCAGTGCCGAATTGCAAAAAATACTCTAGTCTTTGGCCAGCTGTTCCCTGTTGTCCATTTTTGCAAGATGAAATTTACAGTTGTGTTAGGTTAGAAGGAGCACAGCAAGCTGTGGCTCGGCTCGGGTGCCCCCATAGCAAGTGGCTTGCTATAGGGGCACTAAACAAAAGGGAGGAGCCAGGATCACCGAAGAGGGACCTAAGAAGGAGGATCTGGGCTGCTCTGTGCAAATCCACTGCACAGTGTAAGCAAGTATGACATGTTTGTTATTCCTAAAAAATAAAATGGAGACTTTATAAATCACATTAATACTGTATCTTATAACAACAGATCTAGGCCAGTGCTACTACCTTTTCCTTCGGAAAAACTGTAGCTTGTACACTGTTTAATGGTTTTATAAGAATTCTGTGCAGAGCAGGCAAAAGGAGGACTGCAATTTTGGCCATCACAAGTGTACTGAATATGTAAAAGGAGCATGCGTTTGTACAGAAAATTGATTTATAAACTTGAAATTATTAAAATTAAAAAAAGGTTAGGAAAAAAAAAACACCCCAAGCTGACATAGCTTAAATGCGAAAAGCATTCAGAAACGGTTTCTTCAGTCACATTTGCAAATGTTCACGCTGTCCAATGGAATCCTAAGCATGCATTCATAAATAGGAATTGTGCAGAAATTTGACATAGTGGAAACTTGATTTAACACAGCTACAAGTTTCTTTTGAAATATTTTTTTTTCTCATTAAAGCTTTAGTTAAGTGTATGAAAAAAAATTGCTAAAAAAGCTTCTAAAGTCAAGCAATACAGAACACAAACAGAGGTAAAAAAACTCTGCAACTGGAATGACATTCAACATAATTAGATCAAGACAAAGTATTTTTCAGCCCCCTTCACAGTCACCATTACATATTGAGTTCTAGCATAAAAGGGAAACTCATCTGATAAAGTCTAAAAGCTGTGATAACATTGGACTACAGGAATAGTAAAGTTAAGAAACTAAAGCGCAAATAGCAAAATTGTATTACTCCCAAAAAATAAAGTTAAAGCAGAACTTCAGCCCTAAAGGAGAATTTCCACTTGTCTGCAGCCTCCCCCTTCAAGTTTTTGCACATTATTATTTTTTTGAGAAGTGGGCCCCTGGTTTTGCCAGGTACAAGCTCCCACTTCCGTCCAGACGATCAGAGTGGGCCCCTACCTCCTGGGCTCCTAGCGCATGTCGCAGGTCCCAAGAGGCTATGGGGACGATCACGCAATGCAACCTGCACACACACAGTGGGAGTCACAGCCGGCTTACCACAGTTAGCATAGCAGCACTGGGGACCTGAAGACCAGCAAAGAATCGGCTGGGTGAGGACAGTGCTGGATCCAGTGACAGGTAAAAGTGTCCTCTTATTAAAAGTCAACAGTTACAGTATTTGTAACTGCCAACTAAATTTTTTGGTGGAGGGACTAAAGAAACGCTTTCAACAGTATGTCGGCCACCACTGATGTAAAAATGGTATCAGCACTGAGAATGAAAGGGCTGCAACAAAGGGCAATGTGCGGTTATGGATTCAGAATTGCAAAACTTTTACTGACCCATATATGAAAAAGCTCCCTAACCTCTTCTACTCTTTCTGGAACACTCAGAAATGTCGCGTCTAGGGCTAGGCACACAGTCATGCCAACCGCTTTAAGATGTTCAGCACTGTGGTATGGTCACACTTCAAAATCAGTGAGCTCAATGCTTGACTAAAAGTGTATGCATTCTGTATCTGTTAAGTTGCAGTTACATTGCTGAAAGTCAGCACCTGCCTTTAACTTGTTACTGAGCTCCTACCATTCTCAGTCTGCCACCAACCCTGACATTTTGCTTAATCCTCATCTAAGCTTTGGTCACTGCTGCACTCTGCCTTCTGGTCACCACTGTCTGAGCAGGATGGGGGGGGGGGGGGTCTGTACACAAGGGTTTGTGTTGGGTGAGGGAAATCTGTACTGAGGAGTCTCTGCTAGGGAATGGCGGGAGGTGTCTGTACTGAGGAGTCTTGCCGGGGAGGGTGCAGATAGTCTGTATTAACAGAGGGCAGTGTATGCTAAAAGGTTTATGCTTGATATTACGGTCTTTATTGAGGACGTCTGTGCTAGAAATGGGGTTTAGCCTTTTTAAAGATCGTAAACATCTAGGTTTATACATTACAATTTGTTTGTGCAATCCAAACAGGAAGGCAATGCTGTGCTTTACTAACCTTAAAGAGAAGTACAGGATTTATTTATTTATTTTTTTATCCCATAATCCTACTTACCTAGGAGGATGCAGCATCGGTCCGGTGCTGCATCTGTCCCCCGGCGTCTCTGCACTGAAAACCGGACCATCCACCACCAGTGGCTCAATTATCTAAGCTCTGCGAGCAGAGAGCTGCTGCCTATCAATCAGCAGCTCTCCTGATCTGCTCCTCCATGCTCACTGGAGTGCTGAGCTGTGGAGGGGTGGGGTGCGGCTGTCTCAGGCCGTGTACACACGGCAGAGAACCTCGACGGGCAGAACACATCGTTCCGCCCGTCGAGGTTCTCTGCCGGCCGTCGAAGTCGGCGACCCGCCCGTCGGGAATGGCAACCAGCCATTCATCCAGGCGGGCCGTCGAGCAAATAGAGAGCGTGCTCTCTATTTCTGCTCGACGGGATTCCCGACGGGATGCTCGCCGAGAGGGTACACACGGCCGAGGTCCTTGCTGGAATGCAGCTTCCAGCAAGGTTCTCGCTGGTTTCCAGCGAGAACCTCGGTCGTGTGTACGCCGCCTCAGAGTCTCATTGAGAGGCTGAGAGCGCCATCAGCCCAGGCACCTGGCGGACCTGGACTCCCAGAGTTGGGGTGACGTGGTGCCTGGACTGAACTGTGCGATGTCTGCAGGAAGCAGACTTGAGATAGGACTCTGCTCAAAACGGATCACAGGAGTGCAAATGAATTGCACTTCTGTGACTTATAGGAGAAGCCCAGTAAAAACGAGCTCAGGCTGGACTTCTCCTTTAACATAGTCAGGGATTATGTTTTGTGTCTATTCAAGACATATCACTTTCTTCAAATTCTCCAAATCTTGGAAACCCTTGATTTAGTCCACGATTGTGTGGATGATTATGGGATAGGTCCTACTTTATAAACAAACACCAACTCCCTGAGATGGAGGAACTTTGCTTTAGGCAGATAACATTTTTCCTGCAGAAACAAATCTTAGGTGACCCTGCAGTCAGGTGGATTTCTTTTAAAAGGCAATGCAAGGTAGTCGATGAAAGGCCACATTTCCACAATCTATATGCTATTACATGAGACAACCCAGAAACTGTCCTACATGAAACTTTTTGAAAAAGATCTGAACAAGCCCTTTGAATGTTCCAAGTGATAAAGTACAGTGGCCAATATATCTAAATTCTCAATCAACAGTCTTAATAGAAGCACTATAAAAAAAAAAAAAAAACAACTATAAATTAGCACTTAGATCAGGGGTGGCAAACACAAGGCCCGCGGGCCGAATCCGGCCCGCCAAGCCTTGTCATGTGGCCCGCCAGCCTCCACCACTTGTTCCAGTGCTGCCCGCTCAGGCCACTCAGCGGGAGGTAAGCAACTATGCGGCCGTGCCTGTGTCATCTCCGGTGCGGCTGATTGGCTGAGCTGTGTGTCTCTCACACAGAGCTCAGAATCCACGCTGACAGTTCGGCTGTTCGGACACTGCCCCTCCTCTTCCGCTCTTTCTACACTGTGTGGCACGCCCACACCCCCTGTCTCTTCCCCGCTCACACATCCCCGGGAAAATGTGAAGGAAGATGCAGGCAGCCCGCCCCTGACCCTCCATCCTGGGGTGAGTAAGCTCACCCTCTCCCACCTCCCAGTGTATATATTAAATGAATTTAAGAGGTGCTCTGTGGACTCTGATGTAAGGGGGGCTCTGCCCACCAAAGCCCCCCCTCTTGCACCAGAGTTCCCCCTTTACATCCAAGTCCACAGCATTACAAGGGGGTCTGTGCGCACTCTGATCTAATGGGGGGGTCTGTGCGCACTCTGATCTAATGGGGGGGGGTCTGTGCGCACTCTGATCTAATGGGGGGGTCTGTCTGTGCGCACTCTGATCTAATGGGGGGGGTCTGTGCGCACTCTAATCTAATGGGGGGGTCTGTGCGCACTCTGATCTAATGGGGGGGTCTGTGCGCACTCTGATCTAATGGGGGTCTGTGCGCACTCTGATGTAATGGGGGTCTGTGCGGACCCTGATGTAATGGGGGTCTGTGCGGACCCTGATGTAATGGGGGTCTGTGCGGACCCCTGAATCCCTGCACTGTGTACGTAGCGCACCCCTGAATTCCTGCACTGTGTACGTAGCATAATCCTGACGTAATCCTGAACTCTGCATTCTGTATGTAGTGCGACCCATATACAACTGGCCCTTTGAGGGCGACCACACTGCTGATGCGGCCCTCGATGAATTTGAGTTTGCCACCCCTGACTTAGATGGTACACAGTCCCTTCACAAAGAAGGGGGGGGAAAAAATGCTAAATTTTAATGCCAAAATGTTTGAGATTGCTCAAACCAAGGGCACCATATTTCACATATGGTGGCTGTGCCCAAACATTCTGAGGTGTTGTACTAGGGTTTATGCCCTTGTCTATACCATCACCTTAATTAATCTTAAAAAAAAAAAAAAAAAAACACCCTGAAGAAGCCCTGTTGGGTGTTTATCCCCCCACTCCCCTGGCCAATCCCAAGGGATTAGGAATATTATTGTCTTATATGGTACTGGCTAGAATGGCAAAAAAGTTGGCGATTCCCTTAGGGAATAGGTTGCCAAGCACATTGAATAATTTGCAGACCAAATTTGAACCCATCTGGGACCTGTGGATTCATTAAATCTCACCTCAATGACCCATACAGCCAGTGGCGGAACTTTCAGTGTCGCTGCAGTCGCCGTCGCGACTGGGCCCTGCCGTTCTGCCGCTGTGGGGGGGCCCTAATTGTCGGGTGCCTACATTGCTGTTTAATATAGTAATGTAGTGTGGATTTCAGTGGGGAGTCTGAGCCGCGGCAGCGCTGGCTCCAGCCGCAGAACCACCTCCATCTTCTGTCCACTGGTTGCTAGAGCCGCTTGGCGTGTAGCAACCAGTGACATCACGGCTGCAGTGCCCCCCCCCCTCCGTGTTCAGAGCTGAAAGCGCGGGAGTGATTTCATCTCGACTCCGACCTCGTGCTACTGCTCTGGGAGGGGGTACAGGAAGGAATGAAGAGAGAGAAAGCCAAAAGAGAGTCCACCCCTTCTCTCTCCCCCCCTTCTCTCCCCCCCCACCTTTCTCCCCCCCCTCCCTCCCTCTCTCTCTCCTTCCAACCTCTTCTCTCTCCCCAGAGAAAATTCACGAAATAAAAGCCCCCCTCCTCTCCCCCCTCCCTCCCCCCCCCTAAAAAAAGCCAGGGAAAAAGGGAACAAGAAAGGAAAAAAAAAGAAGAAAAGAAGAAGGAAAGAAAAAGAACCCGAAAAAATAGAGGAGAGAAAGCCCTGAAATCGAGAAGAAAGAAGCGAAAAGGGAAGAAGAGCTCAGAAAACAACTTCGAGAGACGGAAAGAAAGAAAAAGGAAAAGAAAAAAAGAAAAAGAGAAGAAGGAAAAAAAAGAAAAACGAAGACGAAGGAAAAAAAAAAACAGAAAAAGGAGGAAAGGAAATAAAAAGAAAGAAGGAAACCCCCTCCCCCCTCAGAAAAAGAGAAGAAGAAAAACCCCCTCTCTTCCTTCCCTAAAGGAAAAAGAACGAGAATAAAGAAGCTTCCCCCCCCTCTCTTCCTTCGAAAAAACACCCCCTCTCTCCTTCCCCCCCCCTCTCTCCTTCCCCCTCTCGAGCGAAAAGGAAAAAAAAGAAACGAGCAGAAGAATCCTCCCCCTCCCCTCTCTCCTCAAAAAAGAAAAAAAGAGAGAGAAGGAAAAAAAAGAAAAAGAGGAGAGCAAGAAAGCCCCCTCCCAAAAAAAAAGAAAAAGAGAGAGAAGGAAAGAAAGAAGAGCAAAAGGAAAGGAAAAAAAAGAAATAAGAGAGAGAAGGCCCTCCCCCCTCTCCTTCCCCCCCTCCCCCTCTCTCTCCTTCCCCCCCCCTAGAGATAGGAAAGAAAAAGCAAAGAGAAGGACAAATCCCCCTCCTCTCTCCTCCCCTCCCCCTCCCCTCCTCTCCTCCCCCCAACGAGAGGATGAGAGGGAAAAAAAAAGAAAAAGGAGGAAGAAGAGAAAAAAAGAAAAAAGAGAGAGAAGGAAATAACTCCCAAGGGAAAGAAAACAGAGAGAGAGACCCCCCCCTGAACGAAAACCCCTCTCAGAGAAGGAAAACGAAAAAAGAAGAGAGAGAAGGAAAGAAAAAGAAAGCTCTCCTCCCTTCCCCCCTCCTCCCCTCCCTCCCTTCCCCCCTCCCTCATCCTCTTCCTCCTCCCCCCCTCCCCCTCTCAGAGAGAAGAGGCCAGGAAAAAGAAAGAAAGAGGAGAAGGAAAAAAAAAGAAAGCGAGAGAAGGAAAGAAAAAGAAAGGAGAGAGAACCCCCTCCTTCCCCCCCCTCCCCCTCTCTCCTTCCCCCCCCTCCCCTCTCTCCCTCCCCCCCTCTCCCCTCTAAGAGAGAAAGAAAACCTCTCTCTCCCCCCTCCCTCTCTCTCCCTCCCCCTCCCCCTTCCCTCCCCCTCCCTCCTTCCCTCCCCCTCCCTCCCTCTCTCCTTCCCTCCCCCCTCCCTCCCTCTCTCCTTCCCTCCCCCTCCCTCTCCCTACTCTCTCTCCCTCCCCCTCTCTCCTCCCTCCCCCTCTCACCCCTCCTCCCCTCCCCCTCCCTCTCCCCTCTCCAGAGAGAGAGAGAGAGAACCCCCCTCTCTCTCCCTCCCCTCTCCCCTCCCCCTCTCCCCTCCCTCTCCCCCCCCTCTCTTCCCTCCCCCTCCCTGAGAAAGAAACCTCCCCCCTCTCTCTCTCTCTCCCCCCCTCTCTCTTTTCCCTCCTAAAGAAACTCCCCCTCCTCCTCTCTCTCGAGAAAGAAACCTCAGAGAGAGAGGAAAGCCCTCCCCCTCTAGGAGGAACTCCCCCTCTCTCGAGAAAGCAAAAAAGAGAGAGGAGGAAAGAAAAAGCTCAAGAAGCGAAAGAGAAAGCTCTCTCCTAAGGGAGAGGAAATCCCTCTCTAAGAGAGCAGAGAAAGAGTCCTAAGAGAGAGAGAGAGCTCTCTCTACTAAGAGACCTAGAGAGCCTCTCTCTCTAAAAGAGAGAGCCCTCTCTCTACCCCTCCCTCTCTCTCTACCACCCCCTCCTCTCTACCACCTCCCTCCTCTCCACCTCTCTCTCTACCACCTCCCTCTCTCTCTCTCTAAGACAGACCCCCTCTCTCTCTACCAGACTCCTCCTCGCTCTCTACCACCGCTCCACCTCTCGCTCTCTCTCTTTCTGACCACCTCTACCACCCCTCTAACCCTCTCTCTCTACCACCCCTCTCTCTCCCTCTCTAGAAAGAGCGCTCCCTCTCTCTAAGAACCACCCCCCTCTAACCACCAGCTCTCTCTCTCTAATACCACCCTCTCTCCTCTCTCTACCACATAAGAAAAGCTCCCTCTCTCCCCTCTCTCTACTAAAGAGACCCTCGCTCTCTACCCACCCCCTCTCTCTCTCTACCACCCCTCTCTCTCTACCACCTCTCTCTACCAACTCGAGAGACTCTCTCTCTCTCTCTCTAAGAGACTCTCTAAAACCCCTCTCTCTCTAATAAACTACCACCCTCCTCTCTCTCTCTCTCTCCCCTCCTAAACCTCCTCTCTCTCACCCTCTCTCTAATCCCCCCCCTCTCCTCTCCCTCTAATACCACTACCTCGACTCCTCTCAGAGAGAGAGAAAGAGAGAGACTCTCTCTAAGACCTCTCTCTATACTACTACCCCCCCTCTCCTCCCTCTCTCCCTCTAGAGAGAGGACACCCCCCCTCTCTCTCCCCCCTCTCTCTTACCACCCCCCTCTCTCCTCTCTACTCTCTCCCTCCCTCTCTCTCTCTACCACCTCTCTCTCTCTACCACCTCTCTCTCTCCCTCCCACCCCCCCCTCTCTCTCTAACCACCCCCCCCTCCTCTCTCTCCTCTCTCCTCTCTCTCTACCACCCCCCTCTCTCTCCCTCCCACCTCTCTCCTCTCTCTCTACTACCCTCTCTCTCCCTCCCACCCCCTCCCTCCCTCTCTCTACTACCCTCTCTCTCCACCCCCTCCCTCCCTTCTCTACCACCCCCTCTCTCTCTCTCTACCACCCCCTCTCTCTCCCTCTCTCTACCACCTCTCTCCCTCCCTCTCTCTCCACCCCTCTCTCTCTCTCTCTCTCTACCTCCCTCTCTCTCTCTACCACCTCTCTCTCTCTCTCTACCACCCCTCTCTCTACCACCCCTCTCTCTCTCTACCACCCCTCTCTCTCTCTACCACCTCCTCTCTCTACCACCTCTACCACCCCTCTCTCTCTCTACCACCCCTCTCTCTCTCTACCACCCCTCTCTCTCTCTACCACCTCTCTCCCTCTCTCTCTACCACCCCTCTCTCTACCACCCCTCTCTCTCTCTACCACCCCTCTCTCTCTCTACCACCTCTCTCTCTTTCTACCACCTCTCTCTCTTTCTACCACCTCTCTCTCTTTCTACCACCTCTCTCTCTCTACCACCTCTCTCTTTCTCTCTACCACCTCTCTTTCTCTCTACCCCCTCTCTCTCTACCACCCCTCTCTCTCTACCACTTCTCTACCACCTCTCTCTCTCTCTACCACCCCTCTCTCTCTACCACTTCTCTACCACCTCTCTCTCTCTACCACCTCTCTCTCTCTCTCTACCACCTCTCTCTCTCTCTACCACCTCTCTCTCTCTCTACCACCTCTCTCTCTCTCTACCACCAAGCCATTCTCCCCTCCCAAGTGGACACTGACTAACAGATGACAGCTCTCTGGGTACTCTGATGTATGGGGGGGCTCTCTGGGACTCTGTATGGGGGGGGCTCTCTGTGAACCCTTATGTATGGGGGGTGCTCTCTGTGAACCATGAAGTTTGGGGGGGCTCTCTGGGGACCCTGATGTATGGGGGGGCTCTCTGGGGATCCTGTATTGAGGGGTTGGCTCTCTGGGGACTGATGTATGGGGGCTCTGTGAACCCTGATGTAAGTAGGATCTGCACTCAGTTATGTGACAATATATACATACACACACATATATATTGTATACATGTGTATACACGCCCAAGCATAGGACTTTCTTTACTTGCTTGCTACACTGCTATGGGCTCCAGCCCGAGATCTTTTATAGACCTAGCAATGCCCATGTGGGGGGGCCTTCATGGTTTCTTGCACCGGGGCCCTGAAGATTCTAGTTACGCCTCTGCATACAGCGTTACTTTTTATATGTAAAGTTGATTTTGTAAAAAAAAAAAAAATTGCAAAAGAAAAATCTTGGCCTGCCTAAATAAAATGTAAACAGGTCAATCCAGGACATCTTTGCAGAGCACAGTTTACCAAAGCATTCCTGTCAAAAAGAGCAAAAGAAACTTGTCTGTGCATATATTGTTTATAAAGCAGTCAATATGACATTCGCCAGTCACTGCAGGTGAAGCTTTTAGATGGGTGCGTTTTAAAATTAGAATGATTCACTCATAGTGAATGTGTGATAAAAGTAAATTGTACTGGTTTAAAACTATAAAAGATTATTAGACATGCAGAGCTGGAACACAATATACCTTGGGAATAATATAAAAGAGCCTCTGGCCTGATATGTCCCATTGTGCCCACACAAAGTCTTCGGCTATTCTCTCCTTAAGGATCTGTCCAGGATTTTTGATGACCTGTAGCACAAGGAAAATAGCCCATATTAAAACTACAAATGCTACAGTATCTCACAAAAGGAAGTACATCCCTCACATTTTTGTAAATATTTTATTATATCTTTTCATGTGACAACACTGAAGAAATTACACTTTGCTACAACAAAAGTGAGTACACAATTTCCAAATTGGGCTCCCCCATGTCATGTGACTCGTTAGTGTTACAAGGTCTCAGGTGTGAATGGGGAGCAGGTGTGCTAAATTTGGTGTTATCGCTCTCACTCTCCCATACTGGTCACTGAAAGTTCAACATGGCACCTCCATGGCAAAGAATTCTGAGGGGGGGCGTGTCCAAGATGGCCACCAGAGAAAACGTGTAGTGAGAGAGCCCCAGCTTGATCTCCGGAATTTAGCCCCGTTTCCCTGCAGAAGGATGGTCACAATTAGCCTGTAAACGGAGCGGTCGGCGGTGAGAGGAATGACCAAGGGGAGAGGCACCCTGTCCTCCCGAAAGTCCCATAAAGTCACCCCTGATCCCACTGTGCAGAGCTCCAGCTTGACCACCAATAAGGCGTCCCAAACTGAGGAGACCGACTCCGAGCCTGCAGACAGGGAGCAGTCCAACTTTGAGGCCTTAATGCAGGCTATTCGTGCCTGTCGAGCGACTCTCACAGGCAAGATTCAAAATGTCCAGCTGGATATTGGTCTCATACGCAGGGACATGGATGGCTTTCGTTCCCACCTCACTGAAGTGGAGCTCCGCGTGGGGGATACGGAGGACACTGTGCGGGAACACACAGCCGCACTCCGCACTCTGCATACCAAACTCAAAACCCTGGAAACTCGTGCAGAAGATGCTGAGAACCGGAACAGGAGGAACAACCTCTGCATAGTGGGGCTACCTGAGGGGGCTGACCCCACGACCTTCACGGAACACCTGCTGCACACCCTTCTCCCCAATGCAGCTTTCTCCCAGTTCTTTGTGGTGGAGAGGGCTCATAGGCTACCTGCTTCCCGGGGACCCCCGGGAGCTCCTCCACGTACTGACATCCTGAAGCTGCTGAACTTTAGGGACAGGGACTTAGTCCTGCGTGAGTGCAGGAAATTGGATCAATTGCGCTATGAAGGGGCCAAACTGATGATATTCCCAGATTACTTGGTGGACACCCAGAAGCAACGCCGCTCATTTTACCAGGTGAAGCTCAACCTACGAAATCGCAAGATCAAATACAGCATGTTGTTTCCAGCGAGGCTGCGGGTTTGAGATGTCGAGGCGGTGTGTTTTTTTCCTTCAATTTTTCTTTTATTGTTTTCAAACATGTAAAAGTGACATACATCGAAGGGCCATTCCTCTGGCCATGAAGTCGTTACCTCATATAACAATGAAATCTACAAAGTACCCACTTGATACAAAAATCGCATCATTAAAACAAAGGAGAAAAAAATAAAAGTATATAAATATATATATATATATATATATATATATATTCAAAACGCATCATGTCACTTCTATCTCTAACTCGTAATCCAGCATTCGCTCCTCTGGTAACCTTTGAATCTGATCCAAGTGAATCTGATCCAAGTGTCCCCTAGGGGGTGGGGCAGTTGGGCCACCCCTTGTTGTGTCACTCTCACACTGTCATTCCTAGCCAATCCCACCCTACCAAACAAAACAAACCCAAGCCAAAAGCAAAAAAAAAAAACTCTTTCCTCAATCCGTCCTCCTCACCGTACGTAGAGCCAGGACTCTCCATCTGTGTGTTTTTTTACCTCCCCTGAAGATGCCTCGCGCTGGCTGGAGAGTCTACCCAGGCCCAGGAGACCGGTGGTATGTATAAGGCTGCATTCACACCTGAGCGTAGGCGGCAGCCGGCGTATTGCCGCGACACGACATTGGCGTATTGTGCCCGCGATTTGCGGCGACAAGCCGCTCCTTGTTTTTGCTGGGAGGGGTGATTTTAACATTGTCGGCTATTGCCAAACGCCTGAAAAAAAGGGTCCGGGACTTGTTTCAAGCTTCAGGCGTACAGCGTTTCGGCGTAGAGATGTGAACCATCTCCATAGCCGACAATGTAAATTCGCCACTCCAGCGTATCTCAGGCTGCTACAGCGTCGGGCGCAGGGCGACAAAATGCCTATTCTGCAGGGAACATTAACCACTTAAGACCCGGACCAATACGCTGGTAAATGACCCAAGGTGTTTTTGCGATTCGGCACTGCGTCGCTTTAACAGACAATTGCGCGGTCGTGCGACGTGGCTCCCAAACAAAATTTTCGTCCTTTTCTTCCCACAAATAGAGCTTTCTTTTGGTGGCATTTGATCACCTCTGCGATTTTTATTTTTTGCGCTATATACAAAAATAGAGCGACATTTTTGAAAAAAAAAAACACTATTTTTTACTTTTTGTTAAAAAAAAAAATCAAATAAACTAAATTTTAATCAAACATTTAGGCCAAAATTTATTTAGCCACATGTCTTTAGTAAAAAAAAAAATCGCAATAAAAAAAAAAATAGCTACCTAGCGGGAACAGCGACACTAATACAGCGATCAGAAAAATGATCACTTAGTGACGCTGGCAATAGGGAGCGAAAGGGTTAACTAGGGCGGTGATCAGGGGGTTAAAACTTTATTAGGGGGGTGGGGGGGCTATCCTGAACCTAACACTAACTGATTTTACACTGCCTGTCACACTGACACTAAATGCAGTGATTAGATCACTGCATTCAGTGACACTGTGACAGGGGGGGTGGGGGGGGCAGGTCGCAAGGGGTTAAGTATGCCTATGTGAGTGTGTGTCAGTGTAGTGTTGGTGCACACTTACTGTGAGGTGTTTCTCCCATCGCAGCGGTTGGAAATACCGCTGCGATGGGAGATTACATCACTTCCCCCTTCCTGTGTTTACACAGGAGGAGGAAGTGACAGAAGGGGGAGCGTGCGCATTGGCTGGGAGCGATCGCGGGGGGGGGGCGGGTAAACACCGACATCCGCCCGCTCGTCCCGGATCGCTCCCGGAGCCAGGGGGACCCCCGCACGCCGCTGAGGGGGTCCCGATGGGACCCCCGAACCGCACGAAGGCGGGGACGTAAATTTACGCCCTTGTGCCTGTACGAGCCATTCTGTGGCCGTATATGTGCGTGCGGGGGTCCTTAAGTGGTTAATCCTTTAATCTGCAATGGAGAACTTATTGCATGTACTGTGACACTCGGGTGTCCTTCTGTTCATATCCCCCACTGGCAGTTGCCATGGTTAATTTTGGGAGGAAAGCACACCGAGGTTTGGGGGGTGGTGCGGGGTGGGGAATCTTGTTGGGAGTATCTGTTTTTACTCCCTGTTTTTTTATTGCAGCTGTACCATTGTCAAACTTTGCGTCTGTGGTTCTCTACTCGGGGACCTGCTTGGCTCTAAACTCCTACTGCTACATGGACTGCGAGATCCCCCTGATGGGGATTTCATACTAGTGACTATTGTGCTGATACTGTTTTACATGTTTGTATCCTCTGCGTGGTTCATAATGCACTGCTGCCCTCGTAACTGTCCCATAGTGAATTAAAGTTTAGCCTCTAAAGTGAATATACATAAACATACCATCATCCAGAAATTTTAGTATAGAGAGATTGGGTCTAGGGCCCCCAAACCAAAGAACCAAAAGAAAGGGGGGGCACAGTTGGACTATTGCGGTACTGGTAAAATCGGGTAACAGATACAAATGAAAATATAAAATAATTTTATTAGATACAGTATAAAGGAGACACAATAAAATAATTAAAATGGTGACGACTATACATAACACCGATATAACAATCCCAGAGGGGGGCAAAATTAGTGGGTTGAAGGTCATGACAATCATCTTGACTAGTTTTGCGGCGAGGGCCGCTTCGTCAGAAGCAGGTCTACAGTTGAGTTGCGGCAGCCAGGAGGCACACATATGGGGATAACCTACTTGCCAGATATATAGAGTAAAGTAATGGCTAGTGTCAGGAGCCTGGGACTAATGGGGAGGTGCAAGTACACGCGTATTAGCTAACAGTGATAAAAAATGTAATGAAGAGGTGATACGAGGATGTGGGTGGAAGACCAGCAAAAAGAGGGGGGGGGTAAGGGAAGGAAAGGAAGGAGGGGGGGAATAAAGGGAGGAGTGGGAAGGGAAGGAAGAGGGAGGATAGTTTGGTGTACCTTGGATGCAAGGGGATAAGAGATGCATAGAAGGTGCCCCAAGAATAGGAGCCCAGCTTGGACATGTGCTTGAAGCACATGTTGGCTTGATGAGAAAGGTAAATTCAGTGGTGGTAAACGTGTATGAGGGAAGGGTGGCTTCATGGTAGTGAAGCCAACCGATGACACCTGAGGAGAAAAAGATTTTGTATATGAGTGGTAATCAATGAAAGGGTGAGAGGGGAGGGGGAGAGGGCAGCCAGGGCGGACTGAACAGGTACCGCGATGTAGGGGCGGGAACCCACAAGGAACAGTAAGCAGACGAGGTACAGCCTCGGGGGTGGGGCCGTTAACCTCGCCGAGGTGATCACTTGGCAGCCGCTGGGAGGGAACTATAGTGTTATTATGGCTCTGTTAACTATTCTGTCTTGGAACGTTCGAGGCCTGAAATCTAAGATTAAGAGGTCCCTAGTAGGGATGAGGCGAACATACACGCATTCGGTTCGCACCAGAACCGTGGAACAGACCGCGGGTTCGCGCGAACATTTAGAACCCCATTGAAGTCTATGGGACTCGAACGTTCGAATTCAAAAACGCTCATTTTAAAGACCAATATTCAAGTTATTGTTGGAAAACGTCTGAGAACCCAGGTCTTGCCCCAGGGAACATGTATCAATGGAAATTTTTATTTTTTTTAAACTTTATTTTTTTCTGAAGCAGCGATTTTAATGATGCTTAAAGTGAAAAAAAAATCCCTTTAAATAGCGTACCTGCTGTGTGTCTATAGTAGTGGCATGTGTTTAGAAATGTCCCTGCACAACATGAGATTACTCTCAGAAAAAAGTAATTTAATACTACTTGCGGCTTCAAAGTAATGTTTGGTACCTGCAATATGGATAAAAATCATGGAAAAAAAATAGCATGAGTTTCCCCGCCACCACTCACCCCAGGTCTTCACAAGACCCAGTGCTGATCCTGACCTCCCTGGGGCCCTAGGCAAAATCTGACGACAGTGACATGTCACATTAAAGAAAGTTAAGAGGGGGGAGGGGGTGTTCTGCTGTCGGAAATGACTCAGCCAGCGAGTTTAGAAGCCAGATGAGGGTGCGAAAATTACTTCTCACCAGGCGGGTCTCTAGTAATTTTGGGGGCCCTTTGCAGCTTTGCGTGGCCCTAAGTGGCTTGCATAGTGTGCCTATAGGGAGGATCGGCCCTGACAAGACCCTATATACTTTAAACAGCAGTATACAGGCGGTGCAAACAAGACAGGGACTGTAGGTTTGTTACGTAGAATCTGAACCATGTCATACTTTGCTGCTGCATATTGCACAATTTCCTAAAGAGACCCTCAACAACGTGCTGTATGATCGACTGAGTTTATGGGCAAAGAAACAGCAAACGTGCTGTATGATCGACTGAATTTATGGGCAAAAACACAGCAAACGTATAGTAAGATCGACTGAGTTTCTGGCCAAAAACAGCAAACGTGCAGTATGATGGACTGAGTTTATGGGCAAAAACACAGCACAGCACAATCTCCTGCCTGACAAATACGAATAGCAGATCTAGCTAAGCTATACAGTGTATAACTATATGTACAACTCCTAAGGATGTATATATATTCTCTACACACTGTAAATTTAACTATACTGACTACTAGCCTTCCTACTCTATCTGGTAGAAAGACACTGTGTCTCTATCTCTCTCTCTCTCTCTCTCTAACTGACTGTCTGACTTCTCTGTAAGCAAGCCGGAACACACTACACAAGGCCGCCCGGGAGGCGGCCTTTTATAGTGTAGGGCGTGTGCTAAAGCCCTGAGCCATAATTGGCCGAAGCACCCAGGCTTTGGCCAATTAGGGCTCTTCGTTTTTTGGGCGCTGGGATTGGCCAAGCATGCGGGGTCATGGTGCATGCTTGGCCAATCATCAGCGCTCAACGCCGCAGTGAATTATGGGCCGTTGCGCGTCATTCGAATTTGACGCGAACGACCCGTTTTGTTTGTTTTTCGACGAATGATCGAACAGGCAATGTTCGATTCGAACATACGTTCGTATCGAAGGCGAAGCTCATCCCTAGTCCCTAGTGTTTAATTATTTGAAGAAGTATTATCCTCGTATTTGCATAATCAAAGAAACCCATTTGTTGGGAAGCAGGACGCTGGCACTCCGGAAGCCCTGGGTAGCGTCATACTATCACTCAACCTACTCCACTTATTCTAGAGGTGTCAGCGTCCTGGTTCACAAGTCACTTGAGTTCACCCTCCTGGATCTCCATCTTGACCCGGAGGGGAGATATGTGGCTATACATGCAATGTGCGATAGACTGGAGCTTTTGATTGTAGGCCCCCTACAATATATATATCCCCCCAGCCACGGTTAAGGTGCTCAGGCTCATGGTGCAGTACCTGTCGGCTGGGGTGGTTATCGCTGGAGACTTTAAATAGGACTCTCAATCCAATTATGGACAGGCTTAATGCGGGACCACTTCGGGACTCCCCCCTGTCCCATTGGGTGGGAAATTATGGGTTTAATGATGTCTGGTGGATGAGGCACCCGGATAAGAAACAATATACTGGTCACTCGGCCACGTATGCCTCCTTCTCCAGAATTGATTTGATCTATACCACCGACCCCCTGCTCTCCTGAATTCAGGAGGTGGAGATCCTGCTGCGTGGCATATCAGACCATGCACCCCTTCTACTTACTCTGCAAACAGACTCGCCGGCTGCACTGTGGCGGCTTTCTAGGTATTGGGTCACTGATGAGCAGGTGATCCCTCCGGTTGAAGGGGAGCTGGGAGAATACTGGTCACATAATGAGGGCATGGTTCCCTCACCGGTTCTATGGGATGCCTTTAAAGCATACGCTAGGAGACAGTATAAAACTGCGATTGGACAGGTTAGAAGCGACACGACTCTTGCACTGGAGGAGGCTGAGAGGATAGGCGAGTCCTCTTGCTGGAGGAGAGGTATGCGAGTGATAAGGATGCTTTGACTTATGACGCTATGCAGTCCCTCCACAGGGAAATTTCCCTGCTGTGGGTTGCCACCACCAAGAAACAACTGCTCTCTCAGTCACAAAGAATTTTTGAGCAGGGGGAGAAGACGGGTAGGTTGCTGGCGTGGCTGGCTCGGGAACGTTCCTCCACGCCACATATTGTATGTATTAATTATGACACTCTGGGTATCAATGCTCAATTTGCCAGGTATTATGAGCATCTCTATATATCCAAGGCGAATTTCACCACAGACAGCCTGCACCACTTCCTGGGTCAAATAGATTTTCCACAACTCTCAGCTGAGGCCCACATCGCACTTGATGCTCCAATCAAGCTGTGCAGGTGGCAATAGCTGCGCTTCAGTTGGCCAAAACTCCAGGTCCTGACGGACTTCCAGCCGAATTCTACAAGGCTAATTGCCCCTAAGTTCCATAGACTGCTTCTGACTATGTTGGAGGAGGGGCGTCTTCCTCCCTCTATGGCAGAGGCGGTCATTGTGGTTATACCAAAGCCCAAAAATTACATTCCTCCCTAAATTTCTTTATGTATTTCATAATACTCCTGTCCCTATCCCCAACCGCATTTTCAGAAGCTGGCGGAAAACGCGTTCGTATGGAGAGGACTGGCCCCCAGGGTTGCCCGGGCCACCCTGCAGCTTCCTTTCATTGGGGGGTTTGACACTCCCCTGCTTTAAACTATTACTGGGCGGCGGTGGTTGCGACTGTTCGCTGGTGGTTTTCTCAGCCACGGTCCAACCCAGTGGTTAACTTAGAGGCAGCTATACTCAGCACTGAGCAACTTGGTGTTCCGAGGACCTAAGGCACACCCTGATGTGACAACCCCTATGTGGACAACCGTTTGGGAACAGATTTCAGTAAAACTAGGTGGTCCCAATACCATCTCCCCACACACACCATTATGGGGCAATCCCCGGCTGGCCCCCCCCCCCCCCCCCCCCCCCCATTATGGGCTAGACAAATTAAGGTGGTGCGCCAAATTATCCCCCCCCCCCCCCCTTACATACCCCTCAAACCTTTCAACTGCCCTTAAAGATGTTCTTCCGCTACCTATAACCGACATGCGGTACAGGCCCAATTTCCTGAGGGGGGGGGGGGGGTCGAGCTACGGTCACATGGGGTGGAGACATTTCTGACTTCCAGAGTTGTGGATCATGTTCTCTCCTCTCTGTATCCTAGGTTGTCTTGTGGGAGGCCGGGTGGAGGGACCAAACTGTATGACAAGTGGAGGGAGGATCTGCCTGCACTTGCAGCTGATGATTGGGAAGAAGGACTCCAGCAATATATTCCCCTGATAGTCTCAGCGAGGGATAGGTACATCCACCTTAAATTTATACACAGGGCGTATTATACACCGTGAGACTCTCTAGAATTTACCCATCCCAAAGAGATAGATGTCCCAAATGTACTACTGACTTGGGTACCTTTTTACACGTTGTATGGTCCTGCTATTCAACAGCTTTGGTCAGAGGTGGTTGACGTCATTAACTCAGTGGGAAATTTGCATATGGACCTGAACCCAATTATACTGCTTCTGGGAGTTTGTGATAACACACACACACACACACACACACACAAGGCTGTTTGTATTTTACGCCTCCTTTTATGCTAGAAAGGCAATCCTACTTAAGTGGAAGCAGCCCAAGCCTCCAACGGTTTCCCAGTGGAGGGCCCTAAAGGATGCAACGCTACCCCTGTATAAGCTTACGTATATGAACCGTAAATGTCCTAAGAAATTCGACAAGATATGGGGTGCATGGACCAAGAACTGACCTTATAGACCCGGGCAATGCCCCTGCGGTGCTCTTGCTGTCTCCTGCCCCTTCGTTCCCCTACCCTCTCCATACTCCCTACTTTTCCTTGCCCCGTCCCCCTCTTCCTCCGCCCTTCCTTTTCCTTCTCCCTCCTTTTCTGCTCCTTCTGAAGCTTCGGTTTGGGGGTTTTCTTATGGAATTCCACTTACTTCCTAATCTAGGCCACAACCTATGGGTACTTATGAATGGCTGTTGCCGCCCGTACCTAATGCGTTAAATGGTGTATTCTTAGTTTGATGTAACGGTATTATTGTGTTGTGAACTGTGCCAAGGTTTTTCCTAAGATATTTGAGAATCTGTATAGGACTTTGTTTATCCTGTAATGTATAGCTGCCTTATGTTCTTTTCTTTTTTTGTGTTTGTATGTCTTTATGCCTCTCCTTCTGGAGACAGATAAAAACTTTTGTTTAAAGAATTCCGAAGATCTGAGAAAAAGAATTGTTGCTCTACATAAAAGATAGCCTAGGCTATAAAAAGATGGCCAAGACCATACAGCAGTTTAACAGGACAGGTTCCACTCAGAACAGGCCTCGCCATGGTCGATTAAAAAAGTTGAGTGCACATGCTCAGTGTCATATCTAGAGGTTGTCTTTGGGAAATAGGCATACGAGTTCTGCCAGCATTGCTGCAGAGGTTGAAGGGGTGGGGGGGGGGGGTGTAAGCCTGTCAGTGCTCAGACCATACGCCGCACACTGCATCAAATTGGTCTACATAGCTGTCGTCCCAGAAGGAAGCCTTGTCTAAAATATTATGCCAGAAAGCCTGCAAAAAGTTTTCTGAAGGCAAGCAGGCCAAGGGCATTACTGAAACCATACCTTGTGGTCCGATGAGAACAAGATAAAATGTATTTGGTTCAGATGGTGTCAAGCGTGTGTGGCGGCAACCAGGTGAGAAGTACAAAGACAAGCGTGTCTTGCCTACAGTGAAGCGTGGCGGAAGTGTCATGGTTTGGGGCTGCACGAGCGCTGCCAGGGAGCTACATTTCATTGGGGAAACCATGAATGCCAACATGTACTGTGAAATATTGAAGCAGAGCATGATCCCCCCCTCCCTTCAGAGACTGGGCCACAGGCAGTATTCCAACATGATAACCCCAAATACACCTCCAAGACAATCACTGCCTTGTTAAAGAAGAAGTCGATGGTAAAGGTTATGCACTGGCTAAGCACGTCTCCAGACCTAAACCCTATTAAGCACGGAAAAAACGGAAGGTGGAGGAGCACAAGGTCCCCAGCATCCACCAGCTCCGTGATTTCGTCATGGAGGCGTGGAAGAGGACTCGAGTGGCAGCTCTGGTGAATTCCATGCCCAAGAGTGTTAAGGCAGTGCTGGAAAATAATGGTGGCCACAAAAAATAGTGACACTTTGGGCCCAATTCACTTAGGGGTGTAACTCACTTTTGTTGCCAGCAGTTTAGACAGGACAATGGCTGTGTGTGGGGTTATTTTGAGGGGACATCAAGTTTACACTGTTATACAAGCTGTACACTCACTACTTAACATTGTAGCAAAGTGTACAAAGGGTAATCACTTTTGTCAGATACTACATACATACACACATAAAAAGAAAGAAACCTCCTTGATGAAGGCATCAAACTTGTAACCATCACTGTTTCATGCTCAGATGTAGAAACAACTCTAGAGTAGGGATGAGCTTGGAGTTCCAGTAGAACTCATGTTCGGCTCGAACATTGCCTGTTCGCCGAACTATTTGGGGTGTTCGCGGGAAGTTCGTGTGAACTTTAGAACCCTGTTAAAGTCTATGGGACTCGAACGTTTGAAATCTAAAGTGCTAATTTTAAAGGCTAATATGCAAGTTATTGTAATAAAAAGTGTTTGGGGGCCCGGGTCCTGCCCCAGGGGACATGTATCAATGCAAAAAAAAAAGTTTTAAAAAACTTCAGTTTTTTTGGCAGCAGTGATTTTAATAATTCCTTTAAGTGAAACAATAAAAGTGAAATATTCCTTTAAATTTCGTACCTGAGGGGGTGTAAAGTATGCCTGTAAAGTAGTGCTCTTTTCCCATGCTTAGAACTGTCCCTGCACAAAGTGTCATTTCTGAAGATAAAAAGTAATTTAAAATCACTCGCGGCTATAATGAATTGTTGGCTCCCGGCAACACAGAAGTCATTCATATAAAAAAATAAAAATAAAATAAATATGTATGGGGGTCCACGCCATTTTTTTTTTTTAAATGTGGGGTGGAGTTCCCCTTAAAATCCATACCAAACCTGGATCTGGAATGGATATTTAGGGGGAACCCCACATCATCATTTTTTTTTTTTATTTGACGCAGGGTTCCCCTTAATATCCATACCAGACCCGAAGGTGAGTGATTTTAAATGACTTTTTTCCTTCAGAAATGACATTTTGTGCAGGGACAGTTCTAAGCACAGGAAAAAAGGGCTACTTTACAGGCATACTATACACCCCCCTAGGTACAAAATGTAAAGGAATATTTAAATTTTATTGTTTCACTTTAAGCATTATTAAAATCACTGCTCCTGAAAAACCGTCAGTTTTTTTTAAAACTTTTTTTTGCATTGATACATGTCCTCTGGGGCAGGACCCGGGTCCCCAAACACTTTTTAGGACAATAACTTGCATATTAGCCTTTAAAATTAGTACTTTAGATTTCAAATGTTCAAGTCCCATAGACTTTAACAGGGTTCTAAAGTTCACACGAACTTTTGGTCTGTTCATAGGTTCTGGTGCGAACCGAACCCAGGGGTGTACGGCTCATCCCTACTCTAAAGTGATGATCTGAGCAGCTTTTTAAAATTGAAACTGGTAATAGTCATAACACTGACAATATATCAACTGCCTAAAGTATAACAAAAGATACATTTTTAACAATGTAACAATTGCAGTCATAACTACTGGAACATAATAACTGTGTAAATAAAAGAAAGAAAAAGGGAACTAAACCCTCATATTGTTTTCAGCCAAGGAAGCTGCCATCATGGCCTCCGTTTGATCTTCAACTGCAATTGTGCTGCACATATGATCAGTTATGACACCAGCCATTGAATGGTTTGATGGTTTGGATGCGAGTAAAACCAATCTGACAGTTTCATTCCTGTAACTGTTTTTTGAAATAGTTAAATCCAAAGGGTTTAGTTCCACTTTAAGTGTACACATTCTTCAAAATTTCCATTCATATCTCTAAAAAGTAATTCACAAAACACCCATATACTAACCTTAACTTTTCATCCTAAAAAAAAAAAGATTACTTTTGATACTGATTATGTGGTGACCACTGTACCAATTACCACTTTCATAGCATACGATGGCGATGAAATATGTTACAAATTATGTTCAACTTACCACTTTTTTATCTTCATTTTTATCTGTATCTATATGAAACTCCTCAATATCTGCAAAGAAAAGATATGAATCTCTTATGTTTGCCAGCCTGGGATTTCACCATAAAAACACCCAGGTTCCTCCTCAGTGAAAAAAAAAAAGACTCCAATGTATATATTTCATAAAATTATTTTTAAGGAAAAAATAAAATAAAAAAATTGGCTTATCTGGCAAAAAACAAAACTAAGCAACCTACATACTTACAAACAGTTCCACAAATTTGAGATCTTGCATGCACCAGCTAATCAGGTTTTATCTTTTACTAAACAAAGAATCCAGTTCATATCTATGAACAAGTTATCCACTATAGTTCTGGAGAATGTTCCTTCTACTGAAATTTTTAGTTCGGTTCCTAGTTTACTCAACACAAAAAAAGGAGCAAAAGAAGGTGTGGGATAGGACGACTGCTTTCCAATTTTTTACGCCATACAAAACAAGACATTTCACTTTTCAATAATGTGTTCTCTATTCACAAAAGAACCAGGCCACATTACTACTACAATAACAGGACCAGGGTCTTAATCACTGTCACTGAAATGGCGCGTACACACGATCATTTTTCAGCATGAAAAATCAAAAAAAAATGGTTTTTCAGCACGTTCATGATTAAAACGACATTGCCCACACACCATAGTTTTAAAAAAATTGATCTAGCAAAGCGCGGTGACGTACAACACGTACGACGACGGCACTATAAAGGGGAAGTTCCATTCGCCTTTGGGCTGCTTTAGCGGATTCCGTGTTAGTAAAAGACGATTCGCGCTTTTTTGTCTGTTACAGCGTGATGAATGTGCTTACGCCATTATGAGAGGTAGTTTTATAAGAACGAGCGCTACCGTTTTATAACTTGCTTCTGAGCATGGGCGGGTTTATAACGTCGTTTTAGCCCAAACACGATCATTTTAAATGACGTTTTTAAAAAACAATTTTTTTTTCATGCCGAAAAATGATCGCATGTACGCTGCATTAGAATGGATGATAAAAAGCCCCAGTCTGCCATCCACACGCAAGCAATAGCAAGTTTTCTTGCCCCTATTTCTGTAATAGAGGGTTACAGTAACACAAAACATGTTTGTAGGCATGCCTTCAAACTTTGAACATTAGGCATACAGGATGACATAACAGTATTTAAAAAGTATAGATTTAAACATTAAAATCAGATGACATTTATTGTTAAAAACACTAACAAAAATGACTGCCTTTTTTTCATTTGCATTTTAGTGGTACTGTCCTCCTTGAGCTTCCTTACAAGCATTTCCTGTCTAAGTGCACTTGATCCAGCATCAGCCATGCATCACTGCCAAGGGTGGATTTCCTGAAAGTGACAGCGGAAGAATATGCCTTAGCGTTGGTCATGGACATTTACAATCTCCACTGATATAGCATATTTGTTGGGCAAAAATGCTAGAAAAATCGAGAGAGATCGATCGAGAGATACATCACACTATACCAGGAAGTGCATTAACAAGAACCTTCATAGCTGGTTCACTAGGTACTAATTTAAATAAAAGCTGCAGAAAAAAAAAAAAAAGACTGAAAGGGACTTAAAATTGCATCAACATGTTAATGAGATCTTAAGCCAGCCAGCCGTACATGGATCAAAATTCGTCTGGTTCTGCACTGCTGTACAACTGCCAGTTAGGTTTTCCCCACTCGATCAGCACTGTGGGCCAAAGCCTGGGGGGGTGGGGGGTGGTTTCTCCCCGGTGTCAGAATACGACTCAGCGGGAAGGCTCTACATCAAGTGTGTGGAAGGGGGAAATTTAGTCAGTTTTTTTCAGAATCATCTATGGGCTTCTTTAGTTAGGAAAAAAAAAAAAAGTAGATGATGTTTTCTCTGTTTATTAAAGTTTAACATAAAACCCTTAATCAGGCAGTGCACCAACCTGCGTAAGAAATTAAAAAGGCACCAAGTGCCAAACAAAATGCAATTTAAACCTCCTAACAAGAGCTTGTGTGAGCATGCATATGTGGCTCATGCTAAAAAAAGGGAAAAGTTGCCTCATACTAGGACCATTCAGCAGTTCATACAGCAAATCCTAAACGTAGCAATTACAAACATAGGATTGTTTACTAAAGCAGATGACTAGTCATCAGGAAAAAATAAAAAACAGCACTAGGCTTAATTTCCATGGACGTTTTTACAGCCACTTTCCTGAGCGTTTTTTGCAGCTTAACAGCTGCTCTCCATGTTAGTCTATGGCCTCATGCCCACCATGACGTTTTTTGAGCTGTAGATGGCGGAGACGTTTTTAAGCTGCAAAAAAAACGCAGGACCAGTGCGTTCTGAAGCTTCAGCAATAGAGCTGTAAAAACGCCAGACATTAAAAAAAAACTTGCAAAACACACGCATTTTTAAGCTGTAAAAAAAAAAAAAAAGCTAAAAAAAAAAAAAAAAAAAAAGAAGTGGCTGTAAAAACGCCAGTGGAAATGAGCCCTTAAAGTGAAATCAGGCATTGAGGCAGTGATGGCACTTCCTATCCACTTCGTCCACACTTTCAAATTTTAGAAAACAGTGTAAGTAACTTTGCACATAGGCAAAGTAGCAGTGACCAATTGTTGCCAGAAGTCTTCCAATTGAGATAACATCTACTGTATGTATGTGTGGATTAATGCAGGCAAATACATCATTATAGCGTGCCATTTGCGCTAGACGACAGGAAAATAACAGAATCGTGCAAATACTCACATTTTTCCTCTGAAAATAGTAACAAGTGACTTTCCGAGGATGAATGTTGATCATCTCCAGGGTATAAAAACTAGAAATAAAAATACAACCAACCATTCAAAACGCTGCAAGATACAATGAATTGTTTGTTCTTATACTTTTGCTACAACAAATGACACACTAAAGGGGTCTTTATCTCAGAGCATTTTTCTCACTGCAAATTATAGAGTGTCTACATTGGGAGCGTATAGCATGTTTTAGCTGCATGTATTGGAAATGATGACCTTTCAGCCCAGGGAGTTCCAGCAGAAGTTGAGGATAGGGCTTTAAGACAGAGCCGTTAAGTATTTGGGTAAGGAATCTAATCCCCGCCCCTTCCCAGATTGGGCGTTTAAGCACTTTGGTCAGATCCGTATAAAAGAGGATCTGCCAAATGGGCGCTTGGCGGAAGTACCCAGTTAGCCTCAACATGGTCCTGACCCCCTTCCAGACTTTCATCAGCAGCTGCACTGTGGGACATTTAGTTGGAACCCTAGGAAACCCCATTTCCATATAGGATAAGGCAGTGTAAATTGAATCAGGGCTAGAAGCAAAACCTTGGAAGCATCTGCAACTCTCTCAAGATCCCAGCCTGTGAAATGTTTTAGTTGGCCAAATAATAGTACATTAGTGGACATGGAACTGCCATTTATCTCAGAGCAGTTTAACATCTTACAGAAAACTATTGCTCAGTAGTATACTGTATATCAAAAACACAAATTCTCCAAAAATAAGCAAAGTATATTCCACCTAAACTAGTAAAGGTTATGTGCAACTGAACTGTATTAGGTGTGCTAAACCAAAGATATAATTGCGAACCAATACATAAACAAATTAAAACCACACATGTTTGGGGGGGAAATTTTAATATTAACAATACTTTTATGCATTAAAAATACACAATTCATAAAATGATCAAGGATTACCAAAGCACTATGAATAAGCTAAAATGACAGCAAAGCATAAATATATCCCTTTAAGCCTGTACCAGTCTGACTAAAGTAGCTGTGTTTTCCGAGTCACTCCTATACACAAGTCATATTGAGCTATTAATCATTGTGATGAAAAGAAACGTTGAAAAAAAAAAAAAAAATGCATAATATTTAAACAGATTTAATTGTTTTTATTTTAGACTTGACCATTAAAATATAGTAAGAAATATGTACAAAACCACTATACACTGCCTACAAAATAAAACCACTTAGAATCAAACACATTTAAGTCCAGCCACATACAGTAAAAATAATCAATATGCCCTAAGATTAGTAATAAAGGGCCAGATTCTCAAAGAATCCCCGGCGGCGTAGCGTTAGGCATTTACACTACGCCGCCGCAACGTACTAGAGCAAGTGCTTTATTCTCTAAGCACTTGCTCCGTAGTTTGCGGAGGCGTAGAGTAAATAACCCAGCGTAAGCCCGCGCAATTCAAATGGGGCGGCTTGTATTTAAATTAAGCGCGCCCCCGCGTTTAACGAACTGCGCATGCGCCGGCCGGGGGAAAAAGCCCAGTGCGTATGCTCCAGCTCACGTCGGAAAGCGCCGTTGAAACAGACGTCAAAACGACGTGACCGTCACTACGCAATGCCCTATTCGCGAACGAGTTAGTAAAACGACGTAAGCGACGTAAAAAGCCGACGCTGACCCGACGCCATACTTAACATGGCACCCGACGGCATCCGACGGTACTTCGTAAGGTTACTCCTCATAGAAGCAGGGGTAACCTTACGAGTTCGTAAACGAAGTACACGACGACGGGGCGGCGTAAAAGCGATCGTGAATCGGCGTAGTAGCCTCATTTGCATAAGCAAATGAGAAAACGTAAAGGCCACCTAGTGGCCGGAGTTGTCATTACAACTATGATCCGCAAGAGTAATTGTATTACACTTGTCGGATGTTGAAGCGTATCTATGCCAAAGTGATGCTAAGCATCACTCGCATAGATACGAGGCTAAAAAAAAGGCGATACGACGGGGTATCTGAAATACCCCGTCGTAGCGCCTCTGAGAATCTGGCCCAAAGTCTCCTAGAGGGTAGACCCAGGTACGCCAAAAAAAAAAGAAAAAATCATCATTTTACTTCAAGGACATACAGCAACTATATGACCAATACAGACTAAAAACTAAACTACTAAATTACTAAACATACAATATAATATTTATATTCACGCTTTAGTAGAAAACTTGCATTAAAACCACTAAGTGACATCCACAAAACCTTATTTGCAGTCATAAAGTAAGTCAAAAAATTTCAAACAGGAACAAACAGTTTTTGGGTTTTATATTCAGCACAAAAAATTAGATTTTGTGGTCTTCCCCTTTGTTCCGCAATGATTTGATAAAACAAGCCTATTCTCACCTTTTAAATTAACTTTATTGACGTATGAAATTCTGAATAGGTAATAAAAAGACAGCTTTATTAACGTCTTATCGTTACCTGCACTCGAACACTGATATCCACAGCTTTGAGAACCTTGAGATTGTTGACAGGCCTTATTTCAATAAGTAGAGCCAAATACTTAGGAACTAGAAATGAAAACATCTCGTCACTAACATGAAATATATGAATTATATAACAGACAGACAGACAGACAGACAGATATCACACACACACACACCCCAATAAAAGCTGGAGCTAGATCATAACTAAAGTTAAACATAATAATCACATTTTTCTTTATTTTTTTAAAAGGAGTTCATATTTTTTTTTTAAATAGTTCATGATGGTGGAGTTGGGTGGGCAAGGGCCAACATTTATTGCATTCCAAATTTGGTTAATTTCATTGAGCCGACTGATGAATAGTAATGCAACCCGCAAATGTGACATGGATGAAGCAATCACTTGTGTTCTATCCTGAACAATTTAATACTAAGGAAATAGGCTTATATAAAAAGTAAGTATTATAAACACAAGTAACATAAATCCATGCATTCACGGAAACCAAAGTGCTTCAGGCTTAAACATTGAACAAAGAGGTATTAACAGATAGAATATCATAAGATGACATACATAATACATACTATAAGAACAGCATGTCTAAGAGATGATTAAAGTGGTTTTAAAGGGGATGTCCACCAAATTTTAAAAAGTTTTTTTTTTTAAAGTCAGCAGCTACAAATACTGCAGCTGCTGACTTTTAAAATAAAAACACTTACCTGTCCAGCACGCCCGCGATATTGGCACCCGAAGCTGATCTCTGCCTCGGATCTCGGATGCTGAAGCCATCTTCGGTAAGGGAATCAAAAGAGAAGCCTTGAGGCTTCCCTTCCTTGTTCCCTACTGTGCATGCACGACATGTGTTGCGCAATGCCACTGGTCCCTACTGTCTCCCAGAAGGCAGCGTGTAGGTAGACATGGCGTGGATTCCTGCAGTCTTAGACAGGTATCTGCTCCCCCCCTTCCCGGCTGAAAGGTTCCAAATGTGATACCGGAGAGGAGTAGTAATACGGACAGCAGAGGTTCCATTTTTGTGTGGACCTCCACTTTAAAAAGGTATGAGGCTTTTACCTTAATGCATTCTCTACATTAAAAAGGTAAAAAACCTTCCATGATCAGCTCCCCCAACCCCCTTAAAATAAATACTTACCTGGCTCCTCTTGATACAGCGCTGTGCTTGTCTGCAGCAGTGCTAGTCTTTCCCTCTCTCTCACAGACAGCAGCGGGAACAAGAGCAAAAATAAGTGCAGTCCTGTGACCCACAAGAAAAGTATGCTAATCTAAGACAAATACATGCTTTAAAAAAAAAAAAAAAAAAAAAAAATGTATGTATGTAAAAATAAAATAAACAAACACACACACACACACACACACACACACACACACACACAATACAAATTTATGCCACTACCTGGTGAAAGTACTCGACTGGGTGCTTCACATGATGCATTACAATAACTCAATGCTGAAAGAAAAAAAATAAAAATGAAATCAGGGTTAGCATGATATGGAAAATAAAGATGATGTAAAAACATTTGAAACATGAACAAAATTATTGTATGGAATGGCTTTTATTTAAAAAAAAAAATTTTTTAACCACTTCAGCCCAGCAGATTTTACCAGAACACTTTTTACAATTTGTCACTGTGTCGCTTTAACTGACAGTTGCGTGGTCATGCAATGCTGTACTCACTAAATTTGCGTATTTTCCCCACAAATAGAGCTTTCTTTTGGTGGTATTTTATCACCTGTGCTTTTGTTTTTTTGCGCTATAAAAAAAAAAAAAACGGCAATTTTGAAAAAAAAAAATCGTTTTTTTCCCCTCTATAATAAATATCCCCCTTAAATGAAAAAAAAAATAAAAATAAAAAATTCTTTATCCGTTTAGGCCAATATATGGAACATATTTTTGGTTAAAACACAATAAGCGTATATTGATTTGTTTGCGTAAAAGTTACAGCGTCTACAAACTATAAGAAAGATTTATGGCATTTTTTTTTTTTTTTACTAGTAATGGCAGTGATCTGAGATTTTTAGCGGTACTGCGACATTGCTGTCGGACAGATCAGACACTTTAGGGATCATGGACATTTATACAGTGATCAGTGTTATAATAATGCATTGATTACTGTGTAAATGTCACTGTCAGGAAAGGGGTAAACACTAGGGGCGATTAAGGGGTTAAATCGTGTTCCCTAGTTTGTGTTTCTAACTGTATGGGGATGTGACTGACAGAGGGAGGAGACGTATCGCTGTTTCTACTTGGTAGGAACAAACGATATGTCTCCTCTCCCCTGACAGAACAGGGATTTGTGTGTTCACACACACACACACAAATCCACATGCTGGCGCTCAGGTCCGTGATCGTGGGTAGCCAGAGGCGTTCACTGGCCACGTGCATCGCGTCACCTGCTGTGCGACCCCCTACCGGCTTGTAAAGGGTACATAAGGGGTTTTGCCCAGCAGAGCCATTCTGCCAACATAGATCGGCGTGAGCTGGTTGGCAAGTGGTAAAGTTACTCAAAATTATAAGGATTAGTTTAATAAAGACATGAAAAGAAAAAAATATTATATATATATATTATTATTCAAAAGCACCTATATCAAAAAACGCTATTTATAATCCTTATAAAATACATTAAAATATCCCCATAAACAGTTTTAGAGCACTGATCTATAGGATGTAAATCCTAGTGCTTTTTTTGACAGGTCATATGCTGAATGACTGATAAAAAAAAAAGAGAAGGTCTTATGCCACAGTACTTTCTTATATAATCATATGAGCAAGTCGATGCTTCATACCAAAACTAAAATTATGCAAAGAATTGAAACGAAGCGTTGAAGAGGCAACTTACCAAGTAGGGTTTTCTCAGTGTTCACCGAGCAGCTTATTACATTAACTTCACTATCAATAGAATATAGCATCTATAAAAAGACAAAGTTTCACAAGAGATTACTTACATTTTGAAAATTTTACTTGGAGCAAGAAAAAAAAAGAAAAAAAAAAAAAGCCTTCCATGTGAATTTTTTAGTACACCTTGTTCATTAAAATTATACAGTTGTACCTAAGTGACACCTGTTTCTCTGTTTCCTCTTTGCCAGTGTAATCCAAGCCTTCTCTAAGGGCCAGATTCTCAAATATTTTCGGCGGCGTAGCGTAAGCCAGTTACACTACGCCGCCGCTGCGTACTGGAGCAAGTGCTTTATTCTCTAAGCACTTGCTCCGTAGGTTTCGCCTGCGTCGCGTAAATCGCGCAGCGTAAACCCGCGCAATTCAAATGGGGCGGCTTGTATTTAAATTAAGCGCGCCCCCGCGTCGAACGAACTGCGCATGCGCCGGCCGGGGAAAAAGCCCAGTGCGCATGCTCCAGCTCACGTCGGAAAGCGTAGTTGAAACCGACGTCAAAACGACGTGAGCGTCATTTACGCAAGTCCCTATTCGCGAACGAGTTAGTAAAACGACGTATGCGACGGAAAAAGCCGACGCTGACCCGACGCCATACTTAACATGGCGTCCGACGGGACACGACGGCATCCGACGGGACCTTGTAAGGTTACTCCACATAGAAGCTGGGGTAACCTTACGAGTTCGTAAACGACGTACGCGACGACGGGGCGGCGTAAAAGCGATCGAGAATCGGCGTACTACTTCATTTGCATATGCAAATGAAAAAACAACGTAAAGGCCACCTAGTGGCCGGAGTTGTCATTACATCTACGATCCGAAAGTGTAATTGTATTACACTTGTCGGATGTAGAAGCGTATCTATGCAAAAGTGATGCTCAGCATCACTCGCATAGATACGAGTCAAAAAAAAAGGCGATACGACGGGGTATCTGAGATACTCCGTCGTAACGCCTCTGAGAATCTGGCCCATAAAGTGCAAAATGAGGGAGTGAAAAAAATTCTTACCCGATGTAAGAATTCTAAACAGTATAACAAGATGAAGACAGCAGATATGGATGTAAAACTTATGTAGGGAGCTTTGTTTCATCTCTGTGTACCATCTGAGGCTGATCACTTCACTGGGCATATGTATACATTCACTTAAACCCTTTAAAAGTATAATAAAAAAGAAAAAGTTAAAAAAAAAAAAAAAAACTTTCCCTTTTTTTGTTAGTTTTGGATCGAGTGGAGAGAAACTAGAACACATGTTAGTTGTCTGTGCCCCAGTTAGGGAGATTCACCCCATTCGTCCTATTTTTTTTATATATATTTTAATGGGCTATTGTTTTTTTGGGCTGAAGTTCTGCTTTAATGTGGAATTCACCTCACTGAAGATTTCCCATGTTATATACTGTATGTTTGGTCCATGTGTGATGATTATTAGGACGACGGGCCTTCTTTGTGGTTATATGGTTTTGCATGACACTAACCCCCCCACCATGGTTTTATGAATTAATAATGTATTAATATAATGGAAACATGATAAACACAAGGATGTTATTAAAAGGCGGGCGGCATGGTTTACCTGGGTTTATACAAGGGTGTGTAAAATGTGCATGGTCACCGAGTCATTTTGAATTTTGGGACCCCGTTAGGCCCCAATACTTTGACATGCCAGTTTGACATATTTATTGCAAATAGATCACATTGCATAACTAAAATGCACATTTCCTGGAGTGCTGGTGACTAGAAAATTTTAGCAGTGTCCAAGCAGCACTCCAAAAGATTTTGATTAAAAAAAAATCCCCCTGAAAAATAGCAGTGCACTTCCTGACAAGCAAGCATTCTGGACACTCCTGTGCTTACAGCCTCATAGGTGTAAAGCTGATATGGGAGAGGCACTGCTGCCTATGAGTGCTAGTCTAATGAGATTTGGACTACTGTGTTTCTTGCTGGAGATTAGTTTGTAGTGGTGGACCTGCACTGTAGGCATACATTGGCTTGCTTCTACTTCAGTAGCTACACAGACCTAAATACACACACTGTCTGTTTGGGGTTTACTGAGAGGCAAAAGCGAAGAACATTATCAATGACACAAGACCCAACTTTAACCCAGACAGGAGGTCTGGTTATTTGTATACTGTAATCTCATGATCCTCTGACAATCTTTCATCTAAATGAGTAGGAAGAGGTCAGCTTTACTAATAGCGTGTTTACACAAAAATTCAATAATAAAAAAGAGGTTTTGTAGATTTCAGGCAACAGTGCTTACTTAATAATAAAGTCTTACCTCATTTTGTTTGGTTACAGAATCATATAATCCAATTTTGGTGACGTTCTCTGTCCCCTGTGGAAAGGAATGACAACTTTACGTACTCTACTTCCAGCAATTTGCACATGTTATACTAACAGATTACTACTTTGAAGTTTAGGACAACATAGATCTAGGATTAACAAAAAGAGCTATGCAAAGAAACATTAAAGTCAGCTTTGATTGGACACAAGTGGTCAGGATCTCCTCTAACCCTTTGCTCCAAGCAATGCCTTTTAAGTCTCCTTCGCAATCTGGATAATAGAAACATCTTCATATTTTTCTACAAGAAAAACACTCATGGCCATATTGCGAATTGTGAGTGTCTGGCTTAGGGCATCACCACTGACCCGCCGGGAATTGGGTATCGGCCGTCAACACCACACTGCCCTACAAAACAAAAGCCTCATATAGCCATAGAGGGTGTCCTAATAAATATCATAAGATCTGACATAGATGGTTGGAGCATACCTCCACATATAAAGATGAATCAGCGATTGTGTAAGCATCTACCTTATGGGTACAATGCACCATTTTCTGAATATACAATAAAACCTTGGATTGCGAGTAATGCAGTTTACGAGCGTTTCGCAATAAAAGCCATTTTTTTCTTTAAATCCTGACTCCGTTTGCATTGTCTCGCAAGATGAGCAAGATTCAAGCCTCTTGGGTGTGCAGTACCGCATTTGGCCAGAGGTGCGGGCACCCCCCACCTCTGGACACATGCGGTAGCAGTGGAACAAATTCGTTTCTATTGATTTCTATGGGGAAAACACACTTTGATATACAAGTGTGTTTGATTACAAGCATTCTTATGAACAGATTAAGCTCATAATCCAAGGTGCTACTGTTTTTAATTTGCACTAAAGTGAGCCACAAGCTATTCAGGCATAAATAGGTGTTAAAGCGATGTCTATATGTTACTGTAATAATGCTTTGACTATAGGTACCACATGCCCTGTTACTTTGTATGAAAACATAACAATTTATTTCCTTTTTGTTGTATTAATTCTATGTACAGTTGATAGGAGAATTGTCTTGACTTTTGAAATTATATATTTATCGTCATGGTGCTTACCGTACCGTTCTTAGGTTTCTCTTTCTAATAAAGAGTTTGATTACAATCAAATCAGTATTGATGTGGGTCTTGGAAGGGGCAAATTTACTGCTAAAATGGTTTAAAAAAAATAATAATTCAGAAACCAAACATTCTGCAGACAGCTTATTACAAATTTGCAGATTCGCTTCTTTGATCCAAGATAAAGTGAACCATGTTCAGCGAAAAATGTAACTGGATCAAACCAGAGCCACACCAGACTTGCAAGATTCTTGTAAAAAAAAATTATAAAAATTAAAAAACTTGCATATTTTGCAGTAACCCTTCTGTTATCCTCATCATCCTAGTAGTTGCATGCAGAAGCATAGTGAATGTCAACATCAAACATCAAAGATCTCAAGTTCGGATAAGGATATTTATGTGGCTTTGTGCAGGTTTCTTTGCATTTTTTATCATTTGTCCAGCCTCTTAAAAAGGAACTGGAAAAAAAAAAATTGCAAGCAAGAATTTTTTTATGTTGTACTCAACTTTTTATTGAAAGATTTTGGAGGTCTACAAAAGTCAAAAAACATACAGAGTTACAGCAGAACTTACGTAACCAGAACAAACTAAAGTTAAAGAGTGCTTAACAAGTCTTTCCATTTAATCTATGTAATACACACTGAAATCATTCAGGGTAATTAGAGATAGCCGTCCCATGTGTCAGTAAGTTAGGTTGTGAGCATGTGCAACACCTAGATCGGCGCAGTTGCCATATGTACAATAAAGAACAAGTTTAAGCTATACATGGATACATGGACCAAAAGGATAGAGCCTTGAATTTAAATGTGGTAAAACCTATAGAAAGATATCCAAGGACCGTCAGGGGCATGGTACAGCTGGTTTATTTTACATAGGGCTGTCGATATGAACTTAAGAAGGTGCCCTGCTAGGAATAGTGATCTAGGTTCTTAGCATGTGCTAAGGCTCTTCATGACATCCAAGTACGTATTGTAGGGTCTTGCTGTTGCGAGAGAAATAAGTTGTTCAGGTACCCCCCCCCCAATGACCTCATGGCATTTTGAACACGCACCTAGGTTCTGCTAACTAGAAGGACCATTGTGCTATAAATTGGTGCACTGTAAGATGCACCTTAGCATGCATATATGCTAAATGAAGATGCTGGTTTAGTATGGTTATGGTATGTTGGAGATTGAGAGTATGGATATTTTTCTAGTATCGCGCAATGGCTAAAATTAAGCAGCTATTAATATATGTGTGAATATGGAATGGTAATGCACATGCCATGCTTCCAGTTCTAGCCTAACAGGGCCAATTGAGGAGTAACAGGCTGGCTCGACCTCGTGAGTGCAGAGATCAATGACTAGGTCTTTCCATAACACCGTGGTTACCGGACAGCTCCACCATATGTGAATCATCATGCCTGTGAGACCACAGTTTCTCCAGCATAGGTTGAGATAGGATAGGATAGCTTTGCCTGAATATAGTACCAAAAAAAAAAAAAATATGATTTTCAGAGCAGAGTCCCAGTGTGAAAGACATTTGGCATATTTTTTTTTTTTAAAGGTGTTTATTTTTGATTTTCCATAGAAATATAAACAAAAGGCGGCAAAGGCAGCCAATATTAAACAATAGTAAAAACGACTATATCAGAAAGCAGTAAACAGCAGGACCAACAGTAGTCCAACCATAAAGAGAGAAAACCCCCCAAACATCCATACACACAAACACACCACCACACTCAAATGCACACACAACCACACATACAGCGACAGCGACCATATAATAGTAACATACCAGAAACACCAAAATAGGTGCATACAGTGGATTAGGATCCGTCTTGTCTCAACCGTAGCAGATTAGTTGGTGGGCTGGGAGGGGAGAATCCCCCCCAGAAGTCCTTAGAATCATCCAGCCACAGCTGCCACACTAGAATTTCTTGGGGCACGCCTTACTGACATACACCAATTTAAATTTAGGAATGAGACCATGAACAATATTAAAAAATACATTTATCGAGGGGGCCCATGTCCTTCCAGTGAAGCAGTATAGTTTTCCTTACATAATACAGCAAAATATGTAACAAAGTCCTGGGGTGAGATCGGTGAACGTGATCATTCAGCACCCCCAAAAGTCCAACTTCCGGGGTATGAGGCATCTGCAAATGTAGCTTGTCGTCAGCAAAAAAAAAAAAAAAATATGCAGAAAGTCGAAAGCACCGGGCATGTCCAAAACATATGAAACCAGTCCGCAGCCACCATGCCACATCTACAACAGGCAATGTTCTGTCCCAGACCCATCCCAACCAATCTAGCAGGAGTATAGTGAAGATGATGTATGAATTTAAATTGCACATCAGCAGTACTAATGATATCCTGAAAGCACACCTCCTTAGCTTCCTCCCAATCCTCCTCAGAAAGCTCAGGCATGAACAACAGCCATTTGGCGTAAGAGTTCTGAAATGGATCGGCCCCCGCCCCTTGGAGGCGGCCATAAAAAGTCGGTACCAACTTGACATTTTTGGCAAAGGACAGTAGACCTTCAATGGAAGTCTCCGAGAGCTCAACGTGTAGGGACCCAAACTGTGTCCGGAGGGCATGTCTCAGTAACAGATACTTGAAGAAAAATGTATTGTCAAGCCCAAAATTTAACCTGAGCGTTTCAAATGGCAGTAGCGTATTCTTTACTATGATTTGAGAGGTGCATTATTCCGCAGCGGGTCCACCACACCGAGTCCGGGTGACCGTAAAGCTCCAGGAGATTGTGGTTCCGCCATAGAGGAGTCTGCAGCGACACGCCAAATGTGGCATGCGCCAGCAGCCTCCCATTCTCCTCCCAGGCCAGAAAACGGACCTCAACAGAAGAGAGCCTGGAGCACCGTCACGTACCTGGTGGAAGAGTCTGGTATGCAGAGGGAGGGCTCCCTTACACCTCTGACTAGAGGCCCCTGATAGGGAAGACAGGAGGTGCAGGAGTGCAGAGTCGCACGAGAGCCTGGCAAACTTGCTGGTAGACGAGCTGGACCGGAACCAGGAACAACAGGCTCAATTCAGCAGACTGGAACCAGAACACACAGGGATCGTTCAGCAGACCGGACTGGAACTAGGAGCTCAGGCAGGTGCAGGCGGATGGACTGGAGCAGAAGACACACAAGTCCAAAGCAGGTGAACACTGGAGCAGGGTCAGATACAAGCAGATTTGGCAACAGGCTGGCAGCAAGGTAGCAAGAGGAACAGGCAGGGACGTAGTCAACACAGGCCAAGGTCAGATGCAGGCAGATAAACAGGGTAGTCAGAGTAAGCCGGGTAAAGTCAGCTGGAGCAGAGTGCAGGTAAACAACAATCAGAGGTCTCAGGTAACGCTGTAGACCAGACAGCACTGATTCAAGGAAGTAAGGCAGTTTAAATAGCCTATTGGGGTGGGACAGAGGAACGACCATAGCTGCCATCTTGATTGCTGGCGTGCCCTTCCTGACAAGCACCCAGACCTCTTAAACCTATGCAACTCATCCCTCAGGGAAGTAGGGGGGGGTCAAACAGACAGTAAGAGCAGTGGCCGGAGTCTGGCGGTGCAGCCAATCATGGACATAAGTGAGCTGGGAGGCTAGAAAATAGTACCGCAGGTTCAAGCAGGCCAGGCCACCCACAGCCTTGGCCGCCTGAAGGGAAGATCTATTGATACGAGGGTGGCAACCGTTACAGAAGAAACCAATAAGAGCCGAATCCAATTTCACAAAAAAAAAAAAATTTGGCAAGGAAGATTGGGGAGGCACGAAAACAATAAAGAAATTTGGGTAAAAAAATAATTTTAAAAATATTGATACGTCCAATTAGGATTAAGGGGTAGCGACGCCCAAGTACGAAATGTATCCACCATTTGTTGAAATATAGGGGTAATATCAAGTTCCTCATACCTAGAGAGGTCGCCATGTACCTGAATGCCCACATTTGGCATATTTTAGCGGGTTATTAAGTGCTTGGTGCCAGATTAAGTCTTCACTCGTAAAGTGTAGGGTAGCCTCCCATCTTTCCATGGTTGGGAGTTCTGGAGTGTTGGAATGGCAGTCAGAAGGCAGTAGATATTTCCCCTTGAGTGGTGATCATAAATTTTATTGGTATCCTGCGTGATGTTGATTATTGACCATTGTGCTTTCTGCATGTCCTATACGCAGGCATTTATAGAAACCCAGTATTGTAAGAAATTTCTTCCAACCTTAGGCCCTTACATGGTGGAACTATTTAATAAAGTAAGTCTGGAAACATCTTTCCCCAGAGATAAAAGCACACGTCACTCTAATTCTTAGGCCTCGTACACACGAGCAGACAGATTTGTTCAAATCTGTCCGTCCGACAGATTTGAACAAATCTGTCTGCTGGGATTTTGGTTTGCTCGCGTGTACACACGAGCAAACCAAATTCCCCGCCAGCAGACGGCGCGCTGACGGGTCGGTGACGTTGACGCCGCCACGTCACCGCACCAGGAAGTAAAACACTTCCGCGCATGCGCCGACATGTGCAGGACGACATGTCTGCTGGTAAGTGTACTAACCAGTAGACATGTCGGGCGGACGGATTCCCACCCGATAGATTTCAAAGCATGCTTTGAAATCTGTCGGGTGGCCAAATCCGTCGGCTCGGCCGTACACACGATCGAATCTGTCTGCTGAAACGGTCCAGCGGACCGTTTCCAGCGGACAGATTTGATCGTGTGTACGAGGCCTTAAGGAAGGAAATGGCTATAGACCTATATTACTCTTGAACTGTGACCTCAAATTATTTACAAAGATAATTGCCACCCGAATTGCACAATATTTACAGTCCATGATACACCTGGACCAGGTGGGATTCATTCCAACCAGAGAAGCTTGTGATAATACGACTAAAGTATTAAATCTTATTCATGTTGCACAGGAGACACATACTATGTGCATTATAAGTATAGATGCGGAAAAGGCATTTGATCGAGTGAATTGGAAATTTTTAATGGCGGTCCTGCGCCATATAGGTCTGGGGGAACATATGATGCAATGGTAGACGAGCTGGACCAGACAATGGACTCGCCTCTGATGCCTATCTTCGGGAACCCGGGATTCCATCCAGGTTTGAGAAATCATCACTTCTCCAATCTTCGACAAACGAATCGCTTTCGAGCATCGCAATACCTAGCATCAGATGGTTGGCCACCCATAACTGCCCTAATGGAACCGGCGGGCCCCTTTGGTTTACCTTTTTGGAATGCTCTGCAGCTCCACCACTTCCTTTATACACCTAAGTCACCAGAGAGGTTTAGACAATTAACCATATTTGAAGAATACTGCACGAAGGAGGGGACTTTGACACAAACACTCTCAAAAATGTACACTTTATTGATTTCCCCTCCGGAACAACTAAATTTATCTTGGATAGAGAAATGGGAGCGAGAGAGATGAACTGTAATTTTACAACTAGCCAAAAACAAAATATGATCGATCTCTTGCTGATATCATCTATTTGCACTAAGATTCAGGAGATGAATTATAAAATACTAACATGATGGTACTATACCCCCACAGAGACTACATAAATTGTATCCGGAAATATCAGACCGGTGCTGGAAATGTATGGAGGAGAGTGGTACGATGTTACATATTTTTTGGTCGTGCCCAAAAATAACATCTTACTGGAAGGAGGTACGGAACCTTGGTCAAAAATTTACAGACTACAAGATATCGGAGGACCCAGCCTTTTTTTTTACTACATGTTATGAATATACACCTGTTAAAAAAATATAAGAAATCTATCTTACGACACTTAGTAAATGCGGCCAAAGCATGTATTCCACTTAGAGGGAAAAATACGCTACCTCTTACGATTGGAGGGTGGCTTCATAAAGTAGAAGAGATAAGCAAGATGGAAGATCTTACACTTTTAGCACAAAACCAACAAGAAAAAGTATGCGGAGGTATGCAGACAGTGGAATAGGTTTATTGCTTCTGAAGGTTTGATCCCGCTTAATTAATTAAGGTCAGATATAGGTAGTACAATTTAAAATAGTTAACAACTAGTTACCCATCGCCTACTCAGGGTATCACCTACCCTTATTCCGCCCCCCTCCCCCCCCCCCCCTGCCAAGATTTTTTTCTTTTTTTTTTACTTCTTTGGGTTTTTGTTTATACTGAGAAAATGGATAGGGCGATCTCAGATACAGCGAGCGGAGGTGGTCCATCTGCTCACTGCAAAATAAGGGTGCAGGGAGGGTGCTATGAAGGATATGATTATTATTCTTTGATTTAGTATTTTGATATATCTGTTATGTAACTGTTTATATATGATTGTTATGAGAATCTGGTATCACCCTTGGTGGTAGAAATAAAGTATTTGAAAAAAAAAAAAAAAATCCTCGTGGCCGATATTCGCTTTTGACTGTAGCATTTGAAAAGAGCAGAGCTCGTCCCCTGCAAATAGGTCCCCAAATGTTTGAAGTCCAGCTGCTGCCCATGAATCAATTATTAAGTCCGTACATAAGAGGCTTATCGTAGATAGAGGTATTGAGGCAAGGAGAGATTTGGGTACCCCTTGGGATGTTTGAAGGACGGAGTTCCAAACTTTAGTGATTGCATTTACCATATAAAAAAGGTAGGAATGAGGCAGTGTTTTAAGTCATAGTGCTGCTAGAAATTGTTTGGTGGGGCAGCCAATTGCGGCTTTTTCCATTTGTTTTTTTTTTTCTCTTTTCGGAGGGTGCATGTGATCAGCACAGGGCCAAACAGCAATGTCCAGACAGAGGGCATGGGGTGCTGCATCCTCATAAAACAATCATGGGAGAATGAAAACTCCTTCTACAAGATTTAACCAGACACTCATAGAAGTCACAAGACTGCTATATACTGCTGATGAGAAAAAAAAAAAGGTACAGTATTTACCAGTTTGTATTTACTAAAACAATTGCATTTCCATGTTCTGTATACTGTGGGGGACCAGATATAGTAAATGCAGGTTCTGGGTTTGGTAACACTTTAAAGTATAGCAATATATTTAAACACTACAGCATTTAAACTGGGAGGCATAACTAGGTGTATAAATTTAATGCATATATAAAAAACATTTTTATAATAAATGGCACACGGTTTGACATGTACACATACCTTCCAAATATATAGGACATTCCCATTTCTCTCCACATTAACAATTCGCAGTGTCCTCGAGCACTTTGCCAGGTTATCTGTAATGTAATATACTGTATTAAAATATTTGAGAAAAAAAAAAAAAAAAACACACACACACACACACAGAAAACAAAAAGGCACTTCACATGGTATTTGGACAACTCTTTCTATGGTAATAATAAGGCTTAGCATAAGGTGACCAGATTTTTTAAATGAAATCCAGGGACATATTTTTTTTCCTTTTTTACTAGCAATGGCGGCGATCAGAGACTCATAGCGGGACAGCAAAATTGTGGCGGACAAATTGGACACCAATGCCTCGCACACACGGCCAGACTTCACTTTTTTTGTCGGAAGTCCGGACCTTAGATAGAGAACCTGTTCTCTTTGTTTCCGACAGGATCACGGCGGACTTTTGCATGGTCAAAAATCCGACCGTGTGTACAAGGCTTTAGCGACACTTTGTGGCACCAATAAAGTGATCAGTGCTAAAAATATGCACCGTTACTGAACTAATGACACTGGTTGGGACGAAGATAACATCTAGGGCAGGGGTCTCAAAGTACCGGCCTGCGGGCCATTTAAGGCCGTGGACCGGTAATAAATGGCCCGCAGGCAGAACCGTGGAAGCGGTTCGCGGTAAATCACACGGTCCCGGCAAAAGTCCCGTGAATCTGTACCCCTATGTGCTGGGCCCTGTACCCTGATGTGTGCTGTGCCCTGATGTGCTGTACCCTGATGTGCTCTGCCCTGTACCCTTATTTGCTGTGCCCTGAGACTTGATGTGCTGTGCCATGATGGTGAGTGGTCAGTGTGTAGTGTAGTGGTCTGTCGGCAGTGTGCAGTGCAGTGGTCCGTGTGCAGTGCAGTGCACTGCATTCCTGTTCAAATCACATGCGATTCTTCAGCAGTGCAAATTAAACCATTAATTCTGTATGGCTCAAATCGCACCAAAGTGTTACAGGACCCTTTTTTTTTTGGCCACCCCTGAATCAATTCTGCAAATCACACTGCGGTTTGCGAACTGATTTCAGTGTGTCGTTACCTTAACATACACACCTGCATCGGTTCACATAAACGGGGTGTGATTTGGATGTGGTGCGTAAGTAGTGAGCAAATTTGGTGTGGAAGTGCATTGGAGTATTTGTATATAATGAAAAGACAGTAGTGGAGTGATGGGGGAGGGGGATGGACAGAGTAAGGAGTGCGTTAGGGTCCTTTGACACATTCAAGTCTGTCAGTTTTTCAGGTGGACCTGATCAGACGCTCCATTCACCTCTATGGAGTGACGGATGTCAATGGTGACATGTCCGCTGGCATCCAAATCACTAATCCAGGTGGATGGAAACTATTTTCCATCCCTCCTTATGGAAAGAAAAAAGAGGGAGATAAAGAATACTAGAGGAATGAAAGTAATGGAGGATAGAAAAGGTGGAGGAATATAAGGCACAAGGATTGTTGGATTGACAGTATGATGGAGGGAGGAATGGAGTAAAAGATAAAAGGATGGCGTTATGGAAAGATGAAAGAAAGGAGGGATAGAGTAACAGAGGGATGAAAGTGATGGAGGGTGAAGGATTGGCGGGACCTGCAACAGAGGGATGGAAGTGATGGAGGGTGAAGGATTGGCGGGACCTGCAACAGAGGGAGGGATGGAGACAGGAGGTCTTTAGAATTGGGGACATACATTCTTGTGATCCTGGTGGCTACCTGGGATTCCCCTCACTTTCTCTGGTGGCTATTAAACAGAAATTAAGGGGAAATCTCTCCAGTGGTGACAAACTGATGGGTTACAATAACCCACCCCTACTATATCAAAAATAACATGTTTTTTTACCTGAATATCCGTCTTAAACCACTGTACTAACTGCATACTGCACTTGTTTGTAGCTTAAGTACTGAAATTTGCACGGAAAACTGTAATTCTGTAATTTTTAGAAAATGCCAATAAAAACTTGACTGTGCCAGTAAATTTTTAATTTCGCGTCAGTAAATTTCAGTCTGGTAGGCTGGCAACACTGATCATGGGAAATGTAGTCCCGAGGATTGGCGGCCCCAGGTGTGTCCACAGAGAGCAGGCTTCAGCCCCCAGCATGCATACACTCTGCTGGGGGGGGGGGGGCTGTAACCAGGAGAAAGCAGAGGAATTGACCGATAATAGAAGAAAAATAAATAAAAGGACTGTGCTGGGGGAAGCCAGAGAGGTAGCCATGCTATACCCCTGTACCCACACCACCAGAGAGGGAGCCACGCTATACCCCTGTACCACCACAGAGGGAGCCACGCTATACCCCTGTACCCACACCACCAGAGAGGCAGCCACACTATACCCCTGTACCCGCACCACCAGAGAGGGAGCCACGCTATACCCCTGTACCCGCACCACCAGAGAGGGAGCCACGCTATACCCTTTACCTATATGCAGCGCAGACCCTTTTATATAAATGGGTTGCATTTGGTGAGTGGTAGTGCAGGCCCCAGTGCATTACTTTGCCCAGTGGCCCACAATGCTATTAAGATGGCCCTGCCCAGGACTGTCTTCATACCGCAGCAGTGACAGGTTCCACACACTCCACCTTCCTCCCCTCTCTGTTCTGACCAGTCCCTCATTATATGGGCTGTTTGCACCTGGGAAAACAACCTGCTGGCTGTTTATAAGATCTGGACACAGGGTTGGAGATCCCCTCCCACCCAAGTCTGAGGGATCTCCAAACTACAGAGGCCCATTCTAAACTAGCAAAACCTGGAGAAAAACTGACAGCAGTTTTCTCCATTTAATCTCTACACTATGTAGTCTTGCGGTTTGCAGATATGCAAACCATGTGTCCCTTTTACCTCCAAATTCATAGGGACACACACATATACATTTTTTTTTTTTTTTTTTTTTTAATGCTCAAGTGACCAGCAAGATTTATAAAATGAAAATGGGGAGGGGGAAAACATGAAAAGGCACTCACATATGCCATCATCCGTAATATTCAATAGAAACAGTTATTTATCAGTCACAAAACCTAACAGGGCGGACTTTACAGGCAAAGACGGGAAAAGAACTTGAAGAAAAAAAATATACTTTAATACAAAAATTAATAAGATACATAAAAATCACATAGATAATACAATAAATTTCAAAATATCCTTTCGTCTACGTGTTTCGCCCGCTGGCTTCCTCAGGACGAGGTAGGAAAATTTTAAGAATAGGATATTAAATATTTAATTTTTCAATATCAAGATGACCATCTGATATCCAGTACATCAGGATGTTAATACTTCTAGATAAGTCAAAAATAGTTTGTATGTGGCTAGTAGAGAAAAACACTTTTATAGCCAAACTGAGGAGATACAGTGCAGAAAATAAGTATTTGAACACCCTGCTATTTTGCAAGTTCTCCCACTTGGAAATCATGGAGGGGTCTGAAATTGTTATCGTAGGTGCATGTCCACTGTGAGAGACAATCAAAAAAAAAATCCAGAAATCACAATGTATGATTTTTTTAACTATTTATTTGTATGATACAGCTGCAAATAAGTATTTGAATACCTGTCTATCAGCTAGAATTCTGACCCTCAAAGACCTGTTAGTCTGCCTTTAAAATGTCCACATCCACTCCATTTATTATCCTAAATTAGATGCACCTGTTTGAGGTCATTAGCTGCATAAAGACACCTGTCCACCCCATACAATCAGTAAGAATCCAACTACTAACATGGCCAAGACCAAAGAGCTGTCCAAAGACACTAGAGACAAAATTGTACACCTCCACAAGGCTGGAAAGGGCTACGGGGAAATTGCCAAGCAGCTTGGTGAAAAAAGGTCCACTGTTGGAGCAATCATTAGAAAATGGAAGAAGCTAAACATGACTGTCAATCTCCCTCGGACTGGGGCTCCATGCAAAATCTCACCTCGTGGGGTCTCAATGATCCCAAGAAAGGTGAGAAATCAGCCCAGGACTACACGGGCGGAGCTGGTCAATGACCTGAAAAGAGCTGGGACCACCGTTTCCAAGGTTACTGTTGGTAATACACTAATGCCGCGTACACACGGTCGTTTTTTGCGATGAAAAAAAACGACGTTTTCTGTGAAGTAAAAAAACTACGTTTTTGAAACGTCACTTTTCAAAGACAATTTTGCATACACACCATCGTTTTTTCACAAAAAGCAAGGTTACGTTCACCACTCTTTTCCATTGAAGCTCGCTTCATAACTAGCTTCTGGGCATGCGCGGGTTGAAAAACGTCGCTTTGAACGACGTTTTTGCTACACACGGTGACTTTTTGTGAAACAAAAAACGACGTTTTGAAAAACGACACAAAAAAATTCAAGCATGTTGGAATTTTTTTTTGGTCGTTTTTTTGAAGACAAAAAACGACGTTTTGCCCACACACGATCAATTTAAATGACGTTTTAAAAAACGTCGTTTTTTTTCATCGCAAAAAACGACCGTGTGTACGCGGCATAAGACGTCATGGTTTGAAATCATGCATGGCAAGGAAGGATCCCCTGCTTAAACCAGCACATGTTAAGGCCCGCCTTAAGTTTGCCAATGACCATTTGGATAATCCAGAGGAGTCATGGGAGAAAGTCATGTGGTCAGATGAGACCAAAATAGAACTTTTTGGTCATAATTCCACTAACCGTGTTTGGAGGAAGAAGAATGATGAGTACCATCCCAAGAACACCATCCCTACTGTGAAGCATGGGGGTGGTAGCATCATGCTTTGGGGGTGTTTTTCTGCACATGGGACAGGGCGACTGCACTGTATTAAGGAGAGGATGACCGGGGCCATGTATTGCGAGATTTTGGGCAACAACCTCCTTCCCTCAGTTAGAGCTTTGAAGATGGGTCGAGGCTGGGTCTTCCAACATGACAATGACCCGAAGCACACAGCCAGGATAACCAAGGAGTGGCTCTGTAAGAAGCATATCAAGGTTCTGGCGTGGCCTAGCCAGTCTCCAGACCTAAACCCAATAGAGAATCTTTGGAGGGAGCTCAAACTCCCAGAAACCTGACTGATCTAGAGAAGATCTGTGTGGAGGAGTGGGCCAAAATCCCTCCTCCAGTGTGTGCAAACCTGGTGAAAAACTACAAGAAACGTTTGACCTCTGTAATTGCAAACAAAGGCTACTGTACCAAATATTAACATTGATTTTCTCAGGTGTTCAAATACTTATTTGCAGCTGTATCATACAAATAAATAGTTAAAAAAATCATACATTGTGATTTCTGGATTTTTTTTTTGATCATGTCTCTCACAGTGGACATGCACCTACGATGACAATTTCAGACCCCTCCATGATTTCCAAGTGGGAGAACTTGCAAAATAGCAGGGTGTTCAAATACTTATTTTCTGCACTGTACCTCCATCTAATACCAGAACCAAAACTGATCAATGGTAGACTTGTCAGATCTAATAAATTGCCATAACGTCGAAAGAACCGGGACCAGAACAATGGAGAGAGGAGCCACAATGGGAAATATATCCAGGTTGTATAAAAATTAAAATATAGTGAATATATTGCGCCAAAAAATTCTGAATGAATAAATTTTAGGCAGCCAACACTATATCAATAGGTTGGGCAAATAAACTCAATAATCCGTTTTAGGGAAGCCTTTTTAGGGTAGATCTATTGAATGTAGAGGTATGGTGCATCCCAGGGCATAGCCAGTGGTTCTGGTATTAGATAGAGGTATCTCCTCAGTTTGGCTATAAAAGTGTTTTTCTCTACTAGCCACATACAAACTATTTTTGACTTATCTAGAAGTATTAACGTCCTGATGTACTGGATATCGGATGTCATCTTGATATTGAAAAATGAAATATTTTATATCCTATTCTTAAAATGTTCCTACCTCGTCCTGAGGAAGCCAGCGGGCGAAACGCGTAGACGAAAAGATATTTTCACATTTATTGTGTTATCCATGTGATTTCATGTATCTTATTAATTTTTGGTATTAAAATATATTTTTTCTTAAAGTTCTTTTCCCGTCTGTGCCTGTAAAGTCCGCCCGGTTACTGTTTTCTAGCAGTCACAAAACCTATCAGCAAGATTTATGTTCTTTATAATTTTGACTTGGGTGCCTTGAGATTTGGTATACTTGTAAGGGGTGCCTTGACTGAAAACAAGGTTGAGGAATGCCAACACAGAGACATAGAATAAGGGCACAAGGACCAAATTATCTGACAGTCAATAGGCCCGCAATCTTATGGCTCAGTTTACAACTGACTTATGCGATTTAGTGAACATGGCAGCCACCGTAGAAATGAATTTGAGCGCTTGGCTGAGTTTGTTGACCCAGTTTAAATGCAAAAATCCACCTTTAATATTCAGTGTGAATGGATAAATGAACCAAGCATTAGCAGAATGGCCATTTGTAATGCAAAAAAAAAAGAAGAAAATCAGAATTTCCCATGCTCTGTCTGAATGTATAGTATTGGAATTTGTATTGCCTTGGTGTTGGTGATGCACATAAAAAAAAAAAAAAAAAAAAAACAAGAAAAAAAAAAAAAAAAAAAAAACTGATAAATTAAGTAGCATATGATCAGCATAAAAGCACAGCCTTTGTTTCAGTTATATGGATACTGTTCAAACAGTGTACCAAGCGGAAGGTAAAAGGAATATCCTAAAGAGGAAATTCCTGTGAGTCACCAACACAAACAAAAACACAGAAAGTCCTCCGACATCACTGGCTGGAATGTCCACTTTGCAGAAGTGATTGTTCTGTTTGCAGGGTTATGAAATTTAGTCCAACAATAAAGGTTGTGGTGGCCAAAACAGAATTAGCAGAACAAATAACTAAAAAGATGAACAAAAACCACCCGCGCCCCCCCCCCCCAAAAAAAATATATATATATTCTGTTAGCCATAGAAAAATATCTGTATGTGTCACAATTCAATAATAGAATACATTGAAACATAATCTAAACAAAAAAAATATATAATCTAAACAAAAAAAAATATAATCTAAACAAAAAAAAATATATATATATATATTTAAAAAAAAGTCAGCTTACAGTAGGCAATGACCTGTAGCATTTACTGTATATTTTAGATGAATGCAGAATAATTATTTCTGATTTTTTAGAATACTTCACAAAAAAATTTACAAACATGTCAAGTGCAATGATCATACAAAGTGTGCCAATCAAGAACCACCAAACAAATCTGGAAAATACATGGCAGGCAGCGGTGTATAAGTAAGTAAGTGCATCCAAAGGTTTGTGAAATTGGGTATATTTTTTGCTAAGAAAGGCAAAAGGGACTGGGCACGTTTTGAAAAAGTAGGGGTCTAGGTATAATAAGTCCTTTCACCAAACATTCACACACTTTCTAAATAGCAAAAATTGGTGAATGCAAAAAGACCCAAGGCCTCATGCACACACACACACACACACACACACAAAACAAGCCTGGCGCTCCTTAAAGTGGCAGGAAATACGCCCGGTGTGCATGAGATCCTATTGTTCAAGTCAAGCCCACAAAACTTGCATCTGACTGGTTCCTAGGTGCTATGGCACTTTGCCCATAGTCATTGCTTCCTGTGAAGTAAACCCCTATTCAAATATTAACCAATGGTTATTTTGGTCTCTCAGGGATGGATAAATAAACGGTAACAGAGGAGCTAAAATATTAAATTGCTGCTCCATGGTCCCTGCAGTTTAAGTCCATTGTCAAAGATTAGGCAATTGGTCACAAGCAGGGGCGGACTGACCATTGAGAAACCCGGGCACTGCCACTAGGGGGCACCATCAGGGTTGCCAGGCTCAGTAAAACCAGGGACAGTATGTAAAAATCAGTGTTTTTTTTTACATCTGTCTCTGATATGTCCGAACCCACATGCTTTTGATGTGAAAATCCTGAGATTTTAGCTGCCCCGCCTCTGCACTGCCTCCTGGCATGGTGGCCATCTGTAAGCCTGGGGGCCCCATAATCTTCTATTGCCCAGGGGCCCCACGAGTTGTCAGTCCGCCCCTGGTCACAAGTAAAAATATTGAAGAAGAAAAATAGTTCTTCCCCTTTAGTAGAGAGCATGTGATCTCATGCCTAGGCCTTTGCTCATAACCAGCACTGAAAGTGAGCATGAAGCAGCATTTTCTCCATAAATGTTATTTTTATTAGCCCTGCTGTTACCATTTAGTCCCCTTTTACATTTATACGACTTGTACTACAAAATCGTATGACAAGTCATTCTCCATGATTTTCAATGAACACCATTCATATTGGCACGACTTTAAATAGTGCCGACTTCAAAGTAGTCCCTGCACTACTTTGGTCCAACTTCCATGCGAGTTATTGTCCATAGACCTCAATGTTAAACCCTCAAGTAGCATGCAAATCGTACCTGAATAATATAGACACGATTTTAGTACAACTTTGTAAGCACAAGCAGCTTTTTAACCCTTGTCCCACCCAATCCTTTCAGCATAGTAGCCCCTCTTAGTCCCCTTTCACACTTATACGACTTGTCTCACGATTTTGGACTGCAAAAATGGTATGACAAGTCATTCTCCATTATTTTCAATGACTACCATTCATACTGGCACGAGTTTAAGGTGTGCCTACTTCATAGTCCTTGCACTGGTCCGATTTTGATGCTACTTACACAGGCATTAATTAAAATCGCGGCAAAATCACGGTAAAAATCGGGCGACTTTGAAGTCGTACAAGTGTGAAAGGTGTCTTAAGCACATTTCTCCACCACACATTCACTTCCTGGTTATTCCCTCAGGAACAATGTGCTCCAAACAGGTAAAAAAAAAAAAAAAAAAAAGTCCGATAATGAGCAAATCATTCAATTTATCCGTGAGTGTCCAGCTATTTATGATTTGTGGGAAATTGAAGGACGAAATCTGGACAGCCGCACTCCGAAATCACTTAAAATAAGTTGTCTTTTATTTTTCAACTGTACACACAGTCACTGCAACCAACAAAATACAGTATGGCCGATGCGTTTCGCACTTACAATCAGTGCTTAGTCATGGCTAAAAAAGGTTCACACTAAAATGACATATATACTCAAACACATAATCACATGAGAAAAGATCCGCCTATGGCAGTAAAAGATTAATTAAGTAATTAAACACTAAATCAAACCAGCTGAAGGGGGTAGGGCCTCCCTCAAAATTAACACTTTCAAGTAAAAAAACATAAACACCCAACCAGCGCTTATATGATTGGAACCATAATAACTATGCTGGGAGGGCCAGTAGATTTTATTTTTTTATTGTGGCAGTAGACCACATACTTTTATACTAGATCATCATGCATATTACTATATAAATCCTGTATAATAATAATAATATTACGGTCAGAAACTGACCGGCTATAGTTTTGCCATTTTTTAACATAGCTAAAATAACCGTTCATTATGGCACTAGACCCCAGACTTTTACACTAGATCATCATACATTTGCATGACGGATCTATCACTAATATTTGCACTATGGTCACAAATGAATGTTTCTTTTGAGCTCCTCTAAGATATTAGGGTCGCGAATACCTTTAGTGACCTAGCCATACGGTTATAGTTTTGACATTTTTTTAACATAGTGAAAAGGACCGTATATTATGGCATTAGACCACAGACTTTTATACTAGATCATCATGCATTTGTATGATGGATCCATCACTAATATTTATACTACGGTCAGAAACTGACCGGCTATAGTTTGGCCATTTTTTAACATAGTGAAAATGACCGTTCATTATGGCACTAGATCACAGACTTTTACACTAGATCATTTTTTTTTTGGAACACATTACACTTAGAAGCTTAAGATTTAATCCTTTCACGCAGTCACTATGGACACTTTTTGCCACATTTCACAAGGACAGCATCACTTACTATTATTAATTAACTATTATTATTAATTTTTCACTTCATAGTCGGTCCATTTCCATAGTCTGTCCATGTTTCTACACAGTTTAGACCAATCTACTGGCCCTCCCAGCATAGTTATTATGGTTCCAAACATATAAGCGCTGGTTGGGTGTCACATTGAAACACCTGGCAAAGTGAAGAATGGCGCATCACACCTGTCAAGTATATGCTTGCAAACTTTAGACACATGGATTGTGGTTTTAATTAAGATTTTATAGGGGTATTTGGATACATACAGGTGTTCCTATATACATTACATGTGTTTATATGTTTTTTACTTGAAAGTGTTAATTTTGAGGGAGGCCCTACCCCCATTCAGCTGGTTTGATTTAGTGTTTAATTACTTAATTAATCTTTTACTGCCATAGGCGGATCTTTTCTCATGTGATTATGTGTTTGAGTATATATGTCATTTTAGTGTGAACCTTTTTTAGCCATGACTAAGCACTGATTGTAAGTGCGAAACGCATCGGCCATACTGTATTTTGTTGGTTGCAGTGACTGTGTGTACAGTTGAAAAATAAAAGACAACTTATTTTAAGTGATTTCGGAGTGCGGCTGTCCAGTTTTTCGTCCTTCAATTTGCTATCATTAGCATTGCCAGCACCTTGGTGGTTCAACAACCCTTGATTGCACACGGGGCTCACCTGGAGCAGTGAGAAATTTGTCCATTTATGATTTGTGTGACCCAAACTACAAAGACAATATCCCACTGACCACCAATGGAAGGGACACTCTTCCCACTGACCACCAATGGAAGGGACACTCTTCCCACTGACCACCAATGGAAGGGACACTCTTCCCACTGACCACCAATGGAAGGGACACTCTTCCCACTGACCACCAATGGAAGGGACATTCTTCCCACTGACCACCAATGGAAGGAGCATTCTTCATTATGGACCCAAAATTGACCCCTATCTTCACGATTCGCAATGATGGGATGTACTCAATATCGACGTCTTCTCCGCCTCTGCTTCTCCTCCTCTTCTTCCTCACGCACTGCTACAGCAGCAATGACAACTGCGGTGACAGGAAAAGGAATTGCCCCACACCATGTATGTTTTCATTGGTTAATGCCAAAGTTGAAGTTGTACTGATCCAAATCACAACCCCAAAATTGCGGCAAAAATCGCAAGACTTTGAAGTCGTATAAATGTGAAAAGGGACCTTAGTTATCTATCCCTAAAAAGACTTCAGAATAAGCACAAATAGACAAAATCACTTTATGGATGAAACCTTAAAAGGGGTTGTAAATGTCAATTTGTTTACCTAAATAGCTTCCTTTACCTTAGTGCAGTCCTCCTTCACTTACCTCATCCTTCCATTTTGCTTTTAAAATGTCCTTATTTCTTCAGAGAAATCCTCACTTCCTGTTCTTCTGTCTGTAACTACACAGTAATATGGCGATTTCTCCCTGGTGTGGAGTGTCGTGCTCGCCCCCTCCCTTGGACTACAGGAGAGAGTCAGGATGCCCACTAACACACAGCTCATTTCTCTATCTGCAATGTAGAGAGCGTCCTGACTCTCCTGAAGTCCAAGGGGGGTTCAAGCATGACATTCCACACCAGGGAGAAATCCTAGCATTACTGTGTGGAGTTAGACAGAAGAACAGGAAGTGAGGATTTCTCAGAAGAAATAAGGACATTTAAAAGCAAAATCAAAGGATGAGGCAAGTGAAGGAGGACTGCACTAGGGTAAAGGAAGCTATTTAGGGAAAAAAAAAATTAAAAATTGGACCTTTACAACCTCTTTAAAATGGAGAACCTCAGTCAATAGTGTTAACTAGCATTTACTAGTACAATGAGTAAACTAGTAATTGCGTTCTGAATTGTATGGTTTTACATACAGTACATATAAAAAAATACATAGTACAGTAAGCATCACAATATGCTTGTGCATGCAATCGGTTGGTAAAAAAAAAAAAAAAAAAGTCTACTACATACCCAGGGGGAGCTTCCACAAGTGTACCAGTTACCCATTTCACATTGCCACAACCAATAAAGGGCACTGGTTCTAGGCATTACAACAATTTGTCCAACCTTTGGAACAAAAATGTATTCCTTTTGTTCGGCCCTGCTGAGCCCTTCCGATGTCTCGCAGGATCATTTCATCACACAAATCTGTCATAGTGGTGATGATTTTGAGGGTATGCCACCTGCAAAATTTAGCCCTCTCTTGGTCATTGCGTCTCTCAAGGTAACCCATGTGAATCTCGAACAATCCCTGTGGTGACCCCACTTTGCGTTGTGAGTTGGACTGGCCAGTAGACCATACTTACTGACCTCACAAGTTAAATCTTTTTTTTTTTTTTTTTAAATCGAACTGCCTCACTGAGTCCAAAGAAGGATTTTATTCCAAACATATGTGCAACAGCCAAAGCATTTGGGAGCCACAGGTTGCCCCCTTCATCAGGACATAAAAAGGAGATCTGCAAGTATGGACTTGGACTGCAATTTTTAATTTGGATAAAATATGAAATCTAAATGAATGAGATGACCTCAGTAACTGGCAAGTGTTTTTTTTATAGGGAGATAGGTTCCCCACTAAACCCCATGGTCTATGAACCGCAAGTCGCATCAAAGTGGGACCAAAGTAGTGCAGGGACTACTTCGAAGTCACACAGATATGAATGATACTCTTTGGAAATCATGGGGTACGACTTGTCATGTGACTTGGGACTGAAAAGTCACACAAGTGGAAACCAAGCCTGAAGGATGCATCAATTGGTTTCATTGAGCCATACAGTAGCTTTGCTATGGCCACTATCGCTACATTCTGGCTAAAATCATCCTGTGTGAAAAGGACATTATTCTCCGTCCGTTATGTGGGAGGACAGAGCTTACTTTCACAGTGCAATGACATTGGACGCAACTATTTACTTAGTTAGGACAGCTGTGTTTACTAGAAGACATTGCTCAGGGTTAGATGAGGTAGCACTATTCATTTACAATGTTCACTTTTTTGTTTTTCTATTGTTAGGCAACCTCAAGACATTTGCTGGAAAGAAAATGCATCAAAAGAACTAAGGTGGGAACAGGGTTCAGGGGTTTAGCGCAGTCAAAACCTATTTTTTGTGTAAAAAGTAACCATGAAAGGAGAGGATAGACATTTTGGTTTGAGTAATTGAACAGTAGACCTGCATAGGAAATTGAAAAAAAAAAAAAAATTATATAAAAAATACACACACAAAATTCCCCCCTTTCTTTTCAAACCAGTTTGGCCCTGTACACACGATCAGACATGTCCAATGAAACTTGTCAGATGGACCGTTTTCATCGGACCAGGCTGAAGTGGTCTGTTGGTCTGATGTGCGTACACACCATCGGACCAAAATCCCATCGGACCAGAACGCGGTGACATAGAACACAGCGACGTGATGAAAAAACTAAGTTCAATGTTTCCAAGCATGCGTCGACTTGATTCTGAGCATGCGCGGGTTTTTGGTCCGATGATTTTGTGTGCTAACCATCGAACCTGTCCGGCGGACAGGTTTCAGCGGACATGTTTTCAAGCATGTTTTGAAACTTTGGTCCTCTGGAAAACGGTCCGATAGGCCGTACACACCATCGAACATGTCCGCTGAACCTGGTCTGCGGACCAGTTTCAGCGGACATGTTCGATCGTGTCTACGCGGCCTAAAACATTTTTAACCACTTAAGGACCCCCGCACACACATATACGGCCACAGAATGGCACAAGGGCGTAAATTTACGTCCCCGCCTAAGTGCGGTTCGGGGGTCCCATCGGGACCCCCTCCGCGGCGTGCGGGGGTCCCCCTGGCTCCGGGAGCGATCCGGGATGAGCGGGCGGATGTCGGCGTTTACCCGCCCCCCCGCGATCGCTCCCAGCCAATGCGCGCGCTCCCAGGTCCTGTCACTTCCTCCTCCTGTGTTTACACAGGAAGGAGGAAATGATGCAATCTCTCATCGCAGCGGTGTTTCCCACCGCTGCTGATGAGAAGACATCACAAGTAACTGTGCACCAACACAACACTGACACACACTCACATAGGCACATTAACCCCTTGTGATCGCTTCCCCCACCCCCCCTGTCACAGTGTCACTGAATGCAGTGATCTAATCACTGCATTTAGTGTCAGTGTGACAGGCAGTGTAAAAAACAGTTAGTGTTAGGTCCAGGGTATCCCCCCCACCCCCCCTAATAAATTTTTAACCCCCTGATCACCGCCCTAGTTAACCCTTTCACTCCCTATTGCCAGCATCACTAAGCGATCATTTTTCTGATCGCTGTATTAGTGTCGCTGTTCCCGCTAGGTAGCTATTTTTTTTTATTGCGATTTTTTTTTTTACTAAAGACATGTGGCTAAATAAATTTTGGCCTAAATGTTTGACTAAAATTTAGTTTATTTGATTTTTTTTTTAACAAAAAGTAAAAAATAGTGTTTTTCAAAAATGTCGCTCTATTTTTGTATATAGCGCAAAAAAAAAAAAAAAAAATCGCAGAGGTGATCAAATACCACCAAAAGAAAGCTCTATTTGTGGGAAGAAAAGGACGCAAATTTTGTTTGGGAGCCACGTCGCACGACCGCGCAATTGTCTGTTAAAGCGACGCAGTGCCGAATCGCAAAAACACCTTGGGTCATTTACCAGCGTATTGGTCCGGGTCTTAAGTGGTTAAATAAAATACACATGTACACAGATAATATATGACAAAGGGGGTGGAACTAATAGAAAGTGTGGTGTCAACAGTCACGTATGCTTTTGAGGATCACCAAATACAGCCTTGATAGCGAGGCACTAACTGACGTACACACGGTTTGAATTTCCGACAACAAATGTTCGATGTGAGCTTGTTGTCGGAAAATCCAACCGTGTGTATGCTCCAATTGGACATTTGCTGTCGGAATTTCTTGTCGGAAATTCTGACACACAAAAATCCACGCATGCTCGGAACAAGTAGTAGTGTTTATGGAGTTTTCTATTACTTGCACATATGTTTTTTTCCCTCTTAACTGTATGATTATTACAATGATCTTATGCACTGATGCATGCAGTGATATGCCATCAGTGCAGTTATCACAGAGAATATATATTTATTGTGACACAGTCATTTGTATGGTGACACTTGTGTGCCTGGTTTCCACTTTTATAATGCGTTCTGTCAGTCACATGTCACATTCCACAGGCTATGCCACCTAAGTGACAATTGTTTTCTGCTCCAGAAGAGCCTTTACAGAATCTCAGCTATAAAAACAAAATAAAAAATGTTAAAAAGTAGTAAATAAAAAGATTGTTTAGACATTTTAATAGATAAGTGCACTCATCTTAAGCCCCCCATCCCCATGCTGTGCGGTTGTGTCATGCCACCTGCAACTCAGCTGTCTGGGGCTCCTGCGGTCGAGTCTTCTCAGACCCGTTATGCACCACAGTGGAGATGGATTAGAACCAGGGTGGATATAAATCAATGATTAAAAAAAAAAAAAAAAAAAAAGATTATCAAATTTATCCTAATAAAAATCCCTTTGGAGTAAACATCTATAGAGTATCAATGATGTATGAAAAATTTGCCTTTAAAAAGGTTCCCTTAAACAAAAAAAAAACAAACACACACACACACGTTATACTTGCCTCCACTGTGCAGCTCGTTTTGTACACAGTGACCCCGATCCTGTCTTCTGGGGGGTCCCTTGTGGCTGTCTCGGCTCCTCCCTGCATCAGCTAACCCCATTCATGGGAAGCTCTCTCCCAAGAGGGTTAGCTTGCGGGCGTGCTCCTGTGATACAGCCGGCGGCCATAGCCACCGACTGTATCACACGGCCCAGCCCCCCGGCGCACTGCATCAGCATAAGCCAATGGCTGTGCTGTTATCAGTCTAGCCAATCGATGGTCCCAGAACTCAGAGGAGAAAAGGACGCCGGGGGACATGCACAGCAGTTTCGTGCTCAGGTAAGTAAAAAAAGGGGGGGGGCTGGGAGGGCCATCATTGCCAGGTTTTGTTCACCTTAATGTATATGAAAAAAAAAAAAAAAAAACACCACCTTTACAACCCCTTTAATATCACTTTAAAATAGCTGGTGATTCATAGCAGCAGTTTAATCTTGGCAATAAAAAAAAAATAAGTAACCTGTGGGATAAAGCAAAGAAAATGTGGGGTGAATTCTCCCTTCTGAGCTATTGTATTCTGACAACAGGGAGACTTCCCCGCCATCAGAATATAATGATCAGTGCTCGCGATGCTGATTGAGCAGGGAAAACCCAAGAGGGTGGTTATAGAGAAGACAAATGGTAGATCGACTTCTCTACCATCGCAGTGCCCATACACGGACTGAAATTCAGCCAGTCCTTGATGAACCGGACAAATTTGATTCTTTCATGGCCAGCTTTACCTTTATGGTGAAAATACATGTTTCGATTTTATTATTCGATCAATAGGTAATTCAATTAAACATTCTAATCAGATGTGGAATAGCCATAACGTTCCTTCTGAATAATGCAGATTAAATCAAATTGAGTCAACTGGCCAGGTCAGAAAATTATTAATCGTTTTCCCTCGACTGCCAGCGCCGAGACACTGTTCATGAATACGACGGTCTATCAATACATCAGATTACATGGTGAAAACAGACACGCAATCCAATTGCAAGTTCCTATTGTATCTCATCATTTGAAATCCACTTTCCCGTGTGTAGCATATCGATTGAATGAGTTGTCAACCATAGCTCAATTAACCCAATCAAAAAAGAGTATTTGTTTATTTTGCGTTATACAGTAAAAGCCCATTCACACAGGGGCAACACGACTTCCAGCACGACTTGAGTATGAATCATCAGGCAACTTCAAGTCCCCTCCAGGACAGGAGGCTTTCCAGTGGCCAATCAAACAACAATCAGCTCTGTGGGAGGGAGGGGTTTGCCTGAGAAATGCATGTTCTCTTCCTGTATTGTTGCATTAGTTAAGACACTGATCTGACTTCTGAGGCGACTTTCATTGAAATCAATGGGTACAAGTTGCCTAGAAGTCGGATTGAAGTAGTACAGATACCTTTTCTGAAGTCGGAGCGACTTCGGTAGTGTACGTTAAGACGGCTCCCATTCATTTTCTCAACCGTGCGACTTGGGGCAACATGAAGTCGAATCCCAGGTCGCCCTTGTGTGAACCGGCTTTAAGGGTGGCCATACATAAATGATGGATCTCTTTTCCAAACTATCAATAAATGTAAAAAAACAATTAACAGTATAACCAGTGGCGGCTGGTGATCAACATTTTTTGGGGGGGGCACAAACAAACGAAAAAAAACAAACAATTGCAGCCTCACTGTGCCCAACAATTCCAGCCACTGTGCCCTGACATTGTCGCCACTGTGGCCCGTAAAATGCCGGTAACCTGATTGGCTGAGGTCGTCGGCTCTGATAGGCACTTCTGCAGCCGCCGTTATTCAGATGGCCGACGCTCACCAGGGGGCTGGCCATCTGAATATTCGGCGGCAATACATAGATTCATGCAATGTAATGCATGAATCTATGTATATGGTCAGTGGTGTGTGCGGTAGCCAGAGGGGGCGGCGCTCCAGCGCCCTCTATTGACGCACCGCCACTGGTAATAACCCATTTTATACACAACAATCAGCCATAAGAATTTGACCACCCACTATACCCTTTCAAGGTATGGACTCTTAAGGTATGCCGTGGTATCTGGCACCAAGCTGTCAGCAGCAGATCCTTTAGGTTTCATTCACTTGGCTGTAAAAAAAAATTACCAATGTTGTAACGCATGCGTTTTCTAGATGAAAGGTTCCAGTGTAATGATCAGCAATATACGTAAACCTGTATGTGTACATAATGTTTTTATGATAATATATTTTGTTTTCCCCTTTGTTTAGGCTTAAAGTGGTTGTAAACCCCAAAAAAAATATTTTTTGTTTTAATGTCACAATGTAGAGTATAAGATTTCCTATCATCTGTGCCCAGTCTTGCCACACGGAGTTAATCCAGCGCTGAGTAATCCTCTTTTAAAGTTCAATGCAAATTAACCGGACTTCAGATAAAAACCTGCCAAATTAGGTTAAAGCGGAGGTTCACCCTAAATATAATATCTCCCATGCGATCCAGCATACTGGCGTCAGCGCCAGTATGCTGTTTTTTTTTTTTTTTTTTAATAGCACACTTACTGTATTATTGTAGAATTCCTTTTCTGTCCCCCGCGGTGGACGGCTGTAGTATAGCGCGTCACATCTTCCTAAAATACCCGATATGGACTCGGGTAATCTCGGCGAAAATGCGGCGCCTGCGCACAGACCTAGGAGCTGACTGCGCAGGCGCCGTATTTCTCCGAGTCCTATTTCGGAGGGCGTGACGCGCCATAGCCGTAGGACTCGGAGAAATACGGCGCCTGCGCAGTCAGCTCCTAGGTCTGTGCGCAGGCGCCGCATTTTCGCCGAGATTACCCGAGTGCATATCGGGTATTTTAGGAAGATGTGACGCGCTATACTGGCGCCGTCCACCACGGGGGACAGAAAAGGAATTCTACAATAATACAGTAAGTGTGCTATTAAAAAAAAAAAAAAAACAGCATACTGGCGCTGACGCCAGTATGCTGGATCGCATGGGAGATATTATGTTTAGGGTGAAATACCGCTTTAAGTCCGTTTCTCTGTTTTTGCTTTCAGTAACAGGTTATTTACAAATCTAGCTTGGACATGTTTATCATAACAAGAGGTGATCCAAAGTTCATTGTATATTACTAGGATGTGTTATGATGTTATATCACCTCATGTTATGATAAACAAAACATAACATATGATAAACATGTCCTAGCTATATTTGTAAATAACCTCTCACTCAAAGCAAGAAGAGAAAAAACAGACTTTTGATTTAGGCAGGGTTTTATCTGGAAGGCTGTTCATTTTCACTGAACATAAAAGAGGATTTCTCAGATCTGGATTAACTCTGTGTGGCAAAACTGGGCACAGATGATAGGAAATCTTATACTCTACATTGTGACATGTGGGGTTTACATCCACTTTAATTTACTCACGTACAAACACGTATACATGAGTTTATATGCGTAAGCCTGCCAAGTGTGTTTTCAGGCTTCACCCTGGGCGTTTTGCCGCACTGCACTTAAATTGCACAACCCTTCTGCCAGGTTACTGAGAGAAAGCAGCCTGCTTTTCGCATGTGCAGTAGGGACCCAGCCATGAAGGCCAAAGGCTACACTGCCGTGTTCATTTATCTGCAATTGTGGTGGCAGCACCGACATCGCTGGACTCCAGGACAGGCAAGTGTACTAATGTTAAAAGCCAGCAGTTACATTATGTGTAGCTGCTGACTTTTAATTTTTAAAGGGGTGGGCAGAACTCTGCTTTAAACACCAAAAACTGCTCAAAATACAAAATGGATAATGCTCAACTCCTAACAATCTACAAAAAAAAAAAAAAAAAAAAAAAAAAAAAAAAAGAGAAAGAGGCAGGGTACTCCCAAATTCATATACAAAAAAAACTGAGCTTTATTGCAAAAATTATAAAATATTCATATTGCTCATGCAATCTGCTGTGGGTGTCATCATATTAAGACACAGTTCATGAATAGGAGTGTCTATCAATACATCAGATTATGAGATTACATGGCGACGGACATGATCCAATTGTAAATTCCTATCAATCTCAATTAAACATATTGATCAAATGAGTTGTTAACCATAGCTTGATTAACCCGATCAAAAGAGTATTTGTTCATTTTGTGTTACACAGTATGGGTGGCCAAAAACACTGAGAAATCATGGATTATTTTCCAAACTATCAATAAATGTACCCCCCCCCCCCCCACAAAAAAGCAGTGCGATTTAATCCATACAGAATGAATGGCTTAAATCACACCGCACAGACATTGCATGCGATTTGCACAGAATGCAGTGCGATTCCTGTATGAATTACATGCAATGTGGCACATCTCGGCAGTGTGAACCTAGGCTCATTCTCACAACCATAAAATAAACACATACACACAAGTGTTTTCCAATTAAGGATCTGAACACAGCTGTATTGTTTTCAATGGAGCCATTCATTCACACGCGTTTGTAAGTGTGCAAATTAGGACTACGCATACACATATTTATGCATTAAAATACTTCTATACACACACACACACACACACGTATATTACTGATCATTACACAGGAACTGTTCTCCTGGAAAACGTGACATCAGTGCAATTTTTATGGCCATGTGAAAAAAGCCTTAAAGTGGTTCTAAAGCCTAAACATTTTACATTCCCTGGATTATAACCGGGAGAATTTGGAGGCCAAGTCAACACTTTGACCTCATTGCGTTTTTCAAATAATTCTTGAATTGATCAGACCGGACCACCTTCTTCCATTGCTTTGTGATCCCTTCCTGATACTCATGTACCCACTGTGGGTGCTTTTGAATGTGGACAAAGGTCATTATAGGCCCCTGACCAGTCTGTGGCTGTACAGCCCCATACACAACAAACACTGGATGCGCTGGGTGTTCTGACACCTATCAGAACCAGCATTCACTTGTTCAACAATTGGAGCTACAATATGGGACCAGCAACTTCAGGGACAACATGTTCCCTTGCTGCCCAATACATCCCACCCACTTTCAGGACGTAATTGTTAATCCCTCTACCGGTCATTGGTCATAATGTTATGGCTGATCAGTGTATCTCCATATAGGAAGGTACAAGTCCTATCCATTTTGTACTGATCACTCCCACCCTCCGCAGCAGGCATCCCCTGTGAATAAAAAATGAAGAGTCATCATTACCAGGAGCTCCTTGTGTCACAATCCATGGTATGACATCCCTATGGAGATTGAAGGTGGCATGGAAGTCCAGCAGCATGTCTGCACCTTGTGTGTCTCGTCCTGAAACCTTACACACTCCTCATCCTCTCAGCCAGACTCCTAGTGAATGGACTGCCAATGGAGGGCCGTATATAAACACCGATAGAAGGGAATGCCGACAGGACGAGCACCCAGACAACACAACGACCAATCAGCTCCTCCTCTACCACACGGTTCCTGCACTTCTCCCGTGTTATCCACTTCTATTACCGCGTCCGCACTCAGCCCTAGCTCCTCCCTCCAAAGAGCGCCACACCAATCACAACCCCGGAGAACTCAGCAACTCGGCGCTGTTGGCTGTGGTAGATGTTATATATGAGGGAGGAGTAGCTATAGAAAGATCCCTCCCAGGGGAATGAGGAAATAACATTGGGGAGGGGATTTCCCTGATAGAACGGTGAGAGAGGGGAGGGGTGGGGCAGGAGAGGGAGGTGTGTGAGGGGAGAGGGGGGTTTGTGAAGGGAGAGGGAGGTGTGTGAGGGGGGAGGGAGATAGAAGAGGGAGTGGTGTAAGGGGAGAGGGAGGTGTGTGAGGGGGGAGGGAGATAGAAGAGGGAGTGGTGTAAGGGGAGAGGGAGGTTTGTGAAGGGAGAGGGAGGTGTGTGAGGGGAGAGGGGGGTTTGTGAAGGGAGAGGGAGATAGAAGAGGGAGTGGTGTAAGGGGAGAGGGAGGTTTGTGAAGGGAGAGGGAGGTGTGTGAGGGGAGAAAGGGAGGTGTGTGAGGGGAGAGGGTGATAGAAGAGGGAGGTTTGTGAGGGGAGAGGGAGGTTTGTGAGGGGAGAGGGAGGTGTGTAAGGGGAGAGAGGGAGGTGTGTGAGGGGAGAGGGAGATAGAAGAGGGAGTGGTGTAAGGGGAGAGGGAGGTTTGTGAAGGGAGAGGGAGGTGTGTGAGGATAGAGAGAGAGGGAGGTGTGTGAGGGGAGAGGGAGATAGAAGAGGGAGGTGTGTGAGGGGAGAGGAAGGTGTGTGAGGGTAGAGGGAGGTGTGTAAGGGGAGAGAGGGAGGTGTGTGAGGGGAGAGGGAGATAGAAGAGGGAGTGATGTAAGGGGAGAGGGAGGTTTGTGAGGGGGGAGGGAGATAGAAGAGGGAGTGGTGTAAGGGGAGAGGGAGGTTTGTGAAGGGAGAGGGAGGTGTGTGAGGGGAGAGGGGGGTTTGTGAAGGGAGAGGGAGATAGAAGAGGGAGTGGTGTAAGGGGAGAGGGAGGTTTGTGAAGGGAGAGGGAGGTGTGTGAGGGGAGAAAGGGAGGTGTGTGAGGGGAGAGGGTGATAGAAGAGGGAGGTTTGTGAGGGGAGAGAGGTTTGTGAGGGGAGAGGGAGGTGTGTAAGGGAGAGAGGGAGGTGTGTGAGGGGAGAGGGAGATAGAAGAGGGAGTGGTGTAAGGGGAGAGGGAGGTTTGTGAAGGGAGAGGGAGGTGTGTGAGGATAGAGAGAGAGGGAGGTGTGTGAGGGGAGAGGGAGATAGAAGAGGGAGGTTTGTGAGGGGAGAGGAAGGTGTGTGAGGGTAGAGGGAGGTGTGTAAGGGGAGAGAGGGAGGTGTGTGAGGGGAGAGGGAGATAGAAGAGGGAGTGATGTAAGGGGAGAGGGAGGTTTGTGAAGGGAGAGGGAGGAGTGTGAGGATAGAGAGAGAGGGAGGTGTGTGAGGGGAGAGGGAGATAGAAGAGGGAGGGGAAGGTAGGAGATAGTGTGTGAGGGAAGAGGGAGGTGTGCAGAAAATGGTGGTTTTTGCCATTTTTTTACATCACAAGATGTTTGCACAGCCGTTTTTAACCACTTAAGGACCGCGTCCTGCACATATACATCGGCAGATTGGCACGGCTGGGCAGATGTACGTACAGGTACGTCCTGTACTAGTACCCAGCTGTGGGTCGCGGGCGGCGCGCCCGCGACCCGGTCCGAAGCTCCGGGACCACGGGACCCGATCGCCGCTGGAGTCCCGCTATCGGTCCCCATGGCTGAATAACGGGGAAAGCCGTGTGTAAACACGGCTTCCCCGTGCTTCACTGTGGCGGCTGCATCGATCGTGTCATCCCTGTTATAGGGGGACACAATCGATGACGTCAGACCTACAGCCACACCCCCCTACAGTTGTAAACACACTTCATACACACACATAACACCATCACCGCCCCCTGTGGTTAACTCCCAAACTGCAACTGTCATTTCCACAGTAAACAATGCATTTTAAATGCATTTTTTGCTGTGAAAATGACAATGGTCCCAAAAATGTGTCAATATTGTCCGAAGTGTCCGCCATAATGTCGCAATCACGAAAATAAATCGCTGATCGCCGCCATTAGTAGTAAAAAAAAAATAATAATAAAAATGCAATAAAACTATCCCCTATTTTGTAAACGCTATCAATTTTGCGCAAACCAACCGATAAACGCTTAGTTGAAGAATACGTATCGGCCTAAACTGAGGGAAAAAAAATGTTTTATATATTTTTGGGAGATATGTATATAGCAAAAAGTAAAAAACATTGAATTTTTTTCAAAATTGTTGCTCTATTTTTGTTTATAGCTCAAAAATAAAAACCGCAGAGGTGATCAAATACCACCAAAAGAAAGCTCTATTTGTGGGGAAAAAAGGACGCCAATTTTGTTTGGGAGCCACATCGCACGATCGCACAATTGTCAGTTTAAGGCTCCATTCACACCTAGGCGTTTTGTCGCCTGTAGCGTGACGCTCACAAACGCCAGAGGGAGAAAAATACATGAAAGCCTATGGAGATGGTTCACATCTGAACGCTGATGCGCCTGACGCCCATCGCCTGTAGTTAAAAAAAGTTCCGGACCCTTTTTTGTCGCGCCGTATTTGAGCGTTTCCATTTCCCATAGAAAGTAATGGAAACGCTCGATTCAAGCAACTAGCGCGACAACGAGCGTTTGCTACAGGCGTTTTGTCGCTTTAATCAATAGAACTTTTCACCCAGGCAGAAGATTAAACAAATCTACCAACATAGCAACAAGTGATGAAAAGATGATCATTTTTCCTATTGGCTAAAATAAAAAACGTCAAAGTACAAAAACGTCGGACGACGCTGTATGCAAACGCGCAAATAAGCATGCGCCGTAGGGAACCGGGCAGTGAAGCCGCAGCGCTTCACTTCCTGGTTCCCTCACCGTGGATGGAGGGGGGAGCAGCAGAGGGATGAGCGAACGCTCGTCCTCTGCTGCGGACGCCGCTGGACTCCAGGACAGGTAAGTGTCCTATTTTTAAAAGTCAGCAGCTGCAGTATTTGTAGCTGCTGGCTTTTAAAAAACATTTTTAATGGGCCATCCGCTTTAAAGCGACGCAGTGCCGATTTGAAAAAAGGGGCCTGGTCCTTTAGCTGCATTTTGGTCCGGGGCTTAAGTGGTTATGATGCAAATAATTAGGTAAAAATACATTTAATGAATGAAACAACGATGTTGTGCTGATTAAATAGCGCCTGCAAACCGACCTCAAACAGCGGCTGCTGTTTGCAGCGGTGCGCCAGCAGGACCGCTCCAAAAGTCCTGCTAGCCGTATCTTTGGAGTGGTGAAGGAGCGGGGTGTTTACCACTCCTCCCATTGAAAGCAATGGGAAACCGCGGCTATATTGCCCTCAATGTGCCTCTCCCATCTTTTATATGACAGATAAATCCCTTCGAAGACAAAGTATCCGCAATGAGACTAAATACCAGGTTTGGCGACAGATGCCACTCCGAAGACCTACTCTGAGCCCTAACTGCGTGCTGAAGCTGCAGATACTGGAAGAGCATTGAGGACGGAAGTCCATATTCTGTCCACAAGTCTGCAAACGGTTTAAGCCTTCCATGTTTAAAAACGTGTTTGATATGTGTAATCCCATATGGTTTCCACCTAGACCCTATCTGTAGTTTGGCCAGCTCTGTGTATGTAGCATTAAGCCATAGCGGGCTATATTCAGTATATCCATCAGCTTGTTGAATATATTTGCATTTGTTCCACACTTTTTATATGAGATTGTACGTAGGATATTTCTTATTCGGTTTGGCGAAAGCCAAAGCTTCCAGTGCCATGGGGATGGGACCATTACCCACCCATGTGGCGCATTAGTGCCTGAGAAGAGCCAGCTGGCTCAATCCCAAAGCACCCCACCAGGTGTTGTAACTAAGCCGCCAGGTAGTACAACCACGGGTTGGGCAGTGCCAACCTGCCGTTGTCTTTGGGCCTCTGAAGATGCTCCAATTTAATCCTGGGCGGTTTATTCTTCCATATCAAAGATCGGAAGATGAAGTTCACTATTCGGAAGATTTTTAGAGGGATCACCACTGGGGCATTGTGAAGACAGTAAAGCAACTGCAGCATTAAAATCATCTTCACTAGGTCCACCTTGCCTGCCACCGAGATGCAGAGATTATTCCATGATTTGACCCGTTCTCTGAACCTCTGGAGCAGGGGGGAAATGTTCAAGTGGCGAAAATCTCTCGGGTTGGACGTCACATGAATCCCTAGGTACATAAAGGAGGCAGTGACAGGTATGGGGCAGGACCAAGTCACCGTCTGTGTGGCGTCCCTGTCCAACAGCAATAGACCAGTTAATCTGCAGGCCAGAATACGCTCCAAACCTCGTAATTGTTGCCATGGCCTCCTGCAGCGACGTGTCAATATCCCCCAACATAAGCAAGGTGTCATCCGCATTAAGCATCACCTTCTCCTGCAGGGGGCCATAGCAAAATCCCACAATGCTCGAATTAGCTCTAATCTCCATGGCCAGGGGTTTCAATGGCTAATGCGAAGAGGAGAGGGGACAGCGGGCAGCCTTGCCTCGTCCCCCTCCTCAGCACAAAGTCATAGGACAGACAACCGAAGGCCCTGATTGCAGCCTCTGGCCGACTGTAAAGTAGGCGCACCCACGCTATATATGTGTCACCGAACCCGAATCGCTCCAACACCGCCCACAAGTAATTCCAATCAATACTGTCAAATGCCTTAGTGGCATCTAAGGACAGCAGAGCCCTGCTTCCTAAATTATCCACATCGGACTGCATATTCAAAAATAACCGCCACAGATTTATGGCAGTGGATTTATTAGGCATAAACCCTGCCTGGTCACCATGTATTAGGGAAGCTATAACAGTACTTCAACCGCATTGCTAGCACCTTCGCCAGGATCTTTGCAAAAATTCTAATTACACGCCCCTGTTAAACGGGCAGAAAAATTGGGCCTTAGACACTGGTGGTGGTGCCCAGAACCAAAAATGTTCTTACAAGCTATTAACATGAACATTAAGGAGGAATAGGATAGTCACTCAGCATAACAGGATAGTCACTCAGCATCAGCATAGGCAGTCTTGAAGGGATCTCACGATCATAAAATAATTATTCCAGCCAGTAATGATCCCTCTTCTTGATACCACAAATCCGAGGATCCTTATGCAGGACTAGGGAGGCCATGCAGCCTAGGTTTTCTGAGGCATTCGGTCCGGAGTCCTCTGGGTCACTAAGGATGACATGATCCACAGCCACCTCCTCCCAGCCACGTACAAGTCCATGGGTTTCTGGGGACTATAAACGATCCTTTGAAGACTGTTGCTGATGCTGAGTGCTAGGCTCCACCTCCATGCTGACACAATCCTCCTCCTCTTCCTGTGCGATCGGCGGGCCTGCAGGACCACTGTCTGGATAAAGGGGGCCTTGAGAGGTAAGGAAGTCCTCCTCTTCCTCCCTCTGTTCTGCCTCAAGTGCCCTGTCCATTATTCCCTGTAGAATGTGCTCCAACAGGTAGACAAGAGAGACAGTATCACTGATGCATGCACTGTCACTGCTCACCATCCTCGTGGCCTCCTCAAATGGTGACAGGACAGTGCATGCATCCCTGATCATGAGCCACTGACGTAGTGAAAAAAAGCCAAGCTCCTCTGACCCTGTCCTGTGCCATAGTCGCACAGGTACTCATTGATGGCCCTCTGCTGCGTGTGCAGCCGCTGCAGCATGGCCAACGCTGAGTTCCACCTGGTGGGCATGTCACAGATTATGCGCTTCTTGGACAGGTTGTATTTTTTTTGGAGGTCAGCCAGCCGAGCACTGGCAATATATGACTGGTGGAAATGCACACAGGCTTTCCTGCACAATTTTAAGCTTTCAGCACTGTCGCAATTTGAATGACAATTGCGCGGTCATGCTACACTGTACCCAAATTAAATCTTTATCATTTTGTTCCCACAAATAGAGCTTTTTTTTGGTGGTATTTGATCACCTCTGCGATTTTTATTTTTTGCGCAACAACTAAAAAAAAACGACATTTTAAACAAAAATATGTTTTTATTTATTTCTGTTAATTTTTTTCCAAATAAGTAAGTGTTCTTCTTCAATTACGGGCACTGATATGGCGGCACTGATGGGCACCAATGAGGTGGCACTGATGGGCACCGATAGGCGGTGCTGGTATGCTGCACTGATGGGCACTCAGACGGCACTGGGCACTCTTTGGCGGCACTCATGGGTGGCACTGATGGGTACTGATAGGTGGGCACTGGGCATAGATGGACTCTGAGGGGTGGCACTGATGGACACTGAGGGGTGGCACTGATGGACAATGATAGGTGGCACTGATGGCATTGCTGGGCATCATTTCAGTCAGTGCCCATATTGCCATCAGTGCCCATTTGTGGGCACTGATTGGCATATATTGTGTTCGATTTTTTCTTTTTTCTTTTTTTTTCTTTTTTGCCGATTTTTTTCTATATTGAGCACCGGGGGCACTCCCTGGTGGTCCAGTGTTGGCATCCGAGGGGGGGCTCCGCTGATAAACAATCATCGCAAACCCCCCCTGTCAGGAGAGCCGCCGATCGTCTTTCCTCTACTCGCATCTGTCAGACGCTAAAGAGGAAGAGCCGATCAACGGCTCTTCCTGTTTACATCGTGATCAGTCGTGATTGGACACGGCTGATCACGTGGTAAAGAGCCTCCCCCGCAGGCTATTTACCGAGATCGGAGATGCAGTGTGTCACCCTGACACCCTGCATCACTGATCGCCGCACTGCACGCCCCCACGGGCGCGTTCCGGCATGTAATCCTGCAGGACGTCAATAGACGTCCAGTCAGAATTACAGAACCACTTCCTGGACGTCAATTGACTATTGACCAGGCGGAAAGTGGTTAAGGATGTGAGCCAAACAGGGCACATGGGTCAGGTGTCGCTGTCGGAGGGTGGAGATCAGGTTTGTGCCATTGACGCAAACCACCATTCCTGGATGAAGCTGGCGTGGCGTCAACCACCTCTGCCCCTGCCCCTGCAGAGCTGACAGAATCTCTGCCCTAGTGTGGCTCCTGTTCCCAAAGCACCCCATGGCATCTCTCTGCCTGAGTGCTTGCATAGCCCCTTGAACACTTACGGAGCACCGCTGGTTCTGAGGACAAATCAGCAGAGGAAGAGGCCATAGAGGAAGAGGAGGGGTGGAGGAGAAAGGTGTGGCAGAATCACCACTAGTAGCATTTTGGAGGCGTGGTGGCAGAACAAGCTCCAACACTACTGCACCCTGTCTTGCATCGTTACCAGCTGCCAGCAGAGTCACCCAGTGTGCCGTGAAAGATAGATAACGTCCCTATCCATGCCTGCTGGACCATGAGTCTGCAGTAATATGCACCTTATCGCTGACCACCCTGTCCAGCGTGGCCAAGACATTGCCTTCCGCATGCAGGTAAATAGCCAGAATCGCCTTCCGTGTGGGAACCTGCCACTGAGGTACCGCACATTCCACAAACTCATGAAAGGGGGCAGAGTCTACCAGCTGAAAAGGCAACAGTTGGAGTGCTAGCAATTTAGCCAAGCAAGCATTCGACTGCTGGGCATGTGGATGGCTGGGAGCAAATTTCTTTTGCCGGTTTAGCAACTGGGGTAGGGAAATTTGCCTGCTACAATCGGACGTTTGTGTAGCGATAGCAGATTGCACGCAAGTACTTGGCAGTGGCACACCTAATTCTACACCTTCATTCCTCTCAGTGCAGGTTTCTGAGAGGACTGAAAGTATAGTGGGGTTAAAGATCCCAGCTGATAAGGAGCAAGGAGAGGTTACATAGTTACATAGTTAGTCAGGTTGAAAAAAGACACAAGTCCATCCAGTTCAACCATAAAAAAAAAAAATAGACAAACAAAATAAAACACAGTACATCCCATACACCCAACTCCATACCCACAGTTGATCCAGAGGAAGGCAAAAAAAAACAGCAGAGCATGATCCAATTTGCTACCGGAGGGGAAAGAATTCCTTCCTTATCCCCCAAGAGGCAATCAGATTTACCCCGGATCAACTTTACCTACAGAACTTAGTACTCAGTTATATTATGTGTATTTAGGAAAGAATCCAGGCCCTTCTTAAAGCAATCTACTGAGCTGGCCAGAACCACCTCTGGAGGGAGTCTGTTCCACATTTTCACATTTTACTGTGAAGAAACCTTTCCGTATTTGGAGGTGAAATCTCTTTTCCTCCAGACGTAAAGAGTGCCCCCTTGTCCTCAGTGTTGACCTTAAAGTGAATAACTCAACACCAAGTTCACTATATGGACCTCTTATATATTTGTACATGTTGATCATATCCCCCCTTATTCTCCTCTTCTCAAGAGTGAATAAATTCAGTTTTTCTCCAGTTCTCCGATATCCTTTTTGAGAACTGGTGCCCAAAACTGGACTGCATATTCCAGATGAGGTCTTACTAATGATTTGTACAGGGGCAAAATTATATCTCTATCTCTGGAGTCCATACCTCTCTTAATACAAGAAAGGACTTTGTTCGCTTTGGAAACCGCAGCTTGGCATTGCATGCCATTATTAAGCTTATGATCAACTAAAACCCCCAGATCCTTCTCCACTACAGATCCCCCCAGTTGAACTCCCCCTAGCATGTATGATGCATGCATATTCTTAGCCCCCAAGTGCATAACTTTACATTTATCAACATTAAACCTCATCTGCCACATAGTCGCCCAATTAGACAGAGCATTGAGTTTGGCTTGTAAATTGGAAACATCCTGCAAGGACGTTATTCCACTGCATAGCTTGGTGTCATCTGCAAAAACAGAAATGTTACTTTTGATCTCAGACCCAATATCATTTATAAACATATTGAAAAGTAAGGGACCCAACACTGAACCTTGGGGTACACCACTGATAACCTTGGACCATTCAGAGTAAGAATCATTAACCACAACTCTCTGATTCCTGCCTTTCAGACAGTTTTCTATCCATTTACAAACTGATATATCTAATCCTGTAGACCTTACCTTACACATGAGCCGTGTGTGGGGAACTGTATCGAACGCTTTTGCAAAATCCAAGTATACCACGTCCACTGCCACGTCTCTGTCCAGGGTTTTACTTACCTCTTCATAAAAGGAAATCAGGTTTGTCTGACAACTACTGTCTTTTATGAATCCATGCTGTCTGCTGCTTAAATAGTTTGTTTCCAGCAAGAACTCATCCATGTGGTCTTTTATTAACTGTTCCAGTATCTTCCCAACTATAGAAGTTAAACTAACTGGTCTATAGTTACTTGGTAAAGACTTTGTTCCCTTTTTAAATATAGGCACCACATTGGCTCTACGCCAATCCAGTGGTACTATTCCTGTCATTAATGAGTCCCTAAATATTAGATACAGTGGCTTTGAAATTTCAGAGCTCAATTCTTTTAGGATCCGTGGGTGGATGCCATCTGGTCCAGGAGCTTTATCCACCTTTATTCTGTCTAAATATTTCTGGACCATATCACTTTTGAGCCATTGTGGATTTGGGGCTGTGTCACTCCCACCCCCAGGTCCGCTTTGTTCTTTGGTGTGGGTATTTTACATACACTTGCCAACGGACTGCATGGCAGGTCGACATATGTCTGGTCAAGCATTTTTTGTCCAAGCGGCTGCTGTTTTAGCCACCCTTGATACACCTTGATCTGCTGCACATGTGTCAAAAAAGGCCCACACCAAAGAACTCTTGGAAAGTGCAGAGCTGTGCAGTGTGATGCAGTCGGTGTGCTGCCCTTAAGCTGGCCCCTGGAGGACATCCTGCCTCATTGGAGATGTGCCTCCTCTCTCCTATCAGGCATTCACATAGTCAGTGACCTCATCATCCCCTCCCTCCGTAACTGGAGAAAACCTGGCAATGTTATACAGCTGGGGGAACATGACTGCCAGTTTGTTGTCCTTCTTGGGAACCCCCTCTCTCTTGGCTCATGTTACTGCCTTCCTCAAGCTGGGTACCATCATCGGAGCCTTTAAAACACTGCACATACTCCTGCAGCATGTACCCAACACTGTGGTCGAGCAGTTCGGGGGACTCCTCCGTACCTGATGGTGGGGCTAGGGAAGGAGTAACTGATAACCTGGAGCTGATGGAATAGGCCGCTTTGGCAGCCAAGGTATTCTGAGTCTGGATGACAGAGGATGAGGACGACTTAGTCATCCACTCTACCAACTCTTCTGTATGTTGTGGCTTAACATGGCCAACTGCCGAAAAAAAAGACAAGCGTGTCCCACGGCCATGTGCTTAGGATGCACTGTGTCCATGACCAGCACTGTTGGCTGTAGACACAGAGCCTGCTTGCCCTCTTTTATTGGCATGTGAGCGTCTGCCTGTCCTTGTTGGCCTTCCAGACATACTGTATTTGAAATGTATTTGAATAGGTACATAGAGATGGCCTGGCGGTTCGCCCGGCGGTTGTTTCGCGGCAAACTTTGCTCGTCCATGGTTGGCCGAATAGGCGAACATCTGCCGATATTCACGCCGCAATTTTACATTGAGAAGAAATTTGACCCATGACACATCCATCAGGTGGTACAGGACAGCCAATTGAGACATTTCAGCACATGGACATACCCCCTACCTTATAAAAAGACCTGATCTGGTGGCCATTTTACATTCTGCTTTTTGTCAGTGTAGGGAGAGGTTGATTTGTGGAGCAGGGACAAGCTGTATTGAAACAAATCGCTAGCTAAAATGAATGAATTAATGAAAAACGTATATAGCGCGGCACATGCGAACTGAATCGCCTCTGGGCGCTTGTTGTTCCTGTATCCTTTGGTATCAAAAGAGATGAGTCTTGATCTTTCTCCTGAATGCTAGGTGGTTCTCCTCCAACAGAATGCTGGTTGGTAAAGCGTTCCATAGTCTGGGACCTTGGACCGCGAATCTTCTTTCTCCCTTGGACTTGTAACTAGCTTTCGGTATCTGGAGTAGATTTTGATTGGTGGATCGCAGAATGCGATTGGGATTATGAGCTTTTATTTTTTCGCATAGATAACGGGGAGCATTCCCATGGATACATCTATGCGTTAGACAGAGTGCTTTAAAAGTGATTCTGTCTTTTACTGGTAACCAGTGAAGGGATCTCAGTGAAGGTGAGATTGATTCCCAAGGTTTTTTCCCAGTCACAAGTCTGGCGGCCGTGTTTTGAATGACTTGAAGATGAGCGATTTGGTACTTGGGGAGTCCGAGGTAAAGGGCATTTGCATAGTCTAATCTGGAGTTAACAATTGCTCCCACCACAACCGCTATGTCTTCCTTGGGGATAAAAGGAATAAGTCTGCGTAGTAGGCGCAGCAGATGGTGAGATCCGCTGACTACTGACCCTATTTGTGAGTCCATTGTCATGTAGGAGTCGAAGATGACCCCGAGACTTTTGACTTTGGCGCTGGGGGTGATGATTTTGCCCAGAATGGGCGGGGGGGTCCAAGTTGTTGCAGGTTGATTCCTACTCTTGGCGTGAAACAGAAGAAGTTCTGTTTTCGCTCCGTTGAGTTTAAGATAACTCTTTGTCATCCAGTTCTCTATCAAAGAGAGGCATGTCTCTAGATTGAGGTGGTGATCCTTCTTATTGCAAATGCGGAAATACAGTTGCGTATCATCAGCATATGAATGATAGAGCAGTTTCTGACTGCTAATGATTTCAAAAAGAGGACGAAGATAAATGTTGAATAACACAGGCGACAGCGGGGACTCTTGAGGGACTCTGCATGACACCGTGCGTCTTTCAGAAGTGAAGGGTCCTAACTTCACTATTTTCGATCGGTTTTCCAAAAAAGAGGAGAACCAAGATTGATCGCCTTCTGCGACTTTGGCTACTTCGGCTAGCCGAGTCTATAGGAGCTTATGGTCTACTGTGTCGAAGGCGGCGCTTAGGTCCAACAGAACCAGAAGACAAGATTCTCCCTTGTCTTTTTACAGGTCCCCAAACACTTTTTATGACAACTTTCATATAAGCCTTTAAAATTAGCACTTTAGATTTCTCCCAAACACTTTTACATGATGGTCAGCGGCTTTTCGAATTTGCCGCGAACACCCCAAATTGTTCGCTGTTCGGCGAACAGGTGAACAGGCAATTTTTGGGTTGAACATAAGTTCGACTCGAACTCGAAGCTCATCCCTACTGGTAACCCAAAAGTGGATAACTCCTGAGGGTCTGATAGCTAAATGAATAGATTTGACCAAGTACACTGTTAAGCCGCTTACACATGATCAGTCCATACGATGAGAACGGTCTGATGGACCGTTTTCATCGGTTAACCGGTGAAGCTGACTCATGGTCCGTCGCACCCACACACCATCATTTAAAAAAAGATCGTTTCAAAACGCGGTGTCGTAAAACACAACGACGTGCTGAAAAAAAAAAGTTCAATGCTTCCAAGCATGCGTGGACTTGATTCTGAGCATGCGTGTTTTTTTAACCAATGGTTTGTGCCTACTAACGATCGGTTTTGACCTATCGGTTAGGAATCCATCGGTTAAATTTAAAGCAAGTTGGCTTTTTTTTAACCGATGGTTAAAAAAACCTGATGGCGCCCACACACGATCGGTTTTGACTGATGAAAACGGCCCCTGCTGTGCACTCAGTGCCTCTCGTGTGGAAACACGGAGGGACTACTTCCCATTTTTTCTGAAAACTGGATACCACTTTAAAATTTTACTTGGGGATACCACATCTATCTTGAATCTCTGTTAAAAAAGAAAAGGAAAAAAAAAGACACCAAAGGGCCCTTGCAGGAAAGTGTTGCAATCTTCAACAACATCAGATTCAAGCATAAGTCCCACAGAGGAACAAGGATTTCCCTCGAGGTCATATAGATTATCATCTGGAAGAAGCATCTGGTCACTGGCATTTTCAGCCTGTGAAAAGATAAAGTAGAGATCTGTACCTTTTTATCTGTACCTTAAATGGAGTTGTATGCCAGACCAACCTCTAGCGCTAGGAAAAAAGGGAATAAACTGCGCTAAACCAAAAACAATTAAGTGAAATACTGCCAGCACATAAACAAACAAAGTATAAAGCTAAAGTGAAACAAAAAGTGCAGCGCTAATAAGTTGTAATCAATGTGAAATTGATACAGCAAATCGATATACAAAAATGCATATAAGTCCATATAAAATGCAGACTCAAAATAAATTGTAGTGAATGGATCCAGTGAGTGGATAAATTCACAGTTTGAAAAGGTGATGGATAAATATAACCATGTGAGGTATAAACTTGTCTGAAGGAGTCACCAGAGGCATCAACTTGAAACAATGGACGAAAAGGGTACTCTTACCGGAAGGTGTGGACTCAACTGTTATTGCTAACAGCAAGTCTAAACAGCATGATAGCCTCAACAGGCCTCGATCTCTGCATAGACGGTCACTCCAGGCGACGATGGTTGTGTAAATCCGAGAAGGCGAATACTATCAGTGACAGTGATAGCGCTGACTGTAAAATGTTAAGGATATTGGCTAGAGCAGTGAACACAGGAGAGAAAACTTTTGCTGAGCAGACAAAACAGACTTCTTTCATATCCTCTCCTATGTAGCGTTCATGGATGATACTCTGGTCACCAAGGTCTGAACAACCTCATATGAGAATTCCTGCACCTCTAGTGTAGATTATTCCATAGCCAGGCTATTAAGAGTAGTCTCATTTGATTAGGGTGCTGTTGCTGACCTTGCCATAAAAGGTTTAATTTGACCAGAGACAAAGATCAAACAGAACATTTCATGGCACTGTGAATCTATCTTGTATGATGGAGTCTTTGCATCTTGGTATCCTGTTGCAAATATCAGAAGCTGCATGTTTAGTGAAGTCTCCCTGAAAAGTACTGCTGGAACCCCCCAATAGGGCCAATAATGGTATGAGGCACTTGTTGAAAACATATTCTGCCTAACTGAACCAATATTTGAATTTGCTTCCCTGGCAAGAAGACCAACCCTGACTATAAGTGGTTCTCTGCCCCTCGAAAAGTTTCTTTGCAAAGATGTAACAAGAAAATACTTTTGGTGTCCCCTTGTTAGGCAATGTAGGCTACTACTGTCTTGTTGTCAACCTTACTCAGTCCCCCTAGAAGATCCTAAAAGGCTTGCACTGCTAGAAAGGGGCTTCCTTCCATTCAAGATACTTGGGAAGTCTGCGCTTCGCCGCACTCCAATGGCTTTGCACCTGTTTCTTCAGATTGTGGACTCCCCAGCCTCAGAGACTGGCATCTGGCTTCAGAATCAACCTATCTCCTGGGCTGAGAGGCATACCTCCTAAAGAAGCACAGTACGATGACCAAAATTCCAGTTCTTGTTGAATTTGTAAAGGTGCAAAGATTTTCGGATCCATAGACGCGCAGCTCATAGGCTAAAGAAGGCAAATTGAGATGCCCTCATGTGCCACCTGGCCCAAGGTACCACCACTGTTAACAAGATCTTCAAAAAGATTCTTGGGGCTGTGCTAAATTCTGTAAAGGGCAGACACCTGAACTGGAAGTGACATCTGGCCACTGCAAAGCTCACATGCCTCTGGTGCTTGGCATTGATCGGTACATGGAAGTATGAGTCGGCTGGTTGATTGATACCAACTGGTACTCCTGCGGAACTGTGTGCATGGACTCCATCTTGAACCTCTTGGTGTATATGAACACATTTGATTCCTTCAATCTGAAACAGGCTAAAAGGCTTCTGCTTTAGGTTCTAGAAACACAGGGGAGAAAGGCAACCAGACTATTCTGTTTTTGGCATTACTGGCATGATGGTCTTGTAGCAGTATAAAAATCTTACAAACATTTTCTCTTCTTAGGCCGCGTACACACGATCAAATCTGTCTGCTGGAAACGGTCGGCCCGACCGTCCCAGCGGACAGATTCGATCGTTTGTACTGGCGAGCTGACGGATTTGGCCAGCAGACAGATTTGAAAGCATGCTTTCAAATCTGTCGGCTGGGAACCCGTCCGCCCGACATGTCTGCTGGTTAGTACGCTAACCAGCAGACATGCCTTCTCGCACACGCGTCGAATGGTTTCGACGCATGCGCGGAAGTGTTTTACCTCCTGGTGCGGTGACGTGGCGGCGTCAACGTCACCGCCACGTCAGCGCACCGTCTGCGGGCGGGGATTTTGGTTTGATCGTGTGTACACGATCAAACCAATACGTCCCCAGCAGACACATTTGTTCAAATCGGTCGGGCAGACCGATTTGCCCGACCGACCAACCGATTTGAACAAATGTGTCTGCTCGTGTGTATGGGGCCTTAGACCTGTTGGACATAAATTAAATGGATTCAGTGGTCAGCTTTGGAATCCTGCATTGTACTCCAACCTGTCTTCTGGACCCACTGGTCTTTCTTTAATGATTGTTGTCCCCCTGGCCCCAACTGGAAGAGACTGGTTGGACGCACCTTCAAAAACGACTTTCCAGCCAACTTAGCATCTTGTTCTGGACTTGATTTCATGAAGTTAAAAGTAACTTTGAGACACTTCCACTGTGATCTATTAAGTCTGCAGCCTGTCCTATAATATTTGGCCTCCTGCACCCTCTGAAGTTCAGTAGGCTTGCGTGAAGGATGGCGGCTTCCCCTTGCTAGTGTGGCCACAGTCCAGACTTTTCCTCCTGTCATTTGCTTATTTGCGTTGTTCAGCATTTGGCCAAACAATAACCTCCCATTATAGGAAATGTCTAGGCTTGTCTAGAAATTTCCGCCTGCCCTTCAGTGGCGTAATCACAATGCTTTCATAGCAGTGACTGAGTGCGCCAGCGCTTGTACTAGGTCTATCAAAAGCATCAACCAAAAGTCAGTTGTCAGGTTCCACTCTTTCCAGAAACTGTGCCAAATATTGCAGTTTGCAATGTTGAATGTAATGCCATTTCTACAGTTTATATATCGAAGTTAACTCTATTGCTGGTTGGCAGACAAAATCTGTCACTGTAAAGATTCTGTGCAAGACTGATGGCCAGATCACCACAATTTCTGCGTTACAGATGTGTTTCTGCATGATGTTTTTGATGCATTCTCAATGCGTTTTGCCACTTTCCAGATGTGTTCCATACAGAAACAATGCAACATTTTACTTTTGTTGACTGCACTACAATGCACTATACTGATGTGAACTAAATAATTGGCATCAAAGTTAAACACTACCCATGCGTTCTTGATGCAGAGTAAAAATGCACTGGACTGCATCTGGTGTGAGCAAGTCCACTTTGTCATCCATAGGATCCCTGAAGGCAACCGAGTTATAAAAAGGAAAAGACAATTACTGCACCAGACACTAGAAGGCAGCATCCACCCTTGGAAGTGCAGTACATAAACATACATCAGCCATCTTACACGGATAAAGATTAGAGAACCTGTTACTGTAAATTGGTCTTCTGACGAGGTCTCTGTCATTCTTCAGCAACAAGCAATTTATGCTCAATATTTATGGGAAAAGACAATCCTTCATCAATGTGCGTTTTATCCCCTATCATTATGAGAAATGGCTATCCTTTATCAACGAGTGCTTTACGCTCTCTCATTGTGGGAAAAGACCATCCTTCATCAACGAGCGATTTACGCTCGATCATTATAGTAAAAGACTATCCATCATTGAGTGCTTTACGCTCTATCATTATAGTAAAAGACTATCCATCATTGAGTGCTTTACGCTCTATCATTATGGGAAGACCATCCTTCATCAACGAGCGCTTTACGCTATATCATTATGGGAAGAGACCATCCTTCATCAACAAGCGCTTTACGCTCTATCATTATAGTAAAAGACCATCCATCATTGAGTGCTTTACGCTCTATCATTATAGTAAAAGACCATCCATCATTGAGTGCTTTACGCTCTATCATTATAGTAAAAGACCATCCATCATTGAGTGCTTTACGCTCTATCATTATGGGAAAAGACCGTCCTTTATCAACAAGCGCTTTACGCTCTATCATTATGGGAAAAGACCATCCTCCATCAATGAGTGCTTTACGCTCTATCATTATAGTAAAAGACCATCCATCATTGAGTGCTTTACGCTGTATCATTATGGGAAAAGACCATCCTTCATCAACAAGGGCTTTACACTGTATCATTATAAGTGTTGCTTGTGGCGTGGATATTTGCAGCATACTTTCTGCTATAGCCGCCTTAATAGGGCTTAGAATTTTGCAAAAACCCCATCCTTGGGAGGCAACCTGTGCAATTTAATTTCTCTGCCACTGCAGACTGCATGCAAGACCAAAATGCACCCTGAGCTAGGCGAAGCATAAGTATACACTGCTCCCAACCTGCCCCAAAGATTCTGCTGGCAGTACTTTTCCAAATGTCCCGCAAGCACAGTCATTGCAGAGAATAGGAGGCATTTTCCAGGCGCTTTACAGGCACTATTTCTAGCGCTAAAACACCTAAAAACTGCACATAAATTCCCAGATATGACTACTATGGGCAGAGAGGAAATACTACAGCTGTGGCCAAAGGTTTTGAGAATGGCACAAATATAATATTTTCACAAAGTCTGCTCCTTCAGTGTTTTTGGATATTTTTGTTAGATGTTACTATAATATACTGAAATATATTTCCAAGCATTCCAGAAGTGTCAAAGGCTTGTATTGACAATTACATTAAAGCGGAGTTCCACCCTCAAATTTGACTTTACATCAGTAGTTCTAAAAAAATGTCATTATTCCATTAAGAAAAAAAAATATTTTTTTACATGAGTTTATCTCTTGTTGCTAGGCAGATTAGTTAATCTTCTCTCTTCCTGCACCGTGGTGCTTAACTTTCTAACCTACACCGCACAGACTCCTGGGAATGTAGTGGGTGTAACTTCTCAGGAGTCTGTGCACTCCCCAGTCTGGAAGAATCGTTAGACTTGGATAATACAGGTGCTGTTTACCCCCCCCCCCCGCGATTCGCGACACCCCCCCCCACGATTCGCGGCACCCCCTGCGATTCGCTGCACCCCCCAGATTCACGGCACCCCCCGCGAATCGCGGCACCCCATACAACTCTGATCCGCAGCCACCCCCCGCTCAACATCTCAGATCCGATCTGCGCATTTTTTCATTTAATCATCCATGTGCTGGGGGTGATGCCATTTGGTGGGAGCGATGCAATGTGTTGAGCTGATGCGGTGTGCTGCACACCGGATCGGCCCCAGGACACCGCATCGGCCCCAGGACACCGCATCGGCCCCCGGCATACCGCAGCGCCCCCCGGCATACCGCATCGCCCCCCGGCACACCGAATCGAGGCCCGATCAGGTGTCATGGGGCCGATGCGGTGTGATGCTGTGTGCTGGGGCCGATGCGGTGTCCTGGGGCTGATGAGGTGTGATGCTGTATCCTGGGGCCGATGCGGTGTGATGCTGTGTCCTGGGGCCGATGCGGTGTGATGCTGTGTCCTGGGGCCGATGCGGTGTGATGCTGTGTCCTGGGGCCGATGCGGTGTGATGCGGTGTCCTGGGGCCGATGCGGTGTGATACTGTGTCCTGGGGCCGATGCGGTGTGATGCGGTGTCCTGGGGCCGATGAGGTGTCCTGGGGCCGATGCGGTGTCCTGGGGCCGGTGCGATGTCCTGGGGCCGGTGCGGTGTGCTGGGGCCGGTGCGGTGTGCTGTTATCGGTGTGGTGTGCTGTGATCGGTGCGGTTTGCTGTGATCGGTGCGGTGTGCTGTGATCGGTGCGGTGTGCTGTGATCGGTGCTGTGTGCTGTGATCGGTGCGGTGTGCTATGATCGGTGCGGTGTGCTATGATCGGTGCGTTGTGCTGTGATCGGTGCGGTTTGCTGTGATCGGTGCGGTGTGCTGTGATCAGTGCGGTGCGCTGTGATCGGTGCAGTGTGCTGTGCAGATATATCTACATAACAAATGATTTGGTATATTTACTGGTTCCTGGAGGGGAGGAGAGTTTTGCATAGATAAGGGGCAGCAAGTTCCTCCTGTTGCTATGGAAACCAGACCTGAAACCTATTGCTTGTGCAGCACTGAGCATGTGCGACATCTGCAAGGCTGAAATCCAGGAAGTCATACAGTCTGGCTTCATCATGCCCACACATAAGATTGCCACGGTCTATTTGTATTTTATAAAGTATCTAAATGCTGTAACAACCTAACAAAACGGACCTTAGCTTACAGACTAACTTTACTACAATACATTAAAGAGGAGTTCCACCCAAATTTGGAACTTCCTCTTATCCCACTCCTCACCTCCATACATGCCGCATGTAATTTTTTTGGGGGGGAGTGGGGGCTTCAGTAGGAGTGGGACTTCCTGTCCTACTTCCTGCTTCCGCCGAGGGGCTGATTAGGCGATTAAGCCTTAATTGCCTACACCAGCCCCTCCCTGTAGGCGATCACATGGGACACTGACAGGTCCCATGCGATCGCCTCTCCAATCAGCGGCGAGCCGCGCCACGTGCGCATGCATAAGTCTGACCCCAGACTTATAGCCAACACCCCCAACAGGGCTAATTAAAAAAAAAAATAATGAAATTGTCAAAAAAGAAAAATCAGACACCACAACTACCAAGATGGTCCAGAACCCCCTGTCCACTACCCCACTGTCACCGTCCACTACCCCACTGTCCACTACCCCACTGTCACCATCTACTACCCCACTGTCCACTACCCCACTGACACCGTCCACAACCCCACTGACTACTACCCCACTGTCCACTACCCCACTGTCCACTACCTCACTGTCACCATCCACTACCCCACTGACCACTACCCCACTGTCCACTACCCCACTGTCACCATCCACTACTCCACTGTCCACTACCCCACTGACACCGTCCACTACCCCACTGACACCGTCCACTACCCCACTACCCCACTGTCCACTACCCCACTGACCACTACCCCACTGACCACTACCCCACTGTCACCGTCCACTACCCCACTGTCCACTACCCCACTGACACCGTCCACTACCCCACTGTCTACTACCCCACTGTCCACTACCCCACTGACACTGTCCACTACCCCACTGTCCACTACCTCACTGTCCACTACCTCACTGTCCACTACCCCACTGTCCACTACCCCACTGACCACTACCCCACTGTCACCGTCTACTACCCCACTGTCACCATCCACTACCCCACTGTCACCGTCCACTACCCCACTGTCCACTTCCCCACTGTCCACTACCTCACTGTCACCATCCACTACCCCACTGACCACTACCCCACTGTCCACTACCCCACAGTCACCGTCCACTACTCCACTGTCCACTACCCCACTGACACCGTCCACTACCCCACTGACACCGTCCACTACCCCACTGACACCGTCCACTACCCCACTGACCACTACCCCACTGTCCACTACCCCACTGTCCACTACCCCACTGACCACTACCCCACTGACCACTACCCCACTGTCACCGTCCACTACCCCACTGTCCACTACCCCACTGACACCGTCCACTACCCCACTGTCCACTACCCCACTGACACTGTCCACTACCCCACTGTCCACTACCTCACTGTCCACTACCCCACTGTCCACTACCCCACTGACCACTACCCCACTGTCACCGTCCACTACCCCACTGTCACCATCCACTACCCCACTGTCACCGTCCACTACCCCACTGTCACCGTCCACTACCCCACTGTCACCGTCCACTACTCCACTGTCCACTACCCCACTGTCCACTACCCCACTGACACAGTCCACTACCCCACTGTCCACTACCCCACTGACACCGTCCACTACCCCACTGTCCACTACCCCACTGACACCGTCCACTACCCCACTGACACCATCCACTACCCCACTGACACCGTCCACTACCCCACTGACACCGTCCACTACCTCACTGTTTACTACCCCACTGTCACTGTCCACTACCCCACTGTCCACTACCTCACTGTCCACTACCCCACTGTCCACTACCCCACTGTCCACTACCCCACTGACACTACCCCACTGACACTGTCCACTTTCACCGTCCACTACCCCACCGTCCACTACCCCACTGACACCGTCCACTACCCCACTGTCCACTACCCCACTGACACCGTCCACTACCCCACTGACACTGCCCCACTGTCACCGTCCACTACCCCACTGTCCACTACTCCACTGTCACCGTCTACTACCCCACTGTCCACTACCCCACTGACACCGTCCACTACCCCACTGACACCGTCCACTACCTCACTGTTTACTACCCCACTGTCACCCACTACCCCACTGTCCACTACCCACTGTCACTGTCCACTACCCCACTGACTACACTCACCCACTGACCCCACTACCCCACTACCCCACCGTCCACTACCCCACTGTCCACTACCCCACTGACACCCCACTGACACCGTCCACTACCCCACTGACACCACTGTCACCGTCCACTACCCCACTGTCCACTACTCCACTGTCACCGTCTACTACCCCACTGTCCACTACCCCACTGACACCGTCAACACTGACCACCCCACTGTCCACTACCCCACTGTCCACTACACTACCCCACTACCCCACTGACCACTACCCTACCCCCACTGTCACCGTCCACTACTCCACTGTCCACTACCCCACTGACACCGTCCACTACCCCACTGTCCACTACCCCACTGACACCGTCCACTACCCCACTGACACCGTCACTACCCCACTGTCCACTACCCCACTGTCCACTACCCCACTAACCACTACCCCACTAACCACTACCCCACTGACCACTACCCCACTGTCCACTACCCCACTGACACCGTCCACTACCCCACTGTCTACTACCCCACTGTCCACTACCCCACTGACACTGTCCACTACCCCACTGTCCACTACCCCACTGACCACTACCCCACTGTCACCATCCACTACCCCACTGTCACCGTCCACTACCCACTGTCCACTACCCTACTGACACAGTCCACTACCCCACTGTCCACTACCCAACTGACACCATCCACTACCCCACTGTCCACTACCCCACTGACACCATCCACTACCCCACTGTCCACTACCCCACTGACACCGTCCACTACCCCACTGACACCGTCCACTACCCCACTGTTTACTACCCCACTGTCCACTACCCCACTGTCACTGTCCACTACCCCACTGTCCACTACCCCCCACTGACACTGTCCACTTTCACCATCCACTACCCCACTGACACCGTCCACTACCCCACTGTCCACTACCCCACTGTCCACTACCTCACTGTCCACTACCCCACTGTCCACTACCCCACTGACACCGTCCCACTGTCACCGTCCACTACCCCACTGACACCGTCCACTACCCCACTGTCCACTACCCCACTGTCCACTACCTCACTGTCCACTACCCCACTGTCCACTACCCCACTGACACCGTCCACTACCCCACTGTCCACTATCCCACTGACACCGTCCACTACCCCACTGACACCGTCCACTACCCCACTGTCACTACACCACTGACACTGTCCACTACCCCACTGACACTACTCCACTGACACTACTCCACTACCCCACTGACACTACCCCACTGACACTGCCCCACTGACACCGTCCACTGCCCCACTGACACCGACCACTACCCCACTGACACCAACCACTGCCCCATCCCCCCACCCCCTTTCCAAAAAGCACTGTGAAAAAATATATTTAAAAAATAAAACCCCATCCTCCCATCAATAGTACAAAAATAAATTGTAAAAAGAAAAAAAAAATGTTATTGTAAAAATTTATAAAAAGAAAAAAATCCACTGGTCCCAAAAAAACTTTTGGAAACAAAAAATATGAAATTGTAAAATAAAAAAAATTTATCTGACACTATCCACTATCCTGACACACCATCCTGTATGTACTACCCACCTATGTACTCTACGCATTCCTGTGATTCGCATCACACTGCTGTTCAGATCACATGCGATGTCTGTGCGATGCGATTTTAGCCATACAAACTGTATAGCTGAAATCGCATCACATTCGGACCAAACACGCATCACACCTATGCGATCCGATTCATGTCCTGTCAGTTCGCAGTGCGATATGCGAGCTGAAATGGGGGTGTCATTACCATTGTATTACACTCCCCAGCATATGGCAGTGTGAACTGTCGTGCGATTCGGGTGCGATGTGGGAATCCGCAGTGGATTTGCAGGGTTCCCGAATCGCACCAGTGTGAACCAAGCCTCAAAGCATGCAGCCTACAAATGTCACCTGACTGCTTCCACCAAGGCTCGGTTCATACTGGTGCGATGCTGGAACCCTGCGAATCCACTGCGGGTTCCCACATGACACCCGACTCGCACGGCAGTTCACACTCCCATATGCGAACTGCTTGGGAGTGTCATACAATGGTAATGACACCCCCATTTCAGCTCGATTATAGCACTGCGAACTGAGAGTCAGGACATGAATCGGATTGCATAGGTGTTAACCCCTATGCGATTCTGGTGTGGACCAAAAAAAGGGTCCTGTGCGAGTTTGCTCCAAATGAGATGCAATTTCAGCCATACAGTTTGTACGGCTAAAATTGCATCGCACAGACATCGCACGTGATCTGAACAGCAGTGCAGTGCGAATCACTTGCGATCTTGTACAGCACATTAATGTGATCCAGCCTTAAGTTCATTCAGCCTGGGTGTAAGTAAAAAAAGTGAGAAATCCACCCCTCCCCCACACAACACATCCTGGTAATATAGGAATTTTGCATATGTGATCAGGTGACCTCAGACACGCGCACACTTCAATATAACAATTAGGCTGCATTCACACCTAGGCGACAAGATACGCCGCGTACACGGCTTTTCTTGCCGCCTGTAGATTAAACTTTTTTTTTTTTTTTCCTTTAACATTGCGGTCTATGAGCGAACGCCAATGTCGCCTGAAAAAAAGGGTCCGGGACTTTTTTTCAGGCGACAGGCGTGGAGATGTGAACCATCTCCATAGACCGCAATGTTATTTCACATCTCGAGCGACAAGAGCGTCGGGCGTCCGGCGTTTTGTCGCTCAGATGTGAATGGAGCCTAAGAAGAAGATCATTCAAGCTCGGACAATCTCCCCTAATCACTTGTCTATGTATATTCTGATGGCTGTTCACTGAAGCATTTCATCATGACATTGAACTCTGCCTCACCTCATGTTTTGTAAACATTTAATCAAAACACAGGACAAGCAGACAATTCTGGCATATTAGGGAGAGGAGAGGGGAGGGGGGGGGGTGATTTGTACACTGTTTACAGAAACTGTAAATGATTGCAGGCTAGTGCACGAGATATGTAAATATCCTGTCACTCAAAGCATGGAGGCGGAACAGACTTTGCTTTTTATAGGGAAGTCTGTTTTATTCCACTGAACAATAAAAAGAGGATTGCTCAGCTCTGGATTAACTCTGTGTGGCAAAACTGGGCACAGATGATAGGAAATCTTATACTCTACACTTGTGACATCAAAAATAAAAAATAACATTTTTGGGTTTACATCCACTTTAAAAATTGAGCACAAGTTCTCAATGGGGTTAAAGTCTGGTGAGTTTCCTGGCCATGGACCCAAAATTTGATGTTTTGTTCCCCAAGTCACTTAGTTATCTCTTTGGCCTTATGGTGAGGTGCTCCATCATGCTGGAAAAGGCATTGTTCCTCACCAGACTGTTCTTGGATGGTTGGGAGAAGTTGCTCTCGGAGGATGTTTTTGTCCCATTCTTTATTCATGGCTGTGTTCTTGGAAAAATCTGTGAGTGAGCTCACTCCCTTGGCTGAGAAGCAACCTCACACATGAATGGTCTCAGGATGCTTTACTGTTGGCATGACATATGACTGGTGGTAGTGCTCACCTTTTCTTCTCCGGACAAGGGTTTTTCCAGATGCCCCAAACAATTGGAAAAAGGGATTCATCAGAGAAAATTACTTTACCCCAGTCCCCAACAGACCAATCCCTGAACCTTTTTCAGAATATCAGTCTGTCCCTGATGTTTTTCCTGGAGAGAAGTGGCTTCTTTGCTGCCCTTCTTGAAACCAGGCCATCCTCCAAAAGTCATTGCCTCACTGTGTGTGTAGATGCACTCACACCTGCCTGCTGCCATTCCCGAGCAAGCTCTGCATTGGTGGTGCCCTGACCTTGCAGCTGAATCGCAGTGGAGATGGTCCTGGCACTTCCTGGACTTTCTTGGGCGCCCTGAATCCTTCTTCACAAATGCAGTGGAAATGTTTTTTTTTTATGGGATTAAGTTCATTTTAATGGCAAAGGGGGACTTTGCAATTAATTGCAATTCATCTGACCACTCTTCATAATATTCTGGAGTATATGTAAATTTCCATCATAAACACTGAAGCAGCGGACTTTGTGAAAATTAATTTTTGTGTCATTCTCAAAACTTTTGGCCACGACTGTACAAGTATCTGCATATAAATAAATTCCCAGGTATGACCACAAGGGGTCAGAGAGGAAAGACTACTAGCGTCCACATAGAAATCTATTTCTAGCTATGACCACTAGGGGCAGAGAGAAAAGACTAGTAGAATTTGCATAGAAATCCATTTTCCAGGTGTGACCACTAGAGGCAGAGAGGAAAGACTACTAGTGTCCACATAGAAATCTATTTCCAGCTATGACCACTAGGGGCAGAGAGGAAAGACCAATGGCCCATACACACGATCTGAATATCGGACGAAAACGATCGTCCGATGATGGATCGTACGATTTTCGGATCGTATGTACACTACTTTCGACAGCCGATCACGACCGTTCATCCGATTAAATTCGATCGGACAAGCGCGAAAAATTTTCTCGTCCGATGTCCGATCGTCCGATTTTCGTTTAGTCAGTACAGCCGTCGTCCGACAATACAATACAAATACATTACAACACGTGACATCACTTCCGATCGTTTTTTTCTATCGTACGAGAATTTTCGTGAGTTTAAAAACCTATTTTATTTTACTCGCGATTATTAAGCGAAAAAAGTCGTACGATCCGTCGGCCGATATTCGGATCGTGTGTATGGGCCATTAGTAGGATTCACACAGAAATCAATTCCCAGGTGTGACCACTGGGGGCAGAGAGAAAAAAAAAGTAAGTAGTATTCAAACAGAAATCAATTCCCAGGTGTGACCACTAGGGGCAGAGAGGAAAGACTAAGTAGTAAGTATTCACACAGAAATCAATTCCCAGGTGTGACCACTAGGGGCAGAGAGGAAAGACTAAGTAGTAAGTATTCACACAGAAATCAATTCCCAGGTGTGACCACTGGGGGCAGAGAGAAAAAAAAAGTAAGTAGTATTCACACAGAAATCAATTCCCAGGTGTGACCACTAGGGGCAGAGAGGAAAGACCAAGTAGTATTCACACAGAAATCAATTCCCAGGTGTGACCACTAGGGGCAGAGAGGAAAGACTGATGGCCCATACACACGATCCGAATATCGGCCGACGGATCGTACGACTTTTTTCGCTTAATAATCGCGAGTAAAATAAAATAGGTTTTAAACTCACGAAAATTATCGTACGATAGAAAAAAACGATCGGAAGTGATGTCACGTGTTGTAATGTATTTGTATTGTATTGTCGGACGACGGCTGTACTGACTAAACGAAAATCGGACGATCGGACATCGGACGAGAAAAATTTTCGCGCTTGTCCGATCGAATTTAATCGGATGAACGGTCGTGATCGGCTGTCGAAAGTAGTGTACACACGATCCGAAAATCGTACGATCCATCATCGTACGATCGTTTTCGTCCGATATTCGGATCGTGTGTATGGGCCATAAGTAGTAAGTATTCACACAGAAATCAATTCCCAGGTGTGACCACTGGGGGCAGAGAGAAAAAAAAAGTAAGTAGTATTCACACAGAAATCAATTCCCAGGTGTGACCACTAGGGGCAGAGAGGAAAGACCAAGTAGTATTCACACAGAAATCAATTCCCAGGTGTGACCACTAGGGGCAGAGAGGAAAGACTAAGTAGTAAGTATTCACACAGAAATCAATTCCCAGGTGTGACCACTAGGGGCCAGAGAGGAAAGAATACTAGTATCCGCAAAAAAAACGTTTCCAGCTGTAACCACTAGGGACAGAGAGGAAAGAATGCTACTATTCACATACAAATCAATTCCCAACTATGACCATTAGGGGCAGAGAGGAAAGGCTACCAGTTCTGCATATGAATCAATTCCCATGTATGACCACTAGTGGGCAGAGATGAAAGACTATTAGCATCCACATAGAAATCCATTCCAGGTATGACTACTAAGGGCAGAGAGGAAATACTACAACTATTCGCATATAAATAAATTCCCAGCTATGACCTCTAAGGGTAGAGAGGAAAGAATGCTATTATTTTCATAGAAATCAATTCCCATGTATGACCACTAGGGGGCAGATAGGCAAGACTATTAGTGTAAGCAAATAAATCATTCCCAGGTATGACCACTAGGGGCAGAGAGGAAAGAATGCTATTATTCTCACATAAATCAATTTCCAAGCATGAGCTAGTGGGGGCGCAGAGGAAATGTGTTGGTATTAGCAGGAAGCAACTCGGCCAGTTTCTAATCTTATACCAGACATGACCACCAGAGGCAGGAGACTACTAGAGTACACAGAAATCAATTCCCAGGTATGACCACCAGGGGGGACTACTAGTATTCGCATAGAAATCAATGCTCAGGGGTGAACACTAGGGGTTGTAGTAGAATGCTGCTGGCACGACAAGGAAGCAAGATTTTCCTGTTTCGCTCGTTCAGTTCCTAGTCTTATCCCAGGCTTTACCACTAGGGGCAGTAGAGGCTTGCCTTGAGTGGGAATTGTTGGCTCCCCAGGGGAGCTGGACGTTTCCCAGCCAATGCATAGGTGAAGCTGCAGCTCTTTTTTTCCCTCTTTACAGCTTGTCATAAGTCAGTCAGTCAGCGAAGCCATTCCAGCCCAAAGCAGTGGAGATGCGTTCCACGCCTCTTTGTCCTCAAGTCTTCAATCTCCCAGTTCTCATTGGTCCCCGCTGGCTGAAATCCCGCCCCCTCTTTCTCACCTCCCCTCCGCCCTAAGATGGCCGATCGATCAGCCGCCCATTGAGTTTGTGATGGGCAGAAGGGCTTGGCTGGCACGCCCCTTTTTTCTGCATGCTCACCGAGCCAATTGAGCTTCAGAAGGAGAGCAGTGGCAGCCAATGCGCATCTGTCTGAGGAGGGGTCCCGGCGTTGCGTGTTTCGGTGAATCCTCAGAGTGTGTCGGTGTTGGGCTGGGAGGTGCGCGGCTCATTAGAAAGGGGCGAGAGCGGAGCGCATCCCCTCCTCCTCCAATGAGAAGACGGGGCTTGTTCCGCATGGCGAGGGGCTAGCGGGGAAGCTGCCCTCTCCGAGCCTGACCGGGGTGCCCGGCTCTGTCCATCACTACGAGGTGTCAGCGGGAAGACGAGTGTCCGGGAACAGGGCTCAGCATGGACCAAGTGGAGATTCTGAGGACTTTCATTCAGAGAGTACAGGCCATGGACACCCGGGACCACAACGGGGAGGACAACTTCGCCTGTGACTTCATGGTGAGGGCTGAGGGGTCAGGTCATGTGGGGGTGGGGGGCACGGGCCGGTCACGTGATCCTCCCTGGGGGTATAGGGCCTGGAGTTGGAATGAGTGAGTGGTGACACTCCCAATCATGTATGTCATTTTCTCATCCATTACATATCTGTGGAGTACCATCCCTACAATCATGTATGATTCCCCCCCCCCCATTACATATCTGTGAAGTACCCCCCCAATCATGTATGATCTCCCCCATTACATATCTGTGGAGTACCCCCCAATCATGTATGATCTCCCCCATTACATATCTGTGGAGTATCCCCCCCCCCCAATCATGTATGATCTCCCCCATCACATATCTGTGGAGTACCCCCCCAATCATGTATGATCTCCCCCATCACATATCTGTGGAGTACCCCCCCCCAATCATGTATGATCTCCCCCATTACATATCTGTGGAGTACCCCCCCCCAATCATGTATGATCTCCCCCATTACATATCTGTGGAGTACCCCCCCCCAATCATGTATGATCTCCCCCATTACATATCTGTGGAGTACCCCCCCCAATCATGTATGATCTCCCCCATTACATATCTGTGGAGTACCCCCCCCCAATCATGTATGATCTCCCCCATTACATATCTGTGGAGTACCCCCCCCCCCAATATCATGTATGATCTCCCCCATTACATATCTGTGGAGTACCCCCCCCCCAATCATGTATGATCTCCCCCATTACATATCTGTGGAGTACCCCCCCCCCCCAATCATGTATGATCTCCCCCATTACATATCTGTGGAGTACCCCCCCCCCCAATCATGTATGATCTCCCCCATTACATATCTGTGGAGTACCCCCCCAATCATGTATGATCTCCCCCATTACATATCTGTGGAGTACCCCCCCCCCAATCATGTATGATCTCCCCCATTACATATCTGTGGAGTACCCCCCCCCCCCAATCATGTATGATCTCCCCCATTACATATCTGTGGAGTACCCCCCCCCCCAATCATGTATGATCTCCCCCATTACATATCTGTGGAGTACCCCCCCCCCCCAATCATGTATGATCTCCCCCATTACATATCTGTGGAGTACCCCCCCCCCCCCCCCAATCATGTATGATCTCCCCCATTACATATCTGTGGAGTACCCCCCCCCCCAATCATGTATGATCTCCCCCATTACATATCTGTGGAGTACCCCCCCCCCCCAATCATGTATGATCTCCCCCATTACATATCTGTGGAGTACCCCCCCCCCCAATCATGTATGATCTCCCCCATTACATATCTGTGGAGTACCCCCCCCCCCAATCATGTATGATCTCCCCCATTACATATCTGTGGAGTACCCCCCCCCCCCCAATCATGTATGATCTCCCCCATTACATATCTGTGGAGTACCCCCCCCCCAATCATGTATGATCTCCCCCATTACATATCTGTGGAGTACCCCCCCCCCCCCATCAATCATTACATATCTGTATACCCCCCCCCCCCAATCATGATCTCCCCCATTACATATCTGTGGAGTACCCCCCCCCCCCCCAATCATGTATGATCTCCCCCATTACATATCTGTGGAGTACCCCCCCCCCCCCAATCATGTATGATCTCCCCCATTACATATCTGTGGAGTACCCCCCAATCATGTATGATCTCCCCCATTACATATATGTGGAGTACCCCCCAATCATGTATGATCTCCCCCCCCCCTCATCACATATCTGTGGAGTACCCCCCAATCATGTATGATCTCCCCCCCCCCCCTCATCACATATGTGTGGAGTACCCCCCCCCCAATCATGTATGATCCCCCCCCCCCATCACATATGTGTGGAGTACCCCCCCCCCAATCATGTATGTACCCCCAATTATATAATCCCCCCCCCCAATTATGTCATACCCCCCCCCGTTATAGATCTGTTATACCCATCCAACTGTGTATGTGACCCCCCCCCCCCCCCAATTATGTCATACCCCCCCCCCGTTATAGATCTGTTATATACCCATCCAACTGTGTATGTGACCCCCCCCCCAATGATGTATCTGTGTCCTACCCCCCCCCCAATCATGTATGTTCTACTCCCTGTGTGTGTGTGATATATATATATATAATATATATATTTTATGTGTATCTCACCCCCCCCCCCCCCCCCCCTGTCATGTGTTTGCTCATGTATGTGTGTTTACCAACCCTCCCAAACCCTTATCGTATATGTATGTGACCCCCCCCCCATGTGTGTGTGTGTGTGCATGCTATACACCCCCCCCCCTCTTCTAACTATGTGTCTGTGCCCCTCCCAAACCATGTATGTTCCAACCCCCTTATCTGTGACCCCACTAGTCATGTATGTGCTTGTCACCCCCCCCCCCCCCCAATCATGTATGTGTGCCTTGTGCCCCCTATCCTTGGCCTGTACATATTTAGGCAATCACTCTATTAACCCCCCCCCCCCTCCAATGTGTGTGTGTGTGTGCGCATGTCATACTCTTTTTCCCACCATGTCTGTGTGCGCCCCCCCCCCCTCCCAAGTCATGTATGTACATGACCCCACTAATCATGTAACTATGTGCTTGTCATCTCTCTCCACCACTCAAATCATGCATGTGATTCCACCCCCCCCCCCCCCAAATCATGTATGTATATGTGCCCTGTGCCCCCCATCATTGGCCTGTACTTATTGGGGGGCTCTGTCACTGATCTGTTCCACATATGGCCCCCTCCTCTCCTTCCTCCCCCCACTCCTTCCTTCCTGATCACTTCATGGATTTCTGCCTGCAGCTTTATGGGGAGGGTGGATTTCATCAGAGCTTCCTGCATTTTTTTCTCCAACCTGAGTCTTACTTCACTCTTATTGCTGCCATTGGTAGAGGAGCAGGAAGTGCCCTATTGATTAACCCATTTGTGGGCTGGCTGGCTGCACTCTCCTATTTGCCTGCTGGCTTGTAAATAGCTCTGGCGTCCCGAGGGTTAAGTGACCCACCCTAAGCTCGTGGATTGCAGGATAAGAATGCACACAGCCAGATGATGGCAGCGGGCTGATTCCCAGGGAAGGGAACATGCTGTCACGTCCTTGGCACACACATTTTACGTCTGTCATCCTAGTCTGTCGGAGCATATGGATCTGTGCTGCCTTTTTGTTATACAATACTTTATTTTATTATATATAAAGCACTGAGTTGTGTGCTCCTCCACTGTTTATACTTGATGTGTCATTGAACTTGTCAGTGGGTCTGTGCACATGGGCATGCTTTCTTCTGTCTGCTCTTTTCATGTCATGTAGCCTGCCCCACCCCCGCCAACACAGCCAGACCTCACATTGTCAGATGGCCCTTGTGCTTGTCTTTCAGCAGGTCCTAGGATTGGCTAAAGAGCAGCACTGGGCTAACTTGCTACTACTTGGCAAGATCACTTTCTGATTTTAGAAGACGCACATCCACCCCCCCTTTTTCTTTTTTTCCCACCTTAAAAATAATTGTGCGATCAGTTATAGCAGGAATGCAGCCTATGTTATGCAAATACTGGTGTTGGGAATTGAAGAGGCTTGAGGCTTTAGAGAAGAAAATGTCAGTTATTCATTGAATAATGGCGAGTTTCTAGAATCTCGCTTTCTCTCCTGACTGTTCATTGCTGTACACATCAGTGAATTTTATTAAAACTGTTAATAGACACTGTTCCCTTTTTTATATGGAGTACAATTACCAGCACAACATAAGATTTATGCACTACAAAAGCTAAATTGTCGGCTCTAAAATGGAACTGAACTCTCAAAGCCGCAGTAATATTCCTATTTTAGCTGCGGAAAGGCAGAAGCGGGGCTAAACAAAGAATGTCTTGGTCCTGGGAATATCCTCTGACTCATGGCCCTAACCAGCTCAGTGTACAGCCTCCCTCAGTAGTGGGATGGGTTATGGGACAACAGCCTAAGGAAGTCGTATAGACCTAAATTTACCCCTATCACTCGGGTCTCATGCACACAGGCCTATAAAAACAAGAAAAAACAGCTTTTTTTTTTTATTTTTTTTTGCTAGCAGAAAAAAGCCTATGTACAAAATGTATGCTGGTGTTGATGCATGTATGTTTTGAGTGTAAACGTATCCTATTGGCATACATCTATGCACATGGGTGAATGCTTTTCTGCTCAAAAGCGTGGCTTTTTCTGTATATTTTTTGTGTTTCTGCCTATAAACGCTTTTGTGCATGACCACCATAGCAGGGTGCATTTGATTTAAAGGAGTTTTAAAGTAAAACATGTTTTCACCTTAATGCAATCTATGCATTAGCCCTGGTTCACACTGGGCTGCAGGAGTGAAATTGTGCGAGTTTAGCTGAACTCGCACGATTTCACTCCCGCTGGCAGTCCCGATTTTGGCTGCGATTTAAGAGACATCTGTGCAGGTTTCTGCACAGATGTCAATGTAAATCGCGTCCTGAAATCGCAAAAAGTAGTACAGGAACTACTTGTTGAAATCGGTGCAGCGCCACAGATGCGGCGTCGCACCGATTAGGATGGTGTCATTGCCGGCAAATGCTGCCGATTTAAGATGCGATTTCACATGTGAAAATCGAACTAAATCGTACCCAGTGTGAACCTGGGCTTAAGGTAAAAAAACATCTGATGCTAGCATGCCCCGTTATACTTACCTGACCCCTCGAAAGTTCCGCGTGCTGACCCGAGATCCTCTTTACTGCCCAGCCTGGCCACTGATTGGCTAGAGCGGATGGATTGAGAGCAGCGCAGCCATTGCCTGGCGCTGCTGCCAATCACGGCCGAGTGATACAGTGAGCGGTTATCACGGGAGCGTGCCCGCAATTACTCACCACCATGCAAGCTCTCTCGCATGACTGGTCAGTACTTGTGGGGAGGACCAGAGACAGCCGCCGAGGGACCCCAGAAGACGTGGATCGAGGCCACTCTGTGCAAAATGAACTGCAGTGGAGGCAAGTATAACATGTTTGTTATTTAAAAGGAAATTTTGTTTTTCCTTTACTAACCCTTTAAATCGCAATTTAAATCGCTAGTAAAAAGGCTTGATTTAAATCATCATTTTTTTAAAGAGCAACTGACATCTCTGTCCCGCAGCAGATCATTTTCTGACCCGCTGTTGGCTCACCGACAGTCCCATTTACTTTAATGTTATGCGGCAGTAACACAAGGTGAGGGAACATGGCGGCAGCAGGTAAGTGGATGTCCGCTAACGGGTGCTGCCATGATGGATCTGAAATGACAGGTGCTCTTTAAATGTAAGGACTCATTCTTACTGGTAGTTAGAATCTTAAATATTTGCAAACAAAATGAAGGTTTCTAATTTAGAAAAATAAGCTGTCAAGTTAGTAAAACTGTGATATTGGAACTGATTCAATCACAGTTTGCAGTGTACATAGATTTGCACAACAATGGGGTAAAGGAATATTCCCAAACTTTGTTTCATCTCATGGTTACTGTGACATTGTGTGAATGCATCAATGCAGTGCATGTTATCTCAGCTTGCATTCATTGAATGAGTTTACCAAAAATGAAAATATTGCAGAATATATAGCCTCATGCTAGATAAATAAGCTCAATTTTCATGCTGAATAAACTAAATTTATTAATGTATCCTAAAAACTTCAAAAACATTTTATTAAAATAAATTGAATACAAATCTAAACCCCTTCCCTTTTTTTTTATTTTTTATCATTGATTTATATCCTAAAGGTGCGTTTACACTAAAATAATGCTTGTTGATCCTCCTGGTAAAGTTCTTGTCCAGATATCTGTTAAATGGGATGACAACCGTCTCTAGATTATCCTGTCACCCTATCACATGCACCCTTGGGAAAGTCCAACGTTGCGCAGGCATGGTCCACCAGTATTGGGAAGCTGGAGCAATGAAGTGCAGCTGACACTAGAATTGGCTGGAAAGAGATATAAAATAAAAGGATAGGAAACTGCAAAAACTTCTAACAGTGATGTAACCCACCCTGGCCACACAGCTGCATCCTGGGATGTTCCAGGAGGCAGACCCAGAGTTTTAGAAATGGTTCCAGGGAGCAAAAAGGAGATGGATTTATCTGCCCTATGGTTGCGTTTTAGATGGCAATCACTTTTTAGATGGCAATCCCCTCCTCACGGCCTATTAATCCCAAAAAGATGACACCACTGTACTTCACCTGTGAGCTTTGCAGGGCAAACCTCACTGCAAAGAATTGCATGCAATTTTATAAAAAAAAATATTCTACCGTGTGTGTGAATCTAGTATAGAAAGGGAAGCACCATCTAGTGCAGCAATGAGCAATTTTTATTAAAAATGTTATAACCACTCACATTAAAAAGTACATATCTCCTGAAATTGTCATAGTTTCCCTGTCCCACCGATGATGGAAAACCACGGCCGCTGGAGATGTATAGGAGGTTCGCCCTCAAGCTGACATCACTTCTACCCTATACACACAGGGGTCCTGAGACTTCTCCTCCAGACCTGTGAGCACCATCAGCAGCCATGGATTTCTGTCTGGAGAAGTCCCAGGACCCCATAGGTATAGATAAGTTATGTCAGCTTGGTGGCAGACCGCCCTTTACATCTCCTCCAGCCGTGTTTTTGTCTCATCGGGGGGACGGGGACACTATGCAAATTAAAATTTGACGAGATATGTACTTTTTAATGTAAGGAGTTGTAACGTTTTGAATAAACGTTAGCACACATGCAGTAGGGGAAATCACATGCGATTCTTTGTAGTACGATTTGTGCCCATTCAATGCAACACTAATGCTTTATGAGTTGATAAAGTTGTGGCTCAACCACATATATTTTTACTGCTCTTAGGCTGCTTAATAGAGCCCCTAGTCCCTTAGTCAAAATGCTCACTGTGAAAAGTATTGGGAGAAATGGAAAAATATGTTATGCTATGAAAGGAAAAATTGCTATCATCTATAGATCCTTTCTAAAAAAAATGTTTTTTTTTTTTTTTTATAATAAATGTGAAGTTGCTCTTTAAATACCTATCTCCTGCCCCATTTGTGAGTTTGTCACTATACGGCGCTGTAGCCTTCACAAGCAAACCATCTTGGCCTGGTCCCTGTGTCTAATGTGAACATGCATCATGGCCCCATTTATTCCTATGAATTAAATAGATGCTACTCTCCAGCAGCATACAGACTATCCATAGGACCATGGTACACGTGTGCTCTAGGATCAGGTTGATATATTGTAGGCAAGAGATGTGCGGCGCCAGCCAAGTGCACATATCAAAAAGACCGACTATTTTGAAAAGAGGGGAAGAAAAATATTTATGTTCTGCTATAAAACCTATCAAATAATAAAAAAAGTCAATCTAATTTCTTCATAAATTTAGGTCAATATGTATTCTGCTACATGTTTTAATAAGTGTATACTGATTAGTTTGTGCAAAAGTTAGTGTCTAAAAACGATCGGATATAATACCGGAACTTATTTTTTAATACTAGTAATGGCGGAGGCCAGCGACGCATAGCGGGACTGCTTTTGACACTGGAAAGCAGTGACCCTAATAGTGATTAGTGCTAATTCTATATACCAGTGATGGCGAACCTTGGCATCCCAGATATATTGGGACTACATTTCCCATGATGCTCAAATACACTGCAGAGTGCATGAGTATCATGGGAAATGTAGTTCTGAAACATCTGGGGTGCCGAGGTTCGCCCTTCACTGCTATATATGATCACTGTAATAAAGACTGAGTGTCCTAGATGTTTGATCGCTTCCCAGCCAAAGGGTTAAATGTGTGCCTAGCCAGTGTTTGTGTGCGGCTTTTACTAAGGGATGTGATGGATTTATTTTCCCTGCAAAGCATCCGTCACTTCCCAAAACGAAAACCTGGAAATCGGCTTTAAAGCCGAACACTACTTTAGAGCCCTCTCACACTGATGAAGTTTTCAGGCGTTTTAGCTCTAGAAATGGCACCTGAAAACTGCCTCTCATGCTGCCCGAGTGCTTTCACACTGGGGCGGTGCACTTGAGGGACATAAGAAAAAGTCCTACAAGCAGCATCTTTGGGGTGGTTTTGAAGCGCTGTATACAGCTTTGTAAGCGCAGCGACATGGGTGTTTTTAACCCTTTTGGCCACTAGCAGGGGTTAAAGGCACCCCTCTAGTGGCTGAAAAGCGGCGCTAAAGTGAGTGGCACTTTACCGCTAGCGCATGGGCGGCCCCAGTGTGAAAAGGGGTCTAAGGGCCGGTTCACACTAGTGCGATATCGCATGTGATTCGCACCGCACTGCAAATGCACGTGATGTCTGTGCAATGCGATTTCAGCCATACAGATAGTATGGCTGATATCGCACCTCATTTGGAGCAAACGCGCACAGGACCCTTTTTTTTTTGGTCCGCACCCTTTTTTTGGTCGCATAGGTGACACCTATGCGATCTGATTCATGTCTGAACTGTCAGTTCAGTGTGATGTGCGAGATGAAATGGGTGTGTCGTTAATGTTGTATGACACTCCCCAGCAGTTCGCGTATGGCAGTGTGAACTGCTGTGAGTCGGGTGTGATACGGGAACTGCAGTGGATTCTCAGGGTTCCCCCATTGCACTAGTGTGAACCCAGCCTGTGTCACATTCTGCATGTTTGTTACCTATGACTATCCCATGAGGAGAGTTACTTTCTTAGTTGCTGTTTGTGAACCAGCATCCTTATTGAGATTGCAGCACAAGAGACACTTCCAGTACGTAAAAAAAAAAAATGGCTTGACTTCATAACTTAAAGTGATCCAAAGTCGTTTATTTTTAACATAAAAAAAAAAACGTGTTTGCCTGCTCTGTGCAGTAGTTTTGCACAAGAGCAGCACCAATGCTTGTCTTCTCGGATCCCACTTTAGTGCTCCTGGCCCCTCCTTCCTGTGGAATGCCTCCACAGCAAGCAGATTGCTATGGGGGCAGTAATGGCGTTTTTTTAAAGCCAGAAGTTTTATTTTATTTTTTTTAATCTTAATGCATTAAAGCGGAGGTTCCACGGTCCGGCCTTTTTTTTTTTTTTTTTTTTTTTTTGGCTAATCTTTTTTTTTTTTTTTTTTTTGGCTAATTAAACTTTTTTTTTTTGGCTAATTTAAACTTTTGTAGTGTATTAAAAATAGTACTCACATATTTAATTTTTGCTACTGCCCCGCAATCTCCCTCGCCATGAAATGTTACTTAATAAAATTTTCTTTTGGCCAATTCCATTTTGCTTGTGGGTAGCGTGAAGCCCACAAAAGCAAATGCTTCCGGGATTGGAGCAGTGTTGACGGCGAGCAGCGCCGTCAACTCTTCTCCGTTGCCATCACAACGGTTAGCGTAATGAAGAGGTCACGCCCTGTTGTGACGGTATGCACAACATGAGTAAAATCCCGCGATATTCATTAAGTCTGCTGTATGATTCGTCTCCTGGGAAGCATGACGCTGTGCTCCCAGGAGACATGGCGATCGAATCCCAGAAAACACTGGGGCGCTTGCGAAATAAATGACACGCCCACTCCCGTGGGAGGGATACCCGGAAGTGCCTGGTATTCTCATCTAAATCGCGGTACTGGAACCATTTAAAAAAATGTTGATCGCGGACTTAACATGTAGTTATTGTGGCGGTCCTAATAAGATGCATTTTCTATTGAGGGTGAACCTCCGCTTTAAGATAAAATCTGTGTATAGCAGAACCCCCTAATACTTTCCTGAGCCCTATCTCTATCCAGCAATGTCCATAAGTCTTTCGGCTGTCCGGGACTTTCCCTCCTGATTGGCTGAGACACAGCAAAGGCACCATTGTCTCCTGCTGCTGTCAAAGTCCGTTAGCTAATCAGGAGAGATGGGGCGGGGCCAAACCGCAGCTCTGTTCTGAATGGAGACACCGAGCTGCAGCTCGGGTGCCCCATAGCAAATTGCTTCCTGTGGGGGGCACTGAACAGGAGGGAGGGGCTAGAAGCAGTGACAAGGGACCCAAGAAGAGCAGGATCCGCTGCACAGAGCAGGCAAGTATAACATGTTTTTTTTTTTTTCTTTTTTAATGAGACTTTAAAATCGCTCAGTAATATTTTCTGCTCAATCAAACATCAGTAAGAGTGCACAAAAAATGTATCTCATAAAGAATGAAAGTAATTTTTTGTAGAAAAGTACCATGTGACAACAAAGAAAGCGATTCTGAACTTATGGTGGAGACGTTGATGTAGCAGACAGATTCTGCCCCTTTTGGATTAGAATAACAACAAAGTATCCCACTGTCAGACTGGCACTTGAAAGAGCAAAGATGAAAAGAACTAAAAGATCAGAACTGCCCAGGCTTTGGCACTTTCTGTCACTCTATGGATGTGAAAGCTGGACAATGCAATACAAAAGTATTGATGCCTTTTGAACTAGTTGGCAAAGATTTCTAAGAATATTGTGGACAACAAGGATGACAAACAAATGGGTCCTTTTAACAAATGAAGCCAACCCTTCTCTATTAGGCTAGATGACTACACTTAAAGGGACACTAAAGTCAGGGCTTTTGTTTTAAAAAAATAACAAACATGTTATATTTGCCTCCACTGTGCAGTTCGTTTTGCACAGAGTGGCCCGGAAACCTGTCTTCTGGGGTCCCTCGGCGGCTGTCTGGGCTCCTCCTCGCAAAAGCTTTCCCTCTTCATGCGAGGGCGCTCGCATGGAGGAAAGCTTTTGCGAGTGCGCTCCCGTGATACAGCGGCGGCCAGAGCCACCGACTGTATCACTCGGCTCCGCCCCCGGCGCGCCGCGTCATCCGCTCTGATTGACAGCAGCGCTAGCAAATGGCTGCGCTGCTATCAATCCGCCCAGCCTAGCCGATCAACGGCCAGGCTGGGAACCGAAGAGGACGATGTGGACGCGCCCGGGAGATTCGAACGGTCAGGTAAGTACAACTGGGGCTCGGGGGGGGGGGGGGGGGGGTGCTGTGAGATGTTTTTTTACCTTAATGCATAGGATGCATTAAGATAAAAAAAACGTGTACCTTTACAACCCCTTTAAAGCAGTTGTAAACCACTGGATATTTTTTTTTTTTTTTTTTAACCCTGCAAAGTAATGTCATGATGTGCTAGTAGGCATCGCCTACTAGCACATTATGTTAAACTTGGCTTAAAGTGAAGACCTCCCAGCACCCTGTCGGAGTTGCAGACGCTCCATTTTCAATCGTCTTGCTTGCGCATTTGCAGACTCTCGCTCTGACATATTATAGGCTTACCTATAGTTAAAAGCATGTGATGGAAGTTTACTTCCACTTTTAAATTCTTATTTTCAAAATATTGGGAGAAGAAACTCAAATTGAAAATGAAGTTCTATATATGGGGTCGTCGGGTGTCCACATTAAAGGGATTCTAAAGGTTAGATTTAATTTTTTATATTGACCCACACAATGCTTTTTTTGGGGGGGGGGGGGGGGGTGGACAGTCAGTGTCCGTGTGTGAGTGAGATGTATAAACCCCTGATATCTCCCCTTTGAGACATGGGTGGGGGACCAAGCAGAGAGTTGGTGACGGGTCACCAGCTCTCTGCTCAGGTCGCTCTGAGAACCGAGCAATCGGTGGTGTCGGATTCCTTGGTTCTCAGTGTTAGAGCTGGCGGAGGGACAGATGCAGCATCTTTTAAAGTGGTTGTAAAGGCGGTGGGACGGGAGGCCCGGTCAGAGCGGCGGGGGGGGGGGGGGGGGTGTGTCCCCTCACGCTCCTCCGGTATAACAAGCGAGCAGCTTTTAGCCGCATCGGTTATTATGCCGGATAGCCAATCGCCGGCTCTAAACAACGGTACCGGGATGATGTCTGCAGCTGCAGGCATCATCTGGTATAACGCCCGAAAGCCGAGGACGCATATAAGCGTTCGCTCGGCGTGGAAGGGTTAAAAACTCCCTTCCATGGGTCTAACTGCACCCATATGTGCCTTACCTGGTGCTTGGTTTGCACTTTGGCCTGTGGCAGCTTTCTGTAACTCCACACAGTAATGCAAGGCTTTCTCCCTGGTGTGGAGTGTTGTGCTTGCCCCCTCCCTTGGACTACAGGAGAGTCGGGATGCTTTCTGCGTTGCAGATAAAGAAGCTGTGTGTTAGTAGGCGTCCTGACTCTCCCGTCTCTCTTGTAGTCCAAGGAAGGGGGCGAGCACGGCACTCCACACCAGGGAGAAAGCCTTGCATTACTGTGTGGAGTTAGACAGAAGAACAGGAAGTGAGGAATTCTCAGAAGAAATGAGGACATTGAAAAGTAAAATGGAAGAATGAGGTAAGTGAAGGAGTACTGCACTAGGGTAAAGGAAGCTATTTAGGGGGAAACAATGTACCTTTACAAACCCTTTTAATTTTAATGTCATGACTAGTAGAGGCTGCCATTAATTTACAGAAATGTGTTTTATTTTTTTAATAGTTTGTTTTGGTACACTGGTTCACTGATGGGCTAAACTGTCATTCAACTGTCTGCGCACTTCATAATGTATGGAAGCTCTTGTGTTTGCAGCCTTGCGCTGAGTAAAACCTTTGATATGTTAGACTTCAAACATTGCTTTTGATTTCCCTGCCACCCACCAATCAATTAGAGTGCTTCAACGCCCAGTAAGGGTGTTCTTGATGGGTTTGGGGTGGCAGCTTTCTGCAAGGTGGACTAAAAAGTATCTGGCTATCCCTCAGATGTACAGTGGGTGTGTTTAAAAATCCATAACCATGTTTTGTTCTGTTTAAGCATGTGGCAAACAGAGCAGCTGTTTCTCTTATGTTCTGTACAGCTGAGACGTTTGAACTCTGCTTGTGAACTGTGCTCTTCTTCAATTATTCTATTCATCCGCTGTGCTTATGGGTCACATGCAATGGGAAAATGGCTAAGGAGAGTGAACAGTCTATTTGTCTGGAAGAAGGATCTTTAACAAAAGTATGTTTGTGATTTTGTATTGGTGTTTGTGGAGTGTAGAGAATCTGGGGTGTGTGCGTACTTGTAAGCTAAAAAAGCTATGAACAGAAGGTAACAAGGAAAATGCATTTTTTCCATTTTTGGCATTTAGTTGTTTAACATTTAGCTGATTGAGTTCTCATTTGCTCCTTCCTAAAATTAGTGTATCAAATTTTAGTAGGGTTGTCCCGATACCACTTTTTTAGGACTGAGTACAAGTACCGATACTTTTTCTCATGTACTCGCCGATACCAATTACCGATACTTTTTTTTAAATGCAGCCACGTGTCCCTTTAATTCAGCAGCCTCGTCCCTAATGCAGCCTTGTGTCCCCTCAGGCCTTGTACACACGAGGGAATAGATCCGATGGGAACGGTCCGACGGACCGTTCCCATCGGATCTGTCCGCCGGATTGCTTTGATCCGATGGCTGTACACACCATCGGATCAAATTCCCCGCCGGCGGACAGCGCGGTGACGCGGCAGTGACGTTGACGCCGTCACCACACCAGGAAGTAAACACTACCGCGCGCATGCGTCGGATCCATTCACAGGATACGACGCATGTGCGGGCAGATATGTCCGCTGGTTTGCCGTACTAACCAGCGGACATATCTGACGGACAGCTCTCCGGCGGAAAAATTCCAAAGCATGCTTTGGAAATTTTCCGCCGGAGGAATCCGGCCAGAACGGTCCGTTTGCCCCTACACAGGAGCGGATTTTTCGGCTGAAATGGTCCGTCGGACAATGTTCAGCGGATTTATTCACTCGTGTGTACAAGGCCTAAAGCAAAGCCAAGTGCTGTCGTTCCCTCTGTTATAAAAAGCTATACACTACCTTATTCCACAGTGCAGCTGTGTGGTTACGTGACCTCATGGTTGGCTTTAGAGGGCAATCTTGGCCCCACCCGCTGTAGTTCATACCTCTGGGACAGTGAGTGTCGAAGTCATGTGACTGCACAGGGAAAGGGGGTGTTTAGCTTCATATTAAAAAATAAATAAAAACGCAAACCCTGTAAAGTGTAACGTGTTATAACAGAGGGGATGCCAGTAATTGTGCACACTGACTTTTCAGTCACTTTCATGTTTCTTAGAATGCATTAAGGTACTAAAGAAAGTTTTGTACCTTAATGCATTCTGAGACGCTTGTGCTCAAGCACGGTTTGCCTCAACATTAAAGCAAACAGTTCTGGACCACCTATGTGTTCCCAGGTGTCAGTAAAGTTTAAGTGTGAGGTTTAAAAACAGTCAGTCATACTCTTATGTGGTTTCAGCATGTATCCAATGCTGCAGCAGTCCCCTGTTGGCCCTTAATACCAAGAGCTGAATGACCACTGAGCAAGGAGCAGTCCCTGTCGGTAACCAACGATTTGGTCTACCCCTCCAATGCTTACTGGATGCCAGGCTGTGAAGGGGCGAAAATGGCTGGCTCAGGACCTCAGTGGTACGCTAAGCTGCTGGTTAGGCATCTGGGTGGATCCCAATATTGTTGGGATCCCTGTAGCGCAGTGTTTCTCAACTCCAGTCTTCAAGATGCCCCAACAGGTCATGTTTTCAGGCTTTCCATTATTTTGCAAAGGTGATTTGATCAGTTTCACTGCTTTAGTAATTACCACAGCTGTTTCATCTCGGGGAAATTTTAAAAACGTGACCTGTTGGGGCGCCTTGAGCAATGGGGTTGAGAAGCACTGCTGTAGAGTCTAGACTGGCTCCAACATCAGCCATCGGAGGGCTTTAGCCTGCTATTAGCTGAATCTCGGTTACAGGAGTGTAGAAATAAGGGGCACTCCTGTGACCCACATGAAAAGCATGGCTAAAAAAAAGCTTTAGTCATACCGATCCTGGGTGTAGTTCAGAGACTTGCACTATACCAATGAACCAGCCCAAGGATGTGAACTGCTCCCAGGTCTGGTTGAAAGTGGCAGCATTAGTGCACCCTAATGGCCCATACACACGATCCGAATATCGGCCGATGGATCGTACGACTTTTTTCGCTTAATAATCGCAAGTAAAATTAAATAGGTTATTAAACTTGCGAAAATTTTCGCACGACAGAAAAAAAGATCGGAAGTGATGTCACGTATTGTAATGTATTTGTATTGTCGGACGACGGATGTACTGACTAAAAGAAAATCGTACGATCTGACCTCGTACGAGGAAAATTTTTGCGCATGTCCGATCGAAAAATATCGGATGAACGGTCGTGATCGGCTCTCGAAAGTAGTGTACACGATCCGAAAATCGTACGATCCATCATCGGACGATCTTTTTCGTCCGATATTCGGATCGTTTGTATGGGCCATAAGGCTGCATTCACACTATAACGCGGCGTATTTTGCTGCGATTTGTAAACTTTTTTTTTTTTTTTTTTCCCCACAAAACATTTTCATTGATGTCTATGCCGAAAGCCGCCTGAAAAAAAGGGTCCGGGACTTGTTTTCAGGCGTATGGCGTTCGGCGTGAGATGTGAACCATCTCATAGACATCAATGTAAATTCGCCCCTTTAGCGGCACGAGCGTCGCGCTTCAGGCGTATATACGCCTAGGTGTGAATGCAGCCTAAACCCGATGAGGTTTTAATCTGTCCTTACTCGATATAAAGCAAAAAATGTAGTTGGGCTTTAGGAAAACCCTTTTACCCTCATTACATTTCCTTAAAGTGGTTGTAAACCTTCCTGTTTTTTGATCTCGACCCGGTCTTCTCGGCTCTTCATTAGATGGATTGATGGCAGCGCAGCAATTGGCTGTCACTCAAATCCAATGACGGGGCCGCAAGGTAACCCCCTTGGGAAAGTACTACCCAGAGGGGATTATCTGAGATGGTGAGAAGCCAAGACAGCTGCAGAGGGACCCCAGAAGACGAGGATCGGGGCCACTCTGTGCAAAACAAGTTTCACAGTGGAGGTAAATATTCAAACCTTTACAATTGCTTTATATGGACCAGCCCTAGGAACTGTAGAAGTTATGAAGTGTTAGAGGGTACCCTTTCATTCTGTGCCCCCCCCCCCTTTTTTTTGAGTGTGAATATTTCCAGGAAATTGTGTACTTTGAAGCACTAGCGCTTCTGTGTTTTACAGAAAGTAATCATAATAGTTACGTTTTATACCTCCTAAATTGCATTTTAGATTTCTAGAAGAATCGGTATCTGATATTGGATGCCCTACAACAGATGGTTGCTCACTAACAACTGTTCATTAAGATTCAGGGCCCATTCACAATGTTGTATTGAGATGAACCATATTATGCGTGTTGGTTGTGGTGTCTACATTTTGCATGGTACCCCAATGCACCTGCACTGATGAAACACTATGGGGGTTATTTAGAAGGGGCAAATCCATTTTGCATTTAAAGTGCAAAGTACACTTAAAATTGCACTGAAAGTGCACTTGGAAGTGCAATCGCTGTAGATCTGAAATTCGGTGAAGCTCTGCTGATTTTATTCAATCATGTACAAGCCAAAATGCTGTTTATTTTCTTTGCATGTCCTCCTGGGATCTACAGCAAAAGCACTTCCAAGTGCAATTTGCACTTGTAGTGCAAAGTGGATTTGCCTTTTGTAAATAACCCCCATAGTGTAACTTGATGTCGCTCTTCTATTTGTATTGGACTTAGGTGGTGCCAAGTCCCTATGCCACCTCTATATCCTGTTCATCCCACTATAGACCCTTGTGACCTATTCTTTTGTAACCCCCCCCCAATTGTAGCTTAAAAGCTCCTCCAGCCTCTAAAGCCCTGTACATAAGATCAGATATCTGATGGAATCTGCTCCGATGGATTTTTTCGTCAGATATCTGATGAAGCTGACTTTAATCAGTCTTGCCTACACACCATCAGTCAAAAATCTGATCATGCCAAAACGCGGGGACGTACAACGCTAAGACGAGCCCAAAAAAATGAAGTTCAATGCTTCCAAGCATGCGTCGACTTGATTCTGAGCATGCGTGGATTTTTGACCGATGGAGTTCCGTACAGACGATCGCATTTTTTTTTTATCGATAGGAAAATTTTAAAACCTGTTCCTTTTTTTTTTTTTTTTTTTTTTTTTTTATAAAAACCGATGGAAATAAAACCGATGGGGCCAACACACGATCAGTTTTTCTGATGAAAATGGTCCATCCGTCTGTTTTCAGTGGACAAACCGATCACATATACGCGGCTTAACACTTTTTCACCCACCCTGTCTTTGTAACCGTAATTCAATTAACCTACCTCTGATCCCAGCTCCTCTTTCTCCACCATGCCCTATACAGGCCCCTGCCAGGACTGTGATGCTTGAAGTCCAAACTCCTCTCTAGGTGAATACTTTGCAAAATTGCCAGTTGATTTTTATTTTTTAAGATCCAGGATCTGGGCTTCCAAACAATGTGCTCACATCTTGCAGAACAGTATTCTCCCTTGTGTGGTTGTTCAAGGCATGTATACATAGAGAAGGGTGTACACTGAATCACTGTACCATTCTGGGAAGACATGGTTACTTCTAGTTTTATGGGTATAGTTTAAAATGTAAAACCCTGCTACATTGTTATAGCTTTATCCCTGTTTGGTTATAGGATGTGCAATGTCTACTTATTTTCTATGCTCCTATTTTGGCATTCCGTTTTAGAGAAAGAGAGCCTCATACAGCCCTATCGCCACCCACTCACTGCAAACACAGCCCACACACAATATTAGAGATTAGTTTCCAAGCTGTACCTTGCTCTGCTGCTTATTTCCTTGTGTATAAACTATACCCTTAAAACAGCACTGCACTTTAGACGGCTAAACATTGCACAAAAAATTTAAAAACATGGCAAAATAGCCAACACACTTGGGATGCCATCTATTTTGTGATGGAACACCGAACACAGGTAGCAGTCTTAGATTTTCTTTTCATGCTACAAAAAGTGGAATGCAAAACGCGCTCAGTGCTGAAAAAAGGTACTTGAGCTACTTTGCATTTTTCTCGTCTTGGGAAGCCCATTCAAGTGTCACAACATGAAAAATTACATTGCTTAGGTGTGAAGGGGGCTTTAACTATAAGCCTCAGGCTGCAGTAAATTGCAGATGGTGGTATTTAAAGTGTTACTAAACCCAGGATCATGCATTCACTATATTTGGTCTGCCACAGTACACTGACATTTTAGTAAAAATAAACTGCTAAATACCTTTTCTCGTTGGCCGTATATAGCTGTCTTGTGACAAATATCCGGTTAAAGCTTGTAAGAGTTTTCTCCGGATTGTCCTATTAATCTGCGTGACCCCTGACCCTCTGTCTGGATAGTGCTGATTGACTCTATGCTGATCACATGCACTCTAACGATACACACCAAACTGAGCATGTGCAGAATGCCTCTAAGGCTCTGTTCTATGAGCAGATGGGTTGGGGAAAGTAAGGGGAGGATCAGAGATGGGGTCAAATGGCCTTTTTTACACAATGGGGATTATTGTACCCTTAGGTTCCACAGTGAGTATAACAGGCATGTTTGACTACCTATATAGACTGATTTTACTATTGTGCATGTAGTAACACTTTTTAAAGCAGAACTACAATACATCTGAGCACCACAAACCGAAAAAGCTATTTTCATTTTTTTTTTTAATTTTCAACGCAAATTCATTCATCCATCCATGTCTCCCATGCTTTATTTTGTTGAAAAATCACGTTGAAAAACACCCCTAACATTTTTGGCTATAGCCATCTTGAGTAAGGGCAGATAATTCATGTAGCATTTACTTCCTGGAATCCATCTGTCTTTAGCTTAGGCACGGAGGCAAGAGGATGTGCTAGGCTGAGAAATCCCCCCCCCCTCCTCCTCTCGACTTCTGGGATTTATGATGACATTTGCCTAGGCTAAAAACCAGGAGGGAACTAAAACATTAAAAAACGTTAAATAGTTTTAAAATTTGTAAATATACCTTCCTATAGCAGCATAAGGATTAAGAAGCAAATGTTGATTGACAGCAAAAAGTTCTGCTTTATATGTGCATTATTTTCTAAAAAAAAAAATTGCCATTGAGCTGGAATAAATTTCTCATTTAAAATAACAAACCTGTTATACATGCCTGCTCTATGCAGTTGGTTTTGCTCAGAGCAGCCCAGATCCTCTTCTTCTTGGGTCCGTCTTGGTGCTCCTGGCCCTTCCCTCTTGAGTGCCCCCACAGCAAGCAGCTTGCTATGGGGGCTACCAAGCCTAGCGGCAGCCCCTTCAGACATGTCCTGCCCCCCCTTTCTAATCATTGGCTCGCTAACTTTGACAGCAGCGGGAGCCAGCAGCACCTCGCTTCTGCGTCATCCAATGAGGGTGAGTCCTGAACAGCTGAGTCTTTTGTGTAACATTGCTGGATCTTGATGGGGCTCAGGGTGCTGGGGTGGCTGCAGCACGTGTGTGTGTGTGTGTGTGTGTGTGTGTGTGTTGTTTTTTTTTTTTTTTTTTATCTTCATGCATAGAATGCAATAAGATGAGAAAAACCTTCTGCCTTTACAACCACTTTAAGATTTGAGGAAGGTCAGAATTATTTGGGGGGACATTTTTGGATTAAAATGATTTTGTAAATGATCACCTTGTAAAACCACCCATTCAGTTTAAATGGAATTGAAGGCAAAACATTTGTGTATAGGTTTACCTAAAACTATCCACGATTTGGTTTGTGCAAAAAAGTTAGTCAACTAATCAATTGCTTATTACTATTTATTTATTTTTGTAGAAGGATGCGTATTGGACTAAACTGAGGCAAAAAAATATATTTAATTATAGCAAAAAGTAGCCCCCCCCCCCTCCCAAAAAAAAATTGTTGCTCTATTTTTGTTTTATAGCGCAAAAAATAAAAACCGCAGAGGTGATCAAATACCACCAGAAGAAAGCTCTATTGTAGGGGAAAAAAACATTGATTTTGTTTGGGAGCCACGTCGCATGACCGCGCAATTGTCAGTTTTAAAACGACGCAGTGCCGAATTGCAAAAAGTGCCCTGGACTTTGGCCTGCCAAATGGTCCGGGGCTCAAGTGGCTAATCACTTGCCGACCCCCAGCCGCAGTTGAACTGTGGTAAGGTGGCTCGGCTGCACGAATCGCCATACCGGTACGGTGATTCATGCACGCTGATTGACCATCAGGGGAGCCAATCAGCGAGCATAGTCTGCATGCCGCCTGCGATCGTTCCCTGCAGAGACAGAATGGGGAAATGCCGAGGTAAACAAGGCAGATCTCCGTTCTGACAGGGGATTAGGCTTTTTCTTATTTTTGGTATTGGCTTAAATTGATAAATACATTTTAGAATTTCAATTTTTTTGGTATGTTTTTTTATAGCAGAGGTGATCAAATGTCACCAAAAGAAAGCTCTATTTGTGGGAACAAAATGATAAAAATCCTTTTTGGGTACAGTGTAACATGACCGCACAATTGTCATTTTTAAACGGCGATGAAAGCTGAAAATTGGCTTGGGCAGGAAGAGGGTGTAAGTGCCTAGTATTGAGGTGATTAAGGGGTAAAACTTTTTGGCTGATATGTAAAATTCACATTAGAGCTGCACGATTAATCGCGGAGAGAAATGGCGGCTAAAGGAACTGACATCAGTTATCAGATGCAGTGTGATGCGTGGGTGGCGGGAAAATGGTACGAAACGATGGCAGAGATGGAGCGTGGCACCGCATACCACCCTCACCAGACCGGCCAGTCTGTCTGTTAATTAATAGTGAGGGCAGAGGGAGGAACGGGAGAGAAGGACCGGCTACAGCTCTGTCTTCATTATGAGGTAATATTCATAATAATGGACAGTGGTTGCCGGTATTTTAAGTCCACTCCTCGGCTCACATGCCCCCCTTTAACCACTTGCTTACTGGGCACATATACCCCCTTCCTGCCCAGGCGAAATTTCAGCTTTCAGCACTGCGTCGCTTTAAATTAAAATTGCGCGGTCGTGCAACGTGCCTTACAAACAAAATTGACGTCCTTTTTTTCCCCACAAATAGAGCTTTCTTTTGGTGGTATTTGATCGCCTCTGCGTGTTTTTTTTTTTTTTTTTTTTTTTTTGCGCTATAAACAAAGAGCGACAATTTTGAAAAAAAAACACAGAATATTTTTTACTTTTTGCTATAATATAAATCAATTTAAAAAAAAAAAAAAAAAAAAAATTCTCACTTTAGGCCGATATGTATTCTACATATTTTTGGTAAAAAAAACAATCGCAATAAGCGTATAGTAATTGGTTTGCGCAAAGGTTATAGTGGCTAGGAAATAAGGGATAGAATTCTGACACTTTTTTTTTTTTTTACTAGTAATACGGCGATCTGCGAATTTTGTCAGGACTGCGATATTGCGACGGACACATCGGACACTTTTGACAAATTTTTGGGACCATTCACATTTATACTGCGATCAGTGCTATAAAAACGCACTAATTACTGTATAAATGTGACTGGCAGTGAAGGGGTTAACACTAGGGGGTGAGGAAGGGGTTAAATGTGAGTCCTGGGTGTGTTCTAACTGTGTGGGGGGAGGGGGGTGACTGGGGGAGGTGACCGATGCTGTCTCCCTATGTACAAGAGAAACAGCATCTGTCTCCTCTCACTGACAGGATGTGGAGCTCTGTGTTTACACACAGAGCTTCACGTCCCTGCTCTAAAACTGCCGATCAGCGGGTACCTGGCAGACATCGCGACCGCCAGGCACGCGCATTGGCATCTCGGGGACGCGCCGGATGCGCGCACGCCCCCCCAGTGGCCGGAGAAAACGATGACGTCAATTGACGGCAGCTTGGATATTCAGATCCCCTAAGCTGCCGTCAATTGAGCATATGCGGGGCCGCAAGTGGTTAATAGCCTGTCTGACTGTGGGGCTAATAAAGGAGGGCACCTGAGGAGTGGACTTAAAATACCGACAACCACTGTCAGTGTCCCCCTTGTAATATATTATGAATATTACCACACAGTCTGAGTCCGCTACCCATATTATCAATCTTACCACAGTCAGCTACCCCAGACCTTGCAGATGACACTGCAGTCAGGCTATTAAAGGGGGGCATGTGATGTGAGCCTGTGAAGAGTGTATTATAATGAATATTAACACGGTCAAATAAAAAATGAGAATCGTGATATTCATTTTAAGTAAAAGAATTGCGATTCTCATTTTCCCAGAATCGTGCAGCCCTAATTCACATGCATGCGAACTCGCCCTGCCAGTAAATCTATCTTTGTACTGCTGTAATCTGCCGCACGCTGTCCACACCACCTTCACTGCTGATGTCACTAGGAGCTGGCCATGTCTTTTTGGTTCAGAAAGCCCGGCTCCCTGAGGACTTACCATCAGGTCCTCCAGCCTGGGATATGCACATTACACATCCCAGGAGTATTTGCATGGAAAGAGAAGATAACCGCTCAGATGTAATCAAGGAGCCGCCTTCCCGCTAAATCCAAACCATGGGTGCCTGCAATGCAATGGTAATGCAAAAATACGAACGGGAACTTGGACAGCGGCTGTCCAAGTTCCCTATCGTATTTTTGCATAAGTATTTGCATGGGGGTAGGCCTGGCTAAAGAGAAAATTACATTTTTATATATCTGTCTGTCATTTTGGGCAGAGGAGAGGTAAAATTGCTTTGACATTAGAAATATTTCTCCTTTTTTGTAAGCTTGACATGAAGTGAGAATCTTTCCAATGTAAGGGAAATCACCCCCCCCCCCCATTGAGTAGGTAAGGGGTGATTTAAAAATGGGGGGGGGGGGGGTACCTGCACCTTTTGTCTGAGGGGGGGGGAAATATTGAGAAAGTGATTCTCAATAATGGCAGCAGGCAATAAAAACGTCAGCTTGGCCTTTGATTTTACTTTACTTTCACTTGGGTTAAATAGCGCAATCTGCTTATCAACACGTGTAGTTTTCAATCTTTTTTTCCTTGAGGCCTGACTTTTTTTTTTGTGTGTGGCTGAAGCTGTGTTTAAAAAAAAAAAAAAAAAGTTTATCTCTGAGGAGATCGCAATGTTCAGACACATGCCTGAAGTGCGAGGGATATGTTTGCAATGTGGCATTTTCTTATACTGTAAAGACTACTTTGGTTTCTGAAGATCTTAGGCCTTGAGGAAACCTTTTCTTGTATTGGCATGTCAAAATATGTTGCCTTGCAGTGAGCATTGCTTAGGGATTTTTTTTTTTTCTTTTCAACGTATGCCTTCTGCATTTATAGACCTGATTTTTTTTATTTTTTTATGGGGTCCTTACACCTTCCTAAAATATGGATGAGAGGTTTCAAATTTGACAAACGCATCATATTTTTTTTTTTTTTTTTTTTAGCCACTTGAAGGCTAACTAGCCTGGGGGGGCATGATAAAGGCTTTTCTGTGTGTTCCTATTGAAGTTTATTGGGGAAAAGGGGCTTGTAGTTGGATGTTGTGCATTTTGGAGCCTTGAGCTAAAAAAACTCAAGTGTGAAATGGGGCCTAATTAGCACAGTAGAGGCATGTTTACCAGAAGACTTGTAGATGTAGTTGGCAACTGGATGGATGACACCCACAGATCTGGAGACACGTCAAGCACGCTGATCACTGAAGCATTTGGGGGACACACAAATTTGTTACAACCTTGTGGTTCATGCAATTTGCTGCAAGAACACAATCTGCAATCTGTCTGGAAGTAAATCCAGAGCCCTTGTGGATGTAATTGGTGGCTTCTTAGCTGGTGGTCATGTCCATTCATGAAACTCAGTATCAAGCAGCACCTATTATAAGTGAATGCTCACTAAGCAGCCATGAGTATACAGCCTTGGTAAATACAGTAGACTTAAGAGCTGCTAAATCAGTCTGCTTTAAGCAATTCTGTAATGTATGTGCAGGCAAAGGGTTAAAGTGCAATTGCATATTAAAGAGATCCTACAGTTTGGCCATACATGAAAAGGCAACAGGGTCTCTTAACTTGCCCCCTCCCCTGCAGCTTTGGTTCCTGTGTTTCCCCACTGTCTTGGTTATCACATGGGCACAGGGAATATTATGTAATGATGCACTCTGTAAACAACGTTGTCTAAATGCCACATTTTATATATCCAATACATTTGATTGTATACATAATAAAATGTTGGATCGTGTGTGTGTTGTTTGGCATTTTAAAATGGGGCTCTGTTGGTTGGAGATTCCACAGTGTCTGGGGTGGGACGTAATCTTCAACCCTGTATCCAGACTTTGTTCATTACCAGCAGGGTGTGTGCTCAGGTGAGCACAGCCCTTAGGAGTGTAGGAAGATCCCATGACTCCCAGTTGGAGACAGCTCCACAGTACGAGACAGGAGGTCTCCAGAAATCAGAGAGGCTGTAGGAGACAGCCAGAACATTGGTAACTGCAAGTGGCAGAGCTATAGACGCTGAAGGAAATCGTCTATGTTAAGGAGTCCGCTGGTCTGGGTGACCAGCATAACGTGCAGAAGTACTGCTACAGAGAGCCAGGTGGGCTAGTATTTTCTGTTTTGCATTTGATGGCGAAGGACCCCCTGCGTGGGAAACCTTTGATTGGACTTTTAATTTTGCCTTTTTAATAAAATTGGTCTACCATGCCCTTAAAACATAGTTCCTGACTGGTGCAAATCACTGAAAAAACGCATACCACAAGAGTTAACAACCCCAATGTCGCAAAATTATATATATTATATATTTAATATATATTAAATATATATTTTACACATTTTTTTTTTTTGCCAAGTTCTTTATGGGATCGATGGTTGCTTGTTCTTTGGTCGTGTTACAAAATTGCACTTTTTTTTATATCTGTGCTCGACTTAGTTGAACCATCCTAATTAAAGTGGTTGTATAACCAGCTTGGTGTTTTTTTTTTTTTTTTTTTTTTTTATACCTACAAGTAAGCATATAATGGAGCTTAACTGTAGGTAAAATATCTCCTAAACTGTGCAGGTTTATATATCCGCCCTGCATGCAGCTGCTGTCGGCGCATGCACTCTGAATGTCTGACGTATTGTGCGCAAACTTTAGAGCTTTTTGCTGGAATGAAGGGCTATCGTGCGCATGCACAGCGTGGTGTCATCGTGGCTCTGGCCACTCATTGCTGAAGCCTGCAAACCCGGAAGAAACGCTGGGGGAAAATGTCAGCCCCCATTGGTGACCGGGTACCGCTGCGGAGGCTTTTCTCTAAGGTAAGTATTTCATAATGTGGTTGTATGTGAGGCATACTAGCACAATATGCCATTGTCTTGCCTTTTTTTTTTTTTTCCAGCGGTTAACTACCGCTTTAACCACTACTTGCCCGGCCTATAGCAGATTGACGGCCGGGAAGTGGTTCTGTTATTCTGAGTGGGGGTCATGATGTCCAGCAGGTTAACATGCGGGGGCACACAGCGATTGTGTCGGTCTGACACGCCACATCTCCTCTGACGGAGGCTTCTTGCCACGTGATCATTTGTGAACAATTAGAGCTGATCATCGCGTGAACCAGGAAGTGCCGGTTAACTGCATTCCTCGGTTCGGGGAGAGCCGATTGGTGACCTGGCATTTCCATTTGGTCAGACATGTCTTTTTAGTCACCCTGGACTAACAAATTGTGATTTCCTCCTTGTCCTGTTTGAGTTCCTCCATCGTTGCTCAATATGTGAGAAGAGCTTCACATAGTGCTTATATTGTTTAAAACATATCATTTATTTAATTTTTTTTTTACATAAAACTTTCATTTTACCATAGCAAAATGACTGTGGCAAAGTGCTTGTGTTATCCTGACCAGACGTCAGATGATGTAAACAGGATAATGCAGCCAACCCTCCGCAATTCCAATCTTGGTATGAAGCCTCTGGAAGAGGCTTCTTACCATGTGACCAATCACAGCTGATCAGCGTGTGAACCAGGAAGTGCCGGTAAACTGCTTTCCTTGGTTCACAGGGAGAGCCAATTGGTGGCACTCCCTGTCAAAGGGATGGTTCTGTGCTGATAATTGGCACATTGTCAGCACAGCTCACATCAAACGGTGCCCATCGGCTGCCAGCCTGTCATCTCTATAAATGCTGGTCAGTAGCTCCCCATCAGTGCCACCTATCGGTGCCCATCAGGTTTTTCTTTCTATAGCCCAAAAATGAAAAACTGCAGAGGTGATCAAATACCACCAAAAAGCTCTGTTTGTGATAAAATGATACAAATTGAGTTTGGGTACAGTGTTGCATGATCACAATTGTCATTCAAAGTGCGATGGTGCTGAAAACTAAAAATTGCCATGGGCAGGAATGGGAGAAAGTGCCTGGTATTGAAGTGGTTAATAGGTGCATCAGTTGTGTATAGATATAAAATCCAGGTTACTGCAAAAAATGTGTGCTTCTCCTCGGATAATGCAAAGCATCTTGTTTCTGCAAGATGCTTTACACGTAAAAAAAAAAAAAAAGATTGGTACATTATCAAGACTGTTGTAATGTAGTTTCATACATGACGAAAGGTCATTTACCAACTGCCCAAAACATATTCGTTAGTGTGGTCTAACTGCTTGTCTAGAAAATAAGGACTGTGGCTTTTTATGGATCCAGCCTGGTGGCAAGGAGGAAGTGATTGCTAAGCTGACTGTTAATAAGGCTGCCTGTAGCACAAGATATTTCACATAAAAACACATTAATCTACATTTTCATAGTGTTTTGAAAGTAATAGTTGTAAATCTTCTGGTTATAATGTTTTGATCTAGGGCAGTGGTTCTCAACCTGGGGGTCGAATGACGATTTGCCAGGGGTCACGGAATCCTGGGCTGTTCCTGCCTACACTGCTCTCCCAGCCTTTTAATGGCTGTCCCTGGAGCCCGCGGCTGCGCACTCAGCCTTTTCGCAGCTGCCCATTTAGTTCACAGCATGGCTCGGGGGCAGAGACTAGAGGTCAGCTGACTGGTGAGGAATGTGACCTGTGAGGAGCTGGAGGAGACCCCATCTCCTGTTTTCGACATAGGTGTCACTGCTGTGACACACCACAAAGTCAGACACTGTGAAGCCGGAGACACCCTGAGTAACACTACTTGTGACTATAGTGGCCATTAGAAGTCCCCACTACAGTTCTAAGATCAGCAGATGACCTTGATCAAGAGCATCTAAGTTGGCTGATCAGAGCTCCCAGCACTGCCACTGATTTCACCCCCCACCAACCCTGTCACTCATCCTAAAATGTACCATAGGGGTTTTAATGCTGTATGTGTGGAAGGGACTCAAGAAGCGCTAAATGTCGGGTTAGGATTACTTGTCTTGCCTGCGAAAATAATACCCACGCTGAGAAAATAATTTTACTGTTGGGGGTCCCCAAAATTTTATCAAGGGGTCACGGCGCTAGAAGGTTGAGAACCACTGATCTAGGGTATTCTGAGAAGTACAAAAGTGTGTGTAATATATATATTACTCTTTTCTAGGTCCTGTAGTGTTTTTTTTTTTTAGAGGCAACCATCTTAGGAATGTACAATGAGACTGCCAGGTTAGGGTTACTTACTGTGTCCCCCCCCCCCCCCCCCCCATTCTTGAGTAACTCATTTCTTCTGTAGGTACCTGTCAGCTTCTTGCATGCTATTCTTGCCTGCATTGGTGGCTGTAAAGTAAAATGTGTTTTCTATTAAGGGCTGAAGTAGGTAGAAGCAAGTGGAACGGGGAAATCTTGCTCACACAAAAAAATGTGTGTGGGGAGGAGGGGTCGCTAATTGACCTGATTTGGCGCTGTCCCAAATTACATGGGTGTTGGGGTGAAATTACAGAAGCAGTTTCCACAGTTTATCAGGTTAGGGTCCCGTTGGATCCATTAATCTGTATCTTAGGAGCAGTTGATTAAGAAATATACCCCCCCCCCCCCCCATCAATATAGCGGTGATCAGACTATTATGCCTTGTTTCCACTGCACGGATCGGGTCAGTAATTTTGGAGCGGTTCGGATGGGGCCGGTCTAATCGCGTGAGCGTTTCCACTGCAAATCGGACCGTGAGGGACCATTCAGGTTTTAGAAAAAATTCCTAGCGCATCCACCACTTGGTGAGATGCATTTGTAGGTCCGCCCTAACCGAACCGTTCCACTCTCTCTGGTCCCTCATCTCAAGCAGGACCCTTGCTGGTACGGTTCGGTTTTACGGTACGCTTTCATAATGGAAACACCCAAAATAGAACCGTACCGATCCGCTCAGTGGAAACGAGGCTTTATACTTGGCTAGAAAGTTAGTGGCCAGGTTCTGGCTTTCCCCACATAACCTGTTCTACCCATTGTTCTTTGGGGATAACTACATCCATCAGGGAGCACTTAACATATCCGCATAGTAATGCAGTATGAAAATGTTATTCATATGGTAGGCCTGGGTTGACTCCCTTGCAACTGGACTTGCTTTGGTTGCTACAAGCATAAAAGGCTTATATGGTTACGAGGGGGGCAGACCTTGTCTTCTAGAGTGGCAGCAAGGGCATGCTCTGCTTTGTTTCTACATGACCAGGTAAATTCAACTTCTTTACACACCCTCTGACCACAGAGGAGGAGTTTCCATATAAGCAGGTAGAATATGGGCAACATTCTATACTTTGTGGTCCGTTGGCCCTCTGTTCTGCTGTGTTGGGTCGGCGGGTTAGAGCCTGTCCACCTGACGACTCTTTCCTTTTCAGACTGTCATGGTAATTCATGATGTGCCACTGTTGTCTTTTATTTGCTCTTTGCATAATCTCTGGATGTAGAAACTGCCTCCTTTTTTTATTTTTTTATATTTTTTTATTATTTTTTTTATATATGTATTATGTGTTTTTTTTTTTTTTTTTTTTTTTTTTTATTGTGCCAAAAAAAAAAGTTTTATTGTGATGAGCATCCCAACTGGGCATTAGTGAGGTATGTGGGTCTTCAAGCTGTTAACCTGGAGAGTGGGTCAGCGTGAACACACTAAGGCACTGGTGTCCTTCAAGTAAAACCTACCCAGTATTTGGAGGTGCCTACAGTTGCACACATTGGCCTCCTTATTGACTTATGTCATTTCAAGTTGGCATGGCCACTTTTTTTTTTTTTTTTTGGTATTGCATGTATTTATCATCTTTTTGTTACTTTTAGTTACACAAAAATGATAGATAACTTTTTAGTGTCTTTGTTACTTTACCTCTCAATAAGTCTTCCCATCCTCTGTTAAACAGAACTTTGCTGTTGCTGCATTTGGCACGATGGCCAAAAAGCTGCCGTGCTTGTTTTAATACTATGACAAAAAAACTTCCTCTTTTATTATTTCCCCCCCCTTTTGTGGCGGTTCTCAATTGTTCCATGACAGTCACATCCTTTCTGCCATATGTGGTAAAATGCTGTCATCCGTCTCATCTGTGAGTAAGCAGAACTGGATGTAGCCCTGCCGGACGTTGTGTTTTCCATAAGTTGTGGACGTTTTCAGTTGACGCCCTTAATGCCGCAATAATAATGTGACCTCCGTGTTGCACTCGGTAGGACTTTAATAGGATATTACTAGAGGTGATCCGCTTGGCATTACAAAACCTTTATCCCTCATTTGTTTGTCAAGCTGTAAATACAATGCCAGGCCAACTAGTAAAATAACTTCTGTGTCACACTTTTGCATGTGTGTTGCATTTGTATTTATTTATTTTTTTTATATTTAAAAGGTACTTTAAAATAAAATAACTTTTTGAGCATGAATAACAGCATGAATAACATCCTGTTATTATTTGCCTTAACCACTTGAGCTCTGGAAGGTTTTACCCCCTTCATGACCAGAGCATTTTTCTGCTGTTCAGCGCTGCACTATAACTGCAGTCATGCAACACTGTATGCAAATTACTTTATTAAAAAAAGTGTGTGTACTCGGATATAGACACAATACTGTCATTTCGGTGATCAGTGACCGAGTTTAATTCTGATAGGGTGGCGGGAAATCTGACTTTATCTGTATCTGGGAGGGTCACTGACATCCATAGTGACATTTAATATAGTGAACATTGATACTACTGCACACTGGCTGGTAAGGGGTTAACAGCTAGGGGTTTAGTATGTAATGTGTGTTGCTTTTACGTTCTGACCTGTAACAAATATATAATGGGTGTTATCCCTATTTGCCTACAAAAGTGGAAATGCCCTTTAGCCTAGGTTCACACTGTTGCAGGATTGTAGTAATGCAAATTCAGCTGAACTCGCACGATTTCGTACCCGAATGTCAGTCCGACTTCGGGGGCGATTTCTGTGTGGTCCCTATACAGATGTTTGTTGAAATCGCACTCGAATTCGCCAAACGTAGTGCAGAAACTTCTTTTGGGAACTGATGCGGCTGTCGCCATGGCCGGCAATAGCTGCCGAGTTTGACCTGCCAAATCGCATCAATGTGAACCTAGGCTTAAATCTGTTTATTTCTGACCTCAATACCTGTGCATTACTGTTTTTTCTCATGCATGTGCTCTGCAGAGAACTGTGACAGTCTCTAGATCTGAGCGATCAAAGGAATTAAGTTTTCAGTAGTGATGTTTTGGTTGTGTAATTGCTTTTCATGGTAATCCTAATGTTAATGCTGTTAAGGACTCTACTTATGACTATTAAAAATGTGTTTTTTAGTTTTGAATCAAGTAGAGCATTTAAAGTTATTTTCTTTGGGTTGATATTTGCATTTTACTATTTCGAGCATTGCAGTGTCTGTGCATTTGTGAATATGTAACATATTTTTTTTTTATTTCAGAGGTTAAGACGACTGTCCACCAAATACAGAACTGAAAAAATTTACCCTACAATCACTGGAGAAAAAGAGGATAATGTTAAAAAGAACAGATATAAAGATATTTTGCCGTGTAAGTGACTTTTAGTAATGAGAAAAAAATATCAATTGTATCTTTTTGTATGTGCTTTGTTTTTTAAATTTTGATTGGTGAGGGGATAAAACCTATGTCAGGTTTGTATTGCATTTTGTGTTTGGGAGAGTCACTCTTTCTAATTGCCCTCGTTGCCAATTATTTAACCAAGAAAAAAAATAGAGGGTGAATCCAATAATTTTGAGCTGATTCCAGAACAGAAAAAAATGGCCATTGGAAGATATTCCAATGGGCATTTTTTCCCCTCAACTGTTTTTAGAGGCGATTTTCCTGTACCTACTTTTGTGGCCCTTCCCAGACAGGAAGTGAAGGGAAATCTTCTTAAAGGGGTTGTAAAGGTTTGTTTATTTTCTAAATAGGTTCCTTTTAAGCTAGTGCATTGTTGGTTCCCTTACCCTTTCCTTCAATTTCCCTTCTAAATGTTTTTTTCTTTTGTTTTCTTTGTCTGAATTTCTCACTTCCTGTTCCTCCTTTAGTAAGGTGTTCAGTAAGCTGTTCTAAATGACTTTCCACCGCTCGGATGATGGTGAAAAGCTTACTGAGGAAAAACGGGAAATAAGAAATTCAAACAAAGTAAAAAAAACATTTAGAAGGAAAATCAGAGGAAAAGGTAAGTAAACAAACAATGCACTAGCTTAAAGGAACCAATTTAGAGAATAAAAGACAAACCTTTACAACCCCTTTTACCTCCCTGGCAGTATGATTATGTCTGGAATTTTGTACCAAAAGCGGTACAATTATTTTGCATGGAAATTTGGCGTTTTATATCGTAGGCCTGCAATTCTTAGGAATAACTTGCTTAAATCTTTCCAAACGAGTTTAGTAGACATCCCGGATATGATAAAGTTTGAAACACAAAATTATAATATAATGAACTACAAATATAACTAAGTAATTTCTAATAAAAATGAATCAATGTAATCAAATCAAAACTACTGAAATTTGCTCAGTTGCAGAATTGTCGCTGTCATTATTTTTTATTTGATGACGAATTTCCCCACAAATCGATATCTCTCAATTCTGCAAGTGATTTTAATTTATTATCGCTGTTTTCTAGCTGCTCTAAAAGCACTTTTGATGTACAGGGACACTTTTTGGTTGCTATGGACAATCTCCAGTTTCCAAACAGAACAGTTTTTATTATATAAAAGTGCATGCAGAACACTAGGGACAAAGGGGGTGTGTATTTATTTCACACAGTACTGTAATCTGTAAGATTACAGTATACTGTGTGTATACACTTTTTGAATTTGGTGCCGAACTCCGTCCCCGTGCGTCGTAACGTCGCAGGATACAGAGCTTGGCGGCACAGTGAATGGAGCGAGGAGACACTGTGGAGGAGCCTGCACACACAGTGGGGACACATCGCAGGAACAAGGTAAGTAACTTCCCCTGTATCCTGCAATGCGATCCCGAGTTAGGCTCGGGGATACCGCTTTTGGTATAAAAAATTCACCCCGAGCCTGACACGGGATTACTGCTAAGGAGGTTAATGGGATACAGGTATTAAAGAACAAAATAGGTAAAATAGGGCAGCAGTTTTAATCCTCCACAAAAAAGGGGTTTAGCTATGCTTTAGAGACCCTGTCACCAGACCATTTATTTAAAACAAAATGATCCTGTAAGACAGGGTTTGACAAATCCATGGTTGCCACTAGAAATTGTGTCCTAGCTCCAGGACTTGCTTTAGGCCGATCACTGTTGCAGGGATGCACAATTCCTATTGCGCACACATAAAGGCCTAATAAAGAAATGCTGTGGTACTCAAGGGATTTTATAAGGAAAATGACCTGGGGAATAATTACTTGTTTTTATTGTAATGATAAGCCTTGATGTAATTTTATATACACTGTCCTAGTTCTTTCTTTTATTTTGGCTTATTTTATATATTTCTCCCAACAGTTGACCACAGCAGAGTAAAACTTGCACTGAAAATTCCTTCCTATGAATCAGATTACATCAATGCAAATTTTATTAAGGTATGGCATGTGTTCATAGTGTAAGATTCAGAAAGTCTTTTCAAAGTGAATATTATGCAAAGAGAAGCCTAAACAAATGCATCAGTTTTGAACTAATCTTTAACCAGTGGCTTTGTCTCCATTAACTGTTTATCAAGTTGTATTTTCTTTTCTGCTGACTGTATTGTATTACAGAGCTAGCTTACACATGAAGTATTTATGCAGTTTGGGAATTTATTTTTAATACATGATATTCTATCTTGTATAGAGAGAACCTGACATCTGTTTCACCTTTGTGAAGGTGCTTCTCCACTCATTGTCTATTTTTATACATTTGTTTTCACACTTTATTCTTTCCTAGCTAACTGTTTTATATTAATGCTACAGTTTAGAGGTTTTGCGTTTAAATCTCTGCATTTGCATTGTTTTTGTATGCATTTTACTAGACCATCAAATCGAAGAATAGAGTTCATATAATCTATATTGTACAGTAAAACCTTGGTTTGCAAGGATAATTCGTTCCAGAAACATGCTTGCAATTCAAAGCACTTGTCTATCAAAGCATTTTTTTTTTTTTACAGGGTATAAAACAGAACAGAGGCATCTTTAAGTGTTGCAATAACTGACAATTGCGCGGGGTCGTGCGACGTGGCTCCCAAACAAAACTGGCGTTTTTTTTTTTTTTTTTTTTTACAAATAGCTTTCTTTTGGTGGTATTTGATCACCTCTGCGGTTGATTTCTTGCGCTATAAACATCAGTTTAGGCCGATACGTATTTTTCTACCTATTTTTGGTAAAAAAATCGCAATAAGCGTTTATCGATTGGTTTGTGCAAAATTAATAGTGTTTACAAAATAGGGAAAATGACAATTGCAGGTTGGAAGTTAACCACAAGGGGGCGCTGAAGGGGTTAAGTGTGACCTCATCTGTGTTTCTAACTGTAGGGGGGTGTGACTTCATTGATTGTGGTTCCCCATATCGGGGAACACATGATCAATGACGGCGCCACGGTGAAGAACGGGGAAGCTGTGTTTACACACAGCTCTCCCTGTTCTTCAGCTCCGGGGACCGATCGTGGGACTCCAGCGGTAATTGGGTCACGGAGCTTCGGACCGGGGCACGTGCCCCACAGCTGGGCACTTGGAGGACATGCTTGTGCCATTCTGCCGACGTATATGTGCAGGAGGCGGTCCTTTAAGTGGTTAAATGTAGCCATATTGCTGAACTTGGAGGCTACTCTTCATATATATATTCGGTTGTGACATGACACTACTCTTATATCAAGACATCGCTTGTATATCAAGGCAAAAATTTGCTGGTCTTCCAAACGCTCTCAAACCAAGGTTTTACTGTATTTCCAAAGCTCCAAGGTGGTGTTGGCTCTATTGTTTACTTTTGTTTATGTTTGAATTCTGGACACTGTGCAGACTGTTGGGCCTCTTTCACACAGGCCGCTGTTTAAAAGTATGTTTTGGAATTCCAAGACTACAGGCACAGCAATCACTTGCAGTTGTACATTGCGATTAGCTGCGTTTTACTTGCAGCTGTGGAACATTCTTGTAATTTCTGATGTGCTTTTTTTTTCTTTCTTTTTTTTTCTTGCTGCTGCTATCTGCAGGAGAAATGGTACCCTGCGATTACCTGCAGATAGCTACAGTAAATCTGCCCTGGACACGGTCGTTCATTTTTCCTTGCCAAAAGAAACTGTCGCTAAACGCAATGTGTGAATCTGGCCATAGGAAAGCATTGTCCAAGATGGCTGCGGTAGATAACTTGATCTATCTGCAGATAAAAGCTGAATTTATATCCACCCGTGTAAAGGGGCCTTAAAGGGCACTGCCATGTTTGAAACTAGCTTGGGGTATCTGTGCTTGGTGACCTGGTATATCATCCTGCTAAAAGTAGCCTTTAGCCATAAAGGGATATAGGTAACTGTTCGGGTATGATTTGGTAGTATAGGTTCAAGTGTTTTGTGTGTTTGTGGAATAAAAAAGGTTGTTCTGTCAAGACCTGTGCTTTTTATTTTTATTTTTTTGCCTCTTCCATATGCACTTTACAGCAGAAATGGAGGTCCTTTAGACCAGACATAATTTGTATGATCTTGCGTCTCCAATTTTTTGTAATATGCTCTCTGTAGTATCATTTTCCATTTCTGGGCTAACATCCGTTATATATGGTGTGTCTGTTTTAGCACATACTCTTCAAAGTTTACCTGTACCCATGTGGTTATTTTGTACATTGACATCCTGTCAGTTTCAACTAGTTATCACTTCACTTTTGGTGTTTTTGCCCTTGGAACAGGACAACTAGTATTTCAAAAATCAATAAAGTGTTAAAACAATTTTGAGTCAACTTTTTTTTTTTTTGTCTTGACTTTGGCTTTTTGTCATTCCCTGTATAATTGCACTCAGATTGGAGCAGGTGAGGCTTATGAGAAGCCAGTTGGACTATTCTGCATGCATGTGTAGAACATGCTGAGAGAAGCTAAAGAAAAGTAATAGCTTTATTGCTCTTCTGTCTAGTTGCATGCTGGTAATATGCTTGAACTTGGTGTTGACTGTTGTGGTGCTGCTGTAGTTGAGGTCAAGGATCTAGATGAGCTGTGTGATGGGGATACTAGAATCACAAAAATGGCAGTACAGGATCTTGATATGGTTAACATTGTGAGCTATGGTGCAATGGCTGTTTGAGCATAGTAAAGTGTTTCAAGGCTTGGTGTGTCAAGTATTGGGTGGTGACCCATAGAAATATGTGAAGATCCACTGCACAGATGGGTACAGTGGCAAAAAGATTTTGGCAAACATTGCAGAAGGCGGCAGCTGTTGGCACCTGTCTGATCAGGGTGAAGGTTGGGCATTAGGCTTTTGGTAATCATCGGTGGTCTAGGGGGTGGGGGCACCCCTGGTGGTCTAGGGGGTGGGGGCACCCCTGGTGGTCTAGGGGGTGGGGGCACCCCTGGTGGTCTAGGGGGTGTTTATACCATTCCCATTCATGAACGTAACTGTCTGGCTTTGGCAAGAGCTTGCAACTATGAAGAGTATTTCTCTTGAAGTATGTGTGATATATTAAAGTCTTCAGCCAAGCAAAGGCTCATCTGGCTTGTATTATATTGAAAGCCTTAAGTTAAAAAAAGCTATAGAGGATAAAATCACAAGGCAAAAAAAAATGTTGGTGTGGTTTGGGATTTCCTTAGAAGTTTTAGCCTGATTATTTATTCAGAATTTCCTTTCTTCATTTGGTTTTAGAGTAGTTGGTTACAAGTGGTTTTATACTCATTCATTTTAAGTTCTTGACAATATCATAAAGCAACTTTTTAAGAGATTATTTGGAAGACTAACACATTTATTTATTTATTCTGAATGGTGTATTCGATTCTGACATTGTAATTTTAGAGTTGGTAGGTTGAAACCCATATTTCCCTAGGGTCATGTCTGTAATTATTCATTATACCATTATATAAGGGTTAAACTGCAACTTGGTGGGGTTTTCCTTTTGTCAACTTCAGTTAAAGCGGTTGTATGCCCGCGATTAAATTTTTTATTTTTTTTTTCACCTGAAAGGCAAAAGCCATAATGAGCTAGTATGCACCGCATACTAGCTCATTATGTAATAGTTACCTCGGAACGAGGTGAAGAGAACTTGCCTGGTCCACGCCGAGCGAGATGTCATCTTGACTCCGCGTGCATTTCGGGTATCGCCACTCCAGCGCTGTGATTGGCTGGAGTGGCGATGTCGTCACTCCCACGCATGCGGCTGCCTGCCCTTTAGCCGAGGATCCCCGCTGCGCATGTGCCGCTGCAATCAGCGGCGCATTGGGGAGGGGGGTAAATATCTCATAAACCGTACAGGTATAGGGCATATTCTTTATACCTACAGGTAAGCCTTATTATAGGCTTACCTTACCTGTAGGTAAAAGTGGTAGTAAAGACTATACTACCACTTTAAAAATTATGATGCATCACAGATTTATTTTCTCTTCGGTGTCTTGCGTCTAGGCTACTTTCTGTTCTGCTTGAGCTGATCTCTTCATAGCAGCTATCTGGATAGGCATATCCTCAGCCATAAATTTTGGTGGTCTGTTTGGATCCGGCTGGACTAGACTGTTGTGGAGGAATTTGGCTTTTGGGCACTGGAATCTACTTGTGGGCCTTTCACATTAGGTGCTTTTTGGCGCTACAGTCATGGTGATGTGTGACCCATGTTTCTAAAGACTCCCTTAGTGAGGTTGGGGTTAAAGTGAAGTTTCAACCACAATTGGCATTTTTTAAATGTATGTCCTTTCATCATGCGTTTTTATAATATAAATCTGGTCACTTACTATTTTACAATCCGCCGCCGCTCCGCATAGATATTTAAAAAATATAGTTTATAAAACTGTCCACACCGTTGTCATTTTGCTTGTGGGCATTGTGAAGCCCACAAGCACTTCCTGGAAGTCTTGGATGGGGAATAATTGGGTAGCGCACTGCAACCTGGGAAATGACACACATTTCCCAGGAGCATTAGAGGGAGATGTCGGCATCCTAAGTGATTCCAAAGGCAGATTTCGTGGGACCGCATAGCAACAGGCATTTCCAGATGAGTAAAACTTCTTCTTTTTTTTTTTATGTCTAATGAGCACAAATTCGTTTTTTTTTTTTTTGGGGTTTGGCAACTCCACTTTAAGCACTGGGAAGCTCCTCCTCCCCCCCTGTGCGCGGTAGGGAACCAGGAGTGAAGCTGAAAGTCTTCACTGCCTAGTGGTTCACCTACCAGGAATGGCAGCAGCAGCACGTAGAGTCGATCCGAAGATTGGCTTTGGGTGCTGACATTGCAGGCTCCCTGGACAGGCAAGTGTCTAAGTCAGCAGCTACACCATTTGTAGCTGCTGACTTTTATTTTCCCCAGGCAGAATGGGTTGTCTTACAAGGTGAGGATTCACCTATTCTTTAATCCCCCATACACACTACTAGATTTTCTGCAGATTGTTGTCTTCAGATTTATCAAAACAATGTAGTGTAAGGGCCTGGCTGATTACATACAAATTGAAAGTCTTAAGGTTTGTCCTCCATATTATATGGTTTTGGTAAATTTGAAGACAAAAATCTGTAGAAAATCTAATGGTATGTATGGGGCTTAACGGGTGGCATTCTTGGCATTGGCCACAAATGTAAAGGACCTTTACCCAACGGACCACCAATGAATTTGGTTTAGCAGGGATTCTCTAAGACCTGGTTTTTAAGTGTTTTCTTCTGAAGCAGAAAGGTTGAGAGCGGCTACTTTAGAGACCAATAAATGCACAAATCTTTGCCTTGCTAAAAAATGATGCAATATATATCATTGTGGAGAAAGTGAGACAAAATGTGCTTATGTGATAAGTTTCAAAATAAGTCCAATATGGTGTAGACCAAGTCTAATTTGTGAAAAGCAAATAACATATCAAAGTCCCAATTTCATCCAGGATGGTGAAGAGATCGGGTGTATAGTATAAATCCCAATCCAGATTGTGGATCACCCAGGTGCACCACCAGCATAAGACAAAATGTACTCTTATCAGAGCACGTGGACCCTTCAATTAAAAAGTCAAATGTGTCCTCTGACGGGAACATTTCTCTCCTCCGGTGGTCATTGCAGTCTCTCAAATAAGCAGATAGGATACTCCTTCGTAGCATAACAGAACGCATAGTGTTAAACTGTATACAAATAAATAATTAAAGTTAGCCACTCACAAGATGAATATCCAAAAGCAAGCTTTTAAATAGAAAATGCCAGTCCTGGGAATGAATGTGTCAGTATCCTGGTTCAGGCATGCGTGGTGATGTCGTGAGGTGTAAGGGGAGGGTACCAGGATACTGACAGATGGCATCCCGGGACCAATATTTTCTATTCAAGTGCTTGTTTTTTTTTATCTTATGAGTGGCTAGCTTTTTAACTACAGTAGATTAATAAAATAGAATGTAAAAGGAGGGAACAGCTATTTGGGCCCACCTTCATGGGCTTGCTGTAGCCCCACCCCATTTTCCCCTGCTAATTACATTTTATAGTAAATGTATTATGGAGACAGTTTTAGGTTACTGTCTCTTTAAAAATTGTGAGGTGAACTTTTATCCAATTAAAAGCAGCGGAAAGTTCTGGAAAACCCAGGAACCTATAAATATCCCTGTCTGACAGGAATTTTTGCAGTTAGTCAATCCTTCAACTATGAGCTACCCTCCCTTGTCGTGGGCACTTATGTGGTGTTATAGGGGGGACTTTATCGTTATTTTAATATTTTTGTCTCGAGTTCTAATGACTGAGCTTCTGGATAGCTTTTAATTTTGCTGTAATTTTATGATTGAATAAAATATTTTAGATTTATTAATGCAAACCAATAAAGTGCCACGGGCATTATTTATGCCAATAGTTGTATTGTGTGTTTTTTGTTTGTTCTAGGTATTCTTTAGATTTTATTCTTATCAACCTTTTGAGTCTAAGGGGCGTGTGCTGCATGCAATCTCATAGAATATCATACCACTGGAGAGAATATAATGCATGGATTATATTTTAAAGCTACATTTTTCATGTTACAATTTTTTTTTTCCTTAAACGTGTTTAGAGACTGACATTAAATATGACTTGTCGTTTTTCTTTTCTAGGGTGTGTATGGGCCTAAAGCGTATATAGCGACCCAGGGACCACTAGCTAATACTGTTGTTGATTTCTGGAGAATGATCTGGGAGTACAGCGTTGGAGTAAGTCTGTCTGCTTAGCCATTTTATTTCTCCTAATGAAAAAATAATCAACTTTGGGGCTGATGTAGGCTCATTTCTAACCCTGACCCCAATTAAATATGGAGCAGGTTGACACAAGCCCATACGTTTTGTGAAGGAAATGCAGTGGCTAAAAATGCATACATGCTGTATTGACGCATCACCTACCACCATACACATATGGTGTGTACAGGGCACCTCAACAATCATAATTGTACAGTACAGGCTTAAAATTCATATTTCCTGGGTTATAGGCTGGTACCTTCGTTATTGCACCCTAGCATTTTTTTTAAGGACACGCTCCCTGAGTGTCCCCCTATAGCCCTACCCCTCTCTGTGGGTACTCAGTTTTTTGGTAGGTAATAACTTTCTCCCATATGGAGAAATCGTACTTGGCCTAACTAGTTTATTATTTTACTTTTTTACAGTTTTACAGATTCTTCAATCGATTATTCACTCTGTTAATATGAAAATAGAAGCCGTGCATCAGCACATCTCAGTAAAACCTTTGAGAGCCATACCTGGACCCATGCTGAGGGGATGGCCTGTACCTTTTTGCTTTGATCACTGAGTCCTGCTTTGGCTTTTACCTTGGCCCTTTGTGCAACATGTGTAGCTAGTCACAGGTTGCTATACAGGCCCAAGGCTGTTTTATTCATCTCTATGGAACACATGATCAGGGTGTAATCGGACAACGCCACACGGCAATGTCCTACATCAAACACCAAGGAGGATTAAAGCTTGGTTAGATGCAGCTGCTTGTAACACATGCCTCACACAAATGCTCTTTAAAGGAGGTGTACTCTTTGGTGGGGTACTTGACATATGCCACAGGAGGAAAGGTGGTTGTTCCACAGTGGAAGGTTCCAAAATCTCCTTTAAGTGAAATACGTGCTTAAAAGTAGACTTCTAGCAGGTATAAAATGCAAGCACTTACAGGTGGTGCACATACCTGCAACTGCTTTTGCTCTCCTGTACAATCAAATGCCAAGCTGACTGGGACAAAGCTCCAACGGGGTCGAATAGGTGGACTATGCATTCTAGTGCAGAGTCCACTTTAATATTGGCTATTTTTGTTGTTTATTTTTACCAAATAAGTTAAGACACATGCACGCACTTTACTTTGTTCAGTAAGTGGAAGTGAATCTTTTTTTATATTTATTTGACTATTCTCTACTCCCTTAGTATATCCGCCTCATTATAGTATGTGGTACATGTTGAAAAGTGGAAATGCACACAAGTATTAGCAGTGATTTTAACTGTTAATTCAAACCAATTTCTTTTGCTAACAGGTTCCATATTTAATTTTTTTTTCCTCTCTGCAGATAATTGTCATGGCATGTCGTGAATTTGAAATGGGACGGGTATGTGCATAGATTATTTTAGCATGATCTTAATTGTATCCATTTGAAAATGTTATGCAGTGTTTCTAAGATTTGGTCATGTTCTGTTTTTCAACCAATATATGGCTGCAACTGTAGAAACGCTTTCAAGCGGAGCTCCACCCTAAAGTGGAACTCCTGCTGATCAGAACCCCCCCCCCCCCTTTCCGGTGTCGCAATTGACATCTCTCAGGGGGGAGGGGTGCAGATACCTGTCTAAAGACAGGTATTTGCACCCACTTCCGGCCACAGTCTGCGGGCAGGACGTCGCCACCAGCAGATATCCGCTTTAAGACTAAGAATTTGAGAAAGCTGATGCTTTTTAATATTGAACTCCTGCAAGGGTTTTTGTTTGGTCTAGGGCTACCATAAAATGGCACATTTTACTTTCCTATGCCGTCCTCTCCCTGCAGCCACAGACTTTATAGAAAGTCTGTGGGAGGGATAATGTATGTAAATGTGGCTGTATTGGATCCTGTGTTCCCAGTAACCGCCTTTCAATGCTCTCTGAAAATTGATCTGCTGCTGATCACTTTTCGGGGGGTGATAAATAGAGGTCGACCGATATATCGGCCGATATTTTGCATTTTTTAATTAATCGGCATCGGCCGATTTGTGCTGTAAGAAAGCCGATTTTCTTTTTCTTTTTTTCAGCAGCAGCCCAACTTGCAAAAAGCTTCTATAATAGAAGTCAATGCAAGTTGCCTGAAGTTTCCCATGGAGGAGACTCTGGGCAGCCTGCCAAGTTTTGAGAAAAGATATACAATGTTGCTACTTATCAATTAACTGAACTCAGTGTAGGAGAGTTCTCAGTTTAACCATTTAAAGGCTAAATCTTTTTTGACGCTTGGTGCTTACAAGTAAAAATCCTGTGTTTTCTGCTGGAAAATCACTTGGAACCCCCAAACATTATGTTTTTTTAGCAGAGACACTAAGAAATAAAATAGCGATTGCTGCAATATTTAATGTTACACCGTATTTGCGCAACGGTCTTTCAAACGCATTTTTTTGGGAAAAAATATGCTTTAACAAATAAAAAAACTAAACAGTAAAGTTAGCCTATTTTTTTTCATCCAAAAGTTTTCATTACCTGTTTTTGTGTATTGGATTTATATATATAATATATTATATATTTTTTTTATATCTAAATTACACCTACAATTGGAGGCTTGTTGTGTTTAGAAATGTTCTGTATTACTTAGCAGGGCAATAATGGAACTTCCATTTTTTCCGAATACCCCCCCTCTGGTGTCACATTTTGGTACCTTTCAGGGGGAAGGGGGGGCAGATACCTGCGTAATCCCAGGTATTTGCTCCCTCTTCCGGGCATAGATCACTGCGGTGACTGTGGTGACCTATACCACATCTGGTGCTTAATCCGCCCCCAGCTTTCTTTTGGGAGACGCACAGGTCCCAGAAGACAGCAGAGACCAGTGGGATTGCGCAGCGCGTCTTGCGCATGCACAGTAGGGAGCCAGGAAGTGAAGCCGCAAGGCTTCACTTCCTGATTCCCTTACAGAAGATGGTGGCCGAAGCACCCGAGGGAAAGATCGGCTTCGGGTGCCAGCATTGTGGCCACCCACGACAGGTAAGTGTCCATATATTAAAAGTCAATAGCTGCAGTATTTGTAGCTGCTGACTTATTTTTTTTTTTCCGCAGAACTCCGCTGCCTAAACACTGGACCATCATTCTAGCAGCGCTATCTGGCTGCTAGCGGGGTGCTTATATCTCAGCTAGCGGCTGATTAAGGGGTTAAATGCTCCCATGTAGCACCACTGCAGAAGCGCTTTGCAGGCATTCATCTCAATGAGCAGGAGTGGTGGAGGAGCCGCTCCAAAGATGCTGTTTGCAGGACTTTTCTTTAATGTCCTGCCAGCGCACCGCCTCAATGTGAAAGCACTCGGGCTTTCAGACTGAGACTGCAGGGGAGCAGTTTTGCAGGCACTTTACAGGTGCTATTTTTAGCCCAAAAGTGCCTGAAAATGCCCCAGTGTGAAAGGGGTCTAACTGTTCGATTTTATGAGATGAAAGGGGGGGGGGGAATCGGCTTAACATATCAGCCCAAAAAAAATCGGCATTATAAATCGTTTATCGGCCGTCGCGATTTCTGAATATCGGCATCGGCCAGAGAAAAACCCATATCGGTCGACCTCTAGTGATAAATACCATTGGTGTAAAAGGAGCCTTACTGTGTCTGTCTGTGTCTCAGTTGCAAGGCTAACTTTTTCTCTTTTATCTGGAGATCAGCTTGATGACCTAATGTATGTATTTAATGGTTATATTTTCTGTAGAAGTGCTGCTTGTAAGAATATGAAAAAAGTGTACTTTCCAGCACTGTTGTGGATATTCCACCCAGCTCCTCCTCTAATGGGTTATGTCGCCTGCTTAATCGTCGTCCTTAAAAAACAAAAAGTATTGGACCCCCCCCCCCCCCCCCATAATCATACTTGCATAGGTGCATGCAGTATTGGATCGATGTTCTGCCTGTCCAGCGTTGCCTCTTCACTGAGACTAGAGCCATTGAACACCGCTAATGGCTCGGTTCTCACAGCTCCCCCATCAGAAAGCTGCTGAGCCAAGCCCCCCGTGCTCACTGGAGGGTCGGGAGCGGCCGAGGCAGGCATCTGTCCAGTCACCTGGGACTTCAGACTAATTGCACTCTTGTGACCCATAGGAGAAAATGGCTCAGGCTGGACTTCTCCTTTAACCACTTATGGACCGCCCACCGTAGGAGTACTTTGCTTCTTTGAAGAGGAATACTGTTGTAGCAGCTAGCTACCATAACCCTAGTTCCCTATTCAAGAGCAGGTGGTCCGCTTTCAGATAAGTGGTCTCTGCGACATATTCGCTGCAAGATCTCTCAACGGCGGCTGGAGAGGACCCCCTCCCGCCGCTCTTCGGTGCCCTCCGCCGCTTACTGGAGCTGTCGGCAGCGGTGGAGGCGATTGGATGCTGTCCCCGGCTGGGTATGGAGACGAGTGAGGGGAAAATGGCCCCCACCCATCTCCATATTCTTGCAGGGCAGAAGCGACTTCAAAACGTCACTTCTGCCCATTGCTCTTAAAGGGACATTTAGTCTAAATTAGGGCTGTGCAAATTAACTTTTAATTAGTCGATTAATCTTTAATTTTTTTGATCGATCAAAATCGTTTTGATCGATTAAAATTCTTTCGATTGATACTCGCCTCTCTGCCGGCTTCTGGGCCTACAGGGAGTTCCGTCAGAGATTCGGTAACGTCACGGACACAGGCGGGGCTTGCCATGTCCATCTGAAGGGCTCCTTTGCTGTGCCTTCATATCTGCATGCTGGCGGGACCTTACTATCTGCCACACTCAAGGGCTGTTACACTTCCCTCTATCAACCTGGGATTCTACAACCATCCACTGGGAGTTGTCATAGTTCCCTTCATGGGACATCTACATGCTGACGGACTGATGTTAACCCCTCCTCATCTGGATTCAGCAGTGGTATCGTTGTACACTTTTTTATACTAGTATCCTACTTGGCTACATGTTTTTTATGGCTGCTTTTGCTACCGTTTGGTATTACTCGCACCATTTTTACAGTTTATGTAGCTACATCAATGTTATCTCCAGTGCAATATTTATTTTGTTACCTACTATAAAAGTTTTATTGCTATTCCCATCGAGCGCTGCCTTTGTGTGTTTTTTGTATCCTGCTATCCATTTTTCCAGTGGTTGGTAGCTGCACTGGGAATCGGCCTGCAAGGAGATCAGCTAAAAGTACCGTTGGCTGGATCTGTATGTGCGTTATAATTAATCAAAATTAGTCGATTAATCTATTAAAAAGAAAAACGATTAATCGACCTCAAAAGTTTTTTGATCAGTAACAGCCCTAGTCTAAATGAGATCTAAGGTCTCTTTGACCTCAGATCTCATATTTAGGAGGACCATGCTTTTTTCTATTACAAGGGATGTTTACATTCCTTATAATTTTTGTGTCACTTTTATTCCTATTACAAGTTTTTATTTATAATTAACAGTGTCAAAATAAAATATAAAGATTTTTAGGGGAAAAGTATATCGCCATTGCACAAGCGGGTGCATCTTTTTGAAGCGTGATATGTTGAGTATCAATTTACTCGGCTTAACATTTCCCAATATAAAAAAATGGGCTAACTTTTTATTCGGAAAAGTTTTTTTTTTCCCAATTTTCTAGCCCCCTCCCAGAACATTCCTATCAGCGCACTCTGCCATTGCCTGAGAACACTGATTGGGATTCAGATTTTTTTTTTTGAACGGGCCGATGTCTTCTCACATTTGGTTTGTGTGTGCCAGGCATAAATAAAAATCCTTATCTTTTGGATTAAGGGGCTAGTGGTATGAAGCTTCATATTATGGTATTTAAAATGTAGATTGTAAACAAAATTGTATTTTCCTGGCTTATACTGTTATCACTTTGGATTGAATATATATCGCAAGCACTGGTGTTTGTGGAACACAAAAGTTCCCATAGTGATATCCTGCTTTTAATAGAAACACTTTGTCAAGAGAATTGCGTTGACTTTAAGAGCAGTTTGCTGTTGCAAATCCTGTGTATTAACTATATTTGTACAGGTATACCCACACATACATTTTTACATTTTGTTTTGCAGAAAAAATGTGAGCGATATTATCCCAACTTTGGAGAGCAGCCTTTAAGTTTTGGACCATTTCATATTTCATGTGTAAGTATTAAGGGTGTTTATTAAAAAGCTAATCATTACCTTCCCTTTTCAATGCCTCCCTCTTTTTCCCTTCATGTCTTGTCTTCTATTTTCATCTTTCTTTATGAACACCAAAGTTATCTTTACTAGCCACACAGTATTTTCAGCTTTCTATGAAGGAATTTTATATCCGTATTACTGGGTTATACGCTATGTTCAGGTGAGTGGACACTGGTAGACAAAGTAAGTCCGCCTCTATATAACCCCCTCTCATACAGGAAGTACTTTAGTTTTTTACCAGTGTCTGCAAGGTGGATGGGCACATTTGTTGAGCTCTCTAGAGGTCCAAGCCTTGAGTCCTATAATGGTTCTTATAATGAATCGAACGTTCGTATCGATTTGAAGAAAAACGTATCTGCTTAAAGCGGAGTTCCACCCTTAAAATCACTTTTTTCATTACATCCAGCATACTGGCGTCAGCGCCAGTATGCTGTTTTTTTTTTTTTTTTATTTTATTTTTTTAATGCTCGTACTTACTGTTTCTCCCAAATTTAATTTCCTGGCGCACCGCGGAGTGTCGCCGCTATAAGGCGTCACGCTTTCCGGAAACAGCCAATTAGCATTCGGCTTTTACTCGGCGCCTGCGCACAGCCCCAGGAGCTGACTGCGCAGGCGCCGTATATAGCGCGTCACGCCCTCCGAAAAAACCCGGACTAGGACCGGCTATTTTTGGCGCCTGCGCAGTCAGCTCCTGGGTCTATGCGCAGGCGCCGAATGCTAATCGGCTGTTTCCGGAAGGCGTGACGCCTTATAGCGGTGACACTCCGCGGTGCGCCTGGAAATCAATGTTGTGATATACAGTAAGTACGAGCATTAAAAAAAAAAAACAGCATACTGGCGCTGACGCCAGTATGCTGGATGTAATGAAAAAAAGTGTTTTTAAGGGTGGAACTCCGCTTTAAATAAATGGTACCCGAGCCTCACAAAAGACACAAGGATCCTGCATGGTTTTCCCTATAAAGCAACCTTTGGGCACTGGACACTACAGAGCTATGGCATTCCTGCAGAGTGCTGTATAGGTCCTAGGGAGTGGACCCTAAAACATGAAAAGGGTACACAGTCCTTGATGGTACCCAAGTTATGAAACCCATTGTGACGGGTGAAGATTGGGCTCTTAGTTTCTAAGGCTGCCCTACTCCTGGACGGGTAAGTGAAACCCTCTCATTTACTTATTGTGGGGTTCCCAAGGGATTGTAACAATCTGTCAAACTAGCTAGAGGCTAGATACCTGTGTGCGGTGACAACAGGGGGGAGTTTGGGCTAGCTGAGGGTGTTTTGCAAGAGTACCCTTTTCTTTGTTGGCAGTTTTTTTCCTATGGATTGTCCATGCACAACATGGTTTGCCACAGTAGACGTGTGTTCGCCAGAGTGCACAAGCGTTCGCAGCTGTTTGGTGGCCATGGTGCACACGCGCTTTCACCACAGATGTTATGCACACTCTGAGCTGCGCAGTCGATGTAGCATGATCTTGGCTGTGCGAATACAGTCACGTGCGTTTGCCGTAACTGCGCAGAGCATCCTGGTGCACAGCCGTCTTATTTAAACAGAGAATGGCTGATTTGCAGTGCTTACAATGGACAGCTGTGGGACATAAAGCAGGCTCTGATATATTCACTAAAGTAGTTAATTTCTCCTTACTTGCGTCACTTGAGTCACCAGGTGTTGATTGGCAGGCTAAGGTGCTTGGCAGGATTGTTGCATAGGGTCTTGGTGAGCCTAATTTTTTTTTTTTTAAGGGTCTTTCTTCTGGGGTGTGTAAGTACTAAACCTAGGTACTCCTTTTTGTGGCTTGCAAGGGCTTCAAAAAATAGGAGCCTAGTCTAAACCCTGGCGTTGCAACCCCTGAAAGACCAGAGGCTTCCAGGCAGTCTGAGCCGCTGTGCCTCTCTGGTATGGTGCCTACTGTCAACGCTGCTGCTTCAGCCTTTATCAACAGGGATAATCTGTCTTTAGCCCTAGTCGGGTTAGAGGACAGGATTGCTGGCTTGATTGCCTACATCTCGCAGGGTGGCAAAAAGTGACAGATTTTCGATTTTCCTAACTTGAAGCAGGAATGGGTTGATGTGGAAGAGATAAATTCCAAGGATTCTTTGGAGGGGCCTGGCAGTCCTGCTTCTGAGAAATCTGGGCCAGAAGATGTCCAGTTGGTATAGACCTCAGTCGTAGAGGCTTTTGATCCAGACTGTTGCCGAGACGGTTCGTTCTGCCTTTAAGTTTCCTCCCGCAGAGGTTTCTGAGCCCCCCCCCCCAGGTCCTCTTTGGGGTCCCTGAGGTCTCCTCAGGCTGCACAGGCTTTTTCCTTGCACCCACTGTTGGAACAGACGGTGTATGGGCATTGGGCACATCTTGACAGGATTTTTGTTCCTCCTAATGTGGTATTCCCTTTTTATAACCCATGGGGCATAAGTTCGTTAAGAGGTGGAGGATGCCAGTCGTCGATGCTGCAGTCTCTTCCTTGAACAAGAACTCGAGTCTAGTAGACATTGCATGGGGCTTGAAGGACTATTAAAGTCACTATTAAAGGCTTCCCTTTTCTTTGGCCAGTTCAGCTATTCAGCCAGCTGTCGCAGCAATTGGAGTCTGCTAGTCCTTAAAGGAACTTTAACTTCTTGACACCAGCCACACCTATATGTGACCTTAATGGTGAGTGGCTGCCTATATGCAGCCCTTTTAAAACTACTCGGCAGGTTCGGGAAAGCTCCCGATGCATACTAGCAATTGGAAGCTTTCTAAGCCTGTGTAGCTGCTGACTTTTAATAAGGACACTTACCTTGTCCTACTTGCCTGCGCTGATGGGGGCCCCCCCCCCCGATGCCGGTCCCACGATCGATCCAGGTCCCGCGCCGCCATTCACACTAGGGGAAACAGGCAGTGAAGCCGTACGGCTTCACTGCCCATTTCCTACTGCGCCTGCGTGAGTTTCATGCTGGCTTGTGAATGGGCGGCTGCTCTCTGTGAACACACACAGTTCCCAGAAAGCAGCGCGCCCCATTCACAAGCAGAAGAAGCAGGAGAAAAGACACAGCGGTGTGGAAGAGGCAGATTACGGACTTCCGCATAGCAACAGGTATTTCGGGTGAGTATGTTTTTTTTTTTTTTTTTTTTTTTTTTTTTTTTAGGCAAGATGGGCAAATGTTTTGCTGGGTGGAACTCCGCTTTAAGCTGTAAAAAAAAAAAAATCTGTAAATAGTTTTTTTTTTTTTTAGAAGATTTATGTCTGTACATTGGTTTAGCAGCGGTTTATGGTGAGCAGTCTTACATTTCAATTAGGCAGCTGCTATGGGGGCTAAAGGAGTACCTGTGTACCCCTCCCATAACACGTACACTGCTATTTTTCCAGTGAAATTTCAGACCAGATGTTTGTTTTTTAGGGTGCTGCTTGGGCACAGCTAACCGATCTAAATGTTGCCTATAACATGGAAAATACACTTGAGTTCAGGTTAAAAATAAAAGCCCACGTTTTATAATTTTTTTTTTTTTTTTTTTTTTTTTTTTTTTTTAAAGCGAACTTTAACTTCTTGACACCAGCCACACCTATGTGACCTTAATGGTGAGTGGCTGCCTATATGCAGCCCTTTTAAAACTACTCGGCATGTTCGGGAAAGCTCCCGATGCATACTAGCAATTGGAAGCTTTCTGAGCCTGTGATGGCCAATCACGGCGGTCAAATGAACATAAACCCCAACCGGCCTCACGGCATCTGAAACCCCTTAAAGGGCTGGGAGGTGCTGGTGCCAAGGGCCCCCAGATAAGTAGCTTGGGTACCTAGGGTTATGCTGCCACCTACAGAAGAATCAAGACACTGGAAACCATTATTGAACAGGCAGTATTAGGCCTCCTTCACACTGGTGATTGATTACCTGCATATTCTGGCTTCCAGATTATTGGTTGTGTGAAGAAGGCCTAACCCCTTGCAACTCATCATGCTTCAGCTTTTTGCTAGTGTGAGAATTGACATCTTTCCTCAGAGAAGCATACCCACTTCACTGGACTTTCTAAGGTTTTTATCCAGAATTTTTTCAGATCCTGCAAAGCCAAAAATGCTCAGTTTTCCAGGTTGGTTGTAATACAAGGAAGACCTTGATCTGGCTTGTAATGTGGCCTACAGGCTCCAAGTTCTTCTTGGGTTTTTCTAGACACCAAGTTTACTGTGTAATTTGGCTACCGAGTTTTTTGCATGTCCAGGGTCATAATGCACCTCTGGAATCCAGTCCCAGAAGACTGCGTGTTTCTGGCACATCAATTTTGGCTTTATGTCCAAAACCAGTATAAACACAGTGCTGTGCAAGACTGTCTAGTGCTCACTTTGTATGAACCTGTCGCCCAAACTAGTTGGGAATAAGTACTGTATGTCCTGTTTTCTGTAAAATGTGCATTGATTAACTCCAATTTTTGCTTTTTATTCAGGAGGATGAACAAGCAAGGAAAGATTACTTTGTAAGGACAATTCAAGTGGAATTCAAGAATGTAAGCTTTCTTATTACAATCCTTTATCCATTCTCTGTGTGCGTTTTTGAATGAGGACAACAGAGTGGCAAAAGTAAGGTGCACTCGTACTTTAAACTAGTCCCTCATGCATCTCTCCTGGGCCGGTTTGTGTATTTTTGCTTTTTGTGCTAAAAAAAAAAAAAAAAAAAAAATTAAATGCATAAATTATCAAATACACCAAAAGAAACCCATTTTTGTGGGGGAAAAAAATTGCTTACATTTTATTTGGGCACAGTGTTGCATGACCGCGTGCTTGTTGGTTAAAGTAACGCAATGCCATATTGCAAAAAAAGGTCTGGTCATGAAGGGGATAAATCTTCCCGAGGTCAAGTAGTTAGTGTTACCCCAACATTTCATATTGCTGACGTGCCTGCTGTTCCATGTCCTTGTATGAAAGCATCCTGTTCTCCTTGTATTGCTTCCTTTGTGTGAAATCCCTGGTGTTCCTGCCAGTCTCTCTGCTTTCCTTTTTAAAAAACTGAGCAGGATAACACATCATGGTCAGTTCTCTAGCTGTGCTGGGAACTCGGCCTGCTCTTCTCTGATCAGACTTGTCCTGAGACACCCCTTCCCCTGCACAGCCGTTGACTTGGAAGATCAGTTTACTGCTGCTGCTTCTCCTCCCCCAGCTCTTATGCAGCTGAGAACAGAGGGAGTGTTATTTTATAAAAAAGGGGGAGAAGAGGTATTTTTCTTTATACACAAATATCTTGCCTTTCATTTCTGTTTTTAAACAGAATAGGTTAGGCCCCTTTCACACCTGTGGACCGTATGTCTGTTTTTCATCCATCCATTTTCGGATGAAAAACCGACATGCGTGTATCCCTATGGAACAGTGGATGAACATCCACTGATATCCGATCTCATTGGTGTCCGCTATGCTCGATTCTGCATACGGAGGAAAATCCTTTTTTTTTTTTTTTTTTCATTGGTCATCGGATGAACACAGACATCGGATGAACACAGACAAACGGTTTGTGTTCATCCGATTCGCCCCCCATAAAGGAGAGCGGCGATCTGGCAGGGACCGTCCTGTCATATGCCAGCTCAGCGGGGATCAACAGTAATCCCCGCTGGGCAAGCGGTTGTTAAAGGTAAAGATCCTCACAGGATCTGTACATGTGAAAGGGCCCTTATTTCTTTCTCGTACATCACGGGACACAGAGCGGCATATTCATTACTATGTGGGTTATATGGAGTACCTTCAGGTGTGGACACTGGCAATCTCAAACAGGAAGTCCCCTCCCTATATAACCCCCTCCCCTAGAGGGAGTCCCTCAGTTTTTTCGCCAGTGTCTTAGGTGTTGGTCACGGAATAGCTTTGCTCCACATCCTTGGGATTAAGGGCGGGCTAACCGGATCTGTCCAAGGAGCCTCAGTGCCAAAGTGGACAGTACCCGGGCCCCAAGCCGTGGGGTTTTGCCTATAATGCTCCTCTTTGGAGGGCTGGACCCTGGGCCCAGGACTTGGAGTTTGAAAAAAACATAAGTTCCTGTTTGCCAGGGTGCTATATAGGTCCAGGACAGTGGGTACCTTCATAGGACCCCAGGGCCTGAAGGTCTGCTACGCTACCCACGGAGATGGGAGAAGATTGGATCAGTTTGCTGGACAAACATCCTGCAGCATGGAGCAGGTAAGGGGGAGCCTGCGGGACTTGGTTCGACAGCAGGCTCTCCGGGGTAACCTAAAAGGGGGGATAGCCTAAGTATGCTCTGCATGGGCGACCTTGTTCACTATGTCTGAAGAGAGACAGGATGACACCTTTTCTCCCCCATCACTAGGTCCCCCTGTCTAAATATGTGTGCTAGCTAAACCTGCTGTTTCTTCCTAGGGCTAGTAAGGATCCCTAGGGGCCTTTGGAGAGTCCTACCTGGCCGGGGGTTTGAATCTGCCGCCTGTTTCTGCGTTCCTGGATCTCCAGCAGCGCGGCTCCTCCATGTTCCTCCTGTTTCCGGCATACGTGCGCGCGCACGTCTTATTGACGTTTTTCGCGCCGTTCAGACAGGAGGGCGGGGGGGGGGCGTGCCTGCGGCGTCATACAGGGGCGCGCCTTTGTGCTGTTATAGACAGCAGGCATTGTCAGTGCTCAGTCTGAGGCTGATTTTCAGAGGAGAGGACGCAGAGCGGCAGAACAGTGACTCCCGGTGGCGGAAGAGGGGTAGTACATGTGGACTTTGTTCCAATACCTTTTTGTTAAGCCAAGAAATCCCCCTTTTTTGCAGCAGGTTTGGAGGCTGGCAAACTTAGTTTGGGGTCACTGTATGTTGTCAAAAGAAAATATATAATATATTTAAAAAAAAAAAAAAGGAACATACGGGATCCCATCAGTTTTTGGGCATTAGTGATCCATTGTCCCCTAAACTCTGATTTTTGTACTCCTGGCCACTACAGTCTGTTGTGTGGGCGGAGTCCCTCGATTTTGTATTATGGCTTCCAAAGGTTCGGGGTCAAAGGGTACAAAAAAGACCAAAAAACAAAAGGGTTCCCTTTCTGATTCTGATATGCCGATACTTTCCCCGCAACTTATTAACATAAGAAACGCCTTGGATGAGCCATTAGGGGGATCTGGTGCGGAGGCTGGCCCAGATCAGCCCAGCCCTGTGTTTATCACAGAGGAGATGCTAGCCGTATCCCTAGGGGGGCTAGAAGAGAGAATAGCAGCATTGATCGCTAGAGCTATTCCTGGTAAGAAACGGGTTAGATCCCCATCACCAAGAGGTGTATCCTCAGATGCTGAGATTCTCTCTCCGGAGGAATTGGAATCACAGGAGGATCAACTAGACCTGAACCAAGAGGGTTCAGGGATTGAGGGGTCTGCCTCGGAGGAACCATTTTCAGATTCCCAGACAGACAGACTGTGGGTACAGTCTTTGACGGACATGGTCCGCTCGGCATTTAGTTTGCCATTGCCAGAGCCTCAGGTTCCTCCGGTATCCTCTCTGGGCTCTTTGAAAGCTCCGTTAAGCAACGCAGTTTTTCCGATCCATCCTCTCTTGGAGGAATTGATCTTTCGGGATTGGGTACGGCCGGACAGGATTTTTCTGCCACCGAAAAGATTTGCGGTCATTTACCCCATGGAGGAAAAATTCTCCAAGAGGTGGAGGCTCCCAGTAGTGGATGCAGCCATCTCATGTGTGAATAAATCACTAACTTGCCCGGTGGAAAACATACATATGTTTAAAGATCCGGTTGATAAAAGGTTAGAGACACTTTTAAAAGCATCCTTTGCTACGGCAGGAGCAGTGGTGCAGCCAGCGGTGGCTGCAATTGGAGTTTGTCAGGCATTAAAAGACCAGACAAAGGAAATGTTAAAGGCAACGGCGATGTCAGGCCAATCTTGGACCTAAAGAGGTTAAACGGTTACCTAAGGGTTCGTTCCTTCCGGATGGAATCCATCCGGTCAGCAGCCGCCGCGCTTCAGAAGGACGATTTTCTGGCCTCCATAGACATAAAGGATGCTTACCTTCATGTACCAATCTTTCAGTCGCATCAAAGGTTTTTACGCTTCGCGGTGGGGCAGCGACACTTCCAATTCAGGGCGCTCCCCTTCGGGCTGGCCACGGCCCCCCGGGTATTCACGAAGATCCTAGCCCCAGTTCTGGCCAATTTAAGGATCCAAGGGGTCACAGTCCTAGCATACTTGGACGACCTTTTAATCATAGATCACTCACGGCCGGGTCTGCAAAAGGCAGTAAACCTCACGGTTCGGTACCTCGAAGAATTCGGCTGGGTCCTGAACCGGGGAAAGTCAGCGTTCCAGCCTACAAAGCAGTTGGAATACCTCGGCATGAGGTTAGACACAGAACATCAAAAGGTGTTCCTGCCCCTTGTAAAGATCGAGGCTATCAAGGGGTTGGTTCAGTTGGTTCTAAACAAGAAAAAACCAACTATTCGCCTGTGTATGCGATTACTAGGCAAGCTAGTGGCCACATTTGAGGCAGTACCATACGCTCAGATCTACACTCGCGTCCTACAGGCAGCCATTCTAGCAGCCTGGGGCAAGAGGGCACATGCCTTAGAGTCCCCTTTGACGCTATCATCAAGGGTCCGACAAAGCCTGGCCTGGTGGTTGAACCCTCAGAATCTTCTAAAGGGAAAATCCTTCAGCCCTGTTGTCTGGAAGGTAGTTACCACAGACGCCAGCCTGGCAGGCTGGGGGGGCGGTCTTCGAGGGGTTCTCCCGCCAGGGAACTTAGGTGAAAGCAGAGAGGCAGCTCCCCATCAATATCTTGGAAATCAGAGCTGCTCGCCTAGCCCTTCTGGCTTGGACCTCCAGATTAAAGGGGTTCCCGGTGAGAATCCAGTCAGACAATGCCACGGCGGTGGCATACATAAACCACCAAGGGGGAACCAGGAGCCAGGCCGCTCAGAGGGAGGTGAACTTGATTTTTCAATGGGCAGAGGTTCATGTACCCTGCATTTCAGCGATATTCATTCCCGGAGTGGACAACCTGCAGGCAGACTTCTTAAGTCGCCAGAGTCTGTTGCCAGGGGAGTGGTCTCTGCATCCCCAGGTCTTTCAGACAATCTGCCAGAGGTGGGGAATGCCGGACGTAGATATAATGGCATCCAGGTTCAACAAGAAACTAGACAGGTTCGTGTCGCGAGCGAGGGATCCTATGGCCTGCGGAACCGATGCGTTGGTTTGCCCTTGGCATCAATTCAAACTTCTATATGCATTCCCTCCACTACAGTTACTCCCGCGCCTGTTGCGCAAGATCAGAGTGGAGAACAAGCCAGTCATTCTAGTAGCTCCGGCTTGGCCCCGGAGGACTTGGTACTCTCTAGTCCTGAAGATGGCAGTGGGAGACCCTTGGACTCTTCCTCTACAACCAGACCTACTCTCACAAGGCCCGATCCTCCACCCTACATTACAGCGTCTAAATTTGACGGCCTGGAGGCTGAATCCCTGATTCTCAGGGGTAGAGGTCTGTCTAGGCAGGTAATTCCTACCCTGATTAGGGCTAGAAAGCCGGTCTCCAGGGTGATTTATTACAGGGTGTGGAGGAACTACGTAGGCTGGTGTGAATCCAAAAGATGGAATTCCCGCAAATATACTATTGATAGGGTGTTAAGTTTTCTCCAGCTAGGAGTGGATAAAGGCCTGGCACTAAGCACAATCAAGGGACAGATCTCAGCTCTGTCAGTGTGGTTTCAGAGGCCGCTGGCCACCCACTCGCTGGTAAAGACCTTCATACAGGGGGTCTTGCGTATTAATCCTCCTGTCAAGTCACCAATTTGTCCTTGGGACTTAAATCTTGTCCTGTCCACTCTACAGAAACAGCCTTTTGAGCCGTTGGCTGAGATTCCTTTAGTCTTACTGACAAGAAAATTGGTTTTCTTGGTCGCCATAGTTTCGGCCAGGAGAGTGTCAGAATTAGCAGCCTTATCGTGTAAGGAACCATATCTCGTTCTGCATAAGGACAGGGCAGTTCTCCGGCCCCATCCTTCCTTTCTACCAAAGGTTATATCCAAATTTCACTTAAACCAGGATTTGGTACTTCCATCCTTCTTTCCAAAACCTACATCTAGAAAGGAGGGGTTGCTGCATACCTTGGATATTGTCCGGGCCATGAGGGCCTATCTTAAAGCTACAGAAAAGATCCGGAAAACAGATGTGTTATTCGTTCTACCAGATGGCCCCAAGAAGGGGCAGGCAGCTGCAAAATCCACCATCTCGAGATGGATTAGACAATTAATCATTCAAGCCTACGGGTTGAAGAGGTTGCCTCCTCCGTTGTCGGTAAAGGCCCATTCTACCAGGGCCATGGGCGCCTCTTGGGCAGCACACCATCAGATCTCTATGGCTCAGATATGCAAGGCGGCAACGTGGTCATCAGTCCACACGTTTACAAGGTTTTATCAACTAGACGTGAGAAGAAATGCGGATGCTGCCTTTGGTCAGGCAGTACTACAGGCTGCAGTTTGAAATCCTCGGGATCAGAAACGCCCTTGGTTATAAAAAAAAAAAAAAAAGTTTTTTTTTCTTGACTAAGTTGGAATTATTATTATGATTTGAGTTTATCTCTAAATTGAATCCTTCTTTGGAAGATGTCTCCCTCCCCTCATTAAAGCATTGCTTTCGGACATCCCACATAGTAATGAATATGCCGCTCTGTGTCCCGTGATGTACGAGAAAGAAAAAGGGATTTTTAAATACAGCTTACATGTACAATCCTTTTCTTGGAGTACATCACGGGACACAGAGCTCCCACCCCTCTTTTGGGTGACCATTTTGGGAGGCATACTGCTTGCTACAAAACTGAGGGACTCCCTCTAGGGGAGGGGGTTATATAGGGAGGGGACTTCCTGTTTGAGATTGCCAGTGTCCACACCTGAAGGTACTCCATATAACCCACATAGTAATGAATATGCCGCTCTGTGTCCCGTGATGTACTCCAAGAAAAGGATTTTACAGGTAAGCTGTATTTAAAAATCCCTTTTTTACAAAGTGATCCTTTACAATCACTTTAACTCTTGAGTTAATAATAATAGTAGTGGTGGTGTTCAGTGCATTTTAAATGAGCAATGGCACACTATCAAAAAAAAAAAAAAAAACAACTAGAGAAACCTCCAAAAAAAAAAAACTTTCCATATATAGATTATTTATTATGCTCTGCAGTTGTTGCATAGAGAAGAACCCAAGGGAAGATGTAGTAAAAAATGAAGACCCTGCAATTTCTATGTGCATATATAAAATGTAAAATGCTTATAGAACCTGTTATACAAATGGCCAGTCCTCCTACTACCTTGTTACTGGCTGTCACTTTGATCTGTGACTACATTGGCTAAAAGGAAGGTGGCAGGAGGAAGGCCAGAGCCAGCAACCACTGAAGCTGATTGTAGTCTGCATATCTCCTGAGTTTTGAGGGTCCTCAAGTGTGTTACGTATTGGTGTGGCTATAGATTTTTATTTAATTTTTTTTACCATGACCACAGTCTTATATTGTATGTTTCTAAGCCTCAGTACGTTCCTGCAATGTGGTCAGTCATAATTTTTTTTATGTATGCCATGGACCGTGTAAAGTATTGTAGATTATTCTACAAACTATTTAGGTGGTTTCTGTCCTGCAGTGAAAATTGCATATATAACATTTTGTATCCTATTTTTTAAGTTGGCATTCCTCCTCCTTATATTCCAATTCCTACTAGGAATGTTTCTGTTTCTTCATGTTTTGAATAAAATATTATGGCATTCCAAAGGGATTTTGAAATGTTAATTACTTTGCTACTACTGCTAGAAAGTGTTCTTTATGCTAAAATAGCATCACTTTGGAATCACTCTTGATATTTTTAATTAATATATGTAATCTAATTATGTCTTACAAAATGGGATTAAATGTAGCTGCCAGATATTGTATTAGCCTGTGTTTCTAATGATATTACCAATTTTTTTCAGCCATTGGATTAAACTTTATATGTAGCAGCATTTTGGCATCGGCATTTTTCTCTAGAATTGTTGCCCTGGCATGTGTTTGATAGTAGTAATCCACAATGACTAAAAAAATCGCTCCTAATGGTTAGTCCAGAATACATTCTGGATATTCATACATCCTGGGTCATAGACTAATGCCTTCTTGCAGTTGGACACTGGCAAAAGCTTTTCTGGGAATGCCCCTGGGCTTATTACTATATCCTTATCCAAGTCTCTGAGACCATGGTTTTTGCTAGTGTATAGTTAAGTGATGGACCTTTACTCGCCTATGGAGTCGTTTTCTTTGTGCAACTAGTTTTCTTTTATTTCCATTATTTTGTATTTAATTTTAAAATCAACTCTTCGTTACGGCTTTCTACTATAACAATTGGTGAACCTGGATCGGTGTAATTTTTGTGATGCTTTGGGAAGTGTACCTGGACCCCATGCTGTGGGGATGGTCTGTAATATTTGACTACTGGATTGTGCATGGGCACTTACCCCGATGTAGTTGGCTATACAGTTCTATTCACCAGGGTCTGGGAACCGTAGGAATTGTCAACGGCCCTAGAGGTACTTAAACTTCAGAGAGCTAAGCCTCTTGCCCCTTCCAAACATGGAAGACCTGCTGGCTTATGGCCCTCTGTTCTATCATACTAATCAGTCATTGGCTTTTTCTTAAAGGCTGTGAAAACCCATGTCTTGAAGGACAGAGTTGACTTGCTTGGAAATCCTTTTTCCCCTGGTGTGAACAAGACTTAAGGCCTCATTCACACGGACGGACCGTTTGGGTTCGCCTGTCAGTTTTGACGGCGGACCTGAACGGACGCTCCATGCATCCCTATGGAGCATCGGATGACAGCGGATATGTCTGCTGATATCCGATCCGCTAAAAACAGACATATGGGGGATACGTCCATATCGGGTAAGATCTGATGAAAATGAACATGCTGTCCATTTTCATCAGATCGCTCCATAGGAGACAGCGGTGCCCGACGAGCCCCTCCCCGCTCGGTGTGCAGAGAGGAGCTTGTCATCCGTCGGCTCAGCGGCTTTCTTAGGCTGATCTCCCGCTGAGCAGGCAGACTCCGTTGCGACGGATTCCGCCTCGTGTGAATGAGGCCTAAAAGACCTTTCATGGTGTTATGCTATTTGACACTGTATTGTGTGAAAGTTCTATTGATGATAAATGTGGATTGTGAGTTGGCATAGTCTAATGGTCAGATAGATGTCGACTGTCGGCTGTAGTTAAGTAGCTCATGTAGATTATCTCGGAGTCAGAATGTCTGTCTACTAAAAGATGTGTATTGAGGGGGGCTCGTTAGTAACCGTTGTTTGATATGTGGGTGTAGTGTGTTATTGTCCGTTTTGATTACTGCAAGTATTCTTTTTGGTGTATATAAGAGCCTGCATTCTCAATAAAGGTTGTCTATTCCTGTTGAACCAGAGCACAGAGCTGTGTCTGGTTTCTGGGGGGAATTCCGTATGGGTCGTGTTCGCCGGATTGTGGAGTGTCGATAAGCTGTCTTGGGTTCGGAATGGAATATCTTAAACGGCTTTAACCCCTGTCCCATTTGGGGTTCCGTTACAATACAGATTTAAACTTTTAAGCAAAAAGTGCCAGAAAAGGCCTGGTCTTCAAGTGGTTAAAGGGGGCTTCCAGATTCCGATGGGTCACCTCCCTCCACCAATGAGCCACGGTTATGGGCAACAGGCTCTTGTCAACATGGGGACAAGCTGTTTTGCCAGGGAAGGTCCCAAAGTAATCTACTCGGACAAGCGGGGAGTGACAGGGCGTTCTGTACACAATCTGCTTGTCACAGTTTTTCGGCCATACAGGGTGCAAATTTCACAGCCTTAGGGCCGTTTCACATGGGGCGGATCGTAATGATCCGCCTCCGTGTGTCCGCTTTAGCTCAGCGGGGATCCTCCGTAAAATCCCCGCTGAGCCGTCGGCTGACAGGGCGGTCCCTGCACACTGTGCAGGGACTGCCGTGTCTTTCGTCTGCTCTCCCCTATGGGGGGATCGGATGAACACGGACCGTATGTCCGTATTCATCCGATCCGCCAGACGGAAGAAAAATAGGATTTTCTTCCGTCCGAAAAATCGGATCATTGCGGATGTGGACAATCCGCCGACACCCGTAATCACATAGGGAACAATGTATGTCCCATTTTCATCCGCAAACGGATGGATGAAAATGCGGACATACGGTCCGTACGTGTGAAAGGGCCCTAACTTCTGCAGACCCAACACTGTGACAGCCTTTTTTCTAGCCACTTTCCACACTGTTAATGTGTGTTTTATGTAAAGACTTTTCTCCCCTGTACTAATAAAATACCTGTTATAGCGTAATAATATACATGACTTTATTTCCAGGAGACACGAAGAATTCAGCAGTTTCATTATGTCAACTGGCCAGATCATGATGTTCCATCGTCTTTTGATTCTATCTTGGACATGATTAGTTTAATGAGAGACTATCAAGCTCATGAAGATGTCCCCTTGTGTATACATTGCAGGTATGTGAGCGTGACCGAGGTTTGCAAATGGTTGTGACTAAAAAATGTTTACTACATTCTAGGGCTGCAACTAACTATTTTCATAATCGATTAGTTGGCCGATGTTTCGGTTAATAACTCTGCGATTTGCATATTTTTGTTGTTGGGCAGATTAAAAAACACAAATTGTCGCAAATATGCATTATGCTTTTCTGCAGCTTCTCCATTGAAGTATATTGAACCAAAAAAACGAAATGGCATTGTTTTGCTTTTTCCAAGTACGCAGCAGCTGAAAAAGAAATGGATGTGATGAACGTGTCCCATAGAAACCATGTGAATTAACTGTTGTGTGTTTCTGCAAAAAGCAACAAAAAAGGTGTGACCCAGGCCCGACATCTTTAGTAACCTAATGGGATTAAAAAACAAAACAAATTGGTACAAAAAGAGCAAATGTTCGCTATTGTAAGGGGTTCATTTTTTACTGTGGGACTGTGAAAGTAATATTTACAGTAGCAATTTTCTTTTTTTGTACCATAAAGAAATAATATTATTTTATTTTTTTTAACCCCATTATGTTACTGGCCGATTTAATCGATTAGTTGCCGATTAATCGGTTTGTTTTGGCCCTGCTACCTTCAAAACAAACTACATACGTGTTTTATTCTTAAACTGGATAGATGGAATGTTGATGTATTTACGGCCAATATCTTCTGGATCCCAGGTTTCAGGAATTGTGTGTGTGTGTGTGTGTGCTTTTTTTTTTCTTCCATAGAGCACTGCAAAACAGTGGCGTCAACTACTATTATAATGGAATACTGTTCAAAATGAATGGCACCTCGCTGTGTACTGCAATATACATGCAGTAATACACACTTTACTTTTTTTCTGCAATGCAGAGAGCTGATTTGACACTTCCATGTTGAATCCAGAGGGTCTCTCTGCTGTTTAACCCCCCTGCCGGTAAACCCGAGCGCGACTCAGGTTGGTTTTTTCATGTAAATAGCGATATCCACGAGTCGCGCTCGGGGTCAATATGCAGAGCCTGCAGCGCGCGCTGGCTTACCTTGTATCCAGGCAGGGTACTGTACTTACCTTGTCCCTGGGTCCAGCGATGCATCCCCGCTGTGTGAGCGAGTGGCGTCCTCCATTCGACTCACACAGTGCCCGCGCGCCGCCGATCTCCGTTTCCTGCGACGTAACGGCGCACGGGGGCGGAGACCGGCGGCAAATTCAAAAATGTAAACAAACACATTACATACAGAATACTGTAATCTTATAGATTACAGTACTGTATGTAAAAAATACACACCCCCCCTGTCCCTAGTGGTCTGCCCAGTGCCCTGCATGTTCTTTTACATAATAAAAACATTTTTTTTCTCCCTGCAAACTGTAGATTGTCCATAGCAACCAAAAGTGTCCCTTTATGTCAAAAGTGATTTTAGATTAGCTAGAAAACAGCGATAATAAATTATAATCACTTGCAGAATTGAGCGTTAGCGATTTGTGGGAAAATTCGTCATAAAAAAATAAAAGTAATGACAGCGACAATTCTGCAACTGAGCAAATTTCAGTGATTTTGATTTGATTACATTAGTGAATAATTTTTATTATAATTACATTATTATTTGTTATAATTATTTATAGTTATTTATTATATTATAATTTTATGATTTTGTGTTTCAAACTTTATCATACCCGGGATGTCTACTAGACTCTGGTTTGGACATATTTAAGCGAGTTATTCCTAAAAATTGCAGGCCTACAGTATAAAACGCAGAATTTCCATGCAAAATAATTGTACCGCTTTTGGTACGTAATTCCAGACAGAATCATACCGCCAGGGAGGTTAAAGTGGTAGTAAACCGCCGGAAGTTATTAACCTGCGAGGCAAAGTTCTAATGTGCTAGTATGCATTACATACTGGCACATTATGTGAGGCTTGCCTTGGAACAAAGCCCTTTCAGTGGCGAGCTGTTACCTTCACTCTTCTTCCTTCTGGGTTTGTGCACTCCAGCTGTGTGACCGCCGTGATGACGCCGTTTATGTCACACGGCACTCTGAAGGAGTAGTCAATGTTTTAGCTCTCATAGAAGTGACTACAGCATTTTTCTACATTTGTGTACTTTGCCAGCATGTGTACTATCTATTGTTATATGATGGTTTAAACTAGTAAAAGTTAATGTAATATTGTTAGGGATTGCTATGGGTTTGTCTACTTTGTACAGCATTATTGGTGTTTGCACTTGATGATTTAAAGAAATTTAGGCCCGCTTTAACCAGTGCCATAAGACACACGAGTGTTTTTTTCTTTTTATATTCTCATGCAGTGCGGGCTGTGGAAGGACAGGGGCTATCTGTGCAATAGATTATACATGGAATTTGCTTAAAGCTCGGGTAAGTGTCACAGCTTAACTTGATTATTTTGGAGATTTTATTGTATCAAACAAGACATTTTACTAGATTTTATTCATTTTAGAGAATACCTGCTGAGTTCAATGTGTTTAGTCTAATTCAAGAAATGAGGACACAGCGACATTCAGCAGTCCAAACCAAGGTATAACATTTAAGTGATGCATATTTCTATCAGCCTTTGTGATGAATATAAATTGGTATGTTTTGTAAATCGCTGAATAAAATGTTTTTTGTCAAATGATCAATAAAACCTTTAAGAGCCGGTTCACACAGGGGCGACTTGGGATCCACCCCAAGTCGCGCGGTTGAGAGAATGAATGGAGCCGTCTTAATGTAAACTACTGAAGACGATTCGACTACTTCAATCCGACTTCTCCCCGTTGATTTCAAAGGAAGTTGCCTCCAAAGTTGGATCGTGTCTTAACTGGAGCAACAATACAGGAAGAGAATTGTTTTCTCAGGCAAACCTCTCCCTCCTTCCCACAGAGCCGATTATTTGATTGGCCACTGGAAAGTCGCCTGTCCTGGAGGCGATTTGAAGTCGCCCCCAGTCGCGTTGTGGTGCGTGCTCGGGTCATGTCCAGGTCGCCTCGCAAAGTTGTGGCCAGAGTCGTTTTGCACCTGTGTGAACTGGCTCTAACGGGTATAATATAATCTTGCACTGACTAGAGAAGACAGTTGGGTAGATGTCACTTTTATCACTTCTACATACACACAGTATATATAAAAGGAAATGTGTGTGTGTGTGTGTGTGTGTGTGTGTGTATGTATATATATATATATATATATATATATATATATATATATATATATATATATATATATATATATATATACCCTGTTTAAAATGTCTGGTTTCTGTGATGTAAAAAGGATAATACGCTTCCTTTCAGAACCTTTTCCATATTTTTTTAATGTAACCTATAAACTGTACTACTTTGTTGAACAACAAACTGAAATCTTTTAGGCGCGGGGGGGTGTGGGATGTAAGGAAATGGTTGCAGAAGTGTGCACACACTTAACCACTTCCTTACTGGGCACATAAACCCCCTTCCTGCCCAGACGAAATTTCAGCTTCCGGCACTGTCGCTTTAACTAACAATTGCTCGGTCATGCGACGTGGCTCCCAAACAGAATTGACGACTTTTTTTTTTCACAACCTTTCTTTTGGTGGTATTTGATCACCACTGCATTTTTTTTTTTTTTTTGTGCTATAAACAATTTTGAAGAAAACACAATTTTTTAACGTTTTGCTATAATAAAGAGCCCAATTAAAAAAAAAAAAATGTTTAGGCCGATACGTATGTTTGGTTAAAAAAATAAAATAAATCGCAATAAGCGTATAGTGACTGGTTTGCGCAAAACAAAATAGGGGACATTAATTTGGATTTTTTTTTTCACTAGTAATGGTGGCGATCTGTGTGTTCTTTTTGTTTTTTAGTACTGCGACATTATGGCGGCCGTTTTTGGGACCATTCACATTTACACAGCGATCGGTGCTATAAATATGGACTGATTACTATATAAATGTGACTGGCAGAGAAGGGGTTTACACTAGGGGGCGAGGAAGGGGTTAAATGTTCCCTACTAGTGATTCTAACTGAGGGGTAAAGGGACTGACTGGGGGAGGTGATCGATCCTTGTCCCTATGTACAAGGGACACGGCATCGGTCTACTCTCCCTGACAGGATGTGGATCTCTGTGTTTACACGCAGAGATCCACGGTTCTTCTCAGTTACTGGGCAATCGCATCGGGCATGCACCTTGGGTTCCCAGTAACGCGGCGGGTGCGCGCGTGCCCCCTAGTGGCTCTGCAAGACGAGGACGTCCTCTCGTGCCGCTGTCAATTGACGATAGCCAGTAGTAAGGAGGTTAAACTAATACTTTGTTGAAGCACCTTTTGATTTTATTACAGCACTTTTTTGTGCATGAGTCTATCAGCATGGTACACCTTGACTTGGCAATATTGGTCCTCTCTTATTTGCGAAAACGCTCCAAATCCGTCAGATTGCAAGGGCATTTCCTGTGCACATCCACCTTCAGGTCACCCCACAGATTTTCTATCGGATTTGGGTTTGGGCTCTGGCTGGGTCATTCCGAAACTTTATTCTTCTGGTGAAGCCATTCATTTGTTAATTTTGATGTATGTTTTGGGTCATTGTTCCTTTTCATGTTCAGCTTTCAAGCAGAAGCCTAAAGGTTTTGTGCCAATATTGACTGGTATTTGGAACTGTTCATAATTCCTTCTACCTTGACTGACTATGACCCCTGTTCCAGCTGGAAAAAAAACACCCCCAAAGCATGATGATCCCTCCACCATGCTTCACTGTAGATATGGTCATTTGCAGTGTTTTTATTGCCAAACCTTTTGTAATTATGGCCAAAAGGTTCAACCTTGGTTTCATCGGACCATAACGCATTTTCTCACATGTTTTTGGGAGATTTCAGATGTAATTTAGCTGGGCTTGGATCTTTTTCTTTGTTCGAAAAGGCTTCAGTCTTCCCACTCTACCCCATAGCACAGACATATGAGCAATAAAATGATAAATGACAGGTGTGAATTTGCATGTGATTGCTTAATTCTGAACATAGCTACAGTTATAATCAAAGGGTGTGCATGCAACCACATTATATATATTTTTTTTTATTTCAACCATCCCCCCCCCTAGTTTGTTGCTATATATTCTCCATCTCTTTTTTTTGCCCATGTGACAGGAAGTGAAGGGAAATCTCTCCAATGGGGCCCACAGATGGCAAAACAGAACCAATTATGGTAGAGGGCGGACTTACTGACACTTGCTAGCTGCAAGCATATGACCTATTGAATTGATATGCAGTATTTCATATTTAACAGCTAAACAGACTTTCAATCAAGATTCTACTATACACTGCTTGAGCAGGTCTTTGTGCAGTTATCCAAATCGGTGTATCCTTGGCAATTCATTTGTAGTTCTTTGGTGTATTGGTAGCCGAGATGCATTTTTAGGACCAGAGATTTGGAACAGCCTCTAGCGTGACCCACTGTTTGAAAAATGACTTTGTAGGCACAGGCAGTCCTCGACATACGAACACAATAAGGACTGTAGGTTTGTTCGTAAGTTGCAACACTAAGTGTAACTTCCGCCTGTGCAGGCATGTTCTGGGTGCTTCTGGGGTTCTGTTGGCCATGCAGTACATGAAGTAGTGGAATGTGGCAAAATGGCTGGTCCTGGAAGTATCCAGGACCATTGTGGAGCACAAGCAGCCGTCGTTAAGGCCGTTCGTAAGTAGGAGTCATTCGTAAGTCGGGGACTGCTTGTAGAATGAGCACCAGGAGCTTCTTTGTGAATATGACCATTGGGTGCCATTATACTGTTTGTTTTCTGTTGGGTTTATTTTGGAAAGAGGTATGCTGGGGATTAAGTGCTTTGCGCAACCCTTCACCCTCTATGGAATACCACTTGCACTCCTCTTTTCAGCATTCAGCCCTTTGGTTGGAGTCCTGCCTTTCGGGTTCACACACAATCTCAGTGGCTGCAGCCACCAGATTGTGTGAGATGCACCCCCCCCCCCCCCCCCCCAGCCATTGAGTCTGTACGATGTGTGTACCTGGTGGTGAAAGGGTTAAAGTGGTTAAGCCTTTTTATGAAAAACTGCCAGCTGCTCTATTAGAGGCTGGCATACAACACTATGTAAATCCTTTAAAAAACAAGCTTTCTAAATGGCTGATTAAAACCGTCTTCAGGCCGGTCACATGACTCGCAACTGGGGAGGGAAAATGGCTAATTGGGCCCAATGTGGACATTTTCACTTAGGGGTGTACTCACTTTTGTTGCAAACTGTTTAGACAGTAATGGCTGTAGGTTATTTTGACGGAACAGCAAGTTTACACTGTTATGCAATCTGTATACTCACTACTTTGTAGCAACGTGTTTTCAGTGTTCTCATGAAAAGATATAATAAAACATTTACAAAAATATTTTGTAAGATACAAGTCAGTATAATACAATATGACTCCTGTGTCCCTTAATGAATGCAATATTAAAAGAACAAAAAATAGTACAAATTCCAATTGTTTAGTCCTATTCACAATGGTTTATCCTTTTAAACACATTAAGTCTTGTTTTTTTTTTTTTTTTTTACAGGAGCAGTATGAACTTGTACATCGTGCTATAGCTCAGCTGTTTGAAAAGCAGCTTCAGCTGTATGAGACGGAGTCCAGGAAGATAGTGGATGGATTGGTATGTAAAGCTTTCTGTTATTAAAAGCACTGATTGCTAAAAGGTTGTGGTACACTGGTGTCATGCTTTGCATACACATTGTCTCTCAGCTTGTAAGCCTCTGCTGTAAAGGGGGGGGGGGGGATAGACGCCTGTTTGTTTTTTGTTTGTTTTTTGTTTGTTTTTTGTTTGTTTTTTGTTTGTTTTTTGTTTGTTTTTTGTTTGTTTTTTGTTTGTTTTTTGTTTGTTTTTTGTTTGTTTTTTGTTTGTTTTTTGTTTGTTTTTTGTTTGTTTTTCGGAACTGAATAATGCAGTCTTCAGATCCATTACATGAAACCCAAAAATCTGTCAGGACATGCGTATAAATGTATGCCACTGGGTATTATATTTTTAAAAACCTTAAAAAAAAAAAAAAGTTTTTTTTGTTCCTCACCCTTTAAGCACTTTCACACTGGGGTGGGTGGGCATCGGCTTTTTTTTTTAACGGTGGTTTACTGTCTTTTTTTTTTGGCTGCGCGTTTCACCCCCACTAATGGCCAAAACGGGGTGCGAAGTGCCTCTTCCCAATGGGTAGGAGCAGTATATACACTGCGCCTACAGCACCTCAAAGATGCTGCTTGCAGGACTTTGAAAGCACTCAGGCTTTGTGTGGAGTGAGAAGCGCTTTTCAGGCACCATTTTTAGCGCTATAGTGCCTGTAAAGTGCCTCTGAGAAAAGTAGCCTTTATAATTAGTACTTGTTCCCCCTTGCGGCTGCGCTTTGCAAATGGCACGGCGGCGGAGGGGGTGGGGGCGCCGAACTTCTGGGGACCTCTACGGGGCGAGGTCTCCTGGAAGTGAGGATGAGTACCTGTAAAACTGGATACCAGGAGTAAGCAAACAAGCAGAGCTTTTTCTTCTGGGTAGAGTTCCAATTTAAACCCGATTAGAGAACCTCGGGAACATTGAAGGCTCACGCAAGATGGATGCTCCCATAAAGGTGAATTGTATATGGGGAAAAATTAAATGAGTGTTCTCCAAGTGTGGTTTAGGGACCCTGAAGTGAAGAATTTGTGTGAAAAATGTGTTGCATCAATAAGGGTAAGGGAGGCAATTCAAGTTAAGGGAGGCCATATCAATTACTGACAGTAAATCATTTTTTTCAAACTTAAAATTATTTAATTGTAATTTTCTGTTTGTCCCAATCAATTTGCACAGTACTGTACTTTGTCACCTGTGTATAGTTGTGAAAATGTAACAAATTACTCAATCTTGATCAAGGTTTGCTTTGCCACATATCCTCCACTGGTAGTTGTCAGATTTAGAGTGGTGAACAATTTGTAGATCTGTTTGGCTATTATTTTGTATGGTACAGTATGTATGTGTTGAATGGCCTTAAAAAAAAAAAAAAAAAAAACACTAGGGATGCACGAATTTGTCGGCTGAAAATGGTCATCAGTGTTTTGCAGATGGAAAGAAGGAAAAAAAATATGTTACTGTTAATGGCATGCTGCGACCCATCGCCATCAATGCAAAATGGCATACCATGGATTTCTATGCAAATTCAAAAATTGTTCTAACTGTCTGTCTCAGTTTTAGGCATCCAGAATTTTTCGGTTTGTTTTAACACTGGAATTTTCTTACTGCAACACAGCGGTATTTACCTAGTAAATATGTAAATGGTGACTTTTTTTTTTTTCCTTAAGTCCAATAACAAGTGTCCTTTTTTTGCTATAACGTCATTAAGTTGTGTGTGATGTGTAAATAAATGGTGCTGTTACTACCAAAATCTGCTGTTGGCAGGATGAAAATACAGACAGCCAACCTGTTTGCACAGAGAGTGAAAAAATGGACTCTCCACCACCAAAGCCGCCACGGATAAGGAGGTAAGCGTTTTAAAAAAAAACTTTCGACCTCTTTGCCTGAATCTGTCATAAGGAATGCATTGGACCTATTCCATGAGCAGGAGTCCATTAGATTTTCATTTGATTGCAGTTTTGTTATGTGCCTGGAATTTTAATATAGTTGCACGAGTTTAGTGTAAATGAACATGCTTACAGAACGATAGTTATTTTCCTCTACAGAAATCCTTAGTATTGGAATTGGGATACAATGGCTGAAGCAATTTCATTTTATTTTTTTAAATCTTTTGATTTCATATACCTAAACTTGTGTGCAGCTTTTGCATGTTTCTTAATGTTTAGTTCCTGAAAACATGCAAATTTAATTTTGGTGTTGCCAGGCGGGAGAAACCAGCGGAAACGTTTCTATTAAAGTCCTATGGAACCAAAACGCAACCTGCTGCAGGCAAAAATGTCCCTGACTCTGCAAAAATCATACTGGTTGAAAAGGCACAGATAGGAACGTGACTCATAGTAAATAATGTTCAATGGACTGTAGTTCATTTCTGCAAATATGAAAAGCACTGTGAAAAGTGTAGGTGTGAACCCAGCCTTGCATGAGTACACTGTCTGTTTTTGTGTTGATGCTTTGAGGTGAATGAATGCTATGATTTATGTACATCATTGTTGCATAGATGTTTTCCTTTTATTGCTGGCATGGAGACAATTTCCGGAGGTTGTATTTCACTAGAAGTGGGATTTTTTGATTGGGGGGGGGGGGGGGGGCCCTAGTGGCATGGGGCCCTCCAGGCAGTGCCCAAATGGTCAGTCCGCCCCTGCTTACAATCCTAATAAGGGCGGGTTGTACTAATTGTGAGGGATGAGCGGGTGGTAGAATTCAAATTTTCAATTGTTAGTTGGAGGAGGCTTAGGTTTCCCTGAAGAGATGCGTTTTCAGGAATAGCCTAAAGGTGGACAGAATGGGAGATGGTCATATTAAAATAAAGAGTTCCAGAGGATGGGGAATTTGAGGCAAGCATGGGAAGAAGAGACGGAGCAGCGAGGTCTTGGGAGGCGCGTAGAGGAAGGTTTGGGTCATTTGATACAAGATTGCTGATGTAGCTTGGAGCAAAGTTGTAACTGGCTTTGTATGTTCATATTTTGAATTGTATTTGTTGGGTGATTGGAAGGTTAGTTGAGGTCATGCAAACTGTTCTATTGGGGTGGATTTACTAAAGCTGAAGAGTGCAAAACCTGGTGCAGCTCTGAAACCAATCGGCCAACAAGATTATTATTTTTTAGTTTTTTTTGAGGGTTATTGTCAAAGCATTAGTTCGCTCTTGGGCACAAGTTCCACCCATTATAGGTCATTGATTCTTCCTGTCAGATTGTATCTGCTTGCCTGTACGGGATGTAATCGGGCACACAGATACGCTGGCAGATCTGCTGGAGACCTGCAGGGAACCAGCAATCTGTTGATTGCTGGTGCAATGCTTTACAGTCTTCAAAAAAATAAATGCACTTTTTTTTTTTTTTTTTTTTACTATCCTAAGAAGCTGCGTGACCCTCGAATGTTCTGTTAGAACGGTGCTGATTGGCCCTGTGCTAATCACATGAACCCTCCCAAAAAAAAAAACTCTGCACATGTTCAGTTTGGTGTGTATTGCTAGAGTGCCTCCAATGCTCTGGATTGGGGACCGTAAAAGAGGCTTGGAGCTGACAGGATCAAACAGCCTTTTTACACAATGCAGAGGATTAACCCCTTAAATTCCACAGTAAATATAACAAGCGTGCTTTACTGCGCATACACTTATTTTACTGTTGTAGGTTAAAGGGTCACTAAAGGAAAACATTTTTTTGCTGAAATGACTGTTTACAGGGTATAGAGACATAAAAGTTTACTGATTCCTTTTCAAAATGATTAAAAATAGATAAAAATCAATCATATAATGTGCCTGCAGGTTAGTTTCACTTTTGAACTGGCTTCATGTTTCTGTGAAGTAGAAATAGACACACAGAACAAAAACAAACAAATCCAGGGCAGTGTTTTGTTTTAAAAATGAATCTGATTGGTTCTGGGAAGTTTTAGACACACAGTAATGACAGCTCAGACCACCGTGAGAAAGCTCCCAGCACTGTGGTTATAAGGAAACGAACAAGCAGGAAGTGTGGAGATCAGAGCAGGATTACAGCAACTTCAAAGCAAAAACGAATAAGGACATGAAACCAGTACTGCAGTAAGGTAAAGGAAGCTATTTAGCTAAAAAAAAAAATCCTTTAGTGATCCTTTAAGTAACACGTTAACAGTTGCATCTGCAAAGCACTTTTTGGGTGTAGAATAGAATAAATGACTGATTTTTCTCATTCTTTTAAATGTAGTATGGATGGAATACCAGCCCAGTGTTCTAATGCAAGTATTGTCACACAGGTCTAATATGTGAGCACTGCGATGTTTCTATTTGGCTTCCTGGAAGAAAGTGAAGTGTTGTCTATTTTTGGCATGCAGGCTGCATTCCACAGCCTTGGCACTTAAGCTCGTATTTGATGTTAGAACCCCACGCTCTGTTGCTGAAAATTCAAAACTACTTGAGGGTTTTTCTTTGGGACCGTGCCAACAACTTTCTAAAGCTTTGAATTCATTGCTTTGTCCTCTATTACATTTGTAGTTACAGATTTGCTGTGAATGTTCCAAATGAGGTCCAAACTGTTTTGTAAAATAGAAGAACTTTGCCACATGTATCCAAGTTTTATTTTGTTCATACATTGGAATTTTTATTGACTATTATGTTGGTATAGGTGTGTGTATTATTTATTTATTTATTTATATATATGTATGTGTGTGTATATGTATATGTATGTGGATGTATAATACATTTTATGCAAACGCAATGTGACAATATCTCCCATCATTTATGACAATATCTTCATAATTTATATATCAATTTTAATATAGCTGCCTGGTTGAAGCCGATATCAAGGAGGAAATTCTGCAACCGCCAGAGCCTCATCCTGTTCCTCCGATTCTGACACCCTCGCCTCCTTCAGCTTATCCTGCTGTGACTACAGTGTGGCAGGATAATGATCGCTATCATCCGAAACCAGTTTTGCATATGTTATCCTCCGAGAATACGACAGACATGAATGAAAACTATAGCAAATCTGGAGCTGTGTTGGCAAAGAATGAGCCTGTTGTTGAAAAGAAGTTAGAGCGTAAATTAAGTATTGAAATAAAAAAAGTACCTCTCCAAGAAAGTCCAAAAAGTTTTGAAGCTAGTGCAGGCTTGCAAAGAGGGCTTGGCATTAAAATGAAATCTGCTTCATCCTTTGCAGTTGACCAGTTAGCTAAGCCTCCAATGTCAACCTCTCTGGAGTCTCTCTCTGTTATGGCTTCAAACCCTTGTATTGACTGTAGGAGTTTGAAATCTGTTAAAACTTTAGAAGATGCACCTCATCAGAAAAGTTGCAACCCTCCATCAAGACCAGACCATCTCCCTCTAGAGAAAGAACTTTCTGTGTCTACTAACTTTGGCAATGAGCAAACAAAGTGTAAAACTGTGTCTTCCTCTACTGATAAACATTTAGATACCCATTCCTTTGATAGTAAAACTGTATTAAATAGCAGTGTTCTTGCATCACAGACAACGAGTCTAAGTGATCACAGCAATGCACCAACACCTCAAGCACCGTTATCCTTTACCAATCCTCTTCACTCAGATGATTCGGATACAGAGGATAATAATTCTTATGGATCCATGACAAAAAGCTTGTCTAATATATCAACCGCAAGTGCCACTGTTTCTGCAGTCTCTGCAACAGAAAGTTCTACTAGAAAAGTACTGCCCATGTCCATCGCCAGGCACGATACACCGCTGATAAAACACATAAGTGCTGAAAAAGGTAAGTCTTGCCTTCTTTCTTCAAGTTTCATTTTGGCGCTTGCACAACGCACTCCTCACAATTGTTTTTGTGAAAGTAAGGGACAGTCTTAAAGGGGTTGTAAAGGGTTTTTTTTTTTGTTTGTTTTTTCCTTTAAGCTAGTGCATTGTTTCACTTAACTTTTCCTTCCATTTCCCTACTAAATGCTTGTTTTCTCTGTCTGAATTTCTCACTTCCTGTTCCTCCTCAGTAAGCTTGCCCCCATCATTCAAACTAGGGTTGTCCCGATACCGGTACTCCTGCAAATACCCCTGATGCCTAAATAAAATACTCCGCGACACCCCCCCCCCCCCCTCGCCGCCGCATTGAAACTCGCCGCCGCATGGGTTAAACAGCGTGTGGGAACATCAAAGCTTTAATTTGAATAGCTGTAGTGTTCCCGCTGCGTATAGACACTCCCCCTTGCTCGGGATTGGATGGGTGATCGTGATCTGTCCAATCCCGAGCAAGGGGCAATGTCTATACGCACTGGCAAAACAGCTATTCAAATTAATACTGTGGTGTTCTCCGTGCAGCGGCATCGGCTTTCGGCGGCTAGGTATGGGGGACATGGCTGCATTTGGGGACACATTTAAAAAAAAGTATCCGTACTTCTACTCTGTCCTAAAAAAGTGGTATCGGGACAACCCTAATTCAAACCGTTCTGGCTGGGGGTTAGCATGCTCGCCCCCCTCCCTTGGGACTACCCCCAGCCAGAACGGCTCAGATGGGGGCAAGCTTACTGAAGAGCAGGAAGTGAGAAATTCAGACAGAGAACAAAAACATTTAGAAGGGAAATGGAAGGAAAAAGTAAGTGAACCAACAATGCACTAGTTTAAAGGAACCTACTTAGAAAATAAAAAACAAACCTTTACAACCCCTTTAACTTAGAAATGTGCCAAGTCCCTTAGCAATTTGTTCACTCTCTGGTTCCATTGCAAGGGAATTTGACTTGAACCTCTTCTTGCTGATGGTATGCATGCGCGAGCCTTAAAGCTGCATATATGCGTACCAGAATGTAAACATGGCTGTGCCGAGAGTGCCCGTCCTTCGTGCTCCCTGCAGCTAATGGAAATCTCCCGAACGCTAGTAGCAATTGGGAGCTTTCCTATAATGTGACAGACAATTAAGACCTCGGAATCCTCTGGGAGGTGCTAGTGTTAAGGGGTTAAAGTGAACTGGTGCTTTCAACTGTACCTTGCGCGTTTTTCAAAAAGTATTTTTCTCCAGAAGCAACTTGGCTGACATTTTGTGATTGCACTTGCTGACTATCGGGATGATTTTTGAAGTACCTGGGCATTTGTTTTACCCTGCAGATTGGACTATCGCGGCATTTCATTAGTGATGGGAAGAGAATGCAGCCTTTGTCAAATTTGTACTTGTGTGCATTTGAGACATCTGTTCCAAATGCATGCAGAAACAGCACCTTGAAATTTATGATTTTTTTGATGCTCTTCTGCATTTAGTGCTAATTGGATCAAAATCGTGCAATGTTGCCACCTTTAGTGTAGGGAACTGCAAATGTGCATCGGGGAATGGTGTGACTGTAATGGTGTAAAATGTTAGCAGCCGCTATGTATGGTTGCAGTTCAAGGCCTACATATAAAGACTTTCATGGCAAAGTTTAGATCAAACTTGTCTATTATTAAAGTGACTTCATCCATCAAGTAAAACAATTTGTAAAAAGCCATACCTGTCCAAAAGGTAAACACTTAAAGTGATATTAAAATCTAGTTTTTTTTTTTTATTTAAAAATAACACCATGTTTAGACTTGCTTGCTCTGTGTAATGGTTTTGCACAGAGCAGCCCAGAGCCAGGTAATTGCACCATATCACCTAATTGTCCTAATTTTGCTAGTCCTGACTTTTGTCACAAGTCACTACCCTTATTTGAAGCCCTTTCACAGCTCCTCCTGGTGCACCCAATTTGTCCAGCCACTATGCCTGATTTTTATGGGTGCGATAGCTGCTCTGTTTGAGGCCTCTGATTTTAAAGAGAATACAAGCAGGGCACCCTCGCTCACCTCCAGTGTCCATCTCCGATTCGCCTTTACAGCTACTATGCACCTTGAGCAGGAAAGAAGGTTCCTCATCTGGCTCAGAGGACTCCGCTCATGTGGAAACCCAATCTACGGATACCTCTCTGGCTTAAGTATGATTCCAATCTTTACTGTTGTAGTGCACACACATTATTAACCTGGAATCTCCTGCGTCAATCCAAAGATAACAAACCTATGCTGCTCAAGGTGCCTAAAATAAAACCTTCCCTACGTGCTTAATCTTGTCTTGTACAGTAACTGGCCTCATCCTACAAAAAAAAGTAATCTCTAGCTAATGCCTTCCTCGACAATACCGCATTGAGGGGTTCTTAACTTCTTCCCATCCCACTACACATATATGGCTGGGTGGGCCTTCTGTCATTCTGAGTGGATGCAACGTCCCTCAGAATGGGTGCCCGCTTGAGGCTGCGCAGCAGCAGGATTCTCTGATGGCTGTGATCTTAGGACACAGCCAAGCCTGATATGGGTGCTGTGATTGGCCCTCCTGATCATGTGACGGCTGTGTCCACAGTGTAAACACACATTTCTCTGTCAGTTCTCCCCGCTGAGCTCTGTAAAAGATTGGGGGGAGTGAGATAATCGCACAGTACACAAAGCACCACTGTCCCTCTCCCAATAAACAAACATCAGTAGCAGTGCACAAAATGTCTATTGGTGTCCCCATGAACAGCTGTACTAGTGCACAAAAACCTCTGCAATAGTGTTCCATTGTGACATCAACATCTGTCAGTGTCTGCCAGTTGACAATCAACATCGGTGTACAAGTGCACAAAAACATCTTTCGGTGCACTAGTGTCCTAATAATAAATCATTTAAAGCGCACCGTGCTTGCACGCAAAAGAACGCACATGTTGGTCATGTACGCATACATGAACTGTGATCCTGAGGTATCTCCGTAAGAGCTAGAGTATTCTAGCACCAGACCTGCAGTGTAACTCTAAACTGGTAACCAACAAAGGGTTATAAAGCATGGCGATTTTTAAGTACCAAAGTCTGGTGCTATTTCACATGTGTGCGCAATTCTAAAGCATGATATGTTTACATTACATTCTGCTACAAAAATGTTTGGGGTCATATTTTCTAGCAATAATTAGTCATGCAACACTGTACCCAAATGAATTTACAATTTTTTTTTCTAAACAGAGCTTTTCTTTAGTCACCACTGGGGTTATTTTTTGCATTACAAATGAAAAAGACCGAAATTTTTGAAGGGAAATAAAGTAACGTTTTTTTTTAGTTTTCGGTTATAAAAGGTTTGCACGTTTTTTCTTCATACATTTTGACCAAAATTTATACCGCTATAATTCTTTAGTAAAAAACCCAAATCAGTGTATTTGGTCTGTGTGAAAGTTATAGTCTACATCTACAAGTGTTTACAGGTAAAAATCTATCATTCTCATTGAAAGTGTGAGTGCTGAAAACTGGTCTGGGTAGGAAGAGTGAAAGTGAAATAAGACAGATATACTCTGTCCTGTCATCCCTGCCTGAGTTGATGGTGATTCTGACACTTGTGCACTCAGGGAGAAGTCTGTGGCTCTGCGCAAAGCACATCACGATGGGCGATGCTGTTGGACTTTTGTAGTGGTTATGAGGACGGTATTGATTCGCTGCCCTCTCTAGGCCCTGGAAACTGTCTGGTGGAGCAGTAGGGACATAGAGCGGGTCCTATTTGATGCCTGGGTATGTGAGTACTGCCTCTGAGAGGAAGGATGCTGGTAGCTTTGGAGACATATTGGGCTAATTGTGTGCTGACTAACCCTTGTTGGGGAGGGTTAGCCAGCCTGGCACAGTCCTATGTTGGTCCAGCATGCCTGGAATGGCTTCCAGAAAGTTTGGGGGGGGCGACAGAAGAAGAAGAAGGGCGCAGGCTGCCGCTGTTGGGTAATAAGGACACTAGCTGTGGCTGCTATATTTGCATTCCCGAAAAGGCCAGCAGGAACATGTTTAAAGTCACTGCCTCTGTTTGTTTGGTATTGTCGCCACGGCAGGGGCGTTTTTTCCTCTGCTTATGCCATCAATGACTTGACACCTGCCTTGGCAGGCCTGAAAGGAAAAATTACGGATAGGCTTATCTCGGTTCCAAAGAGCAGAAAGAAGTAGGAGAGGTTTCCCTCACCAGACTCCCATTGGAATAGAGGGAAGAGTGAGTAGACGGGTAAGGTGGTTGGTGTAGAGCAGGGATATGCAATTAGCGGACCTCCAGCTGTTGAACTACAAGTCCCATGAGGCATAGCAAGACTCAGACAGCCACAAGCATGCCACCCGGAGACAGAGGCAGAGGCATGATGGGACTTGTAGTTTTGCAACAGCTGAAGGTCCGCTAATTGCATATCCCTGGTGTAGAGGCTTGAGGGACAGATGTACTCTACCTCTGCAGAGTCTGAGCTTAAAGTATAGGGGTCCTTGTTTTCACAAGCTCAGAAGGTATTCTGAGATGGTTCAAGCTGGCTTGGGTGACCACTGGCTATATCTTCATTAGTCAAGTGTTTCTCTTTGGGGTCTCTACATCTGCCTCAAATGTTTCTCAGACCTTTCCCTTGCATCCTGTCTCAAAATATTTTAGTATAGTGATTGGGATCTCCCAGATGGGGTAGTCATGCAGTTAAAGCGGTAGTAAATTCTTGAGAGGAGAGGAAAAAAAAACCCTGCAAGGCAATATCAGTGGGCTAGTATGCACCACATACTAGCACATTATGAGACACTTGCCTCAAGATGAAGCCCTCCAGCGACACTCTCACTGTTGCAGGTGCTTCCATCTGCACTGGTCTTTTTATTCCGGTTCAGGGACTCCAACCACCTGTGCTTGGTAGTCTCCGTCACGGCACACGGCTCTGAAGGAACACAACGAGAATGCCGTTCCTTCAGAGAACATGTGACATCACTGGCTGCTGCTCGACTGAATATCTCCTAAACTGCCTTTTTAGGAGATATTTATTTTACCCACAGATAAGCTTTATTATAAGCTTACCTGTGGGTAAAAATCACAAATGAGTTTACTACCACTTTAAAAGGTTTTCTCTCCTTTATCCAATGGAGGAAAAGCTTTTGAAAACGTACTGCATGTCCGAAGTGTGTACATCAGTATCTTGTCTTTTTAAAAAAAAAATCATTGCCCAGTAGATGTCTAGGAGGTCTTTAGGGGCCCGGCTGACAAAAGGCTTGAAACATTGTTGAAGGCATCCTCTGCCATAGTATGTTCAACTGTGACCTGCAGTAGCAGTCATTGACATTTGCCGGAGCCCTTTTAACCAGGTGAAAAACCATGAGGGTTTACAACCCCTTTTAAGTTGGGTAAACCAGATTCCAAGTTCTCTCCTTTTATGGGGCACCTCCACTCGTACAGGTGGTAGGGGGGAGGCTGCGAGCATATGCAGAAGCCTGGCACGTTGCGGTTTCAGACAGGTGGGTTCTTTTCAGTCTCCCATTGGGTACAAGTTGGAGTTTAGGACTTTCCTCTTCCTTAGTTTGAGATTGAATGTTCCTGTAGATCTGTGGAAGAAAGGCTTGCTGTTGCAGTTGCTCAATCAACTTTTGACTCTGGGTGTAATTAAGGAGGTTCCGGTAACCAAACCTTTCTTCTGATATTGCTCCAATCTATTCATGCTCCCAACGCAGAGTGGGGCTTTGCACCCAGTCCTGGATCTCAAGAACCGTGATGAGTTCCTCCGAGTTTGGTCTTTGTATGGAATCGGTTTGGCCAGTGGTGGCCACACACACGTGGGTGAATTTTCTGTCTTCCATAGACATCAGGGATCCTTTTCCCAGAAATCAAAAATTCCTATGGACCAACACTATCACTTTGTGGCCTTGCCCTTCAGTCTGGCAAACAGCCTTTTGGGTATGTCCAAAAGTCCCTGCCCTGTTGAGAGTTTAGGGTGTTTTGCATCCTGTGATATTTGGATGACTTTGTTGCTCAGGGACCAGTCGACTTTTCCCTTGAGGCAAAATGTAACGCTTCATGATTAGTACACTGAAGAGTCTGGGCTGGATTCTCAATCTGGAGAAGACAGAGCCTGGAGTGTCTAGGTCTGATCCTGGACATGGTCCAGCCAACGGTGTTTTTGCATCTGGGGGAAAAATGTGGAAATATTTTTTTATACTTGTTTAATCTGTATACTTGTGTGCTGACCTACAAAGTCCCTGGTTTTTACCTTGTAGTCATTTGGAAATCGCTGCTCTTTTGAGAGAGACCAGTTGGTAAGTCAAAGTATACGTTGCCTGCACACCAAGATTTGCCTAAGCAGCCTTATTCAGGTGAGGCTGCTTGGGTACATGTTCAACCCTAAATACAGGTGTTGCATGTTTCTAAAGGTGAACTTGGCCTTTAACGCTGAAAACTAAGGCAAATTAAAAGTGGCTGTTCTCATGGATTGAGCTTTGTAATTACTGAGCAAAATGTATTGTATTTAAAGTTTTCTGAAGCACTGTTAAACATTCTCAAGTATTTCTTCTTTAAATGACCATTTTCACCTTTTTCATTTTTATGGTGCTGCTGAGCTCCTCTTGGTCGTTTTTTTTTTTTCCCAAGCTGCTTTCTGTCTACATGCACTCCAGTGACTGCTCCAATTCATTACGCTGGAATAATTTTCTAATAGCAACAAGAGTGGATTGTGACTACTCAATTTGGGTTGGCATGGTCACTTGTGGTCTGTACCAGGGGGCACATTAGGATGAGAACATTGGACCACAGCTAGGAAACTTATGCTACAGAAAAGTGTGTCTAAATAAGGACTTTCATGGTAGAATTACCAGGTTTTCCTTTAACCACTTGCTTACTGGGCACATAAACCCCCTTTGTGCCCAGGCGAAATTTCAGCTTCCAGCAGTGCGTCGCTTTAACTGACATTTGCGCGGTCGTGTGACGTGGCCCCCAAACAAAATTGACCTTTTTTTCCCCACAAATAGAGCTTTATTTTGGTGGTATTTGATCGCCCGCGTGTTTTTTATTTTTTGCGTTATAAACAAAAAAAGAGCGACAATTGAAAAAAATATATATATTTTTTACTTGTTGCTATAATAAATATCCCAATTTTTTTTTTAATAATTTTTTTCTCAGTTAAGGCCGATACGTATTCTTAAATACGTATTCCCCTAAAATAGGGGACAGAATTATGATTTTTTTTTTACTTTTTTTTTTAACTAGTAATGGCGGCGATCTGCGATTTTTATTGGGACTGCGACATTACGGCGGACACTTTTGACACATTTTTGGGACCATTCACATTCATACAGCGACCAGTGCTATAAATATGCACTAATTACTGTATAAATGTGACTGGCATTGAAGGGGTTAACACTAGGGGGTGAGGAAGGATTTAAATGTGTATCCTGGGTGTGTTCTAACTGTGTGGGGGGAGGGGGGTGACTGGGGTAGGTGACCGATGCTGTGTTCCTATGTACAAGGGACACAGATCAGTCTCCTCTCTCCCTGACAGGACGTGGAGCTCTGTGTTTACACACAGAGCTTCACGTCCCTGCTCTGTCACCGCCGATCACATGTACCTGGTGGACACCGCGGCCGCCGGGTATACGCATCGAATCCTCAACGATGCGACGGCACTGTTTTTCCCCGCTGCGCACCACCCAGTGGCACACGCGGGGAATTGCAACAACATGAAGTCCAAAGGCGTGATTCCGTCTCAGGTCCGCGCTGTTGATGTCTTTTGTCTATAGCGCAGATCTGTAGTTGTTAAAAAGAAGAAAAATGCAAAGTTTTCTCCTTCTAAATATTGATATGTTAAATCTTATTAGCGTTTAGTGATTGTGTTTAGATCTGCTTTGAAGCGGAGTTCCACCCAAAAGTGGAACGTCCGCTTCAAGCTAGACCCCCCCCCCTACATGCCACGTTTGGCATGTAATTTAAACATTTTTTGGGGGGATTGGGTACCTTCTTTTGAGAGGGACTTCCTGTTCCACTTCCCTCGGCTGCCTAGGCAGCCCCTCCCTCCCTGCAGTTTTCTGGGAAACATCACAGTTCCCAGAAGATTGCCTGGCCAATAGCGGAGCATAGCGTGACTTGCGCATGCGCAGTGCGCGCCCGGCCCAGAAGCAAGCTGCCATGGCTGGGTGCCCACAGTTGCTACGATGGCGGAGAGGAGTGAGAATCTAGGTGGCTGCATCCCTGGACTGTGGGACAGATAAGTGTCTAAAGTCAGCAACTTTTTGTAGCTGGTGACTTTTAATAAACAAAAAAAATGGGTGGAACTCCGCTTTAAGTAAAAGAATGAAGTCTCTTGCACAAATAAAAGTGTAAGGGTAGAGTAGCAAATAGTTGGAACCTTTTTAGGCGTTTATCTCTTACATTGTTTTTAATATTTTTGTACCATTTTCTAGATCATGCAAGAGACCAACTAGCTGATGCCATTCCAGATACTGCACTGCAAAATTCCATTTCCTTGAAAGACCATTTGAAAACACTGCAGAAGAGTTCAGATATTGGTAAAAAAATTGTGATTTCTCCTCTCTCGTGCAAGAAGTTGTGTTATTTTTTTTTTTTTTTCACTGCTCTGTTAAAAGGGGTTGTAAACCCTCATGTTTTTTCACATTGATGCACCATATGCATTAAGGTGAAAAAATGTCTGACACTGCCCCTCCCCGTTTTACTCACCTGAGCCCATTTCTTCACTTGGTGGAGACATGCTCTACCACTTTGCCCAGGGTTCCCGGCTCTTGATTGGATAGATTGATAGCAGTGCAGCCATTGGCTCCTGCCGGTGTCAATCAAATCCAATGACGCAGGGGGCGGGGCCAAGTCTGCATTCTGTGTCTATGTACATAAATGCTGGACTCGGGAGAGCGTCCGCAAGGTAACCCCTAGGGAGATCGCTTCTCCCAGGGGTTTTACCAATGCGAGGAGCCGAAAGCGCCACTAGGGGACCCCAGAAGATGAGGTTTTGGGCCACACTGTAGAAAACAAAATGCACAGTTGTGGTAAGTATGGTATGTCCTCTTTCTCCAGTATGGATGTGTTCTTCTGCTAAGCCCCCTGCCCGCAGACCCCTACAACGACCAGCCAGGGTTGTGGGGAAGAGGCCCTTGTCCCCATCAACTTGGCATCCATCCTCCCCTGTGTTGAGGGCATGTGGCCTGTTCTGGTTTGGGGGGGCGGCAGGGGGACCCTCTCCCTCCCTCCCCTGACCTGCATGCTTTAGTCATTATACATGGTGTGAATGAGCCCTCAAATGCCACTGGTCTTTTGCAAAAGACAGTATAAGTTTTTCTATGATTAATCCTAGGTTTGATTCAAACCAAGTCCATATTTAGATTTACACCCTACATTCCAGTCTGGGTTTACAAGCTAAAGACAAACATGTTGCTGTGTGGTACTCTTGTTTCACAAGACAGCAGTGTCTAATAAACTTGTATGTTGTGGAGCAGTCTTAACCTTTTTTTCAGTCAAGGCACCTATTAAAATTATGGACATTCTTGAGGAACCCCAATCTAAAAAAAAAAAACTTCTATTAGTTTTACTCAGTGCAGCAACATCCACACATAAAATACCCAGCGTTGGAGGTGATTTTATTCTTACAAAGCAAATACACTTTTGTACACTGGTACTGACCAGTATTACTAGGTTTCTCTTCTCCCTCAAATCTCCATCAGTCTGCTAATGTCACCCCAGTGCTGAGGGAGAGGGGCAGAGGAGGGTCAAACGAGGATGCTGTGGAGGCATCAGACATCCTCCAACTGATGATGTCATTAGTTGTTAGCAGTGGCGGCTGGTGCTCAAATTTTTTGGGGGGGCGCAAACGAAAAAAAAAATATTGCAGCCTCACTGTGCCCATCACATGCAGCCACTGTGCCGTGCCACCAAATGCAGCAACTGTGCCATCAATTGTCACCACTGTGCCATGCCACCAAATGCAGCCACTGTGCCATGCCACCAAATGCAGCCACTGTGCCATGCCACCAAATGCAGCCACTGTGCCATGCCACCAAATGCAGCCACTGTGCCATGCCACCAAATGCAGCCACTGTGCCATGCCACCAAATGCAGCCACTGTGCCATGCCACCAAATGCAGCCACTGTGCCATGCCACCACTGTGCCATCAATTGTCACCACTGTGCCATCAATTGTCACCACTGTGCCATCAATTGTCACCACTGTGCCATCAATTGTCACCACTGTGCCATCAATTGTCACCACTGTGCCATCAATTGTCACCACTGTGCCATCAATTGTCACCACTGTGCCATCAATTGTCACCACTGTGCCATCAATTGTCACCACTGTGCCATCAATTGTCACCACTGTGCCATCATATGCAGTCACCACTGTGCCATGCCATCATATGCAGTCACTGTGCCATGCCATCATATGCAGTCACTGTGCCATGCCATCATATGCAGTCACTGTGCCATGCCATCATATGCAGTCACTGTGCCATGCCATCATATGCAGTCACTGTGCCATGCCATCAAATGCAGTCACTGTGCCATGCCATCAAATGCAGTCACTGTGCCATGCCATCAAATGTCACCACTGTGCCATCAAATGTCACCACTGTGCCATCAATTGTCACCACTGTGCCATCAATTGTCACCACTGTGCCATGCCATCATATGCAGTCACTGTGCCATCAATTGTCACCACTGTGCCATGCCATCATATGCAGTCACTGTGCCATCAATTGTCACCACTGTGCCATGCCATCATATGCAGTCACTGTGCCATCAATTGTCACCACTGTGCCATGCCATCAAACGCCACCATTGTGCCATCAATTGTCACCACTGTGCCATGCCATCATATGCAGTCACTGTGCCATCAATTGTCACCACTGTGCCATGCCATCAAATGCAGTCACTGTGCCATCAATTGTCGCCACTGTGCCCCATGATGCCACTGTGCTCATTGTCGCCACTGTGCCCCATGATGCCACTGTGCCCCATGATGCCACTGTGCCCCATGATGCCACTGTGCCCCATGATGCCACTGTGCCCCATGATGCCACTGTGCCCCATGATGCCACTGTGCCCCATGATGCCACTGTGCCCCATGATGCCACTGTGCCCCATGATGCCACTGTGCCCCATGATGCCACTGTGCCCCATGATGCCACTGTGCCCCATGATGCCCCTTTCCCTGTAAAAAAACACTTACCTGACGCTTCCATGTCCTCCCTCGATGTCTTCTGCCGCCGTGGAGAAGCTTCAGCCAATCAGGTTCCTGATGACCAAAATCCGGGAACCTGATTGGCTGAAACGGCCGTCAGTCTTATGCAAGGACCGCAGGTTGCCTGCGCTCAGAGTATAGACTTCCGAGAGCCGGAGGGCGGTACTGGAGAGCCGGAGGGCGGTACTGGAAAAGCCTATCAGAGCCGCTGGCTTTGATAGGCAGTTCCCCTCAGCCAACCAGCTGCCGCTATTCGGGTAACCGGCGACCCATGTCCGGTTATATGAATAGACCAGGCAGCTGGCAACAATAACTCACTTTTAATGCATTGCATTGAACGTGTGTTATTTGCGAGAGGGGGTTGGGGCTGCAGCGCCCTCTATAGACGGCCGCCAGAACTTCGGCTAAAATGTCAAAATGACATTTTAGCCGAATAAAAGTTCTTAAAGGGCCCGTTTTTTTTTTGTGACTGCGGAAGAGGGGGCGGCGCCCGTGCGTCCCTATGGACGGGCCACCACTGGTTGTTAGGATGCCTCTGTCTAGAAAGTCGTAATGGTGCATAATGAAAACCCGTGGCTTTGTGTGTTTAAAAGATGGGCTTGATCCACCTGCTGGCTTGTATACAGTTTTTGATAATTTTTTTGCCATTTTGAGAAGGCACGCGGGTTATAAAAAAGCTGTTGTAAAATAATTGAGTGTGTTTTGTTTTATATACCATTCAGTGTTTTACTAAATATGCTTAAAGCGGAGTTTCACCCTAAATATAAGATCTCCCATGCGCTTCAGCATACTGGCGTCAGCGCCAGTATGCTGGGTTTTTTTTTTTTTATAGCACACTTACTGTTTTATCGTAGAAATCCTTTTCTGTCCCCCGCGTTGGACGGCGCCAGTACAGCGCGTCACATCTTCCTAAGATACCCGATATGGACTCGGGTATTTCCGGCGCTATGCGGCGCCTGCGCACAGACCTAGGAGCTGACTGCGCAGGCGCCGTATTTCTCCGAGTCCTATTTCGGAGAAATACGGCGCCTGCGCAGTCAGCTCCTAGGTCTGTGCGCAGGCGCCGCATAGCGCCGGAAATACCCGAGTCCATATCGGGTATCTTAGGAAGATGTGACGCGCTGTACTGGCGCCGTCCACCACGGGGGACAGAAAAGGATTTCTACGATAAAACAGTAAGTGTGCTATAAAAAAAAAAAAACCCAGCATACTGGCGCTGACGCCAGTATGCTGAAGCGCATGGGAGATCTTATATTTAGGGTGAAATACCGCTTTAAGTGCTTTCTGTCTCCAAACTGTTATTGGTTTGCAATAATTCACTCCAATCTTTGTGAACTACAGAAGAAAAGGCGGTGTTGTATGTCTTAACACTCCCTGTTCTACGGTGACAACACTTGCTCAGTATATTTGTCACCCTAGGACAGGGAAGTGTTTATGGTAGGATTACCAGGCGAAAGAACAAATGTAGCCACTACATCTAAGGAACAAAATGGCAAAAGATAACTTTTTGTTCTTGGGTGTCGATGCATTTTATCTTTTATCCAACTCCACCTTAGGTTTGGGTTAGTTCCAGCTACTTGAACTGCTTTTAAAAACTGTTCAGATGTAGCCAGCCTAGAATGTGTGTTTTTTTTTTTAATATACCTCTTTTGTGGAACACAGCCTTTTGTAATGGCCACATTTTCCCTTTCACTTTACATATTTACTTTTTGAGAAGATTAATCTACCGCGTCAAACATTAATAACTTGATAGTATTCCATTTGTGTCTGCTGGCTTGTGTAATGTATTTGTATAATTTTATTTTTAACATGTGCAGTGTAAGGCTGGCCATACAATGTACAATTTTCTTCTTCCATTTCCTATACATTTACCTTCAACTATGTATTGCAAGGGCCTGCCTGATTGCATACAAATTTTGAAAGCATTTGGGTTTGACCTCATGGTTTTATATGATTTTGGGCAATCTACCGGAAATATTGCCTTTGTCTACTGATGATCCCACAAATGCTGCTCTACTAGTTTTATTACATATGTTATGATAAAATATTCTACCTATGTCAATTACATTCAAACACAAACCAGAAATGCATCTGGTCTGAGATCTACCAGCGTTAGATAAGCATTTGATTTGCTCAAAATAATGGGAATAAGTTCAACACTGAGTGCCACGTGCTTCAAAAAACTTTAATGATCAGCGAAGGTACAATTACTGTACATTTTTATGTAATGAGCTATGGAGGAATGTATGTTTTATATACACAATTATTTGAGATCAGTTCTTGCAATCGACCATTTTTTTTATTTTTTTTTGCAGAATTGTTGAAAGGCTTATTGATTTGCTATGAGCAACACGGGTTGTTTATTTTTCAGAATGCTTAAAACTTTCCTATCCATTTTCAGTGATGAGTGTTTGTTTCTCAGCAGGTTTCAGTAACAGCGATGAGACTGGAAGATCAGGGGATTCGGCTGCAGACTGCACACAATGACTCAGAAAATGTCAGTCATTATTCTGTGAACCCAAGCAAGATGTTTTGCCTTTTTAAATGGACAGAATCCTTTGCATTACACGATAGCCTGCCTGTTTGTGGAAGACCGTACCATACAAAAGTGCCACTAAGAAAAAGTATTCCGTGACCATTCAGTGTGTAGGTCTGCCTACACAATGGTACACTACTGTATAATTCCATATAAAAATATTTCATATTTAAGATGGATTACTCCAGTATCAGTGCTAAACATTTTTTGCTGGGACCATATACCTGCCTTATATAACACTTTGGTTTAAAACAGAAAAAGTATTACCTATGATTTTGTAACTTAATGTATTATTGCCTTAATGTCTTTTAACCCTGTTACACCGCTGCTTGTAGCTCTGTTAATATAGTGATACTTTTATGATAGTTTACAGACTACTTTTTTGCTAACTTTCTGATTACATTGTATGCATTTTGTATTTGTACAGGGCTAGCAGGTATATTTGACTTAATTGTAGACAAAATATTAACAGAAGATGTAAGAAATCCTGGGCATGGTCTTAATTGTTTTCCTGATACAGAATGTAAATTATTGGCCCTGTTGTTTTTAGGCTTTTTTTTTTTAAATCATTATAGCTGGATGACAGATGCCAGCATTACAGGTTAACCGATACGATTGTAATACAGTTTGTAAATTGTAAGCTAAAGGATATTTTTATAATATACTGTTTCATTGTCAAACCCCATTATGTGTTTTTACTTGTGCGCCTATAAATATAAAACTTTAAAGCTGAACTGTAGGCAAATATAGCACACAAATTATTGTAGCAGTGCTATTAATACATCCTTAAAGGGGTTGTAAAGGTACACGTTTTTTTACCTTAATGCATCCTATGCATTAAGGTAAAAAAACATCTCACAGCACCGCCCCCCCCCCGAGCCCCCGTTGTACTTACCTGACCGTTCGAATCTCCCCGGCGCGTCCACGTCGTCCTCTTCGGTTCCCAGCCTGGCCGTTGATTGGCTAGGCTGGGCAGATTGATGGCAGCGCAGCCATTGGCTAGCGCTGCTGTCAATCAGAGCGGATGACGCGGGGCGGAGCCGAGTGATACAGTCGGCGGCTATGGCCGCCGCTGTATCACGGGAGCGCGCTTGCAAAAGCTTTCCTCCATGCGAGCGCCCTCGCATGAAGAGGGAAAGCTTTTGCGAGGAGGAGCCCAGACAGCCGCCGAGGGACCCCAGAAGACAGCTTTCCGGGCCACTCTGTGCAAAACGAACTGCACAGTGGAGGTAAGTATAACATGTTTGTAATTTTTTTTAAACAAAAGCCCTGACTTTAGTGTCCCTTTAATGTAAGTGCCTTATTTGATAACGGCCTCATGCAGTCCCCTGTACAGCAAAGCCGAAGAAGAAACTACACTATCAATTGGGTGCTCTACAGTGCAAGTAATGTGCTGAAAGGAGGAGTGAGTGTCATCAGTGTGCTGCTTCTCCTTCAACGTTCCAGTCTCAGAGTGGGGAAGAGACCTCCTCAACAATCTGCCTCCATGGTCATAGTCTTGTCTTTCTCCACTCCTGCTCCTTACTGATGCACGGCCTTGGGCCCCATTCACACAAGAGGTCTTATTGGATTGTCTGTCTGTTTTTTAGGCAGACCGGATCAGACCTTTTCTATAGAGCAGGGATCTTCAAACTACAGCCCTCCAGCTGTTTTGGAACTACATATCCCATGAGGCATTGTAATATCTGATATTCATAGACATGACTAGGCATGATGGGAATTTTAGTTCCTGAACAACTGGAGGGCCATAGTTTGGAGAACTCTGCTATAGAGCAACGTATGTAAACAGACTTGTGTCCATTTACACCCGACTACCTCCAATATGATCCAGCAAAAAAAAAAAAAACTTAAGGGAATTGGTTCCCCTCCATCTGGCTAAATCAGATTGGAGGCAGTTGGGTGTAAATGGGACAGCCGGTCCATTTTACATCTAACCACCCAAAGAGCAAAGCGGGGGGTTGTGTTTGCTTTGCAAAAACTAAGTGGACCTGGCATCAGCAGACAGATCCCCTGCTGAGCAAACTCCAAGTTTAGCTGAGTCTTGCCCATGTGAAAGACACCTTACTAAGCAAATAGTAAGGCGCAGGTGTGTGTTGCATCAACGGCACTACTTTCAAAATTTTAAGGATCCTTGGGGTAAAACCTTGTGTGCAGCAATGCTTTGGCCTTCAAATTACCATTGATGCAAACGTAAAATGACCAAGCATTATATACATGCAATATGTCGTAACCAAGCTTTTTAATGGTTCTGTTCGTCATTTAAAGCACATTTCAGTTCAGCCCATCAGTGCTGAATAAAAGATCAGATGTTGGTTGTAGCTTTTAGTAACTTTCAAGGACTGTGGGCTATAAAGAGACCTTGATGGTGACCACATCAAATGATTCTGAAGAATATCCAATAAAGATAATGCCGTGCAAATTTCATTCTGTGTATTTCTTCCACACACCTCAAGTGCTCAAACCCTTTCAGCATCTTCATTCTGTACATGCATCTTGTCGCACATACGAGGCACTGCCTATGTCCTTATATGTGTAGACATCCTGAGGAAGGCCACTACTGGACAAAACCCAAAGGGAAGGTTGCAACGTGATCACATTGGAGCTGCCACAAAAATGTGGCTTGAGATGTATAGTATGCAGTACTTGTGTGATAAATGGCATTTGGCCATGTACATTTTTTATTCTGGTTTTACCATTGCAATACATTGACTTTTACTATAGGGGGTTAATTCTTCTTTTAATATTGTGAACGATTGCAAACTTCTGTTTGGAATTGGAAAGTTATTAACTGAATAGTAGATGAGAACATGAGCATGATTAGACCTGCTGTTTTCCTGAACATCTGAGGAGTTTAAATAGACACTGAAGGGTTTAGCACTGAGGTCCTGGGAAAGAATACACACACTTTGGGTAGATTTGTGTTTTCTTGGATGATTTAGGCTAGAGATGAGTTTGGGCATCTCACAAGCCAAACTCTTCTTTAATATACTGGCAGGTCATTCCTGGCTTTCAGCTTTAGAAATAAAATAAAATCCAATTAGGACAATTGAATGATTTTATTGCACATTTGACAAGATTGCAAAACTGATATACAATTGAATGGATATGGATCTTTAATAACGTTTAAAATCTTGTAAAGCTTATTTTGGTATTGGTAATGTCTCTTGCATTAATCTTATAATCTGTTGTCCGTTCAGCTTTAGGATAAGAGACAACCATGCTGTCCACATCCGTTTTGGCAATAATCATGACTAACATTACCTGCACAAAATGCTTCAACTGCTACATGGTGACAGTTTAGGCTTTTTGCTACAATGTTAACTGGGGGGTAGTATATGACTGTCAGGTTTTGAAAAAAGTAAATTTTCAGGGATCGTGCACTGATCCGATTTGCCTCTTTATTGAATCTTTGCCGCATTTTAGCATCACAAAGCAAAAATACAATTTTTATATTCAAAGCAAATTCCCCCCCATCCATTCATGTGTCTGCTTTTATTTTGTTGAGAAATCACTTTGAAAGAGCAACCCCCTAGCAGTTCTGGCTATCTTGAGTATTGTTTTGGTGTACAAAATGGATCATTTGAGCCAAGGTGGTTCAAATAAACTAGTTAAAGTGACAGTTAAGGCAGAGATCAGCTTTAGCCCTGGTTCACACTGGGCTGCGAGAGTGAAGCAGTGCGAGTTCAGCTGAACTCGCACGATTTCAGCCGTGATTTCAGAGACATCTGTGCAGGTTTCTGCACAGATGTCAATGTAAATCGCAGGCTGAAATCGCAAAAAGTAGTACAGAGACTACTTTTTGAAATCGGTGTAATGCCGCAGATGCAGCGTCGCACCGATTAGGACGGTGCCATTGCCGTCAATTTGAGGCAAAATCTGCCGTTTTGACATGCCAAATCGCATCTCAAAACGCACCAGTGTGAACCAGGGCTAAAAGTGGTTGTAAAGTCTCCACGATAAACTTACTTGATAGGTTCTCTTATGGGGCTATAGTAATGGGCTTGTATTTTTAATATATGTATATATATCTTTTTTTTTTTTTTCCCCAGCAGTGCTTATGTGCAGGTCTTAAAGGGGCTGAGAAAATCTCCTGTCATGCAACAGCCCCCATTTACTTACCTCAGTCCTGTAATTCCCGTGACGAGAACGAGCACACCTGCTTTGGCCGGTGTCGCATGTTCTGATTGGATAGACTGATAGCGCAGCCATATACATTAAAATTTAATTTTTTTTCCCAAATGTGTGTTTGAAAAACCACTGTGAAAATACTGTGTGATGTTAAAAAATGTAAAACCCATAATTTTATTCTCTAGGGTATTTTTTTTGCTTAAAAAACAAAACAAAAACAGATTTACATGTAGGAGAGAAATGTAAGAATTCGCCTGGGTGGTAACAGCTTAACAAAGTAAGGTGGATGACTTTATTTCTTTCTCGTACATCACGGGACACAGAGCGGCATATTCATTACTATATGGGTTATATGGAGTACCTTCAGGTGTGGACACTGGCAATCTCAAACAGGAAGTCCCCTCCCTATATAACCCCCTCCCCTAGAGGGAGTCCCTCAGTTTTTTCGCCAGTGTCTTAGGTGTTGGTCACGGAATAGCTTTGCTCCACATCCTTGGGATTAAGGGCGGGCTAACCGGATCTGTCCAAGGAGCCTCAGTGCCAAAGTGGACAGTACCCGGGCCCCAAACCGTGGGGTTTTGCCTATAATGCTCCTCTTTGGAGGGCTGGACCCTGGGCCCAGGACTTGGAGTTTGTAAAAACCATAAGTTCCTGTTTGCCAGGGTGCTATATAGGTCCAGGACAGTGGGTACCTTCATAGGACCCCAGGGCCTGAAGGTCTACTACGCTACCCACGGAGATGGGAGAAGATTGGATCAGTTTGCTGGACAAACATCCTGCAGCATGGAGCAGGTAAGGGGGAGCCTGCGGGACTTGGTTCGACAGCAGGCTCTCCGGGGTAACCTAAAAGGGGGGATAGCCTAAGTATGCTCTGCATGGGCAACCTTGCTCACTATGTCTGAGAGAGACAGGATGACACCTTTTTTCCCCCATCACTAGGTTCCCCTGTCTAAGAATGTGTTGCTAGCTAACCTGCTGCTTTCTTCCTAGGACTAGTAAGGATCCCTAGGGGCCTTTTGGAGAGTCCTACCTGGCCGGGGGTTTGAATCTGCCGCCTGTTTCTGCAGTCCTGGGTCTCCAGCAGCGCGGCTCCTCCATGTTCCTCCTGTTCCGGCATACGCGCGTGCGCGCGCACGTCTTATAGACGTTTTTCGCGCCGTTCAGGGGGGGGGGGGGGGGGGGCGTGCCTGCGGCGTCATACAGGGGCGTGCCTTGTGCTGTTATAGATCAGCAGGCATTGTCAGTGCTCAGTCTGAGGCTGATTTCAGAAGGAGAGGACGCAGAGCGGCAGAACAGTGACTCCCGGTGGCGGAAGAGGGGTAGTACATGCTGGACTTTGTTCCAATGCCTTTTTTGTTAAGCCAAGAAATTCCCCTTTTTGCAGCAGGTGGGAGGCTGGCAAACTAAGTTTGGGGTCACTGTATGTTTTAAAAAAGAGAAAATATATATAATATATATTTAAAAAAAAAAAGAGAAAAACATACGGGATCCCATCAGTTTTTGGGCATTAGTGATCTATTGTCCCCTAAGCTCTGGTTTTGTACTCCTGGCCACTACAGTCTGTTGTGTGGGCGGAGTTCCTCAATTTTGTATAATGGCTTCCAAAGGTTCGGGGTCAAAGGGTACAAAAAAGACCAAAAAACAAAGGGGTTCCCCTTCTGATTCTGATGATATGCCGATACTTTCCCCGCAACTTATTAACATAAAGGGCGCCTTGGATGAGCCATTAGGGGGATCTGGTGCGGAGGCTGGCCCAGATCAGCCCAGCCCTGTGTTTATCACAGAGGAGATGCTAGCTGTATCCCTAGGGGGGCTAGAGGAGAGAATAGCAGCATTAATCGCTAGAGCTATTCCTGGTAAGAAACGGGTTAGATCCCCATCACCAAGAGGTGTATCCTCAGATGCTGAAATTCTCTCTCCGGAGGAATTGGAATCACAGGAGGATCAACTAGACCTGAACCAAGAGGGTTCAGGGATTGAGGGATCTGCCTCTGAGGAACCATTTTCAGACTCCCAGACAGAAAGACTGTGGGTACAGTCTTTGACGGACATGGTCCGCTCGGCATTTAGTTTACCATTGCCAGAGCCTCAGGTTCCTTTGAAAGCTCCGTTAAGCAACGCAGTGTTTCCGGTCCATCCTCTCTTGGAGGAATTGATCTTTCGGGATTGGGTACGGCCGGACAGGATTTTTCTGCCACCGAAAAGATTTGCGGTCATTTACCCCATGGAGGAAAGATTCTCCAAGAGGTGGAGGCTCCCAGTAGTGGATGCAGCCATCTCATGTGTGAATAAATCACTAACTTGTCCGGTGGAAAACATACATATGTTTAAAGATCCGGTTGATAAAAGGTTAGAGACACTTTTAAAAGCATCCTTTGCTACGGCAGGAGCAGTGGTACAGCCAGCTGTGGCTGCGATTGGTGTTTGTCAGGCGTTAAAAGACCAGGCAAAGGAAATGTTAAAGGACATGCTCATAATTCCAATCGCATTTTGCGATCCACCAATCAAAACCTGCTCCAGGTTCCGAAAGCCAACTACAAGTCCAAAGGAGATAGAAGATTCGCGATCCAAGGTCCCAGACTATGGAACGCTTTACCAATCAGTATTCGGTTGGAGGAGAACCACCTAGCATTCAGGAAAAAGGTCAAGACTCATCTCTTTTGATATCAAAGAAGACAGGAACAACAAGCGCCCAGAGGCGATTCAGTTCGCATGTGCTGCGCTATATAAGTTTTCATTCATTCATTCATACCCAACAAGCAGAAGAGTTTTCTGACATTCCCAGAGCTCTGTGTTTTGCTGTAGATGCTATAAAAGATTCCATCCAGCAGGCCTCTCGTTTATCACTGTTTTTGGTGCACATGAGAAGGCTCTTATGGTTGAAGAACTGGGCGGCGGAGCCCCCATGCAAAAAGCTTCTGGCAGGGTTTCCCTTCCATGGAGGACGACTCTTCGGAGAGGATCTGGATAAGTATATTCAGACTATTTCAAATGGCAAGAGTACCCTTTTACCGGTCAAAAAGACATTCCGGGGTCCTACATTTAAAAGGCAGCTCTTTCCTGTCTCGGGGCCCTCAAATTCCAGGCAATATCGACGGCCGCCTGCACGATCCAACGTTAACAGTAGATCGCAGGGACAGGCCCCTGGGGGTAAGAGGCCATGGTATCGCAAGCCGACAAAGACAGCCCCTAAGTCTGCCTTATGAAGGGGCGCCCCCACTCTCGCGGGTGGGGGGAAGGCTTCGTTTCTTCTCAGAAGTTTGGGAAGCCAAGATCCCCGACAAATGGGTCCGGGCATCTGTAACCACAGGCTACAGACTGGAGTTTCTAAGGTATCCTCCGCCTCATTTTCAAGAATCAAGGCTACCAAGGGATCCAGCAAGGAAGGCCTCATTGCTGGCAGCTTTGGATCACCTGCTCTGCCAGGACGTAATAATAGAGGTGCCAGCCCAAGAGCAAGGGCTAGGTTTCTATTCCAATCTCTTTGTCATACCAAAGCCCAACGGCAATGTCAGGCCAATCTTGGACCTAAAGAGGTTAAACGGTTACCTAAGGGTTCGTTCCTTCCGGATGGAATCCATCCGGTCAGCAGCCGCCGCGCTTCAGAAGGACGATTTTCTGGCCTCCATAGACATAAAGGATGCTTACCTTCATGTACCAATCTTTCAGTCGCATCAAAGATTTTTACGCTTCGCGGTGGGGCAGCGACACTTCCAATTCAGGGCGCTCCCCTATGGGCTGGCCACGGCCCCCCGGGTATTCACGAAGATCCTAGCCCCAGTTCTGGCCAATTTAAGGATCCAAGGGGTCACAGTCCTAGCATACTTGGACGACCTTTTAATCATAGATCACTCACGGCCGGGTCTGCAAAAGGCAGTAATCCTCACGGTTCGGTACCTCGAAGAATTCGGCTGGGTCCTAAACCGGGGAAAGTCAGCGTTCCAGCCTACAAAGCAGTTGGAATACCTCGGCATGAGGTTAGACACAGAACAGCAAAGGGTGTTCCTGCCCCTGGTAAAGATCGAGGCTATCAAGGGGTTGGTTCAGTTGGTTCTAAACAAGAAAAAACCAACTATTCGCCTGTGTATGCGAGTACTAGGCAAGCTAGTGGCCACGTTCGAGGCAGTACCATACGCTCAGATCCACACTCGCGTCCTACAGGCAGCCATTCTAGCAGCCTGGGGCAAGAGGGCACATGCCTTGGAGTCCCCTTTGACGCTATCATCAAGGGTCCGACAAAGCCTGGCCTGGTGGTTGAACCCCCAGAATCTTCTAAAGAGAAAATCCTTCAGCCCTGTTGTCTGGAAGGTAGTTACCACAGACGCCAGCCTAGCAGGCTGGGGGGCGGTCTTCGAGGGGTTCTCTCGCCAGGGAACTTGGGTGAAAGCAGAGAGGCAGCTCCCCATCAATATCTTGGAGATCAGAGCTGCTCGCCTAGCCCTTCTGGCATGGACCTCCAGATTAAAGGGGTTCCCGGTGAGAATCCAGTCAGACAATGCCACGGCGGTGGCATACATAAACCACCAAGGGGGAACCAGGAGTCGGGCCGCTCAGAGGGAGGTGAGCTTGATTTTTCAGTGGGCAGAGGTTCATGTACCCTGCATTTCGGCGATATTCATTCCCGGAGTGGACAACCTGCAGGCAGACTTCTTAAGTCGCCAGAGTCTGTCGCCAGGGGAGTGGTCTCTGCATCCCCAGGTCTTTCAGACAATCTGCCAGAGGTGGGGAATGCCAGACGTAGATATAATGGCATCCAGGTTCAACAAGAAACTAGACAGGTTCGTGTCTCGAGCGAGGGATCCTATGGCCTGCGGAACCGATGCGTTGGTTTGCCCTTGGCATCAATTCAAACTTCTATATGCATTCCCTCCGCTACAGTTACTCCCTCGCCTGTTGCGCAGGATCAGAGTGGAGCACAAGCCAGTCATTCTAGTAGCTCCGGCTTGGCCCGGAGGACTTGGTACTCACTAGTCCTGAAGATGGCAGTGGGAGACCCTTGGATTCTTCCTCTACAACCAGACCTACTCTCACAAGGCCCGATCCTCCACCCTACATTACAGCGTCTAAATTTGACGGCCTGGAGGCTGAATCCCTGATTCTCAGGGGTAGAGGTCTGTCTAGGCAGGTAATTCCTACCCTGATTAGGGCTAGAAAGCCGGCCTCCAGGGTGATTTATTACAGGGTGTGGAGGAACTACGTAGGCTGGTGTGAATCCAAAAGATGGAATTCCCGCAAATATACTATTGATAGGGTGTTAAGTTTTCTCCAGCTAGGAGTGGGTAAAGGCATGGCACTAAGCACAATCAAGGGACAGATCTCAGCTCTGTCAGTGTGGTTTCAGAGGCCGCTGGCCACCCACTCGCTGGTAAAGACCTTCTTACAGGGGGTCTTGCGTATTAATCCTCCTGTCAAGTCACCAATTTGTCCATGGGACTTAAATCTTGTCCTGTCCACTCTACAGAAACAACCCTTTGAGCCGTTGGCTGAGATTCCTTTAGTCTTACTGACAAGAAAGTTGGTTTTCTTGGTCGCCATAGTTTCGGCCAGGAGAGTGTCAGAATTAGCAGCCTTATCGTGTAAGGAACCATATCTCGTTCTGCATAAGGACAGGGCAGTTCTCCGGCCCCATCCTTCCTTTCTACCAAAGGTTATATCCAAATTTCACTTGAACCAGGATTTGGTACTTCCATCCTTCTTTCCAAAACCCACATCTAGAAAGGAGGGGTTGCTGCATACCTTGGATATTGTCCGGGCCATGAAGGCCTATCTTAAAGCTACAGAAAAGATCCGGAAGACAGATGTGTTATTCGTTCTACCAGATGGCCCCAAGAAGGGGCAGGCAGCTGCAAAATCCACCATCTCGAGATGGATTAGACAATTAATCATTCAAGCCTACGGTTTGAAGAGGTTGCCTCCTCCTTTGTCGGTAAAGGCCCATTCTACCAGGGCCATGGGCGCCTCCTGGGCAGCACACCATCAGATCTCTATGGCTCAGATATGCAAGGCAGCGACGTGGTCATCAGTCCACACGTTTGCAAAGTTTTATCAACTAGACGTGAGAAGGAATGCAGATTCTGCCTTTGGACAGGCAGTACTACAGGCTGCAGTTTGAGATCCTCGGGATCAGAAGCACCCTTGGTTGTAAAAAGAAAAAAAAAAAAAAAGAAAAAGTTTTTTCTTGACTAAGTTGGAATTATTATTATTATTATTTGAGTATACCTCTAAATTGAATCCTTCTTTGGAAGATGTCTCCCTCCCCTCATTAAAGCATTGCTTTCGGATATCCCATATAGTAATGAATATGCCGCTCTGTGTCCCGTGATGTACGAGAAAGAAAAAGGGATTTTTAAATACAGCTTACCTGTAAAATCCTTTTCTTGGAGTACATCACGGGACACAGAGCTCCCACCCCTCTTTTGGGTGACCATTTTGGGAGGCATACTGCTTGCTACAAAACTGAGGGACTCCCTCTAGGGGAGGGGGTTATATAGGGAGGGGACTTCCTGTTTGAGATTGCCAGTGTCCACACCTGAAGGTACTCCATATAACCCATATAGTAATGAATATGCCGCTCTGTGTCCCGTGATGTACTCCAAGAAAAGGATTTTACAGGTAAGCTGTATTTAAAAATCCCTTTTTTGGGTTTCAACCATGTTGAGGCTAAGTTGCTCCTTTGTCTAAAATGGACTGTACAGTGCACTAGTTTGTAATAAAATACCTGTAGGCCATTTCGTGGTACCCCTGTAACCTGTCCAGAAACAAAATCATGCCTTGTTGCTTGGACATAACACATCCTGGATGCTCCATTGCACCAGCCCAGGAGCAACTGTTCTTCCTGCTTCAAAAGCCACATATGCACAGTATTCGCCTTTCCCCTTCTGTTACAGCCACACTAAGCTCAGTATAGCTGTAACAGTGCGGAGGCTTTGCAACCAGAAATAGCTGTAATGCTGGAATTGAGTGTACCTATCTAGTTATGTGGAGACAAGGTAGGAACAATAGTCTTTAATTTTGTGTTTTGCTATAGCCCCCTCTCAATTCAACACATATTCCACTTGCCAGGTAAGGAATAAATGATGTAAATTGTTGCCATTATGGATGACACCAGAATTTTTAGGGGTTGGTGGACCTTTGTTTACATTGCATAGGCTTTTGTTTAGTGCTAGGATCCCACTGATGGATCCAGGTTTCATGCCCAGTAACAATGAAGGCAATATGTTCTGGGTCTGCATTACAGCCTCTAAGTATACCTGAGAAGCTCTAACCCTGTCCTGACATAGTCGGGTTTCATGAAACCCAGTTTACAGTGACTTGTGCAGGAATACTTCTCCAACAGATGCCACATGCATTGTCACACGCTGTTTTGCAGAATCATGTTCTCAATTTTCTGATGTCATCTTCCACCACTTCAACTGATTTGACCAGGACTTTACTTTGTATTCTGACATACATCATACTCCTGACATAAGCTCATGACTATTCCTGAACCCCTTTCCTTCCAATATCAGAAACTTGATGGTAGCCTTATGCTGCAGTTTTATCATCCCCAATAGAGGAGATCCTTTGTCTCACTCAAAGAATGATTGCTCCTCAACCCTTGAATATACAAAGGTGAAATTGTAGTCAACCAACGTTGAAAATTTAGAGAACATAATGCAACAAACATTAATAGTCTATGAAAGTATGCTAGGTGGCTAGAGTTTTGAACACCTCCTGTATGTTGCATCCTAGCAACAAGGCAGGATGGGCACAATAATATAGATCTTTGGCCAGGCTCCAGGGGTGCTTTAAATGATCTTTAAGTGCAAAAAGTATGTTAAGCAATATTAAAAAAAAAAAAAACAGCAGCAGATTTTTTTTTAAACCAAATTGTGTACCTTAACTGTGTAGTCAATAGGCCAACCATTACACAATTTGTTGCCAGGTGAAATTTAGTAAACACAATCCTTTTAAGTAGGACACAAAAAACATCCACCAATCCTCAAATTAACCTTTTTGTTCAATTAAGATTTACAAATTCTTAAACCCCAACTGCACAAAATTTAAAAACCCACCCTTGCACTGTCCCAACCCCGTTATACATTCTTGTTTTAGATTAGGGGGAGAAGAGTAAAGGGGTTGTAAAGGTACAATTCCCCCCCCCCCCAAATAGCTTCCTTTACCTTAGTGCAGTCTTCCTTCACTTACCTCATCCTTCAATTTTGCTTTTTAAATGTCCTTATTTCTTATGAGAAATCCTCAACTCCCTGTTCTTCTGTCTGTAACTCAAGACAGTAATGTGTGTGGAGTGTCGTGCTTGCCCCCTCTCCTGTATACAGCAGAGTTAGGAAGCTCTCTACATTGTAGATAGAGAAAGGAGCCGTGTGTTAGTGGGCGTCCTGACTCTCCTCTAGTCCAAGGGACGGGGTGAGCACGACACTCCACACCAGGGAGAAAGCCTTGCGTTACTGTGCAGAGTTACAGATAGAAGAACAAGAAGTGAGGATTTCTCAGAAGAAATAAGGACATTTAAAAAACAAAATGGAAGGATGAGGTAAGTGAAGGAGGACTGCACTAAAGGTAAAGGAAGCCATTTAGGGGAAAAAAATTGTACCTTTTACAACCCCTTTAGGCTGGATTCACACGTGTGCTTTGCGAATTTCAGCTCTGTTATCTCTGCAAAAAGATAAGAGAACTGTTCAGCAGATCATCTCTGTTTTAGCTGCGAATGTGGAGGGGGAGTGAATTGAGGAGAATGAGAGAAATGCTGATGAGAAATTAACACATCTGCAAATCGGATGCGTACCCATAGAATTTTTTATTTTTTTTTATTAGTTAAGCATCATTAAAATCACTGCTCCAGGAGCAGCGATTTTAATGTTTAAATAAAAAAATTCCTTTAAATATTGTACCTGCAGTGCTGGGTGTCTATAGTTTGCCTGTGAAAACGTTTTTTTCCATTGATGCATGTTCCCTCGGGCAAGACCTGGGTTCTCAAAGCCATTTTCACAGGCAAACTATAGACATCCAGCAGGTACAATATTTAAAGGATTCTTTTTAATTTTTTTTTTTTTTTTAAACATTATTAAAATAACTGCTCCAGGAGCAGTGATTTCAATGATGCTTAAATTAAAATAAAATTCCTTTACATATTGTACCTGCTGGGTGTCTATACCTGTGATAACGTCTTTAAATAGCACAATCACCTGCCTGCCAGTAAATTAGGAAGAACTGATCTATCTATGCTATATAGTGTATAAATATATGTACAACGCCTAGGGTTGTAAATGTATTCTCTACACACTGTAAATTAAGCTAAACTGACTAGCCTGCCTGCCTGCTCTATCTAGCTATATAAAAAGACGATCTCTCTGACTGCTCTCATTAACAAGCCGGAACACACTACACGAGGCCGCCCAGCAGGCGGCCTTATATAGTGTGGGGCGTGTGCTAAAGCCCTGAGCCATAATTGGCCAAAGCCACCCAGGCTTTGGCCAATTATGGCTCTTCGTTTTTCTTTCTCGTACATCACGGGACACAGAGCGGCATATTCATTACTATATGGGTTATATGGAGTACCTTCAGGTGTGGACACTGGCAATCTCAAACAGGAAGTCCCCTCCCTATATAACCCCCTCCCCTAGAGGGAGTCCCTCAGTTTTTTCGCCAGTGTCTTAGGTGTTGGTCACGGAATAGCTTTGCTCCACATCCTTGGGATTAAGGGCGGGCTAACCGGATCTGTCCAAGGAGCCTCAGTGCCAAAGTGGACAGTACCCGGGCCCCAAACCGTGGGGTTTTGCCTATAATGCTCCTCTTTGGAGGGCTGGACCCTGGGCCCAGGACTTGGAGTTTGTAAAAACCATAAGTTCCTGTTTGCCAGGGTGCTATATAGGTCCAGGACAGTGGGTACCTTCATAGGACCCCAGGGCCTGAAGGTCTACTACGCTACCCACGGAGATGGGAGAAGATTGGATCAGTTTGCTGGACAAACATCCTGCAGCATGGAGCAGGTAAGGGGGAGCCTGCGGGACTTGGTTCGACAGCAGGCTCTCCGGGGTAACCTAAAAGGGGGGACAGCCTAAGTATGCTCTGCATGGGCAACCTTGCTCACTATGTCTGAAGAGAGACAGGATGACACCTTTTTCCCCCATCACTAGGTTCCCCTGTCTAAGAATGTGTTGCTAGCTAACCTGCTGCTTTCTTCCTAGGACTAGTAAGGATCCCTAGGGGCCTTTTGGAGTCCTACCTGGCCGGGGGTTTGAATCTGCCGCCTGTTTCTGCAGTCCTGGGTCTCCAGCAGCGCGGCTCCTCCATGTTCCTCCTGTTCCGGCATACGCGCGCGCGTGCGCGCGCACGTCTTATAGACGTTTTTCGCGCCGTTCAGACAGGAGGGCGGGGGGGGGCGTGCCTGCGGCGTCATACAGGGGCGCGCCTTGTGCTGTTATAGATCAGCAGGCAATTTCAGTGCTCAGTCTGAGGCTGATTTCAGAAGGAGAGGACGCAGAGCGGCAGAACAGTGACTCCCGGTGGCGGAAGAGGGGTAGTACATGCTGGACTTTGTTCCAATGCCTTTTTTGTTAAGCCAAGAAATCCCCCTTTTTGCATACAGGTTGGAGGCTGGCAAACTAAGTTTGGGGTCACTGTATGTTTCTAAAAAAGAAAATATATATAATATATATTTAGAAAAAAAAAAAAAGAGAGAAAACATACGAGATCCCATCAGTTTTTGGGCATTAGTGATCTATTGTCCCCTAAACTCTGGTTTTGTACTCCTGGCCACTACAGTCTGTTGTGTGGGCGGAGTCCCTCGATTTTGTATTATGGCTTCCAAAGGCTCGGGGTCAAAGGGTACAAAAAAGACCAAAAAAACAAAGGGGTTCCCCTTCTGATTCTGATGATATGCCGATACTTTCCCCGCAACTTATTAACATAAAGGGTGCCTTGGATGAGCCATTAGGGGGATCTGGTGCGGAGGCTGGCCCAGATCAGCCCAGCCCTGTGTTTATCACAGAGGAGATGCTAGCCGTATCCCTAGGGGGGCTAGAAGAGAGAATAGCAGCATTGATCGCTAGAGCTATTCCTGGTAAGAAACGGGTTAGATCCCCATCACCAAGAGGTGTATCCTCGGATGCTGAGATTCTCTCTCCGGAGGAATTGGAATCACAGGAGGATCAACTAGACCTGAACCAAGAGGGTTCAGGGATTGAGGGATCTGCCTCTGAGGAACCATTTTCAGACTCCCAGACAGAAAGACTGTGGGTACAGTCTTTGACGGACATGGTCCGCTCGGCATTTAGTTTACCATTGCCAGAGCCTCAGGTTCCTCCGGTAGCCTCTCTGGGCTCTTTGAAAGCTCCGTTAAGCAACGCAGTGTTTCCGGTCCATCCTCTCTTGGAGGAATTGATCTTTCGGGATTGGGTACGGCCGGACAGGATTTTTCTGCCACCGAAAAGATTTGCGGTCATTTACCCCATGGAGGAAAGATTCTCCAAGAGGTGGAGGCTCCCAATAGTGGATGCAGCCATCTCATGTGTGAATAAATCACTAACTTGCCCGGTGGAAAACATACATATGTTTAAAGATCCGGTTGATAAACGGTTAGAGACACTTTTAAAAGCATCCTTTGCTACGGCAGGAGCAGTGGTACAGCCAGCTGTGGCTGCAATTGGTGTTTGTCAGGCGTTAAAAGACCAGACAAAAGAAATGTTAAAGGACATGCCTACCCAACAAGCAGAAGAGTTTTCTGACATTCCCAGAGCTCTGTGTTTTGCTGTAGATGCTATAAAGGATTCCATCCAGCAGGCCTCTCGTTTATCACTATTTTTGGTGCACATGAGAAGGCTCTTATGGTTGAAGAACTGGGCGGCGGAGCCCCCATGCAAAAAGCTTCTGGCAGGGTTTCCCTTCCATGGAGGACGACTCTTCGGAGAGGATCTGGATAAATATATTCAGACTATTTCAAATGGCAAGAGTACCCTTTTACCGGTCAAAAAGACATTCCGGGGTCCTACATTTAAAAGGCAGCTCTTTCCTGTCTCGGGGCCCTCAAATTCCAGGCAGTATCGACGGCCGCCTGCACGATCCAACGTTAACAGTAGATCGCAGGGACAGGCCCCTGGTGGTAAGAGGCCATGGTATCGCAAGCCGACAAAGACAGCCCCTAAGTCTGCCTTATGAAGGGGCGCCCCCACTCTCGCGGGTGGGGGGAAGGCTTCGTTTCTTCTCAGAAGTTTGGGAAGCCAAGATCCCCGACAAATGGATCCGGGCATCTGTAACCACAGGCTACAGACTGGAGTTTCTAAGGTATCCTCCGCCTCATTTTCAAGAATCAAGGCTACCAAGGGATCCAGCAAGGAAGGCATCATTGCTGGCAGCTTTGGATCACCTGCTCTACCAGGACGTAATAATAGAGGTGCCAGCCCAAGAGCAAGGGCTAGGTTTCTATTCCAATCTCTTTGTCATACCAAAGCCCAACGGCGATGTCAGGCCAATCTTGGACCTAAAGAGGTTAAACGGTTACCTAAAGGTTCGTTCCTTCCGGATGGAATCCATCCGATCAGCAGCCGCCGCGCTTCAGAAAGACGATTTTCTGGCCTCCATAGACATAAAGGATGCTTACCTTCATGTACCAATCTTTCAGTCGCATCAAAGATTTTTACGCTTCGCGGTGGGGCAGCGACACTTCCAATTCAGGGCGCTCCCCTTCGGGCTGGCCACGGCCCCCCGGGTATTCACGAAGATCCTAGCCCCAGTTCTGGCCAATTTAAGGATCCAAGGGGTCACAGTCCTAGCATACTTGGACGACCTTTTATTCATAGATCACTCACGACCGGGTCTGCAAAAGGCAGTAAACCTCACGGTTCGGTACCTCGAAGAATTCAGCTGGGTCCTAAACCGGGGAAAGTCAGCGTTCCAGCCTACAAAGCAGTTGGAATACCTCGGCATGAGGTTAGACACAGAACAGCAAAGAGTGTTCCTGCCCCTGGTAAAGATCGAGGCTATCAAGGGGCTGGTTCAGTTGGTTCTAAACAAGAAAAAACCAACTATTCGCCTGTGTATGCGATTACTAGGCAAGCTAGTGGCCACGTTCGAGGCAGTACCATACGCTCAGATCCACGCTCGCGTCCTACAGGCAGCCATTCTAGCAGCCTGGGGCAAGAGGGCACATGCCTTAGAGTCCCCTTTGACGCTATCATCAAGGGTCCGACAAAGCCTGGCCTGGTGGTTGAACCCCCAGAATCTTCTAAAGGGAAAATCCTTCAGCCCTGTTGTCTGGAAGGTAGTTACCACAGACGCCAGCCTGGCAGGCTGGGGGGGCGGTCTTCGAGGGGTCCTCTCGCCAGGGAACTGGGGTGAAAGCAGAGAGGCAGCTCCCCATCAATATCTGGGAGATCAGAGCTGCTCGCCTAGCCCTTCTGGCATTGGACCTCCAGATTAAAGGGGTTCCCAGTGAGAATCCAGTCAGACAATGCCACGGCGGTGGCATACATAAACCACCAAGGGGGAACCAGGAGTCGGGCCGCTCAGAGGGAGGTGAGCTTGATTTTTCAGTGGGCAGAGGTTCATGTACCCTGCATTTCGGCGATATTCATTCCCGGAGTGGACAACCTGCAGGCAGACTTCTTAAGTCGCCAGAGTCTGTCGCCAGGGGAGTGGTCTCTGCATCCCCAGGTCTTTCAGACAATCTGCCAGAGGTGGGGAATGCCAGACGTAGATATAATGGCATCCAGGTTCAACAAGAAACTAGACAGGTTCGTGTCTCGAACGAGGGATCCTATGGCCTGCGGAACCGATGCGTTGGTTTGCCCTTGGCATCAATTCAAACTTCTATATGCATTCCCTCCGCTACAGTTACTCCCTCGCCTGTTGCGCAAGATCAGAGTGGAGCACAAGCCAGTCATTTTAGTAGCTCCGGCTTGGCCCCGGAGGACTTGGTACTCACTAGTCCTGAAGATGGCAGTGGGAGACCCTTGGACTCTTCCTCTACAACCAGACCTACTCTCACAAGGCCCGATCCTCCACCCTACATTACGGCGTCTAAATTTGACGGCCTGGAGGCTGAATCCCTGATTCTCAGGGGTAGAGGTCTGTCTAGGCAGGTAATCCCCTACCCTGATTAGGGCTAGAAAGCCGGTCTCCAGGGTGATTTATTACAGGGTGTGGAGGAACTACGTAGGCTGGTGTGAATCCAAAAGATGGAATTCCCGCAAATATACTATTGATAGGGTGTTAAGTTTTCTCCAGCTAGGAGTGGATAAAGGCCTGGCACTAAGCACAATCAAGGGACAGATCTCAGCTCTGTCAGTGTGGTTTCAGAGGCCGCTGGCCACCCACTCGCTGGTAAAGACCTTCTTACAGGGGGTCTTGCGTATTAATCCTCCTGTCAAGTCACCACTTTGTCCATGGGACTTAAATCTTGTTCTGTCATCCCTACAGAAACAACCTCTTGAGCCGTTGGCTGAGGTACCTTGATTTTACTGACTAGAAAGTCGGTATTTCTGATCACCATAGTTTCGGCCAGGAGAGTATCGGAATTGGCAGCCTTATCTTGTAAGGAACCATATCTCATTTTGCATAAGGATAGGGCGGGGTTCCGTCCTCATCCTTCCTTTCTACCAAAGGTTATATCCAGTTTCCACCTGAACCAGGATGTGGTACTTCCATCCTTCTTCCAAAACCCACCTCTAGAAAAGAGGGGTTGCTGCATACGTTGGATATTGTCAGGGCCGTAAGGGCCTATCTTAAAGCTACAGAGAAGGTTCGGAAAACAGATGTGGTGTTCGTTTTACCGGAAGGGCCCAAGATGGGTCAGGCAGCCGCTTGATCCACCATCGCAAGATGGATTAAACAATTAATTGTTCGGGCCTGCGGTTTGAAGAGGTGCCTCCTCCTTTGTCGGTAAAGGCCCATTCTACCAGGGCCAGGGGCACCTCCTGGGCAGCACATCATCAGATCTCTATGGCTCGAATATGCAAGGCAGCAACGTAGTCATCAGTCCACACGTTTACAAAATTTTATCAAGTGGACGTAAGAAGGAATGCGGATACAGCCTTTGGGCAGTCAGTACTACAGGCCGCGATTCAAGCTCATCAGGATCTGAGGGGGCTCCCTTGATTTGATTTGAGATTTACATTTCTCGTTTAAGTTGGATTTACTAGTATCTGAGTATACCTCTAAAATTAAATCCTTCTTTGGAAGATGTCTCCCTCCCCTCATTAAAGCATTGCTTTCGGACATCCCATATAGTAATGAATATGCCGCTCTGTGTCCCGTGATGTACGAGAAAGAAAAAGGGATTTTTAAATACAGCTTACCTGTAAAATCCTTTTCTTGGAGTACATCACGGGACACAGAGCTCCCACCCCTCTTTTGGGTGACCATTTTGGGAGGCATACTGCTTGCTACAAAACTGAGGGACTCCCTCTAGGGGAGGGGGTTATATAGGGAGGGGACTTCCTGTTTGAGATTGCCAGTGTCCACACCTGAAGGTACTCCATATAACCCATATAGTAATGAATATGCCGCTCTGTGTCCCGTGATGTACTCCAAGAAAAGGATTTTACAGGTAAGCTGTATTTAAAAATCCCTTTTTTGCACGCTGTGATTGGCCAAGCATGCAGGACATACAGCATGCTTGGCCAATCATCAGCGCGCAATGCCGCAGTGAATTATGGGCCGTTTTGCGTCACTCGAATTTGGCGCTTTTGTTAGAATTTCGTCAAACGTACGAATAGACAATGTTCGAGTCGAACATACGTTTGTATCGAACGCGAAGCTCATCCCTAGACAGCAGTTTGTCTTAAAGGTCTTTCATGAAAAAAAAAAAACCTGCTTGCAGGCTTCTGTGGCATTTACACTGAGCTGCACATGCACAGGTCAGTTTACTCTGTCAGCTCGGTATCTGTGTGCTGGGAAGAATGACTCCTGCATATTGGTGTATGTCATCCCATACTGGCCAACCAAGCCCCTTGTCTATGTTGGGCCATTGAAGAGAAGGCAAGTATTGTGACTAGTTCTGACTTAACTTCAGTCTCACATGCTCCCTCCCTGAGATGGTTGGTGTAAATATCCAATAACTAAAGATGAAGAGGCACAGCATTTTTATTTATTTTTTCCCCCCAATCTTTGGGCCTCATGCACACGGACATTTTGAGGCATCTGACATAACTTGGTCATGTTTTTATGCCCAGGAGAGACCATAGTAATAAATATCTGTATTTGGGCATCAATTGGCTTGTATACCCCTGACTAGGTATGAGCCGAACACCCCTGCGTTCGATTTGCACCAGAACCTTCGAACGGACCGACCGTTCGCGCAAACATTTAGAACCCCATTGACGTCTATGGGACTCGAACGTTCGAATTCAAAAGTGTTCATTTTAAAGCCCAATATTCAAGTTAGTGTTGGAAAACATCTTTGAGAACCCGGGTCTTGCCCCAGGGAACATGTATAAATGGAAAAAAGTTTTAAAAATGGTCGTTTCTTCTGGAGCAGCGATTTTAATGATTCTTAAAGTGAAAAAAAAAAGTCTATAGTAGTGGCACGTGTTTAGAACTGTCCCTGCACAAAATGAGATGACTATAAGAAAAAAAAGTAATTTAATACTGCTTGCGGCTTTAATGTAATGCTTGGGGCCTGCAATATGGATGAAAATCACTGAAAAAAAATAGCATGGGTTTCCCCGCCACCACTCCCCCCAGGTCATTACAAGACCCTTTGGCCCTATATATTTTGAACAGCAGTATACAGCAGTATACAGGCGGTGCAAACAAGACAAGGACTGCAGGTTTGTTAAGTAGAATCTGAACCATGTCATACTTTGCTGCTGCATATTGCACAATTTCCTAAAGAGACCCTCAACAAACTACATGACACTTGTGCCTGATGAGGCCATTGATGTTCCAGTGGTGGCCCGTGAGCCTGGCCATACAGGCTTGGCCCCCCAAAGCACACGTGCTGTGCGGCAACAATATGTCAATTATTTTAGGGGTGGGGGGCCCATTCCAATGCCAGATCTTGGCTGAATAAATTATTTTTTTGGGAAAGAAAAATTATAGAAAAAAGGGGGATTGCCATCTGGGGCCCCCTTTGAACAAATTCTGTGAAAAACTCCTGTTCCCTGAAAGCCTCCATTATTTCTGAAAGTCAAAATTAAGCAAAAAAAAAAAAAAAAGCTAATGTCATTCAAGCCTCTACTACTTACTAAGCTTTCTCCCCATATCTAACCCACAAACTCCTACACTGATCATAAAGTCCAAAATCAAGTTACGTACCGAGCACACTTGCACTATACACCACCAAGTGGGTTCAGTTGCAAAGTAATGAGCACACTTGCACTATGCACCACCAAGTGGGTTCAGTTGCAAAGTAATGAGCACACTTGCACTATGCACCACCAAGTGGGTTCAGTTGCAAAGTAATGAGCACACTTGCACTATGCACCACCAAGTGGGTTTAGTTGCAAAGTAATGAGCACACTTGCACTATGCACCACCAAGTGGGTTTAGTTGCAAAGTAATGAGCACTATGCACCACCAAGTGGGTTTAGTTGCAAAGAAATGCGCAAACTTGCAGTATACAGCAAGTTGGTTTAGGTCAGGGGTCTCAAATTACCTGAGGGCCGCAAGACAAGTTTTCATATCCCATGGGGGGCCGCATGCAAACTTTCAAACTTCAAAAACAGTACTGGTGTCAGCGGACGTATTATTAACCCCCACCACTGGTGACAGCGGACACATTATTAACCCCCACCACTGGTGTCAGCGGACACATTATTAAACCCTAGTATTGGTGTCAGCAAACGCATTATTAACCCTGACCACTGCACTGCACACGGACCACTACACATGGGCTACTGCACTGCACACTGACCACTACACTGCACACTGACCACTACACTGCACACTGCCGGCAGACCACTACACTACAGACAGACCACTACACTACACACTGACCACTCAGCATCATGGCACAGCACATCAAGGCTCAGAGCCCAGCAAATTAGGGCACAGCACATCAGGGTACAGGGCACAGCACATCAAGGTACAGAGTCCAGCAAATAAGGGCACATGGCACAGCACATCAAGGCACAGGGCACAGCACTACAGGGCACAGCGCACATGAGGGCACAGCACACATCAGAGTACAGGGCACAGCACATCAGAGCACAACAGGGCACATCAGAGCACAGCACTCAGGGGTACAGCACAACAGGCCACATCAGGGTACAGAGCACGGCACATCAGGACAGGATATATCAGGACAAGGCACACGGCACATCAGGGTACAGGACACATGAAACAGCACATCAGGGTACAAAGCCCAGCAAATCAGTGTACATGGCACACATCAGGGCACATGAGAGCACATCAGGCACAGAACATCAGCACAGGGTACCCTGATGTACAGAGCCCAGCACATCAGGGTACATGAGGCACATCAGGGTACATCAGAGCACATCAGGCATACCTCCCAACTTTTCAACTTCAGAATGAGGGACAAATGAGCATACCTCCCAACGAAGTTGTTGAGCGGGGGGCCGCAGATCATCGTTGATGAGGGGGGGGGTCCGCAGATCTAAGTTGTTGAGCGGGGGAGGTTCCGTGGATCGGAGTTGTTGAGCCGGGGGGGTTCGCAGATCAAAGTTGTTGATGTTGAGCGGGGGGGGGGGGGGGTTCCATGGCTGGGAGTTGTTGAGCGGGGATTTACCGCGAATCGCGCTGTTTTGACGCGAATCGCGGGGATTTACCGCGAATCGCGAGGCATTAATTAGCGGTCCACGGGCCGGTACTTTGAGACCCTTGGTTTAGGTGCACTGAGCACACAGGAAATACAACACGTGAGAACACTGCAGCTAGCACAATAAACTGCCTGACAGATTAGGAAGAAGTAATCTAACTAAACTATACAGTGTATAAATATATGTACAACTCCTGGGATGTATATATATCCTCTACACACTGTAAATTGAACTAACTAGCCTGGCTTTGGCCAATTATGTCTCTCCGTTTTTTGCGCGCTGTGCTTGGCCAATCATCAGCACGCAATGCCGCAGTGGATTATGGGCCGTGGCGAATGGTCGAACATACAATGGAACCACCCCAGAACTGCGGGAGTGGTTTATTTGGCACGTAGGTCTGCCACAATGTGCTAATATGGAGGTACATACTGGCGAGCACCTTATGGCAGTGGTCATCAACCCTGTCCTCAGGGCCCATTAACAGGCCAGAGTTTATGTATTACCTTGGGGGAGATGCAGACTAGAATACTGAAATCTCTGAGCAGCAAATTATATCACCGGTAATGTTATTTCAGTTATCTTGCAAACCTGGCCTGTTAGTGGGCCCTGAGGACAGTAGCTGATGACCACTGCCTTATGGCATAAACCATAATAAAAAAATGGAGGAGTGTAATGTCGCTTTAACGACCAGGCAACGCACGTGTCCAAAGCATCCTGAAAGCAGAACTAAACCCATAGATTTAACAGTTAAAAAAAAAAGTTACATTCCTGGCATGCTGAGAATGCCAACTGTCAAACCATCAAATGGCTAGTCACTGTCATAACTGTTTACAAGTGCAACACAATGGTCATCCAAGGAAATTTGAAAAAACAGCATTTTAGCTTGCACATGATTGGATGATAAAATCAGCAGAGCTTCCCCTCATTTCAGATCTTCCCCTCAGATTTACAGCAACTGCACTTCCAAGTGCACTTTAAGTGCAAAGTGGCTTTTTCTGTCTGCTGCTTTGTTCCTCTGTTCAGCATGAATCACATCTGACAAGATTTCCTGACACCAAGAGTAAAAAAGTGAGAGGAGGGATCTCTAGCTGATTGACAGCCCACGGCTGTTCCTCTGAAGGGGGGTGTGTCCCTTCCCTTCAATTAGCTCTCCTCAAGGAGCTCTGCAGTGTAAATTCAGAAAGCTTAGACATGCTTTCTGGACTTTGAATGGATGTAGAGAAGAGAAGCTTGTAGATAAACAGGCACAGCTTATGTATCACCTGATGCCAGTCACTTCACTGGGTATATGTGAGGGCCAAGCGGTTAAAGGGGTTGTAAACCCTTGTTTAATTAATTATAAACATACCTATACTTACCTGCTCTGTGCAATCCCCGCTGGTGCTCCTGGCTCCTCCTCTTCATCGGGAGGACAACCATGCTAGCTCGCTCCCCAAATCCCGCTGACACAGACAGCGGGACTTGGTCACACCACTGTGTCACAGGATTTGATTGACAGCAGCCAATGGCCCTTGCTATCAATCTGTCTGAGGAGAGAGACAGTGGCTGGAGCCTCTGCGCTTATGCATATGGATCGAATTGGGCTCAGGTAAGAAAAAAAAAAGGGGGGGGGGGGTAGCTGCAGCACAGAAAGTTTGTTAATCCTAAAGCGGAGTTCCACCCAAAAATGGAACTTACGCTTTTTGGAAACCCTCCCCACCTCCGGTGTCACATTTGACACCTTTCAGGGGGAGGGGGGGGGGGGGGTGCAGATACCTGTCATAATGTATTTGTACCCACTTCCGGGCATAGACTTCCGTGGGAGTCACGCCACTAACACCTCCCCCCCCCCGCTGTCTTCTGGGAAACACACTGTTCCCAGGAGAGAGCGGGGACCAGTTACGTTGCACCGCACGAATTGCGCATACACAGTGATTTCCTCACCGAAGATGGCTGCGACAGCATTCGAGGGACGAGTGATTGCTTGGCCTCAGCTGCCGACATCGCGGGTGCACTGGGCTGATAAGTGTCCATTTTTAAAGTCAGCAGCTGCAGTATAAGTAGCTGCTGGCTTTAAAAAAAAAGAAAATTCAGGTGCACCTCCGCTTTAATGCATAGAAGGCTTTGCAACCACTTTAAAGCTTCAGGTTAGGGGGAGTGACTTAATCATGTGATCAATTTGAGAGCCAATCACAGCAGCCAAAAAAAAAAAAGTAGCACCACCTCCTGAGCAGCCAGGATTAAATCAAAACTAAACCCATCGATGTAAGGGTCACATCTGCTTGTGCTCCCAACCAAACTGTCAAAGCATTGGATTTATAGTGTCATAACATGGCAGGTACGGAATAAACAGAAGCCAAGATGGCAGCTTCCTGGGCTGAAAAGGATAGGGGGGTTTAGTTGTGTGTTGGTCAATGGGCAGAAAAGTAAACAGGATGCTTGTGGTCCATTGAGGGAGAACGCTCCCCCCCCCCTCCCCTCGTTTCTAGGTTTCTGCTACAAAGTGTCACAAGCGGCCCGTGCCCCGCCCCCATCCTGTCACTGTTATGTTGGTCGCGGCATGCAAAGTGTAAACACGTGAACTCCCCGTAGCGGCCCGCCCCCCCTCCACACTCACTGGCAGGCGCTTTCGGTTTTCCGGCTCGCAGCCACGCCTCCTCCCCTTACACCCTCCTGTCAGTACAGCTCTCTCCGGCTGTGGCAGGACCGCTCCATTGCCAGTCCGTTTCTCCTCTCCACGGCGTCACTAACAAAATGGCCCCGACCCCCCCATGCGCCTCTCCGACTTCAACAACTGGCGTCACCCGCTCCCCCACGCCCCCTCTAAGTCACGCAATTGGCAATAATTGTCATGTGCCCTCCCCCTTGTCGTCACGCCATTGGACGGGACCCCTGGAGGCCCCACCCCCTCCTTTCTGGCAGCTCGGCGGCGGAGTCTGGGTATCGCAGGAGCCCAAAATGGCGGAGCTGTGGACTGGTGTCCGTTCTGCGCCAACCGACAAACGCGAATCGCTGCCAAAGCCCAGAGAAGCCATCGTCCTAAAGAGCAGCGGCGCCGAGGACAAGGCCCCGGCCTTACCGTCCTCTTCTTCCAGTACGGGCGGCCAGCGCCAGCTGCATCCCGCCAAGAAGATCCGCACGGAGGAGAAGGGCTTCAAGCCGAAGCGTGTGAATGGCGAGGGCGGAGGGGGCGGGGGTAACCGTCCAGCGCCGGGCTATGGCACCTCAGGCGGGTGGCCCTTCCCAGCTGTGCCCGGCGGCAGCTTGTGCCTCGCCCCGCCCGGATCTTCCCGGTCTCCGCATCCAGCGCCCAGCCCGGCATCCCGACACCTACCCAACGACAAGCCGAAGAAGAGCGCCGACAAGAGGGAGAAGAAGAAGAGGCGAGAGGAGGAGAATGGCGAGCTGAAGGCAGCCACCCCGGCGATCCCTCGGCTGACCCCTACTGTCCGGGGTGAGTATGACCTTCTCCTCAGCACATGTAAACAAAGCTACGTGCTGCACTCCACATTCATTCTCTGTGTGTACTCCATCCATTCTGCATGGTCCCTGCACTTTCTTTCTGCTTCGTTTACCTTTGTAGGTGTGCTCAACATGTACGTAATGCGCCGTGTTTGGTGACCGCGAGGTACACTTTTTCCAAGGTTTGTGGCCTTAGAATGGGCACTGCCACATGCGTTTGAAACAGGAACGTTGCATGCCATCAGTTTCCTCTGACAGTTATATTCAAGACGTACCAACCATGAATGAGAACTGTTTTAGTTGCCTGTGTGCTTACAAGGACTGTCACGCCATGGAATAGTTGGTGTCATAACTGATCACATGTGCAGCGCTATGACAGCGACACAATAGAGGCATATGGTGGCTTTCCTGGCTCTAAATGACAGGAGGGTTTATATTTGCATTAGGGCCCTTTCCCACAGGCGGATCAGTGTTGTTTTTTTTTTTTTTTTTTGACATCCGCTTGCTCAGCGGGGATCGCTCCATTGATCCTTACTGAGCTGGTGGATGACTAGTCCGTCTCTGCACACTGTGCAGAAACGGACCTGTTTGATCTCTGCTTTCCTCTATGGGGGGATCGGATGTAAACGGGCCGTCTGTCCGTTTTTATCCGGTCCGCCAGACGGATGGAATATGGGGTTTCCATCCGTCTGGATTTAGAGGGGCGGATTAGATGTCAGCGGACATGTCACCGCTGACATCCAGAGAGATGTATGGAGCGTCCGTTCAGGTCCGCCTGAAAAAACCGACGGGCGGATCTGAATGGTCCGTTTGTGTGCAAGGGGCCTTTAAAGTGGAACAAAACCATCTTTCTGTTTTATAACCAAGGAAGCTGCCATCTTGGCATGTCTTTGATCTGCAGTTGCCATGGCGCTGCACATGTGACCAGTTTGGCACCAGCCATTTGTTGGCTTGACAGTTCAGCTGAGAGCTAACACAAGCACACTGGTAAACTGTAAGGCACCTTTCACACAGGGCAGATCCGCTCAGCGGGGGATCACTCTGTTGATCTCTGCTGAGCCAGCAGATGACGGGTCAGTCTCCGCTCACGGAGCAGGTAGGGACCTGTCAGAGTCCTCCTGATTTCTATGCAGAGATCAGACCAAAATGGACAGAGTGTCCGTTTTTTTCCCATCAGATCTGATCCACCAGGCGGATGGCGAACGGGTCGCTATACGTCCTTCTTGCTCAAATGGCAGATGGGTGTCAGTGGACACATCTCCACTGACATTTGCCTGCCCAGAGAAGTCAATAGGTGGCCCGCTTGGATCCGCCTTAAAAACGGATAAGTGGATCCCAGCAGGCTTATCGTGTGAAAAGCACCAATCACGGCATGCCTTGTATTAAACTGTTATGGGAAAACGTGAAATCGGTGAGTTTAGGTGCTTAAAAGTGGAACTCTAATCAGAAAATGAAGTCCTGATGGATGACTTCAGGCTGGCCCCTTAGGCAGGTATGGCTATGTATAACATAAAAAAAAAAGTGCCTATGCACTCTCACCCTGCTTTGCACATGCTCAGTTGCTCTCCATTTTTCGGCACTCTCAAATTTGTAAAGGCCGATCTGCTGACAGCCTTAAAGGAAAAGTATAGCCAAAGCTCATTTGGCTGTACTTCTATAGATCACAGGAGTGCAATTCATTTTTCACTCCTATGACCCGTTTTTCATCAGAGAGCGGATGAAGTCTGCTCTCTGCTGACATCACGGAAGTCAGTCCAGGCAGGTACCTAGGCTGACACCTGGCTTAGCCACCTGCCTTAACTGAGCTGGCCGCCACCCTCTACAGCCCAGCCCTCCAATAAGGCAAGAGCTGTGACTGATATTCTACAGCTCACGGAGCTCTGAAAACCAAGCGCACAGTTCTCAGTGTAGAAAAGCGTCAGGGGACTGATGCTGCATCCACCTAGGTAAGTTTTTTAATCTGAAAATAAAAATTCCCTTACTTCTTTTAAAGCGGACTAAAACCCTCCTATACTTTACAGCCAAGAAAGCTGCTTCTGTTTGATCTGCAAATGGCTAGTTTTATAACTGGTTACATGTGCAACACCATGGCAACTGCAGATCAAAGACGGGCTAAGATGGCAGCTTCCTTGGTTATAAAACAATAAGATTTTCTTGTTCATTTTACAGCCAGGGAAGCGGCCATCTGCCTCCTATTGTGCACCTGTCATGGTTCTGCACATGTGATCAGTTATGACACCAACCATTGGATGGTTTGACAGTTAGGTTTAGGGCACTTGGGACTTTTGGGAAATGGGACAGTTGGCGATCACAGCATTCCAAGTATAGAACTGATTTTTGAAACGGTTAATGTGGGTGTATACCCAATTCATGAAATTTGAGCTGGGCACATACCATATTGGCGTATAACACGCAACCTAACTTTAAGAGGGAAATTTCAGAAAAAAAAACATTCCACAGCCCCTGCTTATAACACACAGGCACAGTTTACCCTCTATTTTCAGAGTAAAAAAAATGTTATAACGCCAATAAATACAGTATATCTGCAGTATTTTGTTATCTCTCTTCAAAGATCTAAATCTATTGGCTCTCTCCTGAACTGTTCCTCTGTCATCAGCCTGATAACTTCTGACAAATTCCCAGACCTTTTAGACGAAAGCAGCCTGAATGTTCTGTGGGGAAGTTGTTGAAATAGATTACAGAGAGCAGGTCCTATTGCAAAACACCTCTGAGAGTCTCTGCCCATGATGAGAGGGGGTGTGTGCCTTTCCTACAAACAGCAATGTTAGATATTTTGGCTGTATGCCCAGACATCACACTCTGTGTTAAACAGGAAGAGAAAAATCTCCCAACACATCTGTACTTTCTAAACGTATATAAATGTGAAGACAGCAGATATACATATAAAACCTATGTAGGGAGATTTGGTTCATCTCTGTGTATCACCTGAGGCTGTTCACTATACTGGGTGTATGGAGGGTTTAGTTCCGCTTTATGATTTGCTGATGTTCAGGGGCTCTGGGCTTCAGCAAAATAGCAGTCTCCAGCATGAAGTAACGTGAGCAATGTTGGTGACATTCAACGGCACAAACAAATTTTGGTGGCATAATTATTGATGTGCTATGTATGTTCCTTGCTAAAGGACAGTAAAACCATGGCTCAACAGCTTCATTGTGCCGGACCCTGGGCACAAGTGTAAGCTAAGCCTAAAGATCTCATTTGGCCGTTTTTCTATAGGCTCTGTTCAGATCAAACACATATGTGACCATAAATATAGCACAAGTCGCTGCTGCGTGTCGTATACGTGAGCTGAATATAGAGTCCATTTATGACGGACACCTCAAAGTTTATAAAGGTAAGCAATGCATTCTGACAATGTGTGTGTAAAATATATCGAATGTTTTAGGCCTTGTTGATGCCGTATGTGCACATCATGGGCAGAGATGTGTGTATTTCTAACATAGGTCTCTACAAGGACACAAAACAATTGTTTTCTTTGTATCTTTGCAGACTGGTATGGAAAATCTCATGTCTTTGCACATGGTGTGAACGAGGTTGCTGTGAATGGGCTTTTAGATATTTTTGTTATGTTCATATTGGGAAGGTTGGCGTTTCCCCTGAACTTGGCTTCACCCCTTATCTGGCAGTGTAAGGCATATATGTTTAGGTGCAGTGGGTGGGCTTTTAAGGGGTTGTAAAGGTAATAAAAATATCCCTAAATAGCTTCCTTTACCTCAGTGCAGTCCTCCTTCACTTACCTCATCCTTCGATTTTGTTTTAAAATGTCCTTTATTTCGTCTGAGAAATCCTCACTTCCTGTTCTTCTGTCTGTAACTACACACAGTAATGCAAGGCTTTCTCCCTGGTGTGGAGAAAGCCTCTTGAGGGGGCAGGCAGGAGTGTCAGGACGCTCTCTACTTTGCAGATAGAGAAAGGAGCTGTGTGTTGGTGGGCATCCTGACACTCCTGCTTTCCCCATTAAGAGGCTTTCCAGGGAGAAAGCCTTGCATTACTGTGTGGAGTTAGACAGAACAGAAAGTGAGGGTTTCTCAGAAGATGCCTTAAGGTTTTTGAAAACCGTTTGGTTTGTGTAAGCTTTAACCCCTTTGCTGCCAGGTCCGTATGCCAAACAGCTCTGACAGTGGGGATTTCACACACAATACAAGTGGCACTGGGATTGTGTGTAAAACTGACAGGCAGACTCCTCCTCCTCCCTGCCTGTCGGGTTTAAATCGTTTGGCTGTGCTGCTGCCTGATTACATTCGCTCGTGTTTAGTAATGTTACATATCGCCACACGCGATGGAGTGAGAGCAATAATTCGAACACAAGACTTTCTTCGTAACAGTTGATGACCTATAGGGGTCTTTTGGTGTGTCACCTATAAAAAATATAGGGTACTGAAGTATGTCGCCATTTTACAGGCGCACACAAATTTAAGGTTTGATGTGTTGTTTATCTATTTACTCGGTGCAACCTTGTCTAATTTTTTACCAAAAATATATTTTGGTTGTTTATTGCGTTTTGTTTGCCCTAAAATGCATGTCTCAAGTGACATAAAAAATTTGGATCTACCACTATTCAATTCTCTAGGGCAATGATGGTGAACCCTGGCACCCCAGATGTTTTGTCAATACATTTCCCATAATGCTCAACTTCACAGTGCATGAGCATTATGGGAAACTAAGTTCCAAAACATCTTGCACACTCCAGCTTTAGTAAATCAATCCCAATGTGTCATTTCTGTCTGCTTTGTTCCTCCGCTATCAGCAAAAGTCACTTCTGATGAGTTTTCCTGATGGCAAAAGAAAAAAGGTGACAGGAAGGAGCTCCAACTGATTGACAGCCTCAGCTCTGTTCATGTGTGCTGTGTTGGAGGGCGAGTGTTCAGCAACTTCAGGCCTCCACCACATTTCTTCTAAATGTTTAGGCAAACTTTAAAATAGAGACTTTGGATGTAGGGAAGGAAGGGAGCGGCAGATAGATGGGTACAACTTCTGTAGGAGGATTTGTTTCAGCTCTGTATTGCCTGAGCATAGTTCCTTCAATGGATATATGGAAGGCCTGAACCAAGAGGTTAGAGACCTTGTTGACCCCTCATATCAACTTAAACATTAAAGATAAATACCCTTGTACTGATTGCCATTTAGTAATTTTGGTCCCCCCACTGTGCTGAAACCCAAGCTTATTTTGTAATCCTCTTTAATGACTCTTAATGCAGTTTCCCAGCCTCTGCCATGCAATTGGTTGACATCAGGGCCAAGGTTGGGGGGCTAGGTGCTGCACTCTAACATGCATAGCCTCTGACAGAGCTTGTGCATGCTGGAACATTGTAGCTGCTCCCTTCTCTTTGGCTTGGCTTTGGAAGCAGACTATAATCTGCATTAACAGCCTTTGCAGATCACACAATGGCTGGCTGCTTTCAAGACCAGTTTATAAAAGAGGAGCAGATGCAGTGCTCCAACACACACATGGTCTCTGACACTTCCAGAAGTGTCAGGGGGGTTTATAATTTCTGTTAAGCAAGTTAATAAGTGAAAGAACACTGACTGATCACGGGTACATCTAACTGTGTTTACATTTATGTTCATTGGCATGGTGACAAAGGGTTCCTTTAAAGCCCAACTCTGGGAACTATTAAAATGATCCCTTGCAATAGGGCTGTGTCTGCATTGCAAGGGTTAATTGCTTGTTTTGTATAGGGGATGAGGATAAATGCTTTTTCTTAATGGGATGGTTTTTAATAGTCTGCTATAAAACCTGTCAAATTAAAACAAAAATAAAAAATTTGTGGTGCACCGAAATTTCGGCCGAAAACTGTTTTCAGCTAAAAGAAAAGGTGCCGATAATGGCACCGAAAAGTGGGCAGGACCTGCCCTGAGTGCCGCACATTGTCGGGGTGTCATCCTGGCACCCAGTCTTCCTTCCTCATCCTCACACTGAGCGGCCGTTTTACAGGGCTGAATTGTCCGGGTGGCTGTAGTAACAATGTCCCATCTCCTGTGATAGACAGCACACTGATCCAATGCTGGGACATATCACAGTAGGCGGGACATTGTTGCTGCGGTTGCCCACCTTCGGAAATTCAAGTTCAGCTCTCTGATATAGAGGGAGATCGCTGCTCTGATCTGGGTACTGTTGAGGCTGCATTGGTTTCTTGTATCATGTCTGCAGTCTCTGATCATCTCCTGTATCATGTCTGCAGTCTCTGACCATCTCCTTTATCATGTCTGCTAGCGGTGCACCGAATGGAAATTTTGCTTATACTATTAGCAGTGTAAGTTATCGCAGACATGATACAAGAGATGGTCAGAGACTGCATTTTTTCTTAAACTTTTCTTGCACTAAAGGTGCCAATATGGGCCAACAATAAATTCATATTTAATTGTGTATGATATTAATTTAAATGTTGAATAGAATACGTGGATATATAAAAATATATAAGCGCCAGTGATTTTTTTTTTTTTAACCCCTTTTTTTTTTTTTTTTTTGGACACTAGCATGGGGGTTAAAAGCACCTCGCTAGCAGCTGAATACCCCTGCAAAAACGAAGGTAAAGCGTTGCTAAAAAGCGGTGCATTACTGCTGACGCTGTCCCTCGCCCCAATGTGAAAGGGCTCTTGGGCTTACTATGGGGCATCAATTGTTGGCTGTCCCTCCTCTGCACTGTGACTGTACAGGAGTGGCCTCATAGTAGGTAAGTATACAGACCTTTTCTTTATAGGATTAGAATGGGAGTGGGAGGTAGTCCACTTTATGAATATTGGAATCCTAGTAACCGATGAAGCGTGGGGAAGGAGACGCTGCGGGCACCTGTATAGCCGTGGGGAGGAGCAGAGTATAACGTAAATCTTCCTGTATTGTTCACATAGACCTAAACCTGCAATTAACCCTTACAGTTTCATTGCAAGGGTTAACTTTTTAGTTTGGTGGTGTTGGGCATTAATGCATCTTGTGGTGGTGTTGTATAGAATGTTTATACTAGACAGACTTCTTATTGTATCAGGCTTTGTGAAATTCACAAGTTTCACTATTGGTGTGCCGTTGGCAATGGGTATTGGGGAATCCCGTGTAATATAATCAAAGGGGTGTGGCAGCAGCTTTCCAGTGCCGCTGTAGAAATTGATTTTTTTTTTTTTACGGACACGTTGATAAGATTTCTAAAGAAAATTTCAGTACCTGAGTCTCTGTAGATAAAGGAGCTTGTGTTTATGATTGAGTGTACCTTGTCAGTGCGCAATGTTGTCGCTGGTTAAGTATTATGATGGATGATTGCCTGCTGGCAGCCTTGAAGTTGTGGGCAAACATTGGTCTATCACTAAGCGCCCTAATCCTTGTTTTTGCCAGACATGTGTCGTTCAGCTTCCTTGAGCCAGGGGGACGGTGAAGATTTGGTTAGGCTATAGAAGCAATATCTTTAACACCAGATTTGATGTTGACGTGTAGCAGAACAATTCAGCGGAACACATACTCTATGGAAATTTAAACCTAGATGCTGAACAGGAGTTAAAAATGTGTAGCCCTAGGCCAAACTTATTAAAAAAAATATATTATTATTTAAAAAAAATGTTGTTTTTTTTTAAAATGTATTATTATTATTATTTAAAAAAATATATATATATTTAAAAAAATATGTATTTTTTTTTTTTTTTTTTAAATATAAATGTATTTAATTTTTTTTTTATAAAATATATATTAGGGCTGTTACTGATCAAAATTTTTGTGTTCGATTAATCGTTTGTTTTTTCAATCGATTAATCGACTAATTTCGATTAATTATAACGCACAGATCCAACTACTTTTAGCTGATCCCCTTGCATGCTGATTCCCAGTGCAGCTCCAACCGCTGGATAGCAGGATACAAAAAACACACAAAGGCAGCGCTTGATGGGAATAACATTAAAACTTTTTTATAGTCTTCAAGTAGGCAACAAAATAAATATTGCACTGGAGATAAAATCGGTGTAGCTACATAAACTGTACAAATGGTGCAAGTAATACCAAATGGTAGCAAAGGCAGTCATAAAAACATGTAGCTAAGTATGATACTGGTATAAAAATGTGTACAACGATACCACTGCTGAATCCAGATAAGGAGAGGTTAACATCAGTCCGTTGGCATGTGCAGGTCCCGTGAAGGGAACTATCGCAACACCCAGTGGATGGCTGTAGAATCCCAGGTTGATAGAGGGAAGTGTAACAGCCCTTGCGTGTGGCAGATAGTAAGGTCCTGCCGGCATGCAGATATGAAGGCACAGCAAAGGAGCCCTTCAGATGGACTCCGACGGAACTCCCTGAAGGCCCAGAAGCCGGCGGGGAGGTGAATACCAATCAAAAGAATTTTAATCGATCAAAAAGATTAAAGATTAATCGATTAATTAAAAGTTAATTTGCACAGCTCTAATATATATGTGTGTGTGTGTGTGTTTTTTTTTTTTTGTGGTGGCACTAGGTGGTCATTGTAAGCATTTATTAGATGTCCACCAAATGCCAGTGAGTTCTGCTGCTTCTAGAACGATGGTTGATGCAGCCATCTTATACCAGTTTACTTGGATGGAAAAACATGATGTTTGTGATGCTGTCATGTAACCTCTACCTTTGTTTCCCATGAGACTTGGAACTTCAATAGCCAACGTCTGGATTCTTTGTATGTATTGCAAGTTCATCTATCTTTTTGATGATATAAAGAGCTCTGTAGGTTTATGATGCAGAAAGCTCTTCTGGAAGTTATTGATTTGATGTATGCACAGCAGAAATCTTTGATCGATCACACTTAGAAAGTGCACTTATTTTTTTGCCCTCTTTTCACCTGGCAATCCTGCCCATTGCTTGTTCTAGCATGACAGCACTCTTTACTGCAGGGCTTGACAAATTTGCTTGGAATCTAGGAGCCAGCTAAAAAAGTTAGGAGCCAGGACCGCACCCACACCGAGCTTGTGTGCAGAAGCGAATGCATACGTGAGTAGCGCCCGCATATGAAAGTGGTGTTCAAACCACACATGTGAGGTTTTGCCACAATTGGTATAGCGAGAGCAATAATTCTAGCTCTAGACCTCATCTGTAACTTAAAACATGCAACATGTAGATTTTTTTTTATTTTTTTAACGTCGCCTATGGAGATTTTTTTAAGGATAAAAGTTTGTCGCCATTCCACAAGCAGACGCAATTTTGAAGTGTGACATGTTGGGTATCAATTTACTCGGCGTAACATTATCTTTCACAATATAAAAAAAATTGGGCTAACTTTACTGGTGTCTTATTTATGTATTTAAAAAGTGTAATCTTGTAAGACCAAAGAACACAGTATTGAAACGACCGCCATTTTATTCTCTAGGGAGTTAGAATAAAAAATATATATGTTTGGGGGTTCTAATTAGAGGTAACGAGATAGCAGTGAAAACAGGCAGGGAAAGCTCCATTAGCATTGCTGGTTGTCTTGTCATACCAACGACCACCACAAGATGGCGCCAGATCACAGAAGGAAGCATAGGCCTGCAGAACGCCACAAAGCCTCAATTATCGGCCGGTGTGAGGAGGTGGGGGCGCACGGAGAAACGGGCTACCCCAGCTGGGCCGTGCCAGGTTGTAAATTCTCATACAACAAATGCTTTTTTTTTTTCTGATCATGCACAGTTTTTTACAGATTTTTCTTTTACAAAAATTGTACCGACATGTAAAAAGTGTATCCATTAAACGAAAATCATTGGTTCTCCCCTCTTACTGCGTAATCTTTAATTTTAATTTATTTCCCCCGTGGTGGATGGCGCCTGTATAGCGCGTCACCTCTTACGAACATACCAGATTTAGGACTCGGTGTTCTCGGCGCAATGTGGCGCCCTGCGCACAGACCTAGGAGCTGACTGCGCAGGCGCCATATTTCTCCGAGTCCTATTCCGTCTTTTTTCGGAGGGCGTGACGCGCCATAGCCGTAGGACTCGGAGAAATACGGCGCCTGCGCAGTCAGCTCCTAGGTCTGTGCCCAGGCGCCGCATTGCGCCGAGAATACCCGAGTCCTAAATCGGGTGTTTTCGTAAGATGTGACGGGCTGTATAGGCGCCATCCACCGTGGGGGAAAGATATAAAAATTAAAGATTACACAGTAAGTGGGGGTTTAAAAAAAAAAAAAAAAAACAGCATACTGGCGCTGACGCCAGTATGCTGAATCACATGAGAAAGACTATATTTAGGGTGAACCTCCGCTTTAAGGCCCCTTTCACACTGAGGCATTTCGGGTGCCTGAAAAACGCCTCCCCTGCAGCGTCGGTGTGAAAGTCCAAGTCCTTTCACACTGCAGCGGTGCACTCGCAGGATGTTGGGAAAAGTCCTGCAAGCAGCATCTTTAGTGCGGTTTAGCGCTTTGGCAAGCGGCGCTTTTAGGGCACATTTAACCCTTTCGTCAGCCGCTAGCAGAGGTGAAAAAGCACGGCTCTCTATCTCTGTCTCTATCCTGCTACTCCTGAGTATGGCGATACCACATGTGTGAGACTTTTCTGTAGCTTAGCCACATACAGAGGCCCAACATGCAAGAAGCACCATCGGGATGATCACTGATAAAGCACAGATCAGTGCTGTGGGCACTTCCGATCCAGCCCACAGCACTGCTGCATCAGCTCCCTCTCCTTGAATGCTGTACCAATCACATGTGGGGAGAGATGGCTGAACCAGACATGCGCCGGTTTGTTGTCAAGTGATTGCTCCCTCATTGAGCAGAGCAATTACGTGGTAAAGGGCTGCTGTCATTATCCCTTTACACCAATCCATGATGCGTCGGGTCTTCCACGGACACTTTTGGGTGTGTGCCCCAAAGGGGAAGCGCGAGTCTGGGAGGGACGTCATAGTATAACAAGTATATGAGTATAAGAACTTGTTCTCTACCAGTATGCTGTAGAGCAGGCTCCGTGTGTGAGAGCAATGGTCTCTCTGTAGAGGTCTAACGCACATCCCCGCTGATTCATAAGTTAAAGTGGTGGTATGCCCAAAACCAAACGTGTATTATGCTGCAACTTGTCAATCATTCAATGTGGTGGCTGCATTAGTTTTGTTTTGTCCCCCTCCCCCCCTGTTTTCACCTGATGATCGGACCAGTAATGTACCACCTGTATTAGTGAGTTGCTACTCTGGATAAATGAGGACAGGAGGCACAGCAGCGTTGTCAGTCCGGGGGGAGGGTAGTGTTCACTATATTAGCAGATTTAAAGGATCACTAAAGGAAACTTTTTTTTTTTTTTTTTTTTTTTATTTTTTTTTTTTTTAGCTAAATAGCTTCCTTTACCTTAATGCAGTGCTGTTTTTATGTTCTCATTGTTAGTTTTTGCTTTGAAGTAGCTGTAATACTTCTCTGATCTCCACACTTCCTGGTTGTCTGGCTCCTTATGAAAAAACTCATGGTAGATTTTCACTGTGGTCTAAGCTGTGTATCTAAAACTCCTCAGAACCAATCAGATTCATTTTAAAAACAAAACACTGCCCTGGATTTGTTTTGTTTTTGTTCACAGAAACATGAAATCATTTTAAAAACGAAAGTGAAACTAGAGGCACATTATATGATTGATTTTTATCTATTTTTAATCATTTTTAAAAGGAATCCGTTAACTTTTATGTCTCTATACCCTGTAAACAGTCATTTCAGCAAAACATTTTTTTTCCTTTAGTGACCCTTTAAACACATTAACAACTTGAAGCCAAACTCTAGCTCACATTTTTATAATCTGTAACGGCAAATAGTTTATCTTTTGGGATAAAGGTTTTGTATGAATGAATAAAAGCTGAACATTTTAGAGAGGAACTGCAGTCTGATTACATAATTTGTAATAAAAACATCTTTGCCATGCTGAAGCTTCCCTCCAATCCCTTTGCATATTATTTTATATATACTGTGAATCTGTACTTGCCAAATATGCTGCAGAAATCTCCCTCGACTAAGTCTGGCTGCATCCATTTCAACTGGGCAGCTGAAGCTGCTGCCTGTTCACTTCCTGGATTTACACAGTGGCACGCCTCAATCTTCAATTGGCCCTCTTATGACTCATCACCCCTCCCTGGCAAACTCTCGCGAGAGTGAGGGAGAGCTTTGCATGATATCATCATAAGCCTAGGCTTCCCCCCCCCCCCCCAGACAAACAGGAAGTGGACTATATAAGGTACTAGGGGTGCAACGGATTGTCACCGATCCGTGATCCGAACGGGTCACCCCGTTCGGATCGGCACACCATGCGATCCGCGGAGCCTCGGCCGTAGGAAAGTCCCCGGCTTAGGCCTAGCTCCGGATTGGCGGCCATCTTGCTCCACCCCCGTGTGCTTGTCAGAGCACAGCGTGACACGCCTCAGCGCGCTCACTACAGACCCGGAACTGCCTGCAGACATGTGGAGACAGCATCGGTGAGCTCTGCACCTGCAGGTAGGAGCTACACCATCACCTGGGGAGCATGTCTGTACACCAGGGTGGAGGGGGGGTGGATAGTGATTAGGTGGATGTAACAAGATTTGTCTTTTTTTTTTTTTTTTTTTTTTGCTGATCCGAAAATGATCCGATCCGTGACTCCTGAGCCGAGGATCGATCCGATCCGTGATTTTTTTTTTGATCCGTTGCACCCCTATAAGGTACCATATTTGCCGGTGTATAAGATGACCCCCTAATTTTACAGTTTGTTTTATTTTTTAAGATTTTTTTTTTTGCCTGTACTCACCATATAAGACGACCCCCCCCCCCCCCCTCTTCCGAGGCTTCAGACGCTTCATATTTCTTCCTTCTGGAGCCATATTCTTCTTCCTCCTTGCTGAAGTCAATCACAGGGAGCGATGTATTCTATTAATGAATACAAAGCCTGCTTGGATTGGCAGAGGCTGTAACATTATCAGCCCACGCCTCTCTGACTCTTAAAGCCAATCCGAGCAGGCTACTGTACGTAGCCTGCTCGGATTGGCAGAGGTTGTCACTCCAATTTGAGCAGGCTCTGTATTCGTTTGAATACATCGCTCACCGGGATTGGCTAAGCATATATACTGTATGTAACCAAAGCTACATACAGTATTACCGCACATCCAGCAGGCATCCGAGCAGCTGACCCAGCGTATAAGGCGACCCCTGCTTTTTGGCTATTTTTTAAGTGTAAAAGGTAGTCTTATACACCAGCAAATACAGTATTTTCTGGCAGATTTTTTTTCCAAAGTTAAAACAACAAAAGGCAGAAGATTTTAATAGATGGAAAGATGAAAAATTACTGAAGTTCCGCTTTAAAGGATCAGTAAAGGAAAAAAAAATGTAATGCTAAATAAATGTCCTCCATGTCCGTTTTTGCTTAGAAGTTGCTGTAATCCCTTGCTGAACTCCACACATTTCTTGCTTTATTGGCTCCTTAAGAAAAAACTCATGGTAGCTTTTCATTGTGGTCCATGATCAAGAAGATGTGATTACTATGTGTCTAAAACTCCTCAGAACCAATCGGATTCATTTTAAAAACAAACACTGCCCTGTGTTTGTTTTTGTTCTGTGTGTCTCTGTACAAACTGAAACTAGTCTAAAAACAAAACTAAACTGCAGGCACATTATATGATTGAGTTTTTTTATCTATTTTTAATCATTTTTAAAAGGAATCAAATCAGTTAACTATTATGTCTCTATACCCTGTAAATGGTAATTTCAGCAAAAAATTTTTTTTCCATTAAAGTGGATGGCCCCTTAAAAAAAAAAAATATTAAAAGCCAGCAGCTACAAATACTGCAGCTGCTGACTTAATATTAGGACACTTACCTGTCCTGGAGTCCAGCGGCGTCCACAGCAGAGGACGAGCTTTCGCTCGTCTCTCTGCTGCTCCCCCCTCCATCCACGGTGAGGGAGCCAGGAAGTGAAGCGCTCCGGCTTCACTGCCCGGTTCCCTACGGCGCATGCGCGAGTCGCGCTGCGCCCGCTGATTGGCTCCCACTGTGTGCTGGGAGCCGAGAGTTCCCAGCACACAACGGGAAAAACCCATCCTTTGCCCGAGACTGCGGGCCGGAAGTGGGTGCAAATACCTGTCTTAGACAGGTATCTGCACCCCCCCTCCCCCTGAAGGGGGGGTGGGTTCCGATCAGCGGAACTTCACTTTAGGGTGGAGATCTGCTTTAAGCTCCCATGCCTGTGTTAAATGGTTTGCCTCATCCATATAAACTGACATATTCTACTAGAGCGTTTGTGCTTTTTAAAAAAACAGACTTGCTGGCTGGATGACCAGATGAAAACGGAAGAAAGGAAGCCTAAAAAATAAAACGCAGCCACCATATCGAAGAATTGGGAAGCTGCAATAAAATTGTTTGCTTTTGGGTTTAATACCACTATAAACTATGCAACTACAAAGCTCATGCTCACTGCTAATTGGATAGCTCTAGCCTTGAGTCATACATGGTATGTCAGACTTATACTGTTTCCACAAAGTATGGGTTCTTCTCTACGGCATGATGGCAGGGAACAAAAGGGTGGGATTTTTATTTCGCCTTATCCATTTGCCGACAGCAACCTGTTCAATTACTGTGACAGTGCGGGCCATATGTGTTCTTCGGCTTTTCCGGGTAGTGGGTGCGTGCCCCATGCAGTGATTCGTCTCAGCACATCCCTATCACTGGATCCTGGCCATACTGCGGGCACCTGGCAATCTGCTCTAAGCATCACAGAACATAGCTCCGAGTGTAAACCCAGAGCTGTGTTCAGTGACCAGGGATTTGGTTAATAAAAGCGGTGCACTTATTAGGCAGATATTTAACCCCTTGATTGTCCTAGATGTTAACCCCATCCTGGTCAGTGTCAGTAACTGTATATTGGCACTGATCACTAATAATGTCACTCGTGATGTCAGTGGCAGATTGCCCACCGTTACTAGTATTAACAAAAAATAAATAAAAAAATTACAGTATGTAGCTCCTAGTTTGTAGACGCGAATAGCAGACGACCACTGCCTTGCTAAAGAAGCTGAGGGTAAAGTTGATGGACTGTCCAAACATGACTCCAAACCTAAACCCTGTTAAGCATTTGTGGATCAACGCAAGGTCTCAAACATCCACTGGGTCTATTATGGAGGCGTGGAAGAGGACTCAGTGCCAACCTGTTAAGCTCTGGTGAGCTCCATGCCCAAGAGGGTTAAGTCGGTGCTGGAAAATAATGGTGGCCACACAAAATAGTGACACTTTGGGCCCAATTTGGACATTTTCACTTAGGGGCTAAACTCACTTTTCTTGCCAGCGGTTTACACATTAATGACTATGTGAGTTATTTTGAGGGGACTCCAAATTTACACTGTTATACAAGCTCTACACTCGCTACCCAGACCTTCACTCCTTTTCTCTCTCACAAGGGGGCTTGGCGGTGAAGTTCCTCTTTAGTCTCTAATTACAACGGGACATTTTGGATGAGGCACTGATGTGGACGAGAAGGCCTGCCTTGCAGTAGAGCTGCACGCTTCTGGCCAAAATGAGAATCACGATTTTTTTGCTTAAAATGAAGATCGCGTTTCTCACGACGTAAAATCTTTTACATTTATACAAAAAAAATGGGCTAACTTTACTGGCTTTTTTTTTTTTTTTTTTTTTATTCAATAAAGTAATTTTTTCCAAAAAAAAATGCATTTAAAAAGACTGCTGCGCAAATACAGTGCAACATAAAATATTGCAACAACTGCCATTTTATTCTCTAGGGTATTTACTAAAAACTTATATAATCTTTGGGGGTTCTAAGTAATTTTCTAGCAAAAAAATGATTTTAACTTGAAAAGAGCTGTCAGAAAAAGGTTTGGTGTTTAAGTGGTTAAAAATTCCTAATTTACATACATAAGAAGTTTATTCCTTTGTAGAGATGCAATGTTTTCGAAACTTGGCACGCTGCCCAGACTGACTTTTGGCTGAGAGCAGACAGGAAATTCTTTTCATGTCAAAGATCGTGAAAGGATTCTTGACGATTACGGTAATCGTGCAGCTCTACCTTGCAGTCACCACTCTAATTCATTACAAAGGTGTTTTGCCTGGTTGAGGTCAGGACTCTGTGCAGGCCAGTCAAGTTCCTCCACCCCAAACTCACTCATCCATGTCTTTATGGACCTTGTTTGTGCATTTAAAGTTTATGTGCATGTAAAGGCAGGCTTCCCAATACTTTTGACAATATAGTGTATCTTTTGGTGATGAGGCCAAATAATTAAATTTTAGTCTCATCTGATCAGAACCCTTTTCCATGGGGGCCTCAAAATCTTCAAGGTGCGTTTTTTGGCAAAGCTCAGTCATGACTGCATGTGGCCTTTCTTGAAGAGTGAAAATCTTCTGCCCTCTGGCAGAAAGTTGTCAATGGGGAGGTTTACCTTCCAACATGACAATGACCACACAGTGGTTGAAGGAGAAAAACGTGAATGTTCTTGCATGGCAAACGGTCCGTCGGACCATTCTGATCGTGTGTACGTGGCCTTCGATGCGACATTGTATTGTTAGGATGTTTGACTTTGTCTGTTTCATACAACCCATATGTTTTTAGCCTTCGCTCCTTTTTCGGGAAGTGCAACTTGGGGATCTACTTCCTAGAATTTAAAATTCCACAAAACTGGGTGCAAAGGGAGGCAGGAGTTCTTACTGGGCCTGAGACTTTTTCTCACAGTTCAAGGATTTAATCGCAAGCTTGCACTCTTCTAAACATAAAGAATGGAGCATACACTGATCCTAATTAAAGCGGAGCTCCACCCTAAAGGGAAGTCCCGCTGATACGAACCCCCCTTCCGGTGTCACATTTGACACCTTTCAGGGGGAGGGGGGTGCAGATACCTGTCTAAAGACGGGCATCTGCACCCACTTCCGGCCACACGTCTCGGGCAAAAGACGGGTTTTTTCTGACATCCCGTCGTCCCCCCGAACCCCGTCCCCCGTTGTGTGCTGGAAACACTCGGCTCCCAGCACACAGCGGGAGCCAATGGGCGGGCGCAGCTCGACTCGCGCATGCGCCATAGGGAACCGGGCAGTGAAGCCAGAGTGCCTCACTTCCTGGTTCCCTCACCGTGGGGGGAGCAGCAGGGTGACGAGCGATCGCTCGTCCTCTGCTGTGGACGCCGCTGGACTCCAGGACAGGTAAGTGTCCTAATATTAAAAGTCAGCAGCTGCAGTATTTGGAGCTGCTGGCTATTAATATTTTTTTTTGAGCGGACATCCGCTTTAACAAAAGAGGAGACGGCACGCGCCCCCCCCCCTTTTTAATTGGGAGCGATCAGATCTGTGCTCTGCCCTGCCTGTGGCAAGCGGCACGGAGAGCTGGAGCTTTTATGCATTATTATGGCGTGGGAAGCTTGGCCAATTATCCAGGCGGTCTCTATACAAGACAGTATGTCTAAACTGGAGCTGTGGGGAAACAAGTAGCATATCCGAATATGCTGAAAAAGCAAGCTGTTCTCTGGTGAGTTCTGCTATCAAGAATATTTAATATTTAGGGTTGACCACTTTCCCCGAGGGTACTTACCTCCTGGGTCTCCTCGGTGCTCACTGTGCATGCTTACACTGGCTGAGGTTGAACGTATTGAAAGCTTTACTGTGACTTGATAACGGCACTGTGTAGATTAAGGAAAATAATATGGTATGCCAGAAGGGAGAAGGGTTAGAACAACAGAAGTAAGGAGATGCCTGGAACCAGAAGTTGAAAGGAGAATGTGGTGCTGGCGCTGCTCTTGCCTAGTGAACCAGTTTCCAGAAACTTGATAAGCCATCCATACCTCAGCTGCCTAGCAGATGCTGCCCAAGGCACAGGAAAAAGTTTTAATGAAGCGGTTAGAAACCATATGTTGGGTCTCGATAGACCTCCCTCACCTCATAATGGCATTATCTGATCCTGTCCAGCTAAATGAGAAAGTAGGGTTGTCCCGATACCACTTTTTTAGGACCGAGTACAAGTACCGATATTTTTTTTTTTCGTGTAATCGCCGATATCGAATACCGATCCTTTTTTTAAATGTCATGTGACAGTTTTCAAACCACAATACAGACTAAGGAAATTTTATTTAGAATTATGAAGAACTCTAACTCAAGACATTATAAAAGAATAAAAATGAGTAAAAATTTATAAAAATGTTTTATTTGTTTGTCACGCAGTAGTAAAAAACTCAAAGAATTTTCACAGAACATGTTGATAAATACAAAAAAAAGTATTCTATTTAGGTATCGGGAGCATTTGCGCAAGTACAAGTACTCCCGCAAATACTCGGTATCGGTCCCGATACTAGTATCGGTATCTAGACAACCCTATGAGAAAGCTTTGAAAATGTGGGGCAGAGCAGATAAACTCTCTGGTGTGGGATTCTCCCATGTATTTGTAAAAAGAAAAGGTAAAATAACATAAGATACCATGTGTATATTTATTTTATTGGGGCTATAGTGGTGTTGCACACGTTTTTGCCATGCTGATCAGCTTTTCACTAAAGGATAGGTTTACCTTTTCTGAACATGTTATCAGTATTTAGGGTGTAACATGTTGAGCAACCTCCCCCCCCCCCCTTTCCGATGACAGCGGGGGGATACTCTCCCCACACCCGCTGTCATATTCTGAAAATAGCATGGCTTAGTATGCAGGGCTTTCTCCGCACAGCCGCATAATTCTTTTTACATGAATCTGTGATTGAAAGAATCACCCCAGAAGACTGCTTTGTCGTTAAATGGGCTACGAGCATGCTTGTTGTCATTCACGCTCCCTCCAGCTTATAATCTGATATCCCGTATAGAGGTAAGGGCTGAAAGCTGGAGAATGAGTGAGTGTGCCAAAGCTTGTGACTGCACTTCCCATATATTAGTGTCTGTATGTATGTGTATATAATTATTAAAATATATATATATATATATATATATATATATATATATATATATATATATATATATATATATATATATATATATATATATATATATATGTAAGATCAACTTTAGCCTTAAAGATAGCCTTTTTTTTTTTTTTTTTTTTCTTTAAACCTTCTAAAAAATAAATAAAAAAAATTGTCACCTGAATGTTTTTATTCTGTTGGTGCTAGAGATGCACCCCAAATATCGGGGGCTGGAAATTGTGTTTTCGCCATTCTGCAGATAAAGGAAAAGGTGCCAAAAACGCTTTTTATAGTGTGTTTTTTTTCATAGATCATGTGACTCAGAAACCACATCAAAACCATAACGTAGATGAGTTATTGATGCGTTCTGAATGCATTTCAATGGGAAAGTACATTTTTGGTGTGTTAAAAAACCCAAAACGTAATTGTGCAGCTCTAATGTTGGGATATGCCTGACCGGCAGCTCGCTCAGCCTATTGGCAAGTCACTGAGAGACTGACCCAGTCACTTCCACCCACTCCACAGTCCAGAGCTCCAGTGAGTGCTGGAGGGGCAGAGGAGAGAGCGATAGACTGATAGTCACCGCTCTGTATTGGAGTGCGCCAGAGAACTGTACCATCACTGGTCTTTGATTACTCAGTTCTTGTCGAGTTGGCAGGGGACAGCTGCAGCTGCGGATCGATGCATCCAACCAGCTGAGTATTAATGTTTATTATTTTGAAATCCCACGCTTCTCTTTTAAAGGAACTTGCGCATGCATTACAGATATTTTAAATACTTTCCGAGGCATTTTTTACATGCATACATTTATTTTTAAGATAAGGACGGGTGCAGCTTATACTTTGTAGATAGTTGTGCGCAATGATTCTATTTGTAGAATTAAGCATGTGTTGCTAATATTCTTCCAACTGTGCGCTAGATTTTTCTAAAATGACGTGGCTGTAAAACTATGTAAGCAATAGTGATCTGTTCTAGGAATATTTGTTTGCATGATCTGTATTCTGTGGAAAAACATTTCTCCCAACATCTGTTAGTTTTGAGTGTTAAATGTGTTTTTTTTTTTTTTTTAAAGGTGATTTGAAAGAGAAAGTCAAAATTAAAGATAAAGAGAAGCAGAAAAAGAAACATAAATTAATGAATGAAGCGAAAAAGGAAAACGGCGAGGTGAAAATCCTGCAGAAAGGTACATGCCATTAAGCTCTTTTTGTAGTTGAGCTTTTGTGGTGGACGTTTTACAGACCTGTCATTTTAGGGACTGACAATAACCAGTTTCCATGACAACTGAGCATGTCTGTCTGGCAAATGCGGGTTGTGCTTGTATGTGTAAAGTAAAAAATGTCATGCTGACAGGCCATATTTCTTAATTTTGTACTTTTATTCATATATAGTCCAATTAATAGTGGTGTAGGTTTTCCATTGACCAAAAAAAAAAAAAAAAAAAAAAGTAAATTTTTTTTTTTCAGCCAAAATACTAGAAAAAAAAATGTAGGAGGAAAGTGTGCCATTTGTTAAGTAGGCGGAAATTACACATTTAGATGTCTGGAGTATATAATGTATTTGGTGTGTGTGTATATATAATGTATAGCCAAAAGTACGAATTGCATTGTTCAGTGTATATATTTAGCACAGCATACAGTATGTGGTGGTCCAGACTATATTGCATCATAATGTACAGGTTGCAGTGATCTAGTATGGGTTTCACTGTCCATGCAGCATATGCTGTGAGTCCAGGGTTTGAAAACCACGCTTTTCTTCCCTTTTTATTTTCTCTAGGGATGCCGGGGCGGATCACAGCAGTTGTGATTGCTCGATGCTGGCTAATGACCACACTGACCAATCGGAACCTCTATGATCTGTCCTGGTGTTCTAGGGAAAGAGGAGAAAGAATGGTTTAGTGCTGCTGAATCAGGCTTCATGGAAGATGAAACTGATCATTCAGAGCTAAGTGCATTTTTTGTTTCTGAAAATGTGAACTAACCCATGGTTTGACAAATTTGCTTGGAATCTAGGAGCCAGCTAAAAAAGTTAGGAGCCCTTTACTGTTAAAAAAAAAGTTAGCCAGAAAACGCACCCCGTCCCGACGAGCTTGCGCACAGAAGAGGTCACATACGCGAGTAGCGCCTGCATATGTAAACGGTAGTCAAACCACACGTGAGGTATCGCCGCGATCGTTGGAACGAGAGCAATAATTCTAGCTCTAGTCCTCCTCTGTAACTAACTCAAAACATGTAACATGTAGATTATTTTTTTAAACTCGCCTATGGAGATTTTAAAGGGTAAACGTTTGTCTGCTTTCCACGAGCGGACGCAATTTTGAAGCGTGACATGTTCGGTATCAATTTACTCGGCGTAACATCTTTCACAATATAAAAAAAATGTGATAACTTTACTGTTGTCTTAATTTTTTTTATATAAAAAAGTCCCTCTTTTTTTCCCCCCCAAAAAAAAGTGCGCTTGTAAAGACCGCTGCATAAGTACGGCATGACAGAAAGTATTGCAACGATCACCATTTAATTCTCTAGGGTGTTAGAATAAAAAATATAATGTTTGGGGGTTCTAATTAGAGGAAAGGAGATGGCAGTGAAAATTGTGAAAAATGTAACATTAGAACAGCTGTTTAACTTGTAATGCCAATGGCCACCGCCAGATGGCGCCAGCTCACATATGGAAGAGCTTGGGACTTCACAAGGCCGCAAAGCCACGGCCTCAATTACCGTCCGCCGCGGGCGCCAGGTCACAATTTCTTGTTGCAATTGCAACCTGGCGTCAGGATTTTGTCGACCCCTGAACTAACCATGTAATGTGTGTGTGTGTGTGTGTGTGTGTGTGTGTGTGTGTGTGTTTTTTTTTTTCCCAAGCCAAAATCTTATTTTTTTATTAATGCAGTAGGTGGTGGGTAACGATTAATACTGTGGGGTAGATATTTGCCAGCACACAAAGGATCGGTACAAAGTGGCATCCAAATGGGTAGTTTATTGCATGATCACAAGAAAAGTGCAACATTTTGGAATCATGCAGCACCCCTTCGTCAGGCATTGACATGCTTGACGAAGGGGTCCTGCGTGACTCCGAAACGTTGCACTTTTCTTGTGTTGTAATCATGCAATAAACTACCTGTTTGGACGCCACTTTGTGCCGATCCTTGGGTGTGCTGGCAAATATCTACCTTGTGACTTGAACCAGTATCCAACTGGTTGTTGCTACAGCACTCTATTTCTGAGAGCTTCTAGCATGAAAGTGTGCGATGGGAATATGAAACATTACTTGGGATTAATACTGTCACGCTTCACAATAAATGTGGGGGCGCTGTTAGAGAAATTTACAAATCTCCTATTATGCTGAGCGCTCCAAGCCCAAGTGAGGAGCATCTCTTTATAATCCATGGAAAGCAGAAACCTGGCTGGCTCTAAACCTTCCTAATTGTTGGCTGGACATGCTGTACACTTTTAGGCAGTTAGCATAGATATGAGCGTGTGTAAACTGTTGCTTCTCTCTTATCTTGGTGGAAAAAGTAAATCTGAGACAAAACATTTTTTTTTTTCAGCCAAGCCATGCAAATTTAATTGGGGTTATTTAAAATTAAATAGGATCTGTCTTTACTGCCAAATATCAAGGCATTGTGTTCTCTGGGTCATTGTGGAAGTCTTTCAGAAAAGTCATTGAGATTTTTGGGATAAATATACACTTGCCCTTTTTTTGCAAGTAAGGGCACGTTATTTTTTTTTTTTTTTATGGGGGGAAAAAATCTAAAAACCAGGACGACAAGCACTTGGATATGTTTTGTACATTGCGTCTTGCATGCAGTTATTACTCTGAACAATTTTCTTTGGAATCTATAGTTGGCTTTTGATTTTGTGTATGCTAGTTGCGTACGCTTTGTTCACGGCTGTGGGATACAAGGTCACGTTAGTTGTTAGACTGGTTCTGTTTCACGTTGTGCAGAGGTGTTTTAGTTTACTATCGTGCAAAGATTATTTTTGTGTGACTGCGCAGCTCTTTGTCTGAATAGTGCAGAATGTTTGAAGTGGCTTCAATAGACTGGGTTTAAAAATCCGTGAATCTGATTTAGTTTCTTATTTAAAATACATGTTGTTATGCTGTGTTTTTTCTTTTAACCTTTTAGGTATAAATGGGCAATGCACAGTATCTCACGATAGCAAGAACATCCCTCACATTTTTGTAAATAGGTTTTCATGTGACAACACTGAAGATATTGCACTTTGCTGCATTGTAAAGTAGTGAGTGTACAGCTTGTATAACAGTGTAAATTTACTGTCCCCTCAAAATAACTCTGCACACATACATTAAAGCGGAGGTTCACCCTAAATATAAGCCCTCCCATGTGATCCAGCATACTGGCGTCAGCGCCAGTATGCTGTTTTTTTCTTTTTAAATCCATGTACTTACTGTATTATGCAGAATTTTATTCTTTTTACCCCGCGGTGGACGGCGCCAGTATAGCGCGTCACATCTTACGAAAGTACCCGAAAAGGACTCGGGTAATCTCGGCGAAAATGCGGCGCCTGCGCACAGACCTAGGAGCTGACTGCGCAGGCGCCGTATTTCTCTGAGTCCTATTTCGGCGTTTTTCGGAGGGCGTGACGCGCCGTAGGACTCGGAGAAATACGGCGCCTGCGCAGTCAGCTCCTAGGTCTGTGCGCAGGCGCCGCATTTTCGCCGAGATTACCCGAGTCCTTTTCGGGTACTTTCGTAAGATGTGACGCGCTATACTGGCGCCGTCCACCGCGGGGTAAAAAGAATAAAATTCTGCATAATACAGTAAGTACATGGATTTAAAAAAAAAAAACAGCATACTGGCGCTGACGCCAGTATGCTGGATCACATGGGAGGGCTTATATTTAGGGTGAACCTCCGCTTTAAGGTCTAAACCACTGGCAACAAAAGTGAGTACATCTCTAAGGAAAATGTCCAAATTGGACCTAAACTGTCAAAATTGTGTGGCCACCATTATTTTCCAGGGTTACTCTTGGGCATGGAATTCACCAGAGCTTCACAGGTTGCCACTGGAGTCCTCTTCCACTCCTCCATGACAGACCTGGTGGATGTTGGAGACCTTGCGCTCCTCCACCTTTCAATTGAGAATGCCCCACAGATTCTCAATATGGTTAAGGTCTTGGCTTGTGTGTTTTTTTTTTTTTTTTTTTATAAAGCCCATAAACTGCACTCTATGTTGGCCTATGTTTTTTCCTGGACACATGGAAGTTTTTTTTTTTTTTTTTAGTGTTAATGAGCAGTGGAGTTTATGGGCTTTTTCCTGAACGCCAGAAATATGCATTCAAGTGCCATTTTTTGTCGGGGAAAAATGCTAAAAAACGCAAAATGGCGAAAAACGCGCAAACGCTGCTCGACAGCGTTTTTAGCATTTTTAATCCATTAAGGGGGGGGGGGGGAGCTACACTGAAAAAACGCTATTGCGAAAATGCTAAAAAAACGTTGAAAGGCTCCCTGCAAAGCTACTGCCGTTTTTTTTTTTGGGCTTCCATTGTGCATGGAGCCTTACCCTCAGCTTCTTTAGCAAGGCAGTGGTCGTCTTGGAGGTGTTTTTGGGGTCATTTATCATGTTGGCCTACTACCCTGCGGCCCAGTCAAAGGGAGGGGGATCATGCTCTGCTTCAGCATGTCACAGTACGTGTTGGCATTCATGGTTCCCTCAAACTGTAGCTCTTCAGTGCTGGCAGCACTCATGCAGCCCTAGACCATGACCCTTCCACCACCATGCTTGACTGTAGGCAAGACACACTTGTCTTTGTACTCCTCACCTGATTGCCGCTGCACGCGCTTGACACCATCTGAACCAAATAAGTTTATCTTGGTCTCATCAGACCACAGGATATGGTTGCCATATCCTGAAGACAAGCAGACCTTTAGTCTGCTTGTCTTCAGAAAACTGTTTGCAGGCTTTCTTGGGCATCATCTTTAGAAAAGGCTTCCTTCTGGGGTGACAGCCATGCAGACCAATTTGATGCAGTGTGTAATGTATGGTTCTGAGCACTGACAGGCTGACCCCCACCCCTTCAACCTCTGCAGCAATGCTAGCAGCACTTGTACATCTATTTCCCAAAGACAACCTTTAGATATGACGCTGATCACGTGCACTCAACACCTTTGGTCGACCATAGCGAGGCCTGTTCTGAATGGAACCTGTCCTGTTTAAATGCTATATGGTCTTGGCCACTGTGCTGCAGCTCCGTTTCAGGGTCTTGGCAATCTTCTTGTAGCCTAGGCCATCTTTATGTAGCGCAACAATTCTTTCTTTATTTTTTATTTTTTAGAACTTCAGAGAGTTCTTTGCCAGGAGGTGCCATGTTGAACTTCCAATGACCAGTGTGAGAGCGATGACACTAAATTTAACACCCCCTACTCCCCATTTAGACCTTGGAGTAATTGAACACTAAAGACTAACTTTAACACCGTCAAGTCACATGACAGCGGAGGGAAAATGTCTAATTGGACCCAATTTGGACATTTTCACTTAGGGGTGTACTCACTGTTGCCAGTGGTTTAGACATTAATCGCTGTGTGAGTTATTTTGAGGGGACAGCAAATTTACTAATTAAATCTCTCCTCTCTCCCGATTAAGTTTTGTCTTGCTCCCACCTTAAGGCCTCGTGCATGCAGGACGTTCAAAGTAAAATAGAAAAATAGCTGCAAAGCCTGTACTGACGCCAGGAAAAAGCAGCTGTAAAACGCGCTTTTTTTTTTTTAACCACTTAAGACCCGGTCCTTTAGGCAGCTAAAGGACCTGGCCAGTTTTTGCAATTCGGCAGTGTGCCGCTTTAACTGACAATTGTGCGGTCGTGCGCGGTGGCTCCCAAACAAAATTGGAGTGCTTTTTTTTAATTTTTTAATTTATTTATTTTTTTCACAAATGGAGCAGTCTTTTGGTGTTCATTTTTGTTTATAGCGCAAAAAAAAAAAGAGCGACAATTTTGAAAAAAATGCAATATTTTTTTTGCTTTTTGCTATAATATCCCCCAAAAATAATTTTTTATTTCTTTCCTCAGTTTAGGCCGATACGCATTCTTCTACCTATTTTTGGTAAAAAAAAATCACAATAAGCGTTTATCGATTGGTTTGCGCAAAATGTATAGCGTCTACAAAATGAAGGATAGGTTTATTGCTTATTTTTATTTTTGACTGCGACATTATGGCGGAACAGTGCAGTTTGGGAGTTAACCACAAGTTCTAACTAGGGGGGTGTGGCTGTAGGTGTGACGTCATTGATTGTGTTTCCCTATATAAGGGAACACACGATCAATGACAGCGCCACACGGAAGAACGGGGAAGCTGTGTTTACACACAGCTCTCCCCGTTCTTCAGCTCAGGGAACCGATCGCTGGACTCCAGTGGCGATTGGGTCCCGGAGCTTCAGACCGGACCTGGTCACGTGCACGTGCGACCCCCACGGCTGGGCATAAAGGGCCACGTACAGGTACATGGATGTGCCCAGCCTTGCCATTCTGCCGACGTATATCGGCGTGAAGGGGTCCTTAAAGCGGATGTCCGCTCAAAAAAAAATATTAAAAGCCAGCAACTACAAATACTGCAGCTGCTGACTTTTTTTAATAATAGAACACTTGCCTGTCCTGGATTCCAGCGCCGTCTGCAGGAGAGGACGAGCGATCGCTCGTCACTCTGCTGCTACCCCCGGCATCCACGGTGAGGGAACCAGGAAGTGAAGCGCTCCGGCTTCACTGCCCGGTTCCCTACGGCACATGCGCAAGTCGTGCTGCGCCCGCCGATTGGCTCCCGCTATGTGCTGGGAGCCGAGTGTTCCCAGCACACAACGGGGAGGCGACGGGAGGTGACGACATGCCTGCATTCTGCCCGAGAATGCTGGGCCGGAAGTGGGTGAAAAATATCTGTCTTTAGACAGGTATCTGCACCCCCTCCCCCCTGAAAGGTGTCAAATGTGACAACGGAGGGGGGGGGGGGGGTTCCGATCAGCGTGAGTTCCACTTTAGGGTGGAGTTCCGCTTTAAGTGGTTAAAAAGTGTTTTGCATTGGCATTAACTGCCACGTTAGTGTTTTAGCAGCGTATCTCTGTCCTCTTGTATTTTCCACTCCGAAATCCCATTTTTACTGTTTAAAAACGCTTGACGCTGTACACAGCATTAACTCGCATTTAGCTGCATCAGTCATTTTTACAGCTGTAACATAAGACCCAAGACTCATGCACACTGGACGTTAAAATAACGCTATAAAAAGTTTAGAGCATTTTTACAGCTGAAAATCTCCTCTCAAAACTAGAGCTGGGTGATTTTTTATTTTATTTTTTTATGGACACCACAGCATCTGGCTTCGCGGACTAGGCTAAAGCCGTGGCCTCGCCTAAAAAAAAAAAAAAAAATCCTGCCTGCAGCTCCCCCAGGAATGGTGCGGTGTCCTGGGGGGAAAAAACGGTGAACAAATCTTTTTTTTTTTTTTAAACATGAATCGATTTGACTTTAAATCGAGTTGGTGGGATTTTTTCCCCAGTCCTACTCGGAACCCACTAGTTTTGTTTTTTAAAGCCAAAATAACGCCCCAGCTAAAAACTGCTGTTAACAGTCTATGTATGCATGAACACATTGGATAACATGATGGGGAGTTTGTTGACTGTAGAAAAATACATCTGAAGCCAAAAACGGCTGCTGTAAAAATTGGCCAAAAACGCCTTGTGTTCATGAGGCCTAATGTGTGCAGCTGCTGTCAATGGAGTGGAAACCTTTTTATACGGTTCTGCCTAAACCTCAGTTCATGTTTACACTTGTATCCTGTTTTGATCGAAAAGGTTTTGCAGTGGGTAACTCTTTTCTCTCCTGTGTTAATGTATGCACAGTTACATCTAGGGCCGAAACAACTAATCGATTAATCGTCAACTAATCGATTATGAAAATTGTAATCGATTAATCGGCCAGTAACATAATGGGGTTAAAAAAACTAAAATGAGCCTTTTATAGCACAAAAAAGCAAATCATTACTGTAAACATTACTTTCACTGTCCCACAGTAAAAAAAATGAACCCCTTACAGTTGCGATTATTTGCTCTTTTTTGTACTTTTTTTTTTTTTTTTTTTTTTTTTTTTAACCCCATTATGTTACTAAACATCTCGCGCCTGGGGTCACACCTCTGTATTTTGGTGTTTTGCAGAAATACACTACAGTGCATTTACATGTTTTCCTACGGGACACGTTCACATCCAGGATTTTTTTTCGGCTGCTGTGTATTTGGAAAGGTCAAGAAATTTTTAAAGCAAAACTGTGCTATTTTGTTAATTTTTTTGGTTCAATATACCGTACTTCAATGGAGAAGCTGCAGAAAAGAATGTAATGTGTTTTGTAATCTGCCCAGCAACAAATTGGCCCAAAAAAATATGTAAAAATGCATTTTGTTTTTTTTAAGGCTATTATCCAAATAATCGAAACAATGATCGGCCAACTAATCGATTATGAAAATAATCGTTAGTTGCAGCCCTAGTTACATCATTTTATATATCCTTTATTCTGTCCAGAAAATTATTAAAATATTATCAAAGTGGTGAGGGACTTTATTTTTTATTTTTTTTTACACATGTGGGCCTCATCGTTTAATTTAATTTTTTCATGGTTTTTGTTTTAAAGTCTTTTATTGCATTTCTTTGTAATACAGCAATTGTTGCTTGTGTGGCATAATCTTGCAGAAGCCAAATGCTTCTGTTGCCTGTGGAAAGAGGTCAGTATTTTCAGCACTGTGCTCTGCAGCATGACAAACCCCTAGAGGAAACTGCATGGCTAATGCATTTTATTACATAAAATTAGGTCATATACGTACGGTACCTTCTAACATCACAGTAAGATCTGAAACCTGTTTTTACTATTATATAAACACAATCTGGCATGCCACCAGTGTACCTAAAGTGGAACAAGGAGCACATAACAGGCATCTACAGGTACTGGCATGTCTCCTGCAAAAGCTAGTTACTGTCAGGCTCACCCTCTGGTTTAATTACTTTTAAAGCTGAACTATGGAAAACTAAAAAGGCGCTTTGCAGGCGCTATAACGCTAAAAATAGCGCCCTGAAAGAGACGTTGCTCTCTCTCCAGTGTAAAAACCCAGAGGGCTAGCAGGAGAGTAAAAGTCCTGCTAGCCACATCTCTGGAGCGGTGAAGGAGCTCCTGCCCATTGAAATGAATGGGTGCCGTGGCTATACCACCTGCAGCAGTGGTTTTAACCCTTTGTTGGCCGCTAGCGGGGATAAAAGCGCCCCGCTAGCGGCAGAAGCGCGCCGTAAAATTGGCGGTAAAGCGTCGCTTTACCGTAGACGCACCCACCGCCCCAGTGTGAAAGGGGCCTAAGGGACCATGTAAGATGTTCGGCTTTGCTTTAAGGACTAGCCATACACAAAGGAAAACATTCCTTGCATGTGTGGATGGCAGACCTGGGGTGCGGTTTTTATTTTTTTTAAATAAAATTATTGCACAGTTGTATAATATGTAGGGCTGACGCTAACAATTATTTTCATAAACGATTAGTTGGTAGATTTATTGTGTTGATTAATCAGATTAAAAAGTGGTGTATAATGTAGTTCTAGTCTTAAATATCTAAACGCTGTGGTAAGTATGAATCTGCTATATGTTTGGAGAACAAAATACCTACCGTATTTTTCGCTCTATAAGACGCACTTTTTTCCTCCTAAAATATGAGGAGAAATACCTGTGCGTCTTATAGAGTGAATACTAACAAAAACCCCGCCCGTTGTCGCCGCTGCTGCCGCCACCATCTCCCTACACAGGGCGGCCGTCTCCCTCGAGCGCTGGGCGATCTTATGTCACTCACAGTAAAAAGAAAACTGAGCAGCCCCAGTGGCCGAATGGAGTACTGCCGCTCGGGCTGCTCTGTCTTTTGAGTGACAGATGGACAGGCGACTGTGATGACGTCCTTGCCAGTCGCCAGGCACAGAACATGCTGCATTTAATGAACACAGAACAGGCTGCTTTTTATGGACACAGGTAAGGATGCAAGTCAGGCTGCATTTAATGGGCACAAGTCAGGCTGCATTTAATGGGCACAAGTCAGGCTGCATTTAATGGGCACAAGTCAGGCTGCATTTAATGGGCACAAGTCAGGCTGCATTTAATTGGCACAAGTCAGGCTGCATTTAATTGGCACAAGTCAGGCTGCATTTAATTGGCACAAGTCAGGCTACATTTAATGGGCACAAGTCAGGCTACATTTAATGGGCACAAATCAGGCTGCATTTAATAGTCACAAGTCAGGCTGCATTTATTGGGCACAAGTCAGGATGCATTTTATGGGACTGGTAAGGCTGCATTTAATGGGCACAGGTAAGGATGCAAGTCAGGCTGCATTTAATGGGCACAAGTCAGGCTGCATTTAATGGGCACAAGTCAGGCTGCATTTAATGGGCACAAGTCAGGCTGCATTTAATGGGCACAAATCAGGCTGCATTTATTGGGCACAAGTCAGGCTGCATTTCATGGGCACTGGTAAATATTTTGGTACAGAATTCTTTTTTTTCTTGTTTTCCTCCTCTAAAACCAAAGTGCGTCTTATGGTCAGTGCGTCTTATGGAGCGAAAAATACGGTAATCCACTTTGAGAATAACAGAAGAGATATGTATACTGATAGATGTTGAGTCTGATACATCAGAATCTGAGATCAAAATTGTAATCTAAATAAAAAAAATTAAAACCATTGTTTTTTTAACTTTTTTTTTTTTTTTTTTTTTACAATTTGTTTTGCAATCCTTCTTTTTTTTTTTTAAAGGGGGGGGGGGTGGACAGTGTCAGTGTCAGTGTGGGTGTGTGTGTGTATATGTATGTGTGTATGTATGTATGTATATATATTTTTTTCATTTTCAGCCCTGTTGGGGGGGGGGGGGGGGCTTTGGTGAGATATCTGGGGTCTTAATAGACCCCTTACATCTCCCCTTTGAGACATGGAAAGGGACTGAGGACATAGATTCCCCAATCCCTTTCTCTGCAGCCTCAGCTGCACTGAAGGTGAATGGACAGGAGACAGAGGCTTCTCTCCATTCATAAACTGAAGCATCGTATACACAGGTTACGATGTTTGTTATGTGAATGGACAGAAAAGGATTTACTGGCTCCTACCTCCTACCAGATTTACTGGCTCCTACCTGATTTACTGGCTCCTACCTCTACTCTCCACCCTGACAGATTGCCAACAGAGGGGGGCGGAAAGCAGAATGCAGCAGGGAGGGAAGTGGCTGTTGTGCTTTATTGAAAACTATACAAAGCGATCAGTGCCAAGTATTTTTTTCCCCAAAAATTGCATTGAAAGACCACTGCGCAAATACAGGGTGACCTAAAATATTAGTGATCGCCATTTTATTCTTTAGGGTCTCTGCTAAAAAAAAAAAAAGTAAAAAAGTATGTTTGTGGGTCCATAGTATTTTGAACTTGTTAGCAACAAATGTCAAAAGTGGTTAAACTGCCCTCATCTACAGACCGAAGTTCATTCTTTTGATCTAAAGAACTAAATTGTTACAATATTTTTTTTTTTTTTTTTTCCCCATGTTGTGATAAACTTGGGCTGCCTGGAATTCGGATTGCAAGTATGCCTCGAACTTTCCAGTCCATGGTGATGACTCTGCTTGTAGCATGCAGGGCGTGTGCTCTGGGCACAGTTTTGTGTTTTTTATATGGGGCCACATATATGCAGCCTCTCTGCGTTAAAAGTCCACCCACTGAGAGCCCGCACATATGCGTGTGTGTGTGTGTGGCTGGCCGGAAAAGGTCAACTAGCAAACATGTTATACTTGCCTGCTCTGTGCACTGGTTTTGCACAGAGCAGTCACAGTTCTCCTCTACTGGGGTTTTCCGCTGGAACTTCTGGCTCTTCCTATCTTCAGCGTGCCCCTATAGCAAGCAGCTACCTATGGGGGGTACTAATTTGATCCCCTGCCTCATTGTGTGCTTCTGCTGACACATACAGCGCTCAGCCCTGCGCCCTGCTCCCTCCTCACAGTGATTGACAGCAGCAGGAGGCAATGGCTCCCTCTGCTGCGTCTGAGTCCTGTGAGAAGGGAGAGAGAACTCAGTCCTGCTGCTCTCAAGCACAGCGCTGGATTGACTTTGGGATCAGGTAAGTTTACATGGGGGTATAAACTAATGGGGGTATAAACTAATGGGGGTATAAACTAATGGGGGTATATAATATACACACATGAAAGCCTCCTGCATGTATCCCTACCTTGCAAATGTCACTCCCTTCAGCAGTAGGAGCCCTGTAAAACTCTGAAATCGGTGGGTGGGTCTGTTTGCCGGAGCTCGTGGGCAAAGTCATGATATCACAAGACTCCCCGGCCACCTCTACACTCTCCTACTGTCCTATTCCTGAGTTTTAAGTAACATCCAGTCAAAACTCAGGAAATGTGCCACATGGCTTCAGCATGCCCAATCATGCTGAGGTGTGGAGCAGCCAGTCCTGGAAGAGCTGCAGAAGAAAGGAAGAGTGATGTGATCGTAACATGCTCTCTCTGCTCGTTCATGAGATAAAAAAATCGGTCACAGTAGTGGGGGATGTGGCGACACAAATTTCTCTGTCGTTTTTTTTATCTTGCTGCAAAAAGACAAGAGGGTTGCTCAGAGCGGGATTAACTTTTCATGGCAAGACTGGGCACAGATGAATTGATATTCTCTACTGTACCGGGTGGAAGTCTTCATTAAAAACATATTTTTTTCAGGTTTAAATACACTGTGAGGTAAAAAAAAAAAAGTCTGTCTTTTAAATTAATGACATGTATGGCTGGTCTACTGAGCTGTATGTGTGCTGCACTGTGTATACTGATATGTAAACAAATAATGCATTCTGTATGCAGGCCAACTAATCGATTATGAAAATAGCTCGATTAGTTGTTTCAGTCCTAATTATATGATCGTGTTTTAGATACAAAAATTGCATGCGGCTAAATGGGCAGAGTAAAACGTAAGCCCATGGTTTTCTCTTTCTGAAATGTATAAATGCATTTTTTTTTCTTGGTTTTCTGCTCCCTGTTCACAGTAGAGTAGTGTATTGAATTGCCAATGAGCTGCAAACATATCTTGTTTACTTTCCAGTCCACCCACTCATTGCTCCTGACTGCAGACAATCTTGCCTTAATAGTGTATGTGATCCAGCTTGCTCTGTGCACTGAGGCCTGTCTGGCCACAGATTACAAGCAGAGAGAATTTTTATTTTAATATAGTCTCTCTAGGCATTCCTATCTCTAATTGTATTGGCTTATTCTTCCCAAAATTATTGGGTATGAGTACAAACTTAAAGTGGTTGTGAAGCCACTTTGCAAAGTACATACAATGTCTGTGCTGTATAAAACAATATGCAGATTTCTACCTTATTTCATAGCAACACTCGCGTGACTGCTCGATGCTTCCTTTTCGTGATCTGACAGCTACAGCAGGAAGGGACGACCATTCCCCCGCCGATGTCGGTCGGGAAGAGGAAAGCATCGAGCAGTCACGAGAGCGCCGACGCTGGGGCATAGAATGTTTTCTAACAGAGGGGATTGTATGTACTTTGCACAGTAATTGTAGCAGCAGGAGGGGAGGGTTGGGGACTATCGCCTAGCTGATGGGGAGGGGAAAGGAGGACAGAGGAAAGACAGCGGATGATGGAGTCACGTAAACTGACCATGGTGTCAGGGCTTAGAAGCCATGATAAATCTGTGGTCAATTTACAGGGAGGAGGTCAGAATCGGGCAGGATTAGATGGTTATTTCAGGTGATAGGGCCAAATGGCACAGGATCCATTTTCTTTTCTTTTACAAACGCTGTAATACTGTTGGCTGAATAAAAACTTAGCAGAACTTTTTTTCTGTGTAATTGCTTGCAGTTCAATACCTTTAGCTAGCGTGTTGTCCATTTGTTTTCCCAGTCCAAATTTTCTGAGACCATGGATGTGCATCATTTAAATATTAGGCGTCATTGCCTATGATATCTGTTTTGCAAGACCAGTGGTCGTTATGCAGGGCTTTACAAATTTGCTTGGCAACTGGGAGCCGGCTAAAAAAAGTTGGGAGCCAGGAACGCGCCCCATCCCACAGAGCTCGCATGCAGAAGCGAACGCATACATGAGCAGCGTCCGCATATGAAAACGGTGTTCAAACCACACGTGAGGTAGATTGGTAGAGCAAGAACAATAATTCTAGACCTCCTCTGTAACTCAAAACATGCAACCTGTAGAATTTCTTAAACGTCGCCTATAGAGATTATAAAGGGTAAAAGTTTGATGCCATTCCACGAGCGGACGCAATTTTGAAGTGTGACATGTTGGGTTTCAATTTACTCGGCGTAACATTATCTTTCATGATATAAAAAACATTGGGCTAACTTTACTGTTGTCTTATTTTTTTATTAAAGTGTATTTTTTTTCCCCAAAAAAAGTGCACTTTGTAAGACCGCTGTGCAAATAGTGTGACAGCAAGTATTGCAATGACGCCATTTTATTCTCCAGGGTGTTAGAAAAAAAATTATATATATAATTTTTTGGGGTTCCAATTAGAGGGAAGTGAAAAAACTCATTAAAACTGGAAGAACCGTTTTACTTGTAATGCCAAACGGCATTGTGAAATGTCAAATACCCCAGCTCTGTTGCCCCGGGCGCCAGGTCGATAATTCTAGGCGCAACAGAGAGCTGCAGGTGTCGCATACAGTCTGCCATACAAGTGAAAGTCGGCTGGCTGTATGCGGTCATTTTCGTATAAATGCTGATACACTGAAGCACAAAACTTTACACTCAGCATAATTTCATCCCCTCACTGTGTGCAGGAGACCTTAGAATAGAATGCACATCTTATTGTTTTATCCATCATTTTACCATGCTAATGTGAACGTTTTTTGTTTTTTTTAGATTGTTAAATACGATAAATGTTAAAATCCTTCAATATAAAATGCTAATGTTTAATTTCCTGAAACTGAGAAAATGCTTGTGTAGATTAGCTAAATTGTCTGTTCCTGCCCTGCAATAAGGTAAAGAAATAATTCCGGACGGCTGCACCTAAAAAATCCTTTTATTGAAGCTTCGTATGACAAGTGGTTGACAGATGGAGCAGGGGACAAAGAGGTAGACGCATTTTGCGCAAATATCACCACTTAGTCATTATCTGAGGTAATGATTACGTGCTGATATTTGCTCGAAACGCGTCTACCTCTTTGTCCCCTGCTCCATCTGTCAACCACTTGTCATACGAAGCTTCAATAAAAGGATTTTTGGAAGTGCAGCTGTCCGTAATTATTTCTTCACGTTAAACAGCATGCAAGCTGGGCTAGCACCGTGTGTGTGTGTGTGTGTGTGTGTGTGTGTGTGTGTGTGTGTGTGTGTGTGTGTGTGTGTGTGTTAACCAGAGACTCCCTCACCTGGAGCAGCTTGTCTTGTTTCCTGCGATAAGGTAACTTTAGCTTTTAGGGGAAAATATTTGCCTTGTGAAAAGTAAATGACGGGGTTAAAGCTTCATTTGCAATTTATGGCCTCTTGCACATGGTTTGAGCACCATGAGAAGACTAACAACAAACACCGCCTGTGTCCTCAATGCAGAGTGCTTGATTAGCAAAATCTAGGTCTTTACTTAACCGATGCAGGCAAAAGCCGCATACTGGTATTTTGCTGCCTACTTCTGCATTTAGGGGCACATTCCTGCGTGCCCCCCAGCCAGCTTGAGCTGTGATAGTACACTGCAGGAGCCTGTCGGTAAGTCCTGGCCAATGATTCGTGGCTGGGACCTGCTGATCGCCTGTTTACATTCACAGCCGAGGATGTTGAACACAGAGCTCTGTACACAGGGAGCGATCTGTCTGTTTCTCATCCCTGCGAGGCAGGGATGAGAAACTGAGAGATCATTATTAAATAGCAGCACAATTTACACATTGCACATAGTTAGGCACTTATTTAACCCCTTGATCGCCCTAGAAGTTTACCACTTCCCTGGCAGGGTCATTGGTACTATGATGGTGTATATTTTTATCATTGATCACTGTAATACCGTCACCGATGTCGGTATTACAGTGATCAATGATCAGTGCCAGTGTCTGAGTGTCCGTTGCAATATCAGCGCCATTATAAGTCGTTTTATCGTCGCTATTAGTATAAAAATAAAAAAATGAATTCCAGTGTGTATATTGGACAGATATATAGCACTTTTAAGTACACAATGAGATTTATTTACTAAAGCTGGAAAGCGCAAAATCAGGCTCACTTCTGCATTGAAACCAATGAGCAACTAACCCCAGCTTGTTCAATTAAGCCTGGTAATAAAACCTGGAAGCTCATTGGTTTCTGTGCAGAAGTGAGTCTGATTAGTGTTTGGCTGAAGCCATTTAATATCGAATCAATTTTGTTTACACTTTTTAAGGCCTCATGCACACGAGATGCTGGTAAACGCGTGTTCAGAGGCAGTTGGACAGCTTTTTCAACTGTCCCTGAACATATTCAATGTTATCCTATGTGTCCATGCACAGTTTCTTTTATTGCTGTTTTTAGGCAGTTGCGTTTTAACCTAGTTTTTCCAGAAGCAAAAAAATGGGTTTAGACACAAACGTTTTCGCGTTTCAGACGCTAAACGCGGTACCGGCGTTTTGCCACGATTTTGTTTATAGGTGACCTATTGGTTTAAATTAGAAATCTCAAAAATTATGGCAAATGATAAAAAAACATTAAAAAAACATAAACGAATTGCTTGCATTGCATTGTGGACAAGCCACAACTTGTGGCAGGTGACGTGGCAAGTGGACAATCCACAACTTGTGGCAAGTGACGTGGCCAGGTGACGTGGCAAGTGGACAATCCACAACTTGTGGCAAGTGGACAATCCACAACTTGTGGCAGGTGACGTGGCAAGTGGACAATCCACAACTTGTGGCAGATGATGTGGCCAGTGGATAATCCACAACTTGTGGACAATCCACAACTTGTGTTCACAACTTGTGGCAGGTGACGTGGCCAGTGGACAATCCACAACTTGTGGCAGGTGACGTGGCCAGTGGACAATCCACAACTTGTGGCAGGTGACGTGGCCAGTGGACAATCCACAACTTGTGGCCAGTGGACAATCCACAACTTGTGGCCAGGTGACGTGGCAAGTGGACAATCCACAACTTGTGGCAAGTGACGTGGCCAGGTGACGTGGCAAGTGGACAATCCACAACTTGTGGCAGGTGACGTGGCCAGTGGACAATCCACAACTTGTGTCCACAACTTGTGGCAGGTGACGTGGCCAGTGGACAATCCACAACTTGTGGCAGGTGACGTGGCCAGTGGACAATCCACAACTTGTGGCAGGTGACGTGGCCAGTGGACAATCCACAACTTGTGGCAGGTGACGTGGCCAGTGGACAATCCACAACTTGTGGCAGGTGACGTGGCCAGTGGACAATCCACAACTTGTGGCAGGTGACGTGGCCAGTGGACAATCCACAACTTGTGGCCAGGTGACGTGGCCAGTGGACAATCCACAACTTGTGGCCAGGTGACGTGGCCAGTGGACAATCCACAACTTGTGGCCAGGTGATGTGGCAAGTGGACAATCCACAACTTGTGGCAAGTGACGTGGCCAGGTGACGTGGCCAGTGGACAATCCACAACTTGTGGCCAGTGGACAATCCACAACTTGTGTCCACAACTTGTGGCAGGTGACGTGGCCAGTGGACAATCCACAACTTGTGGCCAGGTGACGTGGTCAGGTGACGTGGCCAGTAGAAACTTGTGGTGGCAGGTGACGTGGCAGGTAATGTGGCAAGTGACGCGCTAAATACAAGTACACTGCTGCTCTCTCAGCTGCTACTTACTCTGGTCTCGCAAAATGTCTGACATGGTTAAATACTGTTTTTTGAGCTTAGGGAGGGTCTTATGTTTCTTAACTAAACACTTATAAACGCAAACGCGGTAAAACTATGCGAAATTCGCGGCAGAACGGACGTTTTTAAACATCGGTTTTAGCCTTTAAAAACGTGTGTTTAGCAGAGTTTGCACCGGCGTCCCGTGTGCATGGGGCCTAAGTCATAGTCGCAACAGAAACTACCGAAATGACCCTGATTAAAAGTTGCATAATCCAGTTCTTGATACTGTGTATTGCCCCCTTTAACATCAATGACCGCTTGAAGTATTTTGTGGTATTTGTGGATGAGGCTTTTTATCTTCTCAGATGGTAAAGCTGCCCATTCCTCTTGCCAAAAAGCCTCCAGTTCCTATAAATTCTTGGGCCGTCTTGCATGAACTGCACATTTGAGATCATGTCCGAGTGGCTCAATGATATGAGGGCTGGAGACTGAGATGGCCACTCCAGAACCCTCACTTTTTTCTGCTGTAGCGAATGACAGGTCAACTTGGCCTTGTGTTTTGGATCATTGTCATGTTGGAATGTCGAAGTACGTCCCATGTGCAGTTTCCTGGCTGATGAATGCAAATGTTCTTTCAGTATTTTATAATATACTGCATTCAATTGTCAACAATTTTGACCAAATTTCCTGTGCCTTTTGTAGCTCACACATCCCCAAAACATCAGCGATCCACATCTGTGTTTCACAGTAAGAATGGTGTACCTTTCATCATAGGCCTTGTTGACTCCTCTCCTAATGTAGCATTTATAGTTGTTGCCAAAAAGCTAAATTTTGGTCTCAGCACTCCAAATGACTTTGGGCCAGAAGGTTTGAGGCTTGTCTCTGTGCTGTTTGGCATATTGTAAGTGGGATACTTTGTGGCATTTGCATAGTAATGGCTTTCTTCTGACGATTCGACCACGCAGTCCATCTTTCTTCAAGTGCCTCCTATTGTGCATCTTGAAACAGCCACACAACATGTTTTCAGAGAGTCCTGTATTTCACCTGAAGTTATTTGTGAGTTTTTCTTTGCATCCCAAACAATTTTCCTGGCAGTTGTGGCTGAAATGTTAGTTGGTCTACCTGACCGTGTTTTGGTTTTCACAGAACCCCTCATTTTCCACTTCTTAATTTAGGGTTTAAACACTGCTGATTGCATTCCCAATTCCTTGGATATCTTTTTTTATATCCCTTTTCCTGTTTTTATACAGTTCAAACTACCCTTTTCCCCACAGATCCTTTGCCAATTCTTTTGCTTTCCCCATGACTCAGAATCCAGAAATGTCAGTGCAGCACTGGGTGAAAGCTGCAAGGGTCTGTCAAGAGTCCAGAAACTGTGATCTATCCATCTCTCTATATATGCTCCACTTCAACACCGAGCGTCCTTGAATTTGTGCGGTGATATCTGAATGATGCCTGCATAATGTTACGCAGAGTAAATAGATACCTACCGTAACATGTCACGCTTTAAAATTCTGCACTAATGGAATGGCACCAAACGTTCGTACTTTAACCACTTCAGCCCCGGACCATATTGCTGTCCAAAGACCAGAGCACTTTTTGAGATTCGGCGCTGCGTCGCTTTAACTGACAATTGCGCGGTCGTGCGACGTGGCTCCCAAACAAAATTGGCGTCCTTTTTTTCCCACAAATAGAGCTTTCTTTTGGTGGTATTTGATTATCTCTGCGGTTTTTATTTTTTGCGCTATAAACAAAAACAGAGCGACTATTTTGAAAAAAATGCAATATTTTTTACATTTTTCTATAATAAATATCCCCAAAAATATATAAAAAAAAATATTTTTTCCTCAGTTTAGGCCGATACGTATTCTTCTACATATTTTTCGTAAAAAAAATCGCAATTAGCGTTTGATTGGTTTGCGCAAAAGTTATAGCGTTTACAAAATAGGGGGTAGTTTTATGGCATTTTTATTATTATTTTTTTTTTACTAGTAATGGCGGCGATCAGCGTTTTTTTTCGGTACTGCGATATTATGGCGGGCACTTCGGACACTTTTGACACATTTTTGGGACCATTGGCATTTTTTTAGCGATCAATGCTATAAAAATGCATTGGATTACTATAAAAATGCCATTGGCAGTGAAGGGGTTAACACTAGGGGGCAGGGAAGGGGTTAAGTGTGTTCCTAGTGTGTTCTAACTGTATGGGGGGGGTGGCCTCACTAGGGGAATCACTGATCTTCTGTTCATACATTGTATGAACAGAAAATCAGCGTTTCCCCCGCTGACAGGAACGAGCGCTGTGTGTTTTCACACACAGCTCCCGTTCCCCGCTCTGTAACAAGCGATCGCGTGTGCCCGGCGGCGATCGCGCCCGCCGGGCACACGCACGGGACTCGGGGGCGAGCGGGGGGCGCGCGGGCCGCCGGCGGCGCGCACGCGCCCCCTAGTGGCCGCGAAAGGCGCGACGTAGAGCTACGGGCTCTCGCGCACCCGTGCCGACCTGCCGCCGTATTACTGCGGCGGCTGGTCGGCAAGCGGTTAAAATCTCCATAGTCAACGCTTAAATTTTTTTTACAGGTTACTATTTTCGAGTTAGAGGATGTCTAGTGCTAGAATTGTTGCACACGCTCTATCGCACGCGGCAATAATTCACATGTGGGGTTTGAACGACGTTTACATATGTGGACGGGACTTGCATTTATGTTCGCTCCTGAGCGCAAGCTACTGGGGACGGGCATTTTTTTATTTTATTTTACACACTTTTTTTTGTTTAGATCACTTTTATTCCTGTTACAAGAAATGTAAATATTCCTTGTAATAGGAATATATTGTGACAGGTCCTGTTTATGGAGAGATGTGGGGTCAGTAAGACCCCACATCTTTCCTCCAAGCTGGAAAGCATGAGATCGGGAAAAAAAAATTCACTGATCTCATGCTGCGCTGAGAGTTTGATTGCGGCTTTGTTTTCTTCCATCACAACATCGCGCCCAAGCCTCTGACGGTCATAGAAATCTCTATCGTCGTGCGCCTGCCGATTCGTTCTCCAGGGCCCCCGATGGCACGGGAGAGCCCGGAGAAGCACCAGATGGCGGCAGGAGGGGCCATTCTCTGAAAAATGGCCAACAAATCTTAAGTTCTGCCAGGGTATGTAAACTTATGTAAACTTAAAAAGAAAGCTCTATTTTTTGTATGTATAGGGGTGTGTGTGTGTATATGTGTGTATATGTATGTATGTGTGTATATATATATATATATATATATATATATATATATATATATATATATATATATATATATATATATATATATATATATATACAAAAAAATAGAGCTTTTTTTTTTAGTTTACATATATCTATCTCTATCATTGTTTCTTTAAAAAAAAAATTGTTGTTGATTTTTGACCACATGTATTGTTTTGTGGTACTCTACCTATTGTGAGGCATTTAATGAACAACAAGCAGTGTTTTTCCAAGTTGGTAATTACAAAATTCAGCCATACCTGTAGATTGTTTGGGTGTTTTTAAAATATGTATGCTCTCTAAAAATTTTATTTTGTTTTAGACCCGAATGAAAAGCCAAAACCAAACACGGATGAACTGCAAATTAAAAAAGTCAAGAAGAAAAAGAAGAAGAAACACAAGGAAGGTGAGAAGCGTAAACAGCCGAAAATGTACAGCAAATCCATCCAGACAGTCTGCTCAGGCCTGATCTATGACATGGGAAAATATGAGATCCCAGAAGCCAAAGTAGAAGTGGATGAGCGTTTGAAGGACTTGGTTGTGAAGGTAGAGGACAAGAAGGTTGCTCCAGAGAATGAATCTCCTTTTGTGTCTCTGAAGGAGCCCCGCGATCAGCACAAGCCCAAGCGGTTGGACTCTTTGGAATTCAAGCACCTCATTCACATAGAACATCAGCCCAATGGCGGAGCGTCTATAGTACATGCTTACAGCAGTGAACTCTCTCACCTGTCTCCCATGGAGATGGAAAGGTTTGCTGATGAATTTGTTAGTCTAGCCTTTAGTGAAAATGAAAATTGTGCAGCTTATTATGTCATGGGGATTGTGCATGGGGCAGCCACGTATTTACCTGACTTTTTGGATTATTTTTCCTTTAAATTTCCCAACTCCCCAGTCAAAATGGAGATCTTGGGGAAAAAAGACATTGAGACCACAACTATTTCCAACTTCCATGCTCAGGTAAGAGGTAGGGCTGGTTGTATTTGCTGCTTACATATTCCTTAATTTAGTGATATATTTTAATGCCGATATTGTTGAAAAGCTAAAGCTGTTGCTTTTAAGAGATTATGGTCTTAAAAGGTATGAAATTGAACATACTGTAGATGTTGAAAATGTAATGTTAACATTAAATAGGTTGTATATTTACAAAAATGTGCTGGTTAGGAGATTATAAGCAGAAGAAAAATTAAAATGTACCGTATATACTCGAGTATAAGCAGAGAACCTAATATTTTATCACAAAAAAAATGTGAAAACCTATTGACTCGAGTATAAGCCGAGAATGCAGCAGCCACTGTAAGTGGAAAAGAGGGTCAACAATGCCCATTTGCACATCTCACTGTGCCATATCTCACTGTGCCCATTGCAGTCTCACTATGCCCGAGTACCTGCATTCCTGACAGGCGTCCTTTTTTTAAAACTTGCGGCTTCCTCCTGGCGTTCCGTTCCATGATAGGCAGTTTGACACTGTGTTCCGCCTATCACGGAGGTCCGCTCATCCTCCGACTTTGTCTCCCAGCAGACACTGTGTTCAGTGTTTCGCCAATCACGGACATTCTTTCATCCTCAAAAGAGGACGTCTGCGATTGGCGGAACACTGAACACAGTGTCTGCTGAGAAACTGGTGTCTGGTGATATCACAGAGGTCCTCTCATCCTTGGACAAACAGTACCCCTTCACCATCCACATCTTCCATGGCCCAGACTTCCCTCAGAAAGGAATGCCTAGTCCTTCAACCCACAGCAGGCACAAAACCCCAGAGATTCAGAGAACCCCAGCGTCACAAGTCGTACCCCAGACATCCTTGAAGATGACAATGGACACACCACTGCATATAAGGTACATCCCAAAGAGACCCCACTAAGCCCCCTGCCCCCACCCCTATTGAGGGTTACAGTTTAGACTGCCAAGGGCAGTGTTTCTCAATTCCAGTCCTCACGCCCCCCCAACAGGTCAGGTTTTCAGGCTTTCCATTATTTTGCACAGGTGATTTGATCAGTTTCACTGCCTTAGTAATTACCACAGCCTTTTCATCTGAGGGAAATCCTGAAAACATGACCTGTTGGGGGGGCGTGAGGACTGGAATTGAGAAACACTGGCCAACGGGTATGCAAACAAAAAAAGTTTGGTCGGCAGAAATAATCCTGTTGCTAACACAATGTTACTTTTCATTAATGACCACCCTTAAAATGTGATTCTGGGAGGATAGGAGTTTATGATGATCTGATGAACAGGATTCTGTCCTGCTCTGTGGTTGGTTGTGTGCTATTGCAATCCAGTTAAATGTGGGTTTCTATATTTGGACCACTAATGACATGATCTAGATTATTTTGAAAAATCAGCACATGACCTTTTGTAAATATACCTTGACACGGCTCACCATTCCTTTAAAAAGAAGTTTCGGTTTTGCATGCTTTTTACGAAAAGTGACTTGGGATCATTGGTCGGCATCTGTCTTTGCGATAAGTGCTATCCTTGCAAACGCATCTTCAGTGTTTACAAGTTACAATGGTGAGTGAGGGGGTGAAAGCCGAAGGAACCAATGAAAAAAGGCCTAGGTGTAAGGGGCATATAAATTGGCCTGGTGGGCCGGATTTAGCCTGCGGGCTTGCGTTTCACACTTGATCGAAGGCAACCAGTTCCTGATGTAATTTAACATTTTAAGGGACATTTGGCAAACTGCTGCTCCAGTATAAAAACACAGATTTCTCCACCACAGCACCAGAAGCTTGTACAGGGCATTGGCTGTAAAAGCTCAATCGGGTACAATGCCTTCTATAACTTGTGACGCTATCTTTCATCTCTTCAGTACAAGACACAAGGGTACTCGTCTGTCTGTGGAAGAGAGAGCCCCTAAAGGGGCAACATACGGTGTGCAACTGAATACAGTCCCAGAAACTGTCTTCATACAAAAAAAAAGATTGTATACTCAAAGAAAAGGTTTCGCGATTTGTTCTCCATCTTTCAGTTTTTTTTTTCCTGTACTTTCGTTTCTCCTACTTCACTATATCCTGTTACACAACCTGGTTTGGTTTCCTATCCAGTAGGATGAGGTCTAAGCATTTTGAGCACAACTCTGGGATATTGGTAAATTTTGTCAAACAGAAAGGCAGTGCTAAACAGGAACGGTAATAAATCTGTCTCGGACCTGTACACAGCTGTCATGGTTGGCTGGCCAAGATTCCAGGTCAAGGGGGTCACAAATACACAAAGCCTATTGCTTATACTTGCAGAGCTAGAGGTAGTCTGTATTGTGTCAAATTCTGTCACAAATTTGCTTGATCAATGTTCCCCACAACATCTTTTGTTAGCAAGTTTAAAATAAGAGGTGGGGGGGGGGGGCAGAATTGTACTGATTTTTTTTTCTAGCTGTGAAGGTCAATGGTCGATTTAGACTTATTGTGGATGCCAATGATTCGCTCTTCAATTGTAAGGGGAATTTTTTTAACCAGGACTATAAAAGACAAAATGACAACATGCACTTCCTGTAGTAGACCCTAAACCTTTCTGGTCTAAAAAAGAATAAGCCATGTTCAAAGCTTCTGGGCTAAGAAAAATCCTAATTTCATGTTTACTGCCTCAGCTCACAGTTAGACCTTTTATTACCTATGGCCTTAAAGGATCACTAAAGGAAAACAATTTTTTTGCTGAAATGACTGTTTACAGGGTATAGAGACATAAAAGTTAACTGATTCCTTTTAAAAATGATTAAAAATAGATAAAAATCAATCATATAATGTGCCTCTAGTTTCACTTCCGTTTTTAAACTGGTTTTGTGTTTCTGTGAAGTAGAGAGAGACAGAACAAAAACAAACAAATCCAGGGCAGTGTTTTGTTTTTAAAATGAATCTGATTGGTTCTGAGGAGTTTTAGACACACAGCTTGGACCGCAGTGAAAAGCTGCCATGAGATATTTTCATAAGGAGCCAGACAAGCAGGAAGTGTGGAGATCAGAGCAGAATTACAGCAACTTCAAAGCAAAAAGCGAAGAATGAGAACATGAAAACAGCACTGCATTAAGGTAAAGGAAGCTATTTAGCTAAAAAAAAAAAAAATTCCTTTAGTGATCCTTTAACCGCTTCCGGACCACCCAGAGTACATATACTGCAGCTGATTTTCCCGGCTAAGCGAAATCACGTACCTGTACATCATTTTGTGTAGGGGGAGCGACCTGATTGGACACAGCAGGAGCCTATCGGCTGGTCCAGTGGCCGTGATGGCCGATCGTTCTGTGGAGAGATGGATCAGCGGTGTGCCACAAGACACGCTGCTGATCTGTCATGGAGAAAAGGAGAGATTGTTCTGTTTCAGCTAAGTTAAAGCTAGATCTGTTTTCCTTCAGTTTGTTCATCCCCCATACAGTTAAAAAGCACCTCCCAGGCACACGCCTAACCCCTTGATTCCCCCTGGTGTTAACCCCTTCCCTGCCAATGCCATAGTGATCAGTGCATTTTTTAGCATTGATCACTGTATTGGTGTCACTTGGTGTACAATTTTGTTCGCTGCAATGTCGCAGTCCCACGTAAGATCGCTGCCATTACTAGTAAAAACAATGAAAAAAAAAATTAAGTCCCTAAATCTATCCCACAGTTTTTCGATTCCTAACTTTTGCGCAGACCAATCACTATATTCTTATTGGGATTTTTTGGCCAAAAATATGTAGCAGAATACATATCGGCTTAAATTGATGAAGACATTTTAAATTTACTTTTTTTTTTTTTTTTTTTTTAACTATTCTGAATATTTTATAGCAGAAAGTAAAAAAAATATGAATTTTTGTTTATAGCACAAAAATGGTGGATCAAATGCCACCAAAAGAAAGTTCTATTTGTGGGGGAAAAAAGGACATCAATTTTATTTGGGTACATCATTGCACAATTGTGAGTTAAAGCAACGCAGTGCCGTATCACAAAAATGGCTTGGTTAGAAAGTGAGAAAAACCTTCCGCAGCTGAAGTGGTTAAGTTACTGTGTAAATGGCTTGGATAAATCCTCCTAGGCCCCCTCACTTCCACATAGGGGGAGTCCCTCTGCCCCATCGGGGTCCCGTTGGGCTCCCAAGTGGAGCAGGTAGGGCGGGGAGAAGGATGGCAGATTGCCTCCGGGGGAGGGTCTGCCTACTCCCAACTCCTGCAGTCCGGCTCCTCTCTCGAGTTCACGCACAAAAATACACTTAAAAAAAAGTGGTTATCTAAATTAAATCGCTCTCATACCGCCACTTATGTTTTATTCTCTGTATGTAAATTTGTGTCGTGCATCTGTAAAGATACACATCTGGTTACATAAGAGAAGGGCTCTTGCTATTGATTTTTTTTTAAAAGAAACTATCTCTTAAAGTGGATGTAAACCCGGAATGTATTTTTTTATTTTTTTTGATGTCACAATGTTCGATATAAGATTTCCTATCATCTGCGCCCAGTCTTGCCACATAGGGTTAATCCAGCTCTGAGCAATCCTCTTTTATTGTTCAGTGAAATAAAACAGACTTGCAAAGAAAAACCTTAGTCCGTTCCGCCCCCTTGCTGTGAGTGACAGGTTATATATCTCATGCACTAGCCTGAGGTTTTTTTTTTTTAAATTCCCACCCCACTTCTTTTTATGAAGTCATGTGGTTACTTTTCTGGATTTTGACTGGATGTTGGTGATCATAGCAGAATTCAGTGTAAGGAATACACAGGACAAAAGGCATGTTGACAATGAGTGTAGAGGAGGGCGGGGAGTCTGACATCACGACTCCACCCACGGAGACATTTGACAGGTAAGGATACATGCAGGAGCCATGTATATCCTTATAGCTCTGCACTATGGCAGTAGTTTAGAAAGGATGAGAGTGGGCACATCCACTTTAACTCTTTTTGAGCTGGCTCCTAGATTCAAATCAAATTTTGTCAAGACCTGCACTAATATATTTGCACTTATGCAACCACATTGGGAGAACACCCACTGTTTTATGTGTTATGTTCCCATCCACTTTGCATAAACTAAGAACAAAACGGTGTAAACCTTTTTTATTTTTTTCTAAAGTTTAAAACTGAAGTTTTCTTTTGGTATGTAATGTAAAAGAGGGTGGCTGGGGAGCTAATGTTTACTATGATTAGCCCTGTCTGTACTGAGCTGGCATATCTCATTATCATCTGTAAAATAGATTTCAGCACTTTCTGTCCTAAACAAAGGTATAAATAGTTTGTGGCATTTTGTGTTCTGCTGTTTATAGTTTTGTGAACTCAATCTGTCCAAATGTGTGAGTTTGGATAGATTACATTTCTTCTAATTGTCCCCACTGGCTACTCCAAAAAAATGTTTAGAACGGTTTTTGTTTTTTTTTCAGGTTAGGTAGTTGGTGTGAATAGAACTCGTACTGAACCAAACGTATAGTGGGAGTACACTTTAAGGCAGGGTTTGACAAATTTGCTTGGAATCTAGGAGCCAGCTAAAGTTAGGAGCCACAAAACGCACCCCGTCCCGACGAGCTCACGCACAGAAGCGAACACATACGTGAGCAGCGCCCGCATATGTAAACGCTGTTCAAACCACACATGTGAGGTATCGCCGCATTTGGTAGAGCGAGAGCAATAATTCTAGCCCTAGACCTCCTCTGTGACTCAAAACATGCAACCTGTAGATTTTTTTAAATGTCGCCTATGAAGATTTTAAAGGGTAAAAGTTTGTCAGCATTCGACGAGCGGACGCAATTTTGAAGCGTGACATGTTGGATATGAATTTACTCGGCGTAACATTATCTTTCTTAATATTAAAAAAAATGGGGATAACTTTACTGTTGTCTTATTTTTTAATTAAAAAAAGTGTAATTTTTTCACAAAAAAGTGTGCTTGTAAGACCGCTGCGCAAATATGGCGTGACAGGAAGTATTGCAACGATCGCCATTTTATTCTGTAGGGTGTTAGGATAAAAAATGTATAATGTTTGGGGGTTCTAATTAGAGGGAAGAAGATGGCAGTGAAAATGGTGAAAAATTACATTAGAATTGCTGTTTAACTTGTAATGCTTAACCTGTAATACCAACGGCCACCACCAGAAGGCGCCAGCTCACAAACTCACTATTTCTAGTCGCCATGGCGACCGGGATTTGTCGAGCCCTGCTTTAAGGGGTCAGTCAGCTGATGAGTTTGGAGATCCCTAGTTTAGAGAATGATTGTTTTAATGTGGAAAGGGGTGAAAAGAAAAGCACACAAGGCCTTCCTGAACCAAATCCACATAACCTGTTATATATTCTAGAAGTTGCCACTCAACTTTTGACACAGGCATTAGTTTGACTGGTTAGGACCGTCTCTGTGGCTCGATTGTATCCTCTGTTCCACCCACAATTTCACTTTTTAAATATAAATACCCCTGTAATACACAAGCTTAACCACTTGACCACTGGGCACTTAAACCCCCTTCCTAACCAGACCAATTTTCAGCTTTCGGTGCTCTCACAATTTGAATGACAATTACTCAGTCATACAACATTCTACCCATTTGAAATTTTTGTCCTCTCTTTCACACAAATAGAGCTTTCTTTTGGTGGTATTTGATCACCTCTGGGTTTTTTATTTTTTGCGCTATAAAAGAAAAACGACTGAAAATTCTGTAAAAAAAAAAAAAAAAAAAAAAAAAAAACTTGTTTCTGTCATATTAGTGGGTTATTTCTCACACACAGCATATGCATAACCACAAATTACACCCCAAAACACATTCTGCTATTCCTCCCGAGTATGGCGATACCCCATGTGTGGGACTTTTACACAGCGTCGCCACATACAGAGGCCCAACATGCAGGGAGCGCCACCAGGCGTTCTGGAACACCCAGACCAATTCTGACATTTCTCTCCTACATGGAAAAATCATCATTTATTTGCTAGAAAATTACATAGAACCCCAAAACATTATATATGCTTTTTTAGCTAAGACCCTAGAGAATACAATGGCGACTGTTAGAACTTTTTATCTCGCACGGTATTTTCGCAGAAATTTATTGAACGCGTGTTTTTAAAAAAAAACTGTTTTGTGCTTAAAACAAAACGGTAAAGTTAGCCCAATTTTTTTTCAAAATGTGAAAGATGAAGTTACGCCGAGTAAATAGATACCCAACATGTCACACTTCAAAATTGCGCACACTCGTGGAATGGCGCCAAACTTCGCTACTTAAAAATCCCCATAGGCGGTATTGCAGATTATTGGGGTATTGCAAAGTATCATGCAGGGTATTGGGGTATTGCCGAGTATTGGGGTATTGCCGAGTATTGGGGTATTGTTGGGTACTGTGGGGTACTGGGGGATTGCTGGGTACTGGGGGATTGCAGAGCTGGGATGGATTGAGGGATGGCTGGATCTGTGACTGCATTTGTCACAGATCCAGCCACAGCTCAGCTGCTGACACCCCGCTCCCCCCCCCCCCTCTCCTCGCACACTGTACAGAGAGGAGAGGGAGGAACCGGCGTCCTCAAATGACGCCGGTTTGTTTACAAGTGATCGCGCCGTCATTCGACGGCGCGATCACGTGGTAAACGGCCGCTATCAGCGGCAATTTACCGTGATCCGTGATGCGCCGGGTCTTCTAGACCCGGCGAGCACAGACACTTTCGCGAGCGCGTCCCAGGGGACGCGCAATCGCGGAAGTGCACGACGACGTCCCAGGGACGTCGTGTCAAAGTAACTCCACCGCGCTGTAGCAGTAAAATGCTTATGGCGCGGTGGGGAAGTGGTTAATGTTTTCTAGTAAAGTTAGTCTGTAAACTAAAGTCCGTTATGTTAGGTTGTTACGGCATTTAGACAAGTTTATAATCTAGAGAGAGACTGTGGCCATCTTAAGTGTGGGCATCATGAAGCCAGACTGTATGACTTGATTTCAGCTTTGCATATCTCGCACATGCTCAGTGCTGCACAAGCAATGTAATAGGTTTCAGTCAGGTTTGCAGGGACTACTGGGAAACATGATGCCTATCCCAGAAACCCTTGCCAATAGCCATGTGACTTAATAGCCTAGGCTAATAAGGAGGAGGAAGTAATGGACTACAAAATAAAGGTATTTACAAGCAACAAAATAAATAAAAATTGTCCATTCTGAACACTATGAGATTAGGGCATACCGCACAGACAAACATAAAAAAATGGGTGGAACTCCACTTTAAGTCACTTACAACTATGTGCTTTCACTTCCACACAATGTTTTATTCTGCTCATTACTACTGCTATGTGCTTATATAATTGAATAAAACTTTTATTAAAAAAACATACTGAAACAGAAAATTTGGTTGAGGATGTCCTTGAGTCATAAAAACTGTTGCCGCTAAGAATATTTGCTTTCACCACCTCAAACATGACCATTTTCAATAAAAATGTATAAAAAAAAAACAATTGCAGGGTGGGAAATCTAGCCATCTATCCATCTATTTCAAGAGAACAAGCTGACCTGCAGATGTAGCAGTTAGGTTGATACAAACCAATTGACAGTGATGGGGCCGCATACAATGGTTGGCTTTTATTTATGTAAATCCTTTATCCCAAAAGGCACAAAACCGTTTTTCTGTAACTGCTTCTAAAGTGTTTGAAGCCTAAAATGTGAAAACGAATGTAGCCTCCGAATCTGATTGCTAAGCTGCAATAAATCATTTTTGGTGTCTGGTTATACTTTAAAGCTATATTAAACCCAAAGACAGAACTTTTTTTTATTTTGGATAGAGTAGTAGGGGGGGTAGACCTCCTGTACGATTTTTAATTGCTGTCCCTATTAAGGAGATTCACATTCCCGAATTGTCCTAATTACCAATGATCCCAGGAATTAAAGTGAGAGTAAATTCCTAATTTTGAGTTGTCACCAGAACAATAGAGAGGAGAATGGAAATGCTTTTTCCTGTGACAACTCTTTAAAGCAGAGCTTTACCCCAAAGGGGAAGCTCAGCTTATTTGCCCATCTCTCCCCAACCTCCTTTGTGATGAATGTAGTCAAAAGCATCAAGGATTTTAAAGACTAGTGTACACGTGCCGAATGCGGGGCCGGTTCGGTAAAAACTGTCCGTCATTCGACCCGTGTGTATGGCGGCTGGTCTGACAGAAGCAGTCAATTTGTCTTCTGTCAGATGAGCATGCTGGAAAGCCAGCAGCCAACCAGCTTCTGATTAGCACTCTCGGCCAATGGCTGAGAGCACTGACTGAAGTGTTCTGGCGGGGGGAGGGCAGGCATTCCCCTTGTTGGAACACTAGCTCAGTGGGGGGAGATTGTTGTACGAACGTCAGATAGTTGGTACAGTGACTCCCACCTGATGTCAGGTACTGCAGCTGCTGGCTTTTAATTATAGGACAATTCCTGTCCTGAAGTTCAGCGATGTCGGCACCGCAGTTCTTCCGCCGCCATTGCGGGTAAGGGAGCCCGGGAGGGTAGCCTTTCCACTTCACACCAGGAACCTCCGCTTCTCTCCTCTCTCCTACTAGCCCCATGACAGGGAGAAGAGGCAGCTGAGCGGTGACGTCCATATCCACGGCTGTGGCTCCCGAAAGTGGGAACAGGATACCTGTCAGCCGAGTATCGTGCCAACCCCCCCCCCTCCTCAAACGGTGCCAATTGTTGCACCGGAGAGGGGGGGGTGGGAAACAAGTGAGCGGATGTTCCACTTTTAATTTATGCAGAGTCAACATTTGCCCTGTTGACCATTCTTTTTCAAGACCTCTGAAATTCGTCCTGGCATGCTGTCAACCAACTTCTGGGCCACGTCTGACTGATAGCAGCCCATTCTTGCATAAGCAATGCTTGGAGTTTCATCACCTGCCTCTTGAGGATTGACCACAAGTTCTCAATTTCTCAATGGTATTAAGGTCTAGGGCGTTTCGTGGACATGGACCCAAAATTTCGATGTTTTGTTGCCTTCTGACTAGGTGCTCCATCATGCTTGAAAAGGCATTGTTTGTCACCATACTGTTCTTGGATGGTAAGAAGTTGCTCTCGGAGGATGTTTTTGTACCAAGCAACCCTTAAGATGATTGGTCTCGGGATGCTTTACTGTTGGCATTACACAGGACCAATGGTAGCGGTCACCTTTTTCTTCTCTGGGCATGTTTTTTTTTTTTTTCCAGATGCCCCAAACAATCGGTAAGGGTCTTCATCAGTCTTTGGCAGGTTCTATCCATGCACTCACACCTGCCTCCTGCCATTTCTGAGCAAGCTCTGCCCTGGTGGTAGGAGACGGGCCTGGCGCTTGCTGGACTTTCTTGGGCACCCTGAAGCCTTCTTCACAAATGCAGTTGATATGTTTTTTATGGGATGAATTTCTTTTACATGGCAACTTTGGGACTTTGCATACATTTGCTATTCATGTTATCACTCTTCATAACATTCTGCAGTATATGCAAATTGCCATCATGAAAACGGAGGCAGCAGACTTTGAAAATTACCATTTGTGTCATTCTGAACTTTTGGCAACTTCTGTACTAGGCTTTAGAGTGGTCTTTCCCTTGCCGTTACAGCCAGAGAATTGTCTGATCAAACTGATCAGTGTTTGATCAGATGCTTTTAAGTGCAGAGGAGCCATCAGGGGTCTAATAGACCCCTGTTGTCTTCATAAAGAGTACCTGTCACTGCGCAAAACAATCACAAGTAGCTTGGTTCACACATATGATGCAATAAAGCTAAAGGATTAAAAATGTAAATAAAACAAAATAAATCAAAACGTCTCCTTGCCCACGCCCAAATGCAAAGTCACACTTCGGTCTGGCATGCATATGTAAACAGGGATTGCACCACACATGAGCTACTGCTGCGAATGTCTGAGTGAGGGCAATAATTATATTGCCATAGCCCATGTTCCAATCTGTACTGATAACCTGTAAAGGCTTTTAAAACATTGTCTATGGACAATGTTAGGTACTGTAGTTTGTCGCCATTTCACAAGTGTGCGCAAATTTAAGTCTTGACATGTTTGGTATCTAGGTATTTGACGCAAAATCATATTTTATATTTTAAAAAATGGCTATTGTATTGTTTGTGTGCACTAAGATTCATTGCATTTATTCCTGAAAATGTGTGTTTGATGAACAGCTGCGCAAATGTGTGATATAAAAAAAAAAAATTGTAACGGTTACCATTGTACTCTTCTGGGCCGCTGCTTTTAAAAAATATATAGGGCCAGATTCAGGTAGAGTTACTCTGGAGTATCAGTGATACTCCAGCCTAACTCTCACTTTGAGCCGGCGTTTGTTTTCAGTAAGCAGAAAACAAGAAACGCCGGATTTGAGTTCCTATACGAGCGGCGTAATTGTATTTCGCCGTCGTATCGGAACTGCAATTTTAAAAATGGCGCTCGGGCGTTCCCGCTGATTAACGCCGAGAATATGTTAATCAGCGAGAATCGGCAATTCACGATTGTATTCGGGCCCGACGCAGTGACTTTCCGACGTTTCCGTAAGAGAAAAGCGGCGTAAAGAAAAAACAGCCCCCTAGTGGAGTATCCTATGTTAAGTATGGCCGTCGTCATCGCGTCGAATTGAAAATTTTTCGAGTCGTTTGCGTAAAACGTCCGTGAATGGGGATTGACGTTCACTGGCAGAATTTGGAGTATGCGCACTGACAGTCGACGCATGCGCAGTACGTTCGCCGCGGGATCGCGCCTATTTTAAATACTACACGCCCCCTACCCGCCCAATTTGAATTCCGCCGGCTCATTTTCGCTACGCCGCCGCAACTTTAGGAGCAAGTGCTTTGTGAATACAGTACTTGCTCCTAAAGTTTCGGCGGAGTAGCGTAAATGAGAAAAGTTACTCCAAAATAAAGATTCGCCCATCTACCTGAATCTGGCCCATAATGTTTGGGTTTCTAAATTTTTGAGCCAAGGACATTGGATTTTAACATGTAAAAAAAAAAGTCAAAATTCCTCTAGTAGGCAAGTGGTTGGAGGGATTTTTTATAAAAAATGTCCACTTCCTGTTGTTGAGTAGGCAGGACAGGAAGTGAAAGGAAATCTCCCTAATGAAACCCAGATGGCAGACTATTTTTAACCTCAACTCCTATCAAAACTATTTTACTTTAGCTATATTATTTTATTGCAAGTGTTAAATTTTTGAGATTTCTTGCAAAAATCTTCATTTAAAATGTGGTTTAGGAAAACCTGAATATTTTAGGTTTCTTCTAGAGGAGGAATATGATCCCAGGTGCCTTAGAATATCTTTTTGTGTTTTGTGCAGGTAAAGAGGACGTACTCTCATGGTACATACAGAGCAGGTGCAATGAGGCAGATCAGTCTGGTGGGAGCCGTTGATGAGGAAGTAGGGGACTACTTTCCTGAATTCTTGGACATGTTGGAGGCATCTCCTTTTCTGAAGGTAACAATTGTTACTGTGTCTCGTCGTGTGTGTGTGTGTGTGTGTGTTTGTGTTTGTAAATCTAGATATATTTAAAAAAAAAAAAAATGTATGTATGGGCTGTGTAAATTAAAGATGAATTCCTCGATTTAATCGTAAACATTTTTGATCGATCAATATTAGTGGGGACTATATATGGTGGTTATCCTGAAAAATGTATGTGCGTTATAATTGAAATTAGTTGATCGATTAAAAAAAATAAAATAATTTTTAACCTCTTATGGACCGCCGCATGTACAGATCGCTCCCAGCCTATCTGCGCGCTCCCCCTGCGTTGCGTGTCATTTCCTCCTCCTGTGTAAACACAGGAGGAGGAAGTGATGTGATGTCTGCTTTTGTCGTTTTTTTTTCAACCGCCACTGAGGAGAGATCACATCTCACAGTAAGTCTGCACAACACTACACTGACACCAGACACACAGGCAGACTTAACCCCTTGCGATCACCCCTCCCCCTGTCAGTGTCACTGAATGCAGTGATCATATGTATGATCACTGCAGTTAGTGTCAGTGTGACAGGCAGTTAGTGTTGGGTCCAGGGTAGCCCCCGTACCCCCCTAATAAAGTTTTAACCCCTTGATCACCGCCCTAGTTAACCCTTTCACTCCCTATTGCCAGTGTCGCTAAGCGATCATTTTTCTGATCGCTGTATTAGTGTCGCTGTTCCCGCTAGGTAGCTATATATTTATTTTTTTTAATTTTTTTTTTTTTTTTTTTTTTTTTTTTTTTTACTAAAGACATGTGGCTAAATAAATTTTGGCCTAAATGTTTGACTAAAATTTAGTTTATTTGATTTTTCTTCAAAAATGTCGCTCTTTTTGTTTATAGCGCAAAAAAAATAAAAATCGCAGAGGCGATCAAATACCACCAAAAGAAAGCTCTATTTGTGGGAAGAAAAGGACGCAAATTTTGTTTGGGAGCCACGTCGCACGACCGTGCAATTGTCAGTTAAATTGTCGGTGCCGAATCGCAAAAAGGGGCCTGGTCCTTTACCTGCATTTTGGTCCGGGTCTTAAGTGGTTAATCGAACACAAACATTTTAATCATTAACAGCCCTAATAATTTATGTGTGTGTGTGTGTGTGTGTGTGTGTGTATGTATAGAGAGAGAGAGCATGCCCATGGTTTGCTTTTAGTGTCTCTTGAAACAGATTATTGTTAGATGAACAGAGATTTAATTGATTATAAACTTTTTTTTTTTTTTTTTTCTCTCACGTGAAGTTGGGATATTTTGCTTTACAAATGGGCCTTTTTTGTCCAACAAAGCAGCCAAGTTTAGCCTGCAAATATGTAATCTGAAACCTAGAGCTCCAACTACTTTCTGGAAATGGGTAAAGAATAAATATCCATATTTGTTTTAAAAGTAAAAAAAATCATATTTGCCTGACTAAAAATATAATAAAGAAGTGATCCTTTAAAACGAATATGGATTCTCAAAAATATCCTAATAACACACATACAGTATCTCACAAAAGTGAGTACACCCCTCACGTTTTTGTAAATATTTTATTATATCTTTTTATGTGACAACACTGAAGAAATGACACGTTGCTACAATGTAAAGTAGCGAGTGTACGGCTTGTATAACAGTGTAAATTTGCTATCCCTTCAAAATAACAACACACAGCCATTAAAGCGGATGGTTCAGCAAAAAAACAATATTAAAAGCCAGCAGCAACAAATACTGCAGCTGCTGACTTTTAATATTAGGACACTTACCTGTCCTGGAGTCCAGCGGCGTCCGCAGCAGAGGAAGAGTGTTCACTCGTCTCTCTGCTGTTCCCCCCTCCATCCACGGTGAGGGAACCAGGAAGTGAAGCGCTGCGGCTTCACTGCCCGGTTCCCTACGGTGCATGCGCGAGTCGCGCTGCGCCCGGCGATTGGCTCCCGCTGTGTGCTGGGAGCTGAGAGTTCCCAGCACACAATGGGGGGGCGACGGGATGTCGCCAAAAAACCCGTCTTTTGCCCGAGACTGCGGGTCGGAAGTGGTTGCAGATACCTGTCTTCAGACAGGTATCTGCACCCCCCTGAAAGGTGTCAATTGTGACACCGGAGGGGGGGGGGGTTCCGATCAGCGGATCTTCACTTTAGGGTGGAGATCCGCTTTAATGTCTAAACTGCCGGCAACAAAAGTGAATACAAAACTAGATACAAAGTAAAAATTTTCAAATTGGGCTCAAAGTGCCAACATTTTTTGTGGCCAACTTTATTTTCCAGCACTGCCTTAACTTTGTTAAGCATGGAGTTCACCAGAGCTTCACAGGTTGCCACTGGTGTCCAATTCCATTCCTTGATGACATCACAGAGCTGTTGGATGTTGGATACCTTCCCTCCTCCACCACCTTCTGTTTGTTTGACCAGGGCTCGACAAAACCTGGTGCCCGCACCCGCCGGTAATTGAGGCTGCAGCTTTGCGGCCTACAAGGCCGCCCTTAATTATATATTGCAAGTAAATTATCTTGATGTTACAAAGAAAGGATTGCATCTCCAAGTCCTGAGCAATTTTACTGAGTAAGTCTACTTGGGGTGAAATGCATCAGAGGGGCATGGCTTAGGGCGGGGACTATATCTGAATTTAACCACATTATTTAAACTTTGTGGTTAGACTTTATCAAAATGCAGCAATTTTTCTCCTATGTTCACCAGGGCTAGACTAGAGCTGATCGCATCAGGCCCCAGTAACAAAGTTAAACCAAATCTGAGGTGCAAAGAAAAGGTTTTATTTTGAATATATGTAGCATCAATAGGACCTCTTTAAGATGGTGTTCAGGTGGCGGTATAGTTCTCTGTTGCGTTAAAGTGGATGCATTTGATTTAATTTGTCTTTTTTTTTTTTTATCGCAATTTTTAAAGAGCAACTGTTATCTCTGTCCTGCAGCGGCTCCTCCTGATCCGCTGTTGACTCACCCATGGTCCCATTCACTTTAATTGGAGGGCTGGTGATGCGGCAGTGACGCAACAAGGTAAGGAACGTGAGTGGATGCCTGCTAACAGGCGCTGCCATGATGGATCTGAAATGACAGGTGCTCTTTAAATGTAAGTACTTATTCTTGCTGGTAGTTGGGAAACTTTCATTATGTTTGCAAATATTAAAGATTCTATTTAGAATAATCTGTCGGGTTAGTAAAACGGCGATCTCTGAATCGAGTCAATCATACAGTATTTCGTGTACATAGAGGAATATTCCTAATCTTTGTTTTATCTCATGGTTATGGTGAAATTGTGTGAATGCATCAATGCAGTGCATGTTATCTAAGCTGGCAGAGCTTGGATTCATTGAATGAGTTTACCAAACATGTGAATATTGCAGAATATACAGCCTCATGCTACACAACTAAACTCCATTGCTGGTTAAACGTAATTTGGTCATTTATCTTGAATAGAAAACTAACTTTACATCTATTTATTTATTTATTTATTTATTTATTTTTTATACGCCAAAAGCATTTTATTAAAAAACATTTTGATGAACATCTAAAACCTGATTGGGGGGGTTTAAAAAAAAAAGTCCTTTTTATCCACTCTGTTATTTACTTGTCTATCTCCAAAGCCCTTAAGTCCTGTGTCTTTCTGCTTTCGTTCCTGTTATCGGCATAACATCTGACAAGTTCTCAGAGACAGGAGATAAAACCAGCCTGAAATTTGTGTCATGGGAGGTTGTTATAAATTGGCAAAGAGCTTGTCTATTCACAGCACAGCTCTGAAAGTAGTATCCTTCCTCTGACAATGTGGAGTGAGGGTGTGTGCCCTTCCTCCAATCAGCTGTCACACAGTGTAAGCCCAGATACCACTCCTAGTGCTGAATGAGGAAATAAGAATTCTAAAGAATATAGCAAGCTAAAGACAGCAGATATACATGAAAGGAGATTTGTGTATCATCTGAGGCTGTTCACTTCACTGGATATAGAAGAGGGTTTATATCCACTTTAAGGATATTTGTTTTCGGTGTTAAAGTGATTTGTAAAGTTTAAAAAAAAAACAATTGTATTATTCTTGCCTAATCTCTACAATGTTTTTTTTTGCCCAGAGCAGCCCCAATCCTCTTCTGAAGCCCCCCTACCGACACTCCTGGCTCCTCCCCCATACTGAGTGCTCCAGTAGCAAGTTTCTTTCTATGGGGTCACTAGAGTGGACTGGTTCTGAAGCTGTGCTCTGTGTGTTTATGGACAGACATAGTATGACTCGGCTCTGCCCCCTCCTCAGACTGTGATTGACAGCAGAAGGAGCCAATAGCTCCTGCTGCTGCCACCTAAATGTCCAGTGAGGGGAGAGCAGCTGCTCTCTGACATGGCACTGAATGTATTTCGGGCTCATGCAATTTGCATTTGTAGGGGTTAATACGTTTTAGTTTTTTCGAGAACACTAAATTGTGCTGGGGGAACCGCATACTTGCACATTACTGTAAAGTTATCTCTCAATTTTCCCTCCTCCTCTGCACTGGCTGACCGCTCCATTCTCTCCACCATCGAGAGCGAAGCAAGTGTACACGCATAACAAAATGGGGGAAAGTAGTTGTGCTTTCAGTGAATTTCTCTTCCCTTGTGAACTTTATTGGTAGAAATGTTCTCCCTACAACCTGTGTTAGCGAGATCTTTTGGTTCTATATATAATTGTATAGATTAATACAAGGGTATGGTATACATGGGACTCGAATATTGTGTAAATACAAGTAACTTTTCATGTTTAACAGCAATGTGTACAAACTGACTGTGTCAAAATTTCACTTGAATGACAGCGCACTTTGCCGTGGGGAACTACTTCAAGCCTGGAGCTAAAAAGCCGCAAAGAAAGCGATGATGGTCCTATAATGTGGGTGCGCCCAGGAGAGCAGATGATCCCTGTGGCTGACATGCCAAAGTCTCCATTCAAAAGAAAAAGGTACATTGAGTTTTTAGCCTAGTCCTAGGGGATTTATGTTGGTACCACCTATGCCTGGAACAATAACATCACAGGACTTATGTTCAGAAACCTAGTTTTAACACAAAAGTAGCATAGTTGCACCCCTTAAATCTTACTACTTTCTTTTTCTGTTAGAAAATCATATAATTATTGGTGTTCCATAATTGAAGAGTATTGTTTGAAGATGTTTTTTACAGCATAAGTGTGTATTCTGGCAAGTGGACTACGGTCTTTGAGACACAGCAGTGCCCTACCTCGACATTTAGTCTGGCAGGCTTTGCAGCTCATTTCTCATGCGCCAATCATCTGTGGATAAATAGTTGTCATTAACCACTTCCCGCCTGTAGGACATCATATAACGTCCTTGACTTCGAGTGGAGATTTCTGAATGATGCCTGCAGCATGATTTCTCTGCATTTGGGGGCAGTGGGAGAGGCAAGTATTTAGATACTGATTTTACAAGGAAGTTTTTTTCCCCTTTATGGGCACTTTCTTGTTATCAGTAATCTCTTTAAAACACGCATTAATAATTGCAGTCAGTCTCTAGCAATGAAAAGTGCATGGAAAACTTGTTTTTTATTGTAATATCGATTCCTGCACTCATGACAGTTTACAGTAATCTCCATCTTAAAGTTGACGTTCCATGCTAGTCTTTAAAGTGTATGCTAAAGCATTTGTTTAATGTCCATTGAGGTACACAGAAATGTAGTAACATTTATAGACTTCAGTGATATACTAATGTTGACTTACCCCATATATTGCCACCTCCATGGCTTGTTTATTTGCTAGTGTACAAGGTGGTTGCCTTTTTCTCAACTCTGATGATTGACTCCTTTTGAGAGTAAGATCTGGCCTGCATCTATATTTGAACTCCACTGCACTGTAGGATTGCAGCATTTATCTTAAACGTGACCTTTGGGCATTAAACTTTGCATCACGGCACTTTCAGACATTTGTGTACGGTTACGCCTCGTACACACGATCGGACTGCCATTGAACAAATCCGTGGATTTTTGATCGAAGGGTGTTGGCCGTGAACTTTTTCAGCCAACATTCACAAAACTACCTGTTATTTTTTTTCTGCTCTTTAGCACCACCCTTTGGGCAACTTCTGCTAATGTTGTCTGATGGTTAACATTGGTTCTGAGCATGCATGTTTGTACTTTGGATTTTAGTCCAGATTTGTGTACACGCGCTCAGATAATATGGCAGAACACATTTGTTATCGGAAAATTTGAGTGCATGGCCATCCAACATTTTGTTGTTGGAAATTCCTACAGCAATTGTCCGATGGAGCATACAGACGATCGGATTATCTGACGAAACACATCCATCACACATTCATTGTTGTCGGAATATCTGATCGTGTGTGCGGGCCTTTAGCCACAAAGAAGGCTTTTTAGGTCCAGAGTCATGACACATTCTCTGATAAGACCCAGTCCCTGAGTCAATGTTTTAAAAAGCCTCATACACACGATCGGACTTCCATCTGACTTTTCTGTGGATTTTTGTCTGAGAGGCGTTGGTCGTGAACTTGGCATGCATACATTTTCAGCAAACATTCACCAAATCGTGTGGTTTTTCAGCTCTTTACCGCCGCCCTTTGGGCAACTTCTGCTACCGTTATCTGATGTTTGGTAGGGATGAGCGTTCGAGTTGAACTCGTGTCTGACTCGAACATTGCCAGTTTGGCGAACAACTATTTGGGGTGTTTACGGCAAATTCGAAAAGCTGTGGAACACCCTTGTTAAAGTCTATGGGAGAAATCTAAAGTGCTAATTTTAAAGGCTAATATGCAAGTTATTGTCCTAAAAAGTGTTTTGAGACCTGGGTCAATGCAAAAAAAAAAAAAATGCCCCCTCCGTACCGTACCAGGCCACATGCCCTCAACATGAGGAGGATGTCCCCATGTTGATGGGGGACAGGGGCCTCATCCCCACAACCCTGCAAGCCAGTGGTTGTAGGGGTCTGCGGGCAGGGGGCTTATCAGAATCTGGAAGACCCCTTTAACAATGGGGACCCCCAGATCCAGGCCCCCCTTATGTGAATTGGTAATGGGGTGCTTTATAACCCTACCATTTCACAAAGGGAAGTGTAAATAATTGTAAAAACACACACACCGTGGAAAAAAGTCCTTTATTAAAAAATAAATAAAAAATCCAGCGGTGGTAATCCACTCTCGATCCCCGCTCCAACGTTGTTGGTATTCAGCGACGGATGATCTCCTCTCCGCCAGGGTCCAGTGATAAGATCCATCCAGGTAAGGGATCCAGAGTGCAGCCTCGCCGGCCGCCTGTCTCCACCGGAGACAGCACGGCGAATGATGCGGCTGGAGCTAGTGACATTTCTTATATAGGTGGGGCGGGGCCACCTGTCATGTGACCAGCCCCCTCTGACTCTCCCTCTGCTACATCACTGGGGAAGCTCAGACTTCCCCTTTGCGTCAGAGGGGGTGGGGTCACGTGACGGGTGGCCCCGCCTCACCGTTGTACTGGGGTTTTGGTTTGAGGAGTCTGACACAACTGCCTGTCCCTTATTGGGGTTGACTCAGATTTGTGAATCAGCTTTTTTAAACAAGACCGCTCAGTTTTGAAAATAAATCTTTGGTCTTGGTGCCTTTGGAGCAATTGCCATGCCTTGTGTTTCAGCTGCAGCAGTCTCTTGCAGGAACATAACCTTGTGTTTTGCATGGGGTTAAAGCAGAACCACAGAATGAATGGCCTCCCTCTGCCTCTGTTTTTTCCAGACTTGGTAAAAGTTTCTTGCACCTTGAGGTTTCCGAATCCTATCGTTTATAGAAATGTATCTCTTGGAGCATCAATCCCATTTGATACAAAATAAACAAGGTATATCCTCATAACACCCTTTCCTGGCATACAGGAGGTCATTGTGGGATTGTTGAGGTACTTTTCACATGGCCTCCCTTCTCTTGTATGTCCTTTAGAACTGATCATTCTTTTCAAGAATCTAGAAATTGGACAATGCACACCAATGATCCTTCGCAACACCCTGTCCTGGTAACAGGGAATTATCTTTTACTCTCATCCTCCTCCTGAAAGGATTTTCCTTAGTGATGAATGCTTCCCTACTCTTGTCTAGTGTCAAAATGCATCCTTGCTTTCTCCCAGAAAATATCTATCTTCTGTTTGAGTCCTATACTTTCCTGTAAGATCAGTTGACAAAACATTCTATTACATGGCGACAGACTTCTCCTCAGTGTGTTTAGCGCCAGCATGGAAACCTCTGTCGGACCTTCTTTTTGGAAAATAGATCTATTCCTACTTCTACATTTTGCCTTTTGCAGGTATTTCTAGTACATGTGCCATTTTTCCTTCTGAATAATTTTTTGGACAAAAGTTTGTCAAATTTGGTCATTCACTTAAAATATTTACATTCCGGAATTTCAAAAATAAGAATGAAAATTCAAAAGAAACGAAAATAAGAATGACGATCCGAATATTCGAAAATCTGAAATAATTAACTAATAACTATTAAACTATAGGTATTGGAATTTCCTTTCAAATTTGGCTGTAAGTGAACATAAAGATTAAGAATTTATCCGGAGTTACGAATTATCTGAAATGGCGAATGCCACATCTAAACAAATGGAACGTAACAAATTAATAATAAAAAACGTTTTATTTTTTATTAGTTCATTACCTTCCATTCTTTTAGATGAGGCATTTGTTATTTCGCATGATTCTTAAAGCGGAGGTTCACCCAAAAGTGAACTTCTGCTTTTCGGGGGAGGGGGTGCAGATACCTGTATAAAACGGGTATTTGCACCACTTCCTGGTATAGACTCCTACGGGAGTCCTGCCCCTCCGTAGTTACCATATTGCTGCACTTGGAGGCACCTCTCTTCTCTCTTATGCCGCGTACACACGATCATTTTTTGTGATGAAAAAAAACTGTTTTCTGTGAAGTAAAAAACGACATTTTTGAAACGTCACTTTTCAAAGACAATTTTGCATACACACCATCGTTTTTCTCACAAAAAGCAAGGTTACGTTCACCACTCTTTTCCATTGAAGCTCGCTTCATAACTAGCTTCTGGGCATGCGCAGGTTGAAAAACGTTGTTTTAAACGACGTTTTTGCTACACACGGTGACTTTTTGTGAAACAAAAAACGACGTTTTGAAAAACGACACAAAAAATTCAAGCATGTTGGAATTTTTTTTGGGTCGTTTTTTTGAAGACAAAAAACGACGTTTTGCCCACACACGATCAATTTAACCACTTCAGGCCCGCGCTACCGTCGGATGACGGCAACAGCGCGTGCCTGAATATCCAACATGCCGTCATTTGACGGCATGTCATTCTGGCGTTCCCAGCGCGCGCTGTAGAGCGCGCTGCGGGGAAGCCCTGTGTTGTCCGTGTCCCTTGGACACGGCCAATCACAGATCGCGGCGAACGGCCAATCAGAGTGGCCGTTTGCGATGCGATCTGTGGGCCAATGAGAGATGATCTCTCATAGATCATCTCTCATTGCCGTGTTACACAGAGACAGCGTCCTGTCTCTGGAGAGGAGGAGCCCGATCTGTGTTCCTTCTTACATAAAGACACAGATCGGTCACCCCCCCAGTCACCCCCCCCTCCCCCCACAGTTAGAACACACCTAGCATACACATTTAACCCCTTCCTCACCCCCTAGTGTTAACCCCTTCAATGCCAGTCACATTTATACTGTAATTAGTGCATATTAATAGCACTGATCGCAGTATAAATGTGAATGGCGTCAAAAGTGTCCGATGTGTCCGCCATAACGTCGCAGTACCAATAAAAATCGCAGATCGCCGCCATTTCTAGTAAAAAAAAAATAATAAAAAATAAGTCTCTCCCCTATTTGTAAGCGCTATAACTTTTGCGCAAACCAGTCGCTTATTGCGATTTTTTTTTTTTTTTTTTTTTTTTTTTTTTTTTACCAAAAATATGTAGAAGAATACGTATCGCCCTAAACTGAGAAAAAAAAATGTGTTTTTTTTTTTTTAATTGGGATATTTTTTATAGCAACAAGTAAAAAATATTGTATTTTTCTTTAAAATTGTCGCTCTTTTTTGTTTATAGCGCAAAAAATAAAAATCGCACAGGCGATCAAATACCACCAAAAGAAAGCTCTACTTGTGGGGAAAAAAGGACGTAAATTTTGTTTGGGAGCCACGCCGCACGACCGCGCAATTGTCAGTTAAAGCGTCGCAGTGCCGCAAGCTGAAATTTTACCTGGGCAGGAGGGGGGTGTAAGTGCCCAGTATGCAAGTGGTTAACCACTTAAGACCCGGACCAATACGCTGGTAAATGACCCAAGGTGTTTTTGCGATTCGGCACTGCGTCGCTTTAACAGACAATTGCGCAGTCGTGCGGCGCGGCTCCCAAACAATTTGCGTCCTTTTCTTCCCACAAATAGAGCTTTCTTTTGGTGGTATTTGATCACCTCTGCGATTTTTATTTTTTGCGCTATATACAAAAATAGAGCGACATTTTTGAAAAAAAAAACACTATTAAAAAAAAAATCAAATAAACTAAATTTTAGTCAAACATTTAGGCCAAAATTTATTTAGCCACATGTCTTTAGTAAAAAAAAAAATCGCAATAAAAAAAAATAGCTACCTAGCGGGAACAGCGACACTAATACAGCGATCAGAAAAATGATCGCTTAGTGACGCTGGCAATAGGGAGTGAAAGGGTTAACTAGGGCGGTGATCAGGGGGTTAAAACTTTATTAGGGGGGGGTGGGGGGGCTATCCTGAACCTAACACTAACTGATTTTACACTGCCTGTCACACTGACACTAAATGCAGTGATTAGATCACTGCATTCAGTGACACTGTGACAGGGGGGTGGGGGGGGGGGGGCGATCACAAGGGGTTAATGTGCCTATGTGAGTGTGTCAGTTTTGTGTTGGTGCACACTTACTTGTGATGTCTTCTCTCATCAGCAGCGGTGGGAAACACCGCTGCGATGAGAGGTGACATAATTTCCTCCTTCCTGTGTAAACACAGGAGGAAGTTACACGAAGGGGGAGCGCTCCCATTGGCTGGGAGCGATCGCGGGGGGGCGGGTAAACACCGACATCCGCCAGCTCGTCCCTGATCGCTCCCGGAGCCAGGGGGACCCCCGCACGCCGCGGAGGGGGTCCCGATGGGACCCCCGAACTGCACTTAGGCGGGGACGTAAATTTACGCCCTTGTGCCTGTACGAGCCATTCTGTGGCCGTATATGTGCGTGCGGGGGTCCTTAAGTGGTTAAATGACGTTTTAAAAAACAACGTTTTTTTTTTCATCGCAAAAAACGATCGTGTGTACGCGGCGGCATTATACTCAGTTGAGACATGACGCTACTTGTATATCAAGTCAACTTTAATTAAAAAATGTAGCTTGTCTGGCAAAATGCTCTCAAACCAAGGTTTTACTGTTTTCAAAATGATTGAATTTCGATCATAACAGATGACTTGAAAAAACAAACAAAACTAAAACAAATTTTTGGCGGTGCACATGTCTAGTTCCTAGGATTATGTTCCTAATACACAGGCAGGCAAAAGCTATTCTATGGCTTCTTGGACCATGATACGAGTTGGAAAGTATCCTCATCTTTCTGGTCCTGAGAATCCTTGTAGGCTAGCTTGTATTATCATAGGTAGTCTTGCGAGCAACTAGAATACAATCTGTGTAATATATGCAAGCAGCAAGTAACACACTCCCAGGATAAATGTGCAAATAAAACTCAAAACAAATAATGTTGCTCTGGTGTTAATAAATGTATCTGACCACTTGGTGTCTAAATTCTCCTGTGCCAATATGAGTGCCATCATAACATGTGAATAAACGATAATATACATTCATGTATACTTGTAATAAAATAAATCCTGTGCTTAAAGTGGATGTAAACCCACTCTCATCAATTCTAAATTACTTCCATAGTGCTGATCTATAAGGATATACATGCCTCCTGCATGTATATCCTTGCCTGTCAAATATCTTCCCTTTAGCTGGTTGGAGCCCTGCAATACTTTAGATTCTGTGGGAAAGTTTGTTGTCCAGGGTGCTGGTGGCGTCATGTCAGATTTCCCACCCACCTCTATACGCTACTTGGCCAGGCATTGATATTTTTTACACTGAACTTCTGCTGGTCTCGTGGATTATGCCCCATGATCACTAACATCCATTCAAAACCCAGGAAAGTCACCAGAGGACTTCAGCATGCCCAATCATGCTAAGGTGTAGAGAAGTCAATCCTGAGGGTGCAGGAGAAGAAAGGAGGAAATGTGAAGTACACAGAATGTCTCGCATGCATGAGAAGGAAATCGCTGTCTGTCACAGCAAGGGGGAAGAAACAGACACCTATTTCTGTGTGTCTGTTTTTATGAAGTCTGAAGAAAGTAGGGTTGACCCGATACCACTTTTTAGGACCGAGTACAAGTACCGATACTTTTTTTCATGTACTTGCCGATACCGAATACCGATACTTTTTTTAAATGTCATGTGACAGTTTTCAAACCACAATACAGACTAAGGATATTTTCTTTAGAATTATGAAGAACTCTAACTCAAGACATTATAAAAGAATAAAAATGAGTAAAAATGTTTTATTTTCTTGTCACGCAGTAGTAAAAAACTCAAAGAATTTTCACAGAACATGTTGATAAATACAAAAAAAGTATTCTATTTAGGTATCGGGAGCATTTGCGCGAGTACAAGTACTCCCGCAAATACTCTGTATCGGTACCGATACTAGCATCGGTATCTGGACAACCCTAGAAGAAAGAGGATTGCTCAGAGCAGGATTAAAACTTTGTGGTAAGACTGGGCACAGATTAACCCCTTCCATACAGGGCATTTTCACCCCCTTCCTGCCCAGACCAATTTTTAGTTTTCAGCGCTGTTGCACTTTGAATGACAATTGCGCGGTCAGGCAACACTGTACCCAAATAAATCGTTATGTTTTTTTCCCCACACAAATAGAGATTTCTTTTAGTGGTATTTGATCATCTCTGCGGTTTTTATTTTTTGCGCTATAAACAAAAGAAGAGCGACAATTTAAAAAAAAAAAAAACACAATATTTTTTTCTTTTTATTTAATACATATCACAATATTTTTTTTAAAAAAACGTTTTCCCCTCAGTTTAGACCGATATGTATTTTTGTACGTATTTTTGGTAAAAAAAACGCAATAATCGTATATTGATTGGTTTGCGCAAAAGTTATAGCGTCTACAAAATAGGTGATAGATTTATGGCATTTTTTTTTTTTTACTAGTAATGGCGGCGATCTGCGTTTTTTTTTTTTGTGACCGTGACATTGCGGCGGACATATCGGACACTTTTGACACGTTTTTGGGACCATTCACATTTACACAGCGATTATTGCTATAAAACTGCACTGATTACTGTGTAAATGTGACTGGCAGGGAAGGGGTTAACACTAGGGGGCGCTAAAGGGGTTAAAATGTGTCCTAAAGTATGTTCTAACTGTAGGGGGAGGGGGACTCGCAGGGGGAGGAGATCGATGTGTGTTCCTCTGTACTGGGAACACACATCAGTCTCCTCAGCGCTGACAGGAGTGTGGATCTGTGTGTTTACACACACAGATCCACACTCCTGACGTGATTGCCGGAAATCGCGGGTGCCCGGCCGCAATCGCAGCCGTCGGGCACGCGAGTGGTGCCGCGGGTGCGCCGCCTGCGGCGCGGGCCCTAGAACGCCGTGAAGACAGGACGTTGTGCAACGTCCAGTCTCATCGGCGAGGGGATGACCATAACATCATTCCCTTATGGCCAGGTATTGAAGTGGTTAAATGACATCTTCCACTGTAACAGATGTAAGTCTTAAGAAAAAAGAAATGGGGGTTTACATCCACTTTGAGTGCAATTAAATAGTTAGTGGTTGCTAACCCACTTTTGTTACATGCTGCCATCCTCTCTGCAGACTTATTGTCCCTGTGTTCTGTAAAAAAAAAAAACTGCAGGATTGTACCTGTATGAGCTCTGTTCCTGGTGCTCAGCTGATGTCTCTCCTGCCTTGTCTCTCTGACTCACAGCTGCAGTGGGCAGGGCCAAGTCCTCATGCTGACGTCAGCTGAGAGGGAGAGAGGAGGCGTGCGGAGATGCAGAGCGCCGAGCCACAGACTATCAGCTGAGAATTGGGAACGAAGCTTATACAGGTACAATCATGCTATTTTTTTACATTACACAGGGACAATTGGTATAATGCTGCAGAGAGGATGGCAACATGTAATATGTGACATGAGAGCAGCAGGAGGGGGAGGGCGGGCACTGGTAGCGCAGAGACAGACAGAAAGGGGAGGGGGAGAACACAGGAGGCAGTTAGCGGGCTGCTCCTGCCGAAATCACGCACATAGACCATGATTTCAGGGGCTCAGCAGCCATGATTCTCATGGTCTGTTTGCAAAGGGGAGGGTATAGCCGGGCAGGATCAGACAGGTATTTCAGGTGATACAAGGGTCCAAAGTACACAGCACTGTGCTGTATAACATGCTTTAGGGCAGGCATCTTCAAACTACGGCCCTCCAGCTGTTGCGGAACTACAAATCCCATGAGGCATTGTGAAACTCTGACATTCACAGACATGACTGAGCATGATAGGAAATGTAGTTCCTGAACAACTGGAGGGCCATAGTTTGAGGACCCCTGCTTTAGGGGAACAGGATCTTGATTTTTTTTTTTGTTGGGGGGTGGGGTTTAACAAACACTTTAATGAATAATGTCAGAAAAAAGTTTTAACTTGAGTCTTTACAAAGCCTCAAACATCCATGCGTTGTATCTATTCCCCTCATTGCTCCCCTATAAGAAATGGGAATGCGCTCACCTCATAAAGTGTGACCTCACACTTAAAGTGGTTGTAAACCCACTTTTTTTACTTTTACCTACAGGTAACAGGTAAACCTATAATAAGGCTTACCTGTAGGTATAAAGAATATCTCCTAAACCTGTACGGTTTAGGAGATATTACCCCCTCAATGCGCCGCTGATTGCAGCGGCGCAGGGGGAATCTACGGCGAAGGACCGGCATCCGCCGGACCCTGGCCGGATTTAAATCTCCCGCACGCACGCGCGGGTGTGACGTCATTGCCGCTTCAGCCAATCGCAGCGATGGAGCGGCGATACCCGGAAGACACGCCGAGTCAAGATGAGATCTCGCTCGGCGTGCACCAGGTAAGTTCCCTACACCTCGTTCAGAGGTAAGTATTTCATAATGAGCTAATATGCGGTGCATATTAGCTCATTATGGCTTTTCCCTTGCAGGTCTAAAAAAAAAATTACAACCGCTTTAAATTTGGTCAAATAAAGATTTTTAGTCAACCCGGACGAACAGATCATGCTTTGCTCCTTGTTGCACCATTGATGTACCTCTATTATGACTTACTGTATTTATTGGCATATAACACTCACTTTTTTACCCTGAAAATAGAGGATAAACTGTGCAGAATGCCGTGGAAAGTTTTTTCCTGAAACTTCCCTCTTAAAGTTAGGGTGTGTGTTATACGCCGATAAATATGGTATGTTTGTATACGAGAAAAAGGGCTCCAAATAGTGCTTATATCGGTTTTAAACAATACTACATTTAAAAAAAAATGTGCATAGAATTCACATTTTAAAAGGTGCTCCAGTGCACCAACTGTATACAGCATATATCGTATAAAACCACAATGCTGCTGCTACTTCGTACCTCTCCGTGAAAAAAGGAAAAAACGTCTTGCCAAACAAATCTGCCCCTCCCCTACACGTTGCATCACGGGGTCTCGTGACTCGGTCACAAGACCCTGTGATGTATTCTTCTCATGAGGGAATCGGGGGGGGGGGGGCTTTAGTAACCAAAACTGCAGTGTTTATCCTTATGACACATTACGGGAAGCACCTCCATGGTGAAGCCAGAATTAAAATTAGATTTGGGAAACTTAACAATGATAAATTACCCAGACCAGATGGCTTACACCCAAGGGTACTTGGGGAACTTGGTCAAGTAATTGCCAGACCATTGTTCCTAATTTTTACTGACTGGAATAGTACCAGCTGATTGGAGAAAAGCCGATGTAGCACCAATATTTAACCAATATTTAAATATTAACCAGCCAGATGGTCACCAGTCATCTCTATGACCGTCGGAGGACCCGGGCGGGATGTCATGACATCACGCCCGGGTCCCGTAAGTAAACAAAGCCGCGATTGCGGCTGTAAGCCACAGTATTCATGAGATCAGTGAATTTTTTTTCACCGATCTCATGGTTTCCAGCCTGGAGGAGAGATGTGGGGTCTTATTCACCCAGCATCTCTCCATAAAGAGGACCTGTCGCACACATTCCTATTACAAGGGATGTTTACATTCCTTGTAATAGGAATAAAAGTAATAATAAAAAAAAAAGTGTAAAAAAATAAATAAATATGTAAAATAAATAATAATAAAAAAAAATTAAAGTCCCCGGTAGCTCGCGCGCAGAAGCGAACGCACACGCAAGTCCCGCCGACATATGTAAACGCCGTTTAAACCACACATGTGAGGTATTGCCGAGTTAGAGTGGCAGCAACAATTCTAGCCCTAGATCTCCTCTGTAAATCTAAACTGGTAACCTGTAAACAATTTCAAAGCCTTGCCTATGGAGCTTTTTAAGTACCGAAGTTTGGCGCCATTCCGTGAGTGTGCGCAATTTTAAAGCGTGACATGTTAGGTATCTATTTACTCGGTGTAACCTAATCTTTCATATTTGACAACAAAATTGGGCTAACTTTACTGTTTTGTTTTTTTAATTCATGAAAAAAAAAATTCCCCAAAAATGAAATTATTGCGCAAATACCGTACAAGATAAAACGTTGCAATGACCGTTGTTTTATTCCCTAGGGTGTCCGCTAAAAAAACATATATAATGTTTGGGGGTACTGCGTAATTTTCTAGCAAAAAAAAATTATGATTTGTACATGTAGGAGAGAAGTGCCAGAATAGGCCCGGTATGGAGGTGTGTATAAAAGCCCTGTATTGAAGTGGTTAAAAAGGGCCAAAAATGCATCCCTGGGAATTACACAGTTGGCCCAACATCAATAGTATGTAAGCTCCTGGAGGGGATGATAAGGGACTATATACAAGATTTTAGTAATGAGAACGGTATCATTAGCAGTAATCGGCATGGATTCATGAAGAATCATTCTTGCCAAAAAAATCTATTAACCTTCTATGAGGCGGTGAGCTGCCATCTAGATAAAGGAAGGCCCATAGACATGGTGTATCTGTATTTTGCAAAAGCATTTGACAGTTACCCATAAACGTTTACTGTACAAACTAAAGTCCGTTGGCATGGACCATAGGGTCAGTACATGGATTGAAAACTAGCTACAAGGGCGAGTTCAGAGGGTGGTGATAAATGGGGAGTACTCGGAATGGTCAGGGGTGGGTAGTGGGGTCCCCCAGGGTTTTTTGCTGGGACCAATCCTGTTTAATTTGTTCATAACCGACCTGGAGGATGGGGTGCTATCCCTGTATTTGCCGATGATACTAAGCTAAGCAGGGCAATAACTTTTCCGCAGGATGTGGAAACCTTTCCAAAAAGATCTAAACAAATGAATGGGGTAGGCAACTACATGGCAAATGAGGATTAATGTAGAAAATTGTAAAATAATGCATTTGGGTGGCAAAAATAGGCATGCAGTCTATACTCTGGGGGGAGAACCTCTAGGGGGAATCTAGGATGGAAAAGAACCTGGGGGTTCTAGTAGATGATGGCAGCAGCAGCTTGGCATTGCATGCTATTGCTGAGCCTACACAAAGCAAACAGAATATTGGCACGCATTAAAAAGGGGATTGACTCCAGAGATAAAACGATAATTCTCCCGCTCTACAAGACTCTGGTCTGGCCGCAACTAGAGTATGCTGTCCAGTTCTAGGCACCAGTCCTCGGGAAGGATGTACCGAAAATGGAGCCAATATAAAGGGTAAAAAAGCTAATAAAGGGACCTGGAGTATATTACGGTAGTTATGAGGAAAGGTGGTGAGCACTGAACTTGGTCTCTCTGGAGAAGACGCTTGAGAGGGGATATGATTTCAATTTACAAATACCGTACTGGTGACCCCTCAATAGGGATAGAACTTTTTTGCAGAACTGAGTTTAACAATTCATAATTTTTATGAGCTGCTAGTTTCTACAAATCTTCCCTGCCCTCAGATGTGCACAGTTTAAGAGTCAATTACCCAGTGGCGGCTGGTGCTCAATTTTTTTGGGGGGGGGGCAAACAAACTGGAGAAAAAAAACATTAACCGCTGCCACTGTGCCCATCAACTGCCGCCACACGGCCCCCCAAAGTTCAGTGAGGGATGATTTTTTTTTTTATGTACAATAAGACTCTGGGGGACATATGGGGGGGTCACTTTAGATGTGGGGGAGTGGTCAGTCTCCCTCTCCTATATACTGTACACAGTGGTGTATTTAGGTTTTGTGCTGCCCTAGGCCCTATGCACCCCTAATTAAAATATAACCCACCCTTTCTTGTCAAGGTCACACCCCTTTCAGTTTAAGCCCTGCCATCTGTAAACCACACCCCTTCCTTTTTAGTCTCCACCTTTAGCCTTAGAGCTCCACCTCTTCCTCTCTGCATTAAAAGTGGGTACCAAGTGTAGCCTCCTTGGGGCCCATCCGCGTAGCCTCCTTGGGGCCCATCCGCGTAGCCTCCTTGGGGCCCATCCGCGTAGCCTCCTTGGGGCCCATCCGCGTAGCCTCCTTGGGGCCCATCCGCGTAGCCTCCTTGGGGCCCATCTGCACAGCCTCTTTGGGGCCTGTTGCAGTACATGAACTTTCACCGAAGGTGGACTGTTTAAAGGGGTGTTCCAGCCAAAAATTGTGTTTATTAAAAGTCAGCAGCTACAAAAAGTGTAGCTGCTGGCTTTTAATAAACACTCACTTACCTGCTCCTGCGTTCCAGCGACGCGCCGACCAGGGCTCCGCTCCTCTCCCCCCCTCCACAGCCGGCGTCTCCATCCCGACTGTGGGCACCCAGCCGTGACAGCCTTCGGCTTCACGGCCGGGCACCCACTGCGCCGCTGATTGGAGAGGCGATCGCATGGGACCTGTCATGTGTCCCATGTGATCGCCTACAAGGAGGGGCTGGTGTAGGCGCCTAACCAGCCCCTCGGCGGAAGCAGGAAGTGGGACAGGAAGTCCCACTCCTACTGAAGCCCCAACTCCCCCCCCCCCCCCCCAAAAAAAAATTACATGCCAAATGTGGCATGTAAGGGGGAGGGGGGGGATTAAACAAAAGTACATTTTTAGGGTGGAACTTCTCTTTAATGAGTTTGTAGCATGAATCCAATTTCCATATTGAGCACAGATTGGCTGCTTGGCAAACGCACATTACAAAAGTAATAGTGATTTCCTCAATTTTACCTGCTGTCCTGGCTAGGGGCTTCCCGTTGTGCTTCTCCCCCCTCCTCCTCCCTTCTACCTATGGCTTTTTCTCTAAATACTGCAATGACTGTACACAGGTATGCTCGCTACACATAGCACAGTGTTCATTTCAGAGAACAGACACAGGGCACAGGTTACTATGCTCCTCACCATGTCTCCTCCTCTGAAATAACACAATGCTATGTGTAGAAAGCTTACCTATGTTTATTGCTGGACATTAGAAGTGTTCAGTGACGCTCCCTCCTCCCCCAAGACGCTGATATAGACTTTGAATGAGTGAGGGGAAGGGGGAGGGAGTTCGGAGGACAGGGCAACATCAAAGCCCAGGGGAGAGGTGTTGGCGTCTTGCAGATAAGTTAGGGAAAGGTGAGGAACACTTAACTTCTTATGTGCCTCTGTTTCCGGGTTTTAGCTGGGGACATGCTGCCATGGAAACAGAGGTACACGTAAGCACGGGGTTTATATTCTAAGAAGAAATATGCATAAATTTCTTATTGTATGATTATATACTTGGTTTATTCACATGTTATTATGATGGCACTCTTATTGGCACAGGAGAATTGGATACGTTAACACCAGCACAGCATTATATGTTTTGAGCTTGTATTACAATGTTTCCTCCTGCCTTTTACATAGGTGCTATAGATCACCTCAACCTTTCATTTGTGGGATTTCATTTGGTGGCTCTTTTGGTTTGGGCATACATTATTTGTTCAACCTCAATTTCCCTGCGCTCAAGGGTGAGCTATTCTAGGCTTCAGCCTTTACCTTGGTCCTTTTTTTGTTGACCACCTTAGCTGTTATTTTTTTACTGCTGTTAAAGTTCTATTTTTCTTATGGTGCATTATTGTTTTTTCCCCACATATAGCTGAGATTCACCATTCTTTCACACGGAGTGGATCCATATTGATCCGCCCCGTGTGTGTCCGTCTGCTCAGTGGGGATCATCCTTAAATCCCCGCTGAGCTGTCGGCTGACAGGGCGGTCCTTGCACAGTGTGCGGGGACCGCCCTGTCTTTTCTCCGCTCTCCCCTATGGGGAATCGGATGAATACGGACCGTCTGTCCGTATTCATCCGATCCGCCAGACGGAAGAAAAATAGGATTTTCTTCCGCCCGAAAAACCGGATCTTGACGGAGGCGGATGTTTACAGACGTGAGCGGATGCATCATCCGTTAAAGTCCGGGATCCCATAGGGATGCATTGTGAGTCCGTAAACGGACTTATGAAAAGCAGACCGTTCGTCCGCTCGTGTGAAAGGGCCCTTAGACTTTCACACTGGAGGTGTTTTTCAGGCACTAATCGACTATAAATTAGCGCACGTAAAGCGCCTGAAAAACACCTCCCTGCAGTCCCAGTGTGAACGCATGAGTGCTTTCACACGAGAGGTGCGCTTGCAGGACTTTTGTCACTCTGTGAGGGAAAGATGGAGATCCTGCTTCCATTTAATTAATGGACCAGTTTTGGAAAATATCAGTTTAGACTGCAAGACGTTGCAGGAAAGAGTGATGATACCTTTGGTGACATCTTTAGTCGATATCCACAAGGTCCATACTACCTCTGGAAGTCTAAAGTGCAAGATGACCCATCTTTTTTTTTTTTTTTCAATCAAATTTTCATTAACCCCTTCATATTCACCTTTTGGTAAGATTTCCACATCTGTTAGATTCTTCATTGACTTTTGTCTGCTTTTGAATGTCCCAAACATCTAAGAATACCCTGTCTCAAGTAAGAGAAAATTCTAAATTTTTAAGTTTCGAGTAAACCTTTGAAGAGATTTCCCCTTGTTTCCTGTTCAGACTCCAGGATAAAAAGCGAAGGGAAATCTTCGTAGCAGTACACATTCAGCAAAAAATAACCTCACAAGGTTTTAACTATTCTGATTTTTAAAAAACTCAAAATAAAAAGTTTAAATTGACATACAATTTTTATTTTCTTTGAAAGTGTTGAAAATTAAAGTGCATATCAGGGAGTACTTGAGGTAGGGTGACTAAGACCTACAATTGGTAACTGATCATCTATAACAGGGATCCTCAAACTACAGCCCTCCAGCTGTTGTAGAACTACACATCCCATGAGGCATTGTAACACACTGACATTCAGACATTACTAGGCATGATGGGAATTGTAGTTCCTGAACTGGAGGGCCGTAGTTTTGAAGACCCATGGTCTATAGCAGGGATGGAGAACCTTGGCACCCAGATGTTTTTTCCTGTGATGCTGAAATACACTGCAGAGCGCATGAGCATCATGGGAAATGTAGTTTCAAAACATCTGGGGTGCCAAGGTTCGCCATCACTGATCTATAGGGAGACCTGGAACATTTTGACCACTGGCACAGTGGATCCAAGCAGTGCACAGTACACATTTTGTAGGACACACAAGGGCATGTATAGGTGACTGTGTACAAGTCTAAGGATCTTTCAAAGGTTGGATTGTGTCAAACCTATATTGACAGTAGTCCACTTAAAGGGAGCAGTTGTGAAAATGACCCAGTTACACACACTTTTATTTAACAAAATTAACATGTTAGACATCTTGGGCAACTGGTGTTTACAGAGGTTACATTGTGTTTTAACTTTTTTTTGTATTATTCTTTAGAACTACCAATGAAATAAAAAACCTGCAGTACCTACCTCGGGCTAGTGAGCCTCGGGAAATGCTGTTTGAAGATAGGACAAGGGCACATGCTGATCACATAGGACAGGGCTTTGAGCGTCAGACCACCGCAGCTGTAGGTGTACTGAAAGCAGTGCACTGTGGAGAGTGGTAAGCATCTTTGCAATTTCACTGCTACTTTTATTTGGTGCTTTTGCATGCATATTGATTTCATTTCCTTTTCACTTCCATGAGGCATACACCATCAGATTACATAAATATGTAGATTTTGTTCTGTATTGGAATGACCCTTTAGCGCAGTCTTTCTCAACCAGCTAGGGCTTCCTTGAGCAGCAGGAACAGAGCGAGTTGCTGCCCTTTAACGTATCTCCACCATTTTTTATTTTTTCCAGTGACCACAAGACTTCCTTTAATTGGTCGAGGTGGAGATCATGTCAACTGACCACCTCTCTGCAATTACCAATTGCAGGAAGTTTTGTATTTACTGAAAAATACAAAACTTCTCCTAAATGAAGATGTGGTATGGGAGCGGCTCTCTATATCCAGCAGTAGATTTACACACACATTTAATCACAGAGAAAAAGTGAGGCATAACCGTTTAGTTATACCCTTTATACCTAGATAATGTTTTATCCATTTAGAAAAGCTAAAAGCAGAAGAACCAGCATCAATGAGGCCTTAAAGTGTTACTAAACCCACAACAGTAAAATCAGTCTGTATACACAGCATAGCATGTTTGTTTTATTCACTGTGGAACTTAAGGGGTTAATGCTCTGCATTGTGTAAAAAGGCTGTTTTATCCTATATGCATAGATGCTCCCCCTTCTGCACTGTCTGGGGAAGGCCAGCTAACACAGACAGGGTAGCTGACCTGCACATGCTCAGTTGTCTTTTATACTGGAGAGAACATTTACTTGTAATCAGAGCTAGCCAGGTCACATGATATTGACATCACACATGTGGGTGTTTATACAGGCTGTAGTGGAAATCTTCTCCTACCTGAACTGTTATGGACATTGTGGGGAGTGCATGAACTAATTTCATATTACTGGGTTTAGTAACACTTTTAGCATTGTTTTTTATGTTCATCTGTGAATAGATTCTTTCACCCTTTCAGTTCAGTTGTCATATTTAGATTTTCTTGTTTTTAATGTTGCCAATATAAAAATATACAGGATAAAGTTTTATTCAGGCATTGATGTAGAAGACTTATTTTGTCACAATAAAATTATGTATAAAGTAATTTGCAGCAGTATTCGCATCCCCTGGACTTTTTCACATTTTGTAGTGTCACATTCATATTGAAAATGCCCAAAAAGCCCTGATGAAATTTTAAGAGCCTAATTTAGTTGCAATAAACATCAATTGTAGGTGAGAATGATGTAGCAAGCCATGATCATTAGAAGAACATTGCACATTGCCGATAAATAGTGGTAAAGTATCCAATCATATATAGTGCTTTAAGAAGATGGAGCTAGACCGGTTTCCAGCCACTAGTTATGCCAAGTCTGTTGCCAGTATCATTCTGGGTCAGGTAAAATATATGCAATGCTTTATTCGTTTTGTATATTAGACTAAAGATTAGGATTTTCTTAAATTGAGAGGTTTGGAATTATACAAAGTTTTATAGTTGAGTAGCATGTTTATTGCATGCCAGATCAACAAAATGTACCCAGATCTGTGTAGTGGTTGCATTATTGATACGTTTCACACACACACTGTTGGTTAGCCATGGGCAGGTTGAAATGAGGCTTATTTGTGAATGCAGGGAGATGGAGACGCAATGTACTGCAGTTTGGAGATTATTGTTCTGTTAGTGCTAATGTAGCTGGCACAAGAGAACAATTAGCCAATGCTAAATCAATACACTCAATTCTAGCACAGCAAACCACCGTCCCTTTTTGTTGGCTTGTATAACTGTGTGTGTGTGCTTTCTTCTTTTGCAATTTGACTACGCAGTCTCAGAATACTGAAGCTTTTACTCTTTTTGCAGAGCTGGTGGCTAAAGTTGCCCATAGACATGAGATTAAGGTAGGAAGATCTGATCTGTGAACATCTGTTCTAGAATAATTAAAACCTAGATATGCACAAATCGGCCATAACATTATGACCAGCGACAGGTAGAGTGAATAACATGGATTATTTTTAGTGTCACCTGAAAGCAGGTGGGATAAATAAGGCAGCAAGTGAACATGTTCTCCCAGAAGGTGATCTGTTGATGGCAGAAAATATAGGCAAGTGTAAGCATTTTAAGTGACTTTAACAAGGGGTAAATTATAATAGCCAGACTGGGTCAGAGCAGTTCTAAAACTACAGCTCTTGTGGGATATTCCCGGTCTGCAGTGGCCAGGCCTACCAAAAGTGGTCCAAGGAAGGAATACCGTGAACCAGCGAAGGGGTCATGGGCAGCCAGGGCTCATTGATGCACATGGGAAGTGACTGCTGGCTTGTGTACTCCAATCCAATAAAAGAGCTACTGTAGTTTTAAATTGATGAAAAAGTTAATGCTGGTTCCAAAAGAATGGTAACAGAATAGTGCATCACAATCTGTTGCGTATGGAGCTATGTAGCTGCTGACCAAGTGCCCATGCTGACCCGTGTCCCCAGCCAAAAAGCACCTACCTGGGCACATGAGCATCAGAACTGGACCACAGAGAAATGGAAGGTGGTGTCTTTATCCATGGAGGCACACCCCAACTTGCCTTCTGTGGTGGCAAAGGGGTCTTGGGTGGGAGTTCATAATGTTATGGCTGATAGGTGTTAATGCTTGTATAAGTCGAGTGCATGTTTGCATTCTGGACATACTGTATAACCTAACCTAGTACTACTGTTATCTCCAAACAGCTGTCTTTCACTGGAATAATCCATTGCAGCAGATCCTTCCCAAGAAAGACAGGGCATTATTGCTGTAAAGGAGCACAATTATAAAAAATAAAATTAAAAACTGCCATTTCCCAAATTGAGATTCTGTCTTCTCCCGTTTGTGGGCATCTTTAGGATTGCAGCTGCAAACTGTACTCAAAGGAATGATAGCTTGTAGTATGCACAATTTTGCTAGAAAACTGGACATCAAGTAATAGGCTTGCTCTTCTAGGTAGGTATATACGCTCATAGCCACTTGTAAGACTGCAAGATTGAGTGTGTCTCTCGGTGGTGTTGGTGCATGCAATAAACATTCCATTTTTATTAGCTTTGATCTAGCATACAATACAGTGAGGTAAAGTATTTAACCCCCTGATGATTTTGTACGTTTGCCCTCTTACAAAGAAATGATCAGTCTATAATTTTAATAGTATGTTTATTTTAACAGCGAGACAGAATAATAAAAAAAAAAATTCAGAAAAACATTAAAAAAAAGTTAAGAATTGATTTTCATTTTAATGAGTGAAATAAGTATTTGACCCCTTCGCAAAACATGTACTTGGTGGCAAAACCCTTGTTGGCGATCAGAGGTCAGACGTTTCTTGTAGTCGAAAAAAAGGTAAGAAATCATTTTGCGTTATGGACTTGTTTTGAAACTGAAAAGCTGCTGCCCCACTAAAACGATTATCAAAGCGGATGTCAAAGATGAATAAAAGGGTTATTTTAGGGGTGGGTTTGGTGCTGCTAATGGTATGCAACAATTTATGTAGATGTACAAGTGCTGTGCAAACTCAAGGTGTATTAACCAAAGGTAAACATTATTGTATAATACACATTTGATGTGCCATAAACTTATATTATATATTTTATTTGATTTTTATCTGTATTTGTTAAATGTGCTTGAATAAATTGTTAAGTGCTCCAACGTTAAATTGTTATAACATAAAGTCCACTTGTGAAATTGCGCCAAATGCCGAGCCTTGAAAATAAGGCGACTAAAGATGCTGCAAACGAGCAGTGCCCGTGTATCACTCGTGCCCCCCCCCCCCCCCCCCGTGTAGTTGCACTTATCAGAAAGATCTCTCCACTCAGGGGGTAACCCATATTCGCAATTAGAATAACTGTCTTTTTCCAACGGATGCCTCTGTCTCCTTAGACCCCTTTTCACGCTGAAGGCAGTTTTAGTGTGTTTTAGCGCTAAAAAAAATAGCCTGAAAACTGCCTCCCATGCCACCCTGTTTTCATACTAGGGCTGTGCACTTGCGGGATGGGAAAAAAGGTCCTGCCAGCAGCATCTTTGAGGTGGTTTGGGAGAGTTTTACACAGCGCTCCTATACTGCCTGTGCCCATTGGAATCAATTGGCAGTGTTTCCGGAGCACCTGAAAAGTGCTCCGGAAGTGCCGCAACGCAGACATTTTTAACCCCTTCGACCGCTAGGGAGGGGGTGAAAAGCACTGCTAAAATGAGCAGCGCTTTACCGCCATTGCAGCCACGGTGTAAAAGTAGCCTTAACGTGCTTTGCCTTTCCCAGAGAAAATTCTAAATAGGACTCCTAACATTCTGGCCACATGCCTTTTTGAATCTTCGTAATCTGGCATGAAATGTTGTGCAGGAGTTTCCTGTAATGAAGAATAGTGATTACTCTCTACTTGTTCACAGTGACTGAACAAAGAGAGCAAGTAGCAATGGCTGGTCATCATTACAGGAAACTTGTGTACAGAGGCAACCTTTCATACTAGATTACGAAGATTCAAAGGCATGTGGCCAGTATGTTAGGAGTCAGATATAGAATTTTCTCTGGGAAAGGCAAAACGTGGTAAGGAGACTGCATCTGTGGGGAAGAAGATCTACAGACCATTATTGTAACTGCAAATGTGGGTTACCACGTGTGCAACTACACAGTGGGGAGCACGAGTGATACATGGGGCACCGCTTGTTTGTGTGGCGTTTTCAGGATTTTTACTCTCCTTATTTTAACCCTTTTGGTCAGGTCCTGTGCTCAATTTTGTACAATTTTTTTTTTTTTTTTTACTTTTAGCTTTCAGAATTTGTGAAAGACCCCACCAAACCATACATCTTCTGAAAGAACATGATCGGTAGAATAAAAAGAGGGTGCTACCGATTCCTACCTAAATATACATGCTTGACCTGTATTGAGTTAATAAATAACAAATATTTAACTTTTAAATTGTGTCTTTTTGCAAAACAGATGCAAAAGTAAAGATCCAAATTTCTCCAAAAATGTGAAGGTTTTAATTTTTTTCTTTTTTTTTACAGCTTTCACAATTTTTGTGAAAGACCCTCAAAACCATATGACCTCTAGAATTAAATGGTGCTACTGATTTTTTTTGGACCCCACAGTATTTGCGCAAGTGTTTATCGAACCAATATATTGGCAAAAAATACACTAAAACCATTATTGGCAGATAAAACACAGCAAATTTTACAAAATTCCTGCTAAATCCCTACTAAATATAAAGGCTTAATCTGTATGGAGTTAATAACAAAAAGTAAACATTTTGCACCTTTTTGCAAAATGGTGAAAGTCAAACATACGCAAAAATGTAAATATCCAAATTTCTCAAATCTGAATGTTTAATTTTTCCCTTTTTATAGCTTTCAGAATTGGTGAAAGAACCCTATAAGCATATATTTTCTGAAAGCAATATGACCTCTAGAATAAAAAGGTGCTACTGATTTTTTTTAGACCCTAAGGTATTTGTGCAAATGTTTATCAAACCAATATATTCGCAAAAAATACACAAATACCATTTTTAGCAGATAAAAACGCAGCTAATTTCACACAATTCCTGCTATATCCCTACTAAATATAAAAGCTTAACCTGTATGTAGTTAATAACAAATGTAGTCATTTTAAATTGTGCCTTTTTTGCAAAATATTGAAAATCGAATGTGCCTAAAAATTTCTCAAAATAATCTGGAGGTTTTAATTTTTCACTTACAGCTTTCAGAATTTGAACAGACCTCTCAAACTAGACATTTTCTAAAAGCACATGACCTGTAGAATAAAGTCCTACTGATTTGTTGGGCCCCGCAATAATTGCACACGTGTTCATCATTTCCCTATTATCACTAAAAATACGCAAAACAAATTGTATTGAAGCATTGCATGTAGCATACTAAAGTGTATGCCCGTGGGGGCCATGTTTACCCACACAGGTGTTCCATGCATCCCTGTACAGGCAGTCCCATTTATGTCAATTGGGATGCAACGGCTGTATAGGCATAGCTGCTGTTCCCAATCCGACATCTGGGTGTGGGTACATGACCCTGAAAGCAGACCATGTGTGCTTAGGGACATGCATGCGGACCTACATGGATGTAAAATTGGAAGCAAGGCTCTGTTCGTGCAGTTGCTACATCCCAAATTACATTAATAGGACTGCATGCACAGAGATGCACGGAACACCTGTGCATCCCTGTAAAGGTACGCTGTGTATGCCCTGTGTGAACAAGGCCTTAGGCCCCTACCACTCAAGCACACCGATCGGGTCTGCCTGTCTTTGGTGAGACATCAGAGGTCTAAACAGACCCCCATATCTTTTTTTGAGACTGAGAAGGGGACTGCAGATTTTCTCTGTATTCCTTTACTTGAATGAAAAATCTGTATAGAAATTCTATTCATTCAGAAAATGACAGTCTGATGCATGGTTTTGTGTAGGTCTACAATCTTGTCCTTGACATCCTTGGACAGCTCTTTGGTCTTGGTAAAGGGATTGGAATCTGATTGCTTCTGTGAACAGGTGTTTTTTTTTTTTTTTAATTTATACAGGTAATACGCTGAGAGTGCTCTTAAGCCCCTTTCACATGTCCGCCTCCGTTCGTCTGTTTTTACGGACTTGTAATGGACGCCTATGGGGTCGCATCCGTTAGCGGATGATGCATCCGCTAACGTCCGCAAAGATCCGCGTCCGTCTGGATCCGATTTTTCGGACGGAAAAAAAAACAATTTTTCTTCCGTCCCGCGGAACGGATCGGATGAAGATGGACAAACTGTCCGTTTTCATCCGATTCCCCATAGGGGAGAGCGGAGGAGAGACCGGGCGGTCCCTGCACAGTGTGTGGGGACCGCCCTGTCCGCCGACAGCTGAGCGGGACCCCCCGCTGAGCCGACGGACACACACAGAGCAGACCGAAAAACGGTCCGCTCCGTGTGAAAGGACCCTTAATCTCAGATCTTTACCTGTATAGAGGACACCTGGGAGCCAGAAATCTTGCTGATTGATAGGGGATAAAATACTTATTTTCATCATTTAAAATGCATATCCATTTTTTGTTCTGTCTCTCACTGTTAAAATAAACTGAACATTAAAATTATAGACTGATCATTTCTTTGTCAGTGGGCAAACATACAAAATCATCAGAGGATCAAATATTTTCCCCCTCACTGTATTTTGTGTGTGTGTGTGTGTGTAATAATAAATAAATATATAAATATATATATATATATATATATATATATATATATATATATATATATATATATATATATATATATATATATATATATATATATATATATATATATATATAATCTCCCACTTGGAAATCATGGAGGGGTCTGAAATTGTCATCGTAGGTGCATGTCCACTGTGAGAGACATAATCAAAAAAAAAAAATTCCAGAAATCACAATGTATGATTTTTTTTAACTATTTACAGTGCAGAAAATAAGTATTTGAACACCCTGCTATTTTGCAAGTTCTCCCACTTGGAAATCATGGAGGGGTCTGAAATTGTTATCGTAGGTGCATGTCCACTGTGAGAGACCTAATCAAAAAAAAAAAATCCAGAAATCACAATGTATGATTTTTTAACTATTTATTTGTATGATACAGCTGCAAAGAAGTATTTGAACACCTGTCTATCAGCTAGAATTCTGACCCTCAAAGACCTGTTAGTCTGCCTTTCAAATGTCCACCTCCACTCCATTTATTATCCTAAATTAGATGCACCTGTTCGAGGTCATTAGCTGCATAAAGACACCTGTCCACCCCATACAATCAGTAAGAATCCAACTACTAACATGGCCAAGACCAAAGAGCTGTCCAAAGACACTAGACAAAATTGTACACCTCCACAAGGCTGGAAAGGGCTACGGGGAAATTGCCAAGCAGCTTGGTGAAAAAAGGTCCACTGTTGGAGCAATCATTAGAAAATGGAAGAAGCTAAACATGACTGTCAATCTCCCTCGGACTGGGGCCCCATGCAAAATCTCACCTCGTGGGGTCTCAATGATCCTAAGAAAGGTGAGAAATCAGCCCAGGACTACACGGGAGGAGCTGGTCAATGACCTGAAAAGAGCTGGGACCACCGTTTCCAAGGTTACTGTTGGTAATACACTAAGACGTCATGGTTTGAAATCATGCATGGCACGGAAGGTTCCCCTGCTTAAACCAGCACATGTCAAGGCCCGTCTTAAGTTTGCCAATGACCATTTGGATGATCCAGAGGAGTCATGGGAGAAAGTCATGTGGTCAGATGAGACCAAAATAGAACTTTTTGGTCATAATTCCACTAAACGTGTTTGGAGGAAGAAGAATGATGAGTACCATCCCAAGAACACCATCCCAACTGTGAAGCATGGGGGTGGTAGCATCATGCTTTGGGGGTGTTTTTCTGCACATGGGACAGGGCGACTGCACTGTATTAAGGAGAGAATGACCGGGGCCATGTATTGCGAGATTTTGGGCAACAACCTCCTTCCCTTAGTTAGAGCTTTGAAGATGGGTCGAGGCTGGGTCTTCCAACATGACAATGACCCGAAGCACACAGCCAGGATAACCAAGGAGTGGCTCTGTAAGAAGCATATCAAGGTTCTGGCGTGGCCTAGCCAGTCTCCAGACCTAAACCCAATAGAGAATCTTTGGAGGGAGCTCAAACTCCTTGTTTCTCAGCGACAGCCCAGAAACCTAACTGATCTAGAGAAGATCTGTGTGGAGGAGTGGGCCAAAATCCCTCCTCCAGTGTGTGCAAACCTGGTGAAAAACTACAAGAAACGTTTGACCTCTGTAATTGCAAACAAAGGCTACTGTACCAAATATTAACATTGATTTTCTCAGGTGTTCAAATACTTATTTGCAGCTGTATCATACAAATAAATAGTTAAAAAAATCATACATTGTGATTTCTGGAATTTTTTTTTTGATTATGTCTCTCACAGTGGACATGCACCTACGATGACAATTTCAGACCCCTCCATGATTTCCAAGTGGGAGAACTTGCAAAATAGCAGGGTGTTCAAATACTTATTTTCTGCACTGTATTTGTATGATACAGCTGCAAAGAAGTATTTGAACACCTGAGAAAATCAATGTTAATATTTGGTACAGTAGCCTTTGTTTGCAATTACAGCGGTCAAACGTTTCTTGTAGTTTTTCACCAGGTTTGCACACACTGGAGGAGGGATTTTGGCCAACTCTTCCACACAGATCTTCTCTAGATCAGTTAGGTTTCTGGGCTGTCGCTGAGAAACAAGGAGTTTGAGCTCCCTCCAAAGATTCTCTATTGGGTTTAGGTCTGGAGACTGGCTAGGCCACGCCAGAACCTTGATATGCTTCTTACAGAGCCACTCCTTGGTTATCCTGGCTGTGTGCTTCGGGTCATTGTCATGTTGGAAGACCCAGCCTCGACCCATCTTCAAAGTTCTAACTGAGGGAAGGAGGTTGTTGCCCAAAATCTCGCAATACATGGCCCAGGTCATCCTCTCCTTAATACAGTGCAGTCGCCCTCTCCCATGTGCAGAAAAACACCCCCAAAGCATGATGCTACCACCCCCATGCTTCACAGTAGGGATGGTGTTCTTGGGATGGTACTCATCATTCTTCTTCCTCCAAACACGGTTAGTGGAATTATGACCAAAAAGTTCTATTTTGGTCTCATCTGACCACATGACTTTCTCCCATGACTCCTCTGGATCATCCAAATGGTCATTGGCAAACTTAAGACGGGCCTTGACATGTGCTGGTTTAAGCAGGGGAACCTTCCGTGCCATGCATGATTTCAAACCATGACGTCTTAGTGTATTACAAACAGTAACCTTGGAAACGGTGGTCCCAGCTCTTTTCAGGTCATTGACCAGCTCCTCCCGTGTAGTCCTGGGCTGATTTCTCACCTTTCTTAGGATCATTGAGACCCCACAAGGTGAGATTTTGCATGGAGCCCCAGTCCGAGGGAGATTGACAGTCATGTTTAGCTTCTTCCATTTTCTAATGATTGCTCCAACAGTGGACCTTTTTTCACCAAGCTGCTTGGCAATTTCCCCGTAGCCCTTTCCAGCCTTGTGGAGGTGTACAATTTTGTCTCTAGTGTCTTTGGACAGCTCTTTGGTCTTGGCCATGTTAGTAGTTGGATTCTTACTGATTGTATGGGGTGGACAGGTGTCTTTATGCAGCTAATGACCTCAAACAGGTGCATCTAATTTAGGATAATAAATGGAGTGGAGGTGGACATTTTAAAGGCAGACTAACAGGCCTTTGAGGGTCAGAATTCTAGCTGATAGACAGGTGTTCAAATACTTCTTTGCAGCTGTATCATACAAATAAATAGTTAAAGCGGATCTCCACCCTAAAGTGAAGATCCGCTGATCGGAAACCCTCCCCCCCTCCGGTGTCACATTTGACACCTTTCAGGGGGAGGGGGGTGCAGATACCTGTCTAAAGACAGGTATCCGCACCCACTTCCGGCCCGCAGTCTCGGGCAAAAGACGGGCTTTTCCCGTTGTATGCTGGGAACTCTCGGCTCCCAGCACACAGCGGGAGCCAATCGCGGGCGCAGCGCGACTCGCGCATGCGCCGTAGGGAACCGGGCAGTGAAGCCGGAGCGCTTCACTTCCTGGTTCCCTCGCCGTGGATGGAGGGGGGAGCAGCAGGGTGACGAGCGATCGCTCATCCTCTGCTGCGGACGCCGCTGGACTCCAGGACAGGTAAGTGTCCTAATATTAAAAGTCAGCAGCTGCAGTATTTGTTGCTGCTGGCTTTTAATATTTGTTTTTGGTGAACCATCCGCTTTAAAAATTCATAAATTGTGATTTCTGGAATTTTTTTTTTTGGATTATGTCTCTCACAGTGGACATGCACCTATGATAACAATTTCAGACCCCTCCGTGATTTCCAAGTGGGAGAACTTGCAAAATAGCAGGGTGTTCAAATACTTATTTTCCGCACTGTGTGTGTGCGTGTGTGTGTGTGTGTGTATATATATATATATATATATACACATTTTTTGTAAATATTTTATTATATCTTTTTTCATGTGACAACACTGAAGAAATGACACGTTGCTACAATGTAATGTAGTGAGTGTATAACAGTGCAAATTTGCTGTCCCCTCAAAATAACTCAAAACACAGCCATTAATATCTAAACTGCTGTCAACAAAAGTGAGTACACCCCTAAGTGAAAATGTCCAAATTGGACCAAAAGTGTCAATATTTTGTGTGGCCACCATTATGCCCAGCACTGCCTTAACCCTCCTACGCATGGAGTTCACCAGAGCTTCACAGGTTGCACTGGAGTCCTCTTCTACTCCTCCATGATGACATCACAGAGCTGGTGGATGTTGGAGACCTTGCACTCCTCCTCCACATTCTTCTGTTTGAGGATGCTGGTATTGGCAAGGTGTACCTAATAGTGGCCAGTGTGTGTGTGTGTGTGTGTGTTTTTTCCTACTATGACATGTAAGGGACTTTTAATGACAATAAAAGTTAGTAATTAGGAGTTGTTAATGCAGAGGTGGCATTACTGATATCCTGTGAATTCTCAGTACATGGTGACAGCACTGTGAACCCACAAACATTTGATCTGTTTTGCCTCATGTTTATGGATTGATAACCGGATCCTTCACATTATAGCTGCACACTCTTGCTGCCTCTTGTATAAAAAAAAAATATCTGTTTCCTTTCTAGGAATGAACAACCTCGGATAACCAAAGATGTAATATGTTTTCATGCTGAAGACTTCTTAGATGTGGTGCAAAGATTACAGCTAGACCTGCATGAACCACCATTATCACAGGTAAGTGGAACATACCATTTATAATACTGAACTGAAGGAAATTGTTTTTTGGCTTTCCTTCTGTACTAGGAACAAAGGCTGGCAATTGTGGGCAGAATCTGCATCCTTTGAGCTTTATGCAGCGGCTCTGAAATTAGGATTACATATCCCAGCAGCCCTTGCAGCTAAATAATCATGAGAATGTTTGTATGAGTGGTCTGTTTGGGCGCCACAATAAATGGCAAATGTATTGCCAGTATAATTATCCAAAATTCTTGGGTAAATTGGTCCTCATGCACACAGGGTGTCTGTTTAGCCCCTCTGAATGCCAGAAGACCTGTCAGAAGAAAAGTGGTTTAAAAAAAAAAATGCCCTGGGGCTCATTCACACAGGCAGAAAAAAAGACTGCATTTAGTGCATGCAGCATCTAATCGCAGCGCTATAGTAATCAAGAAGCCCATACACACAGCTGTGCCTACATATGCTGTGTTTAGCCATGCCCATGTGAATGAGCACTAAGCACTAATGAGCACTAAGGCTGGCCATACATTATGCAATTTTCTTTAGATTTACCTTCAACCATGTAGTGCAAGGGCCTGCCTAATTGGATGCAGTTGAAAGTGTTGTTTAGTTTTGACCTTGTATTATATGGTTTATGGTAAATCTAAAAGAAAATTGTACAAGGAAATTGAACGTTGTATGGCCAGCCTAAAGCCACGTATTGCATATGTTTACATTAATGGATTCCATTGGCCAGAATAATAATGTATTCTGCCCATTGGAATGCATTAACGCTAGATGCTTCTAGCCCATAGGCTTACATACAGGTGTTTTTACAGGCTGAAAGAAGAAAACTGCTGTAACAGCAGCGTTTTTTTTTTTGTTGTTGTTTTTTTAAGCCCAGTGTGCAAATGAACATTCAAGCATTACAAAGTTTCTCAAGCACTATGGGTTGACTTTCAGGATGTACGTTGTGCGATTGAACTTTGAAAAGGGGACAAGTGCTCCACCTGCTGGCCAAAATAATGCAAACTATGTATATGCAGTGTTTTGGCTGACTATAAAATAATAATTCTTTTTTTAATTTATTTTAGTTAATGATCATAATCAAAGCAGATATTTACAAAACCACTTTTAAAGTGTATGTAAATGCTAAAATGAACCACTTGACCTATGGAAGATTTACCCCCCTTAACTACCAGACCATTTTGTGAGCTACAGCACTGCATTACTTTAACTGATAATTGTGCGTTCGTGCAACACTGTACCCGAATTAAGTTTGTCATGTTTTCCCCCACAAATAGAGCGTTCTTTTGGTGATATTTGATCACCACTGCCTGTTTTTTCAGGTTTTTGCGCTATAAATAGAAAAAAAAAGCCGGACAATTTTGAGAATATTTTTATTTTTTTACTTTCTGCTATACAATCTATCCAATAAAAAGAATCTAATTTCATAAAGTTTGTCCAATATGTGTTCTGCTGTTTCTGATAAATAAAATAAGTGTATATTTATGTTTACGCAAACGTTATAGCATCTAAAAACTGAGACACACACACACACACACTCACTAGTAATGGTGGCAATATGATATAGCGGGACTGCGATATTGCAGCAGACTATCGAACAAAAACAGACACTAATACAGTGCTAAAAATATGCACTGTCATGGTACTAAAAACACTGGCTGGGAAGGGGTTAAACATCTAGGGCGATCAAAGCTTTAACTGTGTACCTAGCCAGTGTTTTTGTGTACACAGTGTGCTGCTTTCGCTAAGGGAAAATATTGATTCCAGTCTGCTTAACAGACACAGGATCATCCCTTCCCCCTTTTTAGACCTGAGATAAGTTTTGTTTACCCAGGCATACAGTGCCTTGAAAAGGTGTTGAAACTATCTCACAGATAATTACCAGTACACAAAAATAGGTTAAACAATTTTTAGTAATGCAAAATTAATTAAAAAGATTTTGTGTTGGGGATGTACACTCTAAAACCAAAGCAGACTGAAGGCCCATACACACGATCAGACTTTTCGACAAAGGTCCGACGGACATGTTTTATTGGACAATCCGACAGTCTGTATGCTCCATTAGACAATTGTTGGTTTTTCAACGGACAGATGTTCGCTATGCATGCTCTCAAACTTTCCGACAAATGTCCGATGGAGGACAGTCCGATTGTGTGTACACAAGTCCATTGGACTAAAATCCAGAGTACGAACATGCATGCTCAGAACCAATGCTACAGATCAGACAACAATGGCAGAAGTAGCCCAAAGGGTGGCGGTAAAGAGCTGAAAAACCACGTGATTTGTTGAATGTTGGCTGAAAAAGTTCTGCTGTGTGTATGCATAACAAGTTCACAGCCAACACCGCTTCGGACAAAAATCCACAGAAAAGTCAGTTGGAAGTCCGATTGTGTGTATGAGGCTTAACACAACTCATTATTTAAACCCAACCCCCCTGAAGATAGTGATTCCTTTCCATGCATGTAGAGTTGTGCTCATACATACCCTGGCAGAATTTGCTTTCTTGGCCGTTTTTCAGAGAATACTTTATTTCACGCATGGTTAGTGTTTGGCTGAAGCCATATATGATCAATCAACTGTGTTTACTCTTTTTAAATCATAATGATAACATAAACTACCCAAATGACCCTGATCAAAAGTTTACATACCCCAGTTCTTAATAACGTGTATTGCCCCCTTTAACATCAATGGCAGCTTGAAGTCTTTTGTGATATTTGTGGATGAGACTCTTTATCTTCTCAGATGGTAAAGCTGCCCATTCTGCTTGGCCATAAGCCTTCAGTTCCTGTAAATTCTTGGGCTGTCTTGCATGAACTGCACATTTGAGATCTCCTCAGAGTGGCTCAATGATATGAGGGCTGGAGACTGAGATGGCCAATCCAGAACCTTCACTTTATTCTGCTGTAGTCAATGACAGGTCGACTTGGCCTTGTGTTTTGGATCATTTCATGTTGGAATGTCCAAGTACGTCCCATGTGCAGTTTCCTTTTTTTAAATTCTTTATTTTATCCTTTTCTTTTCCATAATTCATATACAGACATAATAACAAATCCAACTTGAGATATACAGACAACATTTTCTTTTGCCACTACATCTCATTAAAAATTTACTGTATATTCAACAACTACTATGATTACCATTGCCCCCTCCCCCCCCCCCCCCAGGTCTACTTCCTGGTTGGTTCCCTTAGTCGCCACCAGCAACAACACAAAAAAAATAATTACGCACACCAAGATATGCCTCAATATATCTCTCTCTCCCTCTCTCTCTCCGCCCTCACGGGTTCTGCTCCTTATAGTTAATATACGGCTCCCACACTTGTCTATATTTCTCCTCCTGTTCTCTCATTCCCATTGTCAAGTATTCCATCAATTGGATTTCTGTTACTCTGCTAAGCCAGTGTTGTCGCGTCGGGGATATCGTGCTTTTCCATAAAGATGGAATACAGGCCTTAGCTGCTGTAAGCAAATGCCTAAGCAGTGAATTTTTATATTTTGCCGTTGACATTGGGAAATCGTTCAGTAGTAGTGCAGCTGGGTTGTCTCTCAAATTCACTTTGGTAATTACATCTATTGTTTCGGCTACCATTTCCCAGTATTCCTTTAATTTTCGGGCATTCCCAGAATAGGTGTATCATGGTACCTCTTCCCCGCATCGCCAACATTGATCTGACACCTGGGGGAACATTCGTTTTAATACCTCCGGAGTCCTGTACCATCTAGTTAGGATTTTGTATCCCCCCTCTTGGTATCTAGTCGCCAACGAGGCCTTGTGGGTAAACCTAAAAAAAAATTCTTTCTGGGTCTCCGAGAATCTGATCCCCAGATCTCTTTCCCATGCCTGGATAAATAATAAGTCTTGCGGGGCTTCTGATTCTACTAAGAGGCTATACATATACGATAGACTATGTCTCACTGGGTCACCTTTATTACAAACTTTTTCAAAAATAGATAGCTCTCGAGTTATCTCCCCCTGTGGTCTAATTGCTTGTATAGCCGCTTTCAGTTGTAATTGCCTCATTATATCTAACATACTTCCTAACCTCTCCTCCCTCTCCACTACGTTTCCACCCTGGCTATGGTTCATAAAATGGATAAGTCTACTCAGTCCTCCTCGTCTTAAATTATTGAAATGGGTATCCGTCAGACCTAATTCAAATCTCGGGTTCCCAAGTACTGGTATCAGTGGGCTTGGATGTTTAGAGATTTTTGTTTTCCCAAATATCCTCTTTATGGCCCGTATCGTGGCACCTACTGTGGGATGTTTCTTCACCTCTTGTGGGATATCTGACTCTAAGATCCATGCCATTCCCTCTAGAGGGATGTTCGTTGTTTTCTGTTCTATATGGATCCATGGTTTATCCTTCTGATGTGCAGTTTCCTGGCTGATGAATGCAAATGTTCCTCCAGTATTTTTCGATAACATACTGCATTCATCTTGCCAACAATTTTGACAAAATTTCCTGTGCCGTTTTGTAGCTCACACATCCCCAAAACATCAGCGATCCACCTCTGTGTTTCACAGTAGAAGTGGTGTACCTTTTCATCCTAGGCCTTGACTCCTTTCCAAATGTAGCGTTTTATGGTTGTTGCCAAAAAACTGGTCTCGTCACTCCAAATAACTTTGTCCCAGAATGTATGAGGCTTGTCTCTGTGCTGTTTGGCATACAAGTTATTTGTGGGTTTTTCTTTGCCTCCCGAACAATTTTCCTGGCAGTTGCGGCTGAAATTTAAGTTGCTCTATTTGACCGTGGTTTGGTTTCAACAAAACCCCTAATTTTCCACTTCTTGATTAGAGTTTGAACACTGCCGATTGGCACTCTCAATTTCTTGGATATCCTTTTTATGTCCCTTTCCTATTTTATACAGTTCAACTTGCTTTTCCCGATCCTTTGACAATTCTTTTACTTTCCCCATGAGTCAGAATCCAGAAACGTCGGTGCAGCACTGGATGAAAGCTGCAAGGGTCTGTCAGGAGTCCAGAAACTCATTGACCTTTTACACACACACACACACACACACACACACACACACACACACACTACTTACAAGCAAGCCGGTCACAGATGAGGATGGTTAAAGCGGAGTTCCACCCTTAAAATCACTTTTTTTCATTACATCCAGCATACTGGCGTCATTGCCAGTATGCTGTTTTTTTTTTTTTTAATGCGCGTACTTACTTTATATCAAATCATTGAATTCCGGGCGCTCCGCGGAATGTCGCCGCTATAAGGCGTCACGCCTTCCGGAAACAGCCGATTAGCGTTCGGCTTTTACTCGGCGCCTGCGCACAGACCCAGGAGCTGACTGCGCAGGCGCCGAAAATAGCCGGTCCTAGTTCGGGTTTTTTCGGAGGGCGTGACGCGGCTATATACGGCGCCTGCGCAGTCAGCTCCTGGGTCTGTGCGCAGGCGCCGAGTAAAAGCCGAACGCTAATCGGCTGTTTCCGGAAGGCGTGACGCCTTATAGCGGCGACATTCCGCGGTGCGCCTGAAATTCAATGATTTGATATAAAGTAAGTACGCGCATTAAAAAAAAAAAAAACAGCATGCTGACGCCAGTATGCTGGATGTAATGAAAAAAAGTGATTTTAAGGGTGGAACTCCGCTTTAACTTTTTTTTTTTTTCAAATATCCATTTTATTTTCAACAGAAAAGGCAGTTCCATGTCAAACTAACAATACTAATAATAAAGCAATATTATACCAATAAACATAATTTGAATACATCACATCAATAGGTATCCACAGAAGTCCAAAATAAGACATTGTGCTCATAAACTATACCTATAAAAAATAAGCAACCCTCCCCTATCTTCATGAGGTTGGGAGTCATCATAACTCTAAGTACACTAAATAACATGGACCACCTGCCTGATGTAATTTTTTTCCTAATATATTTCCCCCTACCCCCATATAATACACACACACACACAAAGGATGGTTACCTTTAATAGCCATTCAAACCCCTTTGTGTTAACTTGTGTGCATGTTATCAGGCCAAAATCGCTAGGGTATGTTAACTTTTGATCAGGGTAATTTGGGTAGTTTTTGTTGTCATTATGAATTAAAAAGGGTAAACACAGTTTGTTCATGATAAATGGCTTCAGTCAAACACTAGCCATGAGGGAAAGAATAGTTTTTGTTTATCATTCATATTTTCTGAAAAATGGCCAAGAAATCATAAATTCTGCAAGGGTATGTAAACTTATGAGCACAACTGTATATAATATGACCCATGTTATGTTTGTATCCACATTACATTTTAATGAATTTTGTATTACGAATCTTTTTAAACCTATGATTGTATATTGGTAATCATTCTGCATGGAGGTTTCAACACCTTTAATGTGGCTGTAACACATTTAAAGCTTGTTATACAGCACAGTGTCTGTGCTGTGTAATTTGGCTCTTTCTATCGCTTAAAATTCCTGCCTGGTGCTGCCCTCCCCTTTGTAAACTGACCACGTTTATCATGGCTGCTGAGCCCCTGATATCGTGGTCCGTTTACATACCTCTGTCATCCGCTGTCTCTCCTCTGTCCTCTCTCCCTGCCTATCAGCGCCTGACCCTCTCCTCCTGCTAAAATTAATGTTTGCTTGCTGTAATCCCCAGCATTAGATTACATTATGTGCCCCAATGTATGTTCTTTATAAAAATATATGCTGCTATATACCTTATTTCAGAACTGTGCTTATGTGACCTCCCACCGCTCTCCTTCCGGCTGACTGCAGTGAAGGATTCTTAGCCCCTCCTACTGTACTTCTCAGACCGAGAGAGGAAAGTGGCACGCAGTCACGTGAGTGCTTAGCGGCGCTCTGAAATAAGGTATACAGTGGCATATTTTTTATAAAGAAAATACACTGGGGTACATAATGTAATCTGACACTGGCGATTATAGCAATAAAAAGTGGCTTTACAACTACTTTAAAGTCTCTTTTTGTGTTCTTTACTAATTGGGATGTGGTGTTGATTTTTCAACTGAGCGTGTGTACTCTTTTTTTTTTTTTTTTTTTTTTTTAACCACTTAACCCCCGGACCATATTGCTGCCCAATGACCAGAGCACTTTTTGCGATTCGGCACTGCGTCGCTTTAACTGACAATTGTGCGGTCGTGTGACGTGGCTCCCAAACAAAATTGGCGTCCTTTTTTTCCCACAAATAGAGCTTTCTTTTGGTGGTATTTGAGCATCTCTGCGGTTTTTATTTTTTGCGCTATAAATAAAAATAGAGCGACTATTTTGAAAAAAAAATGCAATATTTTTTACTTTTTTCTGTAATAAATATCCCCCAAAAATATATAAAAAAAACATTTTTTCCCTCAGTTTAGGCCGATACGTATTGTTCCACATATTTTTCGTAAAAAAAAATCGCAATTAGCGTTTGATTGGTTTGTGCAAAAGTTTTTTTTTTTTACTAGTAATGGTGGCGAACAGCGTTTTTTTTTTCAGTACTGCGACCTAATGGCGGACACTTTTGACACATTTTTGGGACCATTGGCATATTTTTAGCGATCAATGCTATAAAAATGCATTGGATTACTATAAAAATGCCATTGGCAGTGAAGGGGTTAACACTAGGGGGCAGGGAAGGGGTTAAGTGTGTTCTAACTGTATGGGGGGGGGGTGGCCTTACTTGGGGAAATCACTGATCTTCTGTTCATACATTGTATGAACAGATCATCAGCGTTTCCCCCACTGACAGGATCGGGAGCTGTGTGTTTACACACATAGCTCCCTGTCCTCGCTCTGTACCGAGCGATCGCGCGTGCCCGACGGCGATCGTACCCGCCAGGCACGGGACTCGGGGGCGAGCGGGGACCGCAAAGTAGCCGACGTAGAGCTACGGGCTCTCGCCCAGGAGAGCCACATTCCCGCAATAATATGACGGCGAGCGGTCGGCATCTAGTTAAGGCAGGGTTAGGTTATTAAAAAATATCCCAAGCTTTGAAAATCTCATGGAGTACTTTTTAATACATCATCCAAAAATGGAAAAAGTATGGCACAACTGCAAACCTACCAAGACATGGATGTCCTTTTTCTAAACTGACAGGCTGGGCAAGGAGAGCAATAATTGGCAAAGCAGCCAAGAGGCCCATGGTAAATATGGAGGAGCTGCAGAGATCCACAGCTCGGCTAAGAGCAGAAGCGGCTCTCTAATTAGGAGGTCGTCACCACCTAATTTTGCCTAATTAAAGAGCTTGAGATGTATAGGAATAGCAGCGTCCGGGTAGTTGGAGGGACGGAGTGAGTAGCGAAGCTCCCGCTTCTACTGCATTCGCTGCTCTGTACCACATTCCCTGCTTGGGTGCTCTCTACTTCTCCATGCAGCACCGCTCAGCCCAGAGTCATCCCCAGCAAGAGCACCTCCCCCCGAATCGGCTGCATCTGGAGCACTGTACACTTCTTCAGCGCAGATTTAAAGCACACAGGAGCCGTATGAAGGCCGGAGCACAGCAGGCTTGTCTGCCAGCCCCCCCATCTCAGCTGGGAACAGCCCCCCCATCTCAGCTGGGAACAGCCCCCCCCCATCTCAGCTGGGGACAGGCCCCTCCCCATCTCAGCTGGGGACAGGCCCCTCCCCATCTCAGCTGGGGACAGGCCCCTCCCCATCTCAGCTGGGGACAGGCCCCCTCCCCATCTCAGCTGGGGACAGGCCCCCCCCCCATCTCAGCTGGGGACAGGCCCCCCCCCATCTCAGCTGGGGACAGGCCCCCCCCATCTCAGCTGGGGACAGGCCCCCCCCATCTCAGCTGGGGACAGGCCCCCCCCCATCTCAGCTGGGGACAGGCCCCCCCCATCTCAGCTGGGGACAGGCCCCCCCCCCATCTCAGCTGGGGACAGGCCCCCCCCCCCCCATCTCAGCTGGGGACAGGCCCCCCCCATCTCAGCTGGGGACAGGCCCCCCCCATCTCAGCTGGGGACAGGCCCCCCCCCCCCATCTCAGCTGGGGACAGGCCCCCCCCCCCATCTCAGCTGGGGACAGGCGCCCCCCCCCCCATCTCAGCTGGGGACAGGCGCCCCCCCCCCATCTCAGCTGGGGACAGGCCCCCCCCTCCATCTCAGCTGGGGACAGGCCCCCCCCTCCATCTCAGCTGGGGACAGGCCCCCCCCTCCATCTCAGCTGGGGACAGGCGCCCCCCCCCCATCTCAGCTGGGGACAGGCGCCCCCCCCCATCTCAGCTGGGGACAGGCGCCCCCCACCCCCATCTCAGCTGGGGACAGGCGCCCCCCACCCCCATCTCAGCTGGGGACAGGCCCCCCACCCCCATCTCAGCTGGGGACAGGCCCCCTCCCCATCTCAGCTGGGGACAGGCCCCCCCCCCATCTCAGCTGGGGACAGGCCCCCCCCCATCTCAGCTGGGGACAGGCCCCCCCCCCCATCTCAGCTGGGGACAGGCCCCCCCCATCTCAGCTGGGGACAGGCCCCCCCCCATCTCAGCTGGGGACAGGCCCCCCCCCCATCTCAGCTGGGGACAGGCCCCCCCCCCCCATCTCAGCTGGGGACAGGCCCCCCCCCCCATCTCAGCTGGGGACAGGCCCCCCCCCCCATCTCAGCTGGGGACAGGCCCCCCCCATCTCAGCTGGGGACAGGCCCCCCCCCCCCATCTCAGCTGGGGACAGGCCCCCCCCCCCCATCTCAGCTGGGGACAGGCCCCCCCCCCCCATCTCAGCTGGGGACAGGCGCCCCCCCCCCATCTCAGCTGGGGACAGGCGCCCCCCTCCATCTCAGCTGGGGACAGGCCCCCCCCCTCCATCTCAGCTGGGGACAGGCCCCCCCCCTCCATCTCAGCTGGGGACAGGCCCCCCTCCATCTCAGCTGGGGACCGCCCCCCCTCCATCTCAGCTGGGGACAGGCGCCCCCCCCCCCATCTCAGCTGGGGACAGGCGCCCCCCACCCCCATCTCAGCTGGGGACAGGCGCCCCCCCCCCCCATCTCAGCTGGGGACAGGCCCCCCACCCCCATCTCAGCTGGGGACAGGCCCCCCACCCCCATCTCAGCTGGGGACAGGCCCCCCACCCCCATCTCAGCTGGGGACAGGCCCCCCACCCCCATCTCAGCTGGGGACAGGCCCCCACATCCCCCATCTCAGCTGGGGACAGGCCCCCCACCCCCATCTCAGCTGGGGACAGGCCCCCCCATCTCAGCTGGGGACAGGGCCCCCCCCCCTCAGCTGGGGACAGGGCCCCCCCCCCATCTCCCCTAGGTAGAGCACTCATAGACAGAGCACTGACCCCCCACTGAGAGAGGACACTGACTTTAGCACCAAGACAGAGTGCACTGAAAAAGTGCCCTGACACCAGCACTGAGAGAGAGAAATGACACTGAAACCAGTACTTTAAGGCTCCTTTATATATGCAATTTTGTGCAGTTCTTTTTTTTTTTTTTTTATCGCTTGAATTATTTATTTTTTTCATGTTCAAGTTATGCCTAAGGCCTCACAAAGTCTAGAGCCGCCTCTGGCTGAGAGAATCTGTCCAACTCTTGGTCGTGAAAGAAAGCCATAAGAAGTCCTATTTGCAGTTTGCGAGAAGCCATGTGGGGGACACAGCAAACGCGTGGAAGAAGGTGCTCTGGTCAGATGAGGCCAAAATTGAACTTTTTAGCCTAAAAGCAAAATGCTATGTGTGGCAAAAAACTAACACTGCACATCACCCTGAACACTCCATCACACGGGGTGGTGGTGGCACCATCATGTTGTGGGGATGCTTTTCTTCAGTAGGGTCAGGAAGCTGGTCAGATTTGATGAGAAGATGGATAGAGCCAAATACAGGACAATCTTAGAAGAAAACCTGTTGGTCTTTAAAAGACTTGAGACTGGGGCAGAGATTCGCCTTCCAGCAGGGCAACCACCCTAAAAATACAGCCACAGCTACAATGGAATGGTTTAGATCAAAGCATATTCATGTGTTAGAATGGTCCAGTCAAAGCTCTGATCTAAATTCAATTGGTAATCTGTGGCAAGACTTATATTGCTGTTTATAGACGCTCTTCATCCAATCTAACAGAGCTTAAGCTATTTTGCAAAGGAAAATGGACACAAATTTCCCTCTAGATGTGCAAATTTGGTAGAGACATCCCCAAAAAGACTTGCAGCTGTAATTGCAGCGAAAGGTGGTTCTACAAAGTATTGACTCAATGCAAATGCATGCCACACTTTTCAGATATTTGTATAAAAAAGTTTGAAAACCATTTTTCTTTCACTTCACAATTGTGTCACTTTGTGTTTGTCTATCACATAAAATCCCAATAAAATACATTTACGTTTTTGGTTATAGCATGACCAAATGTAGAAAATTTCAAGGGGTATGAATACTTAATCAAGGCAACGATTCCCAGTTCTCTTTGTATTACTAATGATTGCTGGGACCCACAGATCAGCTTATGCTGTGAATTTTCACAGTGGAATCAGCCCACCGTCAGTGAACGCACACCCCCTAGAGTCTAAAGTGCAGAATTGTATATATGTGTGTGTGTGTATGTATATATATATTATATATATATATATATATACATGAGCCTGTGCACAGCTGGTACCCTGCATTATTATTATTATACAGGATTTATATAGTGCCAACAGTTTGCACAGGTCTTTACATCAGGAAAGACAGTACAGTCACAATACATGAGGGTACAGAGGGCCCTGCTTGTTGGAGCTTACAATCTGTAGCAGTAAAGGGTGGCCAGCAAGTGGTTAAATATCTTAATCATACAGTACAGGACAGTCTTGGGATTCAAAGGCCCTGAGATGCAGGCTGGTACCTTCAGGTGACTGGTCACTGGCAGTTTTGTTTTTTTTGAAGACACGCTGCATAGACATCCCCCTGTTTACCCCCTTTTGGAGAGGACTAGGCAGACATGTTTATGGTTAAAACATGTAAACTTTAGCAAAGCTGAAACCGCCCTGCCCAGGGGGCAGTCCCTCTGGTCATAGCTCCACACTCTGCACTAAGCAGCTCAGTTTCTTTCTCGTACATCACGGGACACAGAGCGGCATATTCATTACTATATGGGTTATATGGAGTACCTTCAGGTGTGGACACTGGCAATCTCAAACAGGAAGTCCCCTCCCTATATAACCCCCTCCCCTAGAGGGAGTCCCTCAGTTTTTTCGCCAGTGTCTTAGGTGTTGGTCACGGAATAGCTTTGCTCCACATCCTTGGGATTAAGGGCGGGCTAACCGGATCTGTCCAAGGAGCCTCAGTGCCAAAGTGGACAGTACCCGGGCCCCAAACCGTGGGGTTTTGCCTATAATGCTCCTCTTTGGAGGGCTGGACCCTGGGCCCAGGACTTGGAGTTCGTAAAGACCATAAGTTCCTGTTTGCCAGGGTGCTATATAGGTCCAGGACAGTGGGTACCTTCATAGGACCCCAGGGCCTGAAGGTCTATTACGCTACCCACGGAGATGGGAGAAGATTGGATCGTTTTGCTAGACAAACATCCTGCAGCATGGAGCAGGTAAGAGGGGAGCCTGCGGGACTTGGTTCGACAGCAGGCTCTCCGGGGTAACCTAAAAGGGGGGTAGCCTAAGTATGCTCTGCATTGGCAACCTTGCTCACTATGTCTGAGAAGACAGGATGATCTCATTCCCCCATCACTAGGTTCCCTGTCTAAGAAACAATGTGTTTGCTAGCTACCTGCTGCTTTCTTCCTAGGGCTAAGTAAGGACCCCTATGGGGCCTTTTGGAGAGTCCTACCTGGCCGGGGGTTTGATTCTGCCGCTTGGTACTGCAGTCCTGAGTCTCCAGCAGCGCGGCTCCTCCATGTTCTTCCTGCTCCGGCATACGCGCGCGCACGTCTTATAGACGTTTTTCGCGCCGTTCGGAGGGGAGGGCGGGGGGGGGCGTGCCTGCAGCGTCATCAGGGGCGCGCCTTGTGCTGTTATAGATCAGCAGGCTATAGGTCAGTGCTCAGTCTGAGGCTGATCTGAAAGGGAGAGGACGCAGAGCGGCAGAACAGTGACTCCCGGTGGCGGAAGAGGGGTAGTACATGCTGGACTTGGTTCCAATGCTTTTCTGTTAAGCCAAAAAATCCCCCTTTTTGCAACAGGTTGGAGGCTGGCAAACTAAGTTTGGGGTCGCTGTATGTTTTAAAAAAAAAAAAAAAGGACTTATATATTTAAAAAAAAAAAAAAGAAAACATACGGGGCCCCATCAGTTTTTGGGCATTAGTGATCTATTGTCCCCTAAACCCTAGTTTTTGTACTCCTGGCCACTACAGTCTGCTGTTGTAGGCGGAGTCCCTCGATTTTGTATTATGGCTTCCAAAGGTTCGGGGTCAAACGGTACAAAAAAGACCAAAAAAAAACAAAGGGGTTCCCCCTCTGATTCTGATGATATGCCGATACTTTCCCCGCAGCTTATTCCCATGAAGGTCGCCTTGGATGAGCCATTGGGGGGGTCTGGTGCTGAGGCTGGCCCAGATCAGCCCAGCCCTGTGTTTATCACAGAGGAGATGCTAGCTGTATCCCTAGGGGGGCTAGAAGAGAGATTAGCAGCGTTGATCGCTAGATCTATTCCTGGCAAGAAACGGGCTAGATCCCCATCACCAAAAGGTGTATCCTCAGATGCTGAAATTCTCTCTCCGGAGGAATTGGAATCGCAGGAGGATCAACTAGACCTGAACCAAGAGGGTTCAGGGATTGAGGGATCTACCTCCTGGGGAACCATTTTCAGACTCCCAGACAGAGAGACTGTGGGTGCAGTCTTTGACGGACATGGTCCGCTCGGCATTTAATTTACCATTGCCAGAGCCTCAGGTTCCTGCGGTATCCTCTCTGGGCTCTTTGAAAGCTCCTTTAAGCAACGCAGTTTTTCCGGTCCATCCTCTCTTGGAGGAATTGATCTTTCAGGATTGGGTACGACCGGACAGGATTTTTCTGCCGCCGAAGAGATTTGCGGTCATTTACCCTATGGAGGAAAAATTCTCGAAGAGGTGGAAGCTCCCAGTGGTGGATGCAGCCATCTCATGTGTGAATAAATCACTAACTTGCCCGGTGGAAAACATACAAATGTTTAAAGATCCGGTTGATAAACGGTTAGAGACACTTTTAAAAGCATCCTTTGCTACGGCAGGAGCAGTGGTACAGCCAGCTGTGGCTGCGATTGGAGTTTGTCAGGCGTTAAAGGACCAGACAAAAGAAATGCTAAAAGACATGCCTACCCAACAGGCAGAAGAGTTTTCTGACATTCCCAGAGCTCTGTGTTTTGCGGTAGATGCTATAAAGGATTCCATCCAGCAGGCCTCTCGTTTATCACTATTTTTGGTGCACATGAGAAGGCTCTTATGGTTGAAGAACTGGGCGGCGGAGCCCCCATGCAAAAAGCTTCTGGCAGGGTTTCCCTTCCATGGAGGACGACTCTTCGGAGAGGATCTGGATAAATACATCCAGACTATTTCAAGTGGCAAAAGTACCCTTTTACCAGTCAAAAAGACATTCCGGGGTCCTACATTTAAAAGGCAGCTCTTTCCTGTCTCAGGGCCCTCAAATTCCAGGCAGTATCGACGGCCGCCTGCGCGATCCAACTTTAACAGTAGATCGCAGGGACAGGCCCCTGGGGGTAAGAGACCATGGTATCGCAAGCTGACAAAACCAGCCCCTAAGTCTGCCTTATGAAAGGGGCGCCCCCACTCTCGCGGGTGGGGGGAAGGCTTCGTTTCTTCTCAGAAGTTTGGGAAGCCAAGATCCCCGACAAATGGGTCCGGGCGTCTGTAACCACAGGCTACAGACTGGAGTTTCTAAAGTTTCCTCCGTCTCATTTTCAAGAGTCAAGGCTACCAAAGGATCCAGCAAAGAAGGCCTCGATGCTGGCAGCTTTGGATCACCTGCTTTGCCAGGACGTGATAATAGAGGTGCCAGCCCAAGAGCAGGGGCTAGGTTTCTATTCCAATCTCTTTGGCCTGACATCACCGTTGGGCTTTGGTATGACAATCTTGGACCTAAAGAGTTTAAACGTTTACCTAAGGGTTCGTTCCTTCCGGATGGAATCCATCCGGTCAGCAGTCGCCACGCTCCAGAGGGACGATTTTCTGGCTTCCATAGACATAAAGGATGCTTACCTTCATGTACCAATCTTTCAGTCGCATCAAAGATTTTTACGCTTCGCAATGGGGCAGCGACACTTCCAATTCAGGGCGCTCCCCTTCGGGCTAGCCACGGCCCCCCGGGTATTCACGAAGATCCTAGCCCCAGTTTTGGCCAATCTAAGGATCCAAGGGGTCACAGTCCTAGCATACTTGGACGACCTTTTAATCATAGATCACTCACGGCCGTGTCTGCAACAGGCAGTAAACCTCACGGTTCAGTACCTCGAAAGGTTCGGCTGGGTCCTAAACCGGGAAAAGTCAGCGTTCCAGCCTACAAAGCAGTTGGAATACCTCGGCCTGAGGTTAGACACAGAACAGCAAAGGGTGTTCCTGCCCCTTGTAAAGATCGAGGCTATCAATGGGTTGGTTCAGTTGGTTCTAAGCAAGAAAAAAACAACTATTCGCCTGTGTATGCGATTACTAGGCAAGCTAGTGGCCACGTTCGAGGCAGTACCATACGCTCAGATCCACACTCGCGTCCTACAGGCAGCCATTCTAGCAGCCTGGGGCAAGAGAGCACATGCCTTGGAGTCCCCTTTGACGCTATCATCAAGGGTCCGACAAAGCCTGGCTTGGTGGTTGAACCCTCAGAATCTTCTAAAGGGAAGGTCCTTCAGCCCCGTTGTCTGGAAGGTAGTTACCACAGACGCCAGCCTGGCAGGCTGGGGGGCGGTCTTGGGGGGGTTCTCTCGCCAGGGAACTTGGGTGGAAGCAGAGAGGCAGCTACCCATCAATGTCTTGGAGATCAGAGCTGCTCGCCTAGCCCTCCTGGCATGGACCTCCAGATTACAGGGGTCCCCGGTGAGAATCCAGTCAGACAATGCCACAGCGGTGGCATACATAAACCACCAAGGGGGAACCAGGAGTCAGGCCGCTCAGAGGGAGGTGAGCTTGATTTTTCAGTGGGCAGAGGTTCATGTACCCTGCATTTCGGCGATATTCATTCCCGGAGTGGACAACCTGCAGGCAGACTTCTTAAGTCGCCAGATTCTGTCGCCGGGGGAGTGGTCTCTGCATCCCCAGGTCTTTCAGACAATCTGCCAGAAGTGGGGAATGCCAGACGTAGATATAATGGCATCCAGGTTCAACAAGAAACTAGACAGGTTCGTGTCTCGAGCGAGGGACCCTATGGCCTGCGGAACCGATGCGTTGGTTTGCCCTTGGCATCAATTCAAACTTCTATATGCATTCCCTCCGCTACAGTTACTTCCGCGCCTGTTGCGCAGGATCAGAGTGGAGCACAAGCCAGTCATTCTAGTAGCTCCAGCTTGGCCCCGGAGGACATGGTACTCACTAGTCCTGAGGATGGCAGTGGGAGACCCTTGGACTCTTCCTCTACGCCCAGACCTACTCTCACAAGGCCCAATCCTCCACCCTACATTACAGCGTCTAAATTTGACGGCCTGGAGGCTGAATCCCTGATTCTCAGGGGTAGAGGTCTGTCTAGGCAGGTAATTCCTACCCTGATTAGGGCTAGAAAGCCGGCCTCCAGGGTGATTTATTACAGGGTGTGTAGGAACTACGTAGGCTGGTGTGAATCCAAAAGATGGAATTCCCGCAAATATACCATTGATCGGGTGTTAGGTTTTCTCCAGCTAGGAGTGGATAAAGGCCTGGCTTTAAGCACAATCAAGGGACAGATTTCAGCTCTGTCAGTGTGGTTTCAGAGGCCGATGGCCACCCACTCGCTGGTAAAGACCTTCATACAGGGGGTCTTGCGTATTAATCCTCCTGTCAAGTCACCAATTTGTCCATGGGACTTAAATCTTGTCCTGTCCACTCTACAGAAACAACCCTTTGAGCCGTTGGCTGAGATTCCTTTAGTTTTACTGACAAGAAAGTTGGTATTCTTGGTCGCCATAGTCTCGGCCAGGAGAGTGTCAGAGTTGGCAGCCTTATCGTGTAAGGAACCATATCTCATTCTACATAAGGACAGGGCAGTTCTCCGGCCCCATCCTGCCTTTCTACCAAAGGTTATATCCAATTTTCACTTGAACCAGGATTTGGTACTTCCATCCTTCTTTCCGAAACCCACATCTAGAAAGGAGGGGTTGCTGCATACCTTGGATATTGTCCGGGCCATGAAGGCCTATCTTAAAGCTACAGAAAAGATCCGGAAAACAGTTGTGTTGTTCGTTCTACCAGATGGCCCCAAGAAGGGGCAGGCAGCTGCAAAATCCACCATCTCGAGATGGATTAGACAATCATTCAGGCCTACGGTTTGAAGAGGTTGCCTCCTCCTTTGTCGGTAAAGGCCCATTCTACCAGGGCCATGGGCGCCTCCTGGGCAGCACACCATCAGATCTCTATGGCTCAGATATGCAAGGCGGCGACGTGGTCATCAGTCCACATGTTTACAAGGTTTTATCAACTAGACGTGAGAAGGAATGCGGATTCAGCCTTTGGGCAGGCAGTACTACAGGCTGCGGTTTAAGATCCTCGGGATCAGGGGCACCCTTGGGTGTAAAAAAAAAAAAAAAGTTTTTCTTGACTAAGTTGGATTTATTATTATTATTTGAGTATACCTCTAAATTAAATCTCTTTTGAGAAGATGTCTCCCTCCCCTCATTAAAGCATTGCTTTCGGACATCCCATATAGTAATGAATATGCCGCTCTGTGTCCCGTGATGTACGAGAAGAAAAAGGGATTTTAAATACAGCTTACCTGTAAAATCCTTTTCTTGGAGTACATCACGGGACACAGAGCTCCCACCCCTCTTTGGGGAACATTTTTGGGAGGCATACTGCTTGCTACAAAACTGAGGGACTCCCTCTAGGGGAGGGGTTTATATAGGGAGGGGACTTCCTGTTTGAGATTGCCAGTGTCCCACACCTGAAGGTACTCCATATAACCCATAATTAGTAATGATAGCCGCCGCTCTGTGTCCCGTGATGTACTCCAAGAAAAGGATTTTACAGGTAAGCTGTATTTAAAAATCCCTTTTTTTTTTCCTGCATAGTAGAGAAGGACCTGGCTCCGTTTGGGCCCATGGTCCTGAAGAACTTTTATTTTTAGAGATTGATTTTTTTATTTTTATTGTTTTTGATGATCCTGAGATCTTCTATCAACTGCCGGCTGGGTGACAAACTGGATTATATAGATCCTTGTAGTACCCCCCCAGTCTGGCCATCGAGCGTGAGCAGGCCTTAGCTACGTGGTGGATCCGCCACGACATACCCCATTGCTCCAGGAGTGTCACAGTGGGCAGTGGCCCGGCAGCTACTCCGTACTGCTCGGAAGTCGGTCTGTCAGGAACGCGTCAGCAGTAAGCGCTTTTCCTCCTGTCTTGGCAGGATGAAACAGCTGGGTTTTCCTAGGGGGGTCGATTAGGGGGTCTCGTGTCCTTCCTTTCCTCTCCTCCCATCCTTTCCCTCCTCCACCATACATGGGCATGCTGTGTCTGACCTGGCATGTACCTGAGGTTGTTTCTTCCTATCCTGGCTGGGGGCTGCAGGGTGTTCTGAGCCCGTTCTTTGTGGGTGGTCTGCCATGGGGTGTCCTCCGCTCTGGGGCCACTGTTTTTTCAGGCCTTCTTGTCCACTTGAGTCATCTCTATGACCGTCGGAGGCCCGGGTGCGATGTGATGACGTCACGCCCGGGTACCCGTAAGTAAACAAACCGCAATTGCGGCTAGTAAGAATGAGATCTGTGAATTTTTTTTTTTTTTTTTCACGATCTCATTCTTTCCAGCCTGGATGAGAGATGTGGGGTCTTATTGACCCCGAATCTCTCCTTAAAAAGGACCGGTCACACACTATTCCTATTACAAGGGATGTTTATAAGGGTGCAACGGATCACTGCCGATCCGTGATCCGAACGGGTCACCCCCTTCGGATCGGATCGCTATGCGATCCACGGATCCACCACGGGCATAGAATTAGGAAAGGCCGCGGCTTCGGCCTAGCTCCGGAGCCGCGGCCATCTTGGTACACCCGGCGGCGTGTGTGTGCGCCTGGAGCGCGGGCTCCTCCTCTGTTGGTGTAAACAGAGGAGGAGCCTGCGCTCGAGGCGCACACACACGCCGCTAACGGCCCGGGTAACTGCAAGTACTATGGGGCTCACTGTGCTGTACTGGGGGGGGGGGGGTGACTGACTGTGCTGTGCTGTATAATGGGGGTCACTGGCTGTGCTGTACTATGGGGGTCACTGGCTGTGCTGTACTATGGGGGTCACTGGCTGTGCTGTACTATGGGGGGGTCACTGGCTGTGCTGTACTATGGGGGGGGTCACTGGCTGTGCTGTACTATGGGGGGGTCACTGGCTGTGCTGTACTATGGGGGGGTCACTGGCTGTGCTGTACTATGGGGGGGGTCACTGGCTGTGTACTGTACTATGGTCTGGCTGGGTCACTATGGCTGGGTCACTGCTGTACTATGTGCTGTACTATGGGGGGGTCACTGGCTGTGCTGTACTATGGGGGGGTCACTGGCTGTGCTGTACTATGGGGGGGTGTGCTGTACTATGGTACTATGGGGGTCACTGGCTGTGCTGTACTATGGGGGGGTCACTGGCTGTGCTGTACTATGGGGGGGTCACTGGCTGTGTACTATGGGGGGGTCACTGCTGCTGTACTATGGGGGGTCACTGGCTGGGGGGTCACTGGCTGTACTATACTATGGGGGGGTGTCACTGGCTGTGCTGTACTATGGGGGGGGGGTCACTGGCTGTGCTGTACTATGGGGGGGGGGGTCACTGGCTGTGCTGTACTATGGGGGGGGGGCTGTGGCTGTCACTGGCTGTGCTGTACTATGGGGGGGGGTCACTGGGTGCTGTGCGTACTATGGGGGGGGTCACTGGCTGTCACTGCTGTGGCTGTACTGTACTATGGGGGGGGGGGTCACTGGCTGTGCTGTACTATGGGGGGGTCACTGGCTGTCACTGCTGCTGGGGGGGGTGCTGTACTATGGTCACTGGCTGTGCTGTACTATGGGGGGGTACACTGGCTCACTGGCTGTACTATGGGGGGTCACTGGCTGTGCTGTACTATGGGGGGGTCACTGGCTGTGTCACTGTACTATGTGGGGGGTGCACTGGCTACTATGCTGTACTATGGGGGGGGGCTGTGCTGTACTATGGGGGGTCACTGGCTGTGCTGTACTATGGGGGGGGGGGTCACTGGCTGTGCTGTACTATGGGGGGGTCACTGGCTGTGCTGTACTATGGGGGGTCACTGGCTGTGCTGTACTATGGGGGGGTCACTGGCTCACTGTGCTGTACTATGGGGGGGGTCACTGGCTGTGCTGTACTATGGGGGGTCACTGGCTGTGCTGTACTATGGGGGGTCACTGGCTGTGCTCCTACTATGGGGGGGGGCTGGCTGCTCTCTACTATGGGGGGGGTCACTGGCTGCTGCTCCTACTATGGGGGGGGTCACTGGCTGTGCTCCTACTATGTACTATGGGGGGTCACTGGCTGTGCTGTACTATGGGGGGGTCACTGGCTGTGCTGTGCTCCTACTATGGTGGGGGGGGGTCACTGGCTGTGCTCCTACTATGTGGGGGGGGTCACTGGCTGTGCTCACTACTGGGGGGGGTCACTGGCTGTGCTGTTCTACTGGGGGGGGTCACTGGCTGTGCTGGCTACTATGGGGGGGGGTCACTGGTTGTGCTGTACTATGGGGGGGGGTCACTGGGTGGGGGTCACTGGCTGTGCTGTACTATGGGGGGGTGGGGTCACTGGCTGTGCTGTTCTATGTACTGTATGGGGGGGGGGTCACTGGCTGTGCTGTACTATGGGGGGGGGGGGGTCACTGGCTGTGCTGTACTATGGGGGGGGGGGGTCACTGGCTGTGCTGTACTATGGGGGGGGGGGGGTCACTGGCTGTGCTGTACTATGGGGGGGGGGTCACTGGCTGTGCTGTACTATGGGGGGGGGGGGTCACTGGCTGTGCTGTACTATGGGGGGGGGTCACTGGGGGTCACTATGGCTGTGGGGGGTATGTACTATGGGGGGGGTCACTGGCTGTGCTGTACTATGGGGGGGGGTCACTGGCTGGGGCTGTACTACTGGGGGGGGGTGCTGTACTACTATGGGGGGGGTCACTGGCTGTGCTGTACTATGGGGGGGGTCACTGGCTGTGGTCGTCACTATGGCTGTGCTGTACTGGCTGTGCTGTATGGGGGGGGGTCACTGGCTGTGCTGTACTATGGGGGGGGGGGGGGTCACTGGCTGTGCTGTACTATGGGGGGGGGGGGTCGTCACTGGCTGTGCTGCTATGTACTATGGGGGGGGGGTCGTCACTGGCTGTGCTGTACTATGGGGGGGGGGGTCGTCACTGGCTGTGCTGTACTATGGGGGGGGGGTCACTGGCTGTGCTGTACTATGGGGGGGGGGGGTCGTCACTGGCTGTGCTGTACTACGGGGGGATCACTGTCTGCCTGTACTACGGGGGGGAGAGACATGTGGGTATTACAGTGGGGGAGATTTTTTGACAGGAGAGCCGAAGCGGTAGGTCAGTCCATTTTCTCTATGCTGTGTTCAGCTTTGCGGCCTTTTTTTGCTACGGAACTGGTGTCGGATGCTTACTGAATGGGCAAGACTATTGCACCAGGAGTTGGAAGAGCATCATGTTCCTCCAGGATGCGTGGAACTGGCTGACCAGTTAGTACAAGGCCTCAAGCATGTCTGCGATGCAGCCCTGGATGCAGCTCCCTTGATCTCCAGAGCCTCAGTATTGGCGGACCTTCCTGATTTCCGACCAGTGAGTCTGCGAAGTGGGTTTCATCAGGGTACAAGACAGAATTTCTTTCTCGGCCACCAGATTCTGGCGATTGTCAGTCAGACCCTCCAAGAGTTTGGCTGGGTGCTGAAGTCGGTGTTGGTACAGACTTCATGCTTTGAGTGTCTGGGTCTGATTCTAGATTCCTCGGAGGCAAGAGTTTTTCTTACCTTGGAAAAATTGCAGACTCTTCAGATGGCGGTGGTCAATCGGGGAGGAACAAGAAGCTTGGCTGCAGCGTCAGAGGTCACTCACATTCTGAGGTGGGCGGAACGGAGCTTGCCGGCTTTATCGGCCATACACATTCCGGGGATAGAAAACTGGAAAGCTGACTACCAAGTCACCATACGCTGGACCAAAGAGAATGATCACTCCACCCGGATGTGTTTCGCCTCCTTTGCCTAAGATGGGGCGAGCCAAACATGGATCTCCTGGCTTCTCGACTCAATCAAAAGGTGTTGAAGTTCGTGGCCAGGTCAAAAGATCCTTGGGTGGACGCGACAGACATGTTGATGGGGACAGTATTGGCTGATATATGCATTTCCCCCACTGAAACTGCTTCCTCGTCTGCTCCACAGAGCAGAATCCAAGGGGATCCCAATGATCCTTTACATTCTAGCAACGTGTCATCTCTTCAGTGTTGTCACATGAAAAGATATAATAAAATAGTTACAGAAATGTGAGGGGTCTACTCACTTTTGTGAGATACTGTATATGTTTTCTACATAGGTTTTGGGAACTTCATAATTTCCTAAGCACCACGTGCAATTAGGCCTTTTTAGATAGCGAGATTATTACTGATATTTTGATTTGTGAAGCTACATAGGCCAAGTCAGCTACTTGGTTTTACTATCTCTTGGGGAGTTCCATGGCAAAATCATCCATTCCCAGATTCTGGCTCAGTTGCCTGCCAACCAGCTGTAACAAGGAGCAAGGCCCTTGACATGGCTGGTTTAGTGCATTCTCTGGAATCCAGTGCCAGATTCTTGCAGCTGGAATGACCAGGGCATGCGAATAGTAGTTGGCTGCATCCAGGCTTAGAAATTTGCAGATAAACACTTGATGTGTGGCTACATGCAAAAAGCAGTAGCAGCCGTCAGCCTCTCATTTAATTTATATAGTCTGAGCAGCCTGTGTTAATTGCATGTCCTGATCCTTCCAAGAATCTGTTGCTAGAATCTGGAGAATTAACCTAACCACCCATGTGAGAGGGGCCTAAGGCCTTTTGTACCAAAATATAAGTAATGTCCTGACGAAGAGAAACTATACCAATGAAAACATATACATATACAGCATGTAGCAATAGCTACACTAATTCAATATAAAAAATAAATCCATGTAGTCCCAAAATCCTATCAGACAATCAAAACCAATTGACTTTTTTGCAATCTCTGCACCCCCTTTCTCTCTGCTCTGCTTCAGTATGTCACAGTACATAGGTGATAAGTTCCGCGCCAATTCTTAATGTAAAAAATAAATAAGCTGCTACTTAATAAACAAAAATTATTTGTTGAACTGTGATAAGGAAGGAAAAGTGCGCTAATTGGGTATGAGTAACACCCCTGGTGTTCTCATAACAAATATAACAATTAAACATTAATTTAAAATTTCAATGAAAATGTCCATAGGTGCAAAACCACAATCGAACAATATTGCACAGTGGTACAATGGATGGTAGTCCCAATATGTGCAATTTTTTTTTTTTTTTAAATCTTCCAAATTCTTAAATATGTGTAGAAAAAAGCCTTCACCACACTTTGACTGAAACACCCAAAAGTGCTCAAATGGTTAATGCGCTTACCAGAACGCACTGACTTCTCTAATTAAAAAGAAAGTCCGATACAGCATCAGCAGTATTGTGACTGCAAACACATCGGTAGTCAGGATCTATAGTAGCCTCATTCCCAGGTTAGATTCGGTGAGATATATGCAAAAGAGAAATGACAATGCCCCATCGCATAATACTGCTTGATTTATTATAAACGAGACATTGGAGGGGGGGACCCATATGAGCCGAAGCATTTCGCAAAATGAAATAATACCCAATTAGCGGACTTTTCCTTCCTGATCACATGTCACAGTACATGTTGGCATTAATGTTTCCCTCAATGAACTGTAGCTCTCCAGTGCCGACAGCACTTTTGCAGCCCCTGACCATGACACTCCCACCACCATGCTTGACTGTAAGCGAGACAATCTTGTCTTTGTACTCCTCACTTGGTTGCTGCCACACACGCTTGACACCATCTGAATCAAATATGTCTATTTTGGTCTTATCAGGCCACAGGACATGGTTCCAGTCAGTGCTTTAAGTGGGCCAAAAGAGGTGCCGGTACTCTATTAGGCGCAGGAGAAGATGGAGAACTACAAGTCCCAGCAGTCTTACTAAAATGACAGGCTCTGAGGTGGATAGGTGGGGATCAGGCAGTGCACCCCTTTAGATTTACACCGACACCCCCCCCCCTTCTCTCTCTTCCCTGTGGTACAGGAGAGTGTTTTGCTTACCTTGCTGGAGATGGAGAAACTTGCCGCCGCCGCTGTTTGCGGACTTTCTTGTGCATGATCTTTGGAAAAGGCTTTCTTTTGGGAAAACTGACGCGCAGTTCAATTTTTGATGTAGTGCGCGGCGCATGGTCTGAGCACTGACAGGCTGACCCCCCACTCCTTCAACCACTGCAGCAATGCTGGCAGCACTCGTACATCTATTTCCCAAAGACGACCTCTGGACATATCAGTCATAACGCTGAGCATGTGCACTCAATTTCTTTGGTTGACCATGGCAAGGCCTGTTCTGAGTGGAACCTGTCCTGTTAAACCGCTGTAAGGTCTTGGCCACCTTGCTGCAGCTCAGTTTCAGGGCCTTGGCAATGTTCTTATAGCCTAGGCCATCTTTTATGTAGAGCATAAAAAAAAAAATTTCTTTGCCATTGAGGTGCCATGTTGATCAGTATTTAATACGCTTGCCTCCCATTCGCACCAGAGACCTTGTAACACTTAACGAGTTGCATGACACCGGGGAGGGAAATTGGCTTATTAGGCCCAATTTGGACATTTTCACTTAGGTGTGTACTTGCTTTTGTTGTCAGCAGGTTTAGCCATTAATGGCGGTGTGTTGAGTATGCAAACATAACGACCCCAAACATGCATCCAAGACGGCCACTGTCTTGCTAAAGAAGCTGAGGGTAAAGGTGAGGGACTGGCCAAGCATGCCCCCAGACCAAAACCCTATTGAGCATCTGTGGGGCATACTCAAAACAGAAGGTGGAGTGCAAGGTCTCTAACATCCACCAGCTCCTTGAAGTTGTCGTGGAGGAGTGGAAGACGACTCCAGTGGCAACCTGTGAAGCTCTGGTGAACTCCATGCCCGAGAGGGTTAAGGCAGCGCTGAAAAAAATCTGGCACCATACAAAATATTGACACTCTGGGCCCAGTTTGGAAATTTTTCAATCAAGAGTGTACTCGCTTTTGTTGCCAGCGGTTTGGACATTAATGACTGAGCGTTATTTTTAGGGGACAGCAAATTTACACTGTTATGCACATCTGTACACTCACTACTTTACTTTGTAGCACAGTGTCATTTCTTCAGTGTTGTCACATGGAAATGTCAAGGGGTATTAATACTTTTTCAAACAATTTGTCATGTTACAACCTAAAACATAAATTTATTTTATTGGGATTTTATGTGATAGATTGGATGGAGAGCGTCTTAACAGCAATTTTTAAGTCTTGCCACAGATTCTCAATTTGATTTGGGTCTGGACTTTGGGCCATTCTAACACATGAATATGTTTTGATCTAAACCATTCAATTGCATCTCTGGCTGTATGTTTAGGGTTGTTGTCCTGCTTAAAGGTGAACTTTCCATCTATCTTTCCATCAACTCTGACCAGCTTCCCTGTCCCTGCTTAAGAAAAGCTTTCCCGCAACATGATGCTGCCACCAACATGTTTCACGGGGGGATAGTGTGTTCAGGGCGATGTGATGTGCAGTGTTAGTTTTCCACCTCGCATAGTGCTTTGCTTCTAGGCCAAATGCCTCATACACACATACAGGTTTCCCGTTAGGAAAAATGCCATGAGAGCTTTTGGTCGGGAACCCCGGAGGTGTGTGTGCTCCGTCGCAGTTTTCCCGACAGGAAAATTTCGGGAAAAGAGAACCAGCTCTTTTTTTTCCTGCTGGCAGTTTTCCTATGGAAAGACTGCGGTGGAGCATACACACGGCCGGGTTTCCTGACCAAAGCTCTCATGGCAGTTTTTTCAGTCGGGGAAACCCTGCCGTGTGTGGGGAACAAAGGGTTCAATTTGGTCTCATTTTACCAGAGCACCTACCTTCTTCCATCTGTTTGCTGTGTCCCCACATGGCTTCTTAACTGCAAAACAGGACTTCTTATATCTTGCTTTCAACAATGGCTTTCTTCTTGCCACTCTTCCATAAAGGCCAGATTTGTGGAGTGCACAACTACTCGTTGTGCTGTGGACAGATTCTCTCATCTGAGCTGTGGATCTCTGCATCTTTTGCAGAGTTACCATGGGCCTCTTGGCTGCTTCTCTAATGCTCTCCTTGCCTGGCCTGTCTGTTTAGGTGGATGTCCATGTCTTGGTAGGTTTGCAGTTGTGTCATGTTTCGGGTAATGGATTGAAAACTGCTGAGATTTTTTATAACCTAACCCTGCTTTAAACTTTTCCACAACTTTATCCCTGATCTGTCGGGTGTGTTCTTTGGCCTTAATGATGCTGTTTGTTCACTAAGGTTCTCTAACAAACCTCTGATGGCTTCGGAGAACAGCTATATTTATACTGAGATTAAATTATACACCTGTGGATTATATTTACTCCATTAGGTGACTTTTGAAGGCAATTGGTTTCACTAGATTTTACTTGGGGGTAAAGGAGTAAAGGGGGCTGAATACAAATGCATGCTGGTTCTTTCCGTATGCAGTGGGGCTGAGACCACACTGCATGGGTCAACTGCTCATTTTTTTTTCTAGGCATTAGCACAAACTTCATACTTGCCTGATCCTCCAGAAAACTGCACTCCCCACAGTCCAGCAGTGGACTCTTCCTGTCTATGGAGCATGGGAGTGCGGGGAGGATCGGTGTGTCAGGTAAGCATATATCTGCTGTCCCCTCTCCTAGAACAAAACAAGCAGTTGGCCCATGCTCTTGGGACATGGCTCCAGTGCACAGTGAATTTTTTTTCTTGCCTGGACCTCTGCTTTAACCGCTTGCCACCCGTGCTATAGCCTAAAGACGGCTCCAGCGCCGGCTTCCAATGCCGTCCATGGACATCCTGCTACGATCTTGCTGCCCGTGCACCCCCTGCAGCATGTGGGCGGCGCGATCTATGTTAAGTCCTGTGGACAATCCCAGAGGCCCTTTACCACGTGATCAGCTGTCGGCCAATGACAGCTTATTACAGGATATAAACACAGGTTGGTTATCGGATTTTCTCCCTTAATGCTGACAACGTGAGAAGAGCCGGTAACCAGCTTGTGTTGGGTACATCTGCACTAAAAGTCAGGGTACTGATTATCAGTGCAGTTCCAACAGTGCCGCCTCATCAGTGCCCATCAGCACTGTTTGCAAAATTGCATAACAAACTGAATTTTAAATGTTTTTTTTTTTTTTTTTTAATGTTGGTCTTTTTTTCTTTTCTTTTTTCTTTATTTTTCTAAGCAAGGGTGATTAACTTCTACTAAAAGAAAGCTCTATTTGTGTGAAAAATTATAAAAATGGCTTTTGAGTACAGTGTAGCATGACTGCACAATTGTCATTCAAAGTGTGATGGTGCTGAAAATTGGCCTGGGCAGGAAGGGGGTAAAAATGCCCAGTGAGCAAGGTGTTAAAGAAAACTCTTAATGGTGAAAGATTTGTAGTATTTGATTTTTTTCTGTGTGCATTTTCATAAGCTAGTCTGTAATATGTGTGTTTTTTTGTTTTTCAGTGTGTTCAATGGGTTGATGATGCAAAGCTAAACCAGCTTCGTAGGGAAGGCATTCGTTATGCTAGGATTCAATTATATGACGATGACATCTACTTTATTCCAAGAAATGTTGTTCATCAGTTCAAGACCGTGTCGGCAGTGTGCAGCCTGGCCTGGCATATCCGACTGAAAATGTACAATTCAGAAATGGCAAAGAACAGTAAATTGGAAGAAACGATTTCAGAAACGGAGGTGAAACCTAACATTGGAAAAGAAGAGCATACATTCTGTGCTGTTGGCACACACACCTCTCATGTACAGTTTTCAGACATCAGGCACTCAAAGGACCTTGAGCAAAAATGTCCGCAAGTAAAACACGAACCAGTGTCTCCCCACCAAACTGGTGATTCATTTGGCAATATCAATCTTCCAACTATTTCCATGACTCCTGCAGAATGTCAGACTTGCACAATAAAATCTGAACATGCCAAGGAATCACAAGGCAGGCTTGGAAGCGAGACTTTGGGAATCATTAAACAAGACTCGAGAGACATTCAAGAGAACACTCCACAACCTATACCAACAAACTCAGTTGTGCGGACAAAAGAGGAACATCTGTGCTAAAATATGTATATATAGTTTGTTTTTTATTCTACATAACGTAATAATAATGTAAAGCTTTGTAAATCATGGGGCAGGCTTCCACTTGCCCTGTAGTCTGTTACTGAATCTAGTTATGTAGCGATGTAACATTCCTCAGTGCCTGTCCGTAACTGTGAAATATCAAAGCACTTAGGGCCAGATGCACTGTAAACACTGCAGGTTTAACATAAAGTCTCTCTAAAAATTTCAGTTTTGGTTCTAGGATAGAGCTGACATTAACATATATATTTTTTGTAAGATGAGCCAGAATTCTTTTTGACAATTCCAGGCTTTTCCATAGAGCTTATTTATATCGATTTTTCATTTTAAAGGTGTCAGCACTGTAGTGTAAATAGCTTTTTTTAAATCTTTTTAGTGTGATTTATACTGAAATGTGAACCACCTAATAAAGGTTCATAACAATGTATTTGGTTTTATTTATGGGAAAAGTCTTGTATGTTTTCAAGAAAACCATTGTGGATTTCTACATTGTACAGGTCCAGCTCTTCCATAATAGTGGCACAAAAGGCCACGTTAGTCATGTTTGGGTGTATATTAGTGGGCACCGAAGGTAAGCGCCAGCAACACAGCTGCATGGTTACTTTTATTGTCACCTTTTATGCACAGCACAGTTGATATTTTCAGGGGTACGGTTCTAGCAGAATTAACAAAAGATGCTTTTATTTACCCCTACCTGAAAAAATCTCTTAGCAAATCTGGCCATTCTTTTATAAGAGTTTGTATATGGCTCCATTTTTAAAGCTTCCCTATTAGCAGTTCTTCCGTTTTTCAAGGATGATGGGTTCATGCAGTCATTTGTAATCAGATAGTTCCCATCTCTGCTTCCTACAATGAAAGCTTTGATTGTGCAGCAGAATTATTTTTTGCTACATTTATTCATGCATGTGGTCGGTATGGCAAAACAGACAGGTGTGCATTGATTAGAAGTTTGCACATTAACCTGTAAAAACATCCCAAATGATGGACTTTACCTTTTGTTTAGCCTTTGTCAATAAACACCAGAATAATTTTGATTTCTGCGTCTGGAAAAAAAAAACATACCAAGACTGAATGCTTTTCTATTAAAGGGTAAAAAAACATTTCCCTCTGGGTGATCAATGTACATTGAAAGGATTTTAACAAACTTTTTGTAGCAGATGCCTATCTTTTGTACTCTGAAGTAAATGGTGAATAGTGGCTTGTCTGTGTCCATGTACAAAGTGAATCTGCATGGGAGTGATTTTATATAGTTATCAGCTGCTGCACCTGCAGGGCTCTGAGGAAAAGTGCAAGGTCTGCATCCCTTTTACACGTGTTTTTCATTTTGAAAGTATCTCACCAAAATGTAAATTTTTGTTGCACATTTAAATTTGTATCTTGGTGCAAACTTCTGGGAAATGCGGTGAGCCAATCACACAGGCAGAAAAAATTATTTCTGGGTGGGGAGGGTTGTTCTGTTCACCAGCTGTGTACGGAACACCTCCAAGTTGGCATACTGTATTGCATTCCATTTTACAGAATCTTCAATTACAGAGCATCATTTTTATGACGGATAAACCTTTTCAGAACCTTTTCCACCTTTAATGCGACCTATAAACTGTCCAACCCGATTGAAAAACAAACTGAAATCTTTAGGGAGGGATTAGTCAAAAAAAAATAAGGTTGCATAAGTGTGCACAACCTCTAATGACTGGGGACGTAGCTATGTTCAAAATTGAGCAATTGCATTCAAACTGATGTTAAATAGGAGTCGGTACACACCTGCCATCATTTTAGAGTGCCTCTGATAAACCACAAGTAAAGTTCAGCTGTTCTAGTAGGTTTTTCCTGACTTTCTCGCCTCCTTTTAGAACAGCACCCGGAGAGCATGGTGTCTCAGTGGGGGAGTCACTAGCAATTTGTAAAGCTGAAGTAACACTGGGGCTAAAGCGTTGGCTCTTCTGTTTGGCAGCTTGGGTATTTTTCCCTAAAGGCTTTACCTGTTTATCTGGTTGTTTTAGATCTATGTATTTAATGGAGTGGGCGTTTAGTGTATTTCAGACAAAAGGGGATGAAGAGAAAGAAGCTTCTTCAAGCTACAGATTATCTCTAGAAGAGGTGGATGATCTATTAAAGACTATCCATACAACTTTAAACATTAAAGGACAAAGCCCAGTTGTCTTTACACAATAAAATGTTCCAAGGCCATGGGGGAAGTGAAACATCAGGTATTCACGGTGCATACATTTCTATCTGAAACTGTTTAAAGACCCAGAAAGGGCCCCTTTCTTGTCGAAAGATAATCTCCGTTTGAGATATTTCAGGGAGGATCGTGCTCAAGTATGGAATAAGAAACCAAAACTTGATTCAGCTTTTTCACAGGTGTCATGGAAAACAGGCCTCGCTTTTAAGGATATGGGCATCCTAAAATATGCCATGGATAAAAGGGCAGATTCCCTATTGAAAAGCCTGGGATACGACCTTAGCCATTTTAAAACCAGCCATGTCTTCAACTGTGGTGGCCAGGAACCTAGAGCACTGGCTTGAACTGTTGAAAAAATTTTATCAAAGCAGGAACTTCCCACAAAAACCTGTTATTACAGAAAGTGGGTAGGGTACATGGCATATGATTCCGCTAAATCTATAAAAATGTCTGCAAGATCCTCTGCCCTAGTAAACTCTGCTCCTAGAGTGTGATGGGTTAAAATACTGCCTCAAAGGTGAAGTTATGTGGTCTTCCCTTTAAGGGGAATTTAGTGTTTGGCCCTGATCTTGAAGCCGTACTGGATAGGATGGCAGCTATAAAGAAGCCCTTCCCAGTAAGAAAAGGTTATCCTTCAGGGTAAGAAACATTTTCATACTTTTCGACAAACCCTGGACACGAAGACGACGAGATACAAAAGACCCTGGAGGTCCCAAAGAGCGAGGCAAGCCTCCTAGCCAAACCACAAAACTGTGACCGTTCTCCGACTGTGGGAGGAGGGCTACAGACTAAAGTTTTCTCAGTCCCCACTACGTCAGTTTTACATAACCCAGGCTCCCAGAGACCTAGAAAAATCCCTAGCAAGGGTGCTATCCGCACGTATTCCTAGTAAAGAAGCCACCAGAAAAATTCTGATTTAATTTTGAACCTGAAAATATTAAACAAATCCATCTGATAAAAGAAGTTCAGGATGGGCACATTTTTTTTTAGTAAAGAGTCTTCTGATGTCAGGCTGTTTTTTTTTGGCATCCATAGATCTGAGGAATGCGTACCTTTTACATGCCTAAAGCACCAGCATCACAGAAATACCTACGGTTAGCGGCCAAAATAGGAGGGTTAATCTTGCATTTACAGTTAAGAGCTCTTCCATTCGGGCTGTCTTCCTCACCAAGGATATTCCCAAAAGTTATAGCAGAAGCCTTACCACCCCTCATTAAGGGGACAATCGATCGTACCATACCTGGACGACCTCCTACTATTTGCCAAAACAGGGGATCTGTTGGATAGGAATCTGAAGGAGACAAAAAGACACTTGAGTCTCGGCTGGCTTATAAACACACAAAAAGCAAACCTGATCCCATCTCAAACAAGGTTTCTGGGGTATATCACCAACTCCATACAGGAAAGAATTTTTCTCCCAGAGGAAAAAAAATGGAGAAAGTCCAAAATGCAGTAAAAAAAAAAAGACCCTAACAAATCTGCCAATCTCAATCAGGGCAGTCATGTCGGTACTAGGACTCCTCATAACCTCAATCCCAGCAGTGCAATGGTCACGTCTCCACATAAGAGATCTCTATCAGGCAATTCTGAGGAATTGGTCCTATGGGGGGGTCTCTGGAGTTGGGGTGCCTATCTGGAAGGACAGATGGCCCAAAAAGTAAAGACAGAGGAGCCAAGAGATCCTCCAATTGGAGGGAACTAAGGGCCATTCTTCTGGGACTGTGGGCCTTCAGGGACCAGGTCTGGGGTTACCACATTTAGAGTCTTCTCTGACAATGCCACAGCAGTGGCCTATATAACCAAACAGGGAGGCACGAGAAGCAGAGTGTTGCTGTTCTCGGCTCTTGAGATTCTGTCTGGGCAGAAGGAAAACTAGCATCCATGACGGCGGTACACCTAAAGGGAGCTCTAAATCTAGTAGCAGATTTCCTAAGCAGGGAAAGAGTACTGGAATCAGAGTGGAAGTATTCCAGATAGTAATAGGAAAATGGGGAGCACCCCCAGATCGACCTGTTGGCATCCCAGGCCAAAGGTGGAGGGTTTATTTCTCCCTGAACAGGCGAGATCAATCGGACAGACTGGACTCTCTAGCGCAAAACGGATCTTCTGCTTGTGCTATGCCTTTCCCCCTTTTCAGATGATACTGTTGGTACTCAAACTGTAAAGGGAGGCTACAAACTAGTCCTAACCCTATTAAATAGCAGAGAGTCACTTGGGCAATTTACTTTAAAACATGAAAATGTGTCAACTCCTGGTGTACGATTAAAGCGTTTTCGCCACAGAAAGTTATTTCTGTTCTAGAATTCCTCCATGAGGGAATGGAGAAGGGATTGGCCGCTAGTACTTTAGCCTCCCTGGCGGTATGATTATTTCAGATTTTAGGTGTTGAAAGCGGTACAATTATTTGCAAGGAAATTTGGCGTTTTATACTGTAGGCCTGTTAGGGCCCCGTGCACCTCCGTTTGCTCAGCGGGGATAGCTCCGTTGATCTCCGCTGAGCTGCCGGGTGACAGGGTGGTCCCCGCACACTGTGCAGGGACCGCCCTGTCTTTTCTCCGCTCTCCCCTATGGGGGGATCGGATGAACACGGACCGTCTGTCCGTGTTCATCCGATCCGCCAGGCGGAAGGAAAAGTAGGTTTTTCCTCCGTCATACTTTGGCGGATCGGAGCGGGTCGGATGTCAGCGGACATGTCTCCGCTGACATCCGCGGCTCCATAGAGGAGCACAGAGCGTCCGTTCAGTCCGCTAAAAAAAACTGGCAGGCGGATCTGAACGGATGCTTCGTGTGAAAGAGCCCTAATTCTTAGGAATAACTTGCTTAAATCTGACCAAACAAGAGTGTAGTAGGCACCCCGCGTATGATTTTTTTTTTTTAAAGAAAATGATAAATTATAATATAATTATAAATAATTATTACAAACAATATAATTATAATAAAAATTAAATAATGTAATCAAATCACTGAAATTTGCTCAGTTGCAGAATTGTCACTGTCATTACTTTTTATTTATTTTATGACGAATTTCCCCACAAATCGATATCGCTCAATTCTGCAAGTGATTATAATTTATTATCGCGGTTTTCTAGCTGCTCTAAAACCATTTTTGACAAGGGACACTTTTGGTTGCTATGGACAATCTACAGTTTGCAGGCAGAAAGAACAGTTTTTATTATACAAAAGAACATGTAGGACACTGGGCAGACCACTAGGGGCAAGGGGAGTGTGTATTTTTTTTGTTACATACAGTACTGTAATCTATAAGATTACAGTATACTGTATGTAATGTGTTTGTTTACTTATTTGAATTTGGCGCCGTTCTCTACCCCTCGTGCGTCGTAACGTCGCAGGTAACGGAGATCGGCGGCACACAGGGACACTGTGAATCGAGCGAGGAACCGCTCGCTCACACAGAGGAGAGGCATCGCTGGATCCAGGGACAAGGTAAGTAAACCAATTGAAATAACCTCAAAGGATTGGGATTGTATAGGCAACAAATAAAAATTCCAAAATTGAAAAAAGATACAAATTTATTACAAAAATATATAAATATTACAGTACAAATTAAATAAAAGAAAAACATGTATAGTTTATATAATGTAAATACTGTCCGTCATGAACTGCCATCATCAGATGTTTTTATGGCAGATTGAAGATTCAAAGATTGGTGTTTAAAAAGTCCTCACCACCACTACAAAAGGAGAGAAAGGATAGCGAGGAGGACAAAAAACAAGAAAACAAAAAAACAAACCAAAAGAACCAAGCAAGAAGGGGGAAGAAAAAAATACACACAATGATTATCATGTAAGGGTGGTATAAACATATGAAAAGGGAGCAAAAAGGATTTTTTATCCCCCAATCCATACTTACCACCGTGACAGAGGATCAAAGTTCTCCCCAGATAGGTGCAAGGCCTGTTGAAGTGATCCTCCTTTGATGGACAGAACAGTCGTCCAATGGCAGCGCAGACTTCCCATTACAAAGGCCGCCTGTAAACAGGAAATACTCCTGTGTGTGTATGGCGGCGGTGCTCGTCCTGCCTCCCTGTCTCGTTCCAAGGCATATACATCTTTTGTGGCCCCGACGCTGGGAGATCGTCGGGGGCTACAAAAGATATATATGTCTAAATAATCTGGCGGGCCGTTCAAAACCGGAACGCGGGCCGGACTTTGGACATGCCTGTCCTACACCATCTGGAACTAAGGAAAGATCGTTTCATTGACTAAGATGCAGTACAAATCTTTTTACATCCAAAGTCACAAGAACATTTCAGAAGATGAAATTCACTGTTTTATTTTGTTCTCAGGTCCGCGTAAAGGATACAGTGGCTGCGAATGGCCATCAATGAAGCCTACAAAGCTTATTTGGTAGATCCTATGTTCTGCTTATCTAATTTCAGCATGGCCGAAGGTACTCTATAAACAATGGAGGCCATGGTGGACGTGACTGGTCTTTAAAGAAACTGACTACAGTGTTTCCTGGAAAAATGTGTTTAGCTGCACTCTCTCCAGGTGCTGTCCTGAAAGACTCTTAGAAATACTGTTACCGGTAAATCTAACTAAGTTTTTTTTTTTAGTTGCATCCTACAGCAAAAGCCATGGTCTGTAGAAGGCTTCCAACGCATCAGAGGGATCTCATTGTTAAAAGGTATCAGTCAGGCAAAGAATACAAAAGAATTTCCAAGGTATTAGATATAATATGGAACACAGTGAAGACGGTCATCATCAAGTGGAGAAAATATGGCACAACAGTGACATTACCAAGAACTGAACGTCCCTCCAAAATTGATGAAAGGATGAGAAGAAAACTGGTTACGGGGGATGCCAAGAGGCTTACAACAACATTAAAGGAGCTGCAGGAATATCTGGCAAGTACTGGCTGTGTGGTACATGTGACAACTATCTCCCATATTTTTCATATGTATGGGTTAGAGTGGACAAGACAAAAGCTATCTCTTACGAAGAAAAACATCCAAGCCTGGCATAATTTAGCAAAAACACATCGGAAGTCTGTGTTATGGTCTGAACCCAAGGTTGAAGTTTTTGGCCATAATGTCAAAAGATTTGTTTGGTGAAAAAACACTGCACATTATCGAAAGAACACCAAACCCACGTGAAGCATGGCAGTGGTGGCAGCATGCTTTGGGGCTCTTTTTCTTCAGTTGGAACAGGGGCCTTAGTCAAGGTAGAGGGAATTATGACCAGTTCCAAATACCAGTCAATATTGGCACAAAGCAAAAAAAGGGAGAGGGGTGGAGCAAAGAGATGCCCCTTGAAAGCAAAAGAGGGTCAACCACAGTATACCTTTTACAAAAATGGAGTATAGCTTTATTGAAATATCGAAATAATGAGTAAAAATGCCCAACAGTGTGGACAGTGGCATCGTAGAATATTTCCCCTATCAAGCTTTGGGGGTATCCTGTCCAATAGGATGAATCGGTTACCATTTTTTTCTCTAAGTGTTTGAGAAAACTCATCACTCAGTCAACTGGATTCAAGTTTGGTTTTTATTTTTTCAATATTGGCACAAAACCTTCAGACTTCTGCTAGAAAGCTGAACATGAAGTGGAACTTCACCTTTCAGCAGTAGAACGACCCAAAAACATACAGGTGAAACCCGAAAAATTAGAAAATCGTGCAAAAGTTAATTTATTTCACTAATGCAAATTAAAAGGTGAAACTAATATGAGATGGACTCATTACATGCAAAGCAAGATAGTTTAAGCTGTGATTTGTCATAATTGTGACGATTACGGCTTAGAGCTCATGAAATCTCCAAATCCACAATCTCAGAAAATTAGAATATTGCATGCAATCATTAAAACAAGGATTGTACATACAACAATATCGGACATTTTGAAAAGTATAAGCATGCATATGTACTCCAGTACTTGGTTTGGACCCCTTTTGCAGCAATTGCTGCCTCAACGTGGTGGTGGCTCTTGATGCACTGACTCCAGTCTCAGTCAACTCCTTGTGAAAGTCCCCAACACTTTTGAATGGCATTTTCCTGACAACCCTCTACATGCTGCGGTCATCCCTGTACCTTTTTTCTTCCATACTTTTCCCTTCTACATAACTTTCTATTAATGTGCTTTGATACAGCACTTTGGGAACATCCAACTTCTTTTGCAATTACATTTTGAGGCTTTCCCTCCTTTTATGGAGGGTGTCAATGATGGCTTTCTGCACAACTGTCGGGTCAGCAGTCTTTCCCATGATTGTGATTCCTACTAAACCAGACTGAGAGACCATTTTTAAAGGCTCAGGAACCCTTTGCAGGTGTTATGGCTTAATTGGCTGATTAGAGTGGGACACTTTGAGCTTAGAATATTGCACTTTTTCACAATGTTCAAATTTTATGACATTGTGGATTTGGGGTTTTCATGAGCTGTAAGCCACAATCATCACAATTATGACAAATCACGGTTTGAACTATCTTGCTTTGCATGGAACGAGTCTATCTTATATATTAGTTTCACCTTTTAAGTTGCATTAGTGAAATAAATGAACTTTTCCACGATATTTAAATTTTTCGAGTATCCCCTGTACATCCAAATCAACAAAGGAATGGCTTCACCAGAAGAAGATTAAAGTTTTGGAGAGGAAAAGCCAGAACAAAGACCTGAATCCGATTGAAAATATGTGGGGTGATCTGAAGAGGGCTGTGCACAGGAGATGCCCTCACAATCTGACCGATTTGGAATGTTTTTGCAAAGAGTAGGCAAATATTGCCAAGTCAAGATGTGCCATGCTGATAGCCTCATACCCAAAAAGACTGAGTGCTGTAATAAAATCAAAAGGTGCTCCAACAAAGTATTAATGTAAGGGTGTGCACACTTAGGCAACCATATTATTTTATTTTTATTCCCTCCACCTAAAAGATTTCAGTTTGTTGTTCAACTGAGTTATACAGTTTATTGGTCACATTAAGGTGTACGTTTAATAAACCGTGATAAGCTGAGATCATGATGATCACCGCTTATCTCAGAGCATTCCCGGTTTAATAAGCTAAGGAGCAGAGAACATATTCTCCACTTCTCATCACAGTACATGGCTGTTTTGTCACAAACGGCCAGTTTAATAAACTGAGATCTGGAAATCTCACAGCTCTTCCACTGAAATATCTCCCTTCCAGATTCACCATCTCAGAGGTGGAGAATCTGTGAGAGAAGCTGGTGTGATAAGAGGAAGAAGGCTTATTTCTTCCTAATATCAGCACCAGTGGGTTAAAAATGAATATTAAGAACATATTTATATATATATATATATATATATATATATATATACAGTACAGACCAAAAGTTTGGACACAAAGCAAAAGGTGGCTACTTTGAAGAACCTAGAATATGACATATTTTCAATTGTTTCACAGTTTTTTTGTTATGTATATAATTCCACATGTGTTAATTCATAGTTTTGATGCCTTCAGTGTGAATCTACAATTTTCATAGTCATGAAAATAAAGAAAACTCTTGGAATGAGAAGGTGTGTCCAAACTTTTGGTCTGTACTGTATATACAGAGCTTTTTTTTCTCAGAAAATAGGTGCAGGAACTCAACCACGACCCCGTTCAGATTTCACAAACAGTAGAAGGGTCTTAAAGGAGCATTAAATACCAGAATTGCACTAAATACAGAGTGCAGAGTTCAGGGGGGTTACACACAGAGTGCAGAGCTGTCACTTGTAAACCCAGAAACCAGACTTCTGTGATTGTGGTGAGCAGGCACCAAAGGGTCTGAGCCAATGGTGGTGGAACCGAGTTCCCCCTGGAAAAAAAAAAAGCTGTGTGTGTGTGTGTGTGTATATATATATATATATATATATATATATATATATATATATATATATATATATATATATATTACAGTATTTATATACAGTGTGTGTGTGTATACAGTGTGTGTGTGTATTTTGTTCCTAGATGTGGAATAGTGCTGTGGTGTGATGAGACATTTGAAGTTTTTTATTTGAATTCACCTGTACAAGTTTTTTCCTTTCTTGTACTAAGGAAGTTTTTGTTTTGTTTTTAACGTGTACACACCTTTTAAATACATTTTTTTTACACTATGAGGAGACGACCTTCTCTCTTTTTTTCTTATCTCCCATCTCCTGCTTGGATCAATCTTGTATGAGGATACAACAATATTGAAAACTCCGGCTGTTCCTTGGGAAGACCTCTGGATCATCCACAGAAGGATCTGCACAGTGATAGAGATCAGGTAGGGCATTCAGCCCATTCAAGCTCAATGGACCCCCCACCGTATGGTGAGCTGTGGGTCTACATCAGTCGGTAAGCGTATTAATTTCATCTTTACCTTACGCCTACTTCATAGGAGTGTGGAGTTTAGAAGAGATCAGTACTAAGGGTCTCCTTCTGGTTCCAATTGGGACAGGATACTTGTAACCCCTATGTGATGGAATGTTATTCGAAAGAGGACATTACAATTTATATGTATATAACCTACCGTTGCATATGAACTGCTTTGAGGACCATTTAGTCCCATTTTTACCTATGGACATTCATATTTTATCATTGGATTGGTATATTCACTAGTATGATTTCTACACTGTTTGTATTAAGGGCGGTACTGTCACTTTGACATATATACACTATCTTTCTCCCTTTTTTTTCACTTTGAATTAGCAATTTTGTGGTGTGGATTGACACCCTCACACAACTAGACCTCTGAGTCCTTATTAGTTTGTGGTTATCACCTATTTCACGTTTTGTGGTATTCCCAGTGAGGGATACCTCGGTTTAATTGGCGCTGCACTTTTCACAGAGCCCACCCACTTTTACACAGACCCCCCCACATTTTCAGAGGAAACACTTCTCTATTTTCCCTCTGTTCTCAGTTTATTAAACCGGCTGCAGAGGAGATAATTTTCCTCTGAGAACTGCCGAGAACTGAACTGAGAAAAAACTTCTCAGTTTATTAAACAGACTCCTTTAGGTGAAAACATTTCTATCTTTGTCTCATTTTTTATTTTTTTACATCACAGAAACCTGACATTGTAATAGGGGTGTGTGGACTTTTTATATCCACTGTATATAAGCTAAATATATAGGTCCTTTATAATGTACAAAAAACTTTTGCATAAAACTAAGGATAGCAGAAGCCACCTTAAATAAAGGTGAAACTCCAGGAGACTATAAAGACACCCTTTATTTGGGTTATATATTAATTCAAAGTTCTTTAAAGCGATATTAAAGTCAAGTTTTTTTTTTTCTTTAAAAAAAAAAATATAAACATGTCTATACCCTGCTGGTGCTCTTGGTTGTGTGGGCACCCAAGAAGGCTCGCTCCCGAGCTGAAGCTTTGTGTGTCCAGACACAGAGCCGCGGCTTAGCCCTGCCCCTTCTTTCTTCTCAGTGGCTCACTGGCTGTGATTGACAACAACCAATGAGGAAGGAGAGTCCCCAGAGAGCAAAGACTGTTGTGCACATTGCTGAATCGCGATGGCACTCAGACAAGTATTAGGTTGGCTGCTGCATACAGAAGCTTTTTTAACTTCATGCATAGATTTCATGAAGGTAAAATACCTTGAGCCTTTGGAACCACTTTAAACTAATTTTCCAATATTCCTAAAGCAACCACCTGAAATCATTTTTATGATATTCCAATAACCCCTGTTTAAAAAAAAAAGGGGGGGGCGATTTAGGACTCTGGAGAATAGAAGGTTGAACCAATCACTCACAGTGCTGTCATCTTAAGGGCACATTCACACCAAGCCTGCTTGCTTCAGTGCATATCATGTCGTGTGGGGCATGGAGGCAGCCTATTCACTTGAAGAGGCTGCCACCTGACCAAAAATTGGACCTTCCTCCTTTCCTTTTTTTTTTTACCTTAACCACTTGCTTACTGGGCACATAAACCCCCTTCGTGCCCAGGCGAAATTTCAGCTTCCGGCACTGCGTCGCTTTAACTGACAATTGCGCGGTCGTGCGACGTGGCACCCAAACAAAATTGGCGTCCCTTTTTTCCCCACAAATAGAGCTTTCTTTTGGTGGTATTTGATCGCCCGTGCGGTTTTTATTTTTTGCGTTATAATGAAAAAAAGAGCGACAATTTAAAAATATATATATATTTTTTACTTGTTGCTATAATAAATATCCCATTTTTTTTTTTTTTTTATATATTTTTTTCTCAGTTAAGGCCGATACGTATTCTTCTACGTATTTTTGTAAAAAAAAAAAAAAATCACAATAAGTGACTGCTTTGCGCAAAAGTTATAGCACCTACAAAATAGGGGACATAATTATGATTTTTTTTTTTTATATTTTTTTTTTACTAGTAATGGCGGCGATCTGCGATTTTTATTGGGACTGCGATATTGCGACGGACACATCGGACACTTTTGACACATTTTTGGCGCCATTCACATTTATACAGCGACCAGTGCTATAAAAATGCACTAATTACTGTATAAATGTGACTGGCATTGAAGGGGTTAACACTAGGGGGTGAGGAAGGGGTTAAATGTATTGCCTGGGTGTGTTCTAACTGTATGGGGGGAGGGGGGTGACTGGGGGAGGTGATCGATGCTGTCTCCCTATGTACAAGAGAAACAGCATCTGTCACCTCACTGACAGGACGTGAAGCTCTGTGTTTACACTCAGAGCTCCACGTCCCTGCTGTCTCACCGACGATCGCGTGTACCTGACGGACATCGCGGCCGCCGGGTACACGCATCGGATCCTCGGTGATGCGTCGGGACTGTTTTTCCCCGCCGCGCGCCACCCTGTGGCGCGCGGGGAATTACAAGCAAATCACGTCCAAAGACGTCAACCCGGCGCCTCAGGTCTGCGCTGTTCACGTCTTTGGACGTGAAGGTGGATTGAAGTGGTTAAAGGGGTTGTAAAGGAAAAAAAAATCATAATAAGCATCCGTTATCTGCAGACATTCCTCTTTTCACTTCCTTATTGTTCGTTTTCTCAGAAGTTGCTCTATTTATTCTCTGTTCTGTTCACTTCCTGCTTGTCTGATTGTTACTCACCACCGTGAAGGGAGACTTTACTGCGGTGGTCAGTGACGTGCTCGCCCCCTCCTGGGAACTACATCTGTGCGGCAGGACGCTCCCTACGTGTTAGAGACTTCAAGGAGGTATGAATTACTGGGCGTGCCGCAATTCATACTGGGAAATATAGTTCTTACCAGGAAGTGTAGTTCAAACCAGGAAGTGAATGAGAGAACAGAAACTAGAACGCCGGAGGTGATATAGATGAAGGAATTTAATAGGTATTTACTCGTTTTTTAACAGAATCATTACACTATTCTGTCTGTCTACCTTGCAGACATTCATTTTAGGCAAAAAAAATAATTCCTTTACAACTCCTTTAATAGGGCATTGTGGTGTGCTACAATGCAAGTGTGTTGCCATTGAATAGAAATGGCAATGCGACACAATAATATGTGTAATGTGCGTTAACTGTAATGCATTGATGTGAATAGATCCCAACATGGTTAAGCACTGGTAGCTGGGGGAAAATGTTGTTAAGAGTACTGGGTAAAAATGAGAACTTCACCAGAATGATGTTAATTCATTGTCCAGCGATAAGGCTGAGGGCGAAGGAGTGACAGGGAGCTACAGAACTGCAGTAGTGCCATTACACATTTGACTTGTATAGTATGGTTGAGGTGCATAAATTGCAGGACTGGCTGAATGGAATTAAATGTATTTTGCTAAGTATAACCATTTGCCTCATGTTTTTTTTCAGCTACATCTTTAGGTGTCTGGGTGGAGTTTAGCACTTCACAGTACTAAGGCCTAATAAGTCATTCTCAGAAGTGATTTCTTTTAGGTTGCATTCACACCTGAGCGTTTTGTCGCCTGAAGCATGAAGCACCAAAACGCTAGAGGGGAAAAAATACATTATTCTCAATGGAGATGGTTCACATCTCCACTCCAAAATGCCTGACGCCGAACGCCTGAAGCTCAAACAAGTTCTGGACCCTTTTTTTTTCTGTTTTTAACATTGGTGACCCTATACCTGTACAAAATCGCGGTAAAAATGCTATGCTATATACTTGATCACCTCAGCATGGCAAAAAAGTAAACTGGTGATGAGAGAGAAATGGGAATTTCCATTACTGACCTCTTTCTGAAAGTGTTGTCAACAAGATGTTTTTACTGACTCATTGAAACTCATTGAATTCAATCATTTCTTATTTACAGATTAGGAAATGCAAAAGTCCTTATCTGCTGATATATTATGGGCCAGTGATTCCCAAGTATTGAAGCTATTGTATCACAATGACAACTAGGGAGCTAGAATCATTTTAAAGAAGAGGTAGGCAATTCCAGCCTATGTTTTCCTTTGAGAGGTTTTGTACACATAAAGTTACATAGTATAATGGGAAGACCTAATTGTATTTTAAAATACCTGAGCATGGTCCCATTTGCCCTTAGAACAGCTTTAGTCTTAAAAAGAACACTGGACTGAAAGTCTTGGACTACAAACCGTGGTATTTTGCACCATTCTTAAAGGAGATGTAAAGATACAATTGAGGCGTGCACACGGGAGCATCCGTGACCACCGGGTCCAGAGGACCCGGCGCATCACGGATCACGGTAAATCGCCGCTGATAGCGGCAGTTTACCACGTGATCGCTCCATCCAATGACGGAGCGATCACTTGTAAACAAACCGGCGTCATGTGCTGACGCCGGTTCCTCCCTCCTCTCTCTGTACCGATCGGTACAGTGTGAGAGGAGAGGGGAGGGAGCTGATGGCAGCGGCAGTGCTGTGGGCTGGATCTGTGACAAATGCAGTCACAGATCCATCCATCCATCCCTCCCTGCTCAGCCATCCCTGCTGCAATACTCAGCTGGGCATACTCTGCAATACTCAGCTGGGCATACTCTGCAATACTCAGCTGGGCATACTCTGCAATACTCTGGGCATACTCCGCAATACTCTGGGCATACTCCGGCAATACTCTGGGCATACTCTGGCAATACTCTGGGCATACTCTGGCAATACTCTGGGCATACTCTGACAATACTCTGGGCATACTCTGCAATACTCTGGGCATACTCTGCAATACTCTGGGCATACTCTGCAATACTCTGGGCATACTCTGCAATACTCTGGGCATACTTTGCAATACTCTGGGCATACTTTGCAATACTCTGGGCATACTTTGCAATACTCTGGGCATACTTTGCAATACTCTGAGCATACTTTGCAATACTCTGGGCATACTCCACAATACTCTGGGCATACTCTGCAATACTCTGGGCATACAGCGCCCCTGTCCCCGTTAGCTCGCATGCAGAAGCGAACGCATACGCAAGTCCCGCTCACATATGAAAACGGTGTTCAAACCACACATGTGAGGTATCTTTATATAATGTTTTGGGGTTCTATGTAATTTTCTAGCAAATAAATGATGATTTTTACATGTAGGAGAGAAATGTCAGAATTGGCCTGGGTGCTCCCTGCATGTTGGGCCTCTGTATGTGGCCGAACTGGGCATATTCTGGGCATACTCTGCAATACTCTGGGCATACTCTGCAATATTCTGGGCATACTTCACAATACTCTGGGCATACTTCGCAATACTCTGGGCATACTTCGCAATACTCTGGGCATACTTTGCAATACTCTGGGCATACTTTGCAATACTCTGGGCATACTTTGCAATACTCTGGGCATACTTTGCAATACTCTGGGCATACTTTGCAATACTCTGGGCATACTTTGCAATACTCTGGGCATACTTTGCAATACTCTGGGCATACTTTGCAATACTCTGGGCATACTTTGCAATACTCTGGGCATACTTTGCAATACTCTGGGCATACTTTGCAATACTCTGGGCATACTTTGCAATACTCTGGGCATACTTTGCAATACTCTGGGCATACTTTGCAATACTCTGGGCATACTTCGCAATACTCTGGGCATACAGCGCCCCTGTCCCCGTGAGCTCGCATGCAGAAGCGAACGCATACGCAAGTCCCGCCCACATATGAAAACGGTGTTCAAACCACACATGTGAGGTATCTCTATATAATGTTTTGGGGTTCTATGTAATTTTCTAGCAAATAAATGATGATTTTTACATGTAGGAGAAAAATGTCAGAATTGGCCTGGGTGCTCCCTGCATGTTGGGCCTCTGTATGTGGCCGCACTGTGTAAAAGTCTCACACGTGGTATCGCCATACTCTGGAGGAATAGCAGAATGTGTTTTGGGGTGTAATTTGTGGTATGCATATGCTGTGTGTGAGAAATAACCTAATAATATGAAAATTTGATGAAAAAAAAAAATCTTGATTTTGCAAAGAATTGTGGGAAAAAATGACAACATTAAAAAAACTCACCAGGCCTCTTTCTAAATACATTGGAATGTCTTCTTTCCAAAAAGGGGTCATTTGGGGGGTATTTGTACTTTTCTGGCATGTTAGGGTTTTAAGAAATGAGAGATGCTGTCAGTACATCAGGTGTGATGAAATTTATCAATTTTCAGTAATTGGTACCATAGCTTGTAGACCCCATAACTTTCACCTAAATAATATCCAACATTTTTTTTTTTTACCAAAGATATGTAGCAGTATACATTTTAGGCCAAATTTATGAAGAAAAATTACTTTTTTGCAAAAGTTTATAATAGAAATGAAGAAAAATTATTATTTTTTGCAAAATGTTGTTCTTTTTTCATTTATAGCAAAAAAAATAAAAACCGCAGAGGTGATCAAATACCACCAAAAGAAAGCTCTATTTGTAGGAAAAAAGGACAAAAATGTCATTTGGTTACAGTGTTGTATGACTGAGTTATTGTCATTCTTTTTTATTTATTTTTTCCACTTCAGACTTAACCATAACTTGAGACCTGCTCATGGTTACGTTCAATGATTATGTCTCGACTTAGGTTTTGCATCATATGTGGAGAATATATATATATATATATATATTTTTTTTCCCCCCTCTCCATCCCACTCCTCCCTCATCCCCATCTCCCTCCTCCTCTCCTCCCCAACCTCCTACCATTCTTCTTACTAGGCCTCTATCGTCTCTCCTATTCGGTAATTTCTTCCCCTCATTGTTACTTAAGCTTCCATCATTTCTGCGTATTCCATCTTAGACTTATATTTTTTCCAGGTATCCCATTTGTCTTCAAAATCTGCCCAAGTTTCCTCCTCTCTATATCTTAAATATTCATTGTAATAAATTTCATCAAGCTTTTTCCCCCATTCTCTTAATGTAGGGCTCTCTTCTTGTTGCCAGTTACTCGAGATCTGACTTTTTGCGGCATTAAGAAAATCTGGGATTAGTATCTTTAAATATTTTTTGGTTGGCATTCGAGCCCCGTGCAAAACGCAGACCCAAAAGTCCTCCGGTATATTCATGTTTATTATTTCTTTAATTTTTTGTCTAATTTTTGACCAAAAATTTTTAACTTTTGGGCAAGACCACCAGATGTGTGTCATTGTGCCCACCTCTCTACAACCTCTCCAACAAAAACGCGAATTAATTCCTAGGGATGAGTGTAGTTTATCTGGTGTAAGATACCATCTTACCAAACATTTGTAATTCTGTTCCATTACTTTGTTGTTTATAGAGGTAACATGGACCCTATTTATTATCTGTCTCATTTCAAATTCATTTATTGATGAGCCTGTTTCTTCTTCCCATTTTTTGATAAATGGAGGTACGCTCTGTTTCTTTAAGGCATTCAAAATTTCATATAACATCGAGATTATTCCCTTGTCGGTTTTCTTTATACAAAGTCTTTCGAGTGGCCGTAAATTGGTTTCGGATCTAATAGGCTGTGGAAGACTTTCAAAAAAATGTCTTATTTGAGCATAAGAGTTATTGTCATTCAAACTGTGAGAGCACCGAAAGCTGAAAATTGGTCTGGTTATTAAGGGTGTTTAAGTTGCCAGTGGTCAAGTGGTTAAGCTAGATTCTAGCTTAATACAGCGCCCCTCTTAGTACCATCCGACCCAGACTACTGATCGCCTCTATTGTGCATCCATCGTGCTGCAGAGCGGGTCTCCACTCCAAGTGCTAGTTTAAATATTGAACTATATATCTAATATGGACATGTAAATGGACTTTATTTAATACTTATTAGAATATTGATTTATACATCTTTGCACATCTCTGCCCTTAATTGGGGAGTTAAAATCAAATTTTTCATTGCTTATTTATACTGTGCTGTTAACTTTCGTTTGTATCCTATTCACCTAATTTATCATTAGGGCATATTTTTCTAATTAGCGCCCTCTCCCACAGTTTGTATTGCTGTCTGTGGTCCCATTAGGAAGATTCACCCTCTATATTTGTCCTGTTGACTATTATTATTGAGAGTGAAAGTGAAAGAAAATCCCACGATTTGGGTTGTCCCCAGAAAAGTAATAGAGGAGAAATCTTCCAGTGGAGACACTAGTTCTAGTTACCTGGGGTAGCCAAGAAATTCCTTTAATTAGTAGGGATTTCCTCTCATTTCCTGTTTTTCTTTGGGACAGGAAGTAAGGGTGAGTCTCCCCAGTGGGACAAAGATGGAAAAACAAACCCCCTTATTTTAACCAAAATGGGGAAAAAGTTTTACCTATAGGTCTACTTTGTTGCCTGCCTATAGCATTGGGGGGGGGGGGGGGGGGGGCTCATTCACACCAGCCCACTCACTAAAAGATATTATATTTGCATACGGTTGGTGTCTGATGTTACAAAGAGACATCATTTTAAATTTTTTTTTACTTTGTAGGAATGTTAAAATGCAGTTTATTTTTATGCACTACCTAAAGATATGTGGTGCTTACTCCAATGAGTAATAAAATCTTGACTCTTTAATTGATCATAAAGTGCAAAATATAAAAGTGACAAATGTCCAATAACGTAATCTTCACGCACCATAAGGTGACACAGTGTTTAACCACTTCCCGCACAAGGACGTCATATGACGTCCTGGACTTTCAGTGGGGATATCTGAATGATGCCTGCAGCTACAGGCATCATTCAGATATCCTTTTCAGCCACTTGATCATTCGTATAGGCTACAGGAGGAGACGTCCCCCATCTCCTGCTGCCATCTGATGCTTCTCCGAGCTCTCCTGTGCCATCGGGTGCCCGGAGAAAGAATCGAGAAGCTCACGACGATAGAGATTTCCAGTCCAGTCATCTCCATGTCCTTTAGAGGCCTGGGCACAACGTTGTGACATCACGCCCGGTTTCCCAGAAGTAAACAAACCCGCAATCGCGGCTGTCAGCATGAGATCGGTGAATTTTTTTTCCTATCTCATGCTTTCCAGCCTGGAGGAGAGATGTGGGGTCTTATTGACCCTGCATCTCTCCATAAAGAGGACCTGTCACTAACAATTCCTATTACAAGGGATGTTTACATTCCTTGTAATAGGAATAAAAGTGATTACATTTTTATTTATTTTTTTAAAACGCCCCTGTCCCCGGTAGCTCATAAGCGAACACACAAGTCCCGCCCACATATGTAAACGCCGTTCAAACCACACATGTGAGGTATCGCAACAATTTTAGCACTAGACCTCTGTAACTCTAAACTGGTAACCTGTAAAAAGAAATTAAGTGTCACAGGTGTGCACAATTTTAAAGTGTGACGTATAAGGTATCTATTTACTCGGTGTAACATAATCTTTCACATTATATAAAAAAATTGGGCTAACTTTACTGTTTTGTTAATTTTTCATTCATGAAAAAAAGGCTTTGGAAAATTATTGCGAAAATACCGTGCGAGATAAAAAGTTGCAACGACCGCATTTTGTTCCCTAGGATGTCTGCTAAAATATATATATATATATATACACTTCAGAGTAATCTGAAACAAATCGGTGCCCGCAATGACATCATCATTAGACCTGCCGACAAAGGCGGGGGGGGTCGTCATTTTAAACAAAATTTGGCATAAGCAAACGTTGTGAGTAAAGTGAACCTGAATTATTCCAAAATCAGCGTGCAAAGGTATATAGGAACCAATCTGAAACTGATTAACTGGTCTGACTTCTGTCATTAAAGTGAAAGAAAACTCTCCCCCACAACTTTATCACATTTCAATCTGCATAAAAACCCTAATGATTGCTGCTTGTAGATGTCTCCTTACTTGCTTTGTTTTCTTGTAATCCGTCCCGTGCTGTGTAGTGTTGTCACCGGCGCATGCGCATCTCTCCCGTTTTCACAGCACACTCGGAGTGCCGTCTATCTATTGACACATTCCCATGGATGTGATTTCCTTTCCCAGTGGCTCTCCGATCAAAACCTGTGAGACTGATCACCCCATGTTACCTGACATGACATCACAAGACATGACATTACAAGAAATGCAAAACTATTATGTAATTCTGCACTATCAGGTCGCTATAAGCGGCAGAGTACAGCTGCCATAGGAGCATCGGATCAAAACCAAGGCGCAATCACGCATGCGCGAGAATACAGCAAGACACATGAAAGGGCGGAAGTAATATGCAGTGCAGACTGGGGAAATAATACCTAAAATGGCCTGATCCCTGGCCTGGAGACATTGTTTATAAAAGTTTTAACAAAAGTAAGTAATATGTGATCGAGGCTAATTTATATTGGGTACTCTTTGCTTACAACCAAACATCAACTGCAGCCTCACTGTGCCCATCAAACACAAGAAATGTGCCCCATTAAAATTCTGCCACCATGCCTATCAAAATGCCGCCACTGTGCCCTATCAAATGTCACCACTGTGCCCCATCAAATGTCACCACTGTGCCCCATCAAATGCCACCACTGTGCCCCATCAAATGCCACCCCTGTGCCCCATCAAATGCCACCCCTGTGCCCCATCAAATGCCACCCCTGTGCCCCATCAAATGCCACCCCTGTGCCCCATCAAATGTTGCCGGTGTGACCCCCCCCCCCCCCCATCAGTAGCGGGTCAGAGAGCGGCGAGCTGTGTCCTCCCTTCCTCCTGATAGGCGTTCAATCGGAGGAAGGTGTGCATATTGTCTTATTAGATACTAACTGTGTATTTTTTACAAATGTCCGACAGTGTTTACAGCCAACATTCTTTTCCAAATTCAAATGACGGCGCGATCACTTGTAAACAAACCGGCGTCATTTGATGACGCCGGTTCCTCCCTCTCCTGAGTCTCCTCTCTGTACCGTTCGGTACAGTGTGCGAGGAGAGGGAGGAGCGGGGTGTCAGCAGGTGCGCTGTGGCTGGATCTGTGACAAATGCAGTCACAGATCCAGCCATCCCTCCATCCATCCATCCCAGCTCTGCAATACCCCAGTACTCTGCAATACCCCAGTACCCTGCAGTACCCCAGTACCCCAGTACCCCAGTACTCTGCAATACCCCAGTACCCTGCAATACCCCAGTACTCTGCAGTACCCCAGTACCCTGCAGTACCCCAGTACTCTGCAGTACCCCAGTACCCTGCAGTACCCCAGTACTCTGCAGTACCCCAATACTCTGCAGTACCCCAATACTCTGCAGTACCCCAATACTGTGCAATACTCTGCAATACCTCAATACTCTGCAGTACCCCAATACTCTGCAGTACCCCAATACCCTGCGCGATACTCTGCAATACCCCGATACTCTGCAGTACCCCAATACCCTGCAATACCCTGTGCGATACTCTGCAATACCCCAATACTCTTCAATACCCTGCGCGATACTCTGCAATACCCCAATACCCTGCGCGATACTCTGCAATACCCTGCGCGATACTCTGCAATACCCCAATACTTTGCAATACCCTGCGCGATACTTTGCAATACCCCAATACTCTGCAATACCCATTTTTTTAAAAGCACCCCTGTCCCCGTGTGCTCACATGCAGAAGCGAACGCATACGTAAGTCCCGCCCACATATGAAAACGGTGTTCAAGCTACACATGTGACGTATCTCTGCGAACGTTAGAGTGAGAGCAATCATTTTGGCCCTAGACCTCCTCTGTAACTAAAAACATGTAACCAATAAAAGTAATTAAAGCGTCGCCTATGGGGATTTTTAAGTAGCGAAGTTTGGCGCCATTCCATGAGTGTGCGCAATTTTGAAGTGTGACATGTTGGGTATCTATTTACTCGGCGTAACGTAATTTTTCACATTATGAAAAAAAATCGGGCTAACTTTTTTTAGCACAAAACTGTTTTTTTTTGTTAAAACACGCGTTCAAAAAATGTCTGCGAAAATACCATGCAAGATAAAAAATTGTAACCGCCACCATTGTATTCTCTAGGGTCTTTGCTAAAAAAGCATATATAATGTTTTGGGTTTCTATGTAATTTTCTAGCAAATAAATGATGATTTTTACATGTAGGAGAGGAATGTCAGAATTGGCCTGGGTGTTCCAGAACGCCTGATGGTGCTCCCTGCATGTTGGGCCTCTGTATGTGGCCACGCTGTGTAAAAGTCTCACACATGTGGTATCACCATACTCGGGAGGAATAGCAGAATGTGTTTTGGGGTGTAATTTGTGGTATGCATATGCTGTGTGTGAGAAATAACCCGCTAATGACAGAAACAAGTTTTTTTTACAGAATTTTCAGTCGTTTCTCTTTTATAGCGCAAAAAATAAAAAACCCAGAGGTGATCAAATACCACCAAAAGAAAGCTCTATTTGTGTGAAAAAAAGGACAAAAAATTCAAATGGGTACAATGTTGTATGACTGAGTAATTGTCATTCAATTTGTGAGAGCACCGAAAGCTGAAAATTGGTCTGGTTAGGAAGGGGGTTTAAGTGCCCAGTGGTCAAGTGGTTAAAACACTGCGAAAATGAACCCTAACCTTGAATACATAAATATTGTTAATGAATAAAGTCTTCCATTGGCATTATTCCCTGTCCTACTTTTATTATGTTTTGTATAACTGCTGATTCCCTTTATGATGTGATGCTTTATACCTGTTCTTTAGACATGTCCTACTTTCTGAGTGCTAAGTGGCTCTGTCTGCTGTAATCAAATGGTCAGTCCCAGTGTTGTGTTGAAGACAGTTGAGAAAATCGCTGAGCTAATCACATGAGCAGGAAGCAACATTCACATTTGTCTGTTTTTGCCAGATGCCTCTTTTAATTAATTACTGGAAACACTAGGCTCCTTTCACACATGCGGACCGTTCGTTAAATCAATTCAGTCACTTTTTTTTAAAGCAAAAACGTATGAAGTTTACATCCAGTTTTTCATCTGTTTTTTACATCTGCCAGCTAGATTTATAAAACACTTGAGTCCCGAAAACATTTTTTTATGCAAAAAATTTACCGTTTGTCCATTGACATCTGTTTGATCTGTTCCAAAAGACAGATGTTGACGGAAACGGATGTAAATAGTTGATCATCCATTTACAACCGTTTTTTCCTTTGAGCTGTATTAATGTTCGTTTTTCATCCGTCAACGGATGGATAAAAAAAACCGGACAAACAGTCTGCATTTGTGAAAGGGGCCCAAAGCATGTTGACATGCAATGCATTGATTTCAATCAAATATGCCATTGCCAAGAAGGGACTAGTGTGAATAACCTCTAAATACTTAATTTTGTCATTTTTATTAACATTTGTGCAGCAATTATGTGCGTTTTAGCAAATTTTTACCAAAAGTGGTATTTTGATGTAATCTTGGCTTGTAAATGCACTTTAACCACTTCCTGCCCAGTCAATGGACAACTGACATCCGGGAAGTGGTTGTGAAATCCTGACTGGACGTCTTTTGACGTCCTGCAGGATTTCATGCCGGCAGGCACCCATGCGGGCGCGCAGTGCGGCGTTCGGTGATGCAGGGTGTTAGTCTGACACCCTGCATCTCCGATCTCAGTAAAGAACCTCCGGCGGAGGCTCTTTACCACATGATCAGCCGTGTCCAATCACGGCTCATCTTGATGTAAACAGGAAGAGCCATTGATGGCTCTTCCTCACTCGCGTCTGACAGACGCGAGTAGAGAAGAGCCGATCGGCGGCTCTTCTGACAGGGGGGGTTCGCGCTGATTGTTTATCAGTGCAGCCCCCCCTCAGATGCCCACACTGGACCACCAGGGAAGGTCAGTAAAAAAAAAACGCCAGTAAAAAAAAAAGAGAATAGACGCCAATCAGTGCCCACAAACAGGCACTGACTGGCAACATGGACCCCTTAGTGTCCATCAGTGCCACCCCACAGTGTTTATCAGTGCCACCCTGCATTGTTTATCAGTGCCACCTCACAGTGTCCATCAGTGCCACCCCTCAGTGCCCATCCATGCCCAGTGCCCACCTATCAGTGTCCATCTGTGCCACCCATAAGTGTCCATCAGTGTCGCCTATGAGTGCCCAGTGCTGCCTATGAGTGCCCATCAGTGCCGCCTATGAGTGCCCATCAGTGCCGCCTATGAGTGCCCATCAGTGCCGCCTATCAGTGTCCAACAGTGCCGTCTCACCAGTGCCACCTCATCAGTGCCCGTAATCGAAGTAGAAAACGTACTTATTTACCAAAAAAAATGACAAAAAAAAACTTTATTTTTTTCAAAATTTCTTTTTTTTTTTAGTTGTTGCGCAAAAAATAAAAATGGCAGAGGTAATCAAATACCACCAAACAAAGCTCTATTTGTGAGAACAAAATGATAAAAAAATTGTTTGGGTACAGTGTAGCATGACCGCGCAATTGTCATTCAAAGTGCGACAGCGCTGAAAGCTGAAAATTGGCTTGGGCAGGAAGGTGCGTAAGTGCCTGGTATGGAAGTGGTTAAACAACATTACGTTAAACCTTTCCAATGACTTTCAAGGAGAAGTATAACCACCTAGGTGAGTAACATTTTTTAAAAATTTTAACCACTTCCTTCCCCACCCATAGTTATATGACATCCACAGATGGGATCTGCCATCCTGGGTGGGCATCACATGACGTCCTCTGCTTCCTGGCAATATACGGGGCGCGCACACCCACCGCATCACCAAGGAGCTGATGCATGTGGCCGGCAGCTGCGATGTCCGCTGGTCACCCGCAATCGCTCGTAAAAAAGCAGGAATGTGGATCTGTGTATGTGTAAACACACAGATCCACGTCCTGTCAGGGGAGAGGAGACAGATGGTGTGTTACTAATTTATAGGAAAACTGTCTCCTCCCCTTGTCAATCCTATCCCCCCATAGTTAGAATCACTCCCTAGGTAACACATTTAACCCCTTGATCGCCCCTATTGTTAACTCCTTCACTGCCAGTGACATTTACACAGTAATCAGTGGATATTTATTTGTGAACAAAATAGATATCTTGAGCTGAAAGTGCAAATAGAATATAATACATGTATTCAAGTGTAACAAGTAAAATTGCAGCTGCTGCACACAAAGTGCTAACAGTAATTACATAATTTCCATTTCCGAATCTATGAGACATCACTTCTGGTCTTTAGTTCAAACGCACGCTGATGCCATTCGCCTGCTGTTGTAAACTTTTACTGGATTCATGCTTATTTTTATCCATCAATTTGTAAGTACTTGTCCACTTGTGCAATAAATCTTTTGGGCAACAGTACTTCACTATGGTACCTTTCCTTTTCTTTTTATTTCTGGTATGATGGTCCACATTTGATGTTTACAAATGTCAGAGATCTTCTTGATACACTGATGTGATCTAGCCATCCTTGGCCAAGCTAAGGGTCCATTCCATCCGGTGAGTGGGGACACAGGAGGGCGTGTGGCGCACCTTGAGTTTTGGCGCACCTTGAGTTTTGGCGCACGACAGCACTTTAATATTGGAGCACATCACATATTATCGTTTTTGGACTCTCGTGAAGTGCATATTTACAGTACTGATCACTGTAAAAATTTGTGAATGGTCCCAAAATAGTGTCAAAAGTGTCCGATGCAATGTCACAGTCACGGTAAAAATCACAGATCACCACCATTTTTAGTAAAAATAATAATAATAAAAATAATAATAAAAATGCCATAAATCAATAACCTATTTTTGCACAAACTAATCAATATATGCTTATTTACAAAAAATATGTAGAAGAATACATGTTGGCCTAAACTGAAAAAAAAAAGTAAAAAATAAATAAAAAATGGGGATCTTTATTATAGCAAAATATGTTTCTTTCAAAATTGTTGCTCTTTTTTTGTTTATAGGGCAAAAATTAAAAACCGCAGAGGTGATCAAATACCACCAAAAGAAAGTTCTATTTGTGGGGAAAAAAATTATTTGGGTACAGTGATACATGACTGCGCAATTGTCATTTAAAATGTTACAGTGCTGAAAGCTGAAAATTGGCCTGGGCAGGAAGAGGGTGAAAATGCCCTTTATTGAAGTGGTTATAGTCCATACTTCTATTGACAAGCTTTGAGAAGACTTCAACAGACTAGCAAGTCTCGAGTAGTGTGGAAGCCTACAAAAAGCATGTTTAAAGCTACAGTCAATTCTGATTTGTATTGACCCTTCAAGAAAGCTGTTTTGAGATGATTAAATTGCCAGCACGTAGGGTCTTGTGGTAGAAAAGGATTTAAACGTTTCTGGAGCTGAGGGATCTACCATACACAGGATTGCGCCTCCTAAAAAATTCAGCCATGTGCTCCCACTGTCGGCACTCCACGTGGCACCACCCTCAGAGGTTTAGGTTCAGAGGAACTATAAACGAGGCACCAGGTATTAGTGCACATTGACAGTACTCGCTGTCAGTGCACATTGACAGTACTCGCTGTCAGTGCACATTGAAAACATTGGTATCATGTGCATACTTTTCTGCACAGAAATATGCAACATGTATGCATTTATATGCAGAGAAAAATACTCAACTGACACCAACATTGTGGTGTGAATTAGGCACATAGAAATTTGTTATTTTCTTTATGTCCTCGCAGAGACCTACGTAAGGAAAATACATGTCTATGTGCATGATGTGAATAAGACAAATCTGCACCATTTTCCATCAATTCTTATGCATGTGTGTTGTGAACAAGGCCCAACTGTTCCCATAGTCTGCTGTCCTATTTATGAATCACAATATTTGGGAGCTTTGTTCAAGTTCAGTAAGGCCTCGTTCACAGCATATGCACAAAAAGAAACAGATGGAAAATATCTGCAAATTTGACTTGCTTAGAATATTTTGGGCTTGTTCCAACGTAGGTCTCTGCAAGGACATAAGAAACTATTGATTTCCATGCACCCTGTTCACACTATAAGGTCAGTGTCAGGTGAGTTCTTATATTTATTCTATTATGTAAATCTATTTCTACAATAATTGTGGTTGTATCTACAGCTCGCTGATCAGATTCAATAGCCCATTTATTTTTCAGGAGTGCCCGAGATCTAAGACCGCGTACACATGATCAGTCCAAACTGATGAAAACGGACTGAAGTCCAGTTTCATCGGTCCAAACCGACCGTGTGTACGGCCCATCAGTCTGTTGTCCTTCAGTCCAAAGTTTTAAAACTTGCTTTAAAATCGGACCGATGGACGCCTGACCATCGGTCCAAACCGATTGTTAGTATGCAAAAGCATTGGTTCAAAAACCTGTGCATGCTCAGAATCAAGTCGACGCATGCTTGGAAGCATTGAACTTCAATTTTTTAGCACGTAGTTATGTTTTACGTCACTGCGTTCTGACACGATCGGTTTTTGAACTGATGGTGTGTACGCACATCAGTCTGTGAACCGATGAAAATGAACTTCAGTCCATTTTCATCAGTTTGGACTGATCGTGTGTACAGGGCCTTAGACTTTTTGCCAAGGATTCCTCCATGGTAAATAGGTTGAGAACCACTGCTCTAGGGCAAGCAGGCCTACCCCTAGTTTGTTTGCCCCAGGGCTAAATACATAATTCTATAGTTGATAGCAGAGCAAGGATTTAAAAGAGTGCTTTTACTATTCAGGAATATCAGGCGGGACTGTAATACAGGGACTGGTTGTGATCAAGACAGGCAGCAGAAAAAAAAATATGTAATGTAGGGACAGGCAGAGGTCAGGGCAGAGAACAGGCAATAGAGCAATGGTGAACAGGCTAAGGTCAAGGCAGAAAAATAATAGTCCATAAAAAGGTTGAGATGCAGCACTGATCATGTGTGAAAACTATTATCACAAATCCAGAGCACTTTAAACAGGGCATACAGTGCTGCTGGCTAATGGGAGCCAAGGAGGCTAGGCTAATGAGGCGCCACAGCTGGCCAACACGGGGTAAGACGTCTTTGCCTAACATAAGCAGAGCAGGGGGATTGCAAAGAGATGGGCAACACAAGAGCATGCAAGGCGCATGTTGGCAATTTTTTTTGGTACACTGATGGCTTACATGCACAATACAGTCTTTGCATCTTCCAGATGCAAGGAAATATGCCAAGATAATGTACCTCCTAGCATGCATGTATGCAAGTTACTGTATGTCATCAGTGTCTGCTCAGTAGGTGAAGCAGAAAGATGTTGGACCCAGAAGAAGAGAAAGATAACTGGTGGGGATGGACCCTATTTAGCTGGAAGAGAGCATGTAAGTGTGCCATAATGTGAAAGTATGCTGTGCATACTTGCACATCATGGAAAATGTTGGCCACCACAGGTTACTAACTGCTTTAGGCCGCTTTCACACAGGCTTTTTTCAATGAGATCAGGGTGACCTGATCAGAGGCTCCATGCAGGTCTATAGGGAGGCAGTTGTAAATGGACTTGTGTTGTCCAGGTCTGTAACTGCATCCTTTTCAGTTTTTCTGGATCTAAACATAATGGATCTGAGGTGGCCTGATATAAACTAATAAAAGTCAGTTTACATCTGGCCACTCATAGAGCCATCATGGGTCTACCACAGAATGTCCCCTGTCAAAATGTGAGCAAAAACTGAAAGGGCATAAAACTGTTATCCATCTTGTTTAATCATGATTCAGCAGGGAATCTGCTTATGGATCCCCTACTGAACAGAGCAGATCACTGGCACCTGAAAAGACACTTACATAAATAAAGTGGTTGTGCTTTACTACTTCATACAATGCAAATCTGTAATTAAAAGTTTATTAAGTAAAAAGTATTTAAAAAAGCACTAGCACTAGTGCTACAGAGTCATACACAGCTGTAAACAGAATCGTCTGGGACGCCTTGAGTTCCACAGACTGGTAACTTCTAAACCGGAAGTCATGTTGAAAGCTCCACTCTACATGTTTCGTCATACAGATATCATCAGGAGACACCACTCCTGATGACGTCTGTATGATGAACCGCGTATGTAGGAGCTTTCAGCGTCACTACATCACTTCCGGTTTTGAAATTTGCAGTCTGTGTAACGCAAGGCGTCCCAGATAATTCTGTTTACAGCTGTGTATTACTCTGTAGTGCTTTTTAAAATAGTTTTTATTTAATAAACTTTTAATTACGGATTTGCACGATGGGATACCTTTTTTCTTCTCCATCACACTTTTTATGAACTTGAATGATTTTAGAAAATGTGAATAATTCTTGTGTGTGTATACATATATATACACACACACACTTAAATAAATACATGTGTGTGTGTATATATATATATATATTTTTTTCTATTTTTGCTGATAAGTAGGAGTTGATTTTTGCTGATTTATGCACTTATGAAACGTTGAAGAATTGGACACACATTGGATATTTCCATTGATCAGCACTTGAGAATTTTATTTATTTTGTATGCACACAGAACACAGTTTGCACTTTATATGTTGATGTTTTAAAGAGACAGCACATTACATTATTTTTTTTTCTAAATAACACAAGTTGTCACATTGTTACCATTTAGCCACTCATTTATCAATATGAGCAATGCATTCCATATGTAAGTGATATTTCAGCAATTGGTAAACATGTAGGCTTTTTATAAAATGCTTATTAGTTGTCTAACTTTAATTTTAACCTGCAACCACTATACAGTATGTTAGAGGGGAGTGAAATCAGCCAGGCAACGAGCATGTCCAAAAGGGAAAGTAAAGCTGACGATATTTTGAATCTCGGCTGGTTCAGCAGGGACCGGCTGAGATTCCAACCACATGTGGGCAGGCTGAATGTACCCAAGTTAATTGATCGCTCAACAAGGGTACAACTAGCATGTCAGATTTTACATGCCATCATTACTAGTGGCTATTATAGCCGCTATCAGTAATAATTATGTTCTCTGGTGGGGATGGCTCTCTGTATAGGGGGATTCTTCCCAGAGATCATAAGATTAATGTACCATGAGCTGACTGGAAAGTTATTTTAAATACACCTCCATGTTAAGAGGTAAGAAAGGCTGTCCTAGTGTATGTGCTCACTTGAAAAAGCACCTTAAATTCTCATTATGGTGACTTCATCTTAACTCTTAACTGGTTTATGCTACTGTTGTTTGATGTACGAGACTGCAGCAGACTTGGACTGTATCAAATAACGGTATACAATCTCTCCATTGTTCTCTAGTGACAGAACCAAAATAAGTAGGGTGCTGTTCTATCTGTGCCTTGCTAGTAGTATAAGTGTATATGTAAGTAAGGAAAGTCAATGACCATATTGTATCTCAGTGAGCAGTCACTGTATTTTGCTACCCATTTCTGGTCAAATAAATATAACATTTAGCACTAAACCATTTTGCTTTAATGGAAAACATAAAAGTCCACATGCAGCGCTAAATGAAAAGTAGATCCAAGAAGGGAGAGTTGATAAACCCGTCACCAGCTTCAATGTATATGGGAAAATACATCACACCACGTGGGAATCCAATCTGCTTACCAGAAAGCTGTAAAAAGCAGGCATGTAATAGACAGACCAAGACCACAGCTCCGTTCTCCAGCTTTGAATAGTAGGGGTGTGTAGATTCCAAGCCAAGAGTATGGCTAACGTCAGAAATTCTCGTACATCCAAATTTTCTTGAACTGGGATGTTGAAACATCCAACCAACAGCCAGTGGTACCCAATGAAAAGATAATGCAGCAAAATAGTGAAGCCTGTATAATAATATAAAAATTTCACATGAATGACATGGGCGTGTGGGTGGAGCCCCACACAGTCGCACTCTTTTCAAATAGTGAGAGCGAGTACTAGAATATCGTCTGGCCGCTGTGACAGGGGGGAAATTAGGGAGCGGCTGCAAGGGTGGCAACATGCTATGTGTTCCCAAAGGTGAACTTATCCTTTAATGTGTGCCCAGTGCTGAGAGGAGCATGGGTCAAGCAAGGATGGTGTGCAGGTACCACATGGTCCTCCTCAACCCATGACTTCAGCAGTTGTCAGAATGTTGCTGGCTGGCCTACACGGTGCCCAAGGTTGTAATTTTGCACAATGAAAGCCTTTAGCTTTGTTTAACAACTTAAGGACCGCCTAACGCCGATATGACTGCAGAATGCCACGGCTGGGCACAGGCACATACCTGTACTTCGCCTTTAAGAGCCCAGCCGTGGGTCGTGTGCTGCCAGGCCCACAGACCCGATCGCCTCCGGTGTCCCGCGATCGGGTCACAGGAGCTGAAGAACGGGGAGAGGTGTGTGTAAACAAACCTTCCCCGTTCTTCTCTGTGGCAATGACACTGATCGTCTGTTCCGTTATAGGGGTCGAACTGTGACATCACACCTACAGCCACGCCCCCTACAGTAAGAATCGCTCCCTTAGGGCACACTTAACCCCTTAGTGCCCCCTAGTGGTTAACCTCTTCACTGCCATTGTAATTTTCACAGTAAACAGTGCATTTTTATAGCACTTTTCGCTGTGAAAATGACAATGGTCCCAAAAATGTGTCTGATATGTCCGCCATAATGTCGCAGTCATGAGAGAAAAAAAAATCGCCACCATTACTAGTAAAAAAAAAAAAAAAAATATTAATAAAACGCTATAACTTTTGCGCAAACCAATCAAACACTTATTGCGATTTTTTTACCAAAAATAAGTAGAAGAATACGTATTAAACATATTATACGCTTAAACTGAGGACAACATTTTTTTTATATATTTTTTAGGGAAATTTATTATAGCAAAAAGTAAAAAATATTGCATTTTTTTCAAAATTGTCACTCTAGTTTTGTTTATAGCGCAAAAAATAAAAACCGCAGAGGTGATCAAATACCACCAAAAGAAATCTCTATTTGTGGTAAAAAAAGGATGCCAATTTTGTTTGGGAACCACGTCGCACGACTGCGCAATTGTCAGTTAAAGCGACGCAGTGTCGAAACGCAAAAAGGGGTAAGGTCCTTAACCTGCATAATGGTCCCGGTCTTAAGTGGTTAACAAAAAGCTTGATCCACCTACAGACTAGTACACAATTTTTAGGCAGTTTGTAGACATTTTAACAGCACCCCTAAAAGAACTGAGAAGTCAACTAGGTTGACAACGGCTGTAGTAGAGCACACAAGATTGAATGCATTTCAGAAAACACAGACTGTTGGTTAGCAGGATTTTCTGCATTTTGCAATGTTGGTTTTTCCAGAATCTTTACAAAACTTTTAAAGGGTAATTATCCTCAAAAATGTGTAAATTGGTCTAATTATAGTTCCTTGATTTGTATAAATAATTTATAGAAATATATATATATTTGTTTTATTTTAAAATAAGACCCCTTTCCCACTGGAGGCGTTTTTCAGGCGCTAAAGGGCTAAAAAAATAGTGCTTGAAAAAATGCCTCCCCTGCAGCCCCAGTGTGAAAGCCTGAGTGCTTTCACACTGGAGCGGTGTGCTTGCAGGACATTAGAAAAAGTCCTGCAAGCAGCATCTTTGGAGTGGTTTAGAGCCCCTGCCCATTGAAATAAATGGGCACTGCTGCCGAAGTGCCTGCAAAGCACTTCGGCAGCGGAACTTTTCAGACGCATTTAACCCTTTTTCGGGCGCTTAAAATCAGGCGAAAAGCGCTGCTAAAGCTTTACCGCTAACACGGCCGCGCTGTGAGTGTGAAAGGGGTCTGGAGGTCTCTGTGGTACAGCTGACATTCCTCTCCATCTCAACCTCTGGCTTGGAATGCAAAATAGTTTTTTTTTTTTTTTTTTTACCACAAATTAGATTTTGATTTATAAGCTGACTGGTTTCGAAGTAGCATTTTCTGCAAATGGCAAAGTCCTTGGTAAGGAAAATGCTGTTAAATTTTCCCATACGTTTCTGGTAACACACCTGAAAAAGGAATTACCCCAAGGGACACGACTTTAGTATCAGCCGCCCTTGATTGGTTTCTATGACAAGATCGAAACTGTGCTGCTAGCATGGGTGTTCTCTGACGGGTCTTCCCCATCAATATAGCTCTTGTGATTCTGCTTTTCTATCTTGCCCTTGGCTATGGCTTCCAGAACAGTGAGATAACTTGGCTGTGATTCTGCATGTTTTGCAACAAACAATTAAAAGCAATAAGGGTCTCCTTATCCGATGTTTCTCAATGTAGACATTTCCTATAAGTGAAGTCAAAAATACTGATCGGTGTACAAGAGGGGCATGGCCTGCGTATGGGGAGATCCTGCCTTAGCCTGGGGGGGGGGGGGGGGGAATCACCATGCCATCAGCAACTTTCTGCTCCCCTTGGATTGCTGAGGTAAATGTGCCTCCTGCCATCCCGCAAAATCACAACCATGATGTACCCACTTACCTGTACCCAGTCCAGCTCTCTCCACCCCCCCCCCTAAGATGCATTCACTCATCAACCAGCCTCTCCTCAATCTGAGGCTTTGAACAAGAACTGGAACTAAATAAGGGGCAATAAGGCACTACAGACTAAATTGCTAATGCAAAGGTCTGTTGATCCGCAGCAATTCAATCCCTGATTGCTGATATCTCTACAATACATTTTTAAATTGTTGAGCTACAATTGTCCTGGTCTACACTAAAAAGTTAAACTATTAGATGTGTAAGAAGCACAAAATAGAAACTTACAAACATTTCCAGATCAGGGGATTGCCAAAAATAACCAGCTGTACAACTGGCTCCCGATAGTTAAAGGCATTTTTTTTCATAGGATGCTTCCCATACATTGGACCTTGAGAATGACAGAGTATATAGAATCCTAGGGCTGTAAAAGCCCTGGTCCAGGGAGCCGGTACTACGGAGGAGGCATCGGGTATCAATGTGCGCTAACAGTATTGACCCCCCTCCACCCCAAACAATGCCTCTGCATTGTGTAAATAGGCTGTTTGATCCCATATTCTCTGTTTCTCCCCATCTTCCACACTCCCCAATTAATCTCCTGCTAAAACAGAGGCCGGGAAACAAGCTGCACATGCTCAGTTTGGTGTGTATTGCTACAGAGTTTTTTCTCCTTGGGAGGGTGCATGTGATCAGCACAGGGCCAATCAGCACTGTCAAGACAGAGGGTCAGGGGTCCTGCAGCCTGATAGGACAGTCAGAGCAGAATGTAAGCTCCTCTTACAACCAGACACTGCTCGAACTGCTGATGAGAAAAGGTATTTAGCAGTTTATATTTAGTAAAATTATTGCATTTCCACGTTCTGTGTACTGTGAGAGACCAGATATAGTGAATGCAGGGTACAGGGTTTAGTAACACTTTAAGTCACCTATTTGGGATCTGTAAATGTAACAATCAATAACTACCTACTTTGAATAAGTTTAGATCTTGGTTCATCTAATCACCTCATTCATCTTTTCCTACCCATCCCCCCCTCCTTCACTCACTCTATTTCCACTACCCCTTACCCACTCGTTTCACTTCTCACCCTGTCCTCCAAACACCCCTCCCTCCTCAAACCCTCAACCGCCTCTACCTACCCTGTCCTCCAAATCCAAAAGGTAACAAATCTTATACTGTATGCATAAAGCCAAGTTTTAACAGGCCAAACTCCCACTTGCCATAAAAGATACTCCGGGAGATGGTATCACAGAACAAAAAGATGAAAGGAGTGTTCATAGCTACTAACAAATCCCTTTATCCACCTTCTGGAGCAAAAAACTGACCCAGATGGGCGGCATCTGTTCTGTAAATGAACAGTATGGAAAAAGAACCTATGCTGTTGCCAATCTTTACTTGGTGAACCACCACCACACTACTGTGACTAAGCAATACCTCCAACTTCTCTGCTAATTTTTTTTAGAAGGCACCATACTATTATTTCAGTTCAGCTCTTCAATTGCCATCTCGACACTTCCACAAGAAAAACGAATTTATATATGTATATATATATATATATATATACACACACACATACATATAATGTAAATTGAACATAGTCGAAGAGACAGTTTATTTTACCAGCCATCAAATAAAGAACCACTCAATCAACATCAGATCTTTAATATTCTCATTCTTGAGGTACCCCCATCCTTGCAGGTGTACCTGGCATCTTAATGGCGCACTTCTATCCCATTCCTTTCGTCACCAAATCAATTTTATCCCTGATCACAATTAGGCTGCCACGTCCACTTCTTTCCTCATACAGCAAAGAGAATTTAAAAGGATTGAGCGAAAGCAGCGCCTGCGAGTCAGGCCTTCTCGTCCATATCAGTGCCTGACCTCACAAATGAGCTTCTGGAAGAATGGTTGAACATTCCCATAGACACTATCTCAAACCTTATGGACAGCCTTCCCAGAAGATTTGAAGCTGTTATAGCTGTAAAGGGTGGGCCAACTCAATATTGAACCCTACAGACTGATGCCTTGTACACACGACCGTTTTTTACGACGAGAAAACTGCCATTTTTTATATTGGTCGTGAAAAACGGTTGCGTGTATGCTCCCTAGCAGTTTTCGCGACGGAAAAAACTGCCCGCAAAAAAATTGAAACCAGCTCTCTTTTTTCTTGTTGTGTTTCCCGACAGTCTTTTTCTCATCGTGTGTATGCTTTTCCGAGGGGGAAAAAAACAGCGCATGCTCAGAATCAAGTATGCAGACCAAATGGTGGCACCATTTGAAAGGAACTTTCCTTTTATAGTCCCGTCGTACGTCACTGCATTTTGGTCAGACTTTTTTTTGCATGAACGTGTGCATACAAGTCAGGCTGGAGAGGAATCATCTTGGGGAAAACAACGGCTTTTTGCACGTCAGGAAAAAAACGATGATGTGTTCAAGGTATAAGACTGGGATGCCATTAAAATTCATGTGCATGAAAAGGCAGGTGCACCAATACTTTTGGTAATTTATTGTAGTTCTTAATAGGGTTGTCCCGATGCCTCTTTTTTAGGACCGAGTACAAGTACGGATACTTTTTTTCAAAAAGTCGCCGATACCAAATACTGATACTTTTTTTAAATGTGTCCCCAAATGCAGCCGTGTCCCCCCACAAATGCAGCCATGTCCCCCACATATTGCAGTCATGTCATGTCCCCCACATATGCAGCCATGTCATGTCCCCCACATATGCAGTCATGTATGTCCCCCACATATGCAGCCATGTATGTCCCCCACATATGCAGCCATGTATGTCCCCCACATATGCAGCCATGTATGTCCCCCATATGCAGCGATGTGTCCCTCATACCTTTTAGATATGCTGATGCCGCCTCTGCCGCATACCGCCGTATCCCCCTGCACAATCACGTAGCGCATTACAAGCTTTCATTCTAAAAACTTGTAAATGGCCGCGCTCCCTGTATTAAAACTCCCCTTCTCCCGATTGGAGGGATCCGTCCAATCCCACGCAAGGGGGAGTGTCTATACGCGGATTCGTGCATAGACACTCCCCCTTGCTCGGGATTGGAGGGATCCCTCCAATCCGGAGAAGGGGAGTGTCAATACACGGCCATTTACAAGTATTCAGAATGAATGCTTGCAATGTGTGCTATGCGATTGTGCAGGGGGATACGGCGGTATGCGGCAGCGGCGGCGTCAGCATATCTAAAAAGGTATGAGGGACGCATCGCTGCAATATGGGGGGGGGGGGGGGGAGTATTCTATTTCAGTATCGGGGGTATTTGCGGGAGTACAAGTACTCCCGCAAATACTCGGCATCGGTCCCGATACTGGTATCGGGACAACCCTAGTTCTTAATGACATTGGCTGTATATTTGGGGTAGTTGTCCTGATGCAGAATACAATTGAGGTCAATCACACGCCTTCCTGATGGCATGATGGAGAAGTATCTGCCTGAATTTCTTAGCATTGAGCACACCAGTGATCCTGACCAAATCTCTAACTCCATTTACCGAAATGCAGCCCTAGACTTACTAGGAACATGCATCATGCTGCACTGTTGCTTGCAGATACTCATTGTACCACTCTTCAGCCCTTCGCTAACAAATTGCCTTTTGCTACAAACCATATATTTCAAATTTTGACTCATCAGGCCAGAGCATCTGCTAAAGTTTTTCTGCACACCACTTCCTATTCTTCAATAATTTTAATCATGAAGAATTATGAGGGTAGCACTATTGGACCCTGATAACTAGCTCTACACTTCCTTGCACTGGGTACAAAGTTGTTTTAACACCTGATATCATATTATCTTTGTGGTTCTGATGGTAAAACCACAAGAGAAAAATTCAGGCCTTATAGCCCGAGGCTTTCCTGTGTGATTAATCTAGCAATGTTATAACATCAGGTTACATAGCTTGATTTAACATTTCTAACATGTGACATGACGCAGCTTGACGAACCAAGTCCAATTGCCTTTTGTTTTTTCTCTAGGCGTTGTGCGTTTTCTACATTAATTATATTTATTACTTGTCGTGCAGGAAATTACATTTCAAGCTGATCTACAGGGAACTAATTTATCTTTAGGTAAAAGAATAAAAGCCTGTATAAAAATGTAAAGTTCACTAAAACACTGAAGTTAGACTTTAAAAGAAAAAAAAATTGTTTGTTTTGGATGGAGTGGAGAGAAGTTAGAACACGTCAATTTTTATTGCAGCCTGTGCCCTCTCTCTATTTGTCCTGCTTACCATTAACCACTTCATTACCGAGCCTGTTTTTCAGATTCGGTGCTTACGAGACTAAAACAGTTTTTTTTGCTAGAAAATTATTTAAAACCCCCAAACATTATATATATTTTTTTTTCTAACACCCTAGAGAATAAAATGGCGGTCATTGCAATACTTTTTCTCACACCGTATTTGCGCAGCGGTCTTACAAGCGCACTTTTTTTGGAAAAAATTCACTTTCTTGAATTAAAAAATAAGACAACAATAAATTTGGCCCAATTTTTTTATATATTGTGAAAGATGATGTTACGCCGAGTAAAATGATACCCAACATGTCACGCATAAAAATTGCGCCCGCTCGTGGCATGGCGTCAAACTTTTACCCTTAAAAATCTCAATAGGCGACGTTTAAAAAATTCTACAGGTTGCATTTTTTGAGATGACGAGGAGGTCTAGGGCTAGAATTATTGCTCTCGCTCTAACGATCGCGGCGATACCTCACTTGTGTGGTTTGAACACCGTTTTCATATGCGGGCGCTACTCGCGTATGCGTTTGCTTCTGCGCGCGAGCTCGTCGGGACGGGGCACTTTAAAAATTTTTTTTTTGGTTTTCGTTTTTATTTTTCTTTATTTTATAATTTTTAACACTGAAAAAAAAAAAAAAAAAAAAATTATCACTTTTATTCCTATTACAAGGAATGTAAACATCCCTTGTAATAGAAAAAAGCATGACAGGTCCTCTTATATATGAGATCTGGGGTCAAAAAGACCTCAGATCTCATATTTAGGCTTAAATGCAAAAAAAAAAAAAAAAAAAAAAAAAAAAAAAGGCAAAATGTAAACATATTAAATGTCTCTTTAAGACGCTGGGCGGAAATGACGTTTTGACGTCACTTCCGCCCAGCAGAGAGAGGGGGACGGCTGAGGGACATTTTTTCCCTCAGTCACATCCCCGGACAGACAACGAGCGGACCCGATCGCCTCCGCCGCTACCGACGGCTACGGTAAGCGACGGAGGGCGCGGGAGAGCGGGGGGGCACCCTCTCCCGCCGCCGGTAACGGCGATCTCGCGGCGAATCCGCCGCGATGACCGCCGTTATCGTTAACAGGACCGCCCCACGAAGAGATGGATATCTCGGTTGTGGCAGCAGCTGCTGCCGTTACCGAGATATCCATCTTCAAAAACGTGACGTCTTTGGACGTGGGGCCGGTCACAAGTGGTTAAAAGAAAAGTAACAGAGGGGAAAACGTACAATTGGGGACACTAGCAGGGCTGATCCTAGGCAGGTGTGTGGGGTGCAGTGCACCCAGGCACCACAGAGGTGGGGGCCCTGAAGTGCCAGATCGCTCCCCTTCTCTCCTTGTCCGTGTCCAGGGGAGGCTCTCTCCGCTGGTCACTGCCACCACCACCATTTTCTGCCCAAGCCCATCCCCCCTTCCTTCTCCTGTCAGAGGAGGAGAGTAAAGCAGCGGCTGACTGTGCGGAGAGACACTAGGGACGTCGCTTGGGGGGGCGGTCCATGCCTGAAGTGTTATCCTTGCCCGTATTAGGGGAGCATCTGTGTTGGTAAAGATGACCACGCCCATGTGGGGGGCGCCAGAAATATTTCTGCACCCAGGCATCTGTGACCCTAGAATCGGCCCTGGACACTAGTTCTGGTGACCTGAAATTCCCTTAATGTGCAGGGATTTCTTCTCACCAACTGTTTAGCCATGGGACAGAAAGTGAAGGAAAATCTCCGCAATATGATACAGATGGTGAAAAAATATGACAGGGGTTATAACCCTCCCTTAGGGCCCTTTCACACTGGTGCGTTTTCGCCGCGTTTTTGCGGTAAAAATAGCGCTATTTAAACGCTCATAAAACGCTCCCCATGCCCCTCTTCATTGAAAGGAGTTAAAAAACGCGGCAAAACTGCTGTGTTTTGCCGCGATTTTAATCGTGGAAAAAACACCAAGATTTTGCCGCAATTTTACCGCATTTTTAATTCATTTCAATGGAGGGAGCATGGGGGGCATTTTAATAGTGCTATTTTTACAGCGAAAACAAGGGAAAAATGCACCAGTGTGAAAGGGCCCTTACTCTATCCAAAAAAAATAAAAAAAAGCGGTAGGTATTACACTTGCATATTACTTAGCATGAAAAATAATTATACAATGAAAGCTCAAAGCTTTACACCATAGGTTTCCATTTATTTACATATAATACAACTCAAGTAAAACCATGCAGCCTTCTAACAAACCAAAGCAGAACACCAATGTTTGTAGAGAGCACGGGGTGCCTACATGGCAGTCCATGGGATGGAGGGGTGCTTGGTTTTATATCCAATAGCTCTAGGATATCAAAGATAATAACGAAGGAAAACATGCATTACATCTCCTTGTCTCTGCAGTACCCAGCACTGCCCATCATGGGTGTTACTGATCTCGCCTGACACAAAATACATTTATTCCCAGTTCAATCAGTCCTCCGATCAGTAGGATCCATAATGGAATAAACACAAAGCATAAATACATGCTTGTGAATTGCTCCAGCATGGCACAGAGGGCAAGGCAAAATGCCAACTTCAGTAGCATGGCTGTGAGATACCAGGACTTTTTCTTCATGTTTTGAGCCCCGTTCCTGGGATCGTATCCCGATTTACATCGTCCAGCCATTTTTACAATCAGCATCACAAGTAGAATGGTGTCAAATATCCAGATGGGGATGAAGATAATAAACCAGTTCCATGGGGCCTTTTCATCCAGTTTCAGCACCACCATGATGAGGAAAAGCAAACTGAACAGCCAGGTGAGGAGCACTCTCTGCGCCAAGGACATTCTCATTTAAACTGATTTTAGGGGGTTTCCAAGCCAAGATGAAGAGCTATATCCCTGGAATAGAGCAGAGACATGGCATAATGACATCATTATCACAAAATACATTACCAAATATTTCCACAAATCTATGTATCAATCGGAAGGCATAGACTCTTTACTGGCCTCAAAGAAAAAGACATCTGTTAATTGCAGTGTTAATTTTGAGGTCAAATTTTGATTTAGTTCTAGTTGTATTTAGTCATCTGAATTGTTTTAGTCGTATTTTAGTCAATTAAAATCTCCAGTACATTTTAGTCGACTAAAATCTAATGAGTTTCGTTAAATTGTAATGCATCATTAAAGCATTTCTCTAGAATTTCCAAACTCATTACATACTCCTGGAGTAAAAATCTAATAACATCTCATTATATCTGGTATTAAGGTTTGAACTAGTGGTGCAACAAAATAAAAATTCTGAACCGAAACTTCAGGATGCACTTGGCTGAAAACCAAAACAGACAGTTTTTTAAATATATTAATCTTTTTTTACATAAAAAAAATTGTATTACATTCGACTTTTTAATTATTAAAAAAAAATAAAAAAATAAAAGAAAAGTTTAAGAAAAATGCATCCCTTTAAATTCTATGTTTGTCTTCACACCGCTCCGTTGCGCTCCTGAATGCACCTCCCCGTTTGCCATTGAAAACCTGGCAAAAACACACCTTTGTTGTGTTCGAGTCACATGACCTACGACAGGGTTTGACAAATTTTCTTGGAGCCAGCTAAAAAAAATTAGGAGCCAGAAAGGAGCCCCATCCCGCCGAGCTTGCGTGCAGAAGCGAACGCATACGTGAATAGAGCCCGCATATGAAAGCCGTGTTCAAACCACACCTGAGGTATCTCCGAAATTGGTATAGGGATAGCAATAATTCTATTCCTCTAGACCTCCTCTAACTCAAAACGGGCAACCTGTAAAAAAAATTTAAACGTCGTCTATGGAGATTTTAAAGGGTAAAGGTTTGTCGCCATTCCACGAGCGGACGCAATTTGGAAGCATGACATGTTGGGTATCAATTTACTTAGCGCAACATTATCTTTCACAATATAAAAAAAATTGGGCTCACTTTATTGTTGTCTTATTTTTTTAATTAAAAAAAAAAAGTGTATTTTTCACCAAAAAAAGTGCGCTTGTAAGACCGCTGCACAAATACGGCGTGACAGAAAGTATTGCAACGACCTCCATTTTATTCTCTAGGGTGTTGGAATAAAAAACATATAGAATGTTTGAGGGGTTCCAAGTAAAGGGAAGGAGGTGGACGAGCAGTGAAAAAACAGGCAGGGGAAGCTCCATTAGCATTGCTGGTTGTCTTGTCATGCCAACGGCCACCACAAGAGGGCGCCAGAGAAGCATAGGACTGCAGAAAACCGCAAAGCTGCGGTTTCCACAATTACCGTCCGACGCGGCCCAAAAAACAAAAACAAAACGATGAACACTATTGGCTGTAATGCCATTGTACATATTACCTGAATATATAACCAATATTTAGACTGGGTTCATACTGCAGTACAGAGAGGCTTACAGCAGGAGTCCTGTGTGTCCCTGTTCACCATTACAGATCCGATTTCAGTCTGAATTTTAGGCTGAATTCTGACCTGAAAACGGACCAGTGGACTCCTGTGCAATTCACTCCGGAGATGTGAACCGGCACCATAGAAAGCCGGTAAAAATCTCCTGACATGCGAATTGGATGAAAAACCGCATCCAATTTACAATAGTGTGAACCCAGCCTCAATATTAAGAAAAATAAATAAATAAGAAAAGCCTTTAGCTTGTTTTTTCAGCATAGTAGATGCTCCCTTCTTATTCTTATTTGGTAGTGCACTACATGTTTAAACTTTAGCTGCCTCCTGCCCTCCGTATAGTAAAATGATAGCAGAGTGGGGCGGCTCTCTTCTGGACTGACATCTCGCCGCGTCGATCATGATGTGTCTCTGGGACACGGAGCGACTTCGATCTCGGCAAAGAGCCACGACTGCGGCTCTTTACCCATGTAATCATCTGTGTCCAATCACAGGTGATCACATGTAAACAAGAAGTGTAATTTATCAGCTCTTCTCACCTCACACTCAGTGGCATCTCCTCACAGGGGAAACATGTATAGGTAAACAGGGTACTGACCATCAGTGCCCTGATTACAGTGCAGCCCCAATATCCATCTGTGATGCCCCCCAGGCGGCACAGACAGTGGTCTACTTAGCCTGGTACCCCCCCAGCCTGGATCCTGCTGCCAGGTCGGCGGCCATCTTGCTCTACCCAGCCCTATCTCCCCCCTTTCAAATTCATTTAAAACTTGATCCAGGGCTTAACCCGGTCGCCTCTTTAGGGGTCAGGAAGGAATTTTTTTCCCTACCACAGCATATTGGCGCAGCGTGGTCAGGGTTTTTTTGCCTTCCTCTGGACCAAGCCAGGATCAGAGGATTCAGTTATCCTTTGAGAATCCACCCCCAACCCCTTATTCCACGGCGCCATGGTTAATCGGCAATACTCGGCGGAGAACATTTGGGATCTGGATCGATTTGCCGCAATTCTGCCGGCCGCTACCAAAAAAACCCTAAGGCCTCGTACACACGAGGGCATATGTCCGCTGAAAACAGTCCGATGGACCGTTTCAGCAGACATCTCCGCTCGTGTGTATGGGCTAGCGGACAGATTTGTCCACCCGACAGATTTCAAAGCAAGCTTTGAAATCTATCCGGTGGGAATCTGTCCGCCCGACATGTCTGCTGGTTAGTACACTTACCAGCAGACATGTCGTCCCGCACCGCCGCCGCCGAATGTATTCGGCGCATGCGCGGAAGTGTTTTACTTCCTGGTGCGGTGACGTAGCGGCGTCAACGTCACCGCCGCGTCACCGCCACGTCACCGCGCCGTCCGGCGGCGGGGAATTTGATCCGATGGTGTGTACACGCCATCGGATCCAACTCCCGATCGGACATATCCGATGGAAATGGTCCGCGGACCGTTTTCATCGGAAAAGTCCGATGGTGTGTACGAGGCCTAAGAAATCTGCGACTTTTGAGGATCGGTCGACGATCGACTACCAAAAATCGCAGCCATTTACCCCAGCCTGAGCACATATCATGTGCTTTGATTAACACTAGATCGGCAGTAAAACACCGATTAGAAATCCATGATTTCTTATTGCAACATGACTTAGACCGCCTCTTTATTACAGAGAGCTGGCTCACGGCCGACTGTAACACCATTCTAGGAGAATTGGTGCCAGAAAACGACCTTATTATAACGGAAAACAGAATAGGGCAAAGAGGAGGAGGATTGGCGATCTTGCGATCACAAAACCAAGCCTTCAAAACCCTCTTCCTTTAATGGAAACCCTTACTCTTCAACTGCAAGTAAACTGCCAGGAGGCCGTCCGGATTCTACTCTGCTATAGGCCACCCGGCCCAAAATCGCAGCTTCTCCCATCATTGACGGACTTTGTCTCCACCTATGCCCTGAACAGCAAACACCTGCTGCTGCTCGGGGACTTCAACCTCTGGGCCAACTCCCTGCAAGACCCCATTGCCGACGCCTGCATCGACCACCTGGAAGGATTAGGGCTTCAGCAACTAGCATGCTTCAGGTCACACACTCGATCTTATTTTCAGACAAGATCTGGAAATAAAAATCGTGGAAAATGAACCATTGCCATGGACAGATCACCATGCAATTAAATTCATTATTTCCGAATTCCCCCCCTTAACAAAAACATCAAATCCAGTTACTACACACTGGACTAGATGTCAGAAGAAGCTCCACTCGGAACTCTTCAAAGCCACGTTAGGGGAAAAAATTCAGCCGCACCAAACAGCGGAAGAAACACTGGAGGCCATAAACACAGCACTATTGCAGTCAGCTGACTTGATAGCGACGAAACGGAAAAATAACTCCAGCTGGTTCAACAACCAGCTGGCGTTACTGAAGCAAGAGCGCAGAAGGGCAGAAGGCGCCTGGAAAAGAAGCTCTTCTGATGAGAACTTCTCGATCTACAAGGCAATAACCAGAAAATACTACAGGCAAATCTTCGAGGCCAAGAAAAACTATTTTTCTGAGGCGATCAACGGTGCCCTAAACCGCCCCCGCGAACTCTTCAAGCTGGTCACTTAGACCATGAATCCAGGATGTCTTGAAGCCCCCAACTTGGATACACAAGAATTTTGCGATGAGTTATCGGATTGCTTCATTAACAACATTGAGGCAATCCGGCAAAGCATTCAGCAAAACAATCTCTCTCCTAGCCCCCCCCCCCCCGTAGTTATTTACACAACACCTGCAGTAATTCACCACAGTTAGGTGAGTTCACGCTGGAACCCATCTCCATTCAGACCACAAAAAATATCATCGGCACTCTGCGCAACAGCACTGCGCCAAATGATATTATCCCCACCAAACTGCTGAAAGAATGCGCCGACATCCTGGCACCTCCTGTCACGCAGCTTATCAACCAATCCTTCAGGGAGGGCAAAATGCCCTCCCAGCTGAAGGAGGGCATTATTCAACCTATCTTGAAGAAAGCCACCCTGGATCCTAAGGACCCACTCCACTGGCGCCCCATAACAGGCCTAAATGTTCTCTCCAAGGTAATGGAGAAAGTAGTGGTTCAGCAGCTGCAACAGCATCTATATACCCACAACTTACTCGATCCATTGCAATCAGGATTCCGTCCCAGACACGGGACGGAAACAGCATTGCTTAAGATATGGGACGACGTTCGAGGCCGCAGACGAAGGAGAATCTTCACTTCTGGTTCTGCTGGACCTAAGCTAATACAGTAGATCACAAGCTGTTATTGACTCGGCTGGCTAAAATAGCCAAAGTCGCAGAAAGCGATCTATCCTGGTTCTCCTCTTTTTTGGAAAACCGATCGCAAATAGTGAAGCTAGGACCCTTCACTTCTGAAAAACGCACATTATCGTGCGGGGTCCCTCAAGGATCTCCCCTGTCGCCGATGTTATTCAACATCTATGTGCGTCCTCTTTTCGAAATCATCAGCAGCCAAAAACTGCTCTATCACTCATATGCAGACGACACGCAACTGTACTTCCGCATTTGCAATAAGAAGGATCACCACCTCAATCTAAAGACATGTCTCTCTTTGATAGAGGACTGGATGACAAAGAGTTATCTCAAACTCAACGGAGCGAAAACAGAACTTCTGTTTCACGCCAAGCGTAGGAATCAACCGGCAACAACTTGGATCCCCCCACCCATTCTGGGCAATACCATCACCCCTAGCACCAAAGTCAAAAGTCTTGGGGTCATCTTTGACTCCTACATGACAATGGACGCACAAATAGGGTCAGTAGTCAGCGGATCTCACCATCTGCTGCGCCTACTACGCAGACTCGCTCCTTTTATTCCCAAGAAAGACATAGCGGTCGTGGTGGGAGCGCTTGTAAACTCCAGACTGGACTATGCAAATGCCCTTTACCTCGGACTCCCCAAGTACCAAATCGCTCGTCTTCAAGTCGTTCAAAATATGGCCGCCAGACTTGTGACTGGGAAAAAACCCTGGGAATCAATCTCACCTTCACTGAGATCCCTTCATTGGTTACCAGTTAAAGACAGAATCACCTTTAAAGCACTCTGTCTAACGCATAGATGTATCCATGGGAATGCTCCCCATTATCTATGCAAACAAATAAAAGCTCACAATCCCAATCGTATTCTACGATCCACCAATCAAAATTGGCTTCAGATACCGAAAGCCAGATACAAGTCCAAAGGAGACAGGAGATTCGCTGTCCAAGGTCCCAGACTATGGAACGCCTTACCAGCCAGCATTCGGTTGGAGGAAAACCACTTAGTCTTCAGGAGAAAGATCAAGACTCATCTCTTTTGATCTCAAAGGAGACAGGAACACCAAGCGCCCAGAGGCGATTTACTTTGCATGTACTGCGCTATATAAGTTTTCATTCATTCAACCTGTACCCATCAGTGACACCAGTCGGTGCCCATTAGTGATGCCAATTTGTGCCAGTCAGTGAGGCCAATCTGTGCCTAGTTTGCCAATCGGTGCTGTCTTTCAGTGGCACCCAGTGCGACCCTCAGTGCAGCCTAATCCGCACACATTACTTACATTTTCTGACAGAAACAAAGACTTTTTTTCCTCAAAATTATCAGTCTTTTTTTTTATTAATATATATAAAAGAAAAATCCCAGTGGTGATTAAATACCACCAAAATGAAGCTCTATTTGTTTAAAGAAAATGATTAAAAAAAAACATTTGGGTACAGCATTGCATGACTCTGCAATTGTCATTCAATGTGTACTGAAAGCTGAAAGAAGTGCCCTATATTGATGTGCTATTATTATAGGCTGGGGATGGAACTGTGTTGCCGATTTAGAAAAGGCCAGTAGAGGGCACCAAAGAGAGTGTGAATGAGTGTAAATGCATAGGAAAGGGGAAGGATTGATTGGGGCTGGGGCTATAACAGACAGGCGGAGCTCAGAGGAAAGTGGAAGTTCAGGTGGGTAGATGTCCCTCCCTCACCTTTCATTCCATTTTTGTTAGTTGACGAAATATGAAATTAATTTTGGTCATAGTTTTCCTCAATTGACTGCATTCAAATTTTATTTTAGTTTAGTTTTTGTCACTGAAAACATGCAGCTGACGAAAACTATGATGAAAACACGTGACATTAGAATTTTTTTTTTTTTACAAAGCAAATAAACCATATTTGCCGACTAGCATTCCAGCATTTCTCTCCTTCCTCAGTTTCTCTCCCTCATTCAGCTAATGTGACCCCAATGCTGATAGAGAGGTAAAAACAAGGACATCTTCAGGCACACAATGTCCTCCTTATCAACCTATGACATCATCCATTGTTAAAATGCCAGCAGCTGGTCTGCACAATGCTCAAGGTTGTCATGATGTACAATTAAAACCTGTTGTGGCTTTGTGTAACAAAACAAGCAGGCTCCATCAACCTGTCGGAAATTTTTTATGCCTTTTGCTAAGGCACCCCTGAAGAAACCAGAAGGCAGATAATTTTTGCAATTTTTCCATTACAGCTTCCAGAGCTTGTAAAAAGACCCCCCAACCAAACCATACATTTTCTGAAAGCATAAGACCTATAATAGTAGAATAAAAAGAAGGTGCTACTCTAATCGCCTGATGCCCGAGACATACTTCTGGGTACGATTTTTTTTTAGCCCTTCAGGGGTTATAGCCGACGGTGTCCTCTGTCTCGTAAAATAAAGTGGCTAACTAGCCGCTGGATCGCTTTTACAAGCATCAGGAGGGGCCTTTCCCCTCTACCACCGCAGTCACTAGGGTTGCACCGGACGAGGACAGGGGGGGGGGGAGCCGGAGAGTTGTGAAGGATGCAGGGGGAACCAGAGGAGGATGGGGGGACCGAGGACATGGAGGGGACCCCAGAGGAGGACATGGGGGATGACAGCAGGGGACACCAGAGGATAAAACAGATCGGGACACAAAGAGCCAGGGAGGACGCAGGGGGACCCGGAGGAGAAGACAGGGAGAACAGAGAAGGACAACCAGGGGTGAAAGGTGCGGTGGTGGGAGAGTTCCAAGCACCGGTCTACGTGACAGTCACTGGTGGGCTGTCAGGGAGACAAGTTCTCATGCAAATGCTTGGTATCGGCACAGATACTAGTATCGGAGAAACCCTATCTGTCACTGCCTATTGCTGTTAAAAGGGATATTTACATTCCTTGTGACAGCAATAAAAGTGATAAAAAAAATAAAATGAATTAGGGCTGCGGAAATGAACGATTAAATTCCTCGATTAATCGTTAATTTCTTTGATCGATCAAAATAATTTTGATCGGTACAACAGCTCCGCTGTCTCGCACATAGAAAAAGGCCTGCGGCTTCGGACTAGCTCTGGAGCGGCGGCCATCTTGGTACACCCGGTGGTGGCCTAGAAGCGGCGCGCCGACGTCATCATCAGCTGCCTGCTTGTGTCATCTGTGGATGGGTCTGCCTGCTGTCGTTTCTATTCTGGTAAGCGCAGACAATCTTCCTATATATACAATGTGGAGAGATGTGGACATTACAGTGGGGACTATATATGGTGGTGATCCGAGAAAAATATATGTGCGTTATAATTAATCAAAATTAGTCGATTAATTGATAAAAAAAACAAAAAAAAAAGATTAATCGAACACAAACATTTTAATCAGTAACAGCCCTAAAATAACATTAAAGAGGAAATAAACCCTCTCAAATAAATAAAAAAAAAACCTGCAAGACAAAGGCATAATGAGCTAGTATGCACAGCATACTAGCTCATTATGTGGCACTTACCCGGTCCCGTCCATTGCTGCCACCATGTCCCCTCGTAGCTACTTCCTGTTATCGCCGCTCCAGCGCTGCGATTGGCCAAAGCAGCGATGACGTCACTCCTGCACATGCGCGAGGGACCAGCAGATCCCCGCCCATGCGCGGGATTATGGCATTAACACTGTAATGCCATTCACAAAAAACGGCACGGTCAGTGCGCATGCGCCGTAGACATTGGTGCATTCCTTATTGCAAATATCTTCTTAATCGTGTAGGTTAAGGAGATATTTCTTGCACCTACAAATAAGCCTTAATCTAGGCATACCTGTAGGTGCAAGGTGAAATGGGGGGGGGGGGGGGGTTTACAACCACTTTAAGCGTCAGTGTGTAAAAATAAAAATAAATACATTTAAAAATAAACACCCCTGTGCTTTTGTGAAAAAGCCGAATGCACATATTGGTCCCGCACGCACGCAGAGAGTGATCGTCCCACACATGTGAGGTATCACCACAAGCATCAGATCATGGGCTCCCGTGTAAATCTAAAGGGGTAGCCTGTAAAGGTTTTTGAATCGTCGCCTATGTATAGTAAAATCGTTTGTTGCCATTGCATGGGCTTGCGCAATTCTAAAGTTTTACATGTTTGGAATCTACTTACTCAGTGTAACATCTTTTACATTTTACAAAAAAAAAAAATGGGTTATGTATAGTGTTTTTTTGCATTATAATTCAAAAAAATAATTTTTTTCCCCAAAAAATTAGGTTTTGAAAAATTGCTGCACAAATACCCTGTGACATAAAAAAATTGCAAAACCCACCAATTTATTCTCTAGAGCAGGCATGTCCAAAGTCCAGCCCGTGGGCCAAATGGCCCCCCTGGGGATATATATATATATATATATATATATATATATATATATATATATATATATATTGTTTGCGGCCCCCAGGGCCACAAAAGATATATACCGTATTTATCGGTGCTGCCTTGGAGGGGACAGGGAGGGGGCAGGACAAGCACCGTCAGATTACATGAAGAGAATCTCCTCTTTACTCAGCAGCATCTGTATTGGAAGTCCTGTCTCCTGGGATGCCATTGGACTACTGTTCTGTCTATCATATGAGGCGGGACTTTGTATTAAAGAGGCCACAGAGTAAACAAGAGATTCTCCTGTTTGTAATCTGTCAGCACTCGTCCCACCCCCTCCCTCTGCCCTCCAAGGCTGCAGATGGGCATCGATCAGGCTGCACTGAGGCAATGGTAAGGCTGCATTTATGGCACATGTGAGGCTGCATTGGTTGCAATGGTGAGGCTGCATTGGTTGCAATGGTGAGGCTGCATTGGTTGCAATGGTGAGGCTGCATTGGTTGCAATGGTGAGGCTGCATTGGTTGCAATGGTGAGGCTGCATTGGTTGCAATGGTGAGGCTGCATTCAGGGCAATGGTGAGGCTGCATTCAGGGCAATGGTGAGGCTGCATTCAGGGCAATGGTGAGGCTGCATTCAGGGCAATGGTGAGGCTGCATTCAGGGCAATGCTAAGCCTGTGTGTGTTATATGCCGATAAATACGGTATATCCAAATAACACGCCCAAGCTCATCCTTGGTCCTGAGCAGCGCTCTGGGATTCGTTGGGGCCACAAAAGAAATATATACAGTATATCTCTTTATCACACACAGCTACAAAGGCAAGAGAATTCTTGTTGGGCGGTGTATTATGCCGCGTACACACGATCATTTTTTGGCATGAAAAAAAAACGAAGTTTTTCCAACTTTTTATTAAAAACGATGTTGCCCACACACCATCGTTTTTGAAAAATGATGAACAAAGCGCGGTGACGTACAACACGTAAGACAGCACTCTAAAGGGGAAGTTCTATTCGCCTTTGAGCTGCTTATAGCTGATTCCTTGTTAGTAACAGACGATTCGCGCTTTTCTGTCTGTTACAGCGTGATGAATGTGCTTACTCCATTATGAAATGGTAGTTTTACCAGAACGAGCGCTCCTGTCTCATAACTTGCTTCTGAGCATGCGCGGGTTTAAAACATTGTTTTAGCCCACACACGATCATTTTTTACAACCCGAAAAACTACATTTTTTAAAACGACGTGAAAAAATGCAGCATGTTCGAATTTTTTTTGTCATTTTTCAGAACATGAAAAACAATGTGAAGCCCACACACGATCATTTTAAATGACGTTTTTAAAAACGTTGTTTTTTACATGCTGAAAAATGATCGTGTGTACGCGACATAAGTGTTCACACTTATACCAAATTTTAATGGTTCAAAGAATGTCAGGCAAAATAGTCGGCTCTCACGCATGTTCACTTCATCAAATCTGGCCCCCTTTGAAAAAAGTTAGGACACCCGTGCTCTAGAGCCTCTGCTTTAAAAAAAAAAAAATACAATGTTTGGGGTTCCAAGATTTTTTTTTAGCAAAAAATAAATAGACATTACAATTTTAAGGTCGTCATAATGTCCTTTTTGTTTTTAAAAGCCCCCCTGCCTACTAAAAAAAAATAATCCCTTCCTATTTTCCATCCTGGGAGTTTTCTTCCTCTTTTTTTTTTATCAGGACAAACAGTTTGGAACACAGATTTAGTCCCTCGGACAAGTCGTTTTCTTTTTTTTTTAAACCCACCGCTGTACTGATATTTTGGTCCCCATTATAATTGTGCTAATATTTATCAAAACAATATTTTAGCTAAAACTACACTAAAATCATTAGTAGTGGACACAAACACAGCAAAACTTACAAAATGTCTACTAAATCTAAAAGCCAAAACTGTATAAATAACAAATATTTGTACATTTTAAATTGCGCCTTTTTGCAAAGCTACGCAAAACTGTAAATAAGCAACTTACTCTAAAAATCAGGAGGTTAACATTTTTCACTTACAGCTTTTAGTTTTTTTTTTAGGACCCCCATACATTTTCAGTACATGACTCGTGGAATAAAAAAACAAAAAAAAAACGTGCTACTGATTTTTTTGGCCCCACAATAATTGCACAAATGTTTATCAAATCCCTATTTTTGCTAAAAATAAACTAAAACCATACTTTACTAAATTCCTTTTCAATTTTTACTATGGCCTCCTTCACAAGGGGTGTACTGAAGTCTATGCCCATGTGAGGCTGTGTTTACCCACACAGGGATGCACAGGTGTCACATGCATTCCTGTGCAGACAGTCCTATTGATGGCAATTTGGACACAGCAGCTGCATGGAAACAGACGCTGCTCCTATTCCGATATCCATTATGTCAAATTGGTAGCAGTGTCTGTGCAGCTGCTGTATCTCAACTGACAACAGTGTCATTGCCTGCATGGGTGTATGCCCCATGTGAATGAGGCTTTACTATATATATATATTTTTTTTTTTTTAAAACACTTTATTTTTTTAATAATTTTTTTCAGCCCTGTTGGGGGGCTTTGGTGAGATATCAGGAGTCTAAACAGACCCCTAATATCTCTTTGTTTGAGGCTGGGTTGACACTTGTCCTACAAACGCTCCGACATTGGGAGCTCATGTCGCATGACGTGTGAAAACCAATGTTTCCCTATGAGAGCTGTCTTAACTGATCCGACACAAGTCTCTCCGACTTTGAAAACACTCCCTGTACTACTTTGCTCCGACATTCATCCTACTTCAGCCCATTGAATATCATTGAAGTCGGACCAAAGTAGGAGCCTTGTCCTTATCAGACATCCGACATGTGATTACAGCAGCAGTAAAAGGAATTTATCTCACTCTGGGATTGTTTTGATTGGTCAAAGAACAAGTCAGTCTATCATAAAGTAGGACCAAAATAGTATCCTGTTCATGAAAGTCGGATGGATGTAGGACCAATGTAGGATGAATGTAGGACAGATGTCGCAGAGCAAAGTAGGATGAAAGTTGTACTGCTGTCGTGTAGTAAAGTGTGAACCCAGCCTGAGACCTCAATACCTTTCTATGCAGCCCCAGGTGAATAAAAAAGGAAGTGTGCTGTATATAGGCTTCCTATTCATTCACAAACGGAAGCATAACAATGTTTCAGTGATGAATGAACACAGGAGTGATCAGTACTGATTGCTCATTGTGTACATTCAGGAAAGAAAGGGGCTGGATACTAACATTTATAGGTAAAGGTGATTCAGGGAATATCCAATTGTCTCTGGTGGATCAGGAAGCACTTTTTTTCCCCTGCTGGAGCAAATTGGATTATGCTTTGCTGGGGCTTTTCGTCTTCCTCTGGATTAACTGCGGGTATAGGATTGTATCATATTTTTTTGGGGGGGGATATACTCCCTTTTATTGGTTGAACTAGATGGACTAGGTCACCTTTTTCAAACTGACCAACTATGATGTGTTACCAACCCCTGTGCCCTCCTCCATCCTGACACCGATCTCCTGCCATGTGCGCCAGCAGCAACTGAAGCCAGCAGGAGGGGAGCCAAAAAGGGGATGAGACAAAGTGACACATTATTAATTTCTCCATACAGGAGCATGGTGTGCGGTACCTACCCGTGTGCTGCCATAATATGCTACACGTCTATATCTGAGCGCAGATCACTGTATCGCAGTCCTAATGGCACACATAGGAAAGACATGAGTGGTGCCCGATGTCCATCCAGACATGGCAGGGTATTTGTATACCTCCAATGACAGCAGTGTGAAGAGAAGGGCAGTATGAAGGGTGCAAAGATCAGGCACAGAGGTTGGTGAACACTCCCAGCAGGCCTAACAAGGATCCGATCTTTGCTGGGACTGTATACACTCCTGAGGTGTGCTCTGTACTGAATCTCCAATGTCTGGGAGATGATGTGTTCTGTTCTACTCCCTCCTGTACAGCAATCAGTCCTATATCATATCATACACATGGTCTCCTCACCGGTTAACATCACAGCGTGTCATTCCTTATAGATCAGGAACCCAAATCACAATGCTACCCATCACACCGAGCCTCCATCACAAGCGATCACTTCCTGCTCTCTGCTCAATCACCAGCCAATCACAGGCCGGGAGACTGACTACTGATCTGACGCACATTAATGACGTAAAAAGCTCGGCGCACTTGATGTATTTCCACGGTCGGGAAACTCTATTGTGTTCAGTGAAATAATCGACATTATCAGTTATGTAAATAATAAAAATAAAAACAACAGCTTCAGCATTTATTAGCCTCATGAAGCTGTTGGATGTGACAACATCTCTATAAAGAAAGCTGTGTCTATTTTCTTGCCCTCACCCAAGATGGCGCCAAGTGATTTCATTCTATAGAGATGTACTCCGCTGCCATGTTTGTTTTGGCCCCAAAAAAAGCTGCAGTTCCCCTGACAACCGTCAGATGGGTCCACCCCCCGTGACGCGAATTCCGTTGCTAGGGGGCGGTGCCTAAGCCTGTGCCTGTGGCGCTGGTGGCCTGGCTCATGTCCCATGAGCTGTGAGGTGCGCGCATCGGGGGCGCGCAGACGCGGCACTCATGTTCCGGTGAAATTCAAACGGTTCCGTCCTGTGCTTGCGGTGGGAGGCGGAGGAGACTCCGGGATAGCGGGTGAGTAGAGGAGGATGGGGGCAGTCACTCGCTGTCCGTGTGTTTGTGTTGGGGGACATAGGCACATGTCTGTAACGGTGTATTATATCGTGGGGGGGATATAAAACGCCAGCTGTGTCCTCAGTGCCCGTGTTATGTCATGACAGGTCCTCTTCCACAGCCGTTATCTGGGTCACCCCCCCATCCGTGGTACCTATGTGGTACATGCCAAGCTCCCAGGTACCTCTGCCGGGTGAGCATCTGTACAACAAAGGACCAGTCTACTCACAGAGGAGGGGGAGCCTGACTACGACCTCTCTGTACAATGACACTTCTATTGTGTCACCGACCTGTCAATTCATGGACATCGGTGTCACCTAGGACTGGATGGAGCCCAGAAGTGAGTAAACTCTGAGGTCACACACTGGGGTTCATTTACTAAAACTGGAGAGTGCAAAACCTGCTGCAGCTGTGCATGGTAGCCAATCGGCTTCCAACTTCAGCTTGTTAAAAAAAAAAAAAAAAAAAAAAATAATTCAACTTTGACAATAAAACCTGGAAGCTGATTGGTTTCTATGCAGAGCTGCACACGATTTCTCACTCTCCAGTTTTTGTAAATTATCTCCTCTGTGCTTTCCAGGCATGGTTGCCAACCTCCCGCGGCATTTTTTTTTTTTTTACGGACAAAACATGGAAAATGTACTGGCAAAGCAAATTTTTTTTTTTTACTGGCATTCTGAAAAATACAGAACTCCTATTGAAAACTAACACCGTGAATATTTGAACAGTATAAACATGGTATGGAAACACTGACAACACCTAGAACAAAAGTAATTTGCTTGATTTACACCTAAAAAGTCAACGCGGCATGAAATTATCAGCCCCTGATATTTACTGGCAGTTGTAAAAAAAATCCCAGCTTTTTACAAACTGTTGGTAAATTTACCGGCCGTTTGCAACCCTGATTCCAGATAAGTTTATAAGTCTGATGTAGACGTGCTTCTAAATCTTCCTTGCCGCTAAAGCCTGATCTGCATTTAGATTGCCCTGTGGGCTGCATTCACACCGTGGCGACAAAACGCCCGACACTCGATACACTGGAGGGGCGAATTTCTATTGCTGTTTATGAGATGGTTCACATCTAACGCCGAAACGCCGTAAGCCTGCCGCCTGAAAAAAAGTCCCGGAACCCTTTTTTCAGGCGGCATTGGCGTTCGGCCATAGACAGCAATGGAAAGAATTTGTTTAAAAAAAAAGCTAATCGAATCGCGGCAAAGTAAGCCGTGTACGCGGCGTTACTTGTCGCCTAGGTGTGAATGCAGCCTTAGAGGCTACTGACAAGCGATGAGAAAGCAATGTGAGGCCCCCATCTTTGGTGACAATCTCACCGCGACCATGTGCATTGCACGCAGTTGCAGGGTGTTTGCGGCACTTCCTTATTTGCTAGAGTGTGTAGCGATCAGCAAGCTTGCCGCCTTCCGTTTGCTACATGTGGGTGGACTATGCTGCAGGATCGCAACCGCAGCATGTAAAGACCACCATCTGCTGCCTATTGCAGCTTAACCACTTCTCACGTGGCCTATAGCAAAATGACAGCCAGTCGGTGGTTGTGTTATCCTGACTGGACGTCATATGACATCCAGCAGAATAACAGCCGCCGCGCGTCCGGTGATGTGTGATGTGTGGTGTGTCAGTCTGACACAATGCTACGGAGGTTCTTTACCACGTGGTCAGCCGTGTTCAATCACGGCTGGTCATGATGTAAACAAGAAAAGCTGTTGATCGGCTTTTCCTCAGTCGTGTCTGACAGACGCGAGTAAAGGAGAGCCAACCGGCTGCTCTCCTGACAGAGGGGTCTGTGTTGATTGTTTATCAGTGCAGCCCCCCTCGGATCCCACCCAGGACCACCAGGTATGTCCCCTCTAGACCACCAGGGAAATGCCAATCTGTGCCTATGCAGCTGTCAATTGGTGCCCACTCACAATACCTACCACTGCCAGTGCCATCAGGTATGCCTATCAGTGCCACCCATAAGTACCAATCTTTGCAGCCTTTCAGTGCCCATCAGTGCCACTTATCAATGCCCATTAGTGCTGCATATCAGTGCCTGCTCATTGGTGCTGCCTTGTCAGTGCCAATCAGTGAAGGAGAAAACTTGCTTATTTACAAAATGTTATAGCAGAAACAAAGCAAAACTTTTTCTTTTTTTTTTTTTCCCAACATTTCCGGTATTTTTTTTATTTGTTTAGCAAAAATAAAAACCGCAGCGGTGATCAAATACCACCAAAAGAAAGCTCTATTTGTGGGAACAAAATTATAAAAATTCTGTTTGGGTACAGTGTAGCATGACCGCGCAATTGTCATTTAAACGCAGAAAGCTGAAAATTGACTTGGGCAAGAAGGGTTACTTCCCTGGTATTGAAGTGGTTAAAGAGTTCCACCCAAAAGTGGAAGCTCTGCTTTTTCGCACCCTCACCCCCCCCCTATCCGCTACCACATGTGGCACTTTTTGGGGAGGGGGGGGGGTGATAGTGAATAACTGTCAAAACGGCGTTTGTACAAATGCAATACTCTGGCAAAATCTCAAGCGCCAATTAATGTGATGAAAGAAGCAAAACTAAGAATGTGAGAAAAGTCCAAATTAAAATGTGAAATTGGGTGACAAGATAAGAAAAAAGATGCAGATCCAACGTGAATTAGTACCCGCAAGACACACTTTCCCACGTGAAGTGATACTCAGTACTCAAATAGAAGAATGCCTATTAAAAATGTTATTGGCATGAAGCACTGCTTTTCCAATTTGTTTTTTATTAAGGTTACAAACCAAACAGATATAAAACCGTACAATACTGTATAGAGAAGTACCAGTACATGACAACATTATTGACCTACACCATCGTTAAGGAACCGGGATAACGCTAATTTTGGGCTATGATTATAGTTCTGAAGAACAGAAGATACATCCTCCAAAGATGAACTGCATGACCAGAAGCGCTCCATCTAGGATGAGGGGTTATCTCAGCCATGAATCGATCATCGTAGCTGGTTATTATGTTTGGATGCACAGCTCGCAAACGGAGTGGGGCCAATGGTGGTCGCTCCAGTGGTCCTAGATCACTCCCCAAACTATCAAAGGGTTTAATAAGTAGAGAAAGGGGTAAAAGAGGAAGAAAGGGGAAAGAGCCTCTCCTGGGGCACTTAGGAGTTAGCCTCAGCTCTGATGAGGTTGACCCAGTCAGGTAGGTGATCCAGGGGTCCCAGATTTATTTTTTATTCTTTTAAATCAGGGAAGCTTGTCCTGCAGGATGGCATAGAGGCGTTTTGTTTTACATTTTCTTGGACAACTTATTCTTAAGGAGGTAAAAAAGTTGGCACCAGGGATTTCCAGAATCTTGCGTTTGTTATTCTGTTTGCTATAAAAATAGAAGAAATGTAGGTGTTTTGGTGAGTCTCCGGGCTCCCTCAACAGGTTGTCTAAGGAGTACCTGTTGCAGGAACTTAGTCAAATTGGTGCCCATGAGAGAATTTGATAAAATTCGTAGATTCCGATCCAGAATCTACAAGCTTTTGGGCACATCCACCATACATGATTCGCTGTTCCCTCTTGGCCGGACCCTGAAAAACGCAGGGGGAGTTTCCTGGAACCTATTGGGCCTCAGGCTGGGTTCACATATCTGCTGCGGCTGGCGAGTCTGGCGTGTTTCTGTTAACCAATATAGTTGTAAATTTTCCCCTGAATTCGCACCTGAACCGCACCCAAAAACGCTCGGGACCCTTTTCAAAACCACACAGCGGCCTCCCCCGCGCATGTGCTCAATTAAAAGCCAGTCACATGTTATGCAAATTAGATGCTTTTAAAAACAAATCCAATTGACATATATGTGAGCCGAGCCTTAGGGCTTGTTCATGCTATGTCTATTAAGCTGCACTTTTCTGCCCACTGCCACACATGTACGTTGTGACCAAGGAAAAGTGTTTTTAAATTTTGTGTTATTTGGTCTTATCCTGATAAACAAAGCATTTTGCAATTATGTAAAAGTAGTTCTATAATCGAAATGTTTTTTTTTACCTTGAGCATTGGCTCACATTGCTGTGGGTTAGAAATCGCGCAAGTTCAGCTGAACTCGCACGATTTCAACCCGTCATTGCAGTCCAACTTCGGGAGCGATTTGACACTGGGCGGTCCTGCACAGATGTCTAATACAAATCACCCCCCCCCCCGAAGTCTCCAAAAGTAGCACAGGAACTACTTTTGGGAATCGGTGCAGCGCAGCAAAGTAGGATCAGCACCGATTCCGACAATACCGTTGGCAGAAATAGCCGCTGATTTGACATGCCAAATTGTACCAATGTGAACCTAGACTGAGACATTTTGTGCATTATGGTTAAAGGATTTGTAACCCCCTTTAACCGCACCACAGGACAGGAGAAATCCCCTGTCCCCTGCATGTGCTGATATCATGCAAGACCCTGAAACTGAGCTGCAGCACGGTGGCCAAGACCATGCAGCGGTTTAACAGGACAGATTCCACTCAGTATAGATAATAAAGATGAAGCTGTGCTAATCGAAGATTGAAGTTATAAATTGCTTCCAACACCACACAATATTGACATAAATTAGTCCATAAACATAGCAACATGTGTATAATCTTGATAAAACTTGTGACAACATCAAGAACTTGTGCACCTCCACCACATAAAATGCGTACTTTCCAGAGGCAAGCTAACATAGGCTTGCGGCTATTAACCCTGCCAGGGCCTTTGATCCAAAGGGATTGAAATGGCAATTCTCAAATGCTTGATATGAGGCAAGAACACAGCAAACGACCAGGGAAGCTCAATCATTCGATAGTCACAATTGAGGACCAAAGGTTAACCCAAAATAGAAAGGAGCTCAATTGAAGGTCGGCAATTGTCCCTCTGAAGCACACAGAAGCTAACACGTATGTAAACAATATTCAAACCACACATGTGAGGTATCGCCATGATTGTTAGAGTGAGAGCAATAATTTTAGCTCAAGACCTCTAACTCAAAACTGGCAAATGTAGACATTTTTAACCACTTAAGGACCAAGCCTCACTTACTTAGAACCCCCAAACATATATATACAATTTACAACGCCATAGAGAATAAAATGGCAGTCTTTGCAATACTTTCTGTCACACCGTATTTGTGCAGAGGTCTTGCACCTCTGTATTGTAACGATGTCGTGCGATGTGGCTTCCAAGCAAAATTGGCGTCCCTTTTTTTTTTTTTTCCCACAAATGGAGCTTTTTTTTGGCGGTATTTGATCACCTACGTTTTTTTTTTTTTTTGCACTGTAAACAAAAATAGAGCGTCAATTTTGAAAAAAAAAAATCAATATTTTTTGCTATAATAAATACCCCCAAAAAAGATATAAAAAAAAAAATTATTTTTTCTGAGTTTAGGCCGATATGTATTATTGTACATATTTTTGGTAAAAAAATCGCAATAAGCGTTTATAGATTGTTTTGCGCAAAATGTATAGCTTTTACAAAATAGTGGATAATTGTATTGCATTTTTATAAAAAAAAAAAAAATTGTACTACTAATGGCGGCGATCACCTTTTTTTTTTTTTTCGTGACTGCGGCATTATGGCGGACACATCGGACAATTTTGACACATCTTTGGGACCATTGTCATTTTCACAGCAAAAAATGCTATAAAAATGCATTGTTTACTGTGAAAATGACAATTGCAGTTTGGGAGTTAACCACTTGGGATCGCTGAAGGGAAAGTGTGACCTCATATGTGTTTTTAACTGTAGGAGGCGGGGACGTGTGGCGTCATTGATCGCCTTTCCCTATATCGGGGAACAGACAATCAATAAAAGTGCCACTCTGAAGAATGGGGAAGGTGTGTTTACACACAGCTCTCCCCGTTTTTCAGCTCCTGTGACCGATCACGGAGCTTCAGACCGCCTGGGCACTTAGAGAGGACTTGCAGGTACGTGTTTGTGCCCAGCCGTGCCATTCTGTCGATGTATATGTGCAGGAAGCGGTCCTTAAGTGGTTAATAAACCCTATGTGATGGCATTGGGCAGATGACAGGTACTATTTTTGGAGACATTAGGGAACTAATAGACCCCAATGTCTCCTTCCACCTTTCACAGCATCTAACCAGGCACAGATATGCTTGGTTAGATGTGTCCCCTGGCTATAACGGCTAAGAAATGGTGGATCTGAAACTGTAAGTGATGAAATCATCATCATCATCACTTCCAATTTCATTGTTTATATGTGAATCTGAGGCATGGATATGCCTCGCTTTCACATCTCTCCCTCCAGAAACCGGCAGTTGTGGTCCTGGGATTCCAGTAAATGTTAAAGAGCATGGGAACCACGGCTGGGCCCACCTGTGGTGCAGGGGTACCTTGTTATCCGCTGTGTATCAGGGAGGCTAGGAAGCTGCTGCACCCCTTTTTCTGAGAAACGTTACTATTTTAAGAAAATATTAAGGTAGTTTTCCATCTGATAGCAGTAACGCATCTCAAAAAAGTCTGAAAGAGCAACAAAAACTAGCAAAGTACAACCCCATATGCAAAAAGTTCAGGCAGGGCCATGTTTAGCATTGCGTAGGAGGCCCTCTTCTTTTAATAACACTCTGTAAATTTGTTAAGCTACCCGTCTAGGATAAGGGAGTCTGTCATGTATAATATTTATATTACAGTACTGTCTGAAAATCTGTGAAATAGTGTTTTTTAGCCTATATATATATATATATATATATATATATATATATATATATATATATATATATATATATATATATATATATATATATATATATATATATATATATATATATATATATATATATATATATTATATAAAAAAAAAAAAAAGGGGGGAACAAAAAGAAAAAGGTTGACCTGAGTCTGATACCTGCCAGATCCAACCTCCTAATTAGAGGTCGTCCGATATTTGCCCATTTTTGATATTTAACACTGACCGCACTGTGCTCACAAATGTTCCTCCTCCACACATTGGCAGAGCAGCATTGATGTCGAGGTGGCAAGGACCCAGCAGCTTTACAAACACCAGCCAGTGGGATGGGATCTGGGCGGGCCTCTACGTGTATGTGGCTCCACCCTCTTTCTTTAGCAGCCCAATCATTGGCTGGTGTTTGATAGCTGCTGGGTCCTGCCCACCCCAACATCACCACTGAATTTTGACATCTGGCCTCTCTTTGCATTCAGTTCCACACACAGTTACACTATCTGCTCAGTGTGAAACCTGCCAGTGCCATCTGCTGGTGTCAATCACTGCCTGCCAGAGCCAACCCGTGCAATCTGTACTGAGGACCTCAAGTGCGTGGTGGAGTGGGTGAGTTTGAGATGAAGGGGAAAAAAATTAATAAAAAATATCGGCCGCAAAAATCAGCATCATATAACGGCCATTGGCCACCCCGATTTCTAAATATCCGCATCAGCCAGAGAAAAACCCACATGGTCGACCTCTACTTCTAATAGTATTGTTATTCTGAGAGTGGATTCGATATTTTTCATAAACTTTATTTTTAAACTTTATTCTAACTAAATTGCAATGCACACCATGTGTGTTTTTTCTACTTCTAGCTGCAAAAAATAATTCTGAAAATGACAGTGTGTGCTAACAAAGTGACAACGAAAAAGTGTGTCAAGTCTTCTAAGGCATCGGCGCATTTTGCGTAAAATGCAGCAAAGAAGATTGTCACCTGCAAAATTGGCAAGACTGAGTTTGTGTGGCACGGAAGCACAAACATGATACACAATCGCATGAAACCAGGAACATTTGTGCTTTACCCAGGAAGCAAAAACATTAGGACGGTAAGTTAAATCCCAAATGTATGTTAAGTTACACAGAAATATACTACAAACTAATCATTTGTTTTATCTTTTAATTTCAGAAAGAAATGGCGCACCATGACCACGTTTGTGCAGTGAAATCCCCCATGCACTCCACAACAATCAGCAAGGTTGAAGACCAAGGGTTCAAATGCATGGTTGGTGTACCAAACCCTGGGTATACGCTTCCACCAAGAACTGATTTTACTAAACTAGTGGAAAGGAAATTCCAAGAGGCATTTCAGAATGTGAAGGATGCCGTCATCGGTAATGAAAGCAGAATTGCCTTTACTGTGGACATATGGATATGTATAGCAACGGAGACTTACCTTGGCATTACATGCCACTATATAGAGGAGGGGTGAAAAACCGATTTCTATTTGCCTCCCTGCCATGCCTCTGAAAGAGACATACATCGGTAAATAATACAGAATGCTTGGAAGAGGTCATTGCAAAAATTTGAATTCTGGTTCAGAAAAAAAGGGCATGACAATGGTGCAAACAGAGTGGCTGCTGTGAACTTCCTGGAGGACAAGCATTGGTGGACATGTATCTGCTGCACTGGCTACACCTTGCAGCTGGTGATTTGTTCTGCGTTAAAGAATACAGGAATTGAGAGAGATGTTAGTGCTGCAAGAGGACTGGTTGAACATTCTAAAATGGTGAGCTTGCCAGCTGCAAGTTGAACGAGAAGTAGCAGCAAATAGGTACACCTGAGCAGATGCAGCTTCAAGATGTAGGCACTAGATGGAAAAGCAATTACTAAATGGTTGACCTACTCCTTGATCAAACGTGGCTGGTAAGTGCAACTCTCTCTGACCCATAAGTTACACAAAGGGGCAAACGTTATCTGAATTATCTGAACCAGACCAGTGGAGTATCCTTGAAAAAACATTCCACTGCTCTTAAGCCCTTTGAATGCACTACTGTATCTATGAGTGGCCAAGAATATATCACTCTCATCTGTGCCTGCACTTGTGAAGGGGCTTTTGCCAATGAAAGTGCTTTTGAATCGTCTGCACTGAAAAGCTTACAAGCCACTGCAACAGATCGGCTTCAAAGCAGATTTAAGGGAATCCTTTTTGAACAAGTCCCGAACACTGTAATTCTTCCCTTTTCCCCGGACCCAAGATTTAGAAGAGTAACCTTTTTAACACCAGAGCAAATTATAAATGTACAGGGTTAGGTGAAGACAGAGGCAATTGCTTTAAGAAGGGAAATTAAGTTCTGGATTATTTTGCCATGGAGAGAAACCCTTTGAATTGGTGGAAGAGAAGTATCCTACCTTGACAAAACTAGGAAAATCCTACTTGTGTAGGCCAGCCTCAGCCCTCGTGAATGTGGACATAGTCACATTCATACACTTCAATGCAAAGTTTCTGGAACAGTGATAGTCCACCTCTTCACCTTTTTTTATTTTTTATTTTTATTTTTTATGATTTTTTTAACATTTTTATGGTTGTGTAATGTTAAGATAAATATATATATATATATATATATATATATATTTTGCAGCTTGTGTAACACTTCGTTCATGAAACTATTTTAAATAAAAGGAAAAAAAATGACATTGAGTTTTTTTTTTTTATCCAATTAAACAATTAATGGAAACAATAATTGGCCAGCGAATTGAATATTAAAAATTGTTAGTTGCAGCCCTAATTCTAAAATTGTTGGACAATTTTTTTTAGATGCAGTTTTTCTCAGGTTGGTGAACCTCTACCCATCTTTATATCTGACTCTCTGAGATGCCCTCTTTGTACCCAACCATGTTACTGACCTGTTACAAATTGTTCAGATTTTTGTTGTCCTGTCCCAACTGTTTTTGAGACGTGTTGCTGCCATCATTTTCAGACATTATCTTAACCACATCAATACCGGGCCATAGGGGATTTACGTCTTGAACAACCCCTCGCCGATGAGACTGGACATCACACAACGTCCTGGCTTCACGGCGTTCTAGGGCGCGCGCACCCGCGGCACCACTCGCGATCCCGCGCGTGCCCGAAGGCCGCGATTGCCGTCGGGCACCCGCGATTACCGCTGATCACGGCAGGAGTGTGGATCTGTGTGTGTGTGTGTGTGTGTAAACACACAGATCCACCTCCTGTCAGCGGTGAGGAGACTGATGTGTGTTCCCAGTACAGAGGAACACACATCGGTCTCGTCCCCCTACAGTTAGAACATACTTTAGGAAACATTTTAACCCCTCCAGCGCCCCCTAGTGTTAACCCCTTCCCTGCCAGTCACATTTACACAGTAATCAGTGCAGTTTTATAGCACTAATCGCTGTGTAAATGTGAATGGTCCCAAAAACGTGTGGAAAAAAAAAACGCAGATCGCCGCCATTACTAGTAAATAAAATAAAAATGCCATAAAATCTATCACCTATTTTGTAGACGCTATAACTTTTGCACAAAGCAATCAATATACGATTATTGCATTTTTTTTTTTTTTTTTTTACCAAAAATACGTACAAGAATACGTATCGGTCTAAACTGAGGAAAAAAAAAAGTAAAAAAAAAATGTGATATGTATTAAATAAAGTAAAAAATATTGTGTTTTTTTTTTTTTAATTGTCGCTCTTTTGTTTATAGCGCAAAAAATAAAAACCGCAGAGATGATCAAATACCACTAAAATAAATCTCTATTTGTGTGGGGAAAAAAACATAACAATTTAATTTGGGTACAGTGTTGCCTGACCGCTCAATTGTCATTCAAAGTGCAACAGCGCTGAAAACTAATAATTGGTCTGGGCAAGGCGGGTAAAAATGCCCTGTATGGAAGGGGTTAAAATGGTAAATTTGCCGTGTTTTTTTTTTTTAACCACTTAAGGACCCCCGCACGCACATATACGGCCACAGAATGGCACGTACAGGCACAAGGGCGTAAATTTACGTCCCCGCCTGAGTGCGGTTCGGGGGTCCCATCGGGACCCCCTCCGCGGCGTGCGGGGGTCCCCCTACCTCTGGGAGCGATCCGGGATCTGCGGGCGGATGTCCGTGATATCCGCCCCCCCCGCGATCGCTCCCAGCCAATGGGAGCGCGCTCCCAGCCTGTCACTTCCTCCTCCTGTGTTTACACAGGAAGGAGGAAATTATGTATTCTCTCATCGCAGCGCTGTTTCCCAGCGCTGCTGATGAGAGAAGACATCACAAGTAAGTGTGCACCAACACAACACTGACACACACTCACATAGGCATATTAACCCCTTGTGATCGCCCCCCCCCACCCCCCTGTCACAGTGTCACTGAATGCAGTGATTTAATCACTGCATTTAGTGTCAGTGTGACAGGCAGTGTAAAAAACAGTTAGTGTTAGGTTCAGGATAGCCCCCCCACCCCCCCTAATAAAGTTTTAACCCCCTGATCACTGCCCTAGTTAACCCTTTCACTCCCTATTGCCAGCGTCACTAAGCAATCATTTTTCTGATCGCTGTATTAGTGCCGCTGTTCCCGCTAGGTAGCTATTTTTTTTTATTGCGTTTTTTTTTTTTTTACTAAAGACATGTGGCTAAATAAATTTTGGCCTAAATGTTTGACTAAAATTTAGTTTATTTGATTTTTTTTTTAACAAAAAGTAAAAAATAGTGTTTTTTTTTCAAAAATGTCGCTCTATTTTTGTATATAGCGCAAAAAATAAAAATCGCAGAGGTGATCAAATACCACCAAAAGAAAGCTCTATTTGTGGGAAGAAAAGGACGCAAATTTTGTTTGGGAGCCACGTCGCACGACCGCGCAATTGTCTGTTAAAGCGACGCAGTGCCGAATCGCAAAAACACCTTGGGTCATTTACCAGCGTATTGGTCCGGGTCTTAAGTGGTTAATTGTGAATAAAATGATGGGTTTATGAGATTTACAAATCCTTGCATTCTGTTTTTATGTAGATTTTACAGTGTTCCAAATTTTTTGTAACTAGGGTTGTATATAAGTTATGGATCTGACTTGCAGATTTTACCAGGCAAACTAAAAAGGAAAACTTGTAAGGCAGTTTAGCTGCCCTTTTAAAGTAACTAGGCTTTTTGCTGAGTAGATTACTTGGGCTACCTGATTTTGACTTAAACATAAAGTTCAGTATAGTAGTTACTGCTGAGACCAAGGTGAAAAATTGTATCCACACTTCTGATGATCACAAAGTGGCACATAATCGTCAAGTGGAATGAAAATGATAAATGGTCTGATGCCCCTAACTAAAATCCAGTGCAACCAATTGCCTTCAGAAGTCGCCTAATCAGTAAATGGTCCACCTGTGTGTAATTTAATCTCAGTATAAATTGGGGATGCACCGAAATTTTGGCGCCTAAATGCAGATAGTCGCACAGTAGCGGTGGAGCCCATTGTGGGGTGTCAAGCTTCTTTCTCTGGTTCTGTGTCAGGGAGCTGAATTGTCTGGGCTGTAGTAACAATGTCCCGCCTCCTGTGATAGACGGCACACTGATCGAATGGCGGAACATTAAATTAGTGTGACATGATCACAGGAGGCAGGACGTTGTTACTGCAGCCCGGCCAATTCAGATCCATGCATTTGATGGGCACTGGCAGGCTGCATTGATCTCTTGTATCACGTGTGCAGTCTCTGACCGTCTCCTGTATCATGTCTGCTAGAGGGTACACCGAATGAAAATTTAGCTAATACTATTAGCAGTGTGTACGCTTCTAGAATCTACTACTCTGTACAACCACTTTTTTCCCTAAAGGTAGGCCTATAATAAGGCTTGCCTGTAGGTACTGAAAATATCTCCTAAACCTGTACAGGTTAAGGAGCAATTCACCATATGAGCTTGCGCCAACGTCATTGGTGCATGCGCACTATAGAAAAGGCACGATCATGGTTGTAAAGTCAGAAGGTTTTTTATCTTAATGCATTCTAAACCTGTGTGCAGGAGCCCCCTTAAGGCTGCATTCACACTTGAGCGTCAGTCGTTCGGTCGTTTTTCCGGCGTTTTGTCGCGCGTATTCATGCTTATTTGCATACAGCGTCGTCCGACGTTTTTGTACTTCGATGTTTTTTATTTTAGCCAATAGGAAAAATTATCATCTTTTCATCACTTGTTGCTATGTTGGTAGAATTTTTTTATCTTCTGCCTGGGTGAAAAGTTCTATTGATTAAAGCGACGAAATGCCTGTAGCAAACGTTCGTTGTCGCGCTAGTCGCTTGAATCGAGCGTTTCCATTACTTTCTATGGGAAATGGAGACGCTCAAATACGCCCAAACCGCCCGATACGCGCGACAAAAAAGGGTCCGGAACTTTTTTTAGCTACAGGCGATGGGCGTCAGGCGCATTAGCGTTCAGATGTGAACCATCTCCATAGGCTTTCATGTATTTTTCTCCCTCTGGCGTTTGTGAGCATCGCGCTACAGGCGACAAAACGCCTAGGTGTGAATGGAGCCTAATGCAGGGCGCCATTGTCTCAATCATTGGCTGAAAGGTGTACCATCTTAAAGGGCTAGTGTGCATGTTGCTCAGTGTTTGAGCACCACATGCTAGCAGCCGGACCCCCCTCTAAGTGTTTTCCTCTTGTGATGGCATTCCTATTGTTTTCAGCGTGTCCCAGCTTGTTTCTAGCCTTGCTCCCAGCATGTCCCAGTATGCTCCCAGTGTGATCCCTTCTCTTGTCACTTGTTATCTAGCTATTTCCCTGTGTACCCTGCTGCCTTGTAAGTTCCGTGCTTCAGCACTGCAAGAGTCTTACTTGCTCTTTGTTGCAGCCTTTTTAAGTGACCTGGAGGACTGCAACCCAGATATTGCCTGCAGCGCAGCATCTCCACCTCTAAGAACTCTGGTGAAGCTTAGGTAGTATCTTAGATTCTGCGCCTTTGCCCTTTGTCAGGGCTCTCACCACTGAAAAGCAATTTGCCAGCCGAGTCTTCTGTATCCACTCTTGCTTTCGCCAACAACTACCGAGCTACCACTGCTCCTGATAGGAGTATTGACATCATGTTTTTTTTTTTTTAAATAATAATCCTTCTCTTGGTATACTTGGCTTTGTGAAAAGATTTTGTCTTCCAAATGAATTTAATAGTTTAATGCAGAAATAAGGTCCACAATAATTCCTTCTACGGTGTGAGGACCCTTGGTGGCATCGTCTTCTCAGCTTCCCCTGGGTTTTGGTCTGCAGCTGTCTTGATTGGTTTGTTTGAAATGATGCCACTCCAGCGCACGTGCAGGAGTTCTGTCATCCCAGTACACTGGATTGGTGTCAGAATGTACACTCGGCTGCACATTCTAAAGACTACAAGCAGTTGGGTAGGTTTATTTTATTGCTGAAGGGGATATTGCATGTCTCTTCCGCAATAAAGAGCCTGCCTGCTTGCAGTTTATTATTTGGAGACCTTGGTTCTATTTTAAGCTTTTTTTAAAAAAAATATATAACTAGAAGGCCTCATGCACACGGTGTCTTTGGTTTGGTTTGCTCATCTGAACACCAAAGAAGCTGCTTAAAAAGGCACCTAAAGCCGTGTAATGCACATGTGTTTAGATGCGCTTTAAGTACGTTTTCAGGCGTGCTTTTATTTGGCTAGCGAATTACATTTATTCAGGCCATTGGAATGAATTAATGCTCAAACACTTTTAAGCTTATTTTTTTCTGCTCTTCGGCTCCTCTCCTGAACGCGTCTGATGTATTTTTATTTACATTTAAAAATTTTTGCCTGTAAACGCTCCTCTTTTCTAATATAAACTCCTATGGACACATAGGTTAGCATAGAGCTGTGTTTATAGGCTGATAAAAATAAACGCCTGTAACAGTGGTTTTTAAACTCAGTGTGCATGAAGCATACAGATGTAAATTTATGAAAAAATACTTGGCTTTGAATTGAGAAATGAGAAAAATAATTTAGTTTTTTGTTTAAATAGCATTTCTTTGCTGAATAATAGTGTGACACTGCCATGGGTAAAAGGCTTTATGTAGATAAAGCTTAAGTTGGGGTCTGTATTGTATCATGATGAGCAACTAGGTAGAAACGGCAGGTTACTTTGTCTAGTGTTGGGACTTCTGGGTTAAAGAATGTGGCTAAAAGCCCTGTTGGTTTCCTGTTGCATGTTCAGATATACAGTTTACAGTGCAGACGTGTCATCTTACTGTTTCCTAAACATAGAACGCCCACTACTACAGAGTCTGTTGTGCAGGTTTGCATCCTACAGCGTCTATTGTGCACTTTGTACAGTTTGTGTACTTTCTAAATTCTATTCTGTAACTGGTATATATTTCTTAAAGTGGAATTTTGCAGGCTAAACCCTAACGAATGTTAATGTGTGTGAGAATATATATATATAGAGTACTTCCCTATTTTCAGACCTCTGTTGTTTGGTCACATGATATCCCCCCCCCCCCCCCCTGTATCTGCCAGCGATAGCTGCAGGGTAGAGAAGAGAGCTAGTAAAGCCTGAAGTGGTGATGTCACCCATAGGTTCCCATGGCCCATCCGTTGTCGGTGCTCACTCCTCTCCCCTGCAGCTGCTGCTGGCAGACACAGGGGAGCTGGACCAGAGCGATCTGAAAATAGGTAAGTGTATGCAACTTTATTACACAGGTTAGTCAGTATAGGTGTTCGGTTTATCCTGGAATTCTAATCTTAAAAATGCTCCCTCTTACGTTGCCCTATGACTGGTGAATATTTTCCTCGGACAAAAACACAATGACACACAGTGAACAAATTTACATATTAAAATATATCATGTTTTATGGTGGTGTTCCCACGCTCGCATGTTGTATTTTTTTTTTAATTTACATAATTGCTCTGTTGCATGTCAGGATGATCTTAAACGCTACCAGGTTTATGAGAGGAACTTATGACTGAAGAACATAATATACAGTGGCAAGAAAAAGTATGTGCATCCCTTGGAATTAACTAGGTTTCTGCAGTAATTTGCCATAAAATGTTTTCTGATCCTCATCTAAGTACACAATGTGCTTAAGTTTCCAACGATTGGGTTACCCCCCCCCCCCCTGGCTCCAACGATGGGGTCACCTCTCCCCTGGCTCCAGTGATGAGGTCACTGTTCCTCAATACCGGCTCCAACGATGGGTTGCTTATGCTTCCCCCAAATACCGAAGATGGGACGTTGTTTACTCCCACAGACATCGGGTATTTTCTACTCCCACTGGTCTCAGTCTGGCCTCTTAAAGTCAGAAGCACAGTAATCTGTCCTTGTTTAGAAAGTTTGGAGATCGGTATCCTAGACTAAATGAGTAGTTAACGCTTGCAGTGACGGTATAGCGCAGGGGTGGCCAACCAGTGGCCCGCAGAGCCCTCTGATGTGGCCTGCGACCTCTTGCTCTGGAATGGCGGTTTGGCAAGCCCAGATCGCAGGTTGTCAATGTGCCATACCACAGCATCAGTGTTGTGAATGAAGCCGGTGGTAGGGGAAGAAAGTGGCTGTGGAACAAACCGCAGTGTGGGTAAACCGCAGCACATCGGTGTGAAAGCAGTCTTAGGCCCTTTTCATCAGCCTGACCAAATGGGATCTTCAATTCACTTCTATAGAGCTACAGATGTCTGTTTACGCCCACCTACCTCCAATACAAAAAAACTGAAGGGAATTTGTCTCCTTCTATCTGGGTGGATCGGAGAGCCTATAGAGTAGCCGTGACCTGTCATCCGCCCGCTCTGCTCATTATGGCCCGTGACTGGTTACCAAGTTGCTTAAGTGGCCCTTGCTCTTCAAAAGGTTGGGCACCCCTGGTATAGCGCAATAGTTCACCAAAGAATAAACTCCTGGTAAAACGTGAAATATAGTTTGAAATGCATTTACTCTTTCTGTTTAATCAAAGGGTTTATAATCTTGGCCAGTCAATCTTGTGATGCGCACACACCTAGCCAGGCTGATGATATGCACGTTTGTCTATGCATGATCAGTATTTTCTTGCTTATTTATTTAGCTGCACCTGTTTCTTTTAGCTTGAGAAATCCGGTTTCTACCCTGTCAATTGCGTTCTCTCACGTTCTGTCTTTTGGCTTCTAAATATACAGTATATAACCGCATCAAATGGCAAAACTCTATAGTGAGCTACACTCACCAGCCACTTTATTAGGTACACCTTGCTAGTACTGGGCTGGACCCCTTTTGCCTTCCTCAGTGGTTTTGGTCCATATTGACATGATCGTCACGCTGTTGCTGCAGATTTATTCGGCTGCGCATCCATGCAAATCTGTTGCACCACATCTCAAAGGTGCTCTATTGAATTGAGATCTGTGACTTTGGAGGCCATTGGAGTGCAGTGGTCTCATTGTCATGTTCAAGAAACCAGATTGAGATGATTTAAGCTTTGTGACATGGGGCATTATCCTGCTGGAAGGAGCCATCAGAAGATGGGTACACTGTAGTCATAAAGGGAAGGACATGGTCAGCAACAATGCTCAGGTAGGCTGTGGCATTTAAAACATTTTGTATTGGTACTAAGGGGCCCAAAGTGTGCCAAGAAAATATCCCCCACACCTTTATACCACCAGCCTGAACCATTGATTCAAGGCAGTATGGATCCATGCTTTCAGGTTCATGACAAATTTAGACCCTACCATCTGAATGTCGCAGCTGAAATCAAGCCCAGGCTACATTTTTCCAATCTTCTATTGCCCAATTTTGGTGAGCCTGTGCGAACTGTAGCCTCAGTTACACGTAGCTGACAAAAGTGGCACCCAGTGTGATCTACTGCAGCTGTAGCCCATCTGCTTCAATGTTCGATGTGTTGTGCGTTCAGAGATGGTATTCTGCACACCTTGGTTTTAATGAGTAGTTATTTGAGTTACTGTTTCCTTCTGTCATTTCAAACCTGCCTGTCTGCCCATTCTTCTGACATCAGCAAAGCACACAACTGCCGCTCAATGGATATTTTCTCTTTTTTTTTTTTTTTTTCAGACCACTCTAAACCCTAAAGATTTTTTTTAAACTCAGACCAGCTCGTCTGGCACCAATAACCATGCCATGTTCAGAGTCGCATAAATCCCCTTTCTTCCCCATTCTGATGCTCAGTTTGAACTTCGGCAAGTCATCTTCGACACGTCTAGATGCCTAAATACATGACGCTGCTGCCATGTGATTGGCTGATTAGCAATTTGTGTTACCAAGCAATTGAACAGGTGTACCCAATGAAGTGGCCAGTGAGTGTATAATACTGTTGAAAGCAAAGCTGTGGTTATGGGCCCAATAAAACATCTCACAGATACTGCTAGGTGTCATCTCAATCTTTTTATGGTATCCATGGAGTCCAGCAAATTAAGGAAATGCTGTTTTTTTTTTTTTTTGCTGCAATATGTGCATAAGCGTGATGCCCCCCTGCATGGCATTTTTTGTTTTAGCAAAACAAGGTTACCCGGGAAGCAAAAATGACACTGTGGGATGGAGTTGGGAGAAATTGGAGGTCCAGTGTGTAGCCATAGATTTGCTTTAAAGTGTCAAAAGTCCTGTGCACACGCTTTAATATACAGTGTATATATAGTCAGGGCTGTGAATAAGGGGGTACCATCGATCCTCCTGTATGGTGCCCAGGCCAGCAGGGCCCAGGCAGCAGAGTGAATTGGATGTGAGCAAGAAGGTTGGTGGGTGGTTGGCAATTACCGGAAATTATCCCTTGTTTGGCTCTCTGCAGCAGCCCCCGCTGGCTGGGGCTGAATCGGACAGCGAGCGGCGGGGGAACTCTGCAATTAAAATGAAGACGGTTATCCTGTGTTCCCCGCGCTGCGTGCTTTACACCCAGGCGGCTGTCTCTCTCTTCCCCCTGAGCGGGAACTCTGCAATTAAAATGAAATCTTATCCTGTGTTCCCCGTGCTGTGCTATGAACACCTGGGTGGCTCTTCTGTGTCTCTCTTCTACCCTGCACAGGTGGGCTGTGTATGGTGGCACGGGCTGCGTATGGTGGGCACAGATACAGTTGTTTAATATTTATTTTTATAACTTAATTTTGCATAAAACCTTTAAGTGTCATTTCATGAGATAATTTATATGGGCGTGTTTGGGGGCGAAATTAGGGGCGGGGCGGGCTGAGTGGGGCAACAAGTGGCGAGTAACTTTTGAGGCCTGGCTAATGGCTCAGGACTGGAAATTTTGAGCCCTGCTGACACCATATGAAATGAGCCATTTTTGCCTTGTATATTTTGGGGCTGTTCTGGAATTAACTGCCAATGCAGCCCTACCACATCTGGTGTGAGTGGGTCCCAATTGTACTACCCCGTTGTCATATCCTCCACACTCCTTTCCCCAGTGACCATCATACTAATGTACAGTGACCTGTAGATATTCATTATTAGCAGTGTTTCCCTGAACCCAAAAAGTTATTTTATGGGTTCCTCTGTATTAAGTTTGAAAAAGGCTGACCTAAACACATGCGGTATTTAGAGTGTTTGGCTGATGTTCACCTCTGTATCTCCCTGTCTTCAGCTGGTACAAGTGTATTAAAGTGGAGTTGTGCCCGTCATTTTAAAAACAAAGTCAGCAGCTACACATACTGTAGCTGCTAACTTTCAACATTGGGACATTGCCTGTCCAGGAGTCCAGCGATGTCTGCGTCGCAGCCGATGTTTACATTGGCTGGTCGGGTGCCTGCCTCCATTGCTGGAAGGAAACGCAGCAGTGTAGCTTGGAGGTGCATCAGATCTGGGAGGAGAGCAGAAGCTTTCCAACTTTTCTGATGGCTAGTGGGTGATTGGTTGCGGCTACCGTTCTAGCGGCCAATTACTGCTAGTTAAGTGGAGGAGTTGGGCTGCTCCCGCCTTCTCTCCAGACCAGCTGCATTCTGCTCTGTGTTTAAAGTGACAGTGTGGGCTTCACAGTGCATCAGAGTAGGGGGCTGCTGGCGGGTCTAGTCGGAGGGTATGGGGGGAAAAAAGGGGACACAGGCAGCTGAATGGCAGTCCGGGCCGCTATTTAGTGACGCCCGGTGTAGAGAAATAAATCCCTTGGGCTCGGAGTATAATGAAAGGATGCAGGAGGTAGTTTGGGTTGTTTTCATATTTGAGATTTTTTACAAATATTTATTCTGTATGCTTTTGAGAGTTTACATTTTCATGTATTAAATATTCTTATGATAATACAAAGAGAATAAAATAATTTTACATTAAATGGCTGCTGCAAAGTAGTTGTAAGTAAACACCAATTACTGCTTAGTGTTATGTTGCCTGGGAACTGTGATATGACTAGGAGCATTTTTTTTTCTGTCCGAATATAAACTTGGCATTATCCCCAAACACTTCTTTTAGCCCTGGCAAGTGTCCCGTCACACAGACTGAACGTCGCACATAACAGGCAGCGTGTTCTTTTCTGTCTGGGATGTGAGTTTTACAGTCATTTCTTTCTTGATTCTTTAACTATGTCTTTACAGCTGACTGTTGGATAAACCCTAGTCTCCAAGGTGTTATGCAACACATATGAGTAGATTAGTTCTTTTGTATAACTTCTATGTATACAGTTGTGCTCATAAGTTTGCACACCCGGGCAGAATTTGATTTCTTGGCCATTTTTTTGGAGAATTCGAATAACACACAAACTTTTCTTTCACTCATGGTTAGTTTTGGGTAAAGGCATTTTATTATCAATCAACTGTTCTTTTTAAATCATGACAACACAAATGACCCTGTGCACAAGTTGACACAAAGGGGTTTGAATAGCTAAAGGTAACCGTGTGTGTGTGTGTGTAAAAGGTCAATGAGTTTCTGAACTTCTGACAGACCCTTGCATCTTTCATCCAGTGTTGCACTGACATTTCTGGATTATGAGTCATGGGGAAAGCAAAAGAATTGTCAAAGGATCTGTGGGAAAATTTAGTTGAACTGTAAAAAACAGGAAAAGGATATAAAAAGATATCCAAGGAATTGAGAGTGCCAATCGGCAGTGTTCAAACTCTAATCAAGAAATGGAAAATTAAGGGTTCTGTTGAAGCCAAACCACGGTCAGGTAGACCAACTAAAATTTCAGCCTCAACTACCAGCAATTTTGCATTTTGGAATGCAAAGAAAAACCCACAAATGACTTTAGGGGAAATGCAGGACTCTGAAAACATGTGGTGTGGCTGTTTCAAGATGCACTTGAAGAAAGATGGGCTGCATGGTCGAGTCGCCAGAAGAAGGCTATTACTAGGCAAATGCCACAAAGTATCCCGCTTACAATACACCGGCACAGAGACGAGCCACAAACCATTTGGCACAAAGTCATTTGGAGTGATGAGACCGAAATGTAGCTTTTTGGCCACAACCATAAATGCTTCATTTTAGAGAGGAGTCAACAAGGCCTATGATGAAAGGTACACAACTCCTAGTGTGAAACACGGAGGTGAATCGCTGATGTTTTAGGGATGTGTGAGCTACAAAGGCAAAGGACATTTGGTCAAAATTGATGGTGAGATGAATGCAGTATATTATCAAAAAATACTGGAGGAACATTTGCATTCATCAGCCAGGAATCTGCACATGGAATGTACATGGCCATTCCAACATGACAATGATCCAAAACACAAGGCCGAGTCGGCCTGTCATTGGCTAGAGCAGAATAATGTGAAGGTTCTGGCGTGGCCATCTTGGTCTCCAGACCTCAGTATTATTGAGCCAAGCTGTCATTGACGTTAAAGGGGGAAATACACGGTATTAGGAACAGTAGTATGTAAACTTTTGATCAGGGTCATTTGGGTTTCTTTTGCCTTGACGCATGCTACTACGCTAGAACCTTCACAATAAGATCAGAATGCCATTTTAGAGGTTAGATTTAGGGTAAGTTCACACTAGCATTAAGAGTGGCATTTGACAGGCGTTAAAAACGTCACTCTAAACACCAATGAACCAGAAATAGACAGCACATTGTGCTGTTCACACTAAGGCTAGATTCACACTTGTGCAGTGCGAATTTCAGCTCTTTTATCTCTGCAGATAGATAAGGGAAGTGTTCAGCAGATTAGCAATGTTTTAGCTGCTAATTTGGAGACCTGGGAGAAGTTCCGGGTGAGAGGAGAGTGGGGGAGAAATGTATTGAGCTGAATGAGAGAAATTCCTGAATAGAACTGAACACATCTGCGAATCGGCTGCGTACCCATAGAAGATAATGGGACTGAATTTGCACCTGAGCCGCACCGCAAGGCATAAAATCCGCACACGTTTTTTTCTGCAATGCGCAGTGCGAATGCATCGCACATATGTGAACCAGCCTCATTGAAAACAATGCATTTAGAAATGTTCTGCGTATTAGATGCGGTTTAAGCCGCACTCAATTCGCATAGGTGTGAACCCGGCTTAAGTGTTAGCGGCGCTTCATAATTGACGCCTCATGTCAAGTCAGGAGGCGTTTGAAGCCTTTCAACGCCTCCAATTCAAGTCTATGGTAAAGCTCCTTAAACGCTCTGGCAGGCTTTTTTGGCGTGGTTTTGGTGTGGTTGTGGCACATTTATAAATTTTTGTTTTTTTTCTGTATCTTTTTCCATTGTGGAGCAGTTTTAACGCTCATCAAATGCTACAAAACCACGCATAGGGCGTTAAGTGTGAAAAAGTCCTTAAATGTAATGATTAAAGCTCCTCTCCAGGATAAAAGGTAAAGTGGAATTCCACGCTAACACTTAAAATTCTCCCGTGCAATCATTAATGTAAGCTTCTCCCGTGCAATCATTAATGTAAGCTAAGTTCAGCCTTCTACCTCCAAAATGAAAAAATCTATTTTTCTACCTTTTTTTTTATTTTATTTTTTTCGTATCCAATGCCATCACATGACTTCAACTTAACTTTTTGTCTAAAAGCAGCCAGTGGGTGTGGCTACTGAAAGCTAGTGACATCACTTCCAGGGAGGGACACTTCCTGTGTATCCAGTGGGCATAAACAGGATGGGAGGAGCTGATCATAGGTTCCTGCCCAGTGTTCTCTCATCAGTAAGGATGCATTGTACAGCCTGATTCATGAGAAAATTAAGAAATAAAAAAAAAAGGCCCATCCATATACAATATAGCTGTGCTGGGCTTTCAATCCAGACTAGCACAGGAGAAGGGAGCCAGACACAGTGGGGAGAGAGAGAGACTGTCAGTGTAGCTGGAAGTGCTTTGGAGCCTCGGCTCACAGTCTACAAAGATCATAGTACTAGCAACCACACGAAGGTTCCGTTTCCACTAGTATGACTTGTCATGTGGCTTAGAATACATCAAGTCACAGCCCTTTGATTTCAATGACACCCCTTACCATCTATGCAACTTTGAAAAGGTACCTGCAATGCTTTGATGTGACTTTTAATGCAACTTTGAGCCAGAGAGTGTAACGCTGGTTCAAAGCTGCACTCTAAATCGTGCAAATTTAAGGCTACAATAGTGAAAACATACACTAAACCAAGTCGCATGACCTGGGTTTACTACAATTATGGATGCTGCTGCGTTATCCAAAACTATAGCTTTTTACAATTTTGAATGGCGTGCCTCGAGATTCGTGCAGTATTTTAAAGGGTGCTGTTGCTGAAAAAAGGTTGGGAAACACTTATTTAAAGGCATCCCCTCTCCCATGCCATTGACTGCTGGATTTTTAGTACTGCTGATTGTACAGGGATTCCTGTGTACTTTAAGGACCCTTTCACACTGTGACTTGGGACTGCAAAATCGCATTACAAGTCGTACCCCCCATGATTTCCAATGAGTATCATTCATATCTGTGCGACTTCAAAGTAGTCCCTGCACTACTTTGGTCTGACTTTGATGCGAGTTGAGGTCCATAGACCAAGTTTACACCGGCATTCGCTGAAATCGCGGCAAAATCATGGGCCCAAATTGCATGCCTTTGAAGTCGCAGTAGTGTGAAAGGGGCCTTAGTTGTATATCTTCATGGATTTTCCACATATTTAACATGAAAACATTGACACTATTCCCATTTGTTCTCTATGTCTTAAAATGCAATTTGAAAGCTACATGGCCTTTTGCTATGCAATGTGGATATAGGTTTCAAAACTCCTTTAGGCCGGAATCACACTTGTGAGGTGCAAATTTCAGCTCTGTAATCTCTGCAGATAGATAAGAGAAGTGTTCAGCAGATCCATTGCATTTTAGCTGTGAATTTGGAGACCTGGGAGAAGTTCCGGGTGAGAGGAGAGTGGGAGAGAAATGTTTTGAGCTGAATGACAGAAATTCCTGAAGAGAAATGAACACATCTGCGAATCAGCTGCATACCCATAGAAGATAATGGGACTGAATTTGCACCTGAGCCGCACCGCAAGGCATAAAATCCGCACACATTTTTTCTGCAATGCGCAGTGCGAATGTATCGCACATATGTGAACCAGCCTCATTGAAAACAATGTAATTAGAAATGTTCTGCGTATTGGATGCGGTTTAAGCCGCAACCAATTCGCATAGGTGTGAATCTGGCCTTAAAGTGTGAATAAAGGTCAGGTCAAGCTTTTAATCATTCTGAGAGCTGCTTTTAAAGTATAGGGTTCATTTAATTGTAAGGAATGACAGCTAAGGTATCCCCAGTGATCATTACAAGGCGACAAACTGCGAAATGTTGCAATTAATTTGAGAGGGTAGAAAAGCCGTTTTAAAGCCAAACTGTGTGTTCTGTAAAAGGAACACCACCTGTGTATAGCTAGCAACAAGTGCTGTTAAACCCCCCAAAAATTGTTATCCTGTCCCTTTTTTTTAAAGAATGTCATACAGCACAGTGCTTGTGCTGTGCCCCCCCGCCCCTCATAATACCTGGCTATTTTGCCTGGCTATAACCTCCCCTCTGTAAATTGACCACGGTGTATTCTGGCTGCTGAGCCCTGACACTGATCAGAGTACATGCCTCCATCACCTGCAGCCCTCCTGTGTTCCTCCAGCCCCCTCCCCACCACTGTGTCAGGGCCAGCCCCCTCCAGCTCCTGCTGCTCTTATAACTTTTAAAATGTTAAATAAGCCCCTCCTGTGTTCTAATAACAAGTGCTCCTGTTTGGGTGCTTTATGTTAAAAATGCCTCCTTTACCATATATCACAGTGGTTTCCTGCGACACATGACAGCCTGCTCTCCCTCCTCCGCCCTGCCCACTGCATATGTGCATTTGGCCGGGAACCCTGATATCCTCGTCTTCAGCCGGCGGTCCGGTTTCCGATAATGGTGGTCTCTGTGGCGGATTCAGTGCGAGATCACTGTTATCGTCGGCGGGAGAGGGCCCGCTGCTCTCCCGTGCTCTCCGCTGCTTACCGGAGCCGTCGGTAGCGGCGAAGGTGATCGGGTCCTTCCTGTGGCTGGGTATGGAGATGAGTGAAGGTAAGATAGCCCCCACCCGTCTCCATACCATAGCAGGGCGGAAACTACGTCAAAACGTCACTTCCATTAGTAGCTCTTAAAGGGCCATTTTATTTTTATTTTTATTTTTTCCAAATGACAATTTTTTTTTTATTTTTTTTGCTTTAGTGTAAATATGAGATCATATTTAAGAGGACCTGTCATGCTTTTTACAAGGGATGTTTTATATTCCTTGTAATCGGAATAAAAGTGACACAATTAATTTTTTTCCTTCTTCTTCTTTTTTTTTTTTTTTTTAAAGAACAGTGTAAAAAATAAAAGGTATAATATATAATAAAAAATAATTTTAAACATGCCCCGTCCTGCCAAGATCACGTGCAGTAGTGAACGCATGCATCAGCAGCGCCTGCAAATGAAAACTGTGTTTAAACCACACATGTGAGGTATCGATACGATCGTTGGAGCGAGAGCAATAATTGTAGCCCTAGACCAGTCGTAGGGAACCTTGGCTCTCCAGCTGTTTTGCAACTACAAGTCCCATGAGACATTGCAAGACCCTGACAATCACAGGCATGACTCCTAGAGGCAGAGGCATGATGGAATTTGTAGTTTCACCACAGCTGGAGAGCCAAGGTTGCCTACCCCTGCCCTAGACCACCTCTGTAATTCAAAACATGCATCCTGTAGAATTTTTAAACGTCGCCTATGGAGATTTTTAAGGATCAGTTTGTTGCTATTCCGCGAGCGGGCGCAATTTTGAAGCGTGTCATGTTGGGTATCAATTTACTCTGCGCAACTTATCTTTCGCAATACAAAAAAAATTGGGCTAACTTTACTTTGTGTGTGTGTGTGTTTTGAATTAAAAACAAAAAAAATTAAGTTTTTCCCAAAAACTGCAAATGTAAGACCGCTGCGCGAATACGGTGTGACATAAAGTATTGCAACGACCGTCATTTTATTCTCTAGGGTGTTTAGATTTTATTTTTATTTTTTTATAATGTTTGGGTGTTTAACTTGTAAACAACAAATTTCAAAAAGAGGCTCGGTCCTTCAGTGGTTAAACGACATGTTTAATACTTATCATTACTGCCGCCGAGTGTGTCAGATAGCTGCGTCTTCCTGTTTCACTCTAAGGTTTCACTTGCCGTCTGCTATGTCATTAGTAAGTTTCTGCAGAGCCGAAGTAGCAGCCTGCTGGGGATGGGGGGGAACCACAACATGCAGCATAGAGATGCAGGCACACAATAGATGAAAGTGTTTGGATGTTGAAGATTCTAGTAGCACTTCCAAAACTACAAATGAGTGAAGATTGTATCGGTCAATGGCAATACTGGTATTACACATGTATTTTAAAGTGACACTGCACAGATACATTTCCCCTAACAGTTTAAATTAAAATCATTAATGGTTGCAAATGCACAGAATGAAACGCTCAAAATACGTTCACGTGCCCCTTTGTCTGGGCATTTGGTGGAAAGGGAGGGTCAGACAATCTAACGTGCAAAGGAACTTTCCGACACGACTGCCAGCTGTTGTGTCCTGAAACACTGGTTTCTTTAGCTAAGTTTAACGTTTTGTGCATCAAAAATGTTTTTTGTATTTTTTTTCACTCTAGAAGAAAAATGTTAAAGTGGAGTTCCACCCATTTTTTATGTTTGTCTGTGCTGCATGCCCTAAGAATGGACAATTTTTATTTATTTTGTTGCTTTGTAAATACCTTTTTATTTTGTAGTCCTTCATTACTTTCTCCTACTTATTAGCCTAGGCTATTAAGTCACAAGGCTATTGGCAAGGGTTTCTGGGATAGGCATCATGTTTCCCAGTAGTCCTTGCAAACCTGACTGAAACCTATTACATTGCATGTGCAGCACTGAGCATGTGCGAGATATGCAAAGCTGAAATCCAGGAAGTCATACAGTCTGGCTTCATGATGCCCACACTTAAGATGGCCACGGTCTATTGCTAGATTATAAATGCTGTAACAACCTAACAAAACGCACCTTAGTTTACAGACTAACTTTACTAGAATACATTAAGCTTGTGTATTATAGGGGTATTTATTTAAAAAGTGAAATTGTGGGTGGAACTCCCCTTTAAGTCCTCAGCTACAAATACTGCAGCTGCTGACTTTAATAAACGGACACTAACCTGTCCAGGGATCCAGCGCAATCCTCACCCAGACTAATTCTTAACTAATCTTTGGGTCCCAGGTGCCTGCATCTTTAGTGTTGGAAATCGACTGACAGCTTGTGGCTTCACAGCTTTGCTAAAGCCCCACTGTGCTTTGTGAATGGTCCTATAGCCTATAGCCTATAGACTTTTGCCTGCATCACCTAGGCCAGGGATCCTCAAACTACGGCCCTCCAGCTGTTGCGGAACTACAAGTCCCATGAGGCATTGTAAAACTCTGACATTCACAGACATGACTAGGGCATGATGGGAATTGTAGTTCCTGAACAGCTGGAGGGCCGTAGTTTGAGGACCCATGACCTAGGCGATCCGAAAGGAAGTAGGAGAAGGGTACCTGTCAAAACTAGGTACCCACTACACCCCCCAAAAATATGCCAAATGTGGGAAGGTAGGAAAGGGGACCTAAAGCGGAGCTTTCCCTTTTGGGTGAAGTTCTGCTTAAAGGAAGCAGGGTGGGCAGAGAACTGAAAGAACTTGGTATAGTGGCAACCTGGTGGGGGGGATAAAAATGGCTTGATAAAACACTCAGGCAGGAGTCTGTCAAAATGTCGAACCTGGCAGAATAAGCAACCCACGTCACCATGCACAGAGTAGAATATTTTAAACCATTCCATGTGGACCTGACCATTAAAAGGAGGTGACACCATGAACATAAAGGGCCAGTGACCACCTTCCTTTTTTTTCTTTAAGAAAGTTTCTCTAGGTTTTTTTTTAAAGTTTTTTTGTGTAATTTGAATATTTTACATACATTTTAAGCATAGCTGATTTAATGCCTTAAAATGTGTGTGTTCGACTGGAAATTGGTTTGATGTCAATAAGCATCAGTAGTGTAGATGTCAACTTTGTACGGTCCACAGACTGAAAAAACACACTGATAGTGATGTACAACTTGCAGACAGCTGCCAAGTACTCGTGACCTAGCAGTGGATGGGACTGTAATATTATATGTCTTGGTGAAGAAACTGCATTCACTGCATTTTCTTACTTGCTGAATCTCAGCACACATGTCATGGTAAGTCTACAATTATATACTAAATGAGCTGTTTTCTGATTAGTAAATGATGATTTCTACCTGGACTGAGGCAGTATTTTCCTTAGAACAGATGTGCAAAGGGGCTAAAGGGCTGTCCATGTACACTGTATATTCAATACTCTAAATAGTAATCACTTTGTAAGTCTACTAATGAAAATACTGAAAGTATAACTAAAGGAAAAACTTTTGTTTTTAGTTTTGAATGGAGTGGCGAGGGGTTACAACCCCTGTCAGTTTGTTACTGCTGTCTGTACCCCCCGTTAAGAATATTCACCCTCTCTATTTGTCTTTTTTTATTATTATCAATGGAAGTAAAAAAAAAAAATCCATATTGGAAGGACCTATTCATTCTATCCATGACGGATCTGGGGTTTAACCACTTAAGCCCCGGACCAATATGCTTCTAAATGCCCAAAGGCGTTTTTACAATTCGGCACTGCGTCGATTTAACAGACAATTGCGCAGTCGTGTGACGTGGCTCCCAAACAAAATTTGCGTCCTTTTCTTCCCTCAAATAGAGCTTTCTTTTGATGGTATTTGATCGCCTCTGCGATTTTTATTTTTTGCGCTATATACAAAAATAGAGCGACATTTTTGATTGGGTTAATGTGCCTATGTGTCACTGGTGTGATGTCTTCTCTCCTCGGCAGCGGTTGAAAATACCGCCGAGAGGAGAGATTACATCACTTCCCCCTTCCTGTGTTTACACAGGCAGAGGAAGTGACACACGGGGGAGGACGCGCATTGGCTGGGAGCGATCCGGAGGGGGCGGACAAAAACTAACAGCCGCCCCCTCATCCCGGATCGCTCTGACAGCCACGGGGACCGCCGCAAGTACCGGGGGGGGTCCCGATCGGACCCACGTCTAGGCAGGGACGTACAGGTACGCCAATGTGCCTGTATGTGCCATTCTGCCAACGTATATGTACATGTGGCGGTCCTTAAGGGGTTAAAGGAACATATTTAGAAAATAAAAAATTAACCTTTACAACCCCTTTTAACAGCACTAGCACAGTTTAGGAATGTTTTGGATTGCATGAGTTTACTGTTGCAGTGTTTCAGGTTAGATGTTCTTTATTTACTATACAAATAGTTATTTGTTTATGGCCAGTCATCAAGACTGACGTCTTAATCCAAAATTGTAACCATCTCGTTATAAGTTTATATTGAGGCAAAGGATCAATGATCATCCATTGCTGGTCACACAGACATGTTTTTCACATGTGATGAGAGGTTTTTAAATGCTTGTAAAAAAATAAGAAAAAAAACACAGAGAAAACTGGTCACATGCACATGAGTCAGATCTTGTAGTTCAAAGCATTTTTGTACAATTTGACATCTGAAGTTCTTAAAGAATTGTAAGTACTGCCCATGGCCTCAGAAGTTGTTACTAGAATGGGCAGGTTTTTGCTCCTTCATAACTGGTGGCTGAGCTGCCTACATGTAGCCAGTTTGACCTTTTTATTAACATTTGCATATAGGCCCTACAATGCTTGAACTTTAGTAGTCAGTGCCTGCTGTGGTCAGTTTGCCCCCATCCACACCAGTATCAATGCCTGTAGAAGCCAAGAGTGATTTTTAGTGGATCCTTCTGCTTAAAGCGGAGGTTCACCCTAATTACATGTATATCTGACCTACTCCGTTATATTTGTACTGTCCGGAATTTTTTTTTATTTTTTTTATGCTGCACGTACCTTGTAATCCATTTGTTCAATCTGCTTCTCCCCACGGGAGTAGGCGTTTCAATGCTTAGGGGGGGATTGTCATCTGGGAGGTGATGATTGTCGTCTGTTCCCCCCGGCGGGTAAGGCCCCGCCCCCCTGTTTTGCGTAGGCGCGCACGAATTGCGGGGCTTCCAATAAAAGCCAAACATGCGGAGATGTGAGTCGGCTCTATACGGCGCCTGCGCTCTGCATGTTCGGCTTCTTTTGGAAGCCCCGTGACACGTGCGCGCCTAAGCAATACGGGGGGCGGGGCCTTATCCGCCGGGGGGAAAAGAAATCAATCATCTGGGCGACCTCCCAGATGACAGTCCCCCTAGGCATAGAAACGCTTACTCCCGCGGGGAGAAGCAGATTGAAAAAATGGATTACAGGGTACGTGCAGCATAAAAAAATAAATAATTGCGGACAGTACTTGTTACGATGTAAAAAAGAGAGTGATAAGCGCTAAAGTAAATGTGAAAAGTGTACAATGATATATACGTGCAATATAAATCAAATCAGAATCAAACAAAATCACACAAAGTGCTGAGCTGGTGAGTGGTGAAGCAAGCTAACACAATAAATGTAGGTAGCTACACCCTATAAGCTGGGTGAGCAATGTGTAACAAAATAATAGTCTATGGTGAAGAGACACGATGGGTTAAGGTTGACTGGTGGGTCTTCTGTGAGGGGTGAGCTCATCCAGAAAACGATCTCATATTGCCCTTACCTTAGGGTGATGGTAATAGTGCAGTCGGTGGGCAATGGTGGTTCCTTTTCTTGTATTCTCTATGGGATATCCTGACGCTGTATATAGAGTGATCGTCCGTGGTGGAGGTCCAGGATCTAGCAGCTCATGATGCCAAGTGGAAGCGTGGGATAAAGAATACCAAAAATAGTGAAGCCCGTATAACAAGAGGGGGGTTTAATAAAAAATAAGCCTCTTACATGAAGGTTATAAAAAACGCGCCAAACAAACAGCTGAGTACAGAGCACGTCTTGCGTCTGTTAGCCTCCGGTTGGCTGTGAGTGTCACGTGGTCGCACTTCCTACGTTGTTACGTCACGGTCTCGGTAACGTAGTACTTGTTACGAATATAACAGCGTTGGTCAGATATACATGTAAGTAGGGTGAACCCCCTCTTTAATTGCTTTTGTCGCGGTAATTGTCAATAAAAAGCCCTACACTAGCTATTTTTTCAGGTCAAGGCCTGTATGATGGATTTGTCATGAGGCTTCAAGCCAGTGACATTTTGGGGCTATGATTAAAGGTAACCCTGTCATGAAAGAAACACATATGACACTAGTGGATTCCCCCAGGATTGGACGGGTGATCTGTCTAATCAAAGTGCCCGAGCAAGAGGGAGTGTCTATAGGTGGCGGGGTACACACAGCTATTCAAATGAAAGCTGTAATGTTCCACGCACTGATTAACTAGGCGGCGGCTGCATATACGGTATGGGGGAGACATGGCTGCATCTGCGGGGGACATGGCTGCATTTGGGGACACATTTAAAAAAAAGTATCGGTACTTGTACTCGTTCCTAAAAAAGTGGTATCGGGACAACCCAACCTTTTAAGTTGCTGACCTGAAATAAGCAAGCAGATAAAGACCCTTGTCAGTGATTCCTGATGTTTTGAGAACAGCAGATAACCGCAATTTTAAAAGGTCAGTGATTGTGGATTCCTGTATCTCTGTAGTCCAAGTTAAAAGCTGATCTCCTCATTTAGGGTGCATTCACACTATCTGCTGCAAAAACCACATAGGGGGTTTCTGTCAGCTGCTAGTAGGCAAATGGAATGTCTCGCTTTCGGCTCTCACAGCTAATCGCACCTACTTGCATGTAATTGCTCAGGCCGTGATCATATGCGAGTGATCAGCCCTGGTTGTAGACTGCCTGCATTCTGGCCTCATCATTCACATATGATCGGTATTGGCTGCGAAAGCTGGTAGCCTCACATTGCTTTCAATGGAGCTGCCTACTCGCAGCTAATTGCAGGAATCCCTTCTGCAATGATCTGCGAGAAACCCCAAGTGTAAATGCACCCCTTGTTTCCCTTTTTTAGTAGTTTGTCCAAGCTGGCCCATATAACTTTTTAGTGCACTAACAGGTGCGCTTGTTGGGCACGCCATATGAACTGTATTTAGATTCATCTACATACAGTATACAGGCAGTGGGATGGAAACTTCCCGCCTCATTCCCTGAAGAGAATGGAGTTGGGCTGAGCGCTGCTCAGCTGTTCATGGGAAGCTTTGTATTCTGAGCCATTCAGAGGAATTTTTATTTTCATTCATAAAATTTATATTCATTCATATTCATTCATAAAATGACTATACACTGCTCAGCATGACTATTTTTGTTGTTGGAGTGGGACGGCATCCTCCCCATCCTACAGCCAGAACACGGCACTGCATACTGTTTGTAGCTGAGGCTACATATCGTTCAAACAGAGCATCTGTGCAATAAATAGTTTGTGTGCCAGCTTGTCCCAAACACACTGGGCTAGATTCAGGTAGATGGGCGTAAAAGTTTACGCTACGCCTCCGCAATTTTTACGGGCAAGTGCTGTATTCACAAAGCACTTGCCTGTAAAGTTGCGGCGGCATAGCGTAAATGTCCCGGCCTAATTCAAATTCGGCGGGTAGGGGGTGTGTATCATTTAAATGAAGCGCGTCCCCACGCCGAACGAACTGCGCATGTGCCGGGCCTGAACGTAGCCCAGTGCGCATGCTCCAAATCACGTCGGAAATAGTCAATGAAAATGACGTGAACGTCACTTACGCACAGCCCTATTCGCGAGAGTTTTGCGCAAACGACGGCACGCCGTCCATACTTAACATTGGCTACGCCTCATACAGCAGGGGTAACATTATGCTGGACCTATGCTAACGCAAACAACGTAAAACAAATGCGCAGGCCAGGCGTACGTTCGGGAATCGGTGTGTTACGCTCATTTGCATATTTTACATGGGAAAGCCACCTAGCGGCTAGCGTAAATATGCAAGTTAGATACGACGGCGTAAGAGACTTACGCCAGTCGGATCTAATAGAAATCTATGCGTATCTGATTGTATGAATCAGGCGCATAGATAGGAGGGCTCAGAGGCAAAGATACGACGGCGTATCTGGAGATACGCCTTCGTATCTCCTACCTGAATCTAGCCCACTATTTTTAAAGGGACCATAAAGGCAGAGATCAGCTTTGATTTAGGATTCTAGTTGGTTGTGTCTGGACTGGTGTTTGTGTGTGTGATTCTTCCTGGGATACTTTCTGTGAATACCAAAATGGCATCTACCAGTACTTTAAATTATATAAAATAAGGACAAATCTGTTTTAGATTGGCCTTCACCGGGTCCTTGACAGTTAACTTCCACCCTATTTTATTGCTTTAGAGCCACACCTACAATGTAAGAAAACCAAAACTGTACATTCTATATTTGTTTTATTGCTAAAAATCCGTATTGTGAAATACCTTTCTGTTTGCGTGGGTGTCTGACAGATAATCAAAATGATTAATCTTTGCAATTCCTGTTTGTAGGTGGATCAGAGACAAAATAGTTTTGACAAAACAACCTTGGCTTCGGTGCCTTAAATATGAATTACTCACACAATGCTTCTCCCGAAGGCAGTTGGTAATTTCTTAGTTGAGACATTTATTCTCATTCTAAAACTGATGGATTTTATTCATTCAACGCTGAAATCTAAATATAGTGAAGGCTTCATTTAGAAAAATTCTGCATTTTTGTTTTGTGCGCACATGTGACAGTTTGGGGATTTCTGTTAACCACTTCAATACAGGGCCCCCCTCCCAGGCCATTTTTTGGCTTACAACGCTGCCGCATTTTAAACGACAATTGGGCAATCATGCAACGACACTGTACCTAAACAACATTTTTATAATTTTGTTCCCACAAATAGTTTTCTTTTGGGGGTATTTGATCACCACTGTTTTTTTTTTTTGCTAAACCGAAAAGAAAAACGTTTTTCTTTGTTTCTGGTATAACATTTTGTAAATAAGTATGTTTCTCCTTCATTAATGGGAACTGATAAGCTGCACTTGTGGCTCTGCTATTCCTGCCTCTCCCCTCCTCCTGCCCAGTCACAGAAGCCTTTGTATTATGTGAACTCATTTACAAATACAACGGCTTCTCTGAATGGGCAGGGGAGGGGCAGGCATGGCTGCTCTGTGTGTCTCACTCTCTTCCTTTACAGCCCTGAGTATCGGTGTATGCTCCAGCAGAGCCATAAATCTGTCAGACGTAAATAATAGAAATAATTTCAGGAGATGACATTAACCTCCTTGGACTTAACTCTTCTTCATTCCTCTGTCCCTTAATGGATGATCAGGAAAGAATTTAGAGTGAGTCCAATTTTTGTTAGTCCTTTGAGGCACTCAGGGCCCACACATCTGTATTTATTGGCACTGCTTACTCAAAAAATGAAAGCATAATGGTTAGGGGTTGGGTTTACACAGGAGCCAAGGCTATGAGTTTGTGCATAGTCACTTAGCCTTGTTTCCATCTCGGAGGTATGGCTTTTTTTTTTTTGTCCGTATATCTTCCTTGGAGACCACTTCCGGCCAGACTTCTTTGGACAGTAGATGGGTGTACCTGGGTCCACTGGTTTCCACCAGTTCTGTGATGATTGTACATTTGGATATCTGCTGATGTTGAAGGGAAGTAAACACGATGTGTTTTGCATCTCCTGCATTTTGTTTCCTTGGCAGACCGATTTTGTTTATAGTCCTCAACTATACCTGATCAATGGTGTTTTCAATTCTGAGAAATACAGGCAGATACTTGTACATCATGCCATACCTTTAGGGAAGCGTGTGATTGGCCCAAACTGTATTTTGCAGCAGGACAATTTAACAGATACAGCCAATGTCATTAAGAACTAGCTTAAGTGTAAATTTAAGAATGAGGAGTCCTGGAAGTGATGGCCCCCACAGAGCCCCGATCTCAAAATAATGGAGTCTGTCCTGGGATTGCATGAAGAGACAGAAGGATTTAAAGGATCACTAAAGGAATGGCTTCTTTTACCTTACTGCAGTCCTGGTTTCATGTCCTCATTGTTCGTTTTTGCTTTGAAGTAGCTGTAATACTTCTCTGAGCTCCACACTTCCTGCTTGTCTGGCTCCTTATGAAAAAACTCATGCTAGCTTTTCACTGTGGTCCATGATCAAAGAGGTGTCATTACTATATGTCTAAAACTCCTCAGAACCAATCAGATTCATTTTAAAAACAAACATTGCCCTGTATTTGTTTGTTTATGTTCTGTGTGTCTCTTTTCTTCCTAGAAACATGAAACTAGTTTAAAAGTGAAACTAAAACTGTAGGCACATTTTATGATTGATTTTTAATCATTTTTAAAAGGAATCCGTTTACTTTTATGTCTCTATACCCTGTAAACGATAACTTCAGCAAAATTATTTTTTTCCTTTAGTGACCCTTTAAGGCGGCCTACATCCACAATATCTGTGGTTAGTTCTCCAAGATGCACTGTGTGTACCTAGAATTGATGTTGATTTGAAGCCAAAGGGCAGTCGTACCAAATATTGATTTGATCTTGGATTATTCTTCTGTTCGCTCACTTTTGCATTTTGTAAATTGATCAAATAAACAATTTAAAATATATATTTTTGAAAGCATTCTTACTTTACAGCATTTCCTCAAACCTGCCTAAATCTTTTGCACATTGCTGTGTGTGTGTGTATAATATATATAATATATTGTATTTTTTTTATCACTCCTCTCAGAGAGAGAGAGAGATTTTATCCATACCCATGAAACCTGTCCGTTTCCATTCCTGTGCAACGTTTTGCCTCTTAGTCATTCTCTGATTCTTGTATTGGAAAAAGCTCAAACACTTATTTGATCTGGTATCACTTTCTCAATCAAATGTAATAAGTATTAAGTAGTTTGTGTATTGGCGGTGAACGCTTTATCATTATGTGATATATTATTTCTGTGGAAACCATATGAGCTGTGATATCTTACCTGTGGCATAACCACCCACCACAGTTGCGGGGTGCGCTGTATGCCTTGCATAAAAAAATTCACGCGGGATGAACCTTCTGGCTTTTACACAATGGCAGTGTGCACTGGGCAGCGTTTGCTGTACACCAGATTCACTAAAATATTGGTTAAATCCAGCCCAACTGTTTCTCTGTAAAAGACGCACTTTAAAGCAGAGTTCCACCCAAAAGGGGAGGTTGCGCTTTTAAGGACTCCTCACCCACTTACATGCCACATTTCTCATGTATCTTTTTTTTTTTTGGGGTGGGTGGAGTGGGTACCTGGTTTTGACAAGTACCCAGCTCCCACTTCCGCTCGGGCCACCATGGCGACTCAAGCAAAAGTATTCCTCTCGCTACAATCTTCTGGCACACGTCACAGGTCCCAGAAGATTGCCTGGCCATTGCGGAGGCACAGCGCGGCTCGCACATGTGCAGTGCGCACCCGGCTGTGAAGCCGCAAGCTTTCACAGCCAGGTGCCCACAATTGTGATGCTGGGGAGAGGCAAGGGAGAGAAACGAGGCGGCTGCATTAATGGATTGTGGTACAGGTGAGTGTGTTTTATTAAGTCATCCGCTATGCTGACTTTTAATAAACACAATATGGCTGGAATTCCGCTTTGGGGTTAACTGCAGTTTTGTTTGAAAAATATAGCAGATAAAAAATTTTTTGCAGTTGCTACACAAGCCATATTGTAATTTTAATGTTAATAAAAAATTACCTTTTTTCCCTTTTCAACTACAGCAATGTAATTTTATCTTTAAGATTCAATGCAATATGGCAACTTGACGGGTGCTCTGTACACCAAATCTGCCCCTAGAAATGTTCCTGCTTGCGTGAAGAATTCTGCGCTAAGATACAAGTCAGTATTTAGGCATCCTCTAAAACAAAATGTGAATTTTGGGGAGATACACTCTAATCGCTTAAGGAATGCAGACACTGCAACTTTTCTCAACAGAACCATAAAAGTGCACCAGGTGATTATAATGAATGAATCGCTCCTATTCATAATCTGTATCCAAAGACCCAAAATGAGACAAACCGCTCATTCAGAGCACAAATGGGTATGGAATCTTCAATCAAGTCTGTTGAAATCTTTGCACTGTATGTTGATCACCCAGAGGGGATTTTATTTTTCTCAACAAAAGTGGAGTTACTAGTTCACACAATCGGATTTTACGACGGGAATTGTGTGATGACAGGCTGTTGGGAAAATCTGACTGTTTTTGTATGCTCCATCGGGTAAAATTGTTGTTTTCCATGGACAAATGTTGGATGGCAGGCTTTAAAATTTTCCGTGAACGGTCTTTTGTCAAAGTTTTTCAAAACATGTGTACACAAGTCTGCCGGACAGAAGTCCAAAGTACAAACATGCATGCTCGGAAGCAATGCTCGGCAAACGCAACATTAGCAGAAGGTGCCCAAAGAGTGGTGCTAAAGAGCTGAAAAGTTACGTAGTGCGTAACTACGATCGTGTTTGCTGTTCGTATGCAAGACAAGTTTTTGGCCAACGCCCTTCGGACAAAAGTCAGAGGCTTTGTCTGCGGAAAATCGGATCGTGTGTACAATGCTGGTAAATTCTGGTCCTCCACAGGCGTACAGGTTTTATGTACAACCCTTGTGAACTAGCCTTAAATTTTCCTGTTTTGTTTGTGAGTACTGTGCAGTGTGGATTAATGTGGGCCTAGGTTGTGTCCTCTCTAGGCTGGACACATTTCTGTACAGTAAGTCATCACTACTTATGAAGTACATTGTAACTATGGTACACGGCTGATGTTTTGTAAATACTCTGACTAGATTACTAGTTATGAGATCAGGCCATAATTATAATTTCCATTTGTTGGCTTCTTTTTTACAAGCCGTCTAGGACAGCAGCTCAGGGCAGGCTTTTTTCTCCTTGCTTTGAATGTTCTTGGGGTATTAGATTTGCCAGACAAAATACAGCCTAGATCTCCAAAAATAAGTTTTCAAACTTTAAACCTTCAGAAGGGTAGTATTTACAAATTTGCGTGAATAGCTGATACATTCTCGCAGCAATATTTTTCTAAATGGACCCATTAAAGTGTATGTATACTCGGAACGTTTCCTTTTAGCTGGTGTTAAACTCCATTCCCATCTGCGGGTTTGCATAGAACACGAAAAAGTGCGCTATTCATGAGCCATTCTTGGTACCCCATACGCGCATTTTGCCAAGTGCAAAGATGCTCTACTTTGTCACGCTTGTCGCACATAGGACAGCCCATTGAAATTAATGGACTGTGCTATGCATATTCCGCAGGGGTCTTGAAGTGGATGTAAACCCTCACGTATATCCAGTAAAGTGAATAGCCTCCAATTATACACAAAGATGAAACAAATACTCCTACATACGTTTTACTTGTATATCTCCTTTCTACACTCTTTTAAAAGTGCCAATTGTGTTAGTAATCTTTCTTCATCTTTTAGCAGCGCCTAGGGGTGGGTTGGGAGACTAGACTTATACTGTGTGAGAGCTGATTGGAGGAAGGGCACACACCTTCCCTCCACATAGACAGAGGAATGAAGGAACATCTGAATAGACAGGCTCAGTGCTGTACACGATCGGATTTTCCGACAGAAATTGTGTGATGGCAGGGTGTTGTCGGAAAATCCGACAATTTGTACGCTTATCAGACAATTGTTATCAGATTGTCCAACAACAAATGTTGGATAGCATGCTTTAAAATTTTCCGACGACAAATGTGCGATGTCGGATTATTCAATTGCGTGTACACAAGTCCATTGGGAAAAAAATCTAAAGTACAAACGCGTGCTCGGAAGCAATCCTAACCATAGCACAACATTAGCAGAAGTTACCCAAACGATGGCGCTAAAAAGTTGAAAAAACACGTAGTTTTGTGCTTTTTGGGACAACAATTCTTTGCCGTTTTGTATGCAAGACAAATTCACAGCCAACGCCCTTTGGACAAAAGTCCTACGCGTTGTCCGTGGAAAATCCGATCGTTTGTATGAGGGTGCAGCCGCCCCCCCCCCATTTCAAATTTCGAGCTCATGTGTCGGAGAACTTTACTTTCATCCTATATCAGTACTCTCCCAGGGTCAAGTCCAGACATCTGTTTGACCACGTATTTGAGTCCAAGGACCCCTCTTTGTGCAATTTATATCAATATTACATTGTAATATAAAATGATTATACAACTCTCAATAATGCCGAATCAGTGGGGAGCCACGAGCTTGTTTTGCTGGGAGGCCGCGCCACCCAAAGTGTGTTGCTTATGTCCAATCTACTTTGTATTTACAAATGATAATCTGTATTTGCAGCCGTTCCCAAGTGCTAGCATCACCACCTCAGATCATCAGGCATTGGTTTCTCATAAGGAGCTTGCAACCTAGATCCCTCTCAAGCATAGTTTACAGTGGGGTTTGCACTCCTATGAGAATCTAGTTCTGCTGCTGATCTGACAGGAGGCGGAGCTCAGACAGTAATGCGCGCCATGAGGAGAGGCTGTAAATCGCCCGCTAGTACTAAATGATAAAAATCTGTTTGTGTTTTACATTTTTTTTATTCTCTGTATTTATAAATGTAAAGTCAGTAATTGGAGACAATATGCTTTAGATATAAATGTAATGCTGTTCTGTCATTTTGTTAGGTTATTGTTTCTGATTTTTAAAGTTAGAGGAACTGCAGTCTGCTCACAATCTGTATTAAAAACACCTTTGCCATTCTAAAGCTTCCTGCCAACGACTTTGCATATTATTTGATATATACTGTGGTTCTGTACTTGCCAAATATGCTGCAGAAATCTCCCTCCGCTGAGTCTGGCGGCATCCATTTTAACTGTGGGCAGCTGAAGCTGCTGTATGTCCACTTCCTGGACTTACACAGACACACACCTCCAGCCCTGTAGCTCTCAGTGGGCCTCTTATGACTCATCCCCCCCTTCTCTTCCTGGCAAATTCTTACTTTACCAGACAAACAGGAAGTGGGCTGTATAAGGTATTTACTGGTTGAAAAAAAAGTTTTATTATTCAAAGTTTATACAACAAGGGCAGAAGATTTAATAGATGGATGAAAAAATGACTGAAGTTCCGCATTCATGTTTGGGTCTATTCACGCTAAGGCTACTTTCAAACTGAGCAGCCCGGCTGTTAGCGTTATAGCGCTGCTCGCTTTCGCTGTGCTTTTGCGCTATTTTTTGGGAGCCCGCGGGCAATTTTTGGGCCAAGAAAGTTATTTTCAAGCACTGCCCATTCATTGCAATAGGCAGGTCATTTTGGGAGCGCTAAATACAGCACTCCCAACAAGCCCCAAAGGTGCTGCTTTCAGGACTTTTCATAACGTCCCGCAAACACACCGCCACATTGTGAAAAGACACTGCAATGAATGCGAGGTGGTTTTGAGATGCTTAGCGGAAGCTATTTCTAGCACTAAAGCACCTGAAAACTGCCCCAGTGTGAAAGGGGTTTTAGATTAAATGCTCTGTTGCTGTGGGTTAATGCACACTTGCTAGTGTGCATTATAGCATGCGATAACTTGCATTACTTTACCATTTTTCCAAAGTGCACTTACAATATATGCGTTGTAGAGCCTCATTCTGTAGGACCATTACAATGAATCAAAATTCAATTCACCACACATAGAACAGCGTGTATGGACCCCTTAAGTTTTTCAGTCCTTTTTTTGTTTTCCCAAAATTGGTTTGTTTGAATTTTTTTTTAAATATAGACCAGGGTTTTTCAAACAATGGGCCACTTTATTGTCCTTCAGACTTTGAGGGCCGAATTGTGGCCAGCGGGGGCAGAAAATGTCCCGGACCCAGCTCCGGTTGGTGGTCAGTAGGAGGAGGAGTGGGGCCCCTATCGGTAGGAAGAAAAGAATCTTATCATTGATATTGGTAGAAGAAATAGTGCCCCCTTGTTGGTATCAGTGGAAGGAATAGTGCCCCACATCAATGGGAGGAATATTGCCCCAAGGGCAGCATAAAGGCTAGCAAAGGGCCACATCTGGCCCTAGGGTCGCAGTTTGGAGACCCCTGATATAGATAATTACTGTAATGTAATGTGACAAATTTTATTATTGCAGTCTTGTATTTTGAAGCATAGATTGCCATTTAGGAGCGCTGTTGTCCATATTTTTCTCAAGTTTATTTTTGTGTTCTCTGACATTGACCCTATAATTTTCAAGTTGCAACACGCTTGGAAACACATTTGTAAAATAGTAATGAGGGAGGGTGTAATATAAGTACTCGCGCACACCCTTCAGTGTGCAGGTAGCTGAGCTATTTATACATACATCATCAGAGCACTGGATCACAAGCAAGTAAGCGTGTCTCTTTTTGTTTCTTCGCAGCCTAAGATGTCAGATGTCTAGAATAAATGGCGTCCAAAGTAACAGATGCAATAGTTTGGTACCAGAAAAAGGTAAGACTTCGATCAGTTTCTGAGCTTTTTTTTTTGTTTGTTGTTTATTTCATTTTTTCTGTTTGGCATCAGTATTTTAGTTTTTTTTTTTTTTCTTTAGTTAATTTTGCCTAAAATATCGAGTTGCACTAAGAATTTGATGCATGTATATATTAACTTTATACTTTTTCTTGTTCTTAAGATCATATGAATATGGTGTCTATACAGTGTTGCCGTCTATAGTGGCGGGGATGCCTAGATTGTATTGTTTTTTTCAAAGCTATAAGCAAAATAAGATTATGCCATAGCCAGGTTTTCTGGTTTGGTAATGCTGTTCGATGTGTATTATTATTATTATTATTATTATTATTATTATTATTCCTTTGGACTAGCTTAAAAGAAACCAATAGTGGAATGCCCTTATCATCATGGTAATGTGCTCTTTATAAGTTGCATATCATGAACTCAAATTTAATTACAGCAAATTTGCCGCTAACCAGCCTAAAGTAGCGAACTGGCAACTACTAGATTTAAGACCTTCTTCTCTTCATATAGTCATGATGTGGTTAAATAGCAGAATTTGAAATTGTGCTTCCCCAGACATGCATACATTTATTATACAGACCTGTTGAACAGGATCCTTCTCAATTGCTACTAGGCATGTAATCTTTTTATTTTCTTCTTAAAGCGGTAATAAACTCCAAGCGTACAAATTATTAGATGCATTTCCAATCCAATACCAATCGGCTGTATTTAGTGTTCTATTTTTTTTCTTTGTTTTCCTCTGGTGATCTGGTCAGTAACACACATCCTGTAACACATCACTCTGGCTGAATGAGCACAGGGGGCACATTTGGACAACAGCATTATCCAGGGCTGTCTTACTGAGAGGGCACACCGGGCCCCTGCACTTTCCCCAAAGCAGCTGGTCCTTGAGCCCACACTGCCCTGAAATTGGGGGTCCCTTGATGGCACTGAGAGTGATAGATGCAAAGGGGACGCAGTCTGCCTCCTACCTACTTAATGTCTGTTTACCTGCACTGTCATCATTGTAGGGGCCCCAGAGCATTACTTTGCCCAGGGGCCCATGATGCTATTAAGACGGCCCTGGCATTATCAGCCGGGGGTAGTATTGGATGTACTATCAGAATTAAATACAGCAACAAAATGAAGCTCAACTCCTCTGCAGTGTTAAATGGTCTCTCATCCCTGTAATTGCAAGAGTTTTTCTGTTGAAAAAAACAACTGACTTGCGTCCTGGATCCCCAGATGAAAATAGAAGAAAGAAGGAGAGCCTAAAAATCACATCTACGAATTGGTAAGCTGCAATATAATGTTTGCTTCTGCGTTTTAATACTACGCTAAGAATCCTAGACGGAAGCAACATCTCCTCTGCTGTGTGTTTAATTGCAACTTGTTAGTATAGAGCCTGGAGCGATAGAAGGCATGGCAGCATGTTTCTTAAAGCGTTTGTTACCCCGACATTTCATGCTCCTGACATGTGCCTGCTGTACTATGTACTTGTGTGAGAATGTATTCTGTTCTCTTTGCATTACTTCCTTTGTGTGAAATCCCTGCTGTTCCTGCTAGTTGCTCTGCTTTCCTATTAAAAACTGACCACACTAAGCAGGAGAACACACATGGTCAGTGCTGCAAACTCAGCCGCTTCTCCTCCAGAGATCAGACTTGTCCTGACATGCCTCCCCTGAACAGCCATTCACTGGGAAGGTGTGTCCTGCTGCTTCTCCTCTCCCCAGCTCTTATACAGCAAAGAACAGAGGGAATGTGATCACTTATAAAAAAGGGGAAAAGGGTATTCATTGTGTGTGTTTTGTGTGTGTGTGTTTTGTGTGTGTGTGTTTTGTGTGTGTGTGTTTTGTGTGTGTGTGTTTTTTAATCTATTCACAAATGTTAATTTCCATTTTCAAACCGAATGGGTTGTTTTTATAAGGGGATGGTTTACAACAGATTTAAGATACAGATATAGAGAGACTTGTGACTCGGCTTATACTATGCCCTTCTAAAACTCTTCTGCTGATTTCCCAAAAGATGAGAAGACGAGAATAAAAGGGTAAAAATAAAACAAACTAGTGCTTGATGTTTGAGGCAATTTCAACAGTTGACAACTTAATTTTAAAACGGAGCATTAACCACTTAACGACCGCCGCATGTATATCTTCGTCCATAGAATGGCACGTACAGGCACATGGGCGTACATGTACGTCCCTGCCTTCTTGCGGGTCGGGGGTCCGATCGATGAGGGGACGGCTGTTGGTTTCTGTCTGATCGCTCCCAGCGAATCGGCAGAGCCTCGGCCCTGCACTTCCTCTGCCTATGTAATGTAAACACTGGCAGAGGAAGTAATGTCGCCTCTCCTCTCGGCCGTATTTTTGATCCGACGAGAGGAGAGAAGACATAAGTAAGTCGCACCAACAGCACACTGACACCACACACATAGGCACATTAACCCCTTCAGATCACCCCCAGCCCCCTATCATTGTCACTGATTGCAGTGAGCATATATTTACTGATCACTACATTTAGTGTTAGTGTGACAGGCAGTTAGTGTTAGGTCCAGGGTAGCCCCGTACCCCCCCCCCCCCCAATAAAGGTTTAACCCCTTGATCACAGTCCTAGTCAACCCTTTCACCCCCTTTTGCCAGTGTCACTAAGCGATCGGTTTTCTGATCGCTGTATTAGTGTCACTTTAGCCGCTAGGTAGCTAATTATTTTTTTTTATATTTTGCGATTTTTTTTTTTTACTAAAGACATGTGACTGAATACATTTTGGCCTAAATGTTTGACTAAAATTTAGTTTATTCGATTTTTCTTATAACACAAAGTAGAAAATATATTTTTCCGTTTATATCGCAAAAAATAAAAATCGCAGAGGCGATTAAATACCATCAAAAGAAATCTCTATTTGTGGGAAGAAAAGGACACAAATTTTGTTTGGGAGCCACGTCGCACAACCACACAATTGTCTGTTAAAGCGACGCAGTGCCGAATTGTAAAAACACCTTTGGTCATTTAGCAGCATATTGGTCCGGTCCTTAAGTGGTTAATAAATCCTTCTTACCCTGATGTAACCTAACCTGCCCACAGACAAACTTCCATTAGGGCTGTGTTCCAAGGCTGGGTAGGATTGCCAACGTTCCTATTAAAGTCTGGAGTAAGGGAAGGGGGAGAGTCTAGATGGCCAGGACAGGGAAGACTTGAGGCACAGGACATAAACGGACAACTTTAACCTAGATCTAGGATAGTATGCATCAGTTAATATTCAGATTGGTGAATATTGATACTTGTAGGCCCCACCATGACCCTAGTAGATACTTAGCTGAGATGCATTTTCCTGGCTCGTAACTTTTTCTTCTTTAGGTACAAATATACAGTTTGCCAGATGCAAACATGAATGTTTCTTTCTCGTACATCACGGGACACAGAGCGGCATATTCATTACTATGTGGGTTATATGGAGTACCTTCAGGTGTGGACACTGGCAATCTCAAACAGGAAGTCCCCTCCCTATATAACCCCCTCCCCTAGAGGGAGTCCCTCAGTTTTTTCGCCAGTGTCTTAGGTGTTGGTCACGGAATAGCTTTGCTCCACATCCTTGGGATTAAGGGCGGGCTAACCGGATCTGTCCAAGGAGCCTCAGTGCCAAAGTGGACAGTACCCGGGCCCCAAGCCGTGGGGTTTTGCCTATAATGCTCCTCTTTGGAGGGCTGGACCCTGGGCCCAGGACTTGGAGTTTGTAAAAACCATAAGTTCCTGTTTGCCAGGGTGCTATATAGGTCCAGGACAGTGGGTACCTTCATAGGACCCCAGGGCCTGAAGGTCTACTACGCTACCCACGGAGATGGGAGAAGATTGGATCAGTTTGCTGGACAAACATCCTGCAGCATGGAGCAGGTAAGGGGGAGCCTGCGGGACTTGGTTCGACAGCAGGCTCTCCGGGCTAACCTAAAAGGGGGGATAGCCTAAGTATGCTCTGCATGGGCAACCTTGTTCACTATGTCTAAAGAGAGACAGGATGACACCTTTTCCCCCCCCATCACTAGGTCCCCCTATCTAAATATGTGTGCTAGCTAAACCTGCTGTTTCTTCCTAGGGCTAGTAAGGATCCCTAGGGGCCTTTGGAGAGTCCTACCTGGCCGGGGGTTTGAATCTGCCGCCTGTTTCTGCGTTCCTGGATCTCCAGCAGCGCGGCTCATCCATGTTCCTCCTGTTTCCGGCATACGTGCGCGCGCGCGTGCGCACGCACGTCTTATGGACGTTTTTCGCGCCGTTCACACAGGAGGGCGGGGGGGGGCGTGCCTGCGGCGTCATACAGGGGCGCGCCTTTGTGCTGTTATAGACAGCAGGCATTATCAGTGCTCAGTCTGAGGCTGATTTTCAGAGGAGAGGACGCAGAGCGGCAGAACAGTGACTCCCGGTGGCGGAAGAGGGGTAGTACATGTGGACTTTGTTCCAATACTTTTTTGTTAAGCCAAGAAATCCCCCTTATTTGCAGCAGGTTTGGAGGCTGGCAAACTTAGTGTGGGGTCACTGTATGTTGTCAAAAGAAAATATATAACATATTTAAAAAAAAAAAAAAAAAAAAGAAAAAGAACATACGGGATCCCATCAGTTTTTGGGCATTAGTGGTCTATTGTCCCCTAAACTCTGATTTTTGTACTCCTGCCCACTACAGTCTGTTGTGTGGGCGGAGTCCCTCGATTTTGTATTATGGCTTCCAAGGGTTCGGGGTCAAAGGGTACAAAAAAGACCAAAAAACAAAAGGGTTCCCTTTCTGATTCTGATATGCCGATACTTTCCCCGCAACTTATTAATTTAAGAAGCGCCTTGGATGAGCCATTAGGGGGATCTGGTGCGGAGGCTGGCCCAGATCAGCCCAGCCCTGTGTTCATCACAGAGGAGATGCTAGCCGTATCCCTAGGGGGGCTAGAAGAGAGAATAGCAACATTGATCGCTAGAGCTATTCCTGGTAAGAAACGGGTTAGATCCCCATCACCAGGAGGTGTATCCTCAGATGCTGAGATTCTCTCTCCAGAGGAATTGGAATCACAGGAGGATCAACTAGACCTGAACCAAGAGGGTTCAGGGATTGAGGGATCTGCCTCTGAGGAACCATTTTCAGACTCCCAGACAGAAAGACTGTGGGTACAGTCTTTGACGGACATGGTCCGCTCGGCATTTAGTTTACCATTGCCAGAGCCTCAGGTTCCTCCGGTATCCTCTCTGGGCTCTTTGAAAGCTCCGTTAAACAACACAGTTTTTCCGGTCCATCCTCTCTTGGAGGAATTGATCTTTCGGGATTGGGTACGGCCGGACAGGATTTTTCTGCCACCGAAAAGGTTTGCGGTCATTTACCCCATGGAGGAAAAGTTCTCCAAGAGGTGGAGGCTCCCAGTAGTGGATGCAGCCATCTCATGTGTGAATAAATCACTAACTTGCCCGGTGGAAAACATACACATGTTTAAAGATCCAGTTGATAAAAGATTAGAGACACTTTTAAAAGCATCCTTTGCTACGGCAGGAGCAGTGGTGCAGCCAGCGGTAGCTGCAATTGGAGTTTGTCAGGCATTAAAAGACCAGACAAAGGAAATGTTAAGGGACATGCCTACCCAACAAGCAGAAGAGTTTTCTGACATTCCCAGAGCTCTGTGTTTTGCGGTAGATGCTATAAAAGATTCCATCCAGCAGGCCTCTCGTTTATCACTATGTTTGGTGCACATGAGAAGGCTCTTATGGTTGAAGAACTGGGCGGCGGAGCCCCCATGCAAAAAGCTTCTGGCAGGGTTTCCCTTCCATGGAGGACGACTCTTCGGAGAGGATCTGGATAAATATATTCAGACTATTTCAAATGGCAAGAGTACCCTTTTACCGGTCAAAAAGACATTCCGGGCTCCTACATTTAAAAGGCAGCTCTTTCCTGTCTCGGGGCCCTCAAATTCCAGGCAGTATCGACGGCCGCCTGCACGATCCAACGTTAACAGTAGATCGCAGGGACAGACCCCTGGGGGTAAGAGGCCGTGGTATCGCAAGCCGTCAAAGACAGCCCCTAAGTCTGCCTTATGAAGGGGCGCCCCCACTCTTGCGGGTGGGGGGAAGGCTTCGTTTCTTCGCAGAAGTTTGGGAAGCCAAGATCCCCGACAAATGGGTCCGGGCATCTGTAACCACAGGTTACAGACTGGAATTTCTAAGGTATCCTCCGCCTCATTTTCAAGAATCAAGGCTACCAAGGGATCCAGCGAGGAAGGCCTCAATGCTGGCAGCTTGGGATCACCTGCTTTGCCAGGACGTAATTATAGAAGTGCCAGCCCAAGAGCAAGGCCTAGGTTTCTATTCCAACCTCTTTGTCATACCAAAGCCCAACGGCGATGTCAGGCCAATCTTGGACCTAAAGAGGTTAAACGGTTACCTAAGGGTTCGTTCCTTCCGGATGGAATCCATCCGGTCAGCAGCCGCCGCGCTTCAGAAGGACGATTTTCTGGCCTCCATAGACATAAAGGATGCTTACCTTCATGTACCAATTTTTCAGTCGCATCAAAGGTTTTTACGCTTCGCGGTGGGGCAGCGACACTTCCAATTCAGGGCGCTCCCCTTCGGGCTGGCCACGGCCCCCCGGGTATTCACGAAGATCCTAGCCCCAATTCTGGCCAATTTAAGGATCCAAGGGGTCACAGTCCTAGCATACTTGGACGACCTTTTAATCATAGATCACTCACGGCCGGGTCTGCAAAAGGCAGTAAACCTCACGGTTCAGTACCTCGAAGAATTCGGCTGGGTCCTGAACCGGGGAAAGTCAGCGTTCCAGCCTACAAAGCAGTTGGAATACCTCGGCATGAGGTTAGACACAGAACATCAAAAGGTGTTCCAGTCCCTTGTAAAGATCGAAGCTATCAAGGGGTTGGTTCAGTTGGTTCTAAACAAGAAAAGTCCAACTATTCGCCTGTGTATGCGATTACTAGGCAAGCTAGTGGCCACATTCGAGGCAGTACCATACGCTCAGATCCACACTCGCGTCCTACAGGCAGCCATTCTAGCAGCCTGGGGCAAGAGGGCACATGCCTTAGAGTCCCCTTTGACGCTATCATCAAGGGTCCGACAAAGCCTGGCCTGGTGGTTGAACCCTCAGAATCTTCTAAAGGGAAAATCCTTCAGCCCTGTTGTCTGGAAGGTAGTTACCACAGACGCCAGCCTGGCAGGCTGGGGGGCGGTCTTCGAGGGGTTCTCCCGCCAGGGAACTTGGGTGAAAGCAGAGAGGCAGCTCCCCATCAATATCTTGGAAATCAGAGCTGCCCGCCTAGCCCTTCTGGCTTGGACCTCCAGATTAAAGGGGTTCCCGGTGAGAATCCAGTCAGACAATGCCACGGCGGTGGCATACATAAACCACCAAGGGGGAACCAGGAGCCAGGCCGCTCAGAGGGAGGTGAACTTGATTTTTCAATGGGCAGAGGTTCATGTACCCTGCATTTCGGCGATATTCATTCCCGGAGTGGACAACCTGCAGGCAGACTTCTTAAGTCGCCAGAGTCTGTTGCCAGGGGAGTGGTCACTGCATCCCCAGGTCTTTCAGACAATCTGCCAGAGGTGGGGAATGCCGGACGTAGATATAATGGCATCCAGGTTCAACAAGAAACTAGACAGGTTCGTGTCGCGAGCGAGGGATCCTATGGCCTGCGGAACCGACGCGTTGGTTTGCCCTTGGCATCAATTCAGACTTCTATATGCATTCCCTCCACTACAGTTACTCCCGCGCCTGTTGCGCAAGATCAGAGTGGAGAACAAGCCAGTCATTCTAGTAGCTCCGGCTTGGCCCCGGAGGACTTGGTACTCACTAGTCCTGAAGATGGCAGTGGGAGACCCTTGGACTCTCCCTCTACAACCAGACCTACTCTCACAAGGCCCGATCCTCCACCCTACATTACAGCGTCTAAATTTGACGGCCTGGAGGCTGAATCCCTGATTCTCAGGGATAGAGGCCTGTCTAGGCAGGTAATTCCTACCCTGATTAGGGCTAGGAAGCCGGTCTCCAGGGTGATTTATTACAGGGTGTGGAGGAACTACGTAGGCTGGTGTGAATCCAAAAGATGGAATTCCCGCAAATATACTATTGATAGGGTGTTAAGTTTTCTCCAGCTAGGAGTGGATAAAGGCCTGGCACTAAGCACAATCAAGGGACAGATCTCAGCTCTGTCAGTGTGGTTTCAGAGGCCGCTGGCCACCCACTCGCTGGTAAAGACCTTCTTACAGGGGGTCTTGCGTATTAATCCTCCTGTCAAGTCACCAATTTGTCCATGGGACTTAAATCTTGTCCTGTCCACTCTACAGAAACAGCCTTTTGAGCCGTTGGCTGAGATTCCTTTACTCTTACTGACAAGAAAGTTGGTTTTCTTGGTCGCCATAGTTTCGGCCAGGAGAGTGTCAGAATTAGCAGCCTTATCGTGTAAGGAACCATATCTCGTTCTGCATAAGGACAGGGCAGTTCTCCGGCCCCATCCTTCCTTTCTACCAAAGGTTATATCCAAATTTCACTTGAACCAGGATTTGGTACTTCCATCCTTCTTTCCAAAACCTACATCTAGAAAGGAGGGGTTGCTGCATACCTTGGATATTGTCCGGGCCATGAAGGCCTATCTTAAAGCTACAGAAAAGATCCGGAAAACAGATGTGTTATTCGTTCTACCAGATGGCCCCAAGAAGGGGCAGGCAGCTGCAAAATCCACCATCTCGAGATGGATTAGACAATTAATCATTCAAGCCTACGGGTTGAAGAGGTTGCCTCCTCCTTTGTCGGTAAAGGCCCATTCTACCAGGGCCATGGGCACCTCTTGGGCAGCACACCATCAGATCTCTATGGCTCAGATATGCAAGGCGGCAACGTGGTCATCAGTCCACACGTTTACAAGGTTTTATCAACTAGACGTGAGAAGAAATGCGGATGCTGCCTTTGGTCAGGCAGTACTACAGGCTGCAGTTTGAAATCCTCGGGATCAGAAACGCCCTTGGTTATAAAAAAAAAAAAAAAAAAAAGTTTTTTCTTGACTAGGTTGGAATTATTATTATAATTTGAGTTTATCTCTAAATTGAATCCTTCTTTGGAAGATGTCTCCCTCCCCTCATTAAAGCATTGCTTTCGGACATCCCACATAGTAATGAATATGCCGCTCTGTGTCCCGTGATGTACGAGAAAGAAAAAGGGATTTTTAAATACAGCTTACCTGTAAAATCCTTTTCTTGGAGTACATCACGGGACACAGAGCTCCCACCCCTCTTTTGGGTGACCATTTTGGGAGGCATACTGCTTGCTACAAAACTGAGGGACTCCCTCTAGGGGAGGGGGTTATATAGGGAGGGGACTTCCTGTTTGAGATTGCCAGTGTCCACACCTGAAGGTACTCCATATAACCCACATAGTAATGAATATGCCGCTCTGTGTCCCGTGATGTACTCCAAGAAAAGGATTTTACAGGTAAGCTGTATTTAAAAATCCCTTTTTTTGTAAAACCCATCTGATGGCTATGTGGTACATAACAAGCTGCCCTTACAATGGCCAGACATTTCATTTAGACAAGGTCACTAAATATATCAACTTTTAATTATTCTAGATTTTTGCTGCTAAAGTATATCCTGCGGTCTGTCCTGTAACATTGCCAGAGACGTAAATTGTCATATTTGGTGATAATACCCAATGCTTTAAGTGTTACCAGCAGGATTAAAGTATATAGACAGACCTGAAATTTGCATTCTTGCGGTTCCTTCCCAATCAAACGTGTAGAACTGTACTTTGTAGAATAGGCTAGTCACACATTTTATTTATCATGACTGTATAAAATGTAGCATGCTCTGTTTGTCATTATTTGTTGCACATTGTATGTCTCGTGTTGTCTGGATGTCAGAATGTGTCACAAACACAGTGAGTCAGATATGTGTAATCCAGATGGATGATTGGTTTATGTGAAGGCAGTAATTGTTCGCATGGAATTTGCTGCAAGCCTGTAATAGATGCACAAAAACAATGTAGATATGCGATGTACTCATATGGGCAAGATGAAAGTTGTTCAGCTGTGTCTAAATTGATTTAATCTTTAGGGTGATCATGAGTTAAGATGCAAGCAAGGTTTTTAGATCATTACAACAGCTCTTGTATCCACTTCTGACATTTAAATAAAACATTCTGCAGGCAGCATTTCTTGGTGTGCAGCTTTGCCTCGCAGTAGAATGTACCACAAATTACTTATATTTTAAGCTCAACATTTTTTTTTTTCCCGGGGTGCATACGTGAAGCCACCACAGCACGACATGATAGTGTGAGCTCCGAATCTTCCAAGACCTGTTAGCCTTACATCTGCGAATCCCATCCCCTGCCTGAAGCCACCCGCCACCTCCTTACACTGCCAGCAATGAGCAGAGTGACCCAATATGCTCTATAACGGCTGTAAGCCAAACATTAAGCGGAAATCTATCCGGGACATACTACAAAAGCGCCTCACACACCTAATAAAACCAAACGCCCTGGATCAGCAAGACAGTTGGGTAAGTCTGAATCTATCCCCCAAGCCATCTTAGGACATTAACTCCCAACCTGATATCCTCTCTTAGTTTGAACGAATGCAGACTAAAGCCCTGAAGGCTACTTCAGACTCCATAACTAACAAATGAACCCGTAAAAATTTTCCATGTAGGATGCTGCACTTCCTTACTAGAGCAGCGAACAGAAGAGCTGGACCTCATCACGGGTAACCACTCAGAAGAACTAGAGACCCTCTGTGAAGGCTCCAGCTGGAAGATTTTGAGAACAGGGCCAGATGCTCAAATATCTGCATAAGGGGGAATACCTAAGTCCATTGTGGAGCTTCTATCCACTATAACTGCTCTCTTTCAAGAACTTGCCGCTTCAATTCCTATAGAAATACTTGAGATGGACAGAATCCACAGATCCCTAGCTCCAAAACCTGTGATATAGTGGTGAAACTCCACTTCTACATCAAAGAACAATTGATGCAAGTTTCTTGGAGTAAGATATCGCTGGCCTTACAGGGGCACTTCTATCGGATCTTTCAGTATCTTTTCCAACTTACCCTCAACAAGAGAAGCCATGATACCCCATTTGCTCAACCTCCAACAGCATCGCATTCCCTATTGCTGGGACTTTCCGTTTGCAGTCCGTATTTCCTACATCGGCTGCAAATCCGCTGAAGACCTCCAAGCAACGCTCCTTGATCTGAACCTCATCACTGGGGAAGTGGTCCCTGAGAGATCCCGCCGCATTGCCACCTCCTGTTCTCCCAAGAAATTCAATCCTCACCAAGCCAGCAATCCTCTTCCAATATCAACAAGAGGGGCAATTATCTCTCTCCAGCACCAGCACCTGAACCTGACTTGTCTGACCTTGACCCTGTTTACTTGCTACCCTGGTGCTCCCCTTCACTCTTGTATATGCCAACGTAACTACCCCCCCTTTTTCCCCTCTTTTCTTCCCCCCCAAAATCCACTACCCGGATACTCCCCTAATCCCTTACCTCGGTATAGCTCCTCTTATGCTTATATTATAGACAGTTATGCCTTAAAGTGGAAGTAAACCTTTCTATCATTTTTAGCCAAGGAAGCTGCCATCTTGGCCTATGTTTAATCTTCAACTGCCGTGGTGCTGCACATGTGATCAGTTATGACACCAGCCATTGGATGGTTTGACAGTTTGGTTGAGAGCACAACCAATGTGACAGTTGGCAATCCCGGCATGCCGGAAATGTAACTGCTTTTTGAAACTGTTAAATCGATGGGTTTACTTCTGCTTTAAGCTGTTTTTTAAGGATCATGCTCTACAGGCAGCTTACACATCACAGTTCCCCACTTACTCTAACAAGCTTTCCCTTGCTAAAACCTCTACTAGACGCCTGGAGTTCACAATCCCCTTGATAATGATGGTTGACCTCATGGAGCCTGGCCCATCCCACCATCTTTTACTTGTTGGGGAGACTCGCACCCAATATTCTAACCATTTTACTAGTGCAAACTGTTACTGTTAGACCATAATTATACCTATAAAAGTTATTATAACCAGTTTGGTATTATTCCTCTCCAGTGGTACTTGAGATTTAATGCGCTAACCTTCCTGACCATTTGTACTCCTACTAGATTTATAGATGGAAAGTTAGTCTTGTCTCTTATACTACTGTCTAGACCTTATGCATACCATATCATAGCAGTCGCTTATTGCGATTTTTTTTTTTTTTTACAAAAATACGTAGAAGAATACGTATCGGCCTTAACTGAGAAAAAAAAATATATATATTTTTTTAAATGGGATATTTATAGCAACAAGTAAAACATTTTTTTTATAACGCAAAAAATAAAAACCGCACGGGCGATCAAATACCACCAAAAGAAAGCTCTATTTGTGGGGGAAAAAAGGACGCCAATTTTGTTTGGGAGCCACGTCGTACGACCGCGCAAATGTCCGTTAAAGTGACGCAGTGCCGGAAGCAGAAATTTCGCCTGGGCACGAGGGGGGTTTATGTGCCCAGTAAGCAAGTGGTTAAGCCTATGCAGATTCAGTTTTTGGTAATGACCACAAATATTTCTTTCTGCTGCTGAAAGAGTGAAAATATCAGAACGTAAAAGGCTGAATTACAAAGCCAGCTAGGATGGGAAATTCATGCTTCATGAAAGATTGATTATTTCCACTGCTGTTGCCAAGGTTTAGGAATATTCATTGACATTTGAACTTTGTTATCTTAAATTCGTGTTTGTTTTCTGATAAGTATGTTTTGATTACCTTTTTTAAAACCAAATAAAAAGAAAGCAATTGCTTAAATATATTGATTTCTTTTTTTTTTTGTGATTGGTCTAATGCTTTCTTTTGACTGATTCTCAAGCAACACTGTCTGAGTTTATTGGGCTTCCTTGCTAAAGTTTTACTGCATTCATTTTGCAGTTTAGCAAACACTCCCAGTACCCGCATTATCTTATCAGAATGGTATTTATTGGACAACAAAATGTAACTGCTCATAGATTTCTTCCTCCCAAGGACAAAATTGCCAGAACCTGCTGCAGTCTTCTTAAACCAGGGGTGTCCAAACTTTTTTTAAAGAGGGCCAGATTTGATAAAGTGAAAATGCGTGAGGGCCGACTATTTTGCCTGACATTCTTTGAACCACAAAACGACAAAACGCCTGTCGCCCGACGCTCGTGCCGCTGGAGGGGAAAAATCCCATTCATGTCTATAGAGATGGTTCACATCTCTGAAACGCCGAACGCCTGTCGCCTGAAAAAAAGTCCCGGACCCTTTTTTTCAGGCGACATTGGCGTTCGGCCATCAATGGGAGACTTTGCAAAAAATAAAAAATAAAATAATTAATTCGAAGCGCGACAAGTAAAGCCTCGTATGCGGCGTTACTTGCCGCTCAGGTGTGAATGCAGCCTAAGGCGCACACATGCATACAGGCGCATACAGGCGCGCAGACACACGCGCGCATACAGGCGCGCAGACACACGCGCGCATACAGGCGCGCAGACACACGCGCATACAGGCGCGCAGACACACGCGCATACAGGCGCGCAGACACGCGCAGACACACGCGCATACAGGCGCGCACACGCATACAGGCGCACACACACGCGCGCACACAGGCACATACGTACAGAGACACACACGCACGCACAGGCACATACACACAGGCACATACGCACACGCACACGCACACACATACACATACATACATACATACATACAGGCAGGCAGGCACACACATACATACATACATACATACATACATACATACATACATACATACATACATACATACAGGCAGGCAGACACACACATACATACATGCAGGCACACACACACATACATACATACATACATACATACATACATACAGGCACACACACATACATACATACATACATACATACATACATACATACATACATGCAGGCACACATACATACATACATACATACATACATACAGGCACACACACACATACATACATACATACATACATACATACATACATACATGCAGATACATACATACATGCAGGCACACACACAGACACTCGCATGTATAAAGCCCTTTTAAAACAAATCTAGGTTTCTAGCACAGTACCTTTCAGTTTCCTCGTTCAGTCGAGTACTGCACTCTAGGGGGAAGCAGAGAGCACAGCACACTCCCCTGCATTTACTTTTACTTTTGAGGCTGATGAAGCTTCTTACAGTGCTGACAGGGGATCAGGAGATCGGGCTCATCTGACAGCCCTTATATCCCCTGATAGCGCGGCACACCTGAGAACCAGGCGGGCCGTCCAAAACCGGCTTGCGGGCCGCGATTGGCCTGCGGCCGGACTTTGGACATGCCTGTCTTAAACAATAATACTTTTTGGGTGACCTTGGCTACACTGGCGGTCTCCTCAGCTGTTAAATCGCACAGCCAAGTAGTACAACATCATCCCTTATCCACACACTGGATATGTTTATACCAACAATATTAAAGGGCAAAATGCCTGGATAAGCTTCCCAGGCCCCTGTATCACAGGTGGCAATAGCCATGGCAGAAACCGTACCCCCTTCATCTGCTCATTTCCTGATGCTTCTTTTCTGTTGTTCCAGTGACTAAGCTATATAGTCTGCAGGATTAAATTTCATTCTTTAAAGTCAGTGTAGTGGGGAAAAAACAAACATTCAGTTCCTTTAGTATACATCAGTTTTATCATTGGTGAACCGAGAGTCACAGGAATTAATAAACGGGGACGAACTGATGACGGCTAGTGGAAGTTTTTATCTTCTTTGTATTAAAATAAACCTGTTATACTTGCCTGCTTTGTGCAATGTTATTGCACAGAGCAGCCCGATTCTCCTTTTCTCGGGTCCCCCACAGGCGCTCCTGGCTCCTCCTCTTCGGTGAGTGACACTTTCATTTTGTGATACTATAGAATATTTGAAAATACATCAATTGTTACTGTTTAAAAGTAAAAACCTTTTAGCTTGCACAGTACTTGAAAAGGAGGTCAGCTGACATGCCCTGAATAGTGATGTGCTTGTTAAATAAATGGGTCTGTATGATGGTCCTAATCGGTTCTGAACAATCATATATGTATGGCAAGGCAAGTTTGCGTCGTCGTTGTTGTTGTGCTATTTTTTTTTTCCCCTTGCACAAGTTTGAATTTCAAAGAGAACATTATTGTTGATAAAATTATTTTATGTCTTTATTAATATGTATATACTGTTATAATTAAGTTTTATATATTTATATATTGTATATTCGTTTGCCGTTTTAGGCATTTTCTTTTTCTAAATATTATTATATTACTTTTTAGATTGGAGCATACGACCAGCAAATATGGGAAAAATCTGTAGAACAAAGAGAAATAAAGGTAAGGTTACCAAGCACTTATTTTGTTTACTGAAAGAATCTAAGAAAAAGCTAATACCCAAAATGAAATTTATAGAGTGCCTTTCTGTAATCATCTAGAAGCTGTAAAGCTTCTAGATGCGCTTGTATCTCAGTAATAGCCTGTAAGCTGGTATATAGATCAGTTTTGGTAAACACATTTTGCATATAATCTGAATCCGTATCGTGTATTTTCTCCTTGACCAGAAGCAAGAACATTATCTTGTATCTGTGTTTCATGAGAGGCTCTTTTAAAGAGAAAAAAACGTAAAAAAAATAAAATAAAGCTCCAAATGAGGTTCCTAAAATTTGCTTTTATATAGGATGTTTGAGTGATATTAAAGGCAAAATTAAAAAAAACAAAGGCATCTGTCCTACTTATCTGCTCTGTCCAGTGGTTTTTCACAAAGCAGCCCCAATCCTCCTCTTCTCAGGTCCCCCACTGGCGCTCCTGGCCCCTCCCTCCTGTTGAGTGCCCCCACAGGAAGTAGCTTGCAATGGATAGAATGCATTAAAAAAAACCTTTAGCCTTTAGAACCACTTTAACTGTGTCTACAGAATACAGCTGTGCTTCCTGGTGAAGATTTTATGAATATATTTGCAGACTGATAATGTTAGTTTGGCTGGTGAAGTTGTGATCCAGAGGATACAATATTTTAAAATGGTAATTTTTATTGCTTGTATATGATTAACATACACAAATTTTTAGTTTTCTAATTACCGGATAATAGTCTGATCTGGTTATATTGAAAGCAAAGTAGCACACGCTTATTCTATGGTATGGATCCACAAATTCCATTATGCTTAAAGCCTTGTAAAGGCAGAAGGTTTTTTTGTCTTAATGCATTCTATGCATTAAAGTGGATGTAAACCCGAAATGTATTTATTTATTTTTTGATGTCACCATGTACGGTATAAGATTTCCTATCATCTGTGCCCAGTCTTGCCACACAGTTAATCCAGCTCTGAGCAATCCTCTTTTATTGTTCAGTGAAATAAAAGGGACTTGCAGAGAAAAACCTTAGTCAGTTCCGCCCCCTTGCTGTAAGTGGCAGGTTATTTACATATCTCATGCAGTAGCCTGGAGACATTTCTGAAGTCATGTGGTTACTTTTCTGGATTTTGACTGGATGTTGGTGATCATAGCAGAATTTAGTGAAAGCAATACACATGAAAAAATACATGTTGACAAGGGGAGTGTAGAGGAGGGCGGGGAGTCTACTGACATCACGTCTCCACCCACCGAGCTCCAGACAACAGATCCACCCACAGAATCTGAAGTTTTTCAGGTCTTATAACAGACTGAGGGGAGACATTTGACAGGTAAGGATACATGCAGGAGGCATCTATATCCTTATAGATTAGCACTATGGCAGTAGTTTAGAAAGGATGAGAGTGGGTTTACATCCACTTTAAGATAAAAGGTCCATCTCAAATCCAGCGATGTTGTAAGAGTGTCTCGGCTGCCTGGGACTCCCCTCTTCATTGGCTGAGACAGCAACACGATGCCATTGGCTCCCACTGCTGTTAATCAAAATCAGTCAGCCATTTAGAAGAGAAAGGGGGTGGTGTCAGGATACAGCTCCATGTCTGAATGGACACAGGGAGCTGTGGTCGGCTCGGGTACCCCCATAGCAATCTACTTGCTCTGGAGTCACTCGATAGCAGGGAGGGGCCAGGGAGGGGCCAAGAGCATCAAAGAGGGACCCGCCAAGAAGCGGGTCCAGGCTACTCTGTGAAAATCCACTGCACAGGGCAGGTAAGTATAATATGTTTATTTAAAAAAAAAAAAAAAAAAGCAAGACTTTATCACTTAAAATACAAGTTTGCATTTTATAGAATTCCACTCTGGCCTTCAAACATTGTTTTCATAAAAAACAATGGATTGTGCATTCCCTCCAGATTTCAAATGAGTTTGTAATACCCAGACATAAAAATTTAATATGTAGCTCTCAAAAAATGTATTTAATAGTTTTCAAAGTAAAATTGCCAGTTGTTGGTGTTACATTTTGTTTAGTATTTATTTAAGCTAGCATAATTCATTTTATTGATGGTGTTCTTTTATGATTGTATACAGTTCATTAAATTGGTGAGTAGAAAACCCTGCATAGTTTGTGGTGCCTAACTGCGAATGACCTGAGCAAGTCTCATATTATTATGAAGTAGTATGCTGATAAAACAACCACAGTATTGCATATGATTTGCAGATTTTTATGTGTCTTTTTTAACAATTTGTCCTTTTGCAGTTTGCGTGACTGTCTTGGTAAACTAAATTGCTAAATCACAACTCAGATTGCATGCCAGAGTTTTGGTAATTTTTTTTTCTTTCTCGTACATCACGGGACACAGAGCGGCATATTCATTACTATGTGGGTTATATGGAGTACCTTCAGGTGTGGACACTGGCAATCTTCAAACAGGAAGTCCCCTCCCTATATAACCCCCTCCCCTAGAGGGAGTCCCTCAGTTTTTTCGCCAGTGTCTTAGGTGTTGGTCACGGAATAGCTTTGCTCCACATCCTTTGGGATTAAGGGCGGGCTAACCGGATCTGTCCAAGGAGCCTCAGTGCCAAAGTGGACAGTACCCGGGCCCCAAACCGTGGGGTTTTGCCTATAATGCTCCTCTTTTGGAGGGCTGGACCCTGGGCCCAGGACTTGGAGTTTGCAAAAACCATAAGGTTCCTGTTTTGCCAGGGTGCTATATAGGTCCAGGACAGTGGGTACCTTCATAGGACCCCAGGGCCTGAAGGTCTACTACGCTACCCACGGAGATGGGAGAAGACTGGATCAGTTTGCTGGTCAAACATCCTGCAGCATGGAGCAGGTAAGGGGGAGCCTGCGGGACTTGGTTCGACAGCAGGCTCCCCGGGGTAACCTAAAAGGGGGGATAGCCTGAGTATGCTCTGCATGGGCAACTGTGATCACTATGTCTTAGAGACAGGATGACACCCTTTCTCCCCCCATCACTAGGCCCCCCTGTCTAAAGTGTGTTGCTAGCTAACCTGCTGTTGCTTCCTAGAGGCCTTGTCAGGGCTCAGTCTGTGGCTGATTGTTTCAAGAGAGGACGCAGGGCGGCAGAACAGTGACTCCCGGTGGCGGAAAAGGGGTAGTACATGTGGACTTTGTCCCAATGTCTATTGTTAAGCCAAAGAATCCCCCTTATTTGACAGCAGGTTGGAGGCTGGCAAACTTAAGTTAGGGGCATTGTGTATGGTCATAGAAAATATATAAGGTATAATATATAATTATTTAAAAAAAAAAAAAAAAAAAGAGAAAAAGACCAACATACGGGCCCATCAGTTTTTGGGGACACTAGTGATCTACTCTCCCCTAAACTCTGGAATTGTACTCCTGGCCACTACAGTCTGTTGTGTGGGCGGAGTCCCTCGATTTTGTATTATGGCTTCCAAGGGTTCGGGGTCAAAGGGTACAAAAAAGACCAAAAAACAAAAGGGTTCCCTTTCTGATTCTGATATGCCGATTCTTTCCCCGCAGCTTATTAATTTAAGAAGCGCCTTGGATGAGCCATTAGGGGGATCTGGTGCGGAGGCTGGCCCAGATCAGCCCAGCCCTGTGTTTATCACAGAGGAGATGCTAGCCGTATCCCTAGGGGGGCTAGAAGAGAGAATAGCAGCATTGATCGCTAGAGCTATTCCTGGTAAGAAACGGGGTAGATCCCCATCACCAGGGAGTGTATCCTCAGATGCTGAGATTCTCTCTCCGGAGGAATTAGAATCACAGGAGGATCAACGGGACCTGAACCAAGAGGGTTCAGGGATGGAGGGGTCTACCTCTGAGGAACCATTTTCAGACTCCCAGACAGAGAGACTGTGGGTACAGTCTTTGACGGACATGGTCCGCTCGGCATTTAGTTGGCCATTGCCAGAACCTCAGGTTCCTCCGGTATCCTCTCTGGGCTCTTTGAGGGCCCCGTTAAGCAACGCAGTTTTTCCGGTCCATCCTCTCTTGGAGGAATTGATCTTTCGGGATTGGGTACGGCCGGACAGGGTTTTTCTGCCACCAAAAAGATTTGCGGTCATTTATCCCATGGAGGAAAAATTCTCCAAGAAGTGGAGGCTCCCAGTAGTGGATGCAGCCATTTCATGTGTGAATAAATCACTAGCTTGCCCGGTGGAAAACATACATATGTTTAAAGATCCGGTTGATAAAGGTTTAGAGACACTTTTAAAAGCATCCTTTGCTACGGCAGGAGCAGTGGTGCAGCCAGCGGTGGCTGCAATTGGAGTTTGTCAGGCATTATAAAACCAGACAAAAAGAAATGTTAAAGGACATGCCTACCCAACAAGCAGAAGAGTTTTTCTGACATTCCCAGAGCTCTGTGTTTTGCGGTAGATGCTATAAAAGATTCCATCCAGCAGGCTTCTCGTTTATCACTATGTTTGGTACATATGAGAAGGCTCTTATGGTTAAAGAACTGGGCGGCAGAACCCCCATGCAAAAAGCTTCTGGCAGGATTTCCCTTCCATGGAGGACGACTCTTCGGAGAGGATCTGGATAAATATATTCAGACTATTTCAAAGGGCAAGAGTACCCTTTTACCGGTCAAAAAGACATTCCGGGCTCCTACATTTAGAAGGCAGCTTTTTCCTGTCTCGGGGCCCTCTAATTCCAGGCAGTATCGACGGCGCCTGCACGATCCAACGGTAACAGTAGATCGCAGGGACAAACCCCTGGGGGTAAGAAGCCGTGGTATCGCAAGCCGTCAAAGACAGCCCCTAAGTCTGCCTTATGAAGGGGCGCCCCCACTCTCACGGGTGGGGGGAAGGCTTCGTCTCTTCTCAGAAGTTTGGGAAGCCAAGATCCCCGACAATTGGGTCCGGGTATCTGTAACCACAGGTTACAGACTGGAGTTTCTAAGGTATCCTCCGCCTCATTTTCAAATCTCTTTGTCATACCAAAGCCCAACGGCGATGTCAGGCCAATCCTAGACCTAAAGAGGTTGAACGGTTATCTAAGGGTGCGTTCCTTCCGGATGGAATCCATCCGGTCAGCAGCCGCCGCGCTTCAGAAAGACGATTTTCTGGCCTCCATAGACATAAAAGATGCTTACCTTCATGTACCAATCCTTCAGTCGCATCAAAGGTTTTTACGCTTCGCGGTCGGGCAGCGACACTTCCAATTCAGGGCGCTCCCTTTCGGGCTGGCCACGGCCCCCCGGATATTCACGAAGATCCTAGCCCCAGTTCTGGCCAATTTAAGAATCCAAGGAGTCACAGTCCTAGCATACTTGGACGACCTTTTAATCATAGATCACTCACGGACGGGTCTGCAAAAGGCAGTAAACCTCACGGTTCGGTACCTCGAAGAATTCGGCTGGGGTCTAAACCAGGGAAAGTCAGCATTCCAGCCTACAAAGCAGTTGGAATACCTCGGCATGAGGTTAGACACAGAACATCAAAAGGTGTTCCTGCCCCTTGTAAAGATCAGGGCGATCAAGGGGTTGGTTCAGTTGGTTATAAACAAGAAAAGACCAACTATTCGCCTGTGTATGCGATTACTAGGCAAGCTAGTGGCCACGTTCGAGGCAGTACCATACGCTCAGATCCACACTCGCGTCCTACAGGCAGCCATTCTAGCAGCCTGGGGCAAGAGGGCACATGCCTTAGAGTCCCCTTTGACGCTATCATCAAGGGTCCGACAAAGCCTGGCCTGGTGGTTGAACCCTCAGAACCTTCTAAAGGGAAGATCCTTCAGCCCTGTTGTCTGGAAGGTAGTTACCACAGACGCCAGCCTGGCAGGCTGGGGGGCGGTCTTCGAGGGGTTCTCCCGCCAGGGAACTTGGGTGAAAGCAGAGAGGCAGCTCCCCATCAATATCTTGGAAATCAGAGCTGCTCGCCTAGCCCTTCTGGCATGGACCTCCAGATTAAAGGGGTTCCCGGGGAGAATCCAGTCAGACAATGCCACGGCGGTGGCATACATAAACCACCAAGGGGGAACCAGGAGCCAGGCCGCTCAAAGGGAAGTGAACTTGATTTTTCAATGGGCAGAGGTTCATGTACCCTGCATTTCAGCGATATTCATTCCCGGAGTGGACAACCTGCAGGCAGACTTCTTAAGTCGCCAGAGTCTGTTGCCAGGGGAGTGGTCTCTGCATCCCCAGGTCTTTCAGACAATCTGACCAAAGGTGGGGAACGCCAGACGTAGATATAATGGCATCCAGGTTCAACAAGAAACTAGACAGGTTCGTGTCGCGAGCGAGGGATCCTATGGCCTGCGGAACCGATGCGTTGGTTTGCCCTTGGCATCAATTCAAACTTCTATATGCATTCCCTCCACTACAGTTACTCCCCCGCCTGTTGCGCAAGATCAGAGTGGAGCACAAGCCAGTCATCCTAAATAGCTCCAGCCTGGCCCCGGAGGGCTTGGTACTCACTAGTCCTAAATATGGCAGTGGGAGACCCTTGGACTCCTCCTCTACAACCAGACCTACTCTCACAAGGTCCGATCCTCCACCCTACATTACAGCGTCTAAATTTGACGGCCTGGAGGCTGAATCCCTGATTCTCAGGGGTAGGGGTCTGTCTAGGCAGGTAATCCCTACCCTGATTAAGGCTAGAAAGCCGGTCTCCAGGGTAATTTATTACAGGGTGTGGAGGAACTATATAGGCTGGTGTGAATCCAAAGGATGGTATTGCCGCAAATATACTACTGATAGGGTGTTAAGTTTTCTCCAGCTAGGAGTGGATAAAGGCCTGGCACTAAGCACAATCAAGGGACAGATCTCAGCTCTGTCAGTGTGGTTTCAGAGGCCGCTGGCCGCCCACTCGCTGGTAAAGACCTTCTTACAGGGGGTCTTGCGTATTAATCCTCCTGTCAAGTCACCAGTTTGTCCTTGGGACTTAAATCTTGTCCTGTCCACTCTACAGAAACAGCCTTTTGAGCCTTTGGCTGAGATTCCTTTACTCTTACTGACAAGAAAATTGGTTTTCTTGGTCGCCATAGTTTCGGCCAGGAGAGTGTCAGAATTAGCAGCCTTATCGTGTAAGGAACCATATCTCGTTCTGCATAAGGACAGGGCAGTTCTCCGGCCCCATCCTTCCTTTCTACCAAAGGTTATATCTAAATGTCACTTAAACCAGGATTTGGTACTTCCATCCTTCTTTCCAAAACCTACATCTAGAAAGGAAGGGTTGCTGCATACCTTGGACATTGTCCGGGCCATGAAGGCCTATCTTAAAGCTACGGAAAAGATCCGGAAAACAGATGTGTTATTCGTTCTACCAGATGGCCCCAAGAAGGGGCAGGCAGCTGCAAAATCCACCATCTCGAGAGGGATTAGACAATTAATCATTCAAGCCTACGGATTGAAGAGGTTGCCCCCTCCGTTGTCGGTAAAGGCCCATTCTACCAGGGCCATGGGCGCCTCTTGGGCAGCACACCATCAGATCTCTATGGCTCAGATATGCAAGGCGGCAACGTGGTCATCAGTCCACACGTTTACAAGGTTTTATCAACTAGACGTGAGAAGAAATGCGGATACTGCCTTTGGTCAGGCAGTACTACAGGCTGCAGTTTGAAATCCTCGGGATCAGAAACACCCTTGGTTATAAAAAAAAAAAAAAAAAAAAAAAAAAGAGAAAGTTTTTTCTTGACTAAGTTGGAATTATTATTATGATTTGAGTTTATCTCTAAATTGAATCCTTCTTTGGAAGATGTCTCCCTCCCCTCATTAAAGCATTGCTTTCGGACATCCCACATAGTAATGAATATGCCGCTCTGTGTCCCGTGATGTACGAGAAAGAAAAAGGGATTTTTAAATACAGCTTACCTGTAAAATCCTTTTCTTGGAGTACATCACGGGACACAGAGCTCCCACCCCTCTTTTGGGTGACCATTTTGGGAGGCATACTGCTTGCTACAAAACTGAGGGACTCCCTCTAGGGGAGGGGGTTATATAGGGAGGGGACTTCCTGTTTGAAGATTGCCAGTGTCCACACCTGAAGGTACTCCATATAACCCACATAGTAATGAATATGCCGCTCTGTGTCCCGTGATGTACTCCAAGAAAAGGATTTTACAGGTAAGCTGTATTTAAAAATCCCTTTTTTTTTGTTATAGCACTGAATTGCATAAAAAATAGGTGGATGCTCACATGACGATAAATGCACTGAGCTCTCGGTTAAAGTCACTAACTATGAATTGCCATGCCCTCTACTTAGCCTATATTTTGGCATTGCAATATTATATAGACTGACTGCATGTTATAAATTCACACTTGTTCCTCCAAGCATGAAACGTTCATTAGGGCCTCAAGCTTTGTGATTTTTAGGTAGATGTAGTAATGCTTATACCCAGCTGGTATATTTTTTAAAGTCTAACTAAATGCACTTTTTTTATTTAATTTGTTCATTTTGGATCATGTTGGGGAGGGTAAATAACTCCCATATGTGTCCCATTGGGGAAATTTCACTTCCTGTCCCCTAGCCAAAACAGGAAGTGAAGTGAACGCCCTTGTGTCACCAGAACTAGTGTCCCTATTGGAAGATTCCCCCCCCCCCCTCAGTCTTGGCGCCACCAGGCTGTCATAGGATGTCCTTGACTTTGTATGAGGATATCTGAATGATGCCTGCAGCTACAGGCATCATTCAGATATCGTCATTTTCAGCCGGCGATTTCCTACTCCATAAGAACGATCCCAGCGGCTGTTTTTCTTCCGCCACATGATCGTTCTTACCAGTGGCAAAATGGGACGTCCCCCCGCCACCCTCTGGTGCTTCTACTGAATTACCGCTGCGATTGGTGAGTGGGAGAACGTATCCACCGACCCTGGGTGTTGAGCATAGAGATTTCCGAGATTTCTCTGAGCGTCGAAGGCCAGGCACGATGTTATGACTTTGTGCCTGGCCTCTACATTAAAAAAACGGCCTTGGCTGATCCCCCTTTTTTTTTTATTATTATTTTAGGCTTCCCAGCCTAGTGGTGATATGTAGGGCCCCTGTCCCCGTGTGCTCGCACGCAGAAGGGAACGCATACGCAAGTCCTGCCCACATATGAAAACGGTGTTCAAACCACATATGTGAGGTGTCGCAGTGAATGTTGGAGTGAGAGCAATAATTCTAGCCCTAGACCTCCTCTGTAAGGCTGCATTCACACTTAGGTGTTTTGTTGCCTGAAGCAGGACGCCAATGCAGCCCTAAGACGCTAGAGGGGAAATTTAACATTCCCCTCTATGGAGATGGTTCACATCTCCATGCCGAAACGCCGTACACCTGAAGCTCAAAACAAGTCCCGGACCCTTTTTTCAGGCGGCTTTTGGCGTTCGGCATAGGAGATGTGGACCTGGGGGTCAAATGGGGGTTTGTCGCTGCAAATCGCGGGAACAAAACACCGCAATTCGCGGGGGCAAAACGCCGTGATCAGGTCGCCTAGGTGTGAATGCAGCCTAACTCAAAACATGTAACCATTAAAAAAAACGTTGCCTATGGGGATTTTCAAGTACCCAAGTTTGGTGCCATTTCACGAGCGTGTGCAATTTTGAAGCATGACATGTTGGGTATCCATTTACTCAGCATAACTTCATCTTTCACATTATGCAAAAAAATCGGGCTAACTTTAAGGGTTTTTTTTGTTTTTTAGGCATAAGTTTTTTTTCACCCCAAAAAAACGCTTTGAAAAATTCTTGCGCAAATACCGCGCGAGATAAAAAGTTGCAGTGACCGCCATTGTATTGCTCTGTGTCCCCACAAGACATGCAGCGTGGAGCTCAGCTCTTCTCCCTCCTCACTGGCTTTGATTGACAGCAGCAGTAGCCATTGGCTCCTGCTATTGTATCTGAGCCATTGGGGAGTGAGAGAGCCCTTGGCTCTCGTGCACATCACTGGATCGGGCTGGGGTATGTATTTGGGAGGGGGCCTGGGGAGCTGCATGCATACGTTTTTTTACTTTACTGCATAGAATGCATGAAGGTAAAAAACCTTCTGTCTTTACAACTACTTTAAACTTTTGAAACTGTTGATGTCCTCTCTAGAAAGAACCGTAATCTAAGTTGTATAATTTTGACATCAGGCCAGTGTCCAACATTAACATAATATATAGCATAAACACAAGTATAGCGTCACTATGGCGTTTTTCCTTATCAATTTATTTTTCCATAGCTGAACACAGCTTCAAGGTTAAAGACTTGTGTTTACATCATGGAAAAAAGGAGGGGGTCGGAGAATACTCAACTAGTCTTAGGCTTCATGTATACTACTGCTGGTAAACTGACCTTTTAGGCCGGGTTCACACCACTGCCGCAAGCGGCGCACAGCAGGGGTCCGTTGCGTGCTGGTTCACCGGTTAAGGTCCGATTTCAGTCCGAATTTTGGGCTAAAATCGAAACCTAAAAGCCACATATTATTCCAGCACACCTCACTGGACCCACTGCAGAGATATGTAAACCTTCTCCATAGGGAGACAGTCGCATTCTCCTGCTATGTGAATTAAATGCGGGAAAACACGCATTCGATTCAGGCCTAATACCCTATTCACCCTGGGGCTGCCCGAGCGTTGGCACTTAAGCGCTGCTCATTTTAGCAGCGCTTTAGCACTGTTTAAGTGGCACTTTTCGCCCTCTAGGGGGCGCCGCTTTTAACCCCCGCTAGTGGCTGAAGAAGGGGTTAAAAGTACCCATGTTGCGGGGCTTTGGAAGCGTTGCCCATTCATGGCAATGGGCAGGGGCGTTTTGGAAGCGCTGTATACAGCGTTCTCAAACCGCCCCAGAGATGCTGCTTACAGGACTTTTTCTAACTATGGGAGGCAGTTTTCAGGTGCTTTTACAAGCTCTATTTCTAGCACTAAAGTGCCTGAAAACTGCCACAGTGGAAATGGATCTTAGGAGCAGTTGGGCATTCTTTCTCAGCTGCCACTGAACTCTTCTGTTATCTTATCAGTACATGTACACATGGTCATTTTATAGTAGTTTCTAGGCAGTTGAGTTTTTTAGAAGCATTTATTCAAAAGCAAAAAAATGCATTCAGGATGGATGTTCAGAGGCATTTGAAACTCCAAATGCCTGTAACGGATTTGTAAACGCGGTAATTCACATTTAGTTTTACAGGCGTTTTTTATAGAGATACATTTCTTTTTCATATATCATGGGACACAATTAGGCTAATATTCAGTCTTAGACAGGAAGTGGTCCCCTATATAACCCCTCCCATACAGGAAGTACATCCTTTTGTTTTACTAGTGTCTGAAAGATGGATAGGCACGTTTTTGTTTGAGCTCCAAGTCTCTAGTCCAACAAACTGATTTTAAATGAATCGAGGGATTTAACGATCGGGTCCATTTGACACAGACTCGTTATGCTTAGATAAATGGTACCCGAGCCTTGCAAAGAAGACACAAGATCCTGCAAGGATTTGCCTGTAAAGAGACCTCCAGGTGCTGGACCCTCTAACGTGGAATCCTGGACACCACAGAGCTAAGGCATTCCTGCAGAGTGCTTTACAGGTCCAAGGGAGCAGACCCTAAACATGAAAAAGGTATCCAGTCCTTGAAGGTCCTCAAGTGACAGGAACCCACCGTGATGGGTGACGATTGGGCTCTTAGTTTCTAAGCTTCCCTGGACAGGTAAGTGAAACCCCCTTTTTTACTTATTGTGGGGTGTCCCAGTGATTTGTTACTCGGTCAAACTAGCTGCGTTTTGGGCTAACAAAATGTACCCCTTTTTGCATGTGTCTGGCTGTTTTTACCTGTATGATGGCGCACCACCATTTCGCCTCTTGGTTCACCATGGCACACGTGCATTTGCAAGAGCGCTGCTGTGCTCAGCGGTTTATTTGTTTGGCAGCCATGGTGCATGCGGCTTCTCCATAGGCTTATGCGCACCCAAAGCCGCACATGCGCCATAGCCTAATCTTGTTGCACGGAGATTCACGTCTTATGCGAACACAGCCACACCTGTTTGCTGGGACCGCGCAGAACGTCCCGGCACACAGCCAGTTTATTTAAGCTGTGTATACCAAGCATGCAGTTCTTCCAGAAGGCAGCTGTGGGACAACCAGGAATATGCAGTGGTTCATTTCTCCTTACCCGGGTCACGAGTTACCAGGTGTTGCTTGGCAGGCTAAGGTGCTCAGCAGGATTGTTGCATAGGGGCTTTGGGGAGCATTATTAAAGGGTCTCCCTTCTGAGGTGGGTAAATACTACACCCAGGTACTCCTTTTTTTTGTGGCTTGTAAATGTCTTTAAAAAAAAGGAGGAGCGGGACTAACACTACAGGGAAGAGCACATCTATGTCGTGAGTAGCTTCTGATGAACCTAGTCGTATACTTGGTGTTGTATCCCCTGAAAGACCAGAGGCTTCCAGGCAATCTGAGCTGCTGCGCCTATCTGGTATTGTGCCTACAGTCAGTGCTGCTTCTTCACCCTTTATCACCAAGGATAAACTGTCCTCAGCCCTAGCCAGGATAGAGCACATAATTGCCTCCATCCTGCAGGGTGCCAAGTAGCATGACAGAGATCTCCCTCCCATGAGCCTCCTAGTTTGGAGCAGGAATGGGTTGAGGATGGGGAAGAGCTAAAAGCTCAGGATTCTGTGGAGGGCCTGGTGGACGAGTCTGCTTCTGAGCAAGCTGGACAAGAAGATTTCCAGTTGGTGTCTGGCTCCCAGTTGCAGAGGCTTTTGATCCAGACTTACTGAGATGGTTCGTTCTGCCTTTAAGTTTCCTCTTGCAGTGGTTACTTTGCCCCTCTGGTCTTCTTTGGGGTCCCTGAGGCCTTGTCAGGCTTTCCTCTTACACCCACTGTTGGAACAAGTGGTGTATGCTGATTGAGAACACCCGGACAGGATTTTTGTTCCTCCTAAGAAGAGGTTTTCCCTTTTATATCCCTTGGATGAAAAGTTTAAGAAGTGGAGCATGCCAGCCGTAGATGCAGCAGTCTCTTCCCTAAACAAGAACTTAACTTGTCTGGTGGATAACGCAAAGGGCTTGAAAGACCCTGTTAACAAGAAACTAGAGTCATTATTAAGGTTTTTTTTCCGTGACCAGTTCAGCTATTCAGCCAGCTATTGGTATCTGAATTGAAAAAAGGGGAGTGTTGGCAATCAAAATATTCAATAAATCCAATGCTGCACCTAAAATTGGTGAGTACTAATAAACAAATTTAAAAAATATAATGAAGGGCGCAATAGGACATATGGTCCTGTTGCGCACTTCATTATATTTTTTTCAGCTATTGACATCTGCCAGTCCTTAAAGGATCAGGTCAGACGGCCTGACAGGCCTAACCAGGAAGATGATCTTGCTGAAAATAAGACAGATATTCCTAGAGCGCTGTGTTTTTCTGTTTATTGCCTAACGATTCAATACAGCAGGTTTCTCATTTGGCTCTCTTGTCTGTACATATGCGCAGACTTTTGTGGCTTAAGAACTGGTCAGCCGAGTTTCCTTGTAAGAAGTTATTGGCAGGTTTCCCCTTTCATTGGGAATATTTTGTTTGGTGATGATTTGGACAAATGTATCCAAAAGATTTCTGGAGGGAAGAGTTCTATACTTACTGTGAAGAAAAGCACCAGGCGTCCCTCATTTAAAACCTCAGGGACTGCATCCTCAGGTGTCTCGGCACCAAGGCAGTTCCATTGCCAACAGGGTGCTAGAGCTAGGGGCAAGCCGCAAGGTCAGGCCCATAAAAAGCTCTGGGTCCAAAACTCTTCTAAACCTAGCACCAAGCCCTCCTTTTGAGGGGATGCCCCCACTCTATCGGGCGGGGGTGGGGGCTGCTGCACTTTGCAGACATTTGGAGAGCAGTGGTTCAGGACGAGTCGATCACCTCAACTATATACCGCGGTTACAAGCTGGGGAGATGGTTTAAAGACAGAACAGAGCTTGCCCATCAACATCCTAAAGTTACAGGCAGTAAGTCTGGCCCTACTGTCCTGGATGGTGGAGCTTCAGAACTGCCCTATAAGGGTTCAGCCGGACAATGCCACTGCAGTGGCCTATATAAACTACTAAGGCGGTGCCAGGAGTCGTTCAGCCCTGAAGGAGTTGAACCACATACTAGCCTGGGCAGAGGGACATGTGCCAATTCTATCAGCAGTCCATATTCCGAGAGTAGAAAACTGGAAGGCAGATTATCTCTGCCGCCAACAGATCTGCCCGTGTAATGGTTCCTACACCCAGGGGTGTTCCAGGAAATTTGCCAGCGGTGGGAATGGCCAGAGGTCGACTTATTGGCATCCAGGTTCAACAAGCTACAGCCCCTGGCAATCGGAGCAGAGGCTCTGGTAGTTCCATGGAGCCAGTACTCCCTGGTTTATGCCCCCCCCCCATCCCTCTCTTTCTTCTACATTTTTTGCGCAGGATTCTGAGAAAAGGGGGTTCCAGTCATTCTGGTGGCACCAGCCTGGCCCAGAAGGCCCTGGTTCCTGGAGATTTTGGGATTTGCAATAGACGTGCCATGGACGCTTCCACATCGGCCCGATCTATTGTCTCAAGGTCCTAGATTCCACCCCAATTTACTATCTCTAAATTTGATGGCATGGCTATTGAAGCAAGGGTGTTGAGGGGCCGTGTCATTTCAGGACCAGTGGTGTCTACCCTAGTGAATGCTAGAAAAGCTATCGCTAGGAAGATCTATCATAAAGTCTGGAAGACTTTATATTGCTTGGTGTGATACCAGAAAATTGCTCAGTCGGCTGTAGAAATCGGATTTCAGCCCTGTCCGTATTCTTCCAAAGGCCTTTAGCCTCCCATTTGCTGGTCCAAACCTTTATGCAGAGGGCAACTCATTTGCTTCCCCCCATTAGGTCACTTCTGTGTCATTGGGACTTAAACTTGGTGCTGTCCTGTGTTACAGAAACAACCATTTGAGCCTATCAAGGAAATCCCATTGGACTTGCTGCCGCCCAAGCTAGCTTTCCTGATGGCCATCACCTCAGATAGAAGGGGTTCCTTTCATGCAGGGAACCATACTTGATCCTTCACCACAACAGGGTCGTGTTTTACGACCCGTTCCATTCTTTTTGCCAAAAGTGGTGTCAGACTTTTTATTTAAATCTGAACATTATTTTGCCCTCCTTTTTTTTTCTTTCTCTCGGCCTTGTTCGGCGGAAGAGAGACGACTGCATTCCTTGGACTTTTTTGTTTGCTTGCTTTTTTTTTTTTCTTTAGGCACCTCTAGGATGTCACTCCCTAATGAGTGCATTACCAGGAGCTCCTTGTGCCTCAGAGCCCCAGGCCAGAAAGACACAGCTCTACTCCTGCCATGAAGGCAATATAACTTAGAGTGCAGCTTTTAACTAGGGACGGGCAAGAATTGGTCCTTCAGCCAAACATTGTTCTTGTGAAGGGGGTGGCATTTGAGGATGGTACCTCCCCTTCTGAAAAATTGTTTCAGAATGACAGTCCTGTAGTGGCGATTTCAAGTAAAGAATACCCCAATGTATCCAGCATTGTGTCACTTAAAAGGGTTTGTAAGTGTTAAAAACAAAAAAAAAAACATACCATACTTACCTCCACTGTGCAGTTTGTTTTGCACAAAGTGACCACGATCCTCGTCTTCTAGGGTCCCTCAGCGGCTGTCTCGGCTCTTCCCCACAAGAGCTAACCCCCTTCTGGGAAGTGCTCTCCCAAGGGGGTTAGCTTGTTGGCGCACTTCAGTGTGGCCATAGTCGCCAAGTGTATCACTCGGCCCCGGTGCTCCCCATCATTGATTTGATTGACAGCAGCGGGAGCCAATGGCTGGGCTGCTATCAATCTCCAATGAAGAGTCACCTCAAGCTGGGGGAAAGCATCGCGGGATCGCACCCACAAAGTTTCGTGGCTCAGGTATAGGATGCATTAAGGTGAAAAAACAAAGTTTTACAACCCCTTTAAATTACCTTAACCATTTAGGACCTGATCCAGACTGATAGAACCAGTGCTGTATGGGAACTGGCTTCATCCAAAGAATGCTTTTTTACTTCTGAAAAGCGCTTTGTTCAACCATATGCTTTTGCAGAAAGTTTCCTACAAGAACGGGCAGAAATAGACCTTCACTACCCAGTGGAGGATAACTCTGTGCTCAAAGAACTAGTAAACAAAATGTTAAAGGCCCTCTTAGAGCTCCTCTCCTTCTTCTTCTTCTTTTTTAATATGATGGTCCCACCGTGGTTGCTTCTATGGCAGCCTGTCAGAAAGTTGCAATATGGATTAAGCACATGGTTGTCAATCCTAGTTTTGTCATAATTTATACTAATGTCCACAGTTTGACCTTTTTTCTACAGCCTTATGCTACTGTGTGAATGGCCTGGTGGACAAGCTTTATCAAGTTTCCAGCATGGTCAACTAAGTTGAAGAAGGGAGACTGCCGCTACAGGTGAATGCAATAGGCAATCAATGTCCTCTCAGAAACCGTGGGTTCTGGCAATACACTGAGCGAAAAATGGGAGGAAAAAATTTGGACAGCCGCACACCAAAAGAACCTTGTAAGGTAGCCTTTAATGGTGAAAAGGGATAAAAGCACTACAAAACACAGCAAACGGTGAGATATACCACTGACGCGTTTCGCACTAAGGTCTAGTGCTTAGTCATATGAAACACATCGGCTGTATATCCCACTGCTTGCTGTGTTTTGTAGTGCTTTTATCCTTTTTCACCATGAAAGGCTACCTTACAAGGTTCTTTTGGTCCTCCCCTTTATGGTCAACTAAGTTCTCATGCAAAAACCGCTTGCAAAGTTGCCTTTTGAAGGCAAAGTCTGTTGTGTAACTTCTTAGATAAATATATCGGGGATATTATAGGGGGTTAGAATACGCTCTTCCCCCAGAAAATGAAGGCACATCTATCAGTAGGACTTGTGCTTCTGAGGTTAGAAAAGGTTCCTTTTGTCCTACTGTCTTCCAATGACAAGTCAAACACCGGAACATAATTTTGTAATTCCAAACAGTCAAGACTGGTGCTACCAGTGACGGGGGGTGCCACCACTAGGGGAAGAGGGAGCTGCTGCTCCAGGTGAGTGCACTATGCAATCAATGTCCTCTCAGAAGCGTGGGTGCCGGAAATGCATGGAGCAAAACTTGAGAAGAAAAAATGGACAGCCGTACTTCCACAAAAACCTTAAAAAGGTGGCCTTTAATGATAAAAAGGAATGAAGCACTACAAAACACAAAACACAGCAAACTACAAATTGAGTTGCAGTTCAGTGAGTAAAATAATTATTTGATCCCCAAGCAAAACATGACTTGGTGGAGAAACCCTTGTTGGCAAGCACAGATGTAAGACATTTCTTGTATTTGGTGACCAGGTTTGCACACATCTCAGGAGATGTCACTCTTCTTTGCAAATCGTCTCTAAATCCTTAAAATTTCTTGGTTGTCAGTTGGCAACTCAGTTTCAGCACCCTTCATACATTTTCTATAGAATTAGGGTCTGGAAACTGGCTAGGCCACTCCATGACCTTTTAATGTGCTTCTTCTTGAGCCATTCCTTTGTTGCCTTTTGAGGTATGTTTTGGTCATTGTCATGCTGAAAGACTCATCTTTAGTATTCTGGCTGAGGGAAGAAGGTTTTCATCCAAGATTTTACAATACATGGCTGCATCCATTGGTCTCTCAATGTCGGTCTGTAACTTTAGCAGAGAAACGGCTCTAAAGCATAATGTTTCTTCTGTGTTTAACTGTAGGGATGGTGTTCTTATGGTCATAGTCTAACAGAACATAGAAGTCATTTTCTAACAACAACAACACAAAAAAGATTTTTAGACGTCAAAATGCCTGGGGGTTATAGTTGAGCAATAGTCGACATGAATTCACAAAAGACAAGACAAGTCAAACAAATCTAAATTCTTTTTATAAGGAAGTAAGCAAAACTTAAAAGACAAAGGAGTGGCTGAGGACGTTGTATACTTGGATTTTCCCAAAGCTCTTGACACCGGTCCTCACACACGGCTAATGTGTAAATTAAAGTCTACAGGTTTGGAAAATTCAGTTTCTGAACGGATAAAAAACTGTCTTAAAAAATCATATTCAGAGAGTAGTGATATTCTGACTAGGCCAAGGTTCAGTGTTGGGACCCTACTTTTTAATATATTTTATAAATGATAGGGTCTTGGACTAAAAGTACCATTTCAGTGTTTACAGATGACACCAAGCTATGCAGTGGAATTATGTCCCTACAGGATGTCTCCAATTTCCAAGCTGACATTAATGCACTGTTTAATTGGGCAATTATGTGGCTAATGAGGTTTAATGTTGATAAATGTAAAGCTATGCACTTGGGTGCTAAAATCATGAACGCATTATACATACTAGGAGGAGAACAGCTGGTCAATGGTGAAGGACCTGGGTGTTCTAGTAGAATGATCATAGACAGACTTAATAATCGCATGCAAAACCAAGCTGCAGTTTCTAAAGCTAGCAAAATATTTTCTTGTATTAAAGCGGATCTCCACCCTAAAGTGAAGATCCGCTGATCGGAACCCTCCCCCCCTCCGGTGTCACAATTGACACCTTTCAGGGGGGAGGGGGGTGCAGATACCTGTCCAAAGACAGGTATCTGCAACCACTTCCGGCCCGCAGTCTCGGGCAAAAGTCTGTTTTTTTGGCGACATCCCGTCGCCCCCCCATTGTGTGCTGGGAACTCTCAGCTCCCAGCACACAGCGGGAGCCAATCGGCGGGCGCAGCGCGACTCGCGCATGCGCCGTAGGGAACCGGGCAGTGAAGCCGCAGCGCTTCACTTCCTGGTTCCCTCACCGTGGATGGAGGGGGGAGCAGCAGGGTGACGAGCGATCGCTCGCCCTCTGCTGCGGACGCCGCTGGACTCCAGGACAGGCAAGTGTCCTAATATTAAAAGTCAGCAGCTGCAGTATTTGTTGCTGCTGGCTTTTAATATTGTTTTTTGCTGAACCATCCGCTTTAAGAGGTATAAACTCTAGAGAGCGAGAGAGAGATATTTTTGCCCCTGTACAAATTAATAGTCCTCTTCTGAAATATGATATAATTCAGTTTTGGACACCAAATTTACAATAAAATGGATATCGGAGATCTGGCGAAAGTGAAGAGAAGGGCAACCAAACTGAGAAGAGGCATGGAGGAGTTTAGCTATGTGGAAAGATAAGCTGAACTGAATTTATTCTCTTGAAAAGAGGTTGATTAAGGGGGGGATATGATCAACATGTATAAAGACATAAGTGGTCCATATAGTGATCTTGGTGAAGAGTTATTCACTTGTAGGTCATTACAGAGGATAGGAGGTCAGGAGGAAAAGAAATTGGATCCAAATTTTTAGAAGTAATTACACCAGAGGTAGTTTATCCAGGTAATATCCGATTTGCCTTCTGGGGGATTGAGTTTTTTTATTTTTTTTCTGCTCAACTGGGGTGAATTGAACCATGCTTTATTGGAGCTCTTTTGTCTTCCTCTGAATCAACCGTATGGGTATAGGATAGCGTGTGTGTGTGTGTGTGTGTGTGTGTGTGTGTGTGTGTGTTTTTTTATATATATCTGACTTTGTAAAAAATACTCCTATCCAGAGTATAACACATTATGAAAATGTCTAAATGCATCACTGTCGCAGCAAAAGCGAGATCTTAACAAGAATGAACTAGCAGGGAAAGGGTCCAGGGCTTGACAAATTAGTTTTGAATCTAGGAGCCAGCTAAAAAAGTTAGGAGCCAGTTTGTGTGCGGCGATATGTAACATGTATCGCAATAAACATTTTCTATGCTTGGTCGCCTCAGTGCGTGCGTTTTACGTTTGTATATGTGCATGTCTCCCCTGTGCTCCACTGGATGTAATGCAGTGCAGTCTAGCGTGAATTCCAGGCCTAGCTCTGCCTCCCATTCCCTAAAGTAAAGGGTCTACTTCGTGAATTGAGAATAGGGTTTTATTCTTATGGGACAGGAGGTTCTGGGATTGTCGATCAAGGGCGCATAGGGACTCAAAGTTTTTTTTAAGAAGGTTGCCAACCGTAAGGTAGAGGTCAACCTATGTAGGAAGTCTGATAGTTGCCTTTAATGCAAGTGATCCATTAAGAAGCCTCCAAACTGCTGGCGCAACTGGTCTAGGTTATCAGCTTCTACATGGAAACTGGCAGGTCGTTAATTGCCACATTCCTTTTCGGGGGAATTTTCTGGCTTTATTGGACGCCTAGGAACTACACACTTCCATCTGTTTGCCTCATCAGCACTATTTGTGCTTTGCTATCGGCTTTAGCAATGTGTTGCCCTTCCATTTGACTTGATTTGGCCCTCAGTTTTCACCAAGATGCTGGACCTGGACGAGGCTTCGCTCCATGCTCAGAGGATTCATGTTGTTGGGGTACCTGGGCGATCTACTGTAAAAGCCCATCTCTCTCGCTCTCTTCATGCCCTGTTTGTGTCTTTTGTGAAGACTATCAGTTGCTTGATGAAGATGCTTAAATTACTGAAATGTCCATCTATAAAGTTGATCCTAATCTTTTTAGTCATCTCTAAACTTGTATGTGCACGCATTAGGTTGATCAGTTAGGAACTGCATTCTTCCTTTCATTGTGAGCCCTCACTTTTTATAATATTTGATTATTTCCTAGTGAGTGATTTGATAAATAGTGCTGAGTTTTTTATATTAATTTTAATATGTGTATTTAAAAAAAAAAAAAATGAATATATATATATATATATATATATATATTTAATTATATTTTAATGAATATTATGCATTTGTTTTATTCTTTTAATGGGATGATCATCCGTGCAGGGTTTACGGAACAAGCCAAAGAAAACCGGGCATGTAAAACCAGACCTAATTGATGTGGACCTTGTCAGAGGTATGGTATGCAATAACATAATTGCACGTTTGACATTTTTACATTCTACAAAGTGACTGTTGTAGTTCTAAATTGCTAGTTTGCACTCGCGTCATAGTAACATAGATATAGTCAAACAATTTCAACCAGCGTTTTGTTAAAATTGATGATAGTTTTTTTTGTTTTTCTGTGGTTTATAGTTGGTCTTGTGATGTGCCTTGACCCATGACATTCAGTGACACCCTTGCCTAGAGCTCTCATAGTCTCTATAGGTTAGGAGAATGTGAACATGAACAATGAACACACCTTTATTCTGTGTGCTAGATTTAATCCTCGCTAAACTCGCTTTGACTTTTTCCTGTTGCCCAAGTTACAAAAATAAGTAAAAGGTAACTGCAGACTACTAGAAAATTCCCAGCTTATTTAACCCTTGACAGTATCAGTAGCTAGAACACAGCTATGTTCAGTGCAACTAAACACTTTTTCTAAAGAAAAAATGAAAAAAGCTTCTGAATTTATTTTACATTGTCGGGGACACCAGATGAAGTAAGATTGGCAGCTGCAGTGTATCCATGTTAAACATCAGTTTTTGTTTTTCTGAGTTCTTGTAATATAATTTTCTTTCCACTGAGGGACACAAATTCAGAAACAGTTGGGTTATAACGCCAACTACAGGAGGACAGTTGGTTAGACAGTGGCAAACCAACAAATTGTAAGCTAGCCTCTCATATCAACTTCTCTACCCAGTGTGTCCTCATGCTAACGTCCTTAAGTGTTTCAAAAAGGTTTCTTCAGCTTTGCTGAAAAAGTCTATTTTTTGCTAGCCTTCCTTGCTTTGTGCAATGTTTTCCTTGGTGACTTCAATCAAGACTCCTTGCTACACCCCTGCTTGAGTCGAGTGAAGGCCTTCAGAACCTAACTTCATTCAGCATATTGCATAGCATACTAGCTCATTATGAGGTGCTTACCTGGGATCGAAGTCCCCGCAGCGGCCCTCGTTCGTCTCCTCCGTGGCCGCCTGGAGTGACTTCCGGGTGCCACGGCTCTGGCGCTGTGATTGGCCAGTGCCGCAATGATGTCACTCCCGACACGATCGCCTTCATTAACGGCACGCTTGGTGTACCTGCGCCGTGCAGTCTTTTCTGCGAATATGTCCTAAACCGCGTAGGTTTAGGAGATATTTCTTGTACCTACAGGTAAGCCTTAATCTAGGCTTACCTGTAGGTAAAAGTGGTCGGTAAGGGTTTACAACCACTTTAGTTTTTTATTACCACATCATGTTGTTGGCCTGTTTTTTCCTTATCTAGCAGTTTTAATGTTCTACCTGTTTTGGTAGGTTGTTGGTCTGAGGCTTAATGTTCCTTCTTTTGGGGTCCCCTTACTCTTTGGTGGTTATCTCTTCTGTCCTGGTCTTGAGAATCAGGCTGACCCTCTGTGGCCTTCCTTTGGTCATTGGCAGGTTCTCTTTCTTGAATGGGGGTCTTCTTCTCATCTGGTTCAGATTTTGGCACTGGTCATTCAGGTAGTTGTCAGTTTCCCAATCAATTCTGTGGGACGTTTAGACCCAGCTGCCCGCCTCTATCTTCCTGGCTGCTTCTGAATTCCCTTGTCCCTCAAATCAATTTTGTGAAAGCTATAAAAGGACACAGGTCCTACTCCTATGTGTTTTTTTTTTTTTTTTATTCTGTTTTGTGCCACCCCAGGCACTGCTTTTTTCACAAAATGTGAGGTATGCTAGGTAGAGGGGGAGTTGTATGAGGGCTTACGTTTCTGTTTGCCAGAGTCCCATCTTCCTGCATTCAGCAAGTATAATCCAACTATTTTTGAACTCTTGTGTTCCTCGGTGAACTCTAAGAAATAGATTTTACAGTAAGTACAATATTTTATTACTTTTTGATCCTGCCATTTCCTGTAACAGGCAAAGCATTGCAGCACAGGTCAGGGTTGAACGCCCAGCTTTGAAAAATATTTCTAAAGTGGCCAGTCAAATCTATTTGGCCACTCTGGACAATTCATGCACCCTTTTTTGTGTAAAAAGGCCCCAATATTTTGGTAATATATTGCACAGCTCTTAAATGATTTTCTAGTTCTTTTCATGCTCCTATATTATCTTTTTTTTTTTTTTTTCTTTAATATTTCTTTTTTTTTATTAAAGGGTCTGCATTTGCAAAAGCAAAACCTGAAAGCCCGTGGACATCTCTGACGAGGAAAGGAATTGTTCGTGTTGTATTTTTTCCTTTTTTCTTTAGATGGTGGCTTCAAGTTACTTCAAAGGTCATCTTTCTTTGGTTGCTTTTACTATATCTTCTTCAAGGTAAATGAAATATGCGCTCAACAAATGCTTGTTCTGTTTTCAAAGATGTTGTGTTTTTAGGATTTTTTTTCTTTTATTTTCTTGGATGTTTAGGTTTTAAAAATTCTAATTAAAGATGCTGTGAGTTATTATAAAGCAAAGCTAAACGCTCTCAATCATCACCTGTTTTTAATCCTCTTGCTGCTAGCATTAGTATATATGGAATAGATCTCAGCAAGTCTTTCAAATTAATGTCATAAGGAGATATACTGCATGAAAACCTTGAGGAATTGTGTGGTTTTACCTCTTTAAACAAGTTTGCACTTATGTAAAAATATACATACTCTGTTCCATACTGCAGCTCTCTCATGTCAGCCACCACTCACAGCTCTGATCCTTCAGCACTCACTGGTTCTCTGGACTGGGGAGAATGTTGGCACGGCTGACTCTGGTTCTCAGCTGTGCACTGAAAGGCGGTGTCGGCTGTCAGGCAGTCTGGTTGATCCTGACAATATTGTCAGGATCCTTCCAGATCCTGTGTATAGGCATAAAAGATGGATCTCGTACTAATATGCAAGTCACTATCTTGGTTTTCCTGATCAGTCCCAATGAACGAGGTAGTATATAAATACCTATAATAACTTTAACCACTTGCCCACCGGGCCTGTTTTTCAGATTCGGTGTTTACGAGAATAAAACACTTTTTTTTTTTATAGAAAATTACTTCAACCCCCCAAACATTATATATATTTTTTTTCTAACACCCTAGAGAATAAAATGGCAGTCATTGCAATACTTTTTGTCACACTGTATTTGCGCAGCGGTCTTACAAGCGCACTTTTTTTGAAAAAAAAATCACTTTTTTGAATAAAAAAATAAGACAACAATAAATTTGGCCCAATTTTTTTATATATTGTGAAAGATAATGTTACGCCGAGTAAAATGATACCCAACATGTCACGCTTAAAAATTGCGCCCGCTCGTGGCATGGCGTTAAACTTTTACCCTTAAAAATCTCGATAGGCGACGTTTAAAAAATTCTACAGGTTGCATTTTTTGAGATACAGAGGAGGTCTAGGGCTAGAATTATTGCTCTCGCTCTAACGATCGCGGCGATACCTCACTTGTGTGGTTTGAACACCGTTTTCATATGCGGGCGCTACTCGCGTATGCGTTCGCTTCTGTGCGCGAGCTCGTCGGGACGGGGCGTTTTAAATTTTTTTTTTGTTTTCTTATTTATTTTAAATTAGTTTAATAATTTTATACACCGAAATAAATAAATAAAAAAAAATTACCACTTTTATTCCTATTACAAGGAATGTAAACATCCCTTGTAATAGAAAAAAGCATGACAGGTCCTCTTAAATATGAGATCTGGGGTCAAAAAGACCTCGGATCTCATATTTAGGCTTAAATGCAAAAAAAAAAAAATTTCATTTTTCAAATTTTAGAAAAAAAAGTTTCTTTAAGACGCTGGGCGGGACTGACGTTTTGACGTCACTTCCGCCCAGCAGAGCTATGGGGAACGGGTGGGGGTGATTTTTCCCTCACTCGTATCCCAACACAGCTGCCGACAGGACCCGATCCCCTCCTCCGCTACCGACGGCTCCGGTAAGCGGCGGAGGGCGCGGGAGAGCGGCGGGAGGGGGGGGGCCCTCTCCCACCACCGATAACGGCGATAAAAATAATAAGCAAAATAAATCGGAAAAAATAAAAGCGCCCGTCCCTTCGTACTCTCACGTAGAAGCGAACGCGTACGCAAGTCGCACCCATATATAAAAACTGTGTTCAAACCACACATGTGAGGTATCGCCACAATTGTTAGAGCGAGAGCAATAATTCTAGCACTAGACCACCTCCTGTCACTAAAAAATAGGAACCTGTAGAAAATTTGCTTATGTAGATTAAGTTTGTAGCTATTCCACGAACGGGCGCAATTTTGAAGCATGACCTGTTTGGTATCAACTTACTTGGCGTAACATTATCTTTCATATATAATTGGGCTAACTATGCTTTTGTTTGCTTTTTTTTTTTAAAGTGCATTTTTCCCCAAAAAAATTGTGTTTGTAAGACTGCTGCACAAATACGGTGTGACAAAGTATTGCAACGGCCGCCATTTTATCCTCTAGGGTGTCTGGAAAAAAAAAATATGTATATTTTATAATGTTTGGGGTTCTAAGTAATTTTCTAGCAAAATAAAACTGATTTTAACTTGTGAAAAATAGGCCTGGTCCTTAAGTGGTTAATAAGTATATCTAAAGACCACCCCAAAATCAAGGAAAATAACTGGTGCTCGACAATGTTGGATTTTTACGGTACACCTAAGACAGCTATGCTTATCCAAACACATTTTATTCACAATATTAGCTTAAAAATTAGGATTCACGACATACATCACTTACTCAAAATAATAAAATTGTCAGTGCATAACAATGTCCTAAAACAAGACAGGACGCTTCCAAACATGGTACAATTGTTTGTAAGCTTTTAGAATTCAATATTGGAGTATGTAGCGGGATGTCCTTCCAGTATTTACCGCTGATGCGTTTAGCAGCTACCGCTGCCTACTCAGGGTGACACAATTGTAACGTACACTAGACATAATCAACCTGATATCATCAGGTACCATAATATTAGAACATACATCAAGTAAGTAAAGTGGTTCGAAAGGCAGAAGTTTTTTTTTTTTTTATTTGCATTCTATGCATTAGGTACGTTTTTAGGGGGGCTACTGCACACACTTTTTTTTTTTTAATCCAGTGTCCTATCTCAAACAAGCGATGTGCACAAGTCCCTTGGCTGTCCAGGACTTACCCTCCTGATTGTTTGCTGACAATCAGTCAGTTGGCCAATGAGGAGAGAGGGGGCAGGGCTGAACCGCAGCTCCGTGTCTGAATGGACACACAGAACTGTGTCTCTGCTTGGGTGCCCTCCTAACTAACTGCTTGCTGTGGCCATCACATCTATAGACTGGTAAGCTGCAGTATTTTACATTCTTGTTTTTGGATATAATTCAGATTTACCTCATTCTGACCATTTTCAGCTACAGGCATCATCCAGGTATCTTTATCTTTTATTTTTTTTATTCATTGATTAGACGCTGGATTGCTTTTACAGGTAGCGGGAGTAGATGTCCCCCCCCCCCCTCCTCCTGCCACCCTCCGGCAGCTCTATGGGCTCTTCTGTGTGATCACAGAGACCGGTATGCGATCTGACGCTTCCGCTGGGTGGACCTCTATGGTTTTGTGAGGCCCAGGAGGGAGGTCATGATGTCACTTTTGGTTTTTGGCCGATGTAAACACTGTTTTTGTTTTTATTTATTTTTCTCTGGAATGCAGAGATCAATTTTTTTTTCTCATGCTTTCCAGGGTTTTATAGACCCTAAATGTTTCCATAAGGAGGACCTATCATGCCCTATTTCTATCACAATGGAAGTTTACATTTCTTGTGATAGGAAAAAAAGTGATCAAAAAAAGAAATTATAGTGTAAAAAAAATAGTTGAACAAAAAAAAGTATCGCCACAAATGTTCTAGCAAAAGCAATAATTCTAGCATTAGACCTCCTCTGTAACTCTAAACTGGTAACTTTGTAAACATTTTGAAAGGGTTGCCTATGGAGATTTTTAAGTAATGTAGTTTGGCACCATTCCACAAGCGTGCACAATTTTAAAGCATGACAAGTTGGGTATCTATTTGCTTGCCGTAACATCCTCTTCTTTTTTTTTTTTTTTTACATTTTTTCCCCCAAAAATTGAAAAAAAAATTAGTTTTCGTTTTGAAAAATCACTGTGCAAATGCTGCAAACAATTGCAACTCTCTCCCATTTTATTCTCTAGAGCCCCTGCTTAAAAAATGTAATATCTGAGGCTTCTGGGTAATTTCTGTTAAAAAAATATGATTTTTAAATTTTTTTACATGTAGGAGAGAAATTCCAGAATGGGTAGGGAAGTAGTTAATACATATTTTAATTTCCATTAGAAAAGTGAACGGTTGCTCAAAGTTTTGAAAGCGTTTTCAACAAACACCTGAGGTGGGTGGCATAGTTCATTTGCAGATAAATGGTGTTTTCTCTATTAAATGAAAACACATGAAATAATTTCTGGTGCAATCAAGTGACAGGCATATCTGACCTTTTATGAAAGCCCTGGTAGCTTTTATTTGCATTCCCTTGTCAGTGTCTGTTCCCATGGTAACTTATTTTTAGCTTGCACATATGCTTTATATTTATTGAGGTTACAATTAAAACAGCAGTCTCGATAGAACTATTCACTGTGCTCAGTAAAATCGAAAAAAATGTGCTTTTGCTTACAGTGGAAGTTAGTCAGATATAATTCAAACAATACTTTAAATATCTAAACCACTCAAGAGGCACGTATCCAAAAATAAAACTGTAACCATGACGCATCCGAAACCCAGGAGAAAAACAAAAACTTAGAGGAACTGCTGTCTGCTTACATAATTTAATAAAAACACCTTTGCCATTCTAAAGCCTCCCTCCAACCACTTTCCATATTTTATATATACTGTGATGCTGTACTTGCCAAATGTGCTGCAGAAATCCCCCTTCACGAAGTCTGGCTGCAACCATTTTAACTGTGGGCAGCTGAAGCTGCTGCCTTTTTACTTCCTGGATGTACACAGACACACAGAGGCACACCTCCAGCTCTGCAGCTCTCACCCCCCCCCCCCTTCCTGGCAAACTCTAATGCCCTGTACACACGATAGGTTAGTCTGATGAAAATGTTCTGATGAATTTTTCCATCAGTTATCCGATGAAGCTGACTGATGATCAGTCGTGCCTACACACCATCAGTTAAAAACCTGATCGTGTCAGAACGCGGTGACGTAAAACACAACGATGTGCTGAAAAAAAATGAAGTTCACTGCTTCCAAGCATGCGTCGACTTGTTCCTGAGCATGCATGGATTTTTAACTGATGGACGTACCCACAGACTATCTTTTTTTTTTTTTTTTCTATAGGTTTTTTATCCATCAGATAATTTTAAAACAAGTTCCTATTTTTTTAACCTATGAATAAATAACCGATGGGGCACACACACGATCGGTTTGGTCTTATGAAAATGGTCCATCAGACTGTTTTCATCAGACTAACCTATCGTGTGTATGCAGCATAACAAGGGTTAGACAGTGAGCTGTGCATGATGTCATAAGCCTGGGCTTTTTTTCCAGACAAGAAACAGGAATCAGGCTGTATAAAGTATTTATTTACTGGCAGAAAAAAAAGTTTTACTATCCAAAGTTAAAACAACTAGGGCACAAGATTTAATAGAAAGTTGAAAAAAATGACTGAAATTCCGCTTTAAAAGGGTTGTAAAGGTAAAAAAATGTTGCCCTAAATAGCTTCCTTTACCTTAGTGCAGTCCTCCTTCACTTACCTCATCCTTCGATTTTGCTGTTAAATGTCCTTATTTTTTCTGAGAAATCCTCACTTCCTGTTCTTCTGTCTGTAACTCCACACAGTAATGCAAGGCTTTCTCCCTGGTGTGGAGAAAGCCTCTTGAGGGGGCGAGGAGGAGTGTCGGGACACTCTACTTTGCAGATAAAGCAGCTGTGTGTTAGTGGGCAACCTGACCCTCCTACTCCCCCCCCCCCCCCCCATTCAAGAGGCTTTCTCCACACCAGGGAGAAAGCCTTGCATTACGGTGTGTAGTTAGACAGAACAACAGGAAGTGAGCATTTCTAGGAAGAAATTAGGTCATTTAAAAGCAAAATCGAAGGATAAGGTGAGTGAAGGACGACTGCACTAAGGAAAAGGAAGCTATTTAGGGAATTTTTTTTACCTTTTACAACCCCTTTAAATGTTCTAAAATTGGTGGATCTTTTAGGCACAACAGGAAGCAGAAAAGTTTTTTAACCACTTCACGACTGCCGCATGTACATATACGTCGGCAGAATGGCACGTACAGGCAGCTGGACTTACCTGTACGTCCCTGCCTAGACGTGGGTCGGTGGTCCGATCGGGACCCCCCCCCCCCGGTACATGAAGCAGTCCGGTTTGCTGTGGGAGCGATCCGGGATGAGGGGGCGGCTGTTTGTTTTTGTCTGCCCCCTCCCAGCCAATACGCTCCCTCTCTGCTCTGCACTTCCTCTGCCTGTATAATGTAAACACTGGCAGAGGAAGTGATGTCAGCTGTCCTCTCGGCGGTATTTTCAATCCAGCGAGAGGAGAGAAGACATCACAAGTAAGTCGCACTAACAGTACACTGACAACACACACATAGGCACACTTAACCCTTTCAGATCACCCCCCCAGCCCCCTGTCACAGTGTCACTAATAGCAGTGATCATATATTTACTGATCACTGCATTTAGTGTTGGTGTGACAGGCAGTTAGTGTTAGGTCCAGGGTAGCCCCCGCACCCCCCCCTAATAAAGGTTTAACCCCTTGATCACCGCCCTAGTTAACCCTTTCACCCCCTATTGCCAGTGTCACTAAGCGATCATTTTTCTGATCGCTGTATTAGTGTCACTGTTGCCGCTAGGTAGCTAGTGGTTTTTTTTTATTGCGATTTTCTTTTTTCTTTTCTTTTTTTTTACTATGACATGTGGCTGAATAAATTTTGGCCTAAATGTTTGACTAAAATTTTTATTTATTAGATTTTTCTTATAACAAAAAGTAGAAAATATTTTTTTTTTTTCAAAAATTTCGGTCTTTTTCCGTTTTATATTGCAAAAAATAAAAATCGCAGGGACAATCAAATACCATCAAAAGAAAGCTCTATTTGTGGGAAGAAAAGGACGCAAATTTTGTTTGGGAGCCACGTCGCACGACCGCGCAATTGTCTGTTAAAGCAACGCAGTGCCGAATTGTAAAAACACCTTTGGGCATTTAGCAGCATTTTGGTCCGGGGCTTAAGTGGTTAAAACAATTTTTTTTTTATTATTATTTGAGACAATAAAATTTAATTAGTACATAAAAGCATTAACCTCAAAGGGGGGGGGCTCATATTGCACAAAAATACCCAAATATGGACTGGATTGGGGGCCACTCTGATATTTATATATTTTACTGGCAATGCACAGCATACATTGCTGGAAAGTATTTGCCCAATTGCTCCAAATACAGGTTGTTAGCTTGTTTTGCTATAGATATTGCTTCCTCGGGATAGGTTGTAAATTGGAATGGAACAATGTCACAGCATGGGCCGCTTGCAAATATAGGTCTTTGGGGCTGGACATAGGAGCAAAAGAGAAGGTGACAGGTCCAAAAAGACGGGTAGCGGCTTCAGTGGCACAAATCTGACCCCCTTCATGACACCCCACGTGTGGCAGAAATTTAAATTACCCCAGAGAGATGATGCTGGTTAACATGGCACTAATGAAAGGATTCATATGTATCCAGTAGTCTCACTTTACAGCTTGGCAATGCGCCTTAAGCGTGTATATATGATGGGGTAGCACCAGGACTATTAACCACTTAAGGACCCCCGCACGCACATATACGGCCACAGAATGGCACGTACAGGCACAAGGGCGTAAATTTACGTCCCCGCCTAAGTGCGGTTCGGGGGTCCCGTCGGGACCCCCTCCGCGGCGTGCGGGGGTCCCCCTGGCTCCGGGAGCGATCCGGGATCAGCGGGCGGATGTCGGCGCTTACCCGCCCCCCCGCGATCGCTCCCAGCCAATGGGAGCGCGCTCCCATCCTGTCAGTTCCTCCTCCTGTGTTTACACAGGAAGGAGGAAATTATGTCACCTCTCATCGCAGCGCTGTTTCCCAGCGCTGCTGATGAGAGAAGACATCACAAGTAAGTGTGCACCAACACAACACTGACACACACTCACATAGGCATATTAACCCCTTGTGATCGCCCCCCCCCCACCCCCCTGTCACAGTGTCACTGAATGCAGTGATCTAATCACTGCATTTAGTGTCAGTGTGACAGGCAGTGTAAAATCAGTTAGTGTTAGGTTCAGGATAGCCCCCCCACCCCCCCTAATAAAGTTTTAACCCCCTGATCACCGCCCTAGTTAACCCTTTCACTCCCTATTGCCAGCGTCACTAAGCGATCATTTTTCTGATCGCTGTATTAGTGTCGCTGTTCCCGCTAGGTAGCTATTTTTTTTTATTGCGATTTTTTTTTTTTTACTAAAGACATGTGGCTAAATAAATTTTGGCCTAAATGTTTGACTAAAATTTAGTTTATTTGATTTTTTTTTTTAACAAAAAGTAAAAAATAGTGTTTTTTTTTCAAAAATGTCGCTCTATTTTTGTATATAGCGCAAAAAATAAAAATCGCAGAGGTGATCAAATACCACCAAAAGAAAGCTCTATTTGTGGGAAGAAAAGGACGCAAATTTTGTTTGGGAGCCACGTCGCACGACCGCGCAATTGCCTGTTAAAGCGACGCAGTGCCGAATCGCAAAAACACCTTGGGTCATTTACCAGCGTATTGGTCCGGGTCTTAAGTGGTTAATGATCGATGAATGATAGTCCTGGTGTAGGACTCTCATAGCAACATCCCAGCAATGTTGGAGTTTTTCCAGTCAGGCTTTGGGAGGTACGTAAAAGTCCTACTCCCAAAGCAAAGGCAATATCTAAGTTTGATCAAAGCTGCACTGTTTGTTGTTATCTACAGATGCCCCTTATCTGTGTAGCACCCCCCTAGATGTGTTTGCTAGAGTGCTATTTTTTTTATTAATGTAGGTAAATTCAAATGTGTTAATCTGGGTCGGGTGAGGGTTTGGTATGACTCGCAAGGGAGCATCTTTGAGACCTCCCCCTACTTCTAGAAACATGCAGAAAGTTGTAGAAGGATGGGAGGGGGAGCTGCCTGGAGTATTCTGAGGGCCCTGACCAATCCCCAACAAATGGCTTAGCAGGGAGCAGGCCTTCTCAAATACTTAGGGTCACCTCAGCTGGGGCAGTGTGGAGTTCGGATGAAGGTGGAGTGTTAGGCTGTCAGAGGCCTCTGAGAGTAAGCCCCCTCCAGTCTGGGGAGGGGGTGTGAACCCAGGCCTGGGCTTGGGTGCGGTTCATGACACCCGGGGATCGTAACCAGGAGGCGTGGGAGAACACTGCCGGCTGCTAAGTTTTAATCAGAAGAGAGGCCTGCCTGAAGGCACTGGGTGCAAGCAGTCTGGAATGGATGCAGAGTTAGTCTGGGAGGACTGTGGAGAAGTAGCTGGGAGGGCTAGTAAAAGGGGCAGCTGTGGCCAGGCAGGCTGGCAGTGCCTGAAGCAGAGTTACTGGGATCAGTAGCCACAGGAATAGGACAGCTTAAGCACAAAGACCTTTTCTGCTACACTGCAGGCAGGGACCGTGGGTCCCTTTGGTAAAGGGCATTGGCTCTTGATCTGACGCAGTCTGTGTGTTAGATCAGCTTGTCAGTGCTAGCTGGTCCTGGTAGATGTAGTCCTAGAAGCAAGATTGTGCTGGAGGTAGAAAAAGTGTATATTGATGTATATAGTTTTGTCCCTGATTAATCCCTTGTTGGTTAAGTGGGCATCCCATAATAACCCTATGCAAGTTCAATCTTTCTAATAAAACAAAAAAAACAAAGCTGCAATGACTGATTCCTGACTGTGTGTGGAAACATTGTGTGCCTTGCTGTGCAGGAAGGGAGATGCTCGTATTCACCAGCGGCCACTACGGGGGTAGCGATACGTCTGTTGGGTAGTTTTTTGGTAAATTGAAACTATGTGCTAAGGACAGTTTTCAGGGAGCCCCACTAGTGCCCTTAGCTCAGGCTTCCTTGGCAGGGCACAGGTCTCACAGACTGTAATGTATTCTAATGTCTATTGTCAAGTTACAGGGTTTTACATTTCCTGTCCCTACTTGAACTCTCCTGGCCTTTCACACACTTTTAATAGCATTTGTTCATTTTCCCGCCTCTTTGCCAAAGCTCTCACTTCACCAGTGAATCATCTTCTCTTAAGACGACAGATGTGACCTTTTTACTCATAGCACTCTTTTTAGATGGCTTCTAGTTCCAGAACTTAAACTTTAATTTCCCTTAGCTTACTTGTGCACCTGTTGATTATTCAACAGAAGCGTGAAGGAGGTTGGAATGTCTGTGCATGGAGATTCAATTAGGATTATTTCCTCACTTTGATTTTGCAAAATACCCAGAGGGCACTTGGCACCTACATGGTGCACTCAAGTATATCTACTACTCTCTAGCAATCTCCTCTCATAAATAAACTTTGATTGTGTCAGGTCCCAAAATGTTCTCACAGCTCGCCAGAGACTTTTCTATCTTTGCATAATTAGAAGTTAATTCTTACTACTTGAACCTGTTAATTTAATTTTGTTTTTTAATATTCAGTGTTGGACTTCATTGGCATGAGCTGCATGCCACTGGAGCAGACATCCAATGTTGATGTTAAAGTTATATCGCCGAATGTTACTCCCCATATCTCATGAGATTCAGTCGGGAGCAGCAGTACCTTAGATGATCTCACACTGCAGACCTTGTTATAAGGCTTTAGGTACAGTAACAAGCCAGGAAGTGCACCCATGGAAATTCTTGGCTTTTTCAACATATTTGAACAGCTAAATGTTGAACCTTAATTCAAAAAATGCCTACAGATAAAGTTGATATTCATTCCCATAAACAATGATGGATGGTCTTCTGAACCCACCTGAGCAAGTCCACCAGAAAGCTCTAAACCTGTACTGAGCAAGTCATAAATGGACGAGACATTCCCTGCCTTACCTAGCAGCTATATTTACAGTATATATGCTCATTTTATATGTGCGGGGCGATGAATGCCCCTTCCACAGATGAATGGCCCAGTTTAGATGGCTACCTGTCCAGTACAGATGGCACGCCTAAGCTCATCACCATTAGGGAGTATGCATGTTTAACCTGTCTGATTTATACGTCAGATTTTTAAGGTTTAGTGTTCTCTTTGCTATTGACATGTGTGGTGTCATCAAGTTGATATCAGAAGAGCTCTGAGGCCCTAAAGCCTGTGGAGACCTCTGAACTTGGCAAGGGATATAAAAAGGTTTTCTGATTATTTGAAATCCATCATTCCACTGTAAGAAAATACGGTAAAGTTGGCTTAAAGCGGTGTTCCAGCCGCAAACACTGTAGCTGCTGACTTGTCTACCTGTCCAGGGAGCCTGCGATGTTCCCCCCCAAGGCCGATCTGTCCATCAGATCGGGTGCAGGCGCCGCCATTGTAACTAAGGGAAACAGGCAGTGGAGCCTTCAGTGGGTGGAACTCCTCCTTTTAGGAGGGACTGGCCGAATTTAAAAAATCATCTGTAGCCGTTCCTGCTGGCTAAGTGTAAAAAAAATGAACCATCTATGGCCAGCCTTAAATTTAAAACGACTCCTAATTTGTCCAGAACGTGTACACTTCGCAAATTCTGCCCAAAAGCAGACTACTTGATTCTTAAAGTAGCCAAAATCGTAATTGAGGGATCTGCAGTTAATTCCTGAAACAGTTGGGGTCAAAGTGCATGTTTGTACAATCATAGGAGATTGCATTAGTTGAACCTGCAGGAAAAAGTGTTCAAAAGAATATTGAAGCAGGACTATAGTTTGCCATTGAACATATAGTATAAACAAAGAGCAGGCCTTTCTGGAACCATGTGCGAGTGCTTATCAAAGATCTCCCCCCCCCCCCCCCTTAATGACCAGGGCATTTTTTGCGATTCTGCACTGCGTTGCTTAAACTGACAATTGCACGGTCGTGCAACATTGTACCCAAACAAAATTGATGTCCCCCCCCACATATAGAGCATTCTTTTGGTGGTATTAGATCACCTCTGCATTTCTTGTTCTTTGCGCTATAAAAATAAAAAGAACGACGATTAAAATATATATATATTTTTTTTTTACTTTTTGCTATAATAAATATCCTACATTCATTTTTATTTCTTTATCAGTTTAGGCTGATTTATATTCTTCTACATATTTTTGGTAAAAAAACAAACAAAATAAGGCCGCGTACATACGATCGGTCAAAACCAATGAAAACGGACTGAAGTTCCGTTTTCATCGGTCCAAACCGATCGTGTGTGGGCTCCATCAGTCAGTTATCCTTCGGTCAAAAAAAAGAGAACTTACTTTAAAATGTAACCGATGGACGCCTAACCGATAGGTCAAAACCGATCGTTGGTATGCAAAAGCATCAGTTAAAAAGCCATGCCTGCTCAGAATCAAGTCGACGCATGCTTGGAAGCATTGAACTTCGTTTTTTCCAGCACGTCGTTGTGTTTTACGACACCGCATTCTGACACGATTGGTTTTTTTTAACCAATGGTGTGTAGGCACATCAGACCATCAGTCAGCTTCATCGGTTAAATGATGAAAACGGTCCTTCGGACCATTCTCATCAGATGGACTGATCGTGTGTACGCGGCCTAAGTTTATATTGATTGGTTTGTGCAAAAATGATAGCATTTACAAAATAGGGAATAGATTTATGGCATTTTTTTAATATTTTTTTTTACTAGTAATGGCGGTAATCTACGATTTTTATCGGGACTGCGACATTGCAGGGGCCTGATCGGACACTTTTGACACTTCTTTGGGACCATTGACATTTTTACAGTGATCAGAGCTAAAAATATACACTTTTTACTGTGTAAATGACACTGGCAGGGAAGGGGTTAACACTAGGGGGTGATCAAGGGGTTAACCGTGTTCCCTATGAGTGTTTCTAACTGTGGGGGGATGTGCTTACTGGAACATGACAGTGATCTCTGCTCCCGACCACTGGGAACCGTAGATCGCTGACATGTCACTTGTCAGAACTAGGAAATGCCTTGTTTACAATCAAGTCCTCCCGTCCCGTGGGCATGCTCCCGCAGTGTGCTCGAAGGTGGCGCCCGCCTGCAACTGAACCTGCGCAAGCCGCCGTACAGCTACAGCAATTCAAATAGGAGAGCCACTGTGCCGCCGTATAGAATGTGTAAAAATGTTTAGTTTATTACAGAATAAAAATGTTCTATTAAGATACCATTCATCTATAGCTGTACATTAGCTTGTTACCAAGATGTCTCTTGCAGTGCTGCTAGATGTTGTATGATGCTGTATGGGTTATCAAAATGTAAAACTTCCAGACCGTTTATTGACCATACAAGGAGAGTCGGACTTGTGGTTTGTATTGCATAAAACCACTATCTGCAATTTTTTCACAAACGGTTGCTGGACAAAATATTTATGTGATTTTCTAAGAGTCGGTTCACACTGGGGCAAAACGACTACCAGCACGACTTTCAGAGGCAACTCCAACATGACTTCAGCATGAACCACAGGGCGATCTGGGGCAATTTACAACACTACTGGAAGTCGCCTCCAGGACAGGAGACTTTCCAGTGGCCAATTAAACAACAATCAGGTCTGGGGAGGGAGAGGGAGGGAGAGGTTTGCCTGAGAAATGTATGTGATCTTCCTGGAAAGTTGCTTCAGTTAAGACAGTGATCAGACTTCTGAGGCGACTTCCATTGAAATCAATGGGTACAAATCGCCTAGAAGTCTGATTGAAGTAGTACAGGAACCTTTTCTGAAGTCTGAGCGACTTCAGTAGTGTGTATTAAGACAACTCTCATTCACTTACATTGATTTTCTCAACCACACGACTTGGGGAGACTTCAAGTCGGATCCCAGGTCGCCCCAGTGTGAACCGGCTCTCAGGGTTTATGTGTGTGTGTTTTATTATGCATTCAACGTTTCTGCAGAATGTTCTATTATGTTTTTCTCTATCAAACAAAACCTCTTTTAAATGCTCTCAAATCTTTGTTTGTTCTGTAGTTGCCTCAGTAGTTCTATATACCATTTCACCCGGGCCTCACTGTATACCCTTTACTGAAATTATTGGACCAGTATGGCTGATGCTTCTCCTTGGAACAGTGCATTGCCAGATTGTATCAACAAGGACTGTTAAATCGCCTCCAGTTATCATTGGAAAAAGGAGAAGGTAACAAAAGTCATGTAAAGCATTTTAATTAATATCATGCATGGGTTTTTGGATTTAAACTAATGCATTTGAGTGTGACAAATGGCCTTTTGGGTGATTTATAGATAGGAGCATCAGATGATTGCAATATCCCAGTCTTGCATTATGGTATATTGCATCTGAACTGTGTTTAAGGTAATTTTTATCCAAATTTATGTGGCATCATAGGCCATTCAAAAGGTTCCTTCACTTATCTTTTTGCTGCTTTTAAAAAATGAGTGTTTTTATGGAAGCTTTCATAAACCAGCCAAATATATTTGACACATTTTGTAGTTAAATAGAATAGTATGGATACGTGATATTCAGTTGTTTGAAATTTAATTTTTATTTTCCTTTAAAACTAGTTCTGGGATTGTAATATGCAGTTGTTAAGTAACTAGGTGTGTTTAGTGCTTCACATGCATCTGCCCGGTGACTAATTACTTAAAACCTCTTCAACACAAACATGTGTTTAATATGTCCTAAACATTAAGGGTTATGTGTTTTATTAACACTGCATAACAGATTGGGTCATCAAATATTTCCCTAGTTACATAACATCCTATGGAATAGGGCTATGGATGGAGCCTACATGCTAGCAACTTCCTCTTTGTTATAGTTCTAGTTATAAATTAAAATAAAGTTAAATTTGGCTACATTTACACATGTGATTAGGAAAGGACAGTGGATTCCTGCAGCAGTAATCACAGGTGTATATGCATAGTTATTGCTACCAGGAAGCCTGTACAAATGAATGACAGGCTGACAGAGGCCTCATGCATCCACATGTAGTTGAACATGGAGCAATTAACTTTAGTTAGAGAAAGATGATTCAAATCTTGTCCTTCATCTCGGAGATCTTACAATCATCTGAAACTTGAAAGATCAGTTGCTGCGACAATAAACTTCCCTAGCCTTGAGCTCCTAACATTGTGTAGTCATCTTCAAACAATTGCATCTCTTGGAGTACGTTGGCCTTTACTTTTTGCAATGGAATGTTCTCAGACCATGGGACAATTCTGGGCGAGGTGATTTGGTTACACCCTCGAAACTAGTTCTTTGTCATGGTAGCTTCTGTCCCCAGCATTGTCAGCAGGCAGTTTTTTTCTTCCCTTCTGTTGTAAGGTTGTCACAATTGTTGTCATTCTTCTGGATCCAAGGTGGAGTTGATAGCCCTCTGAATATGCAGGGTTGTTGATCTCCAAAGGAATCAATGCTTCCAATCAACATACTAGAGTTATGAGCACTTTGTATGTCATTACTTCACTGGAACCCCCGTATGATCCATCATTTGGTCCGAATACATTGGACAACACCACAGCTGTGGCCTTCATCAACCATCAGGGACACCAGCAGTGTTGCAGCATCAGTGGTATTGGTGTCTATCCTATACTGTGTGGAGTTTCCTGTTCCAGTATCTCTGTGGTGCATTTTTTTCAGGTTGGGAATATGATAGGCAGTTTTTTAGCAGACAAAGTCTGGACCTGGGGGAATGAGCTCTTAAACAGGAATGTGTTATGGGTCTGGATTGGGGATTACTGGATGTGAATTTGGTAGCTTCCCAATTCATTAAAAAGCTGGACAGCCTTGTCTCTAAGATATATGATCCCTCAGGGGATGCTGCAGAGGCACTAGCGTAGCCATGGGATCTGTATACCATAATCCGTTTTCTTCCCTAAAGCTATCACCTCATCAAACGATCGAGGCCTAGGTCATTCTAGTCATGGAGAGTGTGGGGTGTCAACATCTTTCATCTGTTAGGCATAACTTCATGGCCTTTACCAGATGTGGTCATATCTGTTCTCATGGGCTGATCATTCACCCTGCTAATTGTCTGCTCACTTTCATCCCAACCAACCTGAAAGCTCATAAGTCGAAAATTAGATGGTTCAAACCTGGGATAATTGCACCCAAGTTGATCGATCGATGAAGTCGGTAATAAAGTTGGATATAGTAGTAGGGGTTCCTTTTTTTTATCCCAGGTTAATCCCGGCCTGGTTTATCAGGCTTTTCCCTCAGTTCAATTCAGGAACTCATCGCTCACCGCTGTATGACCACCCTGAGTAAGGGGGTTGCAGGCTTTCTGGTGGAGTTTATAGCCAGTCATCTGAACGAGGTGTGGCGTTTGATAAGGATTCTTCAACCTATTCTAAATGTATTTTGCCAAACACGAGAGTGAATGGCAACCGCATTCGATGAGCGCTTTTCTTAAGGGGGTTGATCCCTTATTCATCACTGGTAGAGGATATCGGTGTATATTCACATCAATTTTTCTGCATTTTTTTTGCATGTTTCATAATGACTGTTTTTTCCACAATTTATAAATTTATAGGCATTCATATACATTTGGATATCATTCAAGTACTTGAAGGACTGTCTTTGGCTGGTCCCTCAGGAGCAGAGTCCACCTTCTGCCTAGGCAGACCGTAGAATGCCTTGCACCCCAGGGGGTGTCCTTCCTCTTCAGAAGATGGATCATTACTTTACCCTCGTGCATATTTTTTGTGTACTGCAATTTCCTGGTTCACTTTTTTTTGTTCACAGGGTTTCGATAAGCAGCACAGAGCTCCGTAGAAAAAAAAGGAAAACCTATCCCTGGTGTTTCCCCTCCTCTGTCATCACACTCCTCTCCCTGATATTCCCAGTTGTCCTCACACTTCTCACCCTGATGGTCCCTGCTGTCATCCTACCCCCAATGTTCCCCTCTGTCATCACAATTCTCTGCCTGGTGTTTACCTTGTTGTCATTATACCTTTTTCCCACTGTCTCTCACCATGATTCCCCTCAGCCCCTTTTGGACTGAGGTTATCCCTGATTTTTTATTCCCCCACACTCCTCTTCTGTGACATAATCTAACAGCTGCCTCCAGGAAGTGAACGCAATGGCGGCTTGCCACTTTACTCCCTTCACAGCTCAGCTCAATGCTTAAGCAGTTTGACTGCAGATCCTTAAGAATAACCTCAAATTCTCTTTGCTTGGTCTTTGTCTTTGCTCAGAAGCACCACTTAAATGGCAAATTGATCACAATATGCAACAAAATTGTTTGCTGCAATCTTTTACTGGACTTAAAATGGTTGTAAACTTATACCCAGTAAAGTGAACAGCCTCAGATGATACACAGAGAATAAACCAATCCTCCTACATAGGTTTTACTTGTTAATCTGCAGACGTCTTTTCCCTACACCCCTTCAATTGGGCCGAAAAGTGTTAAAATACTTCTTTATCTGTAGGTGTCACAGAGGAGGGGGGCAGAGGCAGCAGTTACTACCGTATGTGAGAGCTGATTGGAGGAAAGGCACACGTCCTCCTCAATGCAGCAGAAGAACTGTTCTGAATAGACCAGCTCCGTGCGGAGTTCCCTCCCTGCCAAAATTGTTATCTTGCGTGGCTGCAAAACTTTTCAGAAGTGACTCATGCGGATAACAGAGGAACAAAGCACCAAAGAGAAACAACACTTTTAGAGCTTTGGTGAGAGATAAGTATCTGATTTGCTCAGATTCAATGACTGAGGTTTACAACCACTTCTAGGCTTGGCAGTAAAATGCTGTTTTAATTTTGAAAAACAGATTACACACCTAAGCATTTTTTTTGTGTATTAACGGCTTATTTAGAAGAAAATTATGAGATAAAACGAGGAGTGGATTTACAATATCGAATGCATTGAGCCTTTTATCTGACTAGTGTCTAAGCAAAGTTATGTAACGTTTTGCAAAGAGGAGCCGCCGCCCGCAGTACATGTTCGTGGGGTGGTCAGCAAGAGGTTAAAGCACAAAAAATAAAAACCACGACAGTGATCAAATACCACCAAAAGAAAGCTCTATTTGTAGGAAAAAAGGACATGCATTGTATTTGGGAACAGCATCGTGCAATTGGCAGTTAAAGTATAGCAGTAGCATATTGCAAAAAATGACCTGGTCATGAACGGGGGGCAAATCTTCCAGAGGTCAACTGGTTAAAGATCTTCAGAATCTGCGCAGTGGCATAGTGTTTAGCACCTCTTCATTGCTTTATACTAGAGGCCTCAGTTTGAATCCCTGCCAGGACATTAATGATTTTCTTCTCGTCAGTTTTATTCATTGTAAGGGTTAAAACTGACACACTGGACTCAAGATACTTATTTTGTGTGCCAAGTAGGAAGGTGCTTCTACTGTAGTCACTTTGTCAGTCCCAATTTTGTTAGAAGAGAACAACAGTTGGAGGGGGAAAAACAATTTGTCATTTATGAGCAGAAAACGTAATTTTGTGTACCGAGTGCTGTTTTTGTTTACAATTCTTTTAGAAAGTCAACCATTGGGGAAAAATCAAGATTTGTGTGATCTGTGTGAAATCAGATGGCTGCGGATTAAAACTATATAATTTAATAACACTGTTGCAAAACTATTCCTGACAAGGAGACTGTGAAATATTGTATTGCAGCTTCCTTTGTCACCTGTGTGTTCACTGGGACTATGAATGAGGGTCCTGACATTGTTGTTCGAGGGATGATACATTGGCATAAAATACATTACACAATATACAACACAGGTTTACAAAAGATTTCCAAGGACATAATGATTTTATTTTTAAATCAAAGGAGCACTCTTAAACTTCAATATATATTAGCCAAGCAGTAAAATGTTTAACAAGTTTGAGGTGTGTGTCAAAATGTAATTCTTAATTTGGCAGGTTTTCGATCAGCAATAAGTGAAGTGTAATGGCTACAACACTAATGCCGCGTACACACGATCACTTTATGTGATGAAAAAAAAACGTTTTCTGTGAAGTAAGAAAGGACGTTTTTGAAACTTCAATTTTCAAAGACGATGTTGCCTACACACTTTTTTTTTTTTTTTTTCACAATGCTCTAGCAAAGCAAGGTTACGTTCACCACTCTTTTCCATTGAAGCTCTCTTCATAACTAGCTTCTGGGCATGCGCGGGTTGAAAAACGTTGTTTTAAACAACGTTTTTTGCTACACACGGTGACTTTTTGTGAAACAAAAAACGACGTTTTGAAAAACGACACAAAAAATTGAATGCTTCAATTTTTTTTTGGTCGTTTTTTACAAGACCTAAAACGACGTTTTCCCCTACACACGGTCAATGAAATTGACGTTTTTTAAAATGTCATTTTTTTTTCATCACATAAAGTGATCGTGTGTACGCGGCATTAGATCCGAATTACACTTTTACAATCTAGTGTTAGTGCTTTGCAATGGCATTCATTTTAAATGCCCGCTCTTTGAATTGCATGGGCAACACGTGACACAATGTGCCTTGACGCACTGCACAAGAACAGCAAAGTATGAATGGGAACTTAATATGTCAAACGTGTCAATCACATTTAAGGTTTTAAAGGCAGACCACATTACTTGCAACATCACATTCTAAAATCCAGACCGGTGATGACATGCACATTTGCTGACCGCTATTTAAAGGTTCATAATCATAATTTTAAAGGGGTGTTCCAGCCAAATTTTATGTTTATTAAAAGTCAGCAGCTACAAAAAGTGTAGCTGCTGGCTTTTAATAAAAATACACTTACCTGCTCCAGCGTTCCAGCGACGCGCTGGCCGGGGCTTCGCTCAGCCCCCCCCCTCCCCGGTCGGCATCCTCATTGCTACTGTGGGCACCCGGCCGTGACAGCTTTCGGCTTCACGGCCGGGCACCCACTGCACATGCGCGAGCGGCACTGCACATTCCCGCGCGGCCCGGTGCTGTGCCGTTCCATTGGACAGGCGATCGCCTAGGACCTGTCAGTGTCCTAGACCATCGCCTACAGAGAGGAGCTGTAATAAGGCGATAAAGCTTAACCGCCTTACCAGCCCCTCGGAGGAAGTGGGACAGGAAGTCCCACTCCTCCTGAAGCCCCCACTCCCCCCAAAAAAAATTACATGCCAAATGTGGCATGTAAGGGGTTGAGGAGTGGGATAAGCGGAAGTTCCATTTTTGGGTGGAACTCCGCTTTAAACAATACAGGCAGGAAGGGAGTCGCCTGCTCCCCCATACCTAGAAGTACCAGTCTCCAGAGGACAAATGGGGCATTGGCAAGCATGCAGATTTAGAGATCTGCAAATGCTCAAATTTGTTCTGCATACTTGTTCAAGGTCACTGGTTTAGAAAGTACTAAAGCTTTTTCTTTCTCGTACATCACGGGACACAGAGCGGTATATTCATTACTATATGGGTTATATGGAGTACCTTCAGGTGTGGACACTGGCAATCTCAAACAAACAGGAAGTCCCTCCCTATATAACCCCCTCCCCTAGAGGGAGTCCCTCAGTTTTTTCGCCAGTGTCTTAGGTGTTGGTCACGGAATAGCTTTTCTCCACATCCTTGGGATTAAGGGCGGGCTAACCGGATCTGTCCAAGGAGCCTCAGTGCCAAAGTGGACAGTACCCGGGCCCCAAACCGTGGGGTTTTGCCTATAATGCTCCTCTTTGGAGGGCTGGACCCTGGGCCCAGGACTTGGAGTTTGTAAAGACCATAAGTTCCTGTTTGCCAGGGTGCTATATAGGTCCAGGACAGTGGGTACCTTCATAGGACCCCAGGGCCTGAAGGTCTACTACGCTACCCACGGAGATGGGAGAAGATTGGACCGTTTTGCAAAACGTCCTGCGGCATGGAGCAGGTAAGAGGGGAGCCTGCGGGACTTGGTTCGACAGCAGGCTCTCCAGGGGAGATCTTAAGGGGGGTAGCCTGAGTATGCTCTGCATTGGCACCATGGTCACTATGTCTGATAGACAGGATGCCCTGAAATGTTTCCCCCCCATAACTTGATCCCCCTACCTATCTATGTATGTTTGCTAGCTACCTGCTGCTCGCTGGTTGAAGATCTTTTAAAAAAAAAAAAAAAAAAAAAGATCTGTCTCTAGGCTAAAGGGACTCCTTAGGGGCCTGTGTTAGCCTTACCTTGCCGGGATTCAAATCTGCCGCCTGATGCGTCCTCCAACCTGCATTCCTGGGCTCCAGAGTGCGTCTCCTCCTGGGCTCTCCTCCCCTGACAGTCGCGTGCACGCACGCGCGCATGCATATAGAAAATGTTCGCGCCGTTCGGGAGGGGGGGGGGCGGGGAGTGTGACTGCAGTGTAGAGTGGGCGTGCCTTTAATTGCTGTTATACACAGCAGGCGCGTTCTTAGCTCAGTTCAGAGCTGAGCTGGAGAGAAATAGGACGTAGAGCTGGCAGCACAGTGACTCCCGGTGGCGAGAAGGGGTACTACATGCTGGAGTCAGCTCCAATACTTTTTGTTAAGCCAAAATCCCCTTGGCAACAGGTTGAATGCTGGCAAACATGTTGGGGGTGGGGCTGTATGTGGTGAATAATATATAAAAGAAAACATACTGAGCCCCACCGGTTTTGGGGCATTAGTGATCCTATTGTCCCCTAAACCTTATTTTTTTGTACTCCTGGCTATAACAGTCTGTTGTTGTAAGCGGAGTCCTTCGGTTTTGTATTATGGCTTCCAAGGGTTCAGGATCAAAACACAAAAAAAAAATAAAAAAAAAAAAATAAAGAGAAAAGGCAAAGACAAAGGGGGTTCCTCCTCTGGTTCTGATAATATGCCAATACTTTCCCCACAGGTTATTCCTATAGGGGTCACCCTGGATAAGCCATTAAGGGGGTCTGGTGCTGAGGCTGGCCCAGGTCGGCCCAACCCTGTGTTATCACAGAGGAGATGCTAGCCGTCACCCTAGGGGGGCTAGAGAAAAGAGGTTAACAGCTATGAACGCTGGCTCTTTTTCTGGCAGGAAGCGGACTAGATCCCCATCGCCAAAAGGGACAGAACCTAGAGGATCTACCACTGTAGAATCGTTTTCAGCCTCCCAGGCGGAGAGTCTGTGGGTCCAGTCTTTGACAGACATGGTCCGCTTGGCATTCAATTTGCCATTTCCAGAGCCTCAGGTTCCTGCTGTATCCTCTTTGGGTTCTTTTAAAAGCGCCTTTAAGCAACGCAGCTTTTCTGGCCCATCCTCTGTTAGAGGAATTGGTTTTTCCAGGATTGGGACGACCGGACAGAATTTTTTTTCTGCCGCCTAAAGCTGACGAGAGGGTAGTCTTTATGCACGTCTGCCAGGAAATATTTGTGCTTGCAGGCACTCTTTCCCCTGACCAAGTGCTCTTTAAAAGGGGCCCGGATGGCTCAGTTGGTAGAGCATCGGACTTTTGATCTGAGGGTCCAGGGTTCAGGTCCCGGTTCGGGCACTGCTTTTCAAATACCCGTGAGGTCCTTGAGGCCGCGTCTCCCGGAAAGCGCCCGATCTCGTCTGATCTCGGAGGCTAAGCAGGGTAGGGCCTGGTTAGTGCCTGGATGGGAGACCACCTGGAAGGTTTTCTGTTATTTACCCTATGGAAAAGACATTTTTCTAAAGAAAGGGGGCGCTCCCAACGGTGGACGCAGCCATCTCATGGGTGAATAAATCATTAACTGGCCTAAGGGGAAACATACAAATGTTTAAGGTCCCGGTCGATAAACGTTTAGAAACACTTTTTCCAGCATCCTTGGCTACAGCCAGCAGTGGCTACAATTGGAGTTTTTTTCAGGCATTAAGGAACCAGACAAAACAGATGCTTAGACATCCCTGCCCGATAGGCAGAGGAGTTATTGGATATTCCCAGAGCTCTGTGCTTTGCGGTAGAGGCTATAAAAAAAAAAATAAAAAACTCCATCCAGCAGGCGTCTCGTTGTCACTATTTTTAGTGCATATGAGAAGGCTCTTTTGGTTGAAGAACTGGGCGGCCGAGCCCCATGTAAAAGACTGCTGGCAGGTTTGCCCTTCCATGGAAAGATCTGGATAAATACATTCAGACTGTTTCAAGTGGCAAAAGTACCCCTTTTACCAGTCAAAGGAAGTTCCGGGGTCCTACGTTTAGAAAGGGCAGCTCCCCCCGGTTCCAGGGCCCTCAAATTTCAGGCAGTACGGTCCTCCTGCGCGATCAAACTTTAACAATGGATCGCAAGGACAGGCCTCTGGGGATCGGTCCCCGACAGAGGGGGTCCGATCATCTGTGGCCGCAGGCTACAGATTAGAATTTCTAAAATTTCCTCCACAAGGAAGGCCTCAATGCGGGCAGCATTGGATCACCTGCTTTACCAGGGCATAATGGTAGAGGTACCAGCCCAAGAACAGGGGCTAGGTTTCTATTCCAATCTGTTTGTCATACCAAGGCTCATCGGCAATGTCAGACCAATTTTGGACCTAAAAGGTTTAAATGCTTATCTAAGGGTTCGCTCTTTCCGGATAGAATCCGTTTGGCCAGCAGCCGCCACACTCCAGAAGGATCGGGCTTCTATAGACATAAAGGAGGGTTACCTTCATGTACCAGGTCTTTCAGCCACATCAAATATTTTTGTTTTTACGCTTCGCAGTGATACAGCGTCACTTCCACCAAAGGATCCAAGGGATCTCGGTCCTAGCATACCTGGACGACCTCTTAATCATAAGATCACTCGCTTCCTTGGTGGAATGCGTAGTAGCCCTCATGGTTCAGTACCTCGAGAGGTTCGGCTGAGTCCTAAACCGGGGAAAGATCAGCATTTCAACCTACAAAGCAGTTGGAATATCTCGGCACGAGATTAGACACAGAACAGAAGATGGATGTTCCTGCCCCTGGTAAAGGTCGAGGCTATCAAGAGATTGATTCAGTTGGTTCTAAGCAAAAGAGAGCCAACTATTCGCCTATGTATGCGCGATGGCCATGTTCGAGGCAATACCACACGCTTCCACGCTCGTGTCCTACAGGCAGCAATTCTAGCAGCTTGGTTCTGCCCAGTGGTCTGGAAGGCTGGAGAGCGGTCTTGAACAAGTTCACTCGCCAAGGAACTTGGGCAGAGGCGGAGAGGCAGCTGCCCATCAAGGTCTGGGAGTTCTGAGCGGCTCAGCTAGCCCTCCTGGCATAGACATCCAGATTACAGGGGTCCTCGGTGAGAAGTCATTCAGACAAGGCCACAGCGGTGGCATATAGGTGAACCACCAAGGGGGAACCAAGAGTCAAGCCACTCAGAGTGAGAGGAGCTTGGTTTTTCGGTGGGCAGAGGTTTATGTACCCTGCATATCGGCGACATTCATTCCCGAGGTGGACAACCTGCAGGCGTACTTCCTAAGTCGCCAAACCCTGTCGCCGGGGGAGTGGTCTCTGCATCCACAAGTTTTTTTTTTTTTTTTTTCAGACAATCTGCCAGAAGTGGGGAGTGCCAGACGTGGAGGTCATGGCATCAGGATTCAACAAGAAGCTAGACGGGTTCATGTCTCGAACGAGGGACCCTATGGCCTGCGGAACCGAGGTGTTGGTTTGCCCTTGGCATCAATCATAACTTCTATATGCATTTCCCCCACTGCAGTTACTACCCCGCCTGCGGCGCAGGATCATACCACAGGCTGGTTATCCTGGTAGCCCCAGCTTGGTACCGGAGGGCATGGTACTCACTAGTCCTGAAATTGGCAGCGGGAGGCCCTTGGACTCTTCCTCTAGGGCCAGACCTACTCTCACAGGGCCCGATCCTCCACCCTGCATTACGGCGTCTAAATTTGACGGCCTGACGGCTGAATCCCTGATTCTCAGGGGTAGAGGTCTGTCTAGGCAGGTAATCCCTACCCTCATTGAGGCTAGAAAGCCGGCCTCCAGGGTAATTTTGTTACAGGGTTTGGAGGGCCTACGTAGGCTGGTGTGAGGCTAAGAGATGGGTTTCCCGCAAGTATACCATTGATAGAGTATTAAGTTTTCTCCAGCTAGGAGTGGATAAAGGCCTGGCATTAAGCAAGATCTAGGGACAGATTTCAGCCTTATCAGTGTGATTTCAGAGGCCGCTGGCCGCCCACTCGCTGGTTAAGATCTTCGTACAGGGAGTCTTACGCGTTAATCCTCCGGTCAAATCACCACTTTGTCCATGGGACTTAAATCTTGTTCTGTCAACTCTACAGAAACAACCCCTTGAGCCGTTGGCTGAGGTACCTTGGTTTTACTGACTAGAAAGTCGGTATTTCTGATCACCTTAGTTTCGGCCAGGAGAGTATCGGAATTGGCAGCCTTATCTTGTAAGGAATCATATCTCATTTTACATAAGGATAGGGCGGGGTTCCGTCCTCATTCTTCCTTTCTACCAAAGGTTATATCCAGTTTCCACCTGAACCAGGATGTGGTACTTCCATCCTTCTTCCAAAACCCACCTCTAGAAAGGAGGGGTTGCTGCATACGTTGGATATTGTCAGGGCCATAAAGGCCTATCTTAAAGCTACAGAGAAGGTTCGGAAAACAGATGTGGTGTTCGTTTTACCGGAAGGGCCCAAGATGGGTCAGGCAGCTGCTTGATCCACCATCGCAAGATGGATTAAACAATTAATCGTTCAGGCCTGCGGTTTGAAGAGGTTGCCTCCTCCTTTGTCGGCAAAGGCCCATTCTACCAGGGCCATGGGCACCTCCTGGGCAGCACATCATCATCAGATCTCTATGGCTCGAATATGCAAGGCAGCAACGGGGTCGTCAGTCCACATGTTTACAAAATTTTATCAAATGGACGTAAGAAGGAATGCGGATACAGCCTTTGGGCAGTCGGTACTACAGGCCGCGATTCAAGCTCCTCAGGATCTGAGGGGGCTCCCTTGATTTGATTTGAGATTTACATTTCTTGTTTAAGTTGGATTTACTAGTATTTGAGTATACCTCTAAATTAAATCCTTCTTTGGAAGATGTCTCCCTCCCCTCATTAAAGCATTGCTTTCGGACATCCCATATAGTAATGAATATGCCGCTCTGTGTCCCGTGATGTACGAGAAAGAAAAAGGGATTTTTAAATACAGCTTACCTGTAAAATCCTTTTCTTGGAGTACATCACGGGACACAGAGCTCCCACCCCTCTTTTTGGGAACATTTTGGGAGGCATACTGCTTGCTACAAAACTGAGGGACTCCCTCTAGGGGAGGGGGTTATATAGGGAGGGACTTCCTGTTTGTTTGAGATTGCCAGTGTCCACACCTGAAGGTACTCCATATAACCCATATAGTAATGAATATACCGCTCTGTGTCCCGTGATGTACTCCAAGAAAAGGATTTTACAGGTAAGCTGTATTTAAAAATCCCTTTTTCAGGAGATGAGCAACGGCACTCTGTTTCAGTTTACTTTAAGGCTGGGTTTACACCTATGTTACACCGCATCCAAATTGCATAATATTTTAAAATCTATTTGTTTGAATGCATCTTGTTCACATGTATGCGTTGCATTCGCACTCTGCATTGTCCAAAAAAGTGTGTGTTTTTCTAGGCAGTGTAGTGCAAATTGAAGGCACGCATCTGATTCGTAGATGCGTTCTGTTGTAAACAGGCATTCTCTCCCCCTCCTTACTACACCTCCCCATCTCCCTGCTCAGCTGATCCTCACCTACAATGGAGAGGAACCACGGAACAGCAGTTTTTTTTTCTTTTTGCAGAGAAAACTAAGCTGGAATTCGCCCTTGACATGTGTGAATCCAGCCTAAAGACTATATGTAATAAACGGAAATAAGTTTAGGAAAGCACTGAAACAATTTAGTCAATCAGCGTGAAGTGTAAATCTAGGTATTGTGACATTTGATTGTTTCAGATATTTAATTTAAATACTTCAACTCGCGTAACACACAAATAAATCTTCCCCCTATTCTAAATGTGTGTTTTTATAAATCGTCAATGCTTTCCTCGCACACGCCTCTGTTATGCAGTTACAACTTCAGCTGTAGTTTTTTATTTGTATTTGGGCGTATGTTCTTTTGTTCTACTTCACATACAGGCCGTCCCCAGGTACATACAAGATTGGTTCTGTAGATTTCTTCAGTTGAAATTGTATGCAAGCTGGAACAGGTACATTATTTAGGTATAATTATTTAAGTTTTAGTTGGCATAGGGAAGTGTTAACTGGCTATTCAGTGATATGGGATTCCTGACAGGTCTGCTGGACAATAGGTGGTTGCATGCGATGAGCAGCAAGATGGCCGTCTGGCAGTTTCCTGCATCAGGATGACGTCTGCCTTGTAACCTTGGGGCATGCCTGTATTTGAGTTATAAATGACAATACATTTTGATTCCTGAAGCCGTCAAAGATAAATGTTAACATACCACTTGCTACACCCCCCATGAAATAGACAGCATTTTTTAAATTATCCAATGGATGATTATTAATATTAATCATTGTAGACTTTTAAATTCTTAGACTGAAGTTGCAAATTCCTGTGTGTATGTGGGCATTTAAAGGATCCAAATAATTGGGGTCTCCAGGTAACCTTTTTTGTATCATGCACACAATAACAGGACATTCCTTTTTTATCTCATGGAAAAGGGAATATGTGATGTTGCACTCTCAGTTTAAAGCCCAACTCCAGGATGTTACCAACCCTCCCCCTTACCCCCTCATTAATTGATTTGTCCATTTTTACTTTTATATGAATCCAAGATCATGTGACATTCCTTTCTTCTGTTTACTCCCTGGGGTCCTTCTTCAGGTGTCCACATCACTACCTATATGCTGTGGACACCTCCAGTTTGTGGAGGTAACACTTCTATGAGCTGGGACTGCTGTCATCAGGCACCAGAGCTAGGAGAACTCACCGGTGTGGCGAGGGAACCAGTGCCCAAGATAATAGGCAAGAAACAATACCTGTTCCCCAGGGCAAGAAATTAGCTTGGTTTTTAAAGTACACTGTGGCTTTGATCCAGTACACTGTAGGATGGCTGTGGGAAAGGTGTTTTGACTGAAAACTGAGGAGTAAGGTCATTTATGTACAATACACTATTTTATTGCATTTTTGCCTGGAGTTGGGCTTTTTAACTGTGGCGTTGTCACAAGTGTTAAGATCAATTGTATATAAATATTGAGTATTTTTCAACTCCATCAAGCAGTACACTGTTTTTCTCCATTTTAGACTTGCTGCGGGACCCACAGAACCCATGACGTTTTTATCGAGTAGTTTTAGATGTGACAGACAAAATCTTTTAACTTTATTTGTGCAGCATTTTAAATTATTTTAAATATATGTATCCCTTTAGTGTCATGGACAGCCATTTATACTGCTAGTGATTTTTGGACAAATCACCTATCTGTAGATTATGTATTAACTGGGTATAAGGTTACACAGTGGCAACCAAAAGGCTTCAAGGCTTTACTCATGTACTTTAAAAACATCAATAAATCTAGGCCATAAATCATTGTTTTACTGCCGCAATGCAAGTCAATGATGAAGGTCCTTCGACTTTTTGATCTCTTCTGCTGAAGGAAATTAAGAAAAGCAGCACATTTGGAAGTACATAGGGAAGGCGATGGCTCTAGTACTACAGATAATACACAGGAGGGAACTTTGCAGAACTACGGTACAAGCTCCTCTTACAGTATTGGCACAGTCTTCAGAGATATCTGGCATGCTGCTTTCTTTTTATCAGGGTTTGTATTTTTTTTACAAGCTATGTATTTCAGGAGAGATGCAATATTCCTTCTGGAAATCACTGATCTCGTTTCTGGGTCCCCCAATAGAGGAATCGTAGAGGAACAAACATTCATTGCAAAGTGAGGTGCATAACTTGGACAATAACATGAAAAGTCATACATGAATTGGCTCTGCCAATGAATCTTCTAATATATCGTCTTCATTATAAAATGGTAATTCTTTGTCGAACCTAAAGACTAATTTGCAGAAGAAACACATGTGGCCATTGATTAGGAAGATGATATTGAAGAGTGAGCAGAAGACATTAGTTGGATTATTTAGGCATTTGATCTTGAAATTGTATCTGTTTAAAAATTTAAGTGTCTCGGAAACAGGAAAACCATTGGCAAAGCATCTCATACATAGTTTATGGGTGACAGGTTTAGATGTAATTTCTGTGAGTAGGGAAGACTCATGACCAGAAGAAGGGATATTGCGTGCCTCATAAATGTTGTCCTGTGTCTTTGTCATATAATCATGTAGCTTGTTTATGCCTGTGTTCTGCTAACATAAGTGCTCCAAAAATTCTGATATTTTTGTGATTTATACTTTAGCACCAGAACTCCACATGGTAAAAACTTTTCCCCCAATTATTATATTGCAATTTCATGAAAAAAAAAAATGCTGCAATGATTAACACATACAGTTTTGAGTTATTAGGAGAAATATGTTTATTTAGGAGTTGACCTGCAATCTGTTACCAAGATGTGTGGGTTACTTGCAAACAGTTGACAGCTGTTAAGTATTAATTGCTCTTCACTTAATACATTTCACGAGACAGAATTGTATTTTGCTATTGATATGCCAAAACATGTCCTTGGCAAAACGAATTCTGTCCTCCAATGGTAATCTGTGGGTTTCCCAATTTCAATTTTTTTTTTTTTTTTTTTTACATTAGTGCCTTGAAAAAAGTATCCATACCCTTTTAAAATTGTCCACATTTTGTTATGTTACGATAAAAAAACTTGAATGTATTTTATTGGGATTCTTTGTATTAGACCAGGGGTCTCCAAACTTTTCAAACAAAGGGCCACTTCAGACTTTAGGAGGGCCAAATGTGACCAGCAGGGGCAGAAAATGTCACAGGCCCAACCTCAGTGAGAATAAATATGGCCTCAGGGTTGGTGGTCGATAGGAGGTGGAGGATTCCTCCTATTAGTAGGAGGAATAGAATCCCATCATTGGTATCGGAGGAAGATATAGTGCCCCATTGTTGGTGTCAGTGGAAAGAATACTGCCTTATATCAGTGAGAGGAATTGTCCCCCAAGGGCCAGATAAAGGCTAGCATAGGGCCACATCTGACCCTTGGGCCGCAGTTTGGAGACCCCTGTATTAGACCAACACAAAGTGGGCACAATTGTGCAGTGGAAGAAAAATTTTATAAATTGTTTTCAGATTTTTTTTTTTTTACAAATAAATATCTGAAAAGTGTGGTGTGCATTTGTATTCAGCCCCCTTTACACCCCAACTAAAATCTAGTGGAACAAATTGCCTTTAGAAGTCACCTAATTAGTAAGTAGAGTCCATCTGTGTGCAATTTAATCTCCGTATAAATACCGCTGTTCTGTGAAGCCCTCAGAGGTTTGTTAGTTAGAGAACCTTGTTGAACAAACGGCATCATGAAGGCCAAGTAAATACACTAGATGGGTCAGGGATAAAGTTGTGGAGAAGTTTAAAGCAGGGTTAGGTCATAAAAACAAATATCCCAAGCTTTGAACATGGAGCACTGTTCAATCCATCATCCAAAAATGTAGAGTATGGCACAACTGCAAATCTGCAAGGCTGTCTAAAATATTTCACACTCTAATTGCAGCGAAAGATGGTTCTACAAAATATTGCCTCAGGAGAGGTAAATACAAATGCATGCCACACTTTTCACATTTATTTGAAAAAATATATCTTGGTGGCGGGGATAACATTTAAACTATTAAAACCATTTGTCATTCCACTTCACAATTAAGTGCCACTTTGTGTTGGTCCCTCACATAAAATCTCAATAAAATACATTTACGTTTTTGGTTGTAACATGACAAAATGTGGAACATTTCAAGGGGTATGAACACTTTTTCAAGGCACTATGAATGATGACGAGGCTTGACTTAATAATGTTCAATGTTTTAAGTTGGTGGCCCTTTGAGCATATATATGCACAATGCTAAAGATGTTTGCTTAAATGGATATGGTCATGTGGCAAATTAGGACTATGGTTACTACGCTTATTTACATTTCTCCATATCTTGCTGTAAACTTTATCAGAGTTTTTGAGCACCTATATTTTTGTGTCTTTTTTTTATTTTTGCTTTCATTAATGTTGCACCATAATTTCAACATGTTAAATAATGTGACTATCATTTTTTTGTCGACTATTTACATTTACCCAAGCCATGCTCTATAGCAGCCAACATACTTACAAGCTTTATAAAACGACTTTTAAGGTATAATTTTACACTTATGCCGCATACACACGGACTTTTCCGTCGGAATTCCAATGAAGCCGACTTCCGTCAGTCTTGCATACACACTGTCAGACTAAATTCCCACCGTCTAAAAAGCGGTGTAGTAAAACGCTACGACGACCCGACAAAAATGAAGTTCAATGCTTCCGCACATGCGTCGACTTGATTCTGACCATGCGTCAATTTTTTTCTCCAGAGTTCCACATAAACGATAGGAATTTTTTTCTTTTTTTTTTTTTTTTATCGGAAAAAAAAATAAAACCTGTTATTTCTAAACACCGATGGAAAAAAGTCCGATGGGGCCCACACACAATCGGAATTTCCGATGGAAAAAGTCCATCTGACTTTTTTCATCGGAAATTCCGTTGTGTGTACGTGGTGGCATAACATATACAGTATGAAATGCCAATTTATATATACAGTGCAGAAAATAAGTATTTGAACACCCTGCTATTTTGCAAGTTCTCCCACTTGGAAATCATGGAGGTGCATGTCCACTGTGAGAGACATAATCAAAAAAAAAATTCCAGAAATCACAATTTATGATTTTTTAACTATTTATTTGTATGATACAGCTGCAAAGAAGTATTTGAACACCTGTCTATCAGCTAGAATTCTGACCCTCAAAGGCCTGTTAGTCTGCCTTTAAAATGTCCACCTCCACTCCATTTATTATCCTAAATTAGATGCACCTGTTTGAGGTCATTAGCTGCATAAAGACACCTGTCCACCCCATACAATCAGTAAGAATCCAACTACTAACATGGCCAAGACCAAAGAGCTGTCCAAAGACACTAGAGACAAAATTGTACACCTCCACAAGGCTGGAAAGGGCTACGGGGAAATTGCCAAGCAGCTTGGTGAAAAAAGGTCCACTGTTGGAGCAATCATTAGAAAATGGAAGAAGCTAAACATGACTGTCAATCTCCCTCGGACTGGGGCTCCATGCAAAATCTCACCTTGTGGGGTCTCAATGATCCTAAGAAAGGTGAGAAATCAGCCCAGGACTACACGGGAGGAGCTGGTCAATGACCTGAAAAGAGCTGGGACCACCGTTTCCAAGGTTACTGTTGGTAATACACTAAGAGGTCATGGTTTGAAATCATGCATGGCACGGAAGGTTCCCCTGCTTAAACCAGCACATGTCAAGGCCCGTCTTAAGTTTGCCAATGACCATTTGGATGATCCAGAAGAGTCATGGGAGAAAGTCATGTGGTCAGATGAGACCAAAATAGAACTTTTTGGTCATAATTCCACTAACCGTGTTTGGAGGAAGAAGAATGATGAGTACCATCCCAAGAACACCATCCCTACTGTGAAGCATGGGGGTGGTAGCATCATGCTTTGGGGGTGTTTTTCTGCACATGGGACAGGGCGACTGCACTGTATTAAGGAGAGGATGACCGGGGCCATGTATTGCGAGATTTTGGGCAACAACCTCCTTCCCTCAGTTAGAGCTTTGGAGATGGGTCAAGGCTGGGTCTTCCAACATGACAATGACCCGAAGCACACAGCCAGGATAACCAAGGAGTGGCTCTGTAAGAAGCATATCAAGGTTCTGGCATGGCCTAGCCAGTCTCCAGACCTAACCCCAATAGAGAATCTTTGGAGGGAGCTCAAACTCTGTGTTTCTCAGCGACAGCCCAGAAACCTGACTGATCTAGAGAAGATCTGTGTGGAGGAGTGGGCCAAAATCCCTCCTCCAGTGTGTGCAAACCTGGTGAAAAACTACAAGAAACGTTTGACCTCTGTAATTGCAAACAAAGGCTACTGTACCAAATATTAACATTGATTTTCTCAGGTGTTCAAATACTTATTTGCAGCTGTATCATACAAATAAATAGTTAAAAAAATCATACATTGTGATTTCTGGAATTTTTTTTTTTTGATTATGTCTCTCACAGTGGACATGCACCTACGATAACAATTTCAGACCCCTCCATGATTTCCAAGTGGGAGAACTTGCAAAATAGCAGGGTGTTCAAATACTTATTTTCTGCACTGTATAAACCTAAACCCTTTAACTAATTTGTTAAACAAAAATCTGTGTTAAATTTTAATGGAGGCTAACATGGTAAAAAATCAACCATATTATAATGGACTAATTGAAAAAGAAAATCATGCTTTTCATGCAATTTTTAGTTGTTTTTTTTCCTTTTACTCCTATCTTAATAGTAAGCCGGTCCAATATTAGACACAAATTTGAACAAAGTAAAACACAAAGGCCGGTTTGGGCTTGATGGTCACATCTTTCCATAAACATGATTTCAATAGAATTTTTTTTCTTTTGCAATTAGGTTACACTTTTACACATTGGATATCAATTTTATAAACAAACTTTTCATAAAATTCATTCCTTGTACATTTTGTTCTCTGAGAAGCCAAGCCTTTCAGAATGTTTAACAGTGACCACTTTTTCACTTCAGTTCAAAGAAGTCAAAAAATTCTATCGACAAATCTACAGAAACTGACAATGGTTACGTATCATTAGAAGGGAGGTTGACAGGTAAAAGCAGTGAAGATGGAGTACACATCCATGAGCCTCATAGTGAAACCGTCCATTCTGAAGAGACCAATTGGGCAGCAGGAACTAACAGGACTCATCAAGCCAAGCCAATATACAACAAAACAAAAATCGTAAGTCAATATTGATCATGTTTTTAATGTATGTTAGTATATGATTTAGACAATATAACAGGTATATATTTAAAGGCAATTTAAAAAAAAAAAATAAGAAATCTGTCATACTCGCCTGTTCTGTGCAGTGGTTTTGCACAGAGCAGCCCTGATCCTCCTCTTCCAGACCCCTCCCTCCTGACCAGTGCTTCCAGAGCAAGCCGCTTGCAATGGGGGTTTCCAAGCCGCTGCTGTGTGTGTCCATTAACACACAGAAACTGCAGCTTGTCCCCGCCACCTCTCCTCCATTCTGATTGTCTCACTGGCTGTGATTGACGACAGTGGGAGCCAATGGCTCATGCTGCTGTCTCAGCCAAGAGGAGAGAAAGTCCCTGGAGAGCCGAGGCACTCGTGCACATTGCTGGAAAAAGATCAGGTTTAGGTAAGTATTAGAAAGGGCTGGGGGAGCTGCTGCATAGAATGAATGAAGGTAAAAAATCTTGAACCTTTAGAACCACTTTAATGCATACTTTGACCTACAGGAGATGTAATTTTGGAATTCTGTATTTAGTATTGTCTGGATTACTAGTAAAGGTTTTATTTTTTTATTTTTTATTCTTTATGGACACTAACAGTAAATTTTTAATGTACATAGAAACCCGATCTTTTGTGTGTGTGTGTGTGTGTGTGTGTGTGTGTGTGTGTGTGTTTTTTTTTTTTTTTTTTTTTTTTTTTTTTAAGCTTGTTCTTATTTTTATACTATGAAGATGGCTATAGCCAATAGAGCTCTTTCTTCTAATGCAATGTGATTATGACAAGTGAATTCAATAACTATGTGGTAGCAAATAGACTATCTCAGGCAAATGTTGTTAAACCAAGGGGAAACATATTTATTTAAATCAAAAGCCCCCCCCCTCCTTTAAAAACTTACCTGAGCCTGATCTCAATCCAAAGCTGTGCCCATCTGTAGCAGCTCTTCTCCCCTTTCTTCTCACAGGAGACTCTGCAGCAACAGGAGCCATTGGCTTTTTCTGCTATCAGTCAAATTGTGTGTAGAGGGTGGGGCCGAGCAATTTTATGTGTGTCTATAGACGCACACATCCCAACTTGGGATCAAGCCTGCCTAACTGTCCCTATAGCAAGCTGCTTGTAATGGTGGCACTCAGAGAAGAGGCAGAGTCAAGATCATTGTTGGTGGACCCCTTGAGAGTATGTTTGGGGCACACAGCAGGTAAGTATAACATGTTCATTATTTAAAAAATTATAACCAGTTTAAACACAGCTGACCCTGGTGCTATGTTTTTCTAGTCTATGTGTATATTTAAGGATATCTACTAAAGTATGTGTCACTTGTACAAAGGGTTTTTTAAGAAGCTTTTAATGCAAATTTATCATCTTATGCTTGTAAATTCTTTACTGTAACCTGATTTGTTGCCCAGTCGGTGTCTGGGAAACAGATACTGGTAAGCCAAGGCATGGACAGAGAATGTGAGTATGTGTAGATGTCAGTCACTGTGTGCTATTTTTTATTACTTTGCTTGTACGCATTTGGGTTGTCTAAGTGTTTGTCTATTTAAATGCTGGATGGAGGGGGAGAATGGCAATGCTGTGACTTGATGTTGCCGAAAATCTTATTTTACCCTTGATCAATTGGCCTGAGGGCAGTCTGTGGATACCCTTATGCCGCGTACACACGATCACTTTTCGGCATGAAAAAAAAAAAAGTTTTTAAAAACGTAATTTAAAAACATTTTTTGAGCACGCTGCATTTTTTTAACGTCGTTTTAAAAAATAAATTTTTTTGGGTTGTAAAAAATGATTGTGTGTGGGCTAAAACGACGTTAAAAATTATGTTTTAAATCCGCGCATGCTCAGAAGCAAGTTATGAGACGGGAGCGTCAATGGAACTTCCCCTTTAGAGTGCCGTCGTACGTGTTGTACGTCACCGCGCTTTGCTCATCGTTTTTTTTAAACGATGGTGTGTGGGCAACATAGTTTTTAATGATGAAGTTGGAAAAACTTTGTTTTTTCTACATGCTGAAAAACAATGTTTTTTTTAATGCCGAAAAGTGATCGTGTGTACGTGGCATAAGGTATGAAAGTCGTCAGCCACTGTAGCTCATTCCGGCCAGATCTGGTGAGGAACAATCTAGGTGTTTGGTTATTTTTACAAACCTAACTTTCATTAGTTTTTATGTGTGGGACAATGAAAACCTTTCTAATGAAATGTGAATCTTGTGTAGGATGCGCAGAGATCCTTGGCTAATGTTTCTGATGAGGTTTCCAGTGAAGATGATCCCAGCACAGGATACATTGCACGGCGTAACATCGATCGGCCTCATAATGACAGTGTGCTCAGAAACAGAAAGTCTCATCATTACAAAAAGCACTATACAACTGAGGTATGACAGTAGTAGTTACTTAATTTTCAAATAAATTTGGAGGGGTTTGGCTATGTTTAGGCATGTCTGTCTGTTTTTTTGTCTCAGATAGCCTTCTCATTCCTTCATTGTGACCTAGGAATTTTCTTTTGAACAAGACCTCAGATTGTTTAGTAGTGGTTTAAAGTTACTTGTTTGGATAATCTCTCTCTTGTTCCTTAATAAAAGTGAAAGCTACAGTTTGTAGAAGGAAATTAACTTTCATTATCGGTTGCAAATATTTAATGGGTATGGTAATGCCTTAAATACCTTCAATTTTTACTTTTCTAATCGGTTGTGTGGTTTATGGCAGACAAGTACGAAGCCCTTTATACTTGTGCTACTTGGACTGGCACGGTTTCCAATTTAACATCAGACATCTGGTTATGTGAGCTTGAAAGTTTTTTTGATTCCCTCTTGAATTTATTAGTATGATTTAATATTACAAGTCTTAGATGAATACCTGTGTGAGAACGTTATACTTGCAGTACATGCTGACTGCATAGCAATAATTACAGTGGGTATAGAAAAGACTTTTCCCCCTTTCTCAATCCATCAGTTTGTTGCTTTGCAGCCTGAAATAAATCAAGGTGTATTTACTAGTGAAACTTATAACATCAAAGTGAAAGATATAACGCCAACATGTCAGAATAAAAAAAAAAAAAAACGAATTACTGAGTTGGAAAAAGGATCCCCCTTGTGTCAGTATTTTGTTGAACAATTTTTTGCTTTAATTACAGCCTTTAGTCTGTTGGGACATGTCTCTATTAATGTTGCACATCTAGACTTTGCAATATTCGCCCACTGTTCTTTGCAGAACTTTTCAAATTCAGTTAAATGGGATGGTGACCGTTTGTGGACTGCAGTCTTCAAGTCATAAGTCTGGGCTCTGACTAAGCCAAGCAAAGACATTCACGTTTTTCTCCTTCAACCACTGTGTGGTCCTTTTTTTTTCTGTGTGATCTCAGAATCCTCAAGGTGCATTTAAGGTGGCCAGATGAGACTAAAATTGAAATATTTGGCCTCGGCACCAAATGATATGTCTTTCGGAAATCCAATACAGCTCACTATCCAAATAACACCAAATAACACCATTCCTACAGTAAAGCATGGAGGTGGTAATGTCCTGTTATGGGGGTGTTTCTGTGCAGCAGGCATTGGAGCACTTGTCAGGATAGAAGGAAAATTAATGGGGCAAAATACCATCATTGAAACCCCATTGAAAAATCTGTGGAATGACTGTAAGACACAAGCGGTCACCATTAAAAAATGTAACTGAACTTGAGCAGTTCTACAAAGAAGAGTGGGAAAATATTGCAAAGTCTAGATGTGCAAAGTTAGAGACATATCCCAACAGCCTAAAGGCTGTCCTTCTTCTTTTTTTTTTTTTTTTTTTTTTATCAGATTGTTTTTATTGAGATTTATCAAACACACACAACAAGAGCTTGAGGGACTAAATTTGTAAACTGAATTATACAAAATACACATTTAGAACCATTATATTGTTTGTTTCCAGCAATGAGACTAGTATGCATAAGAACCTCAATCCCTCTTTCTCTCCTGTATTCGACTAAAGATTGTAAATGAAAGCAAAATGTCCGTCTTCATTTCAGGATGCAAATCAACAAAATGGTATTATTTTAAGGGGGTGATTCTTTTCTATACCTGCGGTCTATGTGTATATATATATATATATATATATATATATATATATAATATATATAGGAAAATAGAAAGTGCAGCGCTAGGATATATAAAGGTGCTGTCATGAGCATAAGACATGCAAAGGTATAGTCCAACAGGACAACAAAAGATGTTAGACAATAAGGAAATCAAAACATCACATAGCATATGAGTAATGGTGCATGGAGTCCATCAATGTGATTTCAAACAGGTGAGTGAAAACACTGAACTGGTGCAATGAACAGTGTAAATAGTTCATGGATGTGGTTCCCAATGAATCGAAACACTGCATATATGGTGCCAGTTGAAATAAATGAAAACAATATATGTAGCTTGTCTGTAGTCTTCAGAGTATCAAATAAAGGAATAGGTACTCTTACCAGCTGTGATGGACTTACTCGTTAGTATTAACAGCAAGTCAGACAAGGCGTGGTGGTCTCAGCGGACCCTGGGATCTGTTTGGGTGAATCTGTAGAGGTAGTCACTCAGGTTGGGATGATGAATCCAGTCTGGTTGGATATCGCTCCTCCAAAACAGCACCCCAAATAAATGAGACCACTGGTGAATGGCCAGGCTCAAGAGTCAGCTCAGCAGGTATGGATGTATGGAAACAAAAAAAAGGCTCCCAATGGTGCAGATCAAAAATAAACCTGTGAAGGCTTTATTTGATATAAAATAAATAAAATCACGTGATATAAGTAAAAAGCAGTATGGGGTACAAGCGTATAACTTGGGTTATACGCTTGTACCCCATACTGCTTTTTACTTATATCACGTGATTTTATTTATTTTATATCAAATAAAGCCTTCACAGGTTTATTTTTGATCTGCACCATTGGGAGCCTTTCTTTTTTGTTTCCATACATCCATACCTGCTGAGCTGACTCTTGAGCCTGGCCATTCACCAGTGGTCTCATTTATTTGGGGTTCTGTTTTGGAGGAGCGATATCCAACCAGACTGGATTCATCATCCCAACCTGAGTGACTACCTCTACAGATTCACCCAAACAGAGCCCAGGGTCCGCTGAGACCACCACGCCTTGTCTGACTTGCTGTTAATACTAACGAGTAAGTCCACCACAGCTGGTAAGAGTACCTATTTCCTTTATTTGATACTCTGAAGACTACAGACAAGCTACATATATTGTTTTCATTTATTTCAACTGGCACCATATATGCAGTGTTTCAAATCATTGGGAACCACATCCATGAACTATTTACACTGTTCATTGCACCAGTTCAGTGTTTTCACTCACCTGTTTAAAATCACATTGATGGACTCCATGCACCATTACTCATATGTTATGTGATGTTTTGATTTCCTTATTATCTAACATCTTTTGTTGTCCTGTTGGACTATACCTTTTGCATGTCTTATGCTCATGACAGCACCTTTATATATCCTAGCGCTGCACTTTCTATTTTCCAATTGCTACTGACTTTGTTTGTGTGCTGGCCGCTATATTGTTTTAATTTTTTTCCTTTTGTTTGTTAGCTAGCGCAGTTGTTTCCCATATATATATATATATATATATAATGTGTGTGTATAATTATATGTGTATATACATACATATACAATTAACACAACTACTACAGTGATTTGAAGCTTGCAAACAAGCAAATCACATCAGTTCAACAAGCCAAAGCTGAGATATGGGCAACACATTTTCATTAATACTAATGACCATTGTGAAGTTTTAAAACTTATACATTTTCACATGCTTATTGTCAAAGCCAGTGTCCCATAAGTCAGAAATAACTTGTGTTTTGGGGCCTAAAGACATTGCATGTTGGTTAACATAATGACAGAAAAAGAACACCAATGTGACAAAACACTACTCTTCCCTCAAAGCTACTTCCAGATGAGTTTTAATCATGGGGATTAAAATTTAAGTTACCAGGGGCATTAGTCATCTGTTGTCCAAAAATGTGCATGTAAATGCTGTTGAAGACAGCATTTACATGCACATTTTTTGAACAACAGATGACCCTAGATAAATGGTGTCTAGGGTATAAATTCAAATGGTCTTCCTCAGTAATAAATTGTCCAAGTTGCCACCTCTGAAAGGTTTTGGGACTTGTTCTATAAACATGGCATGGGGCTTGTGAACCTGATGGTTGTGATGTTTTGCAACCGCTTTGTTTTCTTTGCTTGTTTCTTTTTTTGTTTTCTCTGACCAGTTTTATATCACCCTGATGTGTTTTTTAAATATTGTGTAGACCGGGTAAATTTCTCTTATCGTCCATGGATGGACACAGCTCCTTAAACCTTGATGGGTGGGTTATGTTCCTGTTCACAGGAGATCACTAGGCAGAAACATGTTAGATAATTAAATACATGTTACGTTAACAGAGTTGAACAGCCCCGCCCAGGGGTCGATCCCTCCAGTCATAACCCTCCTCCCTGCAGTATGCAGCCTCAGTTTCTTTCTGCCTAGCAAAGTAGAAAGGCAACTGTCAGCTGAGACAGGCTGGATATTATAGATCCTTGTAGTCTCCTTAGTCCGGCCTGCAAGCGTGAGCACACCTTTGCAAAGAGGCTGGGCTTGCCACGACATACCCCATGGCTCCTGGGGTGACCAGTGAGCTTTGGCTCCAGGGTCCACATATACTGGGCTGTGGTGTTGTCTCACTCACAGTGGACCAGGCCGACAGCCACTCCTAAGCGATGTATGCCTGTCAGGAATGCATCAGTGGGTCCTCGCATGGACGGTAATGTACAGTCCTTCCCGCTTCGGCGGGTCAGTATGGCTAAGGATTCCTGGGGTTCGAGGGGTTCTCCTGTCCTCCTTCCCTGCTCTATGTCATTTTTTCTCTCTGCTGTTCTATTGCTGCCAGGGTGGACCTCATTTTCTCACCAGGGGACTGTGGGGTGTCTGGGCCTGTGTTTTTTCTGTGGGGGTGTGTTTGCTTCAGAAAGGCCTCATTAGGCCTTCTTATCTACGTTGCAGCGTTTTGCCTCCATTTTTGCGGTGCTGACACCATGCTGGCACCGCAGCTTACTATTGCGGTCGGTTATTTTACTGTGGCCGTCCCCTGCTCTATCTGAGGCTTCTGGCGGCCATTTTGGAGGTGGTTTTGGCCTGTAGTGCTGGGCTTATAAGCATGCAGCACAGTTTTCCTCATTATTTTTTGATCAGGCTTTACCACACAGCATTTCTCCTCGCACACATACTGTGTTCTGAGGGTAGGCAGCGGCGCTGAACGCTCTCCTTCGGTGATTGGTGAGTCCCCTGGGTAACCCCCGGTTAGCGCAGAAACAATGGTGGGACTTATTCAGGTCTGAAATGGGTCCCTGAGAGCTGTTTAAATGGAGTCAGTGTCTGGTTATTCCTCCCCAAGACATGCCAGAGGTGGCAGCTGGGGCTCCTGCGGTTCATGGACACTTTGTTAGGGCAGCGTGCGGTTGTTAGGGGGGGTTGAAAAGTGCCCCCTCCCCCCACCATCCCCTGTACTGCTCTGCCTCAGACCGGGACCTGCCTGTCTCGTCCCTGGTTCTGTGTGGTCTGTGTAAGTTGACCAGGACCTTTCTTGTGAGGCGGACTCCTGACTTGGGTCAGTGACAGGTTACGCTTATTGATGCTGTAAGAAACTCGCTTATGCTGTATTGTGCAGCGGAGGTATCCTCTGTGGGCTCTGTCTTTCTTGTGCACACAATTCAGGCTGCTCTGTGAAAGTTTTTCCTTATCTGTCCCTTTCTATTGACAAGTTCATTGATAAGGCATTGGAAAGGTTGCAGAAGTCCTTGTAGTTCGGTACCCCTTTGAGGAGAGTTAAAAAAGAAAAAAAGGCTTCTCCTCTGGCCCCCTGGTGCCCGGTTAACAAGGGGTGACCACTCTCCCTATAGAAGGGACCCCTGTCTTCAAGGTCCATACTGATGGGGGGGTCCGAGGGCGCTGACCCACTCCATGTTTACCATGCTGACTGACTGTGCACCAGACTGGGGGAGCACCAGCTCCCTCCCTAATTTGTTAGACTGGCCAACCAGTTGGTCCAGGGCCTTGTATATGTCTGTGATGCTCCACGGGATGCAGCATCCTTGATATCCAGAGCCTCTGTTTCGGCGGTGGTTTTGCCCAGCCTGATTTAGCTAAAATGCTGGTCTGCTGACCAAGCATCCAAAAAAGCCCTGGCTGATTTACCCTTCAGGGGTGGGTGTTTTTTTTGGTACCTTGTTAGATGACATTATCAAGAATGTCACTGGGGGTCTCCTCCGTCAGTCCACCAGGGGAAAGGAGCCACGCCATGTGCCGATCCTTCATTCCCCGGTCAGAAGCTGTGTTTTTCATCAGTCAGGGCCCGGGGGTAAACCCTCCCAGGCCAACAAAGGCTCAGCTGGGGGACGGGAACGACCCTGGGTGCGTAAGTCGAACACGCCGGCACCCAAACCCGCCAATGTATGTAGCCTTCCCCTGGCCGTCTTATGGGTGGGGGGACGGCTTTGCAGGTTCACAGCTCGGCGAACCTCCCTGCTCTCCGACCAGTGGGTGTGCGAGGTGGTCTCTTCGGAATACTAGATGGGGTCCTTTCCTATCCACCGTACAGATTCTTTCCCTCAAGTCTCCCTCTCTTTCTGGCTTGTCGGTCTGCCCTGCTGGGGCAGTGTAGGACTTACTAAGCTGCGGGGTAATTTTTCCCGTCCCGCGGGACGAGAGGTTTCAGGGATTCTATTCAAATCTGTTTATGGTCCCGAAGAAGGATGGGGTCTGTCCAATTTTGGGCCTCAAAGCCCTAAATGCCTTTGTTTGAGAGTAAGGTAGTTTCGCATGTAATCCATTCGTTCGGTGGTAGCTGCGCTCCATCCGGGGGACTTTCTGGCGTCCTTGGACATCAAGGAAGCATACATGCGTGTCCCAATTTGCGCAAGTCACCAGAGGTTTCTGCGCTTCGCGATAGGGGAGGACCACTGTCAGTTTGTGGCCCTTCCTTTTGGTCTTGCGTCAGCATCAAGAGTTTTCACCAAGGTGCTCGCACCGATCCCAGCTTTGCTGGGACAGCAAGGGTTTGCCATTGTGGGCTACTTAGACGACTTTCTTCTGAGAGTAGCTTCTGCCTCAGAATTAGAGGAGGATGTCTCTATAGCCAGTCAGACCCTCCAGGAATTCGGGTGGGTGTTTAAACATTTAGAAGTCGGTTCTGGTTCCGACTCAGCGTTTGAAGTACCTAGGGTTGATCCTGGACTCCTTGAAAGCAAAGGCCTTTCTTCCCCTGGAAAAATTGCAGACTGAAGGGCTCCTCTAATCTCAGTTTTAGGTGAGGGGTTCTACAAGCTGCTGTGAATTTGTCAAACCTTTCTTGACCCATTTTCTATGTGGGCCTGCTGCTATGTTTTTACTGTCCCTCTCTTGGGTTGCTTTTGGATATTCAATTGTAATGGCTAAAGATCCTTTTGTCCTTTTTATTGTATCACTAGGAAAGTGGAATTGTTTGACTTTCCAGAGATAGGCATTTTTCATTACAGTATGGGACTCAAGTCCTTTTTCTCTTTTCTTGTGATCTCCTTTTAGCCTACATTAAAATTGATGCTGGCTGGGAGTCAGGGGACATGTATACAAAGATATATTTTGCAGCCCTCTCTTTTTCCCAATATCCAATATTCTAAAGTTCACTTCATATACCTATGGCTGTGATTAAAGGTCCGTTGTCTTGTACTGCACTCCAAGATATGAATTGTTCTGGGAAGTCAAAAATCCTGATTATTCCTCTATTATTTCGCTGTACAAGCAGATCACAGGGGAAAGTATGACACTTGGCTTTAACTTCTAAGAAACAAGGGGTTATCATAGATGTCCTAACTGTAATATATGCATAACTTGAAGAATTCTTCCATTGTCCACATGCTGGCAAAAAAAACCAACAATGTCAACATTGATCACTGTGCGTACAACCTCAAGTGTTTACAGTAACCCATTCAAAAAAATATTTAAAAATCGTCATGTAAAACTGACAATGAAAGGAACTTTACCCAAACAATCCAGTCGCAATACATGCCTCCACACACAATCAGGTTTAAAACCCAATGCCATGTTTTATGGAAGAAGTAACAAAACCTTACAGGAGTGGCAACTGGGACAATTAAGGACTGAGAGATTTTGGATGTACAGTATATGCTAGACAAAGAGCGCGCGTACAATTGACATTGGTCAATTGCTGTAAGTTGCACAGCTGCAGCCATGGGCCTTGGAGTTATTTTTCATTTGTTGTCCATTTTTTGGGTTCGAAACTTGTGTGTTGCTTCCTAATGGCTTAAAGTCTTACTAAACCTAGGACCTTGCATTTGCTATATCTGGTCTCCCACAGTACACAGAACATGGGAATGCAATTATTTTAGTAAATATAAACTGCTAAATAACTTTTTTCATGAGCAGTGTATGGCAGTCTTGTGACTTCTATCAGTATCAGGCTGAGCATTGGTTAAAGCTTGTAGGAGGAATTGTTATTCTCCTCTGACTGTCCTATGGGGCTGCATGACCCCTAACTTTCTGTCTGGACAGTGCTGATTAAGCACAGCAGAGGGGAGGACTGCTAGTGTAAACATTCAGTACACAGTGCTGTGGATGTTTTTTTTTTTTTTTTAACAGCTGGAAGATTGATCACACAGCCCCGCCAGCACTGACTGATCCCTTACTATTGTCAGTGCAAGGGAATGCTTATCAGCTGATAGATTGAACAGCCTAGACAGTGCAGTGCATCAGTGTACTAGCAGCCAGCAAATACATCACACAGCCCTAAAGCCCTGTACACACGGGGCAGAATCTCGTCAGGGAAATAAAAAAAAAATTCCCGACGAGATTCTGAGCAAGAATCTCGTCGGTGACGTCATCGCTTATGACGAGCATTTGCTCATCACATTAAATACCATCATCGCCACCTTGCTGCACCCTACCTATGCCTAGGAAGCTACCGCGCATGCGTCAAAGTCATTTCTAGCATGCACGGGGTTCCACGGCGACATGCAAGTATGCACACTCGGGTTTCTCGGCAGGAAAACAACGAGAAAATTAGAGAGCAGGTTTTCTATTTTTGGGCAGTTTTCTTGACGAGAAACCTGAAGGCCTCGTACACACGCATGGTGTACTCGGCAAGAAAGCTCTGCCAGCAGTTTTCTTGCTGGTTCTTGCAGAGTAAACCGTACGTGTGTACGAGGCTTTACAGTGCTGACTGATCCTTAAAGTGGTTCTAAAGTCTCCAGCCATTATCCAAGTCCAGTCAGCAATCCAGCAGTGTCCTGGCTGTAGGTCTTCTCCCTTGCTGATCTCGCAGGAGGCACAAGCTGCAGTGGGAGCCATAGAAAGTGGGGGCCTGGGTGAGCTGTACCGTGTAAGTCTATTGACACACACAGCCCGGTTTGAGAAGGCACAGTGCTTGCTGTGGGGACACCAGTAGGAAAAAGGAGCAGACGGCACCAGCAGTGGATTCAAGAACAAAAGGTAAGGGGATGCTCAGAGCAGTTGAGAATAACCTCCTTTTTATTGAATAAATTAAATAAAAATTTGGCTTTAATATCACTTTAATTATTCTGAGTGCAGTCTGCATTGGACAAACAACCCAGATACAATGGAAGCACCAGGGGCATTTGGCAAACGTCTGATGTCATTAAAGCGGGGGTTCACCCAAAATAAATTTTTTAACATTATATTCAGCCGAGTTATGAGATAGAGATTATGGCAATGAAATAAAAAAAAAACAGCGTACATGCCGTATTTTCACCACAGCTTCCGGGTATGTTAACTGCGGCATTGGGCATTTCTAATTGACATCCTTTCCGACCGGCGCATACAGCGCGTCACAAGTTGCCGAAAGAAGCCGAACGGCGGTGTGGCTCTATATGGCACCTGCGCATCGGCGTTCGGCTTCTTTCGGCAGCTCATGACGCGCTGTATGCGCCGGTCGAAAGGATGTCAATTAATTAGGAACGCCCAGTGCCGCAGTTAACATACCCGGAAGCCATGGTGAAAATACGGTATGTACGCTGTTTTTTTTTTTTTTATTTCATTGCCGTAATCTTTATCTCACAACTCGGCTGAATATAATGTTAAAACAATGTTTTTCTGGTGAACCTAAGCTTTAAGGAATACATGGCAAGAGCCTAACCAGCATGTACAAAGTAAAATGAAAATCTGAGCAAAGGCAAGGTGACTTCAACTTCTATATTTCCCCCATAGGAACCCCCTAAATTGGTCTTCAGCAAGGGTTGACACTGACAGCCAGCACAAACCGACATAATGATGATATTTTAGCGCAATACCATAGCACAGATTGGGATGGAAAGTGCTACATTCACTTGGTCCCCTAGGGGCTTCAACAGAGATTTTTAAATTGTGGTGATACTACTTCAGGTTTCCTGGAGATCTTATTGTTCATTACCAGCAGAGATATTGGAAACCAGTGGTCGATTCATCCCACCACTGTCCAAGTGAAACAGAATTTTTCAGTAGACTGTGAAATTTGCAGGCATTTCTTATTCTCATATTGTTAGCCAACTAGTATGTCCCAAGGTTAGATATATTTTTGTTTTGTTTACTCAGGTCGATAAATTACAGTCAATGAAGAGGGTTGACTTCATGAGGTTTGTGCTTTTTGGCATTAATTGCCATAGTGAAATAATTTGGTACTCAATTACATGAATTATCTGTCTAATGTAATTTTAATAGATGGTGAAATACTATCAAGTATCCTTTAATTTTTCTTAATTCCTCACCTGTGGTGGGCTGTCTATTTGCAAATCTTTATCTGTTAATAATCTAATTCTGTTGAGGCTATTAACTTTTTTAGGAAGCTTATAGTTTTTTGTTTTTATATATTTTTTGATTTTTTTTTTGACAATTGCATTAAAAGCATATATTGTTGACAGCTTGCTGCACTTTAAAGTATGTCAAGTCGCGGTTTCCTATCTCCTCCTTCTATTCTTCTCTGCAGCCATATTGTTTGAGAAATTGTACGAGACAAATGAACACAGGAAAGCTGACAGTGTGATGCCATATTGATATATATTCAGTGCAGTGCTGAGTTTTTGTCCCCTAATGCCCCCTATACACGATCGGAATTTTTGATAGAAAAAGTCCGTCTGACTTTTTTCCATTGGAAATTCCGAGCGCGTGTATGCCCCATCGGAAATTCCAATGCATTCCATCGGAGTTTACATAGAGAACATGTTCTCTTTTTCCTCCGATGGAATTTGGTTGGACAAAGGTCTGATTGTGTGTACAGGGCATTAGTGTTACAAATTTTTCATTCCCCTGACCAGTCTTCATTGTTCTATTTTCCAGTGTAAACGGTACAGTGCCATGGCATGCCTGCGTTCCCTGTGGTTCTTAGCAGTGTTTTCTGACCTAGAGCTCCCATTTAAAAATGTAGACTTCATAGCTCAATGCCCATGTGTTGTGTATGTTTGTGCAAATATTATGTTCACCCACCACACATACATTGATATTCCCAATGCACATCTAATAATCCCCATTGGTGACTTCCACCATACCTGCTGAGTTCCCTAAAATCTCTAAGCTTGTGTTGGCCAAAAGAGTAGCATGAATGTGCACAGCTCACAGCTGGAGATAGTCCAAACATCAATAAATATTGCTGCTGGAGGTTAGCATATAAGGTAAGGGGCAGAAGCAAGGCATTGATTGTGTGTGCTTCCCCCCCCCCCCCCCCTTTGTTAACCACTTCAGCCCCGGAAGAATTTACTCCCTTCCTTACCACAGCACTTTTTGCGATTCGACACTGCGTAGCTTTAACTGACAATTGCGCGGTTGTGTGACGTTGCTCCCAAACAAAATTGACGTCCTTTTTTTTTCCTCACAAATAGAGCTTTCTTTTGATATTTGATCACCTCTGCGGTTTTATTTTTTTGCGCTATAAACAAAAATAGAGCATCAATTTTGAAAAAAATGCTAAATTTTTGCTATAACAAATATCCTCCAAAAAAAAATCTAGGAAAAAAGTTTTCCTCCGTTTAGACCGATACATATTCTTCTACATATTTTTGGTAAAAAAAATTGCAATAAGCGTATATTGATTGGTTTGCACAAAAGTTATAGCATCTACAAAATAGCTGATAGTTTTATTGCATTTTTTTTATTATATTACTAGTAATGGCGGCGATCTGCGATTTTTATTGTGACCATGACATTGCGACGGACATATCGGACACTTTTGACACATTTTTGGGACAATTCACATTTATACAGCGATTAGTGCTATAAAACTGCACTGATTACTATATAAATGTGACTGGCAGGGAAGGGGTTAACACTAGGGGACACTGAAGGGGTTAATATGTTCCCTAGTGAGTGATTCTAACTGTAGGGGGAGGGGACTTACAAGGGGAGGAGACCAATGTATGTTCCTGCTGGAAACACAGCATCGGTCTTCTCACCGCTGACAGGACATGGATCATCGGACATCTTGGCCGCTGGGCAGGTGCACTGGGTCCCGTCCGCTGTTGCGGGCGCTCGCCCCCTAGACGGCCAGGAAGCCCAGGACCTCATATGACGTCCACCCAGGATAGGAGATCCATCTGTGGAAGTCATATGACAATGGGTGGGTAGGGAAGTGGTTAAGGATAGCATTTAGAGCTTTTATATGAGCTCTGAGGCTTGTGTAGATGAGCAAATTTAAGCTTTTAAGTGAATTCTAAATTCATCCAGAGGAGCTTTTAAAGAAAAACGATCACTTCATATATTTTAATGTTCCAGCCCCCTGGGGTACAAGGTACATAAAACTCGTTGTCCCATCTTTCTACAAGCTGTAGAAGCTGAGACCCAGTATGTGACCATGATCCCCAAGCTTGCCCACTAATCTTCTACCAAAAAGGGGAATGTCAGTTTAACACTGAACAACAAAGGAACGCTCCCTGCAGCACTATTTGTGCTACTCACACAAGCTGTGTTTGTTTACAAGCTGGGAGCAGCATCAAAAAGAGGCTTTCATGAATATTTATGGAAGCCCCATGCCTTTATCTGTGTACAGTTGAAAGTTGGGCCTCATTCTGACACCGCCACCGCTCCCGGCTGTATGGGAAGCACAGGAACAGTGCTGCTGTGGTGTGTGCCTGGCTTTTTCAGTTTTAGACTGACATGCCCACCACCCTGCATTTAGAGTGAGAAGCCTGGTTTCAGGAGAGCACACGGAGGATGGTGCAAGTGCTGTCAGTTATACATCCGTCTGCTTTGTGGTTGGAAATTGTCGGGTGGATCTTGGGGCACTTTTTTACATGCTTTCTCTGCTTCCACAGCTCTAGGGAACAAAGTGCTATATGTACGTTGCATCTTAGGGAATGGAACCGTCAAATTTGTGAAAGTTCTTTTAACCTTCGAAGCTGCATCAAACTGTTTTTCAGATTCTTATTCACTTTTATTTGGGGGGGGGGCGTCACTTCTGACATATGTACACAAACTTGCAATGTGACAGTTCTGCCTTTAAGTGGGTTGCTTTACTGTGTTTTCTCCATTAATAACTCGGCATGATTGTGGAGACATGCTGGATTCCAAACAGCAGTGTGGAAGCATCCTGACGGAACACATTGACAAATTATCTAGTGTTATCTAGTATTATGCCTAGTATGTATAGAGCAATGTTGTGTTTCAAGTTTGCCAGTGTTGTGCGCATGACTTGAGTTTGCATACGTGGGTTTATTTTTTTCCCAGCTTATAACAAATATTGCTAAACACAAAAACAGGGTTTTTTATTTTAAACCTACAGCAGATTGTGGTTTCATTCAAAGTGCAATGTTTCTTGTGGTCATCTTTTCATGAGTCTGATTTTTTGATTATTTGGTTGGTATGTTAAAAAAAATTGTTTTTGCTAAATCTCTTATTTGCCAGGTGTAATTTTAAAATGAGTGACAATGGCAGTGGCATAGTTTTTTCTTTCTCGTACATCACGGGACACAGAGCGGCATATTCATTACTATATGGGTTATATGGAGTACCTTCAGGTGTGGACACTGGCAATCTCAAACAGGAAGTCCCCTCCCTATATAACCCCCTCCCCTAGAGGGAGTCCCTCAGTTTTTTCGCCAGTGTCTTAGGTGTTGGTCACGGAATAGCTTTGCTCCACATCCTTGGGATTAAGGGCGGGCTAACCGGATCTGTCCAAGGAGCCTCAGTGCCAAAGTGGACAGTACCCGGGCCCCAAGCCGTGGGGTTTTGCCTATAATGCTCCTCTTTGGAGGGCTGGACCCTGGGCCCAGGACTTGGAGTTTGTAAAAACCATAAGTTCCTGTTTGCCAGGGTGCTATATAGGTCCAGGACAGTGGGTACCTTCATAGGACCCCAGGGCCTGAAGGTCTACTACGCTACCCACGGAGATGGGAGAAGATTGGATCAGTTTGCTGGACAAACATCCTGCAGCATGGAGCAGGTAAGGGGGAGCCTGCGGGACTTGGTTCGACAGCAGGCTCTCCGGGGTAACCTAAAAGGGGGGATAGCCTAAGTATGCTCTGCATGGGCAACCTTGTTCACTATGTCTAAAAGAGACAGGATGACACCCTTTCTCCCCCATCACTAGGTTCCCCTGTCTAAGAATGTGTTGCTAGCTAAACCTGCTGTTTTCTTCCTAGGGCTAGTAAGGATCCCTAGGGGCCTTTGGAGAGTCCTACCTGGCCGGGGGTTTGAATCTGCCGCCTGTTTCTGCGTTCCTGGATCTCCAGCAGCGCGGCTCCTCCATGTTCCTCCTGTTTCCGGCATACGCGCGCGCGCGCACGCACGTCTTATAGACGTTTTTTCGCGCCGTTCAGACAGGAGGGCGGGGGGGGGGGCGTGCCTGCGGCGTCATACAGGAGGCGCGCCTTTGTGCTGTTATAGACAGCAGGCATCGTCAGTGCTCAGTCTGAGGCTGATTTTCAGAAGGAGAGGACGCAGAGCGGCAGAACAGTGACTCCCGGTGGCGGAAGAGGGGTAGTACATGCTGGACTTTGTTCCAATGCCTTTTTTGTTAAGCCAAAAAATTCCCCTTTTTGCAGCAGGTTGGAGGCTGGCAAACTAAGTTTGGGGTCACTGTATGTTGTAAAAAGAAAATATATAATCTATATTTAAAAAAAAAAAAAAAAAAAAACATACGGGATTCCATCAGTTTTTGGGCATTAGTGATCTATTGTCCCCTAAACTCTGGTTTTGTACTCCTGCCCACTACAGTCTGTTGTGGGGGCGGAGTCCCTCGATTTTGTATTATGGCTTCCAAAGGTTCGGGGTCAAAGGGTACAAAAAAGACCAAAAAACAAAAGGGTTTCCTTTCTGATTCTGATGATATGCCGATACTTTCCCCGCAACTTATTAACATAAAAAGCGCCTTGGATGAGCCATTAGGGGGATCTGGTGCGGAGGCTGGCCCAGATCAGCCCAGCCCTGTGTTTATCACAGAGGAGATGCTAGCCGTATCCCTAGGGGGGCTAGAAGAGAGAATAGCAGCATTGATCGCTAGAGCTATTCCTGGTAAGAAACGGGTTAGATCCCCATCACCAAGAGGTGTATCCTCAGATGCTGAGATTCTCTCTCTGGAGGAATTGGAATCACAGGAGGATCAACTAGACCTGAACCAAGAGGGTTCAGGGATTGAGGGGTCTGCCTCGGAGGAACCATTTTCAGACTCCCAGACAGAAAGACTGTGGGTACAGTCTTTGACGGACATGGTCCGCTCGGCATTTAGGTTACCATTGCCAGAGCCTCAGGTTCCTCCGGTATCCTCTCTGGGCTCTTTGAAAGCTCCGTTAAGCAACTCAGTTTTTCCAGTCCATCCTCTTTTGGAGGAATTGATCTTTCGGGATTGGGTACGGCCGGACAGGATTTTTCTGCCACCGAAAAGATTTGCGGTCATTTACATGGAGGAAAAAATTCTCCAAGAGGTGGAGGCTCCCAGTAGTGGATGCAGCCATCTCATGTGTGAATAAATCACTAACTTGCCCGGTGGAAAACATACATATGTTTAAAGATCCGGTTGATAAAAGGTTAGAGACACTTTTGAAAGCATCCTTTGCTACGGCAGGAGTAGTGGTGCAGCCAGCGGTGGCTGCGATTGGTGTTTGTCAGGCGTTAAAAGACCAGACAAAGGAAAAGGACATGCCTACCCAACAAGCAGAAGAGTTTTCTGACATTCCCAGAGCTCTGTGTTTTGCGGTAGATGCTATAAAAGATTCCATCCAGCAGGCCTCTCGTTTATCACTATTTTTGGTGCACATGAGAAGGCTCTTATGGTTGAAGAACTGGGCGGCGGAGCCCCCATGCAAAAAGCTTCTGGCAGGGTTTCCCTTCCATGGAGGACGACTCTTCGGAGAGGATCTGGATAAATATATTCAGACTATTTCAAATGGCAAGAGTACCCTTTTACCGGTCAAAAAGACATTCCGGGCTCCTACATTTAAAAGGCGGCTCTTTCCTGTCTCGGGGCCCTCAAATTCCAGGCAGTATCGACGGCCGCCTGCACGATCCAACGTTAACAGTAGATCGCAGGGACAGGCCCCTGGGGGTAAGAGGCCGTGGTATCGCAAGCCGTCAAAGACAGCCCCTAAGTCGGCCTTATGAAGGGGCGCCCCCACTCTCGCGGGTGGGGGGAAGGCTTCGTTTCTTCTCAGAAGTTTGGGAAGCCAAGATCCCCGACAAATGGGTCCGGGCATCTGTAACCACAGGTTACAGACTGGAGTTTCTAAGGTATCCTCCGCCTCAATTTCAAGAATCAAGGTTACCTAAGGGTTCGTTCCTTCCGGATGGAATCCATCCGGTCAGCAGCCGCCGCGCTTCAGAAGGACGATTTTCTGGCCTCCATAGACATAAAGGATGCTTACCTTCATGTACCAATCTTTCAGTCGCATCAAAGATTTTTACGCTTCGCGGTGGGGCAGCGACACTTCCAATTCAGGGCGCTCCCCTTCGGGCTGGCCACGGCCACCCGGGTATTCACGAAGATCCTAGCCCCAGTTCTGGCCAATTTAAGGATCCAAGGGGTCACAGTCCTAGCATACTGGGACGACCTTTTAATCATAGATCACTCACGACCGGGTCTGCAAAAGGCAGTAAACCTCACGGTTCGGTACCTCGAAGAATTCAGCTGGGTCCTAAACCGGGGAAAGTCAGCGTTCCAGCCTACAAAGCAGTTGGAATACCTCGGCATGAGGTTAGACACAGAACAGCAAAGAGTGTTCCTGCCCCTGGTAAAGATCGAGGCTATCAAGGGGCTGGTTCAGTTGGTTCTAAACAAGAAAAAACCAACTATTCGCCTGTGTATGCGATTACTAGGCAAGCTAGTGGCCACGTTCGAGGCAGTACCATACGCTCAGATCCACACTCGCGTCCTACAGGCAGCCATTCTAGCAGCCTGGGGCAAGAGGGCACATGCCTTAGAGTCCCCTTTAAAGCTATCATCAAGGGTCCGACAAAGCCTGGCCTGGTGGTTGAACCCCCAGAATCTTCTAAAGGGAAAATCCTTCAGCCCTGTTGTCTGGAAGGTAGTTACCACAGACGCCAGCCTGGCAGGCTGGGGGGGCGGTCTTCGAGGGGTCCTCTCGCCAGGGAACTGGGGTGAAAGCAGAGAGGCAGCTCCCCATCAATATCTGGGAGATCAGAGCTGCTCGCCTAGCCCTTCTGGCATGGACCTCCCGATTAAAGGGGTTCCCGGTGAGAATCCAGTCAGACAATGCCACGGCGGTGGCATACATAAACCACCAAGGGGGAACCAGGAGTCGGGCCGCTCAGAGGGAGGTGAGCTTGATTTTTCAGTGGGCAGAGGTTCATGTACCCTGCATTTCGGCGATATTCATTCCCGGAGTGGACAACCTGCAGGCAGACTTCTTAAGTCGCCAGAGTCTGTTGCCAGGGGAGTGGTCTCTGCATCCCCAGGTCTTTCAGACAATCTGCCAGAGGTGGGGAATGCCAGACGTAGAGATAATGGCATCCAGGTTCAACAAGAGACTAGACAGGTTCGTGTCTCGAACGAGGGATCTTATGGCCTGCGGAACCGATGCGTTGGTTTGCCCTTGGCATCAATTCAAACTTCTATAGGCATTCCCTCCGCTACAGTTACTCCCTCGCCTGTTGCGCAAGATCAGAGTGGAGCACAAGCCAGTCATTTTAGTAGCTCCGGCTTGGCCCCGGAGGACTTGGTACTCACTAGTCCTGAAGATGGCAGTGGGAGACCCTTGGACTCTTCCTCTACAACCAGACCTACTCTCACAAGGCCCGATCCTCCACCCTACATTACGGCGTCTAAATTTGACGGCCTGGAGGCTGAATCCCTGATTCTCAGGGGTAGAGGTCTGTCTAGGCAGGTAATCCCTACCCTGATTAGGGCTAGAAAGCCGGTCTCCAGGGTGATTTATTACAGGGTGTGGAGGAACTACGTAGGCTGGTGTGAATCCAAAAGATGGAATTCCCGCAAATATACTATTGATAGGGTGTTAAGTTTTCTCCAGCTAGGAGTGGATAAAGGCCTGGCACTAAGCACAATCAAGAGACAGATCTCAGCTCTGTCAGTGTGGTTTCAGAGGCCGCTGGCCACCCACTCGCTGGTAAAGACCTTCTTACAGGGGGTCTTGCGTATTAATCCTCCTGTCAAGTCACCACTTTGTCCATGGGACTTAAATCTTGTTCTGTCATCCCTACAGAAACAACCTCTTGAGCCGTTGGCTGAGGTACCTTGATTTTACTGACTAGAAAGTCGGTATTTCTGATCACCATAGTTTCGGCCAGGAGAGTATCGGAATTGGCAGCCTTATCTTGTAAGGAACCATATCTCATTTTCCATAAGGATAGGGCGGGGTTCCGTCCTCATCCTTCCTTTCTACCAAAGGTTATATCCAGTTTCCACCTGAACCAGGATGTGGTACTTCCATCCTTCTTCCAAAACCCACCTCTAGAAAAGAGGGGTTGCTGCATACGTTGGATATTGTCAGGGCCGTAAGGGCCTATCTTAAAGCTACAGAGAAGGTTCGGAAAACAGATGTGGTGTTCGTTTTACCGGAAGGGCCCAAGATGGGTCAGGCGGCCGCTTGATCCACCATCGCAAGATGGATTAAACAATTAATTGTTCGGGCCTGCGGTTTAAAGAGGTGCCTCCTCCTTTGTCGGTAAAGGCCCATTCTATCAGGGCCAGGGGCACCTCCTGGGCAGCACATCATCAGATCTCTATGGCTCGAATATGCAAGGCAGCAACGTAGTCATCAGTCCACACGTTTACAAAATTTTATCAAGTGGACGTAAGAAGGAATGCGGATACAGCCTTTGGGCAGGCAGTACTACAGGCCGCGATTCAAGCTCCTCAGGATCTGAGGGGGCTCCCTTGATTTGATTTGAGATTTACATTTCTCGTTTAAGTTGGATTTACTGGTATCGGAGTATACCTCTAAAATTAAATCCTTCTTTGGAAGATGTCTCCCTCCCCTCATTAAAGCATTGCTTTCGGACATCCCATATAGTAATGAATATGCCGCTCTGTGTCCCGTGATGTACGAGAAAGAAAAAGGGATTTTTAAATACAGCTTACCTGTAAAATCCTTTTCTTGGAGTACATCACGGGACACAGAGCTCCCACCCCTCTTTTGGGTGACCATTTTGGGAGGCATACTGCTTGCTACAAAACTGAGGGACTCCCTCTAGGGGAGGGGGTTATATAGGGAGGGGACTTCCTGTTTGAGATTGCCAGTGTCCACACCTGAAGGTACTCCATATAACCCATATAGTAATGAATATGCCGCTCTGTGTCCCGTGATGTACTCCAAGAAAAGGATTTTACAGGTAAGCTGTATTTAAAAATCCCTTTTTTTTGCCCTGACAACATTTTCAAATAACCCCAAACTCAATGGCTCCACAAGTCCTCGAACCACCTGCTGTCATTCACAGGTGTGGTTCAGCACTAATCCCAGAACCTGAATCGATCAACCATGGTACTTCCTGCTACAGGGCACCTCTTCTAGATTGCTCTTACAGATAAGTGTTATAATTCAAAGTGACTGTAAACGATCACCTTGTAAAACAACCCATTCCTTTAAAAATACAAATGAAAGGCAGAACATTTTTGTATAGATATAACAATACATTATAAATACCCGTTTCTGCTTTTTTTTTATTTTTTCATAAGTGATCACATTCCCTTGGTTCTCAGCAGCATTAGAGCTGGGGGGAGGAGAAGCGGCAGTACACTGAGCTTCCCAGTGAATGGCTGTGCTGTGGGGGCGTGTCAGGACAAGTCTGATCATTGAAGGAGAGCACATGGAGTTCCCAGCATAGCTAGAGAACTGACCACGGTAAGCTCTCCTGCTTAGCGTGGTCAGTTTTTAATAGGAAAGCAGAGGGGCTGGCAGAAACACCAGGGATTTCACACAAAGGAAGCTTAGCAAGAGAACAGAATACTTTCTCATACAAGTACATGGTACAGCAGGCACATATCAGGAATATGGTGTGTCAGGTTTAACAAATGCTTTAATGTCATATGTAATCTGCCTTGATCTTAATGTTATGTTAACAATTTGTGCAAACACATTTTTTCCTGTGTACAATGCAATGTTATACCAGGAAAGGCAGTCTGGTAGGGCCTTATTTACAAATAAGATAATTGTTTTAATTTTGTATCCAGCTTTTATAAACACGATCCTGCTTTAGTTTCTAACCTGTACCATAAAATTATCCCTCCAAATCTACTGGTTGTTGGTACAACATCTACATGTTTCCCTTTTTCCAGATTTAATCAAGTCCAACATTTGTTTAGTGTATTCAGTTTACTGTGCTAGTAGTATGAAAGAGTATGTTTCCGCTTTATTAATCCCTGTGCTCTTCTTTTAGCCAGCTTTATCACTGTTATGAACTTTCTTAGCCATAGTAGTCTTGTACCATATTGGCCATCAACCAGTGCAAAAAGTTTGGAATTTACTTACACAATTATCAAACCGTCTACGTTTTTAGGTTAACACAAAATAAAATAAACATTCCATAGTAAACTGTTTGTTAAAATACTGACCCTAGCACCTTCAGCTTACAACCTTTAATACTGCTGGCTCCTGTGCTCTCTGTACAGCTTCCCTGAATTCTGTCTTGAGTTAGTATGTTAGCTTGGAGATGAAAAGGGGATGAGGAGGGAGGAGAAGATAAGTGCTGTGCCATCCTAGACTACGGGACTGTGTTTCTATACATGCATTTGGTGTTGGGAGTCAGGGGTTTAGTCTCTGCATGCAAAGGTGGGAGCCACCTTTGCATACATAGGATGTTGCAAAAAAAAAAGACGCCACCTTGAAACAGAAAACCTGGGGTAGCGATCATGGCATCAACTTAAACATAGGCAGGGGAGAGTTAAAAAGTTACATTTGAATTTGTTGGCAGCAACACGTCTCAAAGTTGGGATAGGGAATCAAAAAGCTGTCAAATTACCAACAAGGAAGAGCTGGTTAAACATTTTGCAAATATTTTGTTTAATTGGTAACGGGTCAGTAACATGATTGGGTGTAAAAATAATTGGTAACGGGTCAGTAACATGATTGGGTGTAAAAATAAAAAGCATCTTGGACAGTGTCTCAGAAGTAAAGATGGGCAGAGGTTCACTAACCTGTGAAATGCTGTGTCTAAAAATTGTTGAACAATTTTAAAATAATGTTCCTCAACATAAAATTCCAAGTACTTTAAATATATCCTCTACAGTGCATAAAATCAAAAGATTCTGAGAATCTGGATAAATCTCTGTGCGCAAGGAACAAGGCTGAAACGCAATATTGGATGCCTGGGAACTTTGGGCCCTCATCAGCACTGCATTAAAAACGGGCATGATTCTGTGATGGACATAACTGTATGGGCTTGGGAATACTTCCAAAAACCACTGTCCGTGAACACCATCCAAAGAAGACGCCATATGTGAACATGATCCAGAAATGCCACCGTCTTCTCTGAGCCAATGCTCATTTGAAAATGGTCTGTTGCAAAGTGGGAAAACTGTGGTCCGACAAACTGAAATTGAAATTTAACATCCTTTTTGGCAACCACAAGTACCGCATCTGGGCTAAAGAGGAGAGGAACCTTCTGGCTTGTTATACATGCTTAGTTCCAAAGCCTACGACTCTGATGGTATAGGGGTGCGTATGCAATGGGCATTTTATAATCTCTATATCCAGGTTTTCGAGCAGCAAATGCTCCCATCCAGACAACCTTTTTTTCAGGGAGGGCCCTGCATACTTCAGCAGTGCTAAACCGCATACTGCATCTATGACAGCAGCATGGTTTTGTAGTTGAAGAGTACGGGTGCTTACTGGCCTACCTGCAGTCCAGACCTTTCACCAACTGAAAATGTTTGGCTCATTTTAAAACTGTAAATACGACACAGACCCAGGACTGTGGAGCAGTTTGAAGAATGGGACTACATTCCGCTCCCACAAATCCAGCAACTGGTCTAATAAATTCCCAGACTTTTTTGGGATGTGTTGCTGCCGCCGTAAATTTTAAAACTACCTTATTTTTTTTAAACGGCACATTTTCTCAGGTTAACAATCTAATGTTTTCTGTTTTCTATTGTGAATATTATATGGGTTTTATGAGATTTGCAAATGATTATCAGTTTTTTTAGATTTTAAACAGCGTCCCAACTTTTTTGGAATTGGGGTTGTGTAATCACAATGCTCATAGGCTCTTTTATAGTACACAAGCAAGAAAATAAAATTACAGCAATTCTAATTTATTTATTTTTTAATAATTCATATTTCGGTGATATCTGGGAATCTTTTTTTATATTTTACATCCTTTTCATTTTTCTAATGCAGCTTTTCATGTTCTGACTATTTATATCACCTTCCAGGAAATGCAGAAATCGGGCACCAGCTGTAGTTCCCGGTGTTCGAGTTCCCGACAAGATTCTGAAAGCACCAGACCAGAGTCGGAAACTGAGGATGTTCTGTGGGAAGATTTGCTGCACTGTGCAGAATGCCGTTCCTCCTGCAGCAGTGAGACGGAAGCCGACACTAATCCTGGCAACTTATGCATTAAGAGGGAATATAGAGATGATCCTTTTCATCAGGTACTCATTTTTTCCTTCCTTTTTTAATTTTGGGTGCTGTTTATTTATGCAGTTTCAGTTTTGTATTTAGTATAAGATCACTATTTCTGTATCCAGTACTAAACATGTAGTTTAGTAGTTTAATGATTTTGTAAATCTTTTATAAGTGAAATTTTCATCTGACGTTTACGAGATTGGCACATTTTTTCCCCAAGATTTTAGAGAAGATTTAGCCTCCAGGTTATGCATGGCTGTCTGCTTTTGAAAACTAGAGGTTTTTCCTTCTAGTAACTAACCCAAAGCAAGCCCAGATGGAAAAGGCATCGACAATTAAGTATACACTGCCCCCAAACTGTTCTCTAGCACTACTAGAAGAATTGAAAACAAATGATCAATGCTCTACCCCCAGCCTCCAGCATAGTATGTCCTATGTCTCTCACTATTCCTTTTGTAATGGAGAATGCAGTAAGATATCTGTTAATATCATACAGTCTGGCTTCATGGTGCCCACACTTAAGATGGCCACGGTCTATTTCTAGATTATAAACTAATGCTAAATGCTGTAACAACCTAACAAAACGGACCTTAGTTTACAGACTAACTTTACTAGAATACATCAAGCTAGTGTATTACAGGGGTATTTATATTTACAAAGTGAAATTGTGGGTGGAACTCCCCTTTAATAAAAAGTACTTGGAGATATATTTTGTAAAGGTAATGTATATAATTTTTAAGTAAATGTTTTGCAAAATATGTCCTTTATTACTTGTTTGTATGATTAGAATACATTATACTGCACATGTATAAAAAAAATTGTATACAATGCCTGCATGGAAAAACAAAAACCAATAGTACATATAAAAAGTAAAAAAAAAAAGAGGGGCATGGGAAGTGTGTAACCTTCCAGTTATTATGCTACCTACAGGAGGATTAGTAATTGGCAAATGTAGGCCTGCCCAGATTAACCCCATTCTACAACCAGGATACCTCAGTTTTTTGCTAGTGTCTTAGGGGGATGGCTGGCCTTTCTTTAGCTTTGCTACTATAATGACTAACTTATAATTTGGCTAATACTTTTTTCTCCTTCAATTTGTCTTCCATAAAGACTTTTTTTCTTTGCACTGCTGCTGGAGGCTTGCCTTTAATTTGCAGTCATTTGACATGGTTTTCTTAAGTCTAGCTTTTTAGGTTCTGCCTCAAGACCCTGCTGGAGTGGACTTTATAGAAATAGCCTGGAAGTGATGTTTGGGCACTGGGTTTCACATGGGGCACTTTCCAAACTCTGTTTTTGTAAAAGTTAGCTGCCTAATGTAATCCATGTCTAGGGCCACTTTCATTGCCCAAGTGCGTATTCTGACTTTCAAGACTTATTTAGTGAGCATGCTGCTTGGGCTGAACACTGGAAGCTATACTTCTACCTAATTTTCATTGGTTGGTGGGCCCTGTCATCAGAGTGTCTGAGTTTTTTGGGTACTTGAGACCTTGCCTCTTACTCCCGAGCTTTTACATTGCCTTACCACAAGCTGCAACATGTCAGATTTAGGACCTGGGGAGGAGTGTGGGGTAGCTGTACCAAGTGCACCTAGATCACTCTCTGCTAACAGCTCTGCAGGATGCCTTTTCCAGCACTCTGTTCTCGCTAGGTCCTACTCTTCACACAGTCCTTTGTTATTTTCCTTTGCAAACCACTTCTGGTCAAAATATTTTGCAGGTACTGCTGCGGATAAGCACCATTGCTTAGCACGTGGAGCAGATAACTATAGCAGTAAATTGTAACTGACAGTTTGCTTGAAGATTCTAGTCCTATCTTTTGAATGTACCTCTTGTCAGGGCACATGTGTAGATATGAGTATATACACTTGCAAAACTTGTATTCCAGATGCCTAATTGCACAAGATGGTGTCCCACCACAAGTTGGGCTACAAACTTGAGTTTCATTCCATGTCCCCTCCTTCGTCCTCCCTTTGCTTCCTGTGTCTCCACACAGTCTAGTATCAGGCTCCCTTGGGTCTTCTGGATCCAGGTATCATTGACGCAGGCCCTGTGGCAGAAATGGTTCCAGGTGTTTTTCTCCAACCCTTTCGCTGTTCCTAAGCTAAACAGGACATTTTATTTCATCTTGGATCTGAAGGCGCTGAATGTACAAGTCCTAAAGTTCCTGGTGTAGGTAAGGCAGGATAATGTTTCAGTTCATAAAGTAGAAAAAAGGTTTGGCACTCTGGATCTCTTAAAATAGTTGGCGTTCTCACTCCGGTCTTAAAAAGTATAGAGAAAATGATTTTTCTTAGACGCCTCCTGCAGGTATGGTAGCCAAAGTTCGACCATTTGTTTGATTAGAGACTGGGTGTGAAAGAAGGAAAGAACCAAAAAATAGATTGTATACAGTCCAAAAAATGTTTTCATTTAGACTTGAATCATTTAAAAAAAGTATTTTGATACACCCCAAATCGGGCCCTACGATCAACTAATCAGAACCTCCTCCACATCCCCAAGTTCCGCTACAAATCTAAAGGAGGGCGAAGATTTGCAGTCAAAGGACCGTGGCTATGGAATGCTCTACCTACAGACATTCGGATGGAAGTGAACCATCGGGCCTTCAGAAAAAAATTTAAGACACATCTATTAAGTGTGGCTGGACGACGACATTGGATACAGGCCTTGAGGCGATTTAGTTCGCATTTGTAGCTCTATACAAGTTACTCACTCACTCATAAGATTCTACATTAAATTGAATTCTGATTATATACTTTAGTTTTCTTCGAGGTAGGGTAGTCTGCAGCAGCCATCTACTACAATGGCTAAGTGTTCTCATAGCACAGATAGTGAAAAAGTTCTTGAGCCAACTCTAGATTTCAATAATATCTCAAAATATATAAAACACAAAAGAAAACAATTCAATATAATTCAAATACGTGCAAATATAAAAATGTAGAGAGAGCTGCACGATTCTGGGGAAAAAAGAGAATCACAATTTTTTTGCTTGGAATAAAGATCACGATTCTCTTGACGTAACATCTTTCACATTATTCAAAAAAAATGTGCTAACTTTACTGTTTTTTTTTTTTTTTTTAAATGCATTAAAGTGTATTTTTTTTATCCCAAAAAATTGCTTTTGAAAGACTGCTGCGCAAATACAGTGTGACCTAAAATATTGAAAAAAACATAATTTCATTCTCTAGGGTCTCTGGTAAAACAATATATATACATAAAACAAGTGTCAGAAAAATGTTTAGTCTTTTTTTTAACTTCCCTCATTTACAGACTAAAGTTTGTTCATTTTATCTATTTAAAGCAGTGTTTTTCAACCTTTTTTCAACCAAGGCACACTTTAAAATCTGTCAGAATCTCGAGGCACACCAAACCAAAAAATAGAAAAAAAAATGATGCCACTTGCTATTTGCACAGTGGTTCAATTAATTAAAACAAAACGCAATATAATACCCCAATTTGTGGGTAACCTTCATCTTTTCTGTGAAGAACACTAGCAGCAGACAATGTAATCCAGCAATAGCACATACCTACATGCCTTTGATTAAAAATGATTAGAACATTTTCTTTCAGCATAATACTTCTGAAACTTGCAATAAGAAAGTATGCAATTTTCTATTACGTTTTGTCCTGGAAGGTGTCCACCTTATTATGTTACTATGTAAAGATTAATTTGACATTCTGCCTACACCAATGCTATGTAAGATTGCCACGTATCCAGTAAGAATTTGACTCATCACCAATTACATTAATGGGACCATAAGGCTGATATTTTTCGTTTCCGATAAGGCTATTTTCCCAAAAATGGAGGCAACTTCAATGCTATGCTATTGGATATAAACACTGAAGCCACTGATTTTACCCCCAAAAAATACCTGGCAAGTCAACGCAAATAAAAAGAAAAAACGTGACAAAGAAGCTTTTCAAAACAATGGCTAACCTGTGTACATATGTTGTGTGTCAACATGGAGGAGGAGGCGAGGAGAGAAGAGCCGCTGTACCAAGCTGATCCCTGAGCGGGGATGGATCATTTGACATCATGGCGCCCGGCGGCTTTGTAATACCTGCCTTCTGAGCTTGCAGTGCCTAATGATGAACGTCACACGTCACGTAGTCACAGATTGGAGCAGTAAGACGTCCATCATAGGCGCTGCAGCTTCCGAAAGCCAGGATCTGTGTCTCTCGACTCCACACTCGGCAACACACGGCGCTCGCTCGGAGCTCATAATTAATTATCCTCCTAACCTGCACTGTAATAACAAATATTAACCAAGTGCCCATCAGATAGCTGCCTATATTGGAGGTCATTTTGCCGCGGCACACCTGGGGACTCTTCACGGAACACCAGTGTGCCGCGGCACACTGGTTGAAAAACACTGATCTAAAGAACAAAAGGTTACAATGTTTATAGTTGGCTCAGTGGCTGAGGAATATTGTGAAACTTGGCAGAATGCCTTTTTTTTTTTTTTTTTGACAACTGGCTTGAGCAGAGAACTCTACATAGAACCTGGAAAAAAATCTTGATTCTTAACGATTATTACAGATTAGTATTACACTATGATTCTCCTCTTTTTGCCCCATATTTATTGAGGGAGCATATGCCAAAGCCTGTGAAGGACGGAGACCAGTAAAGGATTTAATAGCAGCATGACATGACAGCATGATTTATGACCAGCTTTTTCAGGTAACTGGTCATCCTTAATTGGTGAGTCTTTCCATGGGGTTACATCTGGAACAGATTTCGGTCTTTTTTTTTTTTTTTTTTTTTTTAGAAAATAAGCACCTGCATTTGCTGTGCTTTGAGTCACACTGCTGAGGATCTGTGTTTGAATGCTTGTTTACTGTTGTACTCCTTGTAGTAAATCATTTTGTGATTAGACTGAACTGTGGAAATGTGCACAATATAAGGATTGTATTTGCATATACTGTATATTTTCACATATTTCCGACGGTAGTTTTACACATAATTGCAGAGTTATTGTTATTCTTATGTACTTACGTTTATATTTTGCACTAAGCATTCTTTTTTTGTTTTCATATTGTTTTTGCATTTTTACCACTAGAACCAATTGAAATGTTAATTTGCCGCTTTACACGGTTGTATCATGACAGATATACAAAACCTCATCATTATAGATTATTACTGCAGCAATCTTAATAAAATTTTGGTCTGTCACTGGGTCAGCATTGTATTGGAGCTCCTTGGTTAGAATAATAAGAAATTCCCTTTGTGCTGTGCAAAATGTATCTCCTAATAATGTTTTACTGATTCACAGAGTAATGTGCCTTGGCTGCATAGTTCTAATCCTGGGCTTGAGAAAGTCAGTGCTATTGTGTGGGAAGGAAATGACTGCAAGAAAGCAGATATGTCTGTTTTGGAGATCAGTGGAATGATAATGAACAGAGTGAGTATTCTTATACTATGACATGAACTTGTACTATATCTCCATAACTATTCCAGAAAACATGTTTTTTACAAACCACTTCAAAAGACACTTCACAACTGCTTGCTATGGACAGCACAGTTCTTAGTTTTTAGTTTCACTTTTTTTTTGTATTCAATAATTTTTATTGAAAATTATATGATGATAACACAAGGATAACAATATATATATATATATATATATATATATATATATATATATATATATATGCGAGATAACAATACAGTATAAAATATATCCGAGACAACAATACGTTATAAGACTTAAGTTTATACTTTTGAAAATCTCTCTCTAATCGCAGAAGCTAAGAAGTATTTGAATTCGTCAGCATTATCCTAATTGGCTCAACCAATATCATAACTGTGTTCACCAGACCATATAACATTAATGTTTTACAAAAAAAAGAAAAAAACTGGCCAAGCATTGTGAATCCCGACCCCCTGAATGCCCCAAAGGGATCACTCCTGCATACCAGGGGACGAGGTCACAAAGCCCTCTTACGTGGCCTTCAAAATTGTATACTGTACAATTGTTTTAGTGGGGATGGAACCTTTTTCTAACAGATACTGAAGTTTGCTATAGGCAATACCACAATTTTGCACAGTTCTTATTTTAAATAATTGCAATATTAAGGCCTAGTCTTTTTTTTAGAATTGTTTGTTTGGCTTGCTCTGTGTTACAAGCAGTTATACAGTGTACTAGATTAGCTAAATGTTCTGCAATTCTTTGCATTTCAGGTGAACAGCTATACCCCAGGAATTGGATATCAGATATTTGGGAACGTTATCTCTCTAATTCTGGGTCTGACTCCATTTGTGTTTAGACTGTCTGAATCAAGGGACATGGAGCAGTTGACAACACTCTCTGCTTCAGAACTGTACAGCATTGCGTTTGGCTCCAGCAGTGACATCATGGTCATATCCATGGTAGTGATTAGTTTTGTTGTTCGGGTTTCCCTGGTCTGGATTTTCTTTTTCTTATTATGCGTAGCAGAGCGGACATACAAACAGGTGAGTAGAAACAAATATCTGAATGCTTACGCATTTATAAACCTTATGCTCTTTTATGGAGACTGGGCTTTCTCTGTTAAGCTAAAATGAAAGGCTTTCTTTCATCGATTAAAAGTGGAATGCTAATAGGAACACAAACCTACCTTTAGTAAATAAAAAAAGGATTTTTAATAAACAGCTTACCTGTAAAATCCTTTTCTTGAAGTACATCACGGGACACAGAGCGCATAGCCATTACACTTGGGTTATATGGGTGCCTTCAGGTGATGGACACTGGTGTAATCAATTTCACAGGAAGTTTCCTCCCTATATAACCCCCTCCCACTGGGAGTGCTTCAGTTTTGTAGCAAGCAATTCCTCCGAGGTTACACAATGTTCCCCAAAAGAGGGGTGGGAGCTCTGTGTCCCGTGATGTACTTCAAGAAAAGGATTTTACAGGTAAGCTGTTTATTAAAAATCCTTTTTTCTTTATCGTACATCACGGGACACAGAGCGCATAGCCATTACACTTGGGATGTCCTAAAGCAATGCTATATGAAGGGAGGGAGACCGTAAGGCCAAGAATAGCCAAACAAAAAATTATCAGGAAGTAAAGTAACTCCACCAACAGAAAAAAGGGGCGTGACAAGGACCAGAGGATTCTATACTGCTGCCCGTAGGGCCGCCTGCCCAAATGCTGCGTCCGTACCCTTTGCAACGTCCAACTTATAAAATTTAGTAAACGTATGTACGGAAGACCAGGTTGCAGCCTTGCAAACCTGTGCCATAGAGATCTGATGGTGTGCCGCCCAGGAGGCACTCATGGCCCTCGTAGAATGGGCTTTAACTGATAAGGGAGGTGGAACGCGCTTCAGACCATAGGCCTGAAAAATCAGCTGCTTAATCCACCTAGCCAAGGAAGACTTGGCAGCCGGCTGACCCTTCTTGGGGCCATCCGGAAGAACAAAAAGCACATCTGTTTTCCGAATCTTCTCTGTAGCCTTGAGATAGACCCTCATGGCTCGAACCACGTCCAAAGTATGAAGCAGTCTTTCCTCTCTGGACTGGGGAGTAGGAAAGAAGGATGGTAGGACTAGGTCCTGATTCAAGTGAAAACTGGATATGACCTTAGGAAGGAAAGAAGGTTGAGGCCGCAGAACCACTCTGTCCTTATGCAGAATAAGGTATGGCTCCCTGCATGACAAGGCTGCCAGCTCGGAAACCCTTCTGGCCGAAGCCATAGCCACCAAGAAAACCAACTTTCGGGTTAGTAGCACAAGAGGGATTTCTGTCAGAGGTTCAAACGGCTGCCTTTGTAAAGCTGACAAGACCAGATTTAAATTCCAGGGGCAGAGGGGAGCTCTAATAGGGGGATTCACATGCAAGACCTCCTGCAAGAACGTTTTCATAAGCGAATGGGTGGCCAAGGGTCTTTGAAACCATATCGATAAGGCCGACACCTGCCCCTTTAGAGTACTAAGAGCCAACCCTTTGTCAACGCCAACCTGGAGGAATCGCAAGATCCTGGCAATAAAAAACTTTCGAGGATGCCATTTTTGAGACTCGCACCACTCCACATAGGTCCTCCAGACTCTGTAATAAATATTTCTAGAGACCGGTTTCCTAGCCTGAATCAACGTAGATATGACCTGAGCTGAGAGGCCTCTGCCCTTAAGAATTAGGGATTCAGCCGCCAAGCCGTCAAATTTAGCTGCTGTGAAGCAGGGTGGCAGATTGGGCCCTGAGACAGCAGATCTGGGCGCAGGGGGAGCGGCCACGGCGCCCCGACTGACATCCTCACGATGAGTGCGTACCAAGCCCTCCTGGGCCAGGCTGGGGCCACCAGGATCACAGGCCTGCGCTCCACCCTGATCCTCCGTAGAAGGCGGGGAATCATCTGCAGTGGAGGGAACGCATACAGGAGAGAAAACTGGTGCCAGGGGCAAACCAACGCATTGGTCCCGTAGGCCGAGGGATCCCTGGCTCGGGATATGAATTTGTCCAACTTTTTGTTGGATCTCGTTGCCATAATGTCCACATCTGGAACTCCGAATCTTTGGCAAATCTCTTGGAATACCTGGGGGTGAAGAGACCACTCCCCCGGGAGCAACTGTTGACGACTCAAAAAATCTGCTTGAGAATTGTCTATCCCTGGGATGAACACCGCCGAGATGCAGGGTACATGGGCTTCGGCCCATGAGAAAATCAGGTTTACTTCCCTTTGGGCTGCTAGGCTCCTCGTGCCCCCCTGGTGGTTTATGTATGCCACCGCAGTGGCATTGTCGGACTGTATCCTTACTGGCAGACCCTGGAGGGGGAGAGTCCAGGCGATCAGGGCCAGCCGAGCAGCTCTGATCTCTAGGATATTGATGGGAAGCAGTTTTTCTGCCTCCGACCACTGCCCTTGCTGGGTCTGTCCTTCTAGAACTGCCCCCCAACCTGACAGGCTGGCATCCGTGGCTACTATCTTCCACGTGATGGGGCATAAGGATTTCCCCTTTGACAAATTTTGAAGGACCAGCCACCAGAACAGGCTGCGCCGGACTCCTGGGGAGAGCACTAACGGACGATCTAACGCCTGAATGGACTTGTTCCAAGCAGAGAGAATGGCTGCCTGGAGATATCTGGTATGGATCTGGGCGTAGGGCACTGCCTCGAAGGAGGCCACCATCTTCCCCAGCAGTCGCATACATAGGCGAATAGTCGGCCTCTTCTTGCCGAAGATCACTTGAACTGCTTGAGTTATTGATCTGACCTTTGCTTGAGGTAAAAATATCCTCTGGCAGTCTGTATCTAGCCGAAGGCCTAGATATTCCAACTGCTTTGTGGGTTTCAATATCGATTTTTCTTGGTTCACAATCCACCTGAATTCCTCTAGATGCCGAACTGTGCGAACTACTGCATGATTGAGGCTGGAAGCTGAGCTGTCGATAACCAGAAGATCGTCCAGGTATGCCAGGACCAAAATGCCTTCTGTCCTTAGGACGGCTAGCACCGGGGCTAACACCTTTGTGAATACCCGCGGAGCTGTTGCCAACCCGAAAGGGAGCGCTACGAACTGGTAATGACGGTGATCTATCATAAAACGAAGAAACTTGTGATGTGCCGGGTAGATCGGCACGTGCAGATGCGCATCCTTTATGTCTATAGATGCTAGAAAGTCGTCTTGATGTAGGCTGGCTGCCACCGAACGTATGGACTCCATACGAAAGGTCTGAATCTTTAGAAAGCGATTTAGACGTTTGAGGTCTAAGATAGGCCTGACATCGCCATTGGGCTTTGGTATTATGAAAAGGTTGGAGTAGAATCCCAGACCCCATTCCTGGGTTGGTACTTCTACAATTACTCCTTGGAGCAAGAGACGATCCAATGCTTTTACAAGAGAGGCCCTCTTTAATGGGTCGCTTGGAAGACTTGACCCCTGAAAATGAGGAGGGGGGACTTCCCGAAACGCTAGCTTGTAGCCCGTTGCTACCATGGATAGTACCCAAGAGTCGGGAATTCTGGCCTCCCACACTTCGGAGAAAAACCGAAGCCTTCCCCCCACCCAAGAGAGGGGGGGCGCCCCTTCATGAATCTGACTTGATGACTGGTTTAACCGGCTTGCAAGACCATGGCCTCTTGCCTGCCGTGGCTTGTCCTTGTGGGCGGCTATTAAATGCTGAACGCCCGGGAGGCCGTCGATACTGACGGGAAGTTGAAGGGGCCGAGCCTGCGAAGGCCTGTCGCTTAAACGCGGGCCCACGCAATCTTTTCTTGACAGGCAAGAAAGAACTTTTACCACTTGATATAGTCTGGATATATTTATCTAGGTCTTCACCGAATAGTCTCCCACCATGAAAGGGAAATCCTGCTAAAAGCCTTTTGCAGGGTGCCTCTGCTGACCAGTTCTTCAGCCACAAAAGGCGACGCATATGAACCAACAGCAGAGATAAACGGGACGCCTGTTGAATGGAGTCCTTAATACCATCTACTGCAAAGCAGAGAGCCCTTGGGAGGTCAGCCAATTCACAAGCTTGCTGAGCTGGTATGTCCCTTAATATCTGTTTAGTCTGATCCTTTAAAGCCTGACAAACGCCAATGGCTGCCACCGCTTGCTGAACCACGGCACCTACTGTGGTAAACGAAGCCTTCAGTAGGGTCTCCAACTTTTTGTCGACTGGATCTTTAAACATCTGGACATTTTCAACCGGACAGGTCAGGGATTTATTTACGCAGGAAATGGCTGCGTCCACGGTAGGGAGTGCCCATTTCTTTTCAAATTCCTCTTCCATAGGATAGAGAATAGGATTTTTATCCCTCCTAAAAGGTTCTCTATCAGGTCGAGCCCAATCCTGAAAAATCACGCTCTCCAGAAGGGGGTGAACCGGGAAAGACGCACCACTCAATGGTGCCTTCAAGGAACCTAAAGAGGATACCGCGGGGGCTAATTGTTCTGACACTGGAAGTTTAAAAGCAGTGCGAACCATATCTGTCAGAGACTGGATCCACAGGCTCTCCGCTTGAGAAGCCGAAAAAATTTCATCTACAGTGGAACCCTCAATGTCTGACCCGTTGGGACTCGGGTCCGCTTGATCCCCCTGTGGGTCCAATTCCTCCGAAGAGAGGACCTCTGCATCTGAAAACACCAATCTAGGTGACGGGGATCTAGCCCGCTTGCCACCTGGCAAAGAGCGGGCAATTAAAGCAGTTAACCTTTCCTCTAGCCCACCCAGGGTGGTCGCTAGCATTTCTTCCATAACGTAAACGGGAATGGGTTGATTGGGGGCCGCCTCTGCCCCTAGCACCCTCAATGGCTCCTGCAACATGCTGTTCGGTGGTCTATCTGGTGAGGGTGGGACCGCTAGAGCCTGGCCCAAATCCTCTGACCCCGATGGAGACCCCTTTAGTTTTTTGGTACCTTTTGCAGCCTTAGCTGGTCCTGATCCCTTGGGAGCCATTGCACAACCTTGAGACACCCCTACAGCCAACACCCCACTGTTGTAGCTAGAAGTGAACTATTAATAACAGGCTATGGTAAAAATTTTCAAAATTTTCATACGCCTGAGAAGGCGGCAATACCGAGGAAGTCCTGTGAGTATTGCCACACCAATGCCCGTTAGCTGGAGCCCAAGGTTGCACCGACTCAGATACTGCCAGATCTAAGGCTGAGTCCCTTTAAGAAAAAAAACTTTTTTTTTTTTTTTTTTTTTTTTCTAGTCAGTATGGAGCTAAGTCCAGACCTGAAGATCCACAAACCCCCACTGGGTGTCACTGTATAGCCAGAGATGGCTCAGCTGCGCGCTCTGTGTCCTCAGCCTCATCTGCTTTCAGGAGGGAATGACCAGCCAGGAAATGCTTTGCTGCTTTAACTGAGCCCTGACGCTGCTGGCCCGCCCCCCCCACGCACGCTGACGCTGTAAAAGGCGGCGCGCACGCACGCGCGCGCCCCCCCCCCATGCTGAAACCAACATGGAGGAAGCAGAAAGCAGAGGAGAAGCCTGGACCAGCGCTAGTAACCAAACAGACACCAGGCAAGACACTAATCTTATTGTAGTGCACACATAGAGGAAGCTGTCCCCATAGGCTTCCTAAGAAACAGGAGTTTTGCCAGCATTTCCTCCTCATAGCACGTGGGGCTGCAGTATCATGCTAACAGGCAGATCTGGGGGGAGTAGCAAATACATACCTTTAAAAGCATACATATACCTACATGTTATCTGGGTAAACTTTAGTACATCCCATCCTGCCTCAAAAGACATAGTGGAGATAGTAGCTGATGCACAAGCATACCATTAGCCGACCCAGAACCCCCAGGGGGATACCTACTGTCGAACCAAGTCCCGCAGGTTCCCTCTTACCTGCTCCACGCCGCAGGGTATTGCAAAATGCAAGAGGCCCAACCTTCCCCCATCTCCGTGGGTATTGTCTTGGACCTTCAGGGACCGGGGTCCTGTGTTAAGGAACCCACACACCTGGACCTATATAGCATCCTGGCATCAGTAGCGTTTAGTTCTTGGAAGAGACTAAGGCACTGGAGCCCAGAATCCAGCCCTCCAAGGAGAGGTATTATAGGCAAAACCCCACTCCAGCAGGGCCCGGGTACCGTACACCTTGGCTTTGAAGCCCTTCGGACGGATCCGGCTAGCTATCCTGGGTCCTGAGACCTCCGAGGGACAGCTAGACGTGACCAACACCTAAGACACTGGCGAAAAAACTGAAGCACTCCCAGTGGGAGGGGGTTATATAGGGAGGAAACTTCCTGTGAAATTGATTACACCAGTGTCCATCACCTGAAGGTACCCATATAACCCAAGTGTAATGGCTATGCGCTCTGTGTCCCGTGATGTACGATAAAGAAAGCTCTCTAAACAAAAATTGAGTCCCATATTTCACCTACAGCACTGTAGGAGAGGAAATCTGTGGTCGCAGGTTTCCCAAGCATATCCAAAATGTGTAGCACATACGAACACCTTTTTTTTTTTTTTCTTCTTCCTTTTATTATTTTGGAACTTTCTAACTAAGCGATAAAGTTGCTGATAACTTTGATGTTCCTTCTACTTAAAAATTGTATATGGTAACATATAGTGATGAAAATAAAATTATTTTCATGTCAAAGTAAAAACAGATCTCTCTACAATGATTTTAATCAAATTATAATGAAAAACAAAATAACGCCATAAGTATACACCCCCCATAAATATACAAGTTTATGTAAATGCACCTTTACCAAAAACTACAGGGGCCATTTTATTACTTGAAATCCTTGGCTACACAAGGGTGGCCTCTATTTAAAGCAGTTTTAAAACCAAAAATTTTATATATTGCAGCTTACCATTCATTCGATTTTTCCCTCTGTTTCTACCTGGTGATCTGGCCTGTAAAAAAACATACTCGCCAGATCACCAGGTGAAAATAAAGGAAACTGAGCCTATAAAAGCCAACGAATGCAGCGATCACATCTATGATTTGGTAAGCAGCAATATAATAATTGCTTGCTTTTATGTTTTAATACTGCTTTAATTGTGTGACTTTTGTAAAGAATTGGCTGCACCAATAAACATCTAGGCACCATTCGCACAAGCCATGCTTCAAATCTCAACAGCAGGATTCTACTGATTGCTGCTGGTGGTTGTGTGCACTGAATTAGCGATGGTAGCGGAGTGTAGATAGCGGGAAACCCACTCATGCAGCAGTGGCATACTGTTTGACCTTTCTGTTACACATTTTGCCATCTTTGTTCTGTGACCGATCTTCTCTTTTTTTTTTTTTTATCTCTTCAGAGATTACTGTTTGCAAAATTATTTGGCCATTTGACTTCTGCCCGGCGAGCACGCAAGTCTGAAGTACCACACTTCCGTCTGAAGAAAGTGCAGAATATTAAGATGTGGCTTTCTCTTCGGTCATACTTGAAGGTAGGTGAAGGTTTTTCCCAACTTATATCACAGCACAAAACGCTGAACATACTTTCATAAGCATCATGTTTTTTATATATATGGGGGAGTAGGGGTTTCATTGTGTAATCCCTTTTGTCCCTAAGGAGTTCTTTGGCTGCTTGTACTCCTTTTTTTGCTTTTTCTCTTCTATCCCCTTTTGCCCCCTTGATGGGGGATGGGGGTAGGGGAGGGAAAGGGAGTGGAAGAAGCTGCAGTACTAATATTTTATAGGCTGGACACTTTACAAATTGCAAGTGACTAGGGTAAATGCTAGTCGCAGGCAATGTCTCATTTTTTTTCTTTTTACACTTTGATTTACTAAGGTATAATGAGGGTATTTGAAATGGAAGGTTTAGAATGGAGACAAACTTGTTGCCACGGGAAGCAGCGCTACCACCCTACTTGATACAGATAACCTTTAAGGAAGATAGGAAGCTGAGAGAGTATTGCCCCTGGAGATTATTAAAGTTAGGAAAACATGAGTGAACAATGTGTTTATATCCTGGAACGTAAGAGGAATGGGGCCAACCACTAAGAGAAGTCAGATATTTACAATCATTGGACAGACCAGGGCAAAAAATAGTATGTCTGCAGGAAACGCATATGACAAAGGATAATTTAAAATATTTTAAGAAACCATGTGTTAATCATGTATACCACTCATATCATACGCAAGGGGAGTGTCCATGTTGATACACCGCTCAGTGCCATGGGAATGTATTAAGTATAAATGTGACCCTGAGGGTAGATATATATATTTATTTATGGAGTTTTATATTCGTTGCCATTTGTGTTTATGGGAATTTATAATCCACCTCATGGGGGTATACAGATTTTGAAGGAGGTAGTGCTGTTCCTAGCTCAATATCCTGATGCCTATGTGATGTGCATGGGGGAATACAATGTGTTATTGGATCCAACTTTAGACAGACATGGAGGGGCGACCCCTAAACGGGTCAGTAGAGAAAATATGCTAAAAAGGCTTTTGGTTGAGGTAGGTTGGACTGACCTGTGGAGAATTGGGAATCCACAGACCAGGGCGTATTGGTGGTCAGCCCCAGGAGGAAGCTGTTTGTCACGTATAGATATGGTTTGTGGGAATGATAGAGTTCAACCATTGGTACAATCAGTTGGCTACCTACCTCGGGGGGTATCCGATCACTCCCCACTATTGTTCGGATTAAATATTGGTCTTAGGGGAAACAGGTCAACCTGGAAAATGCATCCATACTGGCTAGCACAAATTAGGCCTGATGACCGTATACCAGAACAACTATATATCTTTATTGAGGCACATGGGACCTATGCAATGGATGGTAGTGTATGGGATGCATTTAAGGCATACCTGCGGGGGGGGGGGGTCTTGAAGTCAACAATATGACACGTTAAACATGTTAGTAGGCAAGGAGAGGAGGAACTGGCTAAACGGTGTACAAAAGCGGAGGATGAGTTTATATCCAACCCCTCGAGAGAAAATCAGGCAAGGCGGGAAAACCTGCGTAGGCTATATAAAGGTCAGATAGAAATAAAAGCCGGAAAAAAAATCTTTTTACGGCAGAAATTTTTTGAACAGGGGAACCAAGCTAGTAGACTATTGGCATTTAAAGCTAAACAGACATCTTCAGCTATTTCCAAGATACAAAATGAACAGGGGATATTAGTTTGTACAGTAGAAGAAATACTGAAATGCTTCCATGAATATTATGTTAAAATGTATGCCACCTCATTAACGTGTGCAGAGGAGGATATAGTGGGGTACCTGGAGGAAGTAGAGTTCCCCAAACTAATAAGAGAAAATGTGAAATGAATGGACGAGGAGATTACAAAGGCAGAAGTAAGGGAAGCTATCGGCTCGTTGGCAACGGGTAAATCCCCAGGCCTGGATGGTTTACCCCTGGAGGTGTATAGTTGATATGTAGATCTGATAGCTCCAATACTAACTAAGGTATATAGAGAGGCCTTTGTTATAGGAGAACTCCCACATTATAACAGACAGAGGGGAAACATTTGACAGGTAAGGATACATGCAGGAGACCTCTATATCCTTCTAGATCAAAACCATGGCAGTAGTTTAAAAAGGATGAGAGTGGGTTTACATCCACTTTAATAAGTTAGAAGTAGGTTGACTTTTTGTTGCATGGTTTTTCTTCTCGGGTTGTCTGCCTTTGTTTTTTAGGTAGTGAATTTACTGTAGAAGATACAAGAGTATTTAGCGGCGCTTACTTTAGGGTTTGACCTATGGTAATATTTGAGGCCTGGTTAAGATTGACTCTCTTTAATGTTGTTAGTGTCAATAAAAATAAGGTAAACGTACCTTATTAATTTATTGGTTTGGTACTACTGCAGCATGTAATATTTTTATACTAATCAAAATAAATGTTTTTTTGCAGTGATTTTGCAATGTTAAGTTGTAAATGTGGTATGCAATGAGTGTAATGTACAAAATTAGTAATTCTCATTACATTAATTGTGATGTATTTTCCACTGCTGGCTTTTATTTTTGGAAAGCAGATTTCAGGTTAATTGCAAAACAATTTTCAAAGCCAGATGAAAATAATTTCATCCTTTCCTTACAGCGTCGAGGTCCTCAGCGTTCTGTTGATGTAATTGTTTCATCAGCTTTCTTACTGACTATATCCGTAATATTCATATGCTGTGCACAGGTGAGATCTATTTTTATATATGTCCTCATCTGATGATTGTTTTATTCTGTTACAAGAACATCTTTAAGGGACTCCAGGAAGAACCATGCTCCTTAAATTGCCTATCGCAGGTTAGAAAATAAAAGATCTGTTTAGGAGACATCAATTGATTTGCTGTTACATCATTGTTATGGCCTGTAAACTCTGCTTGCCTCTGCGTTATTTAAAAAAATAAGTGGCAATCCTCAGTTCAGCCAATCTGATCTTACTGTTATGCCAGTGCATGATGGACTTTGATTGCACTTGGTAACCGCACTTAATGGGCACTCTTTATTAAATAAGTCTGTACTTTTTTTTTTCCACGGTGTGCCATTTTGCCCTATTTGCGGACTTCCTGCCGTAGTTATTTAGAGAACCTTCTTGGTTGTAAGCCCTAACATATACCCACTAAAGTGACTCTTGAGTGATACATAGGGATGAAGCAAATCCTACAACATAAGCTGTACCTTATTATCTGCAACCCTCTCCCCTCTGCAGTCTTCTAAACCTCACATATCAAAAGTATTTTGTCAGCTTCAAGAGCTAGGGGCTGTGGCGTAGCGTGGGTTGTCGGCAAGTAATTTGCGCCCCCCTGATCCATGGACTTGCCTATTTTCAGCTCTCTCCTGTCTGATCACATGATCCACTGTGTGAGACAGTGGTGGCTGTAGGGAAGAGGATAGCGTGCTTGATAATAACAGGTAAAGCCTGGAGTAGTGACATCATGCATATGATCCTTTGTCCTATCTGTTGTTGGCGATCCCTCCTCTCCACACTCATGACAGTGCCCCTTTATGATTGAATTGGAGCCTCTTAAAATAAACACAGGAACAATAAACATAAAAGTACCATCATCCTAAATATCGATTAAATAGATCAAGTGTACCTGGGACCCCAAAATGGCCCAGGAGCAACCTGGAAATGAGGGAGTGGGCAAGTGGACTATAGCGGTACTGGATACAAGAAAATACAATGGAAGTATGAAATGAGGTAAAAAATTATTACATTCGTTTATTATACATAATAATGGGCAATTTGAACACACATTATTGGATTATAAAAACAAAGACAACATTAAAAACGTGACACAGTGCATGACCAACCAAAACGGGTCACCAGGATGTTAGAGGGCCCTACACAGAGGGGGGCGGTGAGAGGAGTGGGGTCATGCCCGTTAAATCTCGACTAGTTTCGCAACAGAAGTTGCTTCGTCAGGAGAGGTGGTCTGCACAGCTAGAGATGGACACCTGGAGCTACAAGCCGCAAATGGAGGAAGGGAACCTCTCAAAAACGGGTGGATGGAAGATAGAACCGCACTAGGAGCTATCCCTTAAATAGCTGTGTAGGAAAAGGGATAAATGAGGACCTGCGAACCATATTCATGGTTCAAAACTGAAATATGGCTGATGTGGGTTGTTGGTAGCAATCCCACAGTAAGTATACAAGATAAGTAACCAGTGGTCTGTAGAGCACACTGTAAGGTTCACAGGATCCGGTGTGTGTCACTAAAGTGCCCCTTTAAATTTTGCGCCCGGGGTCGGTGGTCCTCCTTGCACACCCCACGCTACTCCACTGGCTAGGGGGTGGAGATTTGACATCACACACTGCCATGGGCGTCCGCTGAAATTTTTTCAGAGGGGGGCGCTTCGGCAGCGGCGATACACAGTCGCATTTTACCCTTTCTTCGACCGCTAGCGGGGGTTAAAAGCGCCCCCCCCCCTCACATTAAAATGTAAAAACACCCCACTGTGCGCCCTGCATCTTTCAATATCTCTTTGTACCCCTCTCCACAACTGCACCTCTGGACCCTTTTACAGCACCCCCCAGCTCTGGACCGCTTTACATTACACAGCACCCTGCATCACTGGCCCCTTTACATTACACAGCACCCTGCATCACTGGCCCCCTTTACATTACACAGCACACTGCATCACTGGACCCCTTTACATTACACAGCACCCTGCATCACTGAACCCCTTTATACATTACACAGCACCCCTTTCCCTTGACTGAAACACTACACTATATTGACAGTATATTTATTTCAGGTCTAAAAGAGGAACCTTTTGGAATGAGGGACAAATGGATTTGATTCCAGAAGAGGGACAGGCACTCTAAATAAGGGACAACTGGAGGGGAGCGCTGCAGTCACTGATTAAATCGGCACCAGGGCCAGTTCGGCCCTGCTCTTGGCTCTACCTGGCGATTCCAGGGGGGGGCAAACGACCCCCCTTGCCCTATGGAGCGGACGCCCATGCACACTGCACAGAATAGTGTAATCTGAGACCTAAGTAGAGTAAAAGAACACGCCTCTCTCTGTCAAAACTCATAGGGAAAAGTCACTTACCTGCTGTGTGCTGGGGGGAAGGCGGTGGGTGTATCTGTCTTCTGAGATTGTCTGGTGGACATAACCAGTTAGAACTGACTTTTAAAGATATCGGAGGAAGGAGACGGCAGAGAGAAATTCTGCTTGTCACTTTTGGATCGATGCAGGTACACATGATTTTTTATTCCCAGAGGTTTACAATGATAGTTGATATATTAATTTAACAGCAGGCATGCTGTTATGGTAACAAGGGTGAAAAATCCCTGTCGATCACAATATTTTCCTGACCTTTTACCTGCAATGAGTGTATTTTTTTTTTTTTTACTGAAATTATAGATTTGATATACAGGAACACAATTTTCACAACACAAAAAATTGCAGCTGCCACAATTGTATTTATTTTTTAACAGAAGGAATGTTTATTTAAATAAAACAGCAGTGTACATGTGAATACCATCAGACAGAACAATGTAGCAATGCATTACATAGGATATGGCCTAGCTAGAATATAGTAACAGAAGCTAGAAAAATTCAGTTGGTAGAAGCAACATGTTACAAAGGGACTCTAGATCTTAAAACAGAAATCGGATGAAGCTCCCACAATTTTAATTCACAGGGTCTTTAATTACAGAAAATCAATATTTTGGAGGTTTTGAGTAATCTTCAGGCCTAAAATGTGCTTTTTATTGCGTACAATAAAAAAAAGGTTTTAGCATTTTAAAGGGTTAGAATCAAGGTCGGGTATAACACCCATTATTTCTTTCTGGATCTATTGTTCTTAAAGTTTGTTTTGTGCACACAATATCTTTTTGTTTTTTTATGTGCACAGATAGAGAAAATAAAACTATTGATAAACCAAGTATTTTAAACTTACTATGTTTTAATCTGTATATGCTAAAGCTGAAGCCTGCCATCTAGTGAGAAGGATAGGTATACTTATAATATTTACAATAATGTAGCATTGCTTGGTTTGAAAGTGCACTGGCAGACCACAATAAAAGCAGACAGGTGTTCTAATCCCTCTCCTCGCTATCCAAAAACTTTAAAATAAAAAAAATAAAAAAATGTCCCCCTTTTGACAGCAATAAAACTGACACATTCTCCAAAATTAAAATAAATAAATAAATATCCCTTTTAGTTGTACTTTAACGGGGGAACTGCAGTCTGCTCACATAATTTTAATAAAAACATCATTGCCATTCTGAAGCTTCCCTCCAACGACTTTGCATTTTATTTTATATATATTGTGATTCTATACTTGCCAAATATGCCGCAGAAATCTCCCTCCACTGAGTCTGGCTGCAATCATTAGAACTGTGGGCAGCTGAAGCTGCTGCCTGTTCACTTCCTAGATTAGCTCTGCAGCTTTCATTGGCCCTCTTATGACTCATCCACCGCCCCTTTCTGGCAAACTGTCACGAGAGAGAGTGCTGTGCATGATGTCATAAGCCTAGGCTTTTTTCCAGACAAGTAATAGAAAGTGGGCTGTATAAGGTAAATAAACATTTTACTATCCAAAGTTAAAACAAAAGGGCAGAAGATTTAATAGATGGACAGATGAAAAAGTTACTGAAGTTCCGTTTTTAGCTCTCTTTCTTACAGCACTGACTGTTTCATTGCAGCCCGATGACTGAGAACTTCTGTTTTTGAAATTTTTTTTTAAATGGAGAGTGCTACTTTTAGGCCCCTTTCACTCAGGTTTGATCAGGTACACCTGTCAATTTTTCAGGCAGACCTGATCCTACCCTCTAATCCATGGGTGCTCAATCTGTGGGCCTACAGCTGTTGCAGAACTACAACTCATCATGCCTCTACCTTTGGGAGTAATGCGTGTAACTGTCAGCAGCTTGCAATGCTTCATGGGACTTGAAGTCCTGCAACAGTTGGTGGGCCACAGGTTGAGCACCCATGCTCTAGTCTTTGCTATGGTGCAGCTGACACCTGCCGCCATCATATCCGATCCTATCTGCCAAAAACCGATGGATGGTGGTCCTATTCCCCATTTATGTGGCGGATTGAATAGCATTCGATGGAAACGGATCAGGCGGTTGCTCCTTAGAGGTTAGTGGGACTGTGTCCGTGTCCACTCTGCATAGTGGAGTAGATATGGACCTGTCATCTGCCTGTTCAGCAGATAGATCCCCTGCTGAACAAGAGGATTCCGCGGACGCGCCTGTGTGAAAAGGGCTTTACATGTACTCACATTGGAGGATAATAAGGACTACTGTTAATGATTTCTATGACTGTCATTTGCTGAAATATTTCCCACGTTTAAGTAAGGAGGAAAAGTAAGAATTCTTTATGGCTATTCTTGTTCTGGGACTGGGCCTAGAAAGTATAGAAGCCGAAGCATCGGCAGTGAAACTAGACCCAAAGCGAACCAGCACTTTAAGCTGCAATTACCCCATGTCTGTGATTTCAGGTTCTAGCTGATGAAGCTGGTCTGTGCTGTACAAATTTAATGAACAAGCAAGTCAGCCTCACTACAATGACCCCAGACTTCACATAGCTCAATTTTTCCCGGACTAGATCACATGAGAGTTTACCCAGACCCAGCTTCTCACGTGTTTCACCCAAAAGAGGCTTAATCATAGAGCCAGCAGCATTTCGATGACGCACGTGATCAGAAATGGCACCCTATATTAGTTTTTCATGACAGGTTTTTCAAAAGTGACTGTCCAAAAATAAATAAGACACTCTCTGCAAAAGAAGTCAGTTTACAGTCACCGGTCCCATCACCCGTTCCTCAGATTTTTGCTCTTCAAGAAATGCTGCCTCCAGTTTCCGACACTTACAGTTGTGCTAGGTGCCCTGGGACACAGTAGTAATCGTGTAAGGGTCAGCAGATTGAACCACGAAGCACAACTTGGGTAGCAGGCATCTGACACATCCCAAAGTGTATCTGATGCTATGCTAAAGATTTGCAGTGGCCATGGCTCGAGAAAACCAGTTTTAGTCTTTTTTTCCTTTATTTTTTGGGTTACAATAGTCTCTTTAAAATTCTGGAACAGATGCCTAAAGCAGATATTTAGTGTGTCTGAGCAGCACAAACCAAAAACACTGTTTTTGTTTGTTTAATTTTTAATTGTAAAAGCGACCGCCCCCCCCCCCCCCCCCCCCCCCCCAATCCATCCATGTATCTATGCTTTATTTTGTTAAGAAATCTCTTTTAAAAAAACACCCGCTAGCATTTCTGTCTGTGGCCACCTGGAGTAAGGGCAGATGATTTGTGTAGCATTTACTTCCTGGAATCCATCTGCCCTTCGCTCAAGCATGCATGCATGAGAGTGTGCATAGCTGAGAAAACCCCTCCTCCTCTCCTCATCTAATGAAGACTCCTACGATGTATGACATAATTTCCCTAGGTAAGAAACCAGGAAGTAACTGAAGAAATGTAAAAGAAAAAGTTTAAAACAAGTAAATATAATGTACTTTCCTATCTATTTACTAATGCTAGCAGCATAAGGGATACAAATTTTAACTGTTGATTGGGAAATTGAAGATCCATTTTAAAGCTCACAAATTACTAAATAAATTTACAAATTTGTCAACTTTTGGTGAATCACATCTTTTTTGGCAAATGTGCAGGTTTCTCTAACCTATGGTTAATCGTACCGTTCATTAATCTTGGCTTTTTAGATCATTAAACTATCCAAACTTTTGTAGAATTTCCATTTTTTGATGCATCAAAATATAAGATGGGTTTTACTGGATTTGTCTGAACAGGAAATCTATTTTGTTCGTCTTTAGTTATTCATTTAAAGATGAAATGTATTGTATAAATTATTTGTATGTTTTAAATGTGCTGTAAATGTTTTTATTTGTTTTAGCTTCTACATATTCACGAAACGTTTCTGGATTGTCACTACAACTGGGAACTAGTTATTTGGTGTATTTCTTTAACACTCTTTTTATTGAGATTTGTTACACTTGGATCAGAAACCAGCAAAAAATATAGCAATACCTCAATACTGTTGACAGAACAGGTGAGTTATTAATTTTTAGTATGCATGTTACAAAAGGTTGTCTCCAAGGGCTTGTTTACATGTGTGGTGTTTGTGAAGAACGAAGGAATGATTAAAGGGGTTGTAAAGGTATAATTTTTTTCCCTAAATAGCTTCCTTTACCTTGTGCAGTCCTCCTTCACTTACCTCATCCTTCCATTTTGCTTTTAAATGTCCTTATTTCTTCTGAGAAATCCTCACTTCCTGTTCTTCTGTCTGTAACTACACACAGTAATGCAAGGCTTTCTCCCTGGTGTGTCGTGCTCGCCCCCTCCTTTGGACTAAATCCACATAGAAAAAAACAACAAATTAGTCCATCTATGTAACTTGTGGATAAATGATGAAAAGAAAACCCAAGGTGTGACCACGTAGATCCTCCTAGGCAAACGGTCATTCCTCCAATTACATATAGATGTGAATGCGCTTACCGGGTTTTTTCTATGTGGATTTATTCACACATTTATTATTCACCTTATATTTGTTGTTATTATTATCACTGGTTCATTATAGTGTTTACACGCTTATCTAGTGTGACTTCATTGTCTCTCTTTAACATTAGCGCGACATTTTTTCTCACATCACTGTATAATCTTTGTCACATTGTTGTGTAGCAGCTTTCTTTTAGTTTATTTGTTTATTTTGTAGATGAGCGCAATATTTTCCCCCTTTTTTTACATGTTACCACTGGCTGCTCTGTACAAAGAGGAAGTGTGTGAAGATACTCTATCCTAGTTCTCCATTATTTTCCAGCGCATTCTGGGATACAGGATCCTCCACTACTACCTTTTTAGTTGGGGTTGGAGGATTTTTTCTCTTAAGCTGGCCGTACACTACGATTTTGGGCTGATTCATGATGGAACTGGCTGAAATTTGCTCGATGGGTTCCAACCTCAGTCCTCAAGCAGGTCATTTTTGTATTATTATTTGCTTCACCTTGCAGAGATACTTTAAATCAATATCATTGGTTTGGTATTTATGACAACTGTTTTATCCAAGCAAAATTTCCAAAACACTTCAATACAGGGAATTATCACCCCCTTTCTGCCCAGGCCAATTTTTCAGTTTTCAGCGCTGTAACATTTGGAATGACAATTGTGCGGTCATGTGACACTGTACCCAAATATATAATTTTTTCCCCCCACAAATCTTTTTTTTGGTGGTATACTTTTTGCTTTCCCAATTTCTTTATTTTTTATAATGTTTTCCTCAGTTTAGGCCAATATGTTTTTTAATCTACATATTTTTAGGGAAAAAAAATGCAATAAGCATGTATTGATTGGTTTGCGCAAAAGTTTTAGCGCCTATAAAAAAGGGGATAGAATTATGGCATTTTTTTTTTTTATTAGGAATGGCAGCGATCTGCAATTTTTCATGACTGTGACATTGCAACAGACAGTTTGGACACACTTGACACATTTTTGGGACCATTGACATGCTATAAAAATGCACTGATTACTGTATAAATGTCACTGGCAGGGAAGGAGTTAACACTAGGGGGTGATCAAGGGGGTAAATGTGTTACCTAGGGAGTGAATATAACTGTGGGGGGATGGGACTGATTAGGCAAGAGACCGATCGGTGTTCCTATATTCTAGGAACACATGATATGTCTCCTCTCCCCTGACAGGACCGTGGATCTGTGTGTTTACACACACAGATCCACGGTCCTGCTCTGTAACGAGCGATTGCGCATCGGTCTCTGGCTGCACGCGCCCCCTATACCGCCCGCCTAGGATGGGAGATCTCATCTGCGGATGTCATAGGACAATGGGCAGGTAGGAAAGTGGTTAAAGAGGAACTTCAGTGAAAGATTAAAAAAAATGCAACAGCCACAGATATTGGTGATGATGTTCAGGGAGTTTATCTTTAAAACCAGCTGTATTTTTCATGTAATGATTTAATAGCACATCGCTCACCTGTGCTATGTTGGCAACCATTATATGTATGGGCAGGTGAAGCAAATGGCTGTTTCTTCTGGGATATGCTTATCACAGACAGAGACGCACACCATCAATGTCACCTGCAGTTCCAATTACACAATGGAAGGTGTAGCAATCTCCTATGGTGCCAGTGAACTGACCTGACCTCTGGAGCTTCTGTCATGAAGGCTGCAATGAGCTTGTCCCCGGCTGGTACACTCCCTGCTGCCCCCTACCTGACAATGATACTCTATGGTACTCACACTGTCAGTGCTGTTGTGCTATCGGAGGAACATTCCACTACCCAAGGATCAGACGCACCTCTCTGCCCTCCTCTTTATAAAGACAGATCCATATCCTCTAGACACACCCCTCTTTCCTCCTCTCAAACACTGATCCATAGTCGCTGGACACGCCTCTCTGCCTTCCTCCCGCCCATTGCACCGATCTCTCAAACACAGAACTCTTGGGAGAAAAACAAAACAACCTAAAGTCTCCTGGGATATGTGATGAAGATATCCCAGGAGTCATTGGTAGCACACACGATGTAATTTGTCTAGGCGATCAGGGCAGAAAGTAGAGTGGCAACATTAATAAAAAAAGAAGGTATGTAGAGATCCTAAAAAAAATAGTTTTAAGGGGGGGCACCTGTTTTTGACGGGTATCCTTCTCCACTTCTGGTAAGTGTTCATATATTAAAAGTTTGTAGCTGCTGACTGTTAATTTGTGTGTGTGTGTGTGTGAAGGGGGGGGGGGGGAATGGTGGTTGGACCTCTGGGGTTGGAAAGCACTGATCTAGGTGACTGAAAATGTTTATAGACATGTTTTGATCCATCTTAACTTTTTTTCCCCTAAAGTTATTATACACACTGCATATCAGTTAGGAACTATTATATTATATTTATTTTGTTATCAAACAGATCAATTTATACTTGAAAATGGAGAAGAAGCCAAACAAGAAGGAAGAGCTGACTCTTGTCAACAATGTGTTAAAATTAGCAACTAAGTTGCTGAAGGTAAGTAATCCCCTTACAATTATTTACCTTACACATTTTGCTATAAAACCTTTCCAATAAAAAAAATTAACAAATCAAATGTCTTCATCAATTTAGGCCAAAATGTAATAATGCTGCATTGTTTTGGTAAAAAAAAAAATCCCAATAAGCGTATATTGATTGGTTTGCGCAAACGTTATATGGTCCAAAAACTATGGGATATATTTATGGTATTTTTATTTATCATTATTTTTTCCTTTTACTAGTAATGGCGGCAATCAGCGACTTCTAGCGGCACTGCAATATTACGCGGACAAATCGATACATCTAGGGCTATCAAGGGGTTAACTGTGTGGCCAGTATGTTTTACTGTGTGCTGTTTTTACTAAGCAATGCTCCTGTCAGAAGAGAGCTCAGTTTGTTTACCTACACAGGGCTCTCTTCAGTAATCTCCAGAGCTGATCGCCGGGTGCCAGCGGCTAATTGGTTCATGCTGCAGCCAATCACAGCACAGCCCGGGCGGCGTGGGTGTGGCCTAGCCTGGCACGCGGATCACATACTAGATACATGATCTGGTGCAGGAGAGCCGCTTGCAGCTGTATACTGTATAGAGTTGGCAAGCGGTTAATAAGTGGTAGATTTTAACACATTGAAACAGTAACTGGCTTGATTATGGAACACAGTAGGAACTCTCTACTGTGGTTTTCCAGCCCTTCTCTGTACCACGGCCCTTACCATGTGGATGACCCAAAAAGCAACCTAGGCAGCTGCCTAGGACCCAGTGTGTGTCCAAGGGCTGGTATGCTTTTCTTCTGCAGTCTCCACATTTCGGTCTCTGGCCTTAGGCCATGCTTTTGGGTTGTAAAATTAGAGCTCTTTTGCCTCGCTTTGTACTGGGAAATGGCACTACTCAAGGATTCCCTTTATCCCCCTGACTGCTCATAATTTCTTTAGAGCTGTTTCTAGCTAATAATTTTACTAAATTAAAATATAAAATGTTTAAAGGTGGGCCAAAAGGAGCATATGTTAGTAGCACCTGCAGACCTATTCTGCTGTATATTGGCTCCTCTAAAAATATCCCTTAATTCCCTCCTGTAGGAATTCACCTGTTTTAGTTATCTTTCAAATTTTGAGATAAACAATGCTAAATCCAAGATTCTCAGTATTGGGTTACCTCGCTCCAGAGCATCTGAACGAACTACCTTTCCAATTTTCATTTACATGGAAATACCTGAAGATTAATTTAACCACTTGACCCCCAGGCCTTTTCTGGCACTTTTTTGTTTACATGTAAAAATTGGTAATTTTTGCTAGAAAATTTCATAGACACCAAACATATATTTTTAAAGCAGAGGCCCTAGAGCAGGGATCCTCAAACTACGGCCCTCCAGCTGTTGTGGAACTACACATCCCATGAGGCAATGTAAAACTCTGACATTCACAGACATGACTAGGCATGATGAGAATTGTAGTTCCTCAACAACTGGAGGGCCGTAGTTTGAAGACCCATGAGAATAAATTGGTGGGTTTTTATGTCCCATGGTATTTGCGCAGCAGTTTTTCAAACACAATTTTTTGGGGAAAGAATACACTTTTTTGAGCAGGCTCTCATTCCATCACTGGAAAACCGATCATAAACTTGGCCTACATCACATGATGACTAAGCACTAGTGTTAGTGCGAAATGTGTCAGCAGTTAGGTTTTTTTCTAAAATAATTTTCTACAATTTCTTGCGGCTGTCCAGAGACCATCTTTGTTCCTGCTTTACATCACATGATGTCTGGTACATCTATCCTTGGCCTACAAGAACGTCGATCAAAATGGGGAGTTTCACCACTGGATCTTTGAAAATGGAATGGCGTCTCTGACCTAATTTATTAGCCTCCCAAAAGCACTGTGCTCTGTGGAGGACTTGTATCTAATAGAAATGTTATTTATTTGTCCATGCCGCAGACCTACCCATTGCATCTCAACACTATATAAACTCCTGCTTGCTTTTGACTGTACGGCCCCTTTAACATACTTAGTTGAATGGGAGGGAGAACTAGAATACATTTGTTCCCAGATAACACAGGCAAAGTATTGAAACTAGTTAATTTTCAATAAATTCTTCTGCGGCAGGGGGGGGGGGGGGGGGGACTATACATTGCTGTCCACTGGTGCGAATAAATAGGACCAGCAGGCGTCTCCAATATGTTGGAGATGTATTAAAGCAATGGGAACATTCCATTCTCAAACTGGTGTGCAAGATCCCATTTATTTCCCTCCCATATGATCCATGGGTGGTTCTGTTTCATAAGAACAAAATTTCAGTCTCAAAATATATTTAAAAAAACAATGCTACAAAGGACAAAGGGATGGTTCTGAGTAAAATGCAATCTCATATGTTCAGTTGGTATAGTCTAAACCTGTTGCACTGAGAATAAAACCATTAACACCTTTACAGAAACGTGATGTACAACCAATGTGTTCTGGAAGGTCTGCAGTGGTTGAGATTTAGTATTCTACCTTTTTGATGCATGCACTTTTTATTTAAATGAGGGTTTCATCATGTGTGCACGTACAAGTCCAGTTCTCTACAGAGAGTGTCTTGTGTTTTTTTTTTTTTTTAACAAATGTGTCTTGGCGACTACAGACGTATGATGGCTAAAGGTTCATGCATGATACAGCTGCCGAAAAATCAGGCCTATGGAAAATTTTTTAAAGGGACACTAAAGGTTCAGATTTAATTTTTCTCAACTCGCCTTTCAGGACAACCTTGGAGAGAGCGCAGCTCCGCCTCTTCATTAGGAAACACATGTAGATCCTTTAAAACCCCTCCTCTTCCACCATGGTCTCAGTTATTGTGTTTCCTCCGCCATGGTGGAAGTGCATGTGTGGACCTGAGGAGCTGCACTCTCTCCAAGGGGAGGGTAGGCTTACCGGCTTGCAGTCTTTGTTCCTGCTGCTTGGTGTGCAGTGGCCATCCCAGCTCTTCCTAGTGAGGGAAAGATGCTCCGGAGTTCTCTAGCTTCTCCCTGCTCAGTGGAGTTAAGGACCTGCAGGAAGGCTGCGCTGGGTGCCCGGGATCCGCAGGTCTTGGTTCTGGTAACCGGGCAGGCTATTGCCGCGGTTGCGTTTTTTTTGTATTTCCCGCATGTCGGTCCCGGGTCCTGTCGGGCGGGTGACGTCATGTTCAGCAGCGCGGCGTCCTGTAGGGGCGGGGCGGTGCGTGGTCCACGCTGCCTGGAACGCAGAAGCTAGGGGGGGCGGGCCTACAGAGCGGCGTCTTCCAGTTTCCGGCCATCGTTGATGACGTCAGGAACCGGGAAAATTTAAAAAGCTCACAGTCCCAGCTGCTTCTCTGTTTAGGATGGAAGAGGGATCCACAGCAATGGCGGAGACAGGCGCCTTAGACACCGCTCATGTCCAGGTAAGAGGGGCACAGTGGGGCCTTTTTTTCTGTACCATATGGACTATTGTTGGTTTGTTTGTTCCTCCTTTGGGAGCCTGTGCTGCAGGGTCAGAGTTAAATTTTCTCGGTCCCTGTTCAGCGTTTCACTCTGGGTGGTGATTGGTTTGCACTGTTTGAAATTTTGGTGCTTGGTTTCCTTATTGGTGGCGGTTTAAAAAAAAAAAAAAACTTTTAGTGAGACATTCTTTTTGTGTCTCTTTTTTGTTTTAGGAAAAAGCAAAATCAAAGAAACCACCACCTAAAAGGAAGTGTCCCTCTTGCAAGAACCCTCTTAGAGATACCTGGCAAAAAGCAATGTGCAAAGCCTGTATCAGGGACTTAGTGGAAGAAGAGACATCCCAGCAATACAAGGAGTTGTTTTCTTCTGTGCAGGAACTTAAAAGTTCCCTGAGTTTGGTGAAGACTATGCTGGTACAGAATCCAGTGGCTCAAACTGAATCTCAACAACCACCACCTAGCCCTAGAGCCTCCACCTCTAAGTCAGAGACGGGGGGTTCAGGGGATGAAGGGACAAGTACTCTTCGCTCAGTAATGGATTCAGATGAGGAAGAGGAAGAAGATAGCAGAAGTTCTAGATATAAGCTCCCTCTAGACGAAGTGGACGATCTGCTTTCTGCAATTTATACTACTCTTGAAATTCAGGAGGAAAAAATTCAGTTGTCACTTCATGACAAAATGTATCAAGGTTTGGATGAATCCAGGTATAAAGTGTTTCCAGTCCACAAGGTGGTGTCGGATACGATTAAAAAAGAGTGGAAAGACCCGGAAAGGGGTCCTTTCTTTCATAAAAGCCTGAGGAAGAGATTCCCCTTTAATGATGAGGATACTGAGGTGTGGAATAAAAAACCTTGAGTAGATGCAGCCTTCTCCCAAGTATCTCGACGCACAGACCTGGCGTTCGAAGATATGGGGGTTCTGAAGGACGCCATGGATAAAAGGACGGATTCTTTGCTAAAAAAGGCCTGGGACTCTACCTCACTTAGCCTCAAACCAGCTATGGCTTCTACAGTGGTAGCAAGAAATTTAGAATTCTGGGTGGAAAAACTTATTGGCCACGTTAAAGCAGGCACACCAAGGAAAGATTTATTGGAGTCTTTTCCCCTGATTCTAAGATCAATCAGGTATATGGCAGACGCATCAGCGGAGTCAATCAAAATGGCAGCCAGATCTTCCGCCTTGGTAAACTCGGCCAGGCGGGCAGTTTGGCTCAAAACATGGACAGGGGACACAGCCTCAAAAGTTAAGCTTTGTGGACTAGCCTTTTCAGGTGATTTAGTGTTCGGACCAGAATTAGAAAAAGTTCTGGACAGAACAGCGGACAAAAAGAAAGCCTTTCCACCTAAAAAGAAACCTCCCATAAAGAAAAATGTTTGTCCTTTTCAACAAACCTACAGAAAGGAAGAAAATAAAAAACGCTGGGTTCCTCAAAGGGGTAGAGGAAGAGGAGGAATTATTTTCAGATCCCCCCAAGAACAGACCTCTAAAGACAAATGACAATCTGACTCCAGTGGGAGGAAGATTGTCCGCTTTCTTTCCTCAGTGGAATCTGTGGGTCAAAAATCCCTTTGTAAAAAACATCATTGCACAGGGGTACAATCTGGAATGGGCAGAATGTCCGCCATCCAGGTTTTATGTCACCAAGAGGGGGAAGGGTTTCTACTCCCACATATTCCTAGTGAAAAAACCCTCGGGCAAATTTCGTTTAATTTTAAATCTGAAGATCCTGAACAAGGCAATAAGATACAAGCACTTCCGCATGGACACTATCCATACGATAACAAAGTTACTAACACCAAAGTGCTTCATGGCATCTCTAAACTTAAGAGATACATACCTCCACATACCAATAGCGCAGGCTTCCCAGAGATTTCTGCGATTGGCAGTCAACCTAGAGACGTCAATTTGGCATCTACAATTCAGGGCTCTGCCGTTCGGCCTGTCTTCCTCCCCCAGGATCTTTACAAAAGTGATGGCGGAAGCCTTAGATCCTCCAGAAGGTGTTTCTCCCTCAAGAAAAAATTGAGAAAATCAATACCTCAATACGCCAGATACAGACGAATCTAGCAGTATCTGTAAGGACAGCAATGGCAGTACTAGGCCAGTTGACGGCCTCGATTCCGGCTGTACAATGGGCAAGGTCGCACTCAAGATCGCTACAAAGAAACATCCTACAAGTTTGGTCTCATCAGGAGTCTCTGGAGAAACTTTTCAGGCCAACCTCAAAAGTAAAAAGGTCCCTATGGTGGTGGAGAGACCAGGCCAATCTATCAAAAGGTCTCTCGTGGGTCCTCCCTTCGGACAAGCGTCTGACGACGGATGCAAGTTCTTGGGGGTGGGGAGCTCACCTGGACGGACAGACAGCACAAGGGTCCTGGTCCAAGGTGGAAGCAAGGAGGTCATCAAACTGGCGAGAATTAAAGGCCATTTTCATGGGTCTCCTGGCTTTCCAACAGCTGTTAAAAGGTCATCATGTTCAAGTGTTGTCGGACAACACAACAGCAGTGGCCTATGTGACCAAACAAGGCGGGACCAGAAGCCAAGGGCTAATGGAACTGGCCAACCAACTGTTAGCATGGGCAGAAAGGAATCTAGCCTCGCTGTCAGCAATTCACCTAAAGGGGTCCCAGAACTTACTAGCAGACCTGCTAAGCAGAAGGAAGGTATTGGAGTCGGAGTGGAGCCTAAATCAGGAAATATTCAACATGATCACAACGAAATGGGGCCGTCCTCAAGTGGATCTTTTTGCCAACCAACAAAATGCCAAGGTCCAAGAATTATTTTCCCTACACAGGGGAGACGGAGCAATAGGCATAGATGCTCTAGCCCATCCTTGGGATTACCGTTTGTGCTATGCCTTTCCCCCCTGCCCCTAATTCCTCTAGTTTTAAGGAAATTCAGGGAAGAAAGGACCAACCTGATTCTAATCGCTCCCTTCTGGCCGAAAAGGCCTTGGTTTGCATCAGTACTAAATCTGGCCGTAGAACCCCCATGGGAGCTTCCAGCCAGGAAGGACCTTCTAGTGCAGGACTCAGTGTGCCACCCAGAAACAGACAGGTTGCACCTGTGCGCCTGGTTACTGAAGAGGACATCTTAAAAAACAAAGGTTTATCCGACAAAGTAGTGAGAACCTTATTGTCAAGCAGGAAAGAAATAACCAGGTCTATTTACAGGAAAGTTTGGAAGAAATTTAATTCCTGGTGTTCTTCTAAAAATTTCCAGACCAAAGATGTAGTCTCGGTGCTAGAATTTCTTCATGAGGGAATGGAGAAGGGTCTCGCATCCAGTACATTAAAAACGCTTTGAATTCCAGGTTTTTCAGGGCACTCTCAAGAAACAGACCAGTGACCCTTAAAAGGTTTCCAAGTTGGGACTTATCAGTTGTCTTGCAGGGCTTAACGGGAGCACCGTTTGAGCCATTAGAGGATAGTTCATTAAGAAATTTAATTTTCAAAACCGTTTTTTTGGTGGCAATAACCTCAGCAAGACGAGTTAGTGAGCTCCAAGCTCTGGCCATTACCGAACCCTTCTTAAGAATTTTTCCAGATCGTGTAATTCTTCAGACGGATCCTGCTTTCCTTCCAAAAGTGGCGTCAAATTTTCACCGTTCGCAGGAAATTATTTTACCCACTTTTTCTTTGAATCCTTCCAACGCTGGCGAAGAAGCGTTTCATACCTTAGACGTGAGAAGGTGCCTCGTACAATATCTTTTAGTCACCAAAGATTTCAGGAAAACAAATGCCCTGTTTATACTTTTCTCAGGCCCTCGTAAGGGGGAAAAAGCGCCCAAAAGTATGCTCGGAAGGTGGCTTAAACTCTCAATTATGGAAGCTTACAAAGCCAAAGGAATTACGCCTCCCTCAGACATTCTGGCACATTCAACCAGATCAACTGCTGTATCCTGGGCTGAAAGAGCAGGTGCGACACCCGAGCAGATTTGCAAGGCCGCCACCTGGTCCAACTATTCAACTTTCTTAAGACACTACAGGTTGGACCTATTGTCTGCTGCCGATCAGGCCTTTGGCAGAAAGGTGTTGCAGGCAGTAGTCCCACCCTAGGGTAAGTTACTTGTTTATCCTCTCCAAGGTTGTCCTGAAAGGCGAGTTGAGAAAGACTTAGTTAGACTTACCGGTGATGGTATTTCTAAGAGCCTTTCAGGACAACCGCTATTTCCCACCCTAAATGTATGTTAAAGTAATAGTTATAAATCTATCATGGTGTTGTGGTTTTCTGTGCTTTGTCTTCCAGAGAGTCGGACCACAATAACTGAGGCCATGGTGGAAGAGGAGGGGTTTTAAAGGATCTACATGTGTTTCCTAATGAAGAGGCGGAGCTGCGCTCTCTCCAAGGTTGTCCTGAAAGGCTCTTAGAAATACCGTCACCAGTAAGTCTAACTAAGTCTTTTTTAAATAACAAACATGTAACTCCACTATGCAGTTTGCACAGAGTGGCCCCGAACATCCTCTTCTCGGCCGCTGGCTCTCTCCCGAGGGGGTTACCTTGCGGGTGCGCTCCCATGTTTTACACTTTGCGTGCATAGCCGCTGAGTGTATGGCTTGCCCCCCGGCGGCCGTGTCACTGAATTTGATTGACAGCAGCGGGAGCCGATCAGCTATGGAGAGAACGACGCGGGATCGTGCCCACGGAGATTGGGGGGCTGGAGAGTGCAAGGTATTTTTTCACCTTAATGCATAGGATGCATTAAGCAGGGATCTCCAAACTACGACCCTCCAGCTGCTGTGGAACTACACTTCCCATGAGGCATTGTAAAACTCTGACATTCGTAGACATGACTAGGCATGATGGGAATTGTAGTTCCTGAACACCTGGAGGGCCATAGTTTGGAGACTCCTGCATTAAGGTGAAAAAACACAAAGCTTTACAGCCCCTTTAACATATATGTATATTTGAACTGAGCAAACATCCATGTTTGCGCTCCGAGAGTGGCAAGCGGTTGCCCCACTGGGAAAGTCCAAATGTAATTAATTGCTTGGACTTTAAGAATGTTCATCCAGGGGATGCCCAAAGATATAAGGCCTCTCAGATTGATGGTTAAAGTCAGATTGGGTTAATGTTACTTTTTGTCTTCAGGCAACTTTAAACTATGTCTATGTCAAAACATTTAATTATGTATGGCATTTTTTTCTGGATTCATTAACTGATGTACTCGTATTTATGCAATTACATTTGTATGCTTTTAAATTACTAATGTAATATTTTATTATGTTGTGTGTGTTTGTTTTTTTTTCTTAAGGAGCTGGATTGTCCCTTTAGGTTATATGGTCTGACAATGAATCCTCTGCTTTACAACATAACCCAGGTGGTCATCTTGTCTGCAGTGTCTGGTGTCATTAGTGATCTGCTGGGATTTAATCTCAAGGTAGGAGCGTAGAGTGTGACTGACAATTTTTTCGACATGTTACATTTATTAGTTTTGGGTAAATTTGGTGTTTTTTAATGAAACTTTCAGCTTTGAGTTCTTTTTTTTTTTTCTTTTTTTTTTTCCGGCCAAACATCTCTGTAAAGGTGTTTTTTTTTTTGGGGGGGGGGGGGGGCATGTTTTTCCCCCCAGCAAAACACACTTGAAATAGATCTAAAGTGTAAACATAAATGCAATGGTCACTTGGTTGGCTCCATAGTCTAGTAAGAAATGCAACAGCAAATTTTTAGATAAAGAATATAACAATTTAAATAAGCATTGGTAACCTCTACACACGCCCGGGTGGGCATGCAGTGCCATTTTCTCTGAAACCCAGCCCAATTGGGTGTAATTGACAGTTTGCATGCCTTTCTGTTATAAAGTTTGACTCGCCCTCTTCCCTGAAGATGCTAAAAGCCAACTGCTCGGGACATCAGCTTGCCTGATTGGGTGAGGTGGAGATCATGACGTTGCTGCCTTTCTACCTCGTCTAATCGGAGAATGCCTTAATCCATTGAAAAAAATACAAACACCTTCTGTGATTTCAACTCTCCCCAGCAAGTGACCACCTGGGTTCACTATGCAGAAGGGCATGAGCCCCACACACAACCCAGAGAACTGACAAAATCACTAGTGTAGCAGTGACGAAGACAAGGTTTTCGGGGCAGTCCCACAAGTATGAAATATCCTTTGTGCATTGGTCTAAGCTGGACGTAATTGTACAATAACAACCATACTTGCAGTTCAGCTTTAATCAGCTTTACAAAAGACTGTCCTTCTCAAAACCGTGAAAAACATTTAAACTGAACCGATTTAAAGGTTGCAGTTTGCAATATTAAAATGCATTCAAAAGTGTTTTCACCTATTACAAGTAAATCGGCAGAAAGCTGTGGCCACTCAGACTGCGTTTTTTACTTTAAGACAACCAGCCCATTTTAGGAGTACTTAGGCAAAACGTAAAAAGGAACTTGGAACAATGAATATAAAATATTAATAAAACCCTATTTTTTTTATTTTATTTACCTGAATAAAAAAAAAATGTGGTTTTTTTTTAGACCCTTGCGTTAATGTGAACAAAAGCTATGTATTCACTTTAATTTTAAATGGTAAAACTTTTTTTCACAGGAAAACAAACATGTTTTTTTTTCTTTTTCCAAATCTTTTCTTTACCATTCAAATTTTGAATTTTACAGTGTTGATCCATGGTTATCCTGGAGGATTATTTACTGTATGCATGCTGTATGCTTTGCTTATTATGCAATTCAGGAGAGAAAAATTCTGACCAGCAAGCCACAAGGCTTGAGGCTTTTTTCTTGTGTACAGACTTTAGACTAGAACAGTCTGAAGTATTTTGTTTGTTGAAATGTGCTAACTCATTTTTATTTTCTTCTTGTCAGTGTTTAACTACGTCAGCCCTGGAAGGATTTACCCACTTCCTGAGCAAGCCATTTTTTGTGATATGGCACTGCATAGCTTTAACTGACAATTGGGTGGTCGTGCGAGGCTGTACCCAAAGAAAATTTACATATCCCCCCCCCACAAATAGAGCTTTCTTTTGGTGGTATTTCGTCAATTCTGCGTAAATTTTGAAAAGAACCCAACATTTTTTACTTTTTGCTATAATACATAAAAATATGCTCATTATTGTTATGTTATCTATTTCAAGATCGCACGCTAGTTATATTTTCACTGTTTATTAGTATGTCATTGGCTTCAAGTTGGCACTACCACTTATTGATGACCATTGTTTTACTTTGCACTTTAGCACACATCATACTAATCTACTGTATGTTATTAAGTGTCTATACTAAATAGAGGCTTCAGTTGTTTTTTTGGCAAAGCATGTCCCTCTGCTGACCCACTGTGCAGTGCCCTACTGAATATTGAGAAGGTAGTGCTGGGCTTGAAATCATGCCAAAGATTCAATGTGGGATACAGGTCAAGGCCCCGAAATTCTTAGTGCGCAAGGGTCACGGAATCCTAGGCCAAACATAATGCCACCACCAGGTTTTGATGACCATTGTTTTACTTTGCACTTCAGCACTCAACAAGTTTATAGATACATATTTTGTGTTCCAATTTTGCACAATCACTTTATTATAGTAATCTTAGTAGTAGTAGTTTCACAGCGCAACATCACTATTTACCTATTTTTTCCTCTATCTGTTAAGGATCAGCTAACCAGGTGTTTGCTGCAGTGTACCCGTAGTTTTTTCTGACCGCACAGGAGTAATACATTTATTAGACTAGACTATATGAGGGTTATTACCTCCCCTTACAGTCAATATTAAAGCTCCAGGCGATTTAGAGGGTATATAGACTAAAGGTCTACTCGCTAAAATCAACTGTTATAAAGAGATGGGGGTACATCAGTGTCTCCTCCCATCTATTGACCACATATAAAAATGAGATGAACAGATAAAGAGAAGGTATAATAGTAAGTATTCCTGGTATGGTCATTTACATACCGTATATGATTTATAATAAAGGTTACGTTTTAGTTAAGTTGCCTTTTGCTGTGTAGGGAAGTGCACCTTCATCTAGTTCAAGTTAATTTTTGCCATACTGTAGTGTTATCAATATCACAGGCTTTTGTATATTTGTAATTCAGATTTGGAATATATACTGGGGCTCATTGACCGCATAGGCTGTGTTTTCTGAAAAAGGTGAACTTGGCTTTTAAATTGGTAAAAAAAAAATCTGTATTTTTTTGGAAATGGAAGAATGCAAAATAGAAAATGTGTGTGCTTAGGGCAGGCATGGTGTTGCTAGAATACCTCAACATATGCTTTATGTATGAAAATTCTGCTGGCCCATAGCAGCCAGTCAGTATTCTTATTTCCTTCTTTTTTTTTTTTACCCCCGGACTGAAGAAATTACAATTGGAATTTTAATGCTATAGACAACAATACATTTTTCCTAGACCACACATTTAATACATCTTTCTTTGTCCATCTGAGGTAACGCAGCATATTGGCTGTCACCATGTCATAACCTTTCAGTATGTCAAAAAAATTACAGTGTCAGAGCAGATCCACTCACGGGCTTGGCTTATGAAATGTTTTGTGACCTCTTCTTTCCAATTTGTTTTGTTTGCTTACTTTTATTCTTTCCATTCCAGTTATGGAAGATCAAATCATGACAATAAACAGAAGCTGTTTGGAGCAAGATTATGGACTTTCTACGAAAAAGTAAACTGATGTACAGCAGTTACTGTGGTTGTGTTCAGAAGCTAAAGCCTGTGGCAAGACATGAATTTCAAAACTGAAGTGTTTACGTCTGACTGACTTCAGTTTGTGCAATTTTTTTTTTTATTTATTTACCTTCTCAGTGTTTGTTTTATGTTTTATTTTATTCTATGATTTTAGCTTTCACCCATGTAAGGGGTATGAGTGAACACCATTCTATAGCTCAGAAGACATCATCCAGTGATTCACTGAACACCCTCTATCTACCAGGCACAGATTTACCTGATTTACTATTTTTATTATTTTTTGTTTGTGTCAAGGCATTTGTTTGTCAGGTGACCGATCTTGTTAAAGGATGACAAAGTACACAAGCCTACACTACTGAGGAATGAAGCCTCCAGACTACAGTATTCTTTAGAATAAATCATAATCTGTTAAAGCAGCGTGTGAAATATTACATTAGGAAATGAGTTGGTGATCTTGGAACCAGCCTTGTTGGATTGTCAAAATTGGAAGTAGAAAGAAACAAAATTGGTTCTACAATACTATTTATAGAGGTACACTTCATTTAAAGGGTACACTCACAAATGAAAGAAAAACAATACAATCAGAATTACTATTTTGGTAAAAATGGGTTACTGACTGTATCTATCCCAATAATCTGGACACAGAGCCAAAAACGTATTAGCGGTTTAGAAAGTTATCTATGTGTTTAAAAATGATGCTCTAGTCTTATTACACGTAACAGGCAGAGCTCCATGTGTCTGTGCCCGCCCAAGAAATATATAGAAATTTAGATTTTTCGTAGATGTATAATTAAACATATTAAGCACATGAATGTAACTCATATCACAATAATTATCTTTGGATGTCTAGGCTGATGTGGAATATATAGATTTTGCCATATGTGTAAACTCTTGTTGTAAAGTGTGGTTCTAAATGATCGATGATGATCACACATCATTTAGGAATGCAGCTACAGAGTTATGGTATGCTACATAAGTCGTAAAAACTGTCTAACATTACCTTTAAAGTAAGCATTTTTTTTTTTTACCAAAGGACAGGCACTGCGTGGTGCTAATTTCAACGGATGGTACACACACAGCTTTTATTGGTCTTTATTGCACTAATATAGTAGTTAATTAGGAGATTGTGTTTCCATGCTTCTTGTAGTGAATGACACAAATACCGTGTATGTGGAAAAATGATTTAATTGTAACTGGGATTTTATGAAGCATACTGTATATCGAAAATGTTTATTTGGTGCTCCTTGGATGTTTGATTATAAATCACAAGACTTTATAGAAGCTATATTAAGACTGGGCAGTAGGTAATGTTCCTTGTGCGAGAATATATCCTCTTCTTAAAGCCATTAACTCCTTAATATTGCAGCACCTTAAAATCTTATGCATTTTTATGCTTTACTGGGTCTTGTATTGCAGTTACAACACAAGTAGTGGTCATCCTAAAATATATGCACTAACAAGTCTAATAATGGTCTAATTGATGCTGGTAAGATTACTACTGGGAATCAGCTAGATTAATATTTGCACTAATAGTGGTCACTGTTACATACCAGCAATATTTTAGAATCCTTTAGCTGTATATAAAGATGGTCAGGTAAGCCTAAGGCTTGTTGGTAAGGCAGCATCAGAGCTATAGTACTGATGTATATAACGAAAAGAAAGGAAGAATGAACTGTTGACTTGGTCGGTTTTGTGTTAGAAAATCAACAATCATATTTGCTGTTTTAGGTAGGACATTCATTTTTCCTAGTCCTGTAGACATATGCGCCAGTTGAAGTGTAACTAAAGGCAACGTTTACTTTTTTTATTTTTCGGTTTTGGATAGTTGAGAAAGATTTGGAACACCTGTGAGTTTTTATTACTGTCTGTTACCCCATTGGGTAGATCCACCCTCTCGGTTTGTCCTGTTTACCGTTATCACTGAAAGTGTGGGTAAAATAAAATCCCAAATTTGGGTTGACGCCAGAACAGAAATAAAGGGGAAATCTTTCAATGAAACCCTGGGATTTCCTCACTTTGGGATGATTTCCTCTCACTTCTGGTTATGGGACAGGAAGTGAAACGAAATCTCCTGGATGGGATACAGATGGCAAGAAAAACTATCAGAGTTTATAACTCTTTTATATTCTATCCAAAATGAAAAAATACGATTTGCCTTTAGTTACACTTTTTTTTATATATAAGGGTCTGCTGGCAGGACTTATAGATGTGCATGGCACCATTGCTTGCTGTCACTTAGTTGTAGCACAAACTGATTTTAAAGTGACACCATCAATTTGAAAAAAAAAAAAAATCGAAATGCTCCCTGCATCAGAAGAGGTATTATACTCGCCTCCCCAGCAGCCTGGGAGTGTTAGATGCCTGGGTCCCCTGCTGTGCACTGTGGTTTTTAAATCCCCTATATCACCAAAGGACACAACCGTTTGAGGATGGAGAGACAGGTTTCCAACACTCCTAGAAGTGTCAAATGCAGTGCAGGAACAGTGAAGATGGGAGACGTGGGCTACCAGAGAAATTAGTATAATGCCTCTTTTATTGCAGGGAACTTTAAGCTGGGTTCTTTTTCTTGAGCTTGACCGGGTCACTTCAAAAGGAAAACTGAGCTGCAATGGACCGCTAGGGGGGAATTTATCAAGACTTCAGCAGCCAGAATTCGGAGCAGTTGTGCATGGCAATTGATCAGCTTCTATCTTCAGCTTGTTCGGTTAAGCTTTGAAAATGCATGAGAGAAGAGAATTGGTTGCCACACACAACTGCTCCCAGTTTTGCTAAAATCCTCCAATAGTCTGCACTTGTACAGTATGTGACGTATATCCACATATAGGTGCTACTGAGTTTAAACAATCAATACATATAATGTGCAGTTAATGACTACAAGGTTTTATTTGTATTGATAAAGAAATATTCCCTAACAGAGCAATAACTGTACATGGTTTTGATTTGTAGGCTTTTATTAAACAAGTGCTAGAGGAGTAGTTGTGAAACACTTTGCTTGTTTGCAATATTGTAGCAATGCTGATGAGCAATTCTTATTGTTACAGTCATCTGTGTATGAATATTTTGCTCATTTTTGCTTGTTGGTAAAATAGTTATGTCCAAAGTCATTTTGCAATTCTTTCTCCGACCTTACATATCGTTTATTGTCTTGCTTTAACAATCCAATCCCAAAAGTAACACAAATAAGAATTGTAGTAAATGGATATCTGTAGTTTTGTTTTGTTCTTTTTTTTTTTTTTAAGATATTAAGCTTTTTTTTTTGTGTGTGTGAAATGCTGTGTCTGTGTTGCTTTAAATTTGCACCATTTAAGGGGCAATTAACTCTGTATTTTATTTTTAGATGTTCCTAAGAAAAAGTGGGTGCCAAAATAACGGTGTTTTGATATAAAATGACCTGTACAGTGTTGTCTTATGTGACTTAATTTGTAAAAGTGAATATTAGTAAAGCTGTTACATTTGCGTTCTGCAGTATTGTCTTTTAAATGTTGATTCTGTAAATTTGAGTTCCCTTTATTTCTTTCTATTTTAGCTTTGTGCCAGCATTCAATATGCAATACAAAGATGTACCCTTTAAAAAAAAGTATTACCAATAATCTGATAGTCCTCTCTTAAAATTGTAGTTAAATATTCATACATTCTTACAAAGCTTAATGTAACATTTCCTTAAGTTATCTTTTTACGTAGATTCTGTAAGAATGAGTTGTCTGCAAATGTGTGAAATCTGGTAAAAGAAATTTTTTAATTTGTTAGTCCTTACCTCCTTCATCATACTTTATGTAGACCATTTGTGCTTCTTATTAATGTCTCAAAATGTACGTTTCTACATCAACCTTTTTAGAGCAGTACATCACAACAGTTTATTTTGTGCTTGGTTGTGATTCAGTTGCTACTTTGCATACAGTATGTATTGGTAAGCAGAAAAAATGTTTTAGATCTAAGCAGTACTTTGAAAAGAACTTGCAATGAGTTCTAGCCTAAGCTTTTGTCTATTTAATTTATCTTGTGAGTTGTGACCTTTTTAGGGCTGTTTCCCCCTCACTTACTCCCCCACTATTGACCAAGCGGTGTTTTTAGATCTGCTTTGAATTTAAAGCATTTTTTTTTAAATAACATAAAACATGTCAGTTATCTGCTCTGCTCTGTGCAGTGGTTTTGCACAGAACAGCCCCAATCCTCCTCTTCCCGGATACCCTGCTGGCTCTCCTGGCCCCTCTCGTGCAGATCGCTGGAACCTGATGGGGCTCAGGTAGGTATTTGGGGGGATGCTGCACATAGGTTCTTTACCTTCATGCATAAAGGTAAAAAAATAACTGAGCCTTTAGAACCACTTTTAATGTTACATGTTAATAAAAATTAAATGCACTTTTAGATTTAACGAATTTAAAGCGGAGTTGCACCGAAAAAAATGAATTAAAAGTCAGCAGCTACAACTACTGCAGCTGCTGACTTTTAATACATGGACACTTGCCTGTCCTGGGCACTCGCAATGTCGGCACCCGAAGCCGAACTGTCCCTCAGCTCTCGGGTACTGCCACCGCCATCTTCGGTGAGGCTTCACTTCCTGGTTCCCTACTGCGCATGCGCGAGTCGCACTGTGCGATCTATCTGGTCCCTGCTGTCTGTGACCCGCGTGTTTCCCAGAATACAGCGGGGTGTGGTGGAAAAGGCGCCGGACGTGGCGTAGGCCGCCGCGGCTACCTATGCCCTGAAGTGTGAAGTGGTAGCAAATACCTGGATTACACAGGTATCTGGTCGCTCCTTCCCCTGAAAGGTGCCAAATGTGTCACCGGAGGGGAGAGGAATCCGAAAATCGGAAGTTCAATTTTTGGGTGGAACTCCGCTTTAAGTATCTGAATATTTAAGTATCTGATATAAACCTTCTATAATCTCGTGTACACTAGAATTTTGATTGGGAGAGTTAAGCTGGCCAAAGATGGCTCGATTCTCGGCAGGTTCAGCAGGGATCGGCCAAGATTGTATCCAAGTCGATTAATTGATTGACTTGGGTATTATTATACAGGATTTATATGACCAGCATGTCAGATTTCTAGCATGCGGGTATGGCCAGCGGTTATAGCTGCGTGCAATAATTGTGTTCTCCTGGCAGGGACGGCTCCCTACGCCCCGCTGCTGGGAGAACACAATGGCTCCATTTGGAGGGATTGCCTTAACACACACCTGTAGTTGCAGAAAAGAAAATCTCATAATCTGCGGCCTGCTTTAGAGTCAATCGGGATTTGCAGCATGCACATGTGCTGGCAAGGAATATGCTGGGAGAAATTGCAATATAGTAATCTTCCACAGACCCGAATAATAATTCTGGTCTGCAGACATCTTTAGGGGTATTGCTTCATCACCTCATGCTGCTTCTCCTTTTACCCAGACACCGGTAAATGACCAAGCTTTACTACTTCACTACAGTAGAGAATGTTGAGGTCACTAGTCTGGCTGTGTTATGTAGCACGGCTGCTTAAATCTCAGGACCGGCTAGACAAAATTACAAAACCTTTGTCAGGTAAAAAAGCTTCCATATGTGTTTCATTCTTGTATTTAACAATTCAAGGATTTCAACTCTATAGCTCATGGTTTCAGATCTCCAAATACGTTATAAACGAATCTGTAGAAAGTTTGCTACTATGAAAAATCTGCAATGTATTAATGATCTATACTTTTGTATGGAATTATTGCTGGATTCTGAAACATTTTGCTTTAAGAATAGGTGTGGGCTATTTGGTTTCTAGGAACAAAAAGTTAGCAAATTTAGCAAATGTGTACTGTCAAAGTTGGCAAATCCCCTGTACACACCAACAATGAGACATCTTGTGCTAAGAACAAATTCTTGAGGCAGCAATAAAGTTTTGCAAATGTTTGTTTGATCCCTGTGGATATGTACATTTAAGAGAAGTTTGTAGCAATAAGGTTTGCTTTGACTTAACGTGCTTTTGCTTAGTAAGGAGAAGTGCAGATAAAAACATCTTTGTTGTAACTGCTGAAACATTAAATACTGCATTTTTCACACCTTCATCACTCTTTTTATTGAAAAAGCATTATGAGTAATGAATTTCTTTAGGTTTATGTTTCCAAAAGCAATACCAGCTGTACTCAAGTCATTTCAAGATTTCCAGGTTGTGTGAAAGCCTGGACACCTGCCTGCCAATGCAGAACTCCAGGATTTTTTTTATTTATTTTTTTGCAGTGAAAAAACAATATAAGCCCAGTGAGGTGCATGACAATGCTGTACTATCTTAATATTTACACTTTCATTTATACCAGATAGTATAGCTCTTGCTATACCTCTGGTCCACTGTAGTTCGCATACACAGAAGCCACAGTGTTTGTCTACTGCTCCTCTCCACTTGTCTATTCACAGAATGCTTTTTTATTTTGTGTATTGGTTCCCAGAATAGCAGTGTTCTGCAAATGGTCAAGGGGGAGAGGTGGGACAGACAAATGACAGTGTGACTTCAGTGTTTAAGAGCTGCAGTTCTGATTTCACTGTTTATGAAGTAAAGCAAAAGCTATATTTGCTGCCATGAATGCAAGTATAAATGTTAGATAGTACAGGGTTCCCTTAACCACTTAACGCCTGCCGCACGACTATGTAGGTCCACAGAATGGCACGTACAGGCAGATGGGCGTACATGTACGTCCCTGCCTTCTAGCGGGTTGGGGGTCCGATCGGGACCACCTCCGCTGCGTGCGGCTTACCTTCGGGAGCGATCCGGAAGGAGGGGGCGGCTGTTGGTTTCTGTCCGCCCCCTCGTGATCGCTCCCAGCCAATCCCCTGAGCCTCCGTCGTGTCACTTCCTCTGCCTGTGTAATGTAAACACTGGCAGAGGAAGTGATGTGATCTCTCCTCTCGGCGATATTTTCTATCCGCCGAGAGGAGAGAAGACTTACAGTAAGTTGCACCAACACTACACTGACACCACACACATAGGCACATTTAACCCCTTCCGATCACCCCCCCTCCCCCAGCCCCCTGTCACACTGTCACTGATTGCAGTGATCATATATTTACTGATCACTGCATTTAGTGTCGGTGTGAGAGTTAGTGTGACAGGCAGTTAGTGTTAGGTCCAGGGTAGCCCTGTACCCCCCCTAATAAAGTTTTAACCCCTTGATCACCACCCTAGTTAACCCTTTCACCCCCTATTGCCAGCGTCGCTAAGCGATCGTTTTTCTGATCGCTGTATTAGTGTCGCTGTTGCCGCTAGGTAGCAAATTTTTTTTTTGTTATTTTTTTTTTTTACTAAAGACATGTGGCTGAATACATTTTGGCCTAAATGTTTGACTAAAATTTAGTTTGCTTTTTCTTATAACAAAAAGTAAAACATTAATTTTTTTTCAAAAATGTCGCTCTATTTTTGTTTATAGCGCAAAAAATAAAAATCGCAGAGGCAATCAAATAACATCAAAAGAAAGCTCTATTTGTGGGAAGAAAAGGACGCACATTTTGTTTGGGAGCCACCTCGCACGACCGCGCAATTGTCTGTTAAAGCGACGCATTGCTAAATTGTAAAAACGCCTCTGGGCATTTAGCAGCATATTGGTCTGGGGCTTAAGTGGTTAAGTGCCATATGAGACTTAACTTTTTTTTTTACACTGCAGATTTATAAAAAGAAAATCCTGGAGTCTGCTTTTATCTCTTAAATCTTTCCTAATGGTGTATTTACACCATAACACAGAGGGCACGTGTTGTCATGTGTTGAGGTGTGATGCATTGAGTAGCCCGTTCAAACTTAACAGGCTGTTCGTGCACAAAAATGGGTCCTGCTCCATTTCTTTGCACAGCAAACGTGTGTTGTGGTGCGCTGCATTGTAAAAATTTGTTGGGGTACCATTCACATTTATATTTCTTAAGTGGGGCTGGTGTGAACAGACCCTAAGATGGCTGTTGTTCCTAACCTCATTATGAAGTATGAGTTGCCTTGCGGTTTTGCTGCTCCTAGGAATTATGATTTTCCTAAACTGCATACTTGTTTAGAAAATAAAATAATGCTATGTACCACGGATCATGAATCACACGCGTATCTCTGCACATAGAATATAAATGTAATGTTCAATTTGTACCAGGTTTGTCTTTTTAGACCCACATGGTATATTTTCTTTCTGTTGTATCTTGTTAATGACCAAAGTACATTGTGAGATCTGGAATGAATGGTTTGACAACATGCTGAATTCACTTCTATCTGTAGTATTAGTATTCGTGACAATTTAACATTTTATAAAATGATTTTATGGGGAAAAAAAAGGTACAAACCTTCACAGATCTGCATTTTGCACAAAGTGTATATTTTGAAAAAGAAAAACTCATTTGTGAATAAATTACCAGTTGAAACATTTTGATGTTGGACCTTAATAAAAAATGTAAAATCTACCCACATTGTGTCATTGTTCTTTTGCATATTAATGTTATATTATAAAGGCTGTTTTACGCTTGACATTACTGAATCGGTCACTTTTTTTCTTTCTTCGTTTTTAGATAAATGTATGCCATAGCTGTGCAACAGTTTTTTGTCTTTTTTTATTTTTATCAAAAAGGTGTTTATTGTAGGAAAGCTAAAGGGCACAATCATAACAGGTTATAGAATACATTGACAGTTGTACAAATACAAGGAGCACTATACAAACTCAATGTCATGTCTGAAATTAGGTACCTGGTACAACTTCCATCTCTCCCCTTGCTATAACTTCCAGAAGGAGGAACAGAAGTATAAAAACAATAAAATGAAAATGTGGAAAAAAACAACAACAAAACATAGACCAACTCAACCTGACGATACCAGCAGATCATTTCTCAAGCCACCTGACTCGTTACCCACCTGTCACTTAATCCCAAGAACTGGTCAGATCCTAATGGTCCTCCCATCCAAGTCATCAGCATTGCAATAATCTGTTCAGGATTGTGGAGGAGCTACTTCTGGGGAACCCAATCAGCACTGCCAAATTTGATCAAACTTTCATGGTGATTTTCTGTGGGAATATGTAATTTTTTTTTCCCGTATAAAAATCTTATTAACTGCCTGGATCCACTGCCGGCTCGTCGGAACTCGGGTAGATAGCCAATATCTCGCTATGAGTTTTCTTGCCAAATAAAGCAATTTAAGAAGAGCAATATAGGTAAGAGGAGAATAATAATCGTCCAAACCTCCGAGCAAGCACACCAGCAGGTTTACAGGCAACTCAACTTGATAGGTAGAATTATCGTGACCACTGCATTCCAATATCTCACCGGCTTGGGGCACTTCCATAACATATGGAGAGTCGTCTGGATAACTTGGGACATAAGGGAGTGCCATGGCTACCCCAATGGTGCAGTTTCACCCGAGTCCTATACACTCTGTGTAGCATTAACAAGTGCGACAGCCTTTGTGACACTGACACCAATGGTCCAGATTGCAATATTTGTTCCCATTGCTCCCTGTCGATGGGCCCTATAGCCACAACTGTTTGTCTTTAGTTATTACACAGTGCAGTCCAGTTGTTTATTTCTGGCCAATGAATCTGTCGGTATCCATTAATGGGTCTGGGAACCAGTAGAAAGTGCTGCTAGTGCCACTAATGCTTGTTTTTTATTTTTCCAGACACATTACAATGTTTCCTTACCTTGAACCTTCTGATAAATATGGCCTTGTTAAAGTACACATAGGCATAACATAACAGGTGCTCATTCTATCAGATGACAAGTGACTCCAAAACAGATAGGACATAAACACTGTAATAATTGTGATCCATCCTGCTGCAAAGACTACGGCCTTGCTGTCAGTGATAGCTGGTGCTTGGTGTAGTATTTTGGGCACAGTGGCCTTGGTGGGCTAGATGACCAAAGTGTGTATGAAGTGTACCCAGGGTATTTAGATTTTGTATGGCATACTTCGCTCATCCAAGAACTACAACTGTTTTGAAGGTGGCAGAACTAGAATGCTGCAAGTTGAGAAAAAACTATTAAGCTGCATAGTTTCAGGTCTGCAACTGAAGCCAGGGAAACAACACTTTTTAATTGTGCAATGCAGGGCACAGATCTTTAACCACTTAAGACCCGGACCAATACGCTGGTAAATGACCCAAGGTGTTTTTGCGATTCGGCACTGCGTCGCTTTAACAGACAATTGCGCGGTCGTGCGACGTGGCTCCCAAACAAAATTTGCGTCCTTTTCTTCCCACAAATAGAGCTTTCTTTTGGTGGTATTTGATCACCTCTGCGATTTTTATTTTTTGCGCTATATACAAAAATAGAGCGACATTTTTGAAAAAAAAACACTATTTTTTGCTTTTTGTTAAAAAAAAATCAAACTAAATTTTAGTCAAACATTTAGGCCAAAATGTATTTAGTCACATGTCTTTAGTAAAAAAAAAAATTGCGATAAAAAAAAATAGCTACCTAGCGGGAACAGCGACACTAATACAGCGATCAGAAAAATGATCGCTTAGTGACGCTGGCAATAGGGAGTGAAAGGGTTAACTAGGGCGGTGATCAGGGGGTTAAAACTTTATTAGGGGGGGTGGGGGGGCTATCCTGAACCTAACACTAACTGATTTTACACTGCCTGTCACACTGACACTAAATGCAGTGATTAGATCACTGCATTCAGTGACACTGTGACAGGGGTGGTGGGGGGGCAGATCGCAAGGGGTTAAGTATGCCTATGTGAGTGTGTGTCAGTGTAATGTTGGTGCACACTTACTGTGAGGTGTTTCTCCCATCGCAGCGGTTGGAAATACCGCTGCGATGGGAGATTACATCACTTCCCCCTTCCTGTGTTTACACAGGAGGAGGAAGTGACACAAAGGGGGAGCGCGCGCATTGGCTGGGAGCGATCGCGGGGGGCGGGTAAACGCCGACATCCGCCCGCTCGTCCCGGATCGCTCCCGGAGCCAGGGGGACCCCCGAACCGCACGAAGGCGGGGACGTAAATGTACGCCCTTGTGCCTGTACGAGCCATTCTGTGGCCGTATATGTGCGTGCGGGGGTCCTTAAGTGGTTAAACTACTTTGAGATGATTAGACACTTGGGGGGGGGGCTGCAGGGACACCCCCCTTTTAATAACCCCTCCAACTCCCACCTAGCCTCAGTTTTTTTTGCTTTAGCTAGTGTTCTTAGAGGAACGGTGCTCTCTCTCATGAGTGAACTTGCTTTCATCCATTTTTGGCGGGTTTTGTTCTGCAAGATTCCTTTGTCAGTGTATCCGCTTCATAATCGCTGTCTTTCATGTGCAGCTTGGTTGTCTCCACAGCTGAGTCTTGGGGCACTGTACCCTGACCGACCTGGAAGATGCAAGGGCAGTCTGTAATGCCACTTTGGGCATTGGATCCTGCATGGACTTTCACATTGGTACAATGTGCATCACAATTAGTTAATCACAGGTTGCTATGCAGGTGCAGAGCCATAGTCCATCAGCAAGGGAGCCCTGTCTCCTGAAGACCTTTTCAGGGATATGCCCGTCTGGGAGGGCAAAGCCAGGATGTGGTCTTGTCCTATTTATTTTACTCCATTACCTCTTATGGTGCTATAAGAGGAGCTCAGCCGCTTTAACGCTTTAATTTCCATAGGTTTAGCAGGCCCCACCTGCAACACTTAGGCCTCGATCTGTTGCAAGAGAACCAGTAATGCGTCTGCCTAGCCTCAGACTCCCATGTATGTACTGCATGTGCATCATTTGGGGCTTCCTCTATCCACTCTTTTTCCAGGTCGGCATCCCTTCTATTCCTGCTCGATTATAGCACAGCAGTCCTTGGATGATTATTATTATACAGGCTTTATATAGTGCCAACAGTTTATACAGCGCTTTACAAAGGAAAGGGGGGCAGTACGATTACAATACAGTTCTATACAGAACGAATAAGTGAACCATGCTTATTGAGCTTAAAATATAAAGGGAGGGGGAGGTGGTACAAAAGGTAATGGCTGCAGGGCATGATCTGATGGAGGTGACCATTTTGGATCTAAGATCCTGAACCAATATCTATTAATACATTCCTTTCCGAGGGAGTCGGTCCGCTCGGTAGTAGCCTAGCTCCAGATGGGAGACTTGGTGGCCTCCATCAATATCAAGGACACACATTTACATGTACCTATCTTTAAGTCTCATCAGAGGTTCCTGCGGTTTGCAGTGGAGGAATGTAATTTCCAATTTGTGGCTATGCCCTCCGTAAAGATCTGTGCCCTGAAGGATCAGGTGCATCAGGTAAGGGGCACCAGGGAACCCTCCATTCGGCTCTGTATGAATCTTCTGGGAAGCATGATGTCCTCCTCCAATAGGGGCGCGTGATCACCGCCAGGCACTCGCGATCCCTCGTTACAGAGCAAGAAGCGGGAGCTGTGTGTGTAAACACACAGCTCCGGTCCTGTCAGGGGGAGAAATGACTGTCCGTCTGTTCATACAATGTACAATTCAGTTAGAAAACACCTAGGGAACATAATTAACCTCTTCCTCGCCTAATAGTGTTAACCCCTTCCCTGCCAGTGACATTTTTACAGTAATCAATGCATTTTTTATAGCACTGATCGCTATAAAAATGCCAATGGTCCCAAAAATGTGTCAAAAGTGTCCAAATTGTCCGTCATAAGGTCGCCGTACCGATAAAAATCTCTGATCGCCGCCATTACTAGTAAAAAAAAAAAAAAATATTACTAAAAATGCCATAAAACTATCCCCTATTTTGTAGACACTATAATTTTTGCTCAAACTAATCAATAAACACTTATTGCGTTTTTTTTTTTTTTTTTTTACGAAAAATATGTAGAAGAATACGTATTGGGCCAATTTAGACAGGAGACAATGAACGTAGGTTAATGCCTTTTGGATTGTAGGAGGAAACCCACACAGTCAGAGGAAGAACATGCAAACTGGCATGCTTGGGATTCAAACGGATGACCCCCTGTGCTGCTAGAGAGAAGTGCTAACCACTGCCCTAATACAGAAAAGTATTTTGCTTTGCTTAAGGCTCGATTGACACCTATGGGCCAGATTTAGGTAGATGGGCGCATCTTTATTCTTGAGTAACGTTTCTCATTTACGTTACTCCGCCGAAACTTTAGGAGAAAGTACTGTATTCACAAAGCACTTGCTCCTAAAGCTGCGGCGGCGTAGCGAAAATGGGCCGAAGGAAATTAAAATTGGGCGGGTAGGGGGCGTGTAGTATTTAAACTAGGCGCGATCCCGCGGCGAATGCGCTGCGCATGCGCCAGCCGTCAATGTATCCCAGTGCGCATGCTCCACATTAGGACGGTGTTTTCTACGTGAACTTCAATGACGTCAATCCCCATTCACGGACGAGTTACGCAAACTACGTTAAACTTTTTCAATTCGACGCGGTCACGATGGCCATACTTAACATAGGATACACGTGCTTTTTGTTGCTTTATCTTTACGATGGGAAACCCCTTACGGAAACGTCGTAAAGTGACTGCGTCGGGCCCGTGTACGTTCGTGAATTGCCGTATCTCGCTGATTTACATATTCTCTGCGTAAATCAGCGGGAACGCCCCTAGCGGCCATTTTAAAATTGCAGTTCCGATACGATGCTCGTATCTGGACTCAATCCCGGCGTATCTTGTTTTCTGAATACAAGAAACAGATCCGCCAGCGTAGGTTAGAAGTTACGCGGCTTATCTAGAGATAAGCCACGTAAATTCTACCTGAATCTGGCCCAATGCATGTTGTGTTTGAGCGTTTTTTCAGTGCTTTTTGTGGTGCTTGCTGCATTTTTTTGACACACGTTTTTACCGCGATTTGCTTTTTATTTTTTACATTTCCTTTAGTGACCAGCTCAAAACAGGTAAATGCAAACCGCGGCAAAATCGCGGTAAACACGCGGTACTTGCGTTTTGGATGTGGGTCCATTACATTCTATTACATGCAAAACGCTGCTTTTTGCAGGAAAAAAAAGTCCCCGACCCTTTCCAAAAACGCAGAGGCACAAAAAAGCATTGATGTGAACATGTTCCATAGGAAACCATGTTAAAAAATGTCCCTGCATTTCTGCAAAATGCATCAAAAAAAGCATTAGTGTGAATGGAGCCTTAGAAGCTGCACCAAGGCAATTTAAAGCGGTATCTGAATTAATGTATAAATTGGCAGGTAAAACTAATTTTACTGTAAATGCAACTTTGTATTTAGCTGCACAATGAAGGCTTCAATTTATATTTGTTTAACCATCGCACAATTTTAATAATTGCTTTGTGATTCAATATGCAGCCAGCAAAAAAATGCTAAAAGTGCTAATTTTGTAAACCGAATTCCACAGAATTATCATTCCCCTGCTCTTGTCATTTTACAATTTCCAGAGGCATACATGCATTGTGATGTCTAAACACAAGCAGCATCAGAAAGGTCTTGAATTAAGAGTATTTTTCAAAGGTGATGTCTGCCTAAATTGGTGTTGGGGAGATACATCGGGGGCCATTCATTCTTACTGTTTTAGCCTAGGTTTATATTGATGCGATTTGGCATTCAATTTGGCATCTCTAATGAGTCTCGGTCTTCTGTTATCTTTACTAATATGACAAAAGCAATTTCAGCCTTTAATAATGTGGTGTACATCACTCTGTTCTGCCTGTCGCTATGACCAGGCCTGTGTCTGTCTTTAGGTTTTACCAGGCCGATAAGGCCTCAAAGACCTTCACTTTGCACCCACTCATCTAAGTTTTCCTGTATGAAAATTCGAAGCACCTGGAATCGATTTTTGCTCTTCCCAAATGGTTGCTATCGCTGTATCCTGTTTAGCGAATAATTTGTTACCCAGTTGTCTGTGTTACTGTGGCTCCAGCTTTTTATCTTCTTTAAAAAAAACAATTACTGCATGGAACCTTTCTAGAGCCCTGTTATCCTTTGTGGGTTCCACTTTGAAATTCTGGTTTCAGTTGAAATTCTGGTTTCAGTTGAAATTCTTCTATGTCAGCTTAAAGGGGTTGTAAAGACAAAAATATTTTCCTCTTAAATTAAAGTCTGACAGTAGCTGATAAAGTAAAAAGTAATGTTTTGCATTATAACTAGTTTTATACCTGTTGAAATTGAGCTGTTTTATTCACCTCAGTCACTCCTGAATCATTATTCTCACTGACTTCCTGGTTTGCGGTGCGCATTTATTCTTGCTACATCACGGCATAATGGGAACTACAGTTCCCATTAGGCTTAGCCTCCATGCCTATGAGGGTTAAGAGAGCAACGTCACGCAGGGCTGTAGTCATAGGGAGGGGGTGAGCACATTCTGTATTCCACCATGCAGGTGCTGGTGGAAAGCAAGAAGAGGAGAGACAGGAAATGGCATTTTCAAACCTGGATTACTGTATTTTGGAGGTCAAAAGAAAAAACGAGGTAAGTGATATTTAAATGCTCTAGCTTACAGCAATCAAGTCATCTAATAAAAAACGAACCTTTAGTGTTCCTTTAATGCTATTCCCTTCTGAGCGTTGCATAGATGCGCAAATGACAAAAAAATATTTAAGTGCTGTATTTACCTTCTAATTTGTCTTCATTGTGTAACTTCCTGTCTGTTACTCCCGCGGGAGTAGGCATGTACATTCATTTTCCCCGGCGGCGCACTGTCTTCTGGGAGCCAAGTGTCATCATTCCCAGGAGTCGGCAATCAAGTCATCTAATAAAAAACGAACCTTTAGTGTTCCTTTAATGGCTGACTGGTCCAAATCCTATAAATGAGATCTGAACACTGCTGATATTGACCTACAGATCAATAACCATATAGATCTGATGTGCCTAGGTCTAATTGTTGGCTGTGATGGGATCATTGCATCAAAATGTTCTATCTTCTGTCTTGCGTCCATCTCTTGTTGACACATACATGCCTAAAGTGCTCCACTGTAGAATCGCTTTCAATAAGCTTTTGCTCCCACATGGCCTATTAAAGTCAACGTCATTTTGTTTCCTCAAATTTTCTTTTGATGTTTTTTAGGTCATTACAGTTTCCAGGGTCATCTCTTCAAGATTGTCAGTATTAATAGCGTAGTTGATATCCTATAATTAAAATAAATAGTGCTGTGCTGTGTGATAGGGTAGATGAATGAAAAAAAAGACAGTAGCGATTTCTTATTATCACTCGTGTGTTGCTTTAGGTTTGCTACTATATAGCAGTGCATGCTTCATTATCACTGAGCACTCAGTATTTTTGATTGGATGTCATTTGTATCACCAATATCAGCGATTAATATTTTGTGATGTTCACATATCCGTTATAGTCTGTCTTTTCTTTCATTTATCTACCCTATCACACAGCGCACCACTATTTATTTATTTTAACAATTTTGGGTTTGATACACCTTCAGTGTTCCCTTTCTAGCTTTCTCTTCCCCTCCCCCCTTTTCTTTTCCCTCCCCCTCCTAACCCCCCCCTTTCCCTCCTCTTTGGTAGCGCGGTAATAGCCTATCCACTGATATCATATAATGTCATCCTAAAGCCTTGTACACGCGATCGGATTTCCATCAGACAAATCCGTTTAATTTTTTGCAAAGGGTGTTGGCCGTGAACTTGTTCTGCATACAGACGGCAGAACTTTTCCAGCCAACATACATGAAACTATGTGTTTTTTCAGCTCTTTAACGCCACCCTTTGAGCAACTTCTGCTAATGTTTTGCTATGGTTGGCATTGGCTCGGAGCATGTGTGTTTGTACTTTTGGATTTTATGCCAACGGACTTGTGTACACACGATCAGGTAATCCGACAAGACACATTTGTTGGACAGTTTTAAAGCATGCTATCCAACATTTTGTTGTCGGAAAATCCGACAACAATTGTCCAATGGAGCATACAAACGGTCGGATATTCCGACAAAACCACTCCATCACACATTTGTTGTCGGAAAATCCAATCATGTGTTGTACAGGCCTTAAGACTGTCTCTTGGCTCTGCACTACTCACCTAGTTAAAAAAAAAAAAAAAGCTGGTGGAGAGGGAAATGAGAGATTTAAAGGGAAATGGGGGGCGAGGGGGAGATAGGAATCTGGAGTGGGGGGTAAAAGGAGCAGAACTACAGGTAAGGACAGTGGGGAAATACATTTATCCCTCTCATCCCCCACACGATAAACCCATGATGACAGGAGGCCAATCATATGATCACCCTTCTGGTTGTGATATCTTATCTCCTGCTATCTGGAAACTGGTTTGTTTGGAAAGAATGAGATACACTCCTATGACTGTCTAAGCTTTCCTTCTGGTAGCTACTTGCTGCCATTGCACCCTTTCCAGATCTGCCCTGATATGCCTGGACTACCTCCTATTTGTTGCCAGCCCAGACCTCAGTCCTTTAGGTCTCATTTATAGATATGCCTGCTGTAGCATCAGTCATTGCTGGACTCCCTGAAGACCACAGGTAGTCTTTGCAAATCTTTGCTTGGCCCTTTGTCATTGGTCAGCGACTGTAGCATTGTATATAAAGACCTGGTGGAATCCAAGTACCAGTAGATTAATGGTAACAGCAGTTGCTAAAGGCAACTTTTGTAATTGCTGACCTCTGGTACTGGACCAATCCTGACACGGTCTTTCAATATTACGTCATGCTTGCCCATGTAATGGAGGTCTATGGTGGTAGTGAATACAATGTGAATTTCAGTGTGACATAATAGATATACAAGTCGGGGAAAGAAGGGAAGATGGGGGGGTAAGGATAACAATGGGGGTAATACATGTTTACATTTGTGTGGGCAAGTGTGTTCTATCCATCCATGGAGGACAACATCTGAGTGATGGATGTCACTCTAAGATTGTCAGGATCATTAAGTATGATTAGAGGTTCTGCAATCCTGAAGGAAAACTAAATAAATGAACTGTGGTTAAAGGGTAGCTCCACTTCTTTGAAACATATAGAAAATAAGAAATGAATAATAAAGATGTATTGTGTTTTAATGTTATTAAAAATGATCTTTCTGTTTGATTCTGCAGCACAGTAATTTTCTGTAAATTTAAATGCAATTTGGCAACCTTCCAAAAATATTTCCTCCTTGTGGTATTGGCTTTCTAGGACTTTGCACTAAGGTATATCTCATGTGTTAGGCATCCTCTGCAACAGAAATTTCATTTTTGGTGAGCTACTCTCTAATGCCGCGTACACACGGTCGTTTTTTGCGATGGAAAAAAAACTTTGTTTTTTAAAACGTCATTTAAATTGATCGTGTGTGGGCAAAACGTTGTTTTTTGTCTTAAAAAAAACGACCAAAAAAAAATTCCAACATGCTTGAATTTTTTGTGTCGTTTTTCAAAACGTCGTTTTTTGTTTCACAAAAAGTCACCGTGTGTAGCAAAAACGTAGTTTTTCAACCCGCGCATGCCCAGAAGCTAGTTATGAAGCGAGCTTCAATGGAAAAGAGTGGTGAACGTAACCTCGCTTTTTGTGAAAAAAACAATGGTGTGTATGCAACATCGTCTTTGAAAAGTGACGTTTCAAAAACGTAGTTTTTTACTTCACAGAAAACGTTGTTTTTTTTCATCACAAAAAATGATCGTGTGTACGCGGCATAAGTGTTTACTTCTAAAGAGATGCAGACACTGCAACTTTTCTCATCAGAGCAGTGGGAGTGCACCAGATAATTATAATGAAGCAGATCCTCCCATTCAGTGTTAGTACCCAAAGGACATAATCAAACTGCTTTTCCCAGAAAAGAAGCCGGTCGGAATCTCCAACAAAGTTTTTTTTTTTTTTTTTTTTTTAAATCCTTGCGATGTACATTAATCAAACATCTTCCTATCAATCGGCATCCTGTGCTAGTCATTTACTGCCCCCTCTTCTCTGTCAGCGATGTGTCTGTAACTACGTGTGCTGTCATTCACAAGTCCTTCTTTGCTGGGAGTGCTGAGTGTGCCCCTGCCCCCTCCCATCTGTGTGTGCTATCATTAACATGTCCCTCTCCACTAAGGATGAGCTCCGGCGCGTTCGCACAGTCCATGTGCAGAGCCTGCCAGAAAGTCAGCACCTCGCTGCGCTAATCACAGGCAGGGAGACATTACCTGATCTCTCCATCCGAGCATCGGGAAATGTCTCCCTGCCTGTGATTAGCGCAGTGCCGTGCCAACTTCCTGGCGGGCTCTGCACATGGACTGTGCGAACACGCCGGAGCTCATCCTTACTCTCCACGGTGAGTGCTATGTGTGCCTTAAGGTCTCTCTAAAGTGATACTAAATCCTGGACCCTGCATTCACTATATCTGGTACAGTACACAGAACATGGAAATGCAATTGTTTTTCTAAATATAAACTGATAAATACATTTTCTCATCAGCAGTATATAGCAGTCTTGTGACTTCTATCAGTGTCCTGCCGAGCACTTGATAAAGCTTGTAGGAGGAGTTTTCATTCTCCCCTAATTGTCCTATGAGGCTGCAGGGCTCCTGACCCTCTGTCTGGACAATGCTGATTTTTGACCTGTGCCGATCATATGCACCCTCCCAAGACAAAAAAAAAAACTCTCTAGCAATACACACCAAACTGAACATGTGTAGAGTGTCCCCAAGGCTCTGTTCTATCAGGAGATGGATTAAGGGCTGTGGAAGAAGGAGGATCAGAGAAGACACGATCAAACATCCTTTTTACACAATGCGCAGGATTAACCCCTTAGGTTCAACAGAGAGTATAACAAGCATGCTTTACTGCATATGCAGACTGATTTTACTGTAACGCTTTAAAGCAATTCTAAAGGCAGAAGGTTTTTTATCTTAATGCATTCTATGCATTAAGATAAAAAAACCTTCAGTGTGGAGCAGTCCCCTTAATATTTACCTGAGCCCCATCCATTTTTGGGGGGCGCAAACAAACTGAAAAAAAAAAATACATCAATTGCAGCCTCACTATGCCCATCAATTGCCACCACTGTGCCATCAAACGCAGCCACTGTGCCATCAAACGGAGCCCATCAATTGCCACTACAGTGCCCATCAATTGCTGTCAGTGTGCTCATCAATTGCCGCTACTGTGCCCACCAATTGCCAGTGTGCCCATCAATTGCCGCTACTGTGCCCATCAACTGCCACTAATGTGCCCATCAACTGCTGCCAGTGTGCCCACTAATTGCCGCTACTGTGCCCCTCAATTGCCACTGCTGTGCCCATCAAATGCTGCCAGTGTGCATCCCTCGTCTGCCCGGCACTTACCTAGTCTCGGTGGGGCAGTGGGTCACAGTGGTGTCCTCCATGCTCCTCAATGTCTTCTCCCATCCTCTCTTCCTGTCCTCTGCTATGATTGGATGCCTGATAGGCAACTGATTGGAGGAGAGGCGGTTCAGTGTTAGGAAAGCGAATATTCATTCGCTTTCCTAACACAATGCTGAGTGAACTGCGAGCGCCCAGCATTGTGACCGCTGTTAACCTTTTTGGACGCCTATTAGAGCCTATGGCTCTAAGTAGGTGCTTCCAAAAAATACCCTGCCACTGTAATTTAGGCTCCCGGTGCCTGAAAAGGGGCCGGGTACCTGAATAGGGGGGTGGCAGTAGCGACAATCTATCCATCTATGATGATAGAGAGGTGGTAGGAGAGAGGGGACGGCACCCATGCGCCCCTTATGGATGCACCGCCACTGGCCCCATCTGAATCCAGTGATTTGCATGTGTGCCTCAGGCGTGTGGGACTCTCCCTCCTGATTGGCACCATTGTCTCCCACTGCTGTCAAAAGTTAGCCAATCAAGAGGGAAAGGGGCTTGGCTGAACTGCGGCTCAGTGTCTGAGTGGACACACAGGGCTGCGGCTCAGGTGCTGCATAGCGAGCCGCTTGCTGTGGGGGCACTCAACAGGAGAGAAGGGCCAAAAGAGCCGGCAAGGGACCCGCAAAGAACAAGATTGAGGCTGCTCTGTGCAAAATCACTGCAGAGAGCTGGTAAGTATAACATCTTTGTTATTTTAAAAGAAATATATAGACTTTAGTATCACTTTAAGTTTGGGTTTTCAAAAATTTAAATTCGGGTTTTCCAAAACAATGTTAGCTGAACTTGGGCAGATTCATTTATCACTAGAGGTCTGCAATAGGAGGTTTTTAACTGTGCAGAGTTTACCCTAACATAATGCCAGGGAGGTAAGCAATTGTGGACTTCATCAAGTAGAGTACCTGCCCTGTTGCAAATGTATACAAGATGCAGAAGACGGTAAATATGCCATAATTATATTTTCTAAAAAACTGACCTTATAAACATTTATCAAATAAAAAATGTAAACAATTTTCTTACTTGAATTGTTTGTATGTTTTAACATACAGAATATATTATAATGCTTTTACTTATGAAACCGGCGCAGTTAAAAACTTGCATCAAATAACAATATGGCCTAGAATGACTATGGCTGTGTTTTTAAAGCTTAACAAATAAATAAGGGGTCCACTTTCCTGTATGGTGAATTGTGTTTCACCTTCAGGACAGGAAAGTAATGTTGTGCTCATTTGCTCATGCTGGGATTTTGTCAATCAGGGCTCCTGGCAGCAAGCAACCTGGAGTTTTTGCAATGCCTAGAGTACATATTACCTCTAGGTTTAATCATTTCACAGACACTTCCACAAGCCAGTAAAAAAAATCTCTAATTATAGAACAAAATTGCAGTTTTCCATTCACAGTGCATTAAAGCTTCATGCCATTCCTTAATAGCAGTGTGCTTCACTATCACTTCCCGTATGTCTTGTGTATGCTAAATGTCATTTGGTTAATGTAATGACTTTACTGATGAACTAATTAATCCCAATTAATGCTTGCGGCTCCTTTTTATTTCATGTTATCTCATTTTTGAATAGTACTTACCGAGAAACTGTGAGCTAAAGAACAAAGACTATACAAAGTCTTTAATTGTTATTGATGTGTCCCATAGCAACCTGATAACAAGCACCCTTTTCTGACAGGGTCAGCCACAAGTTGTTAAATAAGCAATTCATTTGCTTGAAATGCCACACAGCTTGCCAGTAATAACTTTCAGATTATTCCTCTATCTGCAAACACCATACCCAAAATGTGAATTATTTTGTCAGGGCAAAAGTAGCTTATTTCCTTTGCTTGCAACAAAAAACACATTAACATGTAAAACATATCCATACAACTTGTGCCAGTAAGTAACAATAAAACCTGTTTCATCTACATAATTATATAACTGTAATTAAAGCAGAACTATAGGCATGTATAAAACATTTCCATTTAATCTAGTTATGTATTCATAAAAATAAAAAATAAATGTAGTATAAATAGTACCTCAATCTGTCTTTATATGAACCTCCTCTATTGCTTTATATAGCACAGCTCCACTGTGATGCAGCTTCTTTGTTGTTCTATCACTGGTGGTGGTGGGTCCTTCACAATATTATATTACTTTACATTTTGTAGTAAAATAAAGTGAGGTCAGGAGCCTGTCTCTTTCTATTTAAAAGGAGTGAGTAAATTTCAACAGTGGTTGAACCAATTTAAAACCGATTGGCAGGTAAAAATATGTCACATGTGTATTTCAACTCTCTGTTTAGCGGCTTGCCCACAGTTTTGCTTTTAACTTTATAAATCTTGCAAAATATTAAGTGCCAACGGTTTGCACAGCACTTTACAATATAAAGGGAAACAGTACACAACAAGAGAAGGACCCTTCTCATTAACTTACAATCCAAAAGTGAAAGGCAAGTGATACAAAATATCACTTTTGATATCAACGGAGACAGGAACAGAGGCGATTAAGTTCGCATGTGCCGCGCTATACAAGTTTTCATTCATTCATTCGTTCAATTGAAGAGCTACCCCGGTAGGGGCCGCTGATTGGGATGGGTCCTCTGTTCTTTGCCTCAACCTTTTCCAACAACCTCAGCCCCTCTAACACACCAGGCTGACTGTACAAACTGACACAATATCACAAGAAATCACTGAAAGTAATGCTTAGTACTCGGTAGTAGTGCTAAAGCAAAGAAAACCAGCACCAAACCAGGGAGCAAAGGCAAACTTAATATATTTTCTTACAATATGGCTGGTAACTAGCAAGCATACAATGAATTAACAATGGTAATAACACAATTTAGCATACAAAGCGATTAACAATAAGCATAAGATGCCATTTGGCATAAACAGTAGCAAGGCCACCTCAAATGCAGCAGTGAGAAAAATTACTCTACGAAATGCTGGAACTATTCTGCCAGAGTGCAGGTATGGCAGCGATTAAAGTCCTAGACCAACTAGGTATGCACTGTCCAAAAGTAAAGGAGGATGGTTGGGGGGGGGGCATGGTATCAAAGGGTGAATAATTATTACAGGAGGGGCAGTCCACTGTCGCTATCGTTGGGGCCCTTTAAGAGCATCAGTGCACTTAAAGTGGTTGTAAAGGAATTTTTTTCCCCTAAATGGCTTCCTTTACCTTAGTGTAGTCCTCCTTCGCTTACCTCATCCTTCAATTTTGCTTTTAATCGTCCTTATTTCTTCTGAGAAGTGCTCACTTTCGGTTCTTCTGCCTATAACTCCACACCTTAATGCAAGGCTTTCTCCCTGCTGTGGAGAAAGCCTCTTGAGGGGGGAGGGGGCGAGCAGAACTGTCTGGATGTCCACAGCTCCTTTCTCTATCTGCAAAGTAGAGAGTGTCCTGACTTGCCTGCTCACCCCCTCCCCCCTCAAGAGGCTTTCTCCACACCAGGAAGAAAGCCTTGCATATTTAGTGAAAAAATTGTTTTCCTTTTACAACACCTTTAACAGTTCCAGTTAAAGGGTGTGTAAAGTATTTTTTTAAAATAACAAACATGTCATAATTGCCTCCACTGTGCAGCTTGTTTTGCACAGAGTGGCCCCGGTCCTGGTCTTCTGGGGTCCCTCGGTGACTGTCTCAGTTCCCCCTTGTAAAAACTCCATCACCTTCATGCGTTGCGTCATTGGATGTGATTGACAGCAGCAACAGCCAATGGCTGCGCTGCTTTCAATCAACCAATGAATGAGCCAAGAAGCAAGCTTGTTCACGGCGCAGGACTTTCGAGGGGTCAGGTAAGTAAACAGGGGGCTGGGGGGGGCGCTCATGCGCAGAAGTTTTTTCACCTTAATGCATAGAATGCATTAAGGTGAAAAAACTTTTACCTTTACAACCCCTTTAACCTGCATGTAGTATTGGTACAGTATAGTTTTGGTGCATGGTAGGTGCAGTCTAGGTTTGCAATAAGTGCAGTATGGAGTGCAGCATGGATTGGGTACATTTGGTGTCCTCTCAATGAGTCTGTCCTTGCTAGTAGTATCAGCAATGGGCAAATGGCAATCTCACCAGTAGAAGGGGATGCCCCTTGGTCTTTTGCTGAAGGCCTTTGGTGATTAGCAGAGAGAAGCAAAGAGTGATGGGATGCTCCAGTCTCCATGGCAGCATGGCTCTCCCCCCGGATGTCCTCATGCCCAGTTTCAGGGTGAGATCTCCGCTGATATGATCTTCTATTGACAGGTGAATATTCAGAGGCACTCTCTTAACTCCCTTAGCACCAAGTTGAAGAACTTTCCCAGGCAGTTTAATAAAAATCATCTCTCACTTCTTCTACTGCACAGTGCCTAATTGGAACTGTATTATAATTGGCCCCATTATATCTCTTGACCTACAACTAGGATTTTCAAAGCATTGCAAAGAAGTCTAGGGGCTTGCTTGGCTTTAGCAGTTCCCCTACTGGCTGGAGGAAAATGGCGCAGCATAACATCAGTATCTCAGTTGAGGGAGAGAAGAATATAAAGGCAATATCTCCCACAATTTGCTGTAGCCCAGCATCTGGCTACCTAACTTTGTGAAGAGTAAAAAGTTCAGCTATTCGGAGGAGGCAGGAAAGATTTCACTGAAGAGATGAGTTTTCAGGGATTCGCTTAAAGGTAGCCCTTTAGACTGTGATAGGGGATTTAGAGAATGGGAGTGGCTCTGGAGGCAAACATGGGAGGAGGTTTTCTAGAGAGCAGGAGGTCTTGGGAGAGTCGAAAAGAACAGTTTGGGTGATGATTATGAGACAAGGTTGGTGATGTAAAACTGTAGCTAGAGGCATAATTTTGGGTGCCTTTGTATGTTGCTGTTAGTATTTAGAACTGTATTCATTGGATGAGCTCAGGTCAGTGGCATGATTGTCAGAGAGGGCTGGCAGACACGGAGTGGTTTGTAAGGTGGATGAGTCTGTCAGCAGCATTTATGATAGACTGTGTAGGGGTAGGCCAATGAGGAGGGAGTTGCAATGGTTGGGACAAAAGATAACAAGGTAGTGAATAATTTACTAGGTGGTCTCCTTGTTTAGAAGGTTATCACCAGGACAATTCATGAAATATTGAACTTTGGAGAAATCAGAGTGCTGCAATTTCTATGGGATGATAAACCTATAAAACCTGACGATACAATCAGGTGGTAGTGGTGTGAACTATGCTAAACATCAAGTTGGAATAGTATACATGTTATCAGGTAAACAAGTTACAAAGAAGTGAACTTTGATCCATCGGGAGAGACCTTGAATAATCTACAAACTTAAAATTATATCAGAATTGCCATTGGAAGGATCTCTGGGAAATTCCATATAGAGAAACTGAGCAACATCCAGAAATATCCAATGTATTACTGTGACAGACTCACCCGGGACAGAGGCTTTTGGAGGGGACCGAATGCTAGCCTCTTGCGATCATGTGCCCTGGCATTTTGGGGAACGGTGCTCTTTGTGAGCTGTATGCCTGGGGTACCTGTATATGCCATATTAGAGTGACTGATTCATACTGTTGGGACATACAGTGTAAGGAGATGCTAATGCTGTCACCTCCAGCCATCTGTCTGTTCTCTGTGCTAATTGACCCTGCTATTGTGTGAATATGTCCTTTGTTTACACTTATGATACCGTGTATTGCATAGCAGATGAGCGAGAAAACGTGACCTCTACCCTAAAAGGTCATATCTATGAGTCACCTTGTCTGGGTAAATGATTAGTTAATTAGCTCATGTTAATTTATGTTCTGGTTACCTCCTTTAACTGTATATAAGATTGTATTCTTGGTTCTAATAAAGACTCCATGTTCAGCAGACAAACAAGTCTCGTCTCGTGTGCTGGTGAGCAGCTGGAATATCTGATATCTATATCCAGACTGATAGGAAGCGGTATATGACAGAAGCACTCAAGCGGGGTGTGGGAAGTTCCGTTACATTAGTGGCAGCAGTGGGATGCTTCCTGGAGTCTGGGACATCCAACCTCCACCTGGTTCCAAGGTTTGGATAGCAGAAGAGGAGAGGAGAGGTACAGATACCAGCCGCCATGGAAGAGTAATTCGGAAGGAGGTTGCGAGAGAAGCAGATACAGCACAGAGGACCAGTTTTAGAGCAGGTACTCCTGGGATGGTCTGATTCTGTTTGCTGCAAACCTTGGAAGGAAGCGCTAGCCCGTGAGTAGCGACACCAGGGAAAAGTTCTCCCCTCCAACCAGCAAAGGTACTGGTCGTAGTATGGATTGTGGGTGCTGTTGTTGGGAGAAAAACCGCACAAGGAACAGACAGCTGAATTAAGCAGGCTGGTCTGGGCAGAGATGCAGCTGGATGAGAGCTATAGAGCTCTTTGGTGGCATGTATCCCAAGCATGTTCCTGGATAGTGGATGACAGCCCAACAGAAGTCTTAAGCTATGGTGGCCTGGGACTGTTGTATGTGAAGCTGACAGGGGACTCTTACTTTGAAAGTGATTTGGAGTGGTGGTTGGACGAAATCATTGATTTCAGAGAAGGGCTACTGAACATCTTGGAAGTGCACTGGGCACTGGAAGATATAGTGTTTCTGGCCGTTCAGAAATGGGAGCTGGATATCGCCTACAGACGGCAGTCTTTCCTCCCCAGCAAAGATCCGTGCACCTGGGAGACAGTACCACAGACATGATGTTGTCCCAGCAGCCAGATGAGAGAATGGAAAATGAAGCAGCCAGCTCACCTCCCCAATGGCAGCTACACAGTTTGGGAGTGGAGGAATCCAGCCTCCTTTCCCAACGGTTAGCCAGAGCAGATGATGTGGAGTCCCAAGCAGAAGTGCTACCAACCTCTGCCCAGCACCGGCAACAACTGTGAAGTTCCAGAGAGCCAAGGCAGTCGGTCCCTCTCTCCAGTGACAAGCTGATGTAGTGAAGCTGCTACTCCCTATTGAATCACTGGCAACAGGGCAGAGCACCACTGGCCTCTGCCTAGCACCTACAGTGTCTCTACAGCTTCAGAAAGCTGGGGCGGTTGACCCCTCTGTCCAGCAGCCGACCGAGCCCCGGAATGTTAACCAACCAGCTGAAGCGCTGGCAGCCAGACAGAGTCAATTCCACACCAGTCTTCAGGACTGGTGTGGAATTTAAGGGGAACTCCACCCCAAATTTAAAAAAAAAATGGCGTGGAGTCCCCCCTAAAATCCACACCAGACCCCTTATCCGAGCACGTTGACCTGGCCGGCCGCAGAAAAGAGGGGGGGACAGAGCGCGGCCCCCCCTCTCCTGAACAGCACCTGGCCACATGCCCTCAACATGTTGACGAGGACAAGGGTCTCTTCCCCACAACCCTTGCCCGGTGGTTGTGGGGGTCTGCGGGCAGGAGGCTTATCGAAATCTGGAAGACCCCTTTAACAAAGGGGCCCCCCAGATCCCGGCCCCCCCCTGTGTGAAATGGTAATGGGGTACATTGTACCCCTACCATTTCACCATAAAAAAAGTGTCAAGGGTTAAAAACGACAAGAGCCGGTTTTTGACAAGTCCTTTATTAGCTTCTTTCTTCTTCTTTTCTTCTTTCCTTTGGGTTTCTTCCTCCATCTTCTTCTTCCTCTGCTTCTGTCTTGGGTCTTCTATTCCCGCATCTTGACTGGCGTGTTCTTCCATCTTCTTCTCCTTCCGCTGTCCTTCTCGTCCGCATCTTCTTCTTGTTCTTCTTCGCCGGAGCCGCCGCTTCCAATTGAAATCCCTGCTGTCTGCCAGACCACGCCCCCCTCTGACGCCACGGGCGAACTCTTAGGAAAGTCCCCGTGTGGTGCCTGTGCATCAGAGGGGGGCGTGGTCACATGTCAGAAAGCGGGCAATTCAATTGGAAGCGGCGATCGGATGCCTGTCCCCAAACATCATACCCGGAAGCGACGGTGAGACTACATGCCGAAAATGGTATGTACGGACGTTTTTTTTAAAAACTACCAGCTGATTCTACATGTAATTAAGAAGAGACATGCAATGTTAAAAGTTTCTTTTCAGGGGAACCTCCCCTTTAAATTCCACACCAGACCTGAAGGGTCTGGTTATGGATATTTGGGGGAACCCCACGTCATTTTTTTTAAAAATTGACGGCGGGGTTCCCCTTAATATCCATACCAGACCTAAAGGGTCTGGTTATTGAATTTGGGGGGACCCCCACGCTTTTTTTTCGTGTTTTTTATGAATGAATTCTCCTGCAATTGCCGGGAGCCGACAATTCATTATGGTTGGAGGGGAGAACTTTTCCCTGGTGTCGCTACTCACGGGCTAGCGCTTCCTTCCAAGGTTTGCAGCAAACAGGTTTGCAGCAAACAGAATCAGACCATCCCAGGAGTACCTGCTCTAAAACTGGTCCTCTGTGCTGTATCTGCTTCTCTCGCAACCTCCTTCCGAATTACTCTTCCATGGCGGCTGGTATCTGTACCTCTCCTCTCCTCTTCTGCTATCCAAACCTTGGAACCAGGTGGAGGTTGGATGTCCCAGACTCCAGGAAGCATCCCACTGCTGCCACTAATGTAACGGAACTTCCCACACCCCGCTTGAGTGCTTCTGTCATATACCGCTTCCTATCAGTCTGGATATAGATATCAGATATTCCAGCTGCTCACCAGCACACGAGACGAGACGAGTCAGTTTTAAACCGCTTTTTTTCTTTGGAGAATGTCATTTTGTGCAGAGACAGTTCTAACCATGGGAAACATGCGCTTTTTCACATGCTGACATTACACCCCCCCCCCCCCCCATTGTACGAAATTTACACTTTTATTATTGCACTTTTAGCATTATTAAAATCACTGCTCCCGAAAAAACGGCCGTTTTAAAAAATAAAAAAAGCATTGATACATGTCCCCTGGGGCAGGACTGAGGTTCCCTAAACACTTTTTAGGACAAAACTTGCAGATTAGCCTTTAAAATTAACAATTAAGATTTCCCCCATAGACTTTAACAGGGAGTTCGGCGGCGGCTTTACTTATCAATTGCATTGCGCTGCTGCTGCGGCCGGTTCATGTGCCTAATTAAGGCTTCATCCTGCGCACTAATTAAGGCATGAACCAGCGCAGCTTCAATAGTAAATCAGCCCCTATATCCTTTAGCCTCCACTGATCAGAAACAGCCCAGCAGCAAAAAAAAAAAAAAAAGCATGCATGAACGAGGGGCTATTGTAATATTGTAACTGTTGTTGGAATGCGGAGGGCCCCCCACGCCAAAGTCGCCCCACGCTGCACTAATAAGTGCAGCATACGGCGACATGGGCGTGACAGCGCATCAATGCAGTAAACTGCAAAAGAAAGGGGGAGGGCAAGAAACAAACATCAAATGACACCCCCATTGGCGGGCCATGACATTGTGTGCCCAAACACTCCCCCTGGGTGCGCCATATGGACGCTGCCAGATCGGCCCGGATGACAGAGAGCCAAATCAACAAATACAAGGACACAAAAAAAAAAAAAACACAAAACCATCACCATTGTATCCAGAATAAGTCCTGAACATAATAAAAACAATTTACACTATATCCTTTAAGTAAAGCCCTGGACAGAGGCGTGGCAGTGGACGTGGTATACTTGGATTTTGCAAAAGCGTTCGATACGGTTCCACACACACGGCTCATGTGTAAGGTAAGGTCTACAGGATTGGATATATTAGTTTGTAAATGGATAGAAAACTGTCTGAAAGACAGAATTCAGAGAGTTGTGGTTAATGATTCTTACTCTGAATGGTCCAAGGTTATCAGCGGTGTACCCCAAGGTTCGGTGTTGGGTCCCTTACTTTTCAATATATTTATAAATTATATTGGGTCTGAGATCCAAAGTAACATTTCTGTCTTTGCAGATGACACCAAGCTATGCAGTGGAATAACGTCCTTGCAGGATGTCTCCAATTTACAAGCCAACCTCAATGCTCTGTCTAATTGGGCGACTATGTGGCAGATGAGGTTTAATGTTGATAAATGTAAAGTTTTGCACTTGGGGGCTAAGAATATGCATGCATCAAGCTAGGGTGAGTTCAACTGGGGGGATCTGTAGTGGAGAAGGATCTGGGGGTTTTAGTTGATCATAAGCTCAATAATGGCATGCAATGCCAAGCTGCGGTTTCCAAAGCGAGCAAAGTCCTTTCTTGTATTAAAAGAGGTATGGACTCCAGAGATAGAGATATCATTTTGCCCCTGTACAAATCATTAGTAAGACCTCATCTGGAATATGCAGTCCAGTTTTGGGCACCAGTTCTCAAAAAGGATATCGGAGAACTGGAGAAAGTGCAGAGAAGGGCAACTAAACTGATAAGAGGCATGGAGGAGCTCAGCTATGAGGAAAGATTAGAAAAACTGAATTTATTCACTCTTGGGAAGAGGAGAATAAGGGGGGATATGATCAACATGTACAAATATATAAGAGGTCCATATAGTGAACTTGGTGTTGAGTTATTCATTTTAAGGTCAACACTGAGGACAAGGGGGCACTCTTTACGTCTGGAGGAAAAGAGATTTCACCTCCAAATACGGAAAGGTTTCTTCACAGTAAGAGCTGTAAAAATGTGGAACAGACTCCCTCCAGAGGTGGTTCTGGCCAGCTCAGTAGATTGCTTTAAGAAGGGCCTGGATTCTTTCCTAAATGCACATAATATAACTGAGTACTAAGTTTTGTAGGTAAAGTTGATCCGGGGTAAATCCGATTGCCTCTCGGGGGATCAGGAAGGAATTTTTCCCCCTCCGGTAGCAAATTGGATCATGCTCTGCTGGGGTTTTTTGCCTTCCTCTGGATCAACTGTGGGTATGGAGTTGGGTGTATGGGATGTACTGTGTTTTATTTTGTTTGTTTATTTTTTTTTATGGTTGAACTGGATGGACTTGTGTCTTTTTTCAACCTGACTAACTATGTAACATGAACAAAATAAATAAATAAAATTACTATTCATGCTATATCATATACAGATTGGATTGGTATATGTATCTGTATATTTAGATGATAAATAACGGAAAATTTATTATCAGTACGTACTGTAATTTTCCTTTCCTGATGGACTCCATGGCAGCCTACGTGTGGGTTAATCCCGCCTTATCTCCAATGCTATAGGACCCCATACCCTATAAATTTGAGCTCACCGGTAGAGACTGTGTTCCGTAACTAGCCTACTCTAGACCGATGGGGGGGGGGGGGGGGGGGGGAACTCCGGCTGCCATGGAGTCCATCAGGAAAGGAAAATTACGGTAAGTACTGATAATAAATTTTCCGTTTTCCTGACAGACTCCATGGCAGCCTACGTGTGGGAAATAACTAGCCAATCCACACGGGTGGGTATGATGAACAGAAATACACTTGATTTGACCTGTCAACCGACAAGTTTTACAAACAAAAGACCATAGAAGGTAACGGAGCAGGCTCACTACAGAGAGTGACAAAAAGTAATAATGGAGGCCCACGAGGCCGTCCTACAGAAGACATCGGGAACCAAAAGCTGGACTGTTGCCCATTAAACCGATATACGCCTAGTGGAATGTGCCCTCGCCGACTCCAAAGGAACCGGGTCCTCACCTTTATAAGCTTGTTGGACTGACTAGACAATTCCGGCCACAATCATTCAGCTCGAGGCTCAACTGCCAGCATGCAGGATGAACAACTAGACAGAGTGTCTGAGACGGAGGAAGTAGCATGCAAGCATACCCCCAAGATTTCATCTATGTCCAGAGGATGAATTCTAGTGGACTGGTAGGTCCAAAAGTTGAGGTAGGACGATTCCCTGCCTCTTATGGGACCTTGAGGCAATCATAGATTTGAGTCGATCAAGGGAAAAAAGGCGTATGTCTTCTGGAAACCAATCGATCTGTCAGGGCATCCATTCCAGAGGCCTAGCTGCACGATCCAGAGTGTAATACCTCTTAGGCTTAAAGTTGCCGGGAAAGACTAGAGAACAGGACCACTTCGGGAAGGACTTCCCAGGGGCAGAATTCGATTGAATGACTGCACACAAAGGGACCACTCGGTGACTAGCCGAATACGTGTCAGGAAGACCACTCGGGCGTTCTGGACTCCGGGATGTAAGCCGTTGACATGCAGGATAGGTTCTTCTGGACCCAAGACATAATGGACTTGACCTCCCTCCATGTGCTCCCAGATTCTTCATATAGGAGATCACTGTGGTGTTGATCACTCTTAATGATACTGACTTTCTCTTCCGGGAACTGGAGAAAAAGACTGAAGGGCACACCAAGCTGCCTGAATCCCCAAGGTGTTCCAGTCCGGGTTGAGAAAACGTATACCTAGCTTGGCTAGGGCGAGATCCGATCTGCAGAGGGCTCCCCAACCGGAGAATTTAATTGACCGTTGCTCCTAGGCATATGTAGCTGCAGGAAACATAAAAAGAAAAGGATGCAACGTCTGCAGGGACCACGTGACCATAGGGGTCTTGGAGACCATTGAGCAGAAAAGCTTTGGCACTGTGAGGCCCTCGGTCGTGAAGAGATTAGAGATGACAAAATTCTCCTCTGAGAAACCGGGATCTTCCCCACTGGGAGTGGGATGGTGCTTTCCACCATAGGAAAAAACAAAGCTGGGCTCCAGAGTACACTAGGTGCTGGATTGGTCCTAGGTGGCCTTTTACCCTGACCTATAAACCATCCAAAAGCTGGCCAAGGTGGAGACTACCTTCTCCCTGTGAACCAGCAGCTATCCTTTGTTCTGCGTCAGCAACAGGAGGTCGAAGTAGAGACACAATGAACCCCTCTCGTTCTGATGAGGGCCATTATGGCCAGAGGAATTCTTAAGACTTGGGTGAGGTGGTCGGCTCAACAGGAAGGGAGACGAACTGTGTAGATGTTCTTGTCCAACTTGAAACTGGAGGTATTTGAGAAACTCCTTTGTCACTGGAACGTGGAGATAAGTATTTAAGTTGATTGAGAATAGCCGGTGGTCTGGCTGTACAGGTAGTCGACAGAGTCTTCCCTTGACTCTTTCAGATTTTATACACTGTTTAGGTAAGTCAGGACTGACACTGGTCACAACAAACCTTCTTCTCCTGCTATAAGAGGGGAAGGGGGGAAATATACCCCCTGGGGACCTCAGTCCCTTCAGACATGTACCACTGCTCCCTGCGACTTCAGTGCAACCATGAGTGGGGAGTATGCCAGAGACTCCACTTCTGTCTTGCAGGGGTATACTCTATTTTGTTTGATGAATACGTTTTCTTGTCCACCATACTCCGTTCAGATGATATCCTTAATTTCTGTAAGAAGCAAGAAGGAGAGAAAGTGTGTTCTTCCCCCGGATGCTTAAAGAACTCCATTGCGCAGGAGCTGTGGTGGCTCAACGTGATTGGCACTGCGCTGACAAGCCATTCACCTCTGCAGCCAAGGGTTCGGATCCCGGTCTCGGCTACATGTGAATTGAGTTTGGTGGTCTCATCCCGGCTCCCGGTGGGTGTGCTATGCAAGGTACGCCTGTGCTTAGTACGCCCACCCCCCCCCCACAAAAACCACCACACTTGCATGCACACAAAATTGGTTTAAAAACACATGCACTTGGGCCATGCGGTCTCTTAAAATAAAGATAGGCGAAGGACCTACGGGGCTGGCTGGGTGGGCTAGGCCCCCTCACTCCCTCATAGGGGGAGTCCCTCTGCCCCATTGGGGTCCCGTTGGGCCCCAGTTGGCCTCCCAAGAGGAGCAGGTAGGGCGGGGTGAGTGGGAGGTCCCCCTTCACACCCGCCATTGCCACCAGGGGCATGGAGAAGGATGGTGATTGCCTCCGGGGGGAGGGTCTGCCTACTCCCAACTCCTGCAGTCCGGCTCCTCTCTCTCGAGTTCACGCACAAAAATACACTTTAAAAAAACAAAAACAAAAAAACAAAAAGAAAGAACTCCATTGCTTAGCCGGGGAATGGAATGGTCTACCCACACAAGGGCCTCCTTAACCGTCTTGACTAGTACCAGAAAGACATCGAATCCCCTGAAAACCTCTCATCAACTTCCAACTCTCTGTCCGAAGAATCCAGAGAAGCAACGTAGGGCTGGAAGGATCAAAATCCTTTAGGCTGCATTTAGCCAAGGAGCCATGTAGAAGGATAGACTGGCTCCGTGTGTGGTATGTATCCCATTATTTAAGGGGTTTCTCTACCACATGTTTCACCAGAGACTCAATACTTTATTGGATCTGTCTCATTTTCCCTCAACCGCCTGGGCATAACATTGGTCATATAAAGGCTTGCCTTCCAGGACTCATGTCCCATATCTCCAGCAGACTCTGCAATCAGAGTGGCTGTCATGGCAGTGAGTGTGGTAAATCAGAGGAGGAATGCTATGTCTCCTTCAAGTCGCAGAAGGAATGCTACGTCTCCTTCTAGTCGCAGGAGGAATGCTACGTCTCCTAGTCGCAGGAGGAATGCTACGTCTCCTTCTAGTCGCAGGAGGAATGCCACGTCTCCTAGTCGCAGGAGGAATGCTATGTCTCCTTCTGGTTGCAGGAGGAATATTACGTCTCCTTCTGGTTGCATGAGGAATACTACGTCTCCTGGTTGCATGAGGAATGCTACGTCTCCTTCTGGTTGCAGGAGGAATACTACGTCTCCTGGTTGCATGAGGAATACTGCGTCTCCTGGTTGCATGAGGAATGCTGCGTCTCCTGGTTGCATGAGGAATGCGACTTCTCCTAGTTGCAGGAGGAATGCCGAGTCTCCTAGTTGCAGGAGGAATGCCGAGTCTCCTAGTTGCAGGAGGAATGCCGAGTCTCCTAGTTGCAGGAGGAATGCGGCTTCTCCTAGTTGCAGGAGGAATGCGGCTTCTCCTAGTTGCAGAAGGAATGCAACGTCTCCTCTAGTTGCAGGAGGAATGCAATGTCTCCCCTAGTTGCAGGAGGAATGCAACGTCTCCTCCAGTTGCAGGAGGAATGCAACGTCTCCTCTAGTTGCAGGAGGAATGCAACGTCTCCTCTAGTTGCAGGAGGAATGCAACGTCTCCTCTAGTTGCAGGAGGAATGCCACGTCTCCTAGTCGCAGGAGGAATGCTATGTCTCCTTCTGGTTGCAGGAGGAATACTACGTCTCCTTCTGGTTGCATGAGGAATACTACGTCTCCTGGTTGCATGAGGAATGCTACGTCTCCTTCTGGTTGCAGGAGGAATACTACGTCTCCTGGTTGCATGAGGAATACTGCGTCTCCTGGTTGCATGAGGAATGCTGCGTCTCCTGGTTGCATGAGGAATGCGACTTCTCCTAGTTGCAGGAGGAATGCCGAGTCTCCTAGTTGCAGGAGGAATGCCGAGTCTCCTAGTTGCAGGAGGAATGCCGAGTCTCCTAGTTGCAGGAGGAATGCCGAGTCTCCTAGTTGCAGGAGGAATGCCGAGTCTCCTAGTTGCAGGAGGAATGCGGCTTCTCCTAGTTGCAGGAGGAATGCGGCTTCTCCTAGTTGCAGAAGGAATGCAACGTCTCCTCTAGTTGCAGGAGGAATGCAATGTCTCCCCTAGTTGCAGGAGGAATGCAACGTCTCCTCCAGTTGCAGGAGGAATGCAACGTCTCCTCTAGTTGCAGGAGGAATGCAACGTCTCCTCTAGTTGCAGGAGGAATGCAACGTCTCCTCTAGTTGCAGGAGGAATGCAACGTCTCCTCTAGTTGCAGGAGGAATGCAACGTCTCCTCTAGTTGCAGGAGGAATGCAACGTCTCCTCTAGTTGCAGGAGGAATGCAACGTCTCCTCTAGTTGCAGGAGGAATGCAACGTCTCCTCTAGTTGCAGGAGGAATGCAACGTCTTCTCCATTTGCAGGAGGAATGCGACTTCTCCAGTTGCAGGAGGAATGCGACTTCTCCAGTTGCAGGAGGAATGTGACCTCTCCAGTTGCAGGAGGAATGCGACTTCTCCAGTTGCAGGAGGAATGCGACTTATCCGCTGACTAGACGGCAAACTTCGTCTAGGACTGGACAATAAATGGAGAAATTGTGGTCTGGCAAGGTCTCGGACGTCCTGAACCACAAATTGCTGGTCCGATCCTTTGAAAGGGCTGAAAATAAAAAATGGGGGGGGGGGGGGTGAGGACACCAAACGCAATCTCAAACCCTTGAGAATGCAACCTCGGCCCCCTCCCCTTGCCTGCACGTACCCAGTGTACAAGGGCTGGCTGCATAAAGGCAGTGACCTGTCCATAACCTCTGGACAGGACGTCAGCAAAAAATACATACAGTCTGCGGATGACCCATTAATGCTACCCAGACCAGGGAAGATGACCAGAAGAAAAACATATATATATATTTTTATTTTTTTTAACATATAGGGCATCCTGGTGCAGACTCAGCTTGGGGGAAGCCACTGCTCACTGTCTGCGGAAATACCCACACTGACAGGAGGCAGGCCTTCGAATCCCCGGCCTGGTGACATCACCGCCCCCTCCCCCTCGCGCCTGCGCCGTGAAGACAGCCTGACGGCGCCTGCGCGGTCGCCGGACCATCCGCCACTGTGTGCACACGTGAGCCAGGCCTCACTATCACAGAGGCCCCGCACATGCGTAGAACGGCGGCAGTGCCCGCGACCCGGAAGCACCGTGGCACCCTGGAATGCAAAAGCATTCAATGCGCCGTCAGGGGACACAGAGGTACCGGAGAGTACCAGGAAATAAAGGGAAACAAACAAACAAATAAACACAGAGGCGACTGCCATTGAGGAAGTGAAAAAGGTTCAGACCTTGCCAGCCGTTGATGCGTCCATCTTCAGGCATACCGTGGGAGCCTCCATTCCATCGCTGGAAGTGCGGTTGTTCACCTTTTTCTTTCAAGCTTTGTTTCCATGCATTGCCTGCACCCAGGCTTCTGAGAGGACACTGATTGCTTAGTGCACTCAGCTGGAGCGGCAGTTCCTTTCTTCTCTATGGAGTGTATACTGCCAAAGAAATGCACAGGCCCACTTGTAGCTCAGCCCTGAGCTGTACTGCATGGATGATATGCCAAACATTCGGGAAATATTCCAAACGGACGCCAACAGGAACAAACGTGATGTAGGTCCATGAGGAGGACAAAAAAGGAGCTCAAATTTATAAGGTATGGGGTCCTATAGCATTGGAGAGGAGACGGGATTAACCCACACGTAGGCTGCCATGGAGTCTGTCAGGAAATTTACATATCTCCTATTCCTCCCATCCCCCAGAGGAAAAGCCCTCAAGAAAGGGCCGGTATCTCACTACCTCGTTCAGGCCAGGTGCACAAGTGGCATTCAAAGACACTACCCACCTGGTTTCCCTTTGTAGGAGGGACCTATTCCAGTCACCTTCTCTGCTGTTGGGATGTATCCTGTCAAGGATAAGGAATTTTATTCTAGGGATTTTTCCATAATGGGTGTCTCTGATGTGACGACCCAGAGGAAGGTCAGGGTCAGATTTCTTCATGCATAGAATATGTCTGGAGGCTCTTTTATGGAATTGTTGTTTGGTCCTGCCAAAGGCTCCACACTGGCAAGATAATAAGTAAACCACGCATTCAGTCTTACAATTGGCAAAATGGGTTGCTCTGAAAGGTTTCCCATTTGGTAACATTATGTTTTTGTCAGTGTTCATATATTGACAAAAATTGCATCCTCCACACCTGAAAGTGTCCATGTGTTTGCAAGGGTCTGAGTGAAATTCTCCAGTATATTCACTTTGGGTAAGATTGTCCTTTAATGATCGGGTCTTGCGGTATGTGATAGCAGGTTTTGGTGGTACAAATGGCGCAAGTATGGGGTCAATGCCTAGAAGGTGCCAATGTTTGGAGATAATTTTGCTTATTTTGTTACTTTGTTTATTATATCTAGTGATAATACATAGATTATTCACATTGGATCTGCTCAATTCCTTGCATGAATGTTTTTTAGTCAACAGATCATTTCGAGTTCTTAAGATGGCCCTTCGGTAAGCTTTTTTAAGGCAAGTAGGGGAATAACCCCTGATTAACAGGCAGTTTCTTAGTGCATCTGCTTTTCGTTGAAAGACATTGTCATGCGTACAGTTCCTATGTAAACGTAAATACTGGACGAACGGGATTGAGTTGATGAGTGGTGTTGGGTGGGCACTTGTTGCATGCAATATGGAATTACATGCCGTCTCCTTACGGTAAAGTGCACTTGTAAGTTTGCCGTCTTTTTCCTTCAGTATAGTGACGTCTAAAAAGTTGATGGAGACATCACTATATGACATAGTGAATTTCAAGTTGTATAGATTGTTGTTCATCTCATCTATACATGATTAAAGCAATTCTGGAGTGCCCACCCATATCATAAAAATATCGGCAATGTACCTGCTCCAATTGACAATAGACTCTGTCCAAGGCAGTAGGGCTTCCTCTGATAGAAAAAGTTGCTCCCACTCCCCCAGGTACAGGTTGGCGTAAGATGGGGCACACGAAGTCCCCATCGCCACGCCCTGCACCTGGAGGTAGTGGGAGCCATCGAAGGAAAAAACATTACGTGTCAAAATGTATTCCAAAGCGGAAAGTAAAAAACGATCAAAAGAACGATTATCTCGATGTGATTGCTATAGGATCTGTCCAATGACCCCGATGCCCCTCTGGTGGGGAATGGAGCTATACAGAGCCTCCACATCAATGACCACCAGAAGGGCATCAGGGGGCACCGACAAATCCTCTATCTGGTGTAGGAGGTGCATTGTATCCCTTACAAAGGAGGGCAAGTTATTCACATATGGGCATATCTGTTCGTCTACAAATTTGCTGAGGTTTTCAGCAATACTGCCACATCCTGAAACAAGAGGACGTCCTGGAGGTGGAGTTTGGTTTTTATGCACCTTTGGAAGGCTATAGAATGTAGGGACTCTTGGATGTGATGTCCTAATAAATTGCCAAGTTTGTATGGTAATAATTTTTTCAGAGTAGGCGTTGTCAATCAGGGCATAGAATTCACAATAGAATTTGTTGATGGCCGATTTGGAGATTGGTTTATACCAATCGTTATTATTAAGTATTTTAAGGCACATTGCTTTGTATTGAGCATTGCTCATAATGACGATGTTGCCCCCCTTATCCGCCTGTTTGATGGTAAGTTGAGTTTGTTTGACTAAATTATCTAAGGCTTCCTTTTCCCCTCTGGTAAGATTTGTCCCGCTGTTGGAATGTAGATGGAGTCTATTTATGTCTCTAGTCGTCATGGTGAGAAAAGCTCTTAAGTTTACGTTTGAGCCAATGGCAGGAAACTTATCCGATTTCTTTTTAACCTCCCTGGCGGTATGATTCTTTAAGATTTTAGGTGCTAAAAGCGGTACCATTATTTGCAAGGGAATTTGGCGTTTTATACTGTAGGCTTGTAATTCTTAGGAATAACTCACTTAAATCTATTCAAACAAGAGTCTAATAGGCATCCCGGGTATGATTTTTTTTTTTTTTTAATTAAAAATTATAATATAATAAATAATTATAAAAAATGATCACAAATGATAATATAATTATAGTAAAAATTATTCAATAATGTAATCAAATCAAAATCACTGAAATTTGCTCAGTTGCAGAATTTTTGCTGTCATTTTTTTTTTTTTTTTTATGACGAATTTCCCCATAAATCGCTATCGCTAAATTCTGCAAGTGATTCTGATTTATTATCGCTGTTTTTTAGCTGCTCTAAAACAATTTTTGCCATAAAGGGACACTTTTGGTTGCTATGGGCAATCTACAGTTTGCAGGGAGAAAGAACAGTTTTTATTATATAAAAGGACATGTAGTGTACAGGGCAGACCACTAGGGACATGGGGGGTGTGTATTTTTTACATACAGTACTGTAATCTATAAGATTACAGTGTACTGTATGTATAGTGTTTGTTTACATTTTTGAATTTGGCGCCGTTCCCCCCCCTACGTCGCGACGCTCGCAGGGAAGGGAATCGGCGGAACACACAGCATCAGGCGGACATCCGCCCGCCGTGTACTGCGGGGATTCATCGCTGGATCGCAGAGAAAAGGTAAGTAAACTTTTTCTGCATCCAGCGAGGTAAGCGCGTGTGTGGCACGGGGTTACCGATATTAGCTTAAAAATCTCACCCCGTGCCACACACGTGAAGACCGCCAGGGAGGTTAAGAGAGGTTTTAATTTTTGGTAAAATTTGTTTCTGACCAGATTCATTTGCAGTCAACAAACTTTCCAGATCGATTTTGTCTATTAGATCGATACCATCTTGATCTTCTAATAGTTCAGCCAGGGTGTTTACATCTTTTTCATGTTGAGTTTGTTCCTTAGGAGTCAACTCGATTTTACTATACATGCTTTTTAATAATAACTTCCTGGAGAACAGTTGTAAATCCTTAATTATTTCGAATTTGTCTGCGTCAGAATCTGGGCAGAAACTTAAACCTCTAGAGAGTACTGATCTTTCATCATCGGAAAGTTTATAGTCTGAGAAATTTATAATGTTCAAATGATCACTAGCCGTCGTTTTTACGTCTAGTTATGAAGTCAGATTTGGCATATTAATATTCATTTCTGCCATGGGTTCAACCATATCTGTCGGAGGATGTGAAGGTAATAGTACCCCTGAGGTCGTTTGCTCAGATGAGCCACCACGTGAGTCAGTTACCTTTTTACCCAAATTGGTGTGAGAAGGAATAGAATTAGCATCCACCAAACGTTGTTTTTTTGGTCAGATCTTTATTTGGTGATTTCCATTTAGTTTTTTTGAGATTTCCTCTTTTGAGTAGTGGAAACCTGTAAAGAAGAAGAGAGAGAACAATTTAATGAGGAATTGGATCCCCTATCATTTATGGTCCCCCGTGTTTTACTAGATTTAAAGCGTGTGTATAAAGAATTATTTTTCTGCCAGTGATAGGCCCTCGCCTCCTTAACCACTTAAGGACCGCCTACTGCACATTTACGTCGGCAGAATGGCACGGCTGGGCACATCAACGTATATATACGTTGATTTTAGTACCCAGCCGTGGGTCGCGGGCGCGCGCCCGCGACCCGGTCCGAAGCTCCAGGACCGGGACCGCGGGATTCGTGGACCCGATCGCCGCTGGAGTGCGGCGATCCGTCCCTGGAGCAGAAGAACGGGGAGAGCTGTGTGTACACACGGCTTCCCCGTGCTTCTCTGTGGCCGCAGCATCGATCGCGTCATCCCTGTAATAGGGGGACGCGATTGATGATGTCACACCTACAGCCACACCCCCCTACAGTTGTAAACACACACATTAGGTCACACATCCCCTACAGCGCCACCTGTGGTTAACTCCCAAACTGCAACTGTCATTTCCACAGTAAACAATGCAATTTAAATGCATTTAAATGCATTTTTTGCTGTGAAAATGACAATTGTCCCAAAAATGTGTCAAAATTGTCCAAAGTGTCCGCCATATTGTCGCAGTCACGATTTTGTAAACGCTATAAATTTTGCGAAAACCAACCGATAAACGCTTATTGCGATTTTTTTTACCAAAAATACGTAGAAGAATACGTATCGGCCTAAACTGAGGAAAAAAAATGTTTTTTAAATATTTTTGGGGGATATTTATTATAGCAAAAAGTAAAAAATATTGATTTTTTTTTAAAATTGTCGCTCTATTTTTGTTAATAGCGCAAAAAATAAAAACCGCAGAGGTGATCAAATATCACCAAAAGAAAGCTCTATTTGTGGGGAAAAAAGGACGCCAATTTTGTTTGGGAGCCACGTCGCATGACCGCGCAATTGTCAGTTATAACGAAGCAGTGCCGAATCGCAAAAAGGGGCAAGGTCCTTTACCTGCATTTTGGTCCGGGCCTTAAGTGGTTAAAGGCAATTTTATCACGCCAGAACTTTTTTTCTTTTGCAGGTAGTGTATAGCATGCTACACGGTCCATGTGGGTTTTTATACTTTCCTCTAGAGTTTTATAATTTTTCCAAAGGGTCTTAGTTGGACGTAGATTTTGTCCATGTTTAGTGCTAAAACCCTATTAGCATATTCTTCCATCAATAGCTTCATCAGACCTCAAATTTTCCACTCGCCTACTCGCATTTTGCGAGTGGAAAATTGGGTCTGGCGAGGAGCTGGGCTGCCTGGGAGTGCGGGGGCAAGCACCGCTGGCGATCAGGGGTTAATCGCGAGCCATTCGCGCAGTGATCTCCCCGATGGCATAGAGGAAGCAGAGAGCCGCGGGATCGCAGAGCGGTATAGCCCGCTGTTACAACTTGCATTGAAATTTCCTCCACTCTGCCCACAGCCCCGCCTCCTCCTCACCCCGCACCTGTAATAGACAACAAATCTCAGCATTGGACACGCTTTCAGTCTATTACAGGCGCGGGGTCAGAAAGAGGCGGGGCTGTGGGCAGAGTGGAGGAAATTTCAATGTAAGTTGAAACAGCGTGCGGTAATGCAATAGAAAAAGTGCAGCCACCAACCAGCAGCCCCCTGGTACTTGTAGTCCCCCCACCCCTGTGTGTATAGCTGTCTCCTCCCTGGTACTAGTAGTCCCCCCCCACCCCTGTGTGTATAGCTGTCTCCTCCCTGGTACTTGTAGTCCCCCCACCCCTTTGTGTTTAGCTGTCTCCTCCCTGGTACTTGTAGTCCCCCCCACCCCTGTGGGTATAGCTGTCTCCTCCCTGGTACTTGTAGTCCCCCCACCCCTGTGTGTATAGCTGTCTCCTCCCTGGTACTTGTAGTCTCCCCACCCCTGTGTGTATAGCTGTCTCCTCCCTGGTACTTGTAGTCCCCCCCACCCCTGTGTGTATAGCTGTCTCCTCCCTGGTACTTGTAGTCCCCCCCACCCCTGTGTGTATAGCGGTCTCCTCCCTGGTACTTGTAGTCCCCCCCACCCCTGTGTGTATAGCTGTCTCCTCCCTGGTACTTGTAGTCCCCCCACCCCTGTGTGTATAGCTGTCTCCTCCCTGGTACTTGTAGTCCCCCCCACCCCTGTGTGTATAGCTGTCTCCTCCCTGGTACTTGTAGTCCCCCCCACCCCTGTTTGTATAGCTGTCTCTCCCTGGTACCTGTAGTCCCCCCCTGGTGTGTATAGCTGTGTCTCCTCTCTGGTACTTGTAGTCCCCCCGTTGTGTATAGCTATGTCTCTTCTCCCTGGTACCTGTAGTCTCCCCCCCCCCCCGTGTGTATAGCTGTGTGTCTCCTCCCTGGTACTTGTAATCCCCCCGGTGTGTATAGCTGTGTGTGTGTGTCACCCTCCTCTCCCGGTGTCACCCTCCTCTCCCTCTAATCTCCTCCTCTCCGGCAATGGGGGCACAGTGAATTGGCAATGGGGGCAAAGTGAATTGGCAAAGGGGGCAAAGTGAATCTGCAATGGTGGGCACGGTGAGGCTGTAATGGTGGGCATGGTGAGGCTGCAATGGTGGGCACGGTGAGGCTGCAATGGTGGGCACGGTGAGGCTGCAATGGTGGGCACGGTGAGGCTGCAATGGTGGGCACGGTGAGGCTGCAATGGTGGGCACAGTGAGGCTGCAATGGTGGGTACAGGTGAGGCTGCGCTGAGGGGAACTGATAAAGTTGTTGTTAATATTTATTTTTGCAACTTGGAGAGATTAAAAAAAAAAAAAGGGGGGGGGGAAACCTTATTGACTTGTGTATATCAAATTATATCAATAAAAATATATCTTGTGAAAATTATCAAACTTATGTCAACATACATGAGTAAGAGAACAAATTTATGAACGTTGGAAAGAGAACGGGGGGTTGGGTATTTGCTACCCTATTGTATAGAAGAAAAGCTCCGTCGTTCACAAATTTTTATACGTTTAAAGGTCACCACATTCCTTTGTAAATGTAGGAAAAAACAAAATATCCCCCAAAGGGTGGGACTTTACAAGTGACCATAAACGAAGTAACAACTGTATAAAAAGTAGCAAATTTTATTAATTATACATAGTATACCAATTGTATCAAAAATATGTACATCATGAATACAAATCATTCAAATACGTAATTGAACAGGAAACATAAGGCTGCTTAGAGTCACACCCAACAGCTGTTTCGGAAATTCTCCCTTCTTCAGGGGATTTATAGACAATAAGATCAAAGATACCTAAAAGATAAAAAGATAAAAGATAAAGGGAGCTGTGGTGGCTCAACGTGATTGGCACTGCGCTGACAAGCCATTCACCTCTGCAGCCAAGGGTTCAGATCCCGGTCTCGGCTTCATGTGAATTGAGTTTGGTGGTCTCAGCCCGGCTCCCGGTGGGTGTGCTATGCAAGGTACGCCTGTGCTTAGTACGCCCACCCCCCCCACAAAAACCACCACACTTGCACGCACACGAAATTGGTTTAAAACACATGCACTTTGGCCATGCGGTCTCCTAAAATAAAAGAGAGGCGAAGGACCTACGGGGCTGGCTGGGTGGGCTAGGCCCCCTCACTCCCTCATAGGGGGAGTCCCTCTGCCCCATTGGGGTCCCGTTGGGCCCCAGTTGGGCTCCCAAGAGGAGCAGGTAGGGCGGGGTGAGTGGGAGGCCCCCCTTCACACCCGCCATTGCCACCAGGGGCATGGAGAAGGATGGCGATTGCCTCCGGGGGGAGGGTCTGCCTACTCCCAACTCCTGCAGTCCGGCTCCTCTCTCTCGAGTTCACGCACAAAAATACACTTTAAAAAAAAAAAAGAAAAAAAAAAGATACCTAAAAGATAAATACACAATTTACATTAATACAGATCATTTCAAATACACACAACAAGGGAAAAAAAAGGGGGAAAGGGAGGCTTACTTAAAAATAAAAGTATTCCATGTGTCCAAGAATGTGTGTGGCTCAAGATGTAATTGAGAAGCAACAAGAATATGGCTCGCTGTCACAGGGCCGGGTCAAAGGCAGAAATCCAAAGAGGGTCCAACTCAAGTGAAAGCAATCAAGCTGACAATCATATCCACTCCCATCGGAATCTGAATAGAGCATAATGGGCAAAATTGCATAAGGCTAAAATATAAGCCAAAAACATACAGTATACTAAGCTTGTCCCTTGAATCTGAGAATAATATCTCATGTATATCTTACTATATCTTACTATATTCTTGGTTCCAATAAAGACTCCATGTTCAGCAGACAAACAAGTCTTGTCTCGTTGTGTGCTGGTGAGCAGCTGGAATATCCGATATCTATATCCAGACTGATAGGAAGCGGTATATGACGGAAGCACTCAGGTGGAGTGTGGGACATTCCGCTACAATAACAGATTGGCAAAAAATGTAAAAAGGAAAAAAAAAAGTGGAAATACACTTTTACGTCACTTTTACTTTTATATACACGTCATTATACCGGTGTTAATGCAGCAGCGAGCTGCCATAACCCCAATATTTTTATTTTATTTTTTCTCAAAGAGGATGTTTATTGACACATATGATAATAGGCAAAGGTATACATACATATGCATAATTAAAATAGACATTCCATAGAACATTGGAATGGTGAATAATATATAAAAGAAAAACTACAAAAATTAATTTCAAACAATATAGTCCTCTCACATTTCACATTCCAGCAGGCAACAAGTAAACAACCAACTAGACAACAACATTTTCCCCCCCTAATTGTCCAAGACTAAAATCCGTTTTCATACACTTGTGCCTTTCACCTGTGACCCTCCAGCACACCTATTAAAGAAGCAGTCTGTCTATTACCAATTCCAGTGGGGCCAACACCAGGGTATTCAACCAAGGGACCCACAGGAGCTCAAATTTCCCCTGCCGGCCTCTGTGCTGATATATTTATTTTTCCCAGCATAGAGTGGATCCCATCTTCACTATTCATTAACTTAGCCTAGGACAGTGATGGTGAACCTTGGCTCTCCAGATGTTTTGGAACTACATTTCCCATGATGCTCATCTATACTACAGAGTGCACAAGCATCATGGGAGAAGTAGTTCCAAAACATCTGGAGAGCCGAGGTTCACCATCACTGGCCTAGGAGGTTCAATTGCCTTCCAATGCTGAAGGATACGTTTATGGGCCTGAAAGAGGGCTCTACCAATAGCTTGTTGCGAGTTATCTTCAAGTGGTAAAACGTCCAGTATACCTAAAACACAGGCTTTAGGGTCTTGTGGAATCGTAACCAAGAATACCTCATTTAGAGTTTTAAGAACCTCTCTCCAGTAGAGGTGCCATTTGGGGCACCTCCACAGCAGATGAATAAGGTCCCCGTGGCCTCGCACACATCTGGGGCAATTGCCATCTTCACCCAGGCCCATTTTAAGAAATCTCACAGGTGTAAAGTGTACTCTCATGACAATGAAGAACTGCGACAGGCATTGTGCAGTATAGAAAAAATGTACCAGGATATATCCTAAGATAGAGGCTGGTCCTAGCGCTCAGTGGACAGGTCTTCTAATTAAATAGGTTATATAAACATATATGCAGAGAAAAGCAGCTATTATAATAAGAAAAGTGTATGTGAAAGAAATATGTCTCTATGAGGCATTAACAGCGCTATATGATTTTATATCAATTGAACTCAAACAGTTCAGAATCTGCTTTTTGTGAGGTGCAGCTATCCACCAGGGTCTCCTATCCTTAAGATAGTAGCTAGCCTCAAATACTAAGAACAAATGTAAAAACTGCTAATACACATGAAATAAAACAATGTAAATGCAAAAATAATACACTATGGATTATACATATGTATGACATAACAATCCTCAGGTATGTCAAAAGGGTGCTTCTTTTTTAAGAGACGCACAGTCTGTATATCTATAATGTTCTTTGTGTGGAAAATCTTGAAAATGATTGAAAAAACAACAGATCCAGGCTTTCCTTCACTTGTAGTCCCCCCTCACGGTTTGGTACTCACCAGATAGACATGGTGTTAATTGCCTTCAGATATTGGGATCTCCCTCCTATGAAGTATAGCTCAGCCCAGCAGCAATGTTTCTCCTCCAAAAAAATCTTGTTTAAAAGTTATGCTTACAAATATAAAAACATAGGTGTGCACATCGGTTGCAATGTTACTGCTCACTCAGTTGGTCTGGCGTCTCCGCTCACATCAGCTGGAGACGGAGCGGAGACGCCAGACCAACTGAGTGAACAGTAACATTGCAACCGATGTGCACACCTATGTTTTTATATTTGTAAGCATAACTTTTAAACAAGATTTTTTTTTTACAATAAAAACGGTATTACACTATGTCCTCTCCCCTTATGTTTATGTCCACATGACTGCTCACGCTGCACACACGCATCCAACCCCATCCACATCTATTTGGAGGAGAAACATTGCTGCTGGGCTGAGCTACACTTCATAGGAGGGAGATCCCAATATCTGAAGGCAATTAACACCATGTCTATCTGGTGAGTACAAAACCGTGAGGGGGGACTACAAGTGAAGGAAAGCCTGGATCTGTTGTTTTTTCAATCATTTTCAAGATTTTCCACACAAAGAACATTATAGATATACAGACTGTGCGTCTCTTAAAAAAGAAGCACCCTTTTGACATACCTGAGGATTGTTATGTCATACATATGTATAATCCATAGTGTATTATTTTTGCATTTACATTGTTTTATTTCATGTGTATTAGCAGTTTTTACATTTTTTCTTAGTATTTGAGGCTAGCTACTATCTTAAGGATAGGAGACCCTGGTGGATAGCTGCACCTCACAAAAAGCAGATTCTGAACTGTTTGAGTTCAATTGATATAAAATCATATAGCGCTGTTAATGCCTCATAGAGACATATTTCTTTCACAGGCATTGTGCAGTGTTGAGTGATCACCCCTGTACTGCCAGCAATGCTTCTTCCCACTGGTCCTCCTCAAATACCCCCACATCCCTTTCCCAAGAATATAGCACCCTTGCAGGGAAACCTGGTAGAAATGAGGAGAGCAACATGGCATACGATCTGGAGATAAAGCCTTTAAAACAGATCACTTCAGACATATAGTGAAAACGTTTTCTGCCTGAACCCTGACTGCGTGACTTAACTGCAGGTAATAAAAGTACATGGACTGAGGCAATCCAAACTTTTCTTGCAGCTCCACAAAAGTGAGCAGGCAGCCGTTTGAAAAAATGTGGACCAAATGAGTAACTCCATACATCCTCCAGCGCTCCGCACAAGTCAGAGAAGCAATTCCCCATTATACTGATTGTTCTAGATTGGACTATGGCCTGTAAAGCCCTCTATATCTTACAATTGACGCGTTTTGTTCCACATTTTTTTAATCAAAGCATATGTGGGAAAGAGCCTGATTGACTTGGCAAATTGCAATGCTTCTAGACCCGTGACTACAGCGTTTGAGCCAGAAGTGTGTTGTAATAAGGCAATCACTGGGTCCCTGCCACCTTGCCCTGCATCCTTCCCCTTAGATATGGCCCTGGCTATGTGCTGCAGTTGAGAGGCTAGATAATAAAGCCATGGGTTAGGAAGGGCCAACCCCCCTGCCTCCTTGGGTTTTTGTAGCTGTTTCCAGTTTAATTCTAGGGGGTTTGTTAAGCCAGAGAAAAGCCCGAAATAGGGAATAAATTATTCTAAAAAACTTCAGTGGGATCACCGTAGGGGTATTATGGAGAATGTACAAAATTTGCGGCATGAATATCATCTTGGTAAGGTTCATCCTGCCCACTAGTGACATTTTCTAATCCTGCCTAACAGGGGGGAGAGGTTCAGTTCAATATAGTCATGGGGTTGTGGTGTGACCCAGATACCCAAATATTTAAATGTAACAGAAATAGGGATGTTCTGTAGCGTGGGGCCCTGCGGAACTACAGATTCCAACATCATAATCGCGGACTTAGTCCAGTTGATTACCAGGCCGGAGTACGAGCCAACGTTTTTAATTACTGTCAAAGCCTCACTCAGGGATCCCAACGTGTCAACCCTGGTATTTTTTAATACAGCGGGTGATTCAACATCCGATAAAAGTGGTCCAGGTGGCGTATTTTCCACAGGATCACCTTTATAGGCAGCAGGAGAGGTGCCCCCAACACCCCCCTTCCGCCGCTTCCCAGTCATTTGATTTGATCCCCTGGAGCGATGGGCAGGAAGTCGAGTGAGGGCAAGATGGCTCGCACTTGACTCTATCCCATTGGAGGACCGGAACGATGCCTGAAGTTACTTATGCCTAATGGCCTAAAAGAAAAGATTTTTTTTTTAGTAAATGTAAAATGCCATTTTTTTTTGCTTTTTAAGTGTAAATGTGAGACCTGAAGTCTTTTTGACCCCAAAAGAGGACCTGTCATGTATATTTCTATTACAAGGGATGTTTACATTCCTTGTCATAGGAATAGAAATTATCAATAAATAAATAATAAACACATTTTAAAGGAAGAGTGTAAAAATGAAAAATAAGAAAAAAGTGCTCTGCCCCTGCAAGCTTGCGCGTAGAAGCGAACGCATACGCAAGTCATGCCCACATATGTAAACGGTGTTCAACCACATGTGAGGTATTGCTGTGAATGTTAGAGCAAGTGCAATAGTTCTAGCACTAGATCTCTTCTGTAACTCTAAACAGGTAACCTGTAAAAAAAAATAAAGAGTTGTCAATGGAGATTTGTAAGTACTGTAGTTTGTCGCCATTCCACGAGTGTGTGAAATTTTGAAGCATGACATTTTAGGTATTTATTCAGCGTAACGTCATCTTTCATATTATGTAAAAAAAATGGATCTAACTTTACTTTAAGGTTTTTTGAAATTCATGAAAGTGTATTTTGCCCAAAACAATTGCTTTGACAGATCGCTGCGCAAATACAGTGTGACATAAAATATTGTAACGGCCGCCATTTTATCCTCTGCTAAAAAATAAATCTATAATGTTTGGGGGTTCCAAGTAATTTTCTAGCAAAAACAAAATAGTAATGTAAACTTAAACAATGTAAACAACAAGTGCCAGAAAAATGCCCCCACACACCCCAGAAAGTGTACAGGGGTGCTTGGTGACTGGTGCTTAGGAAGTGCTGAGAAAGTGATTAGCCTATATAAGATTTCCTTTGTTATTTGAAAGTCAAAAGGGTGTTATGGAACAGTTTGTGTTTCCTATTGAGATACTTTACCATTTCATAGCTCACAGTTACCACTGCTGCTACATATAAGTAAAATGAAAATATTTAGGACAAAAAATTATTCTGATGATAGTGCCAATAATAGAAAAATCCACGAGAAGAAAAAAAAAAAAAAAAAGAATAAATGATTAATGTTGTCAAGGATATAGTTTCACTAATTGCTAGAAAAGAGGACATCTGAAGAACCCTTAATGGGTATAAATTTAACGGGAAGGAAGTTGGATGTGTGCTAGAGAGCAGTTGACATAACATGTTGTGAATAATAAAGAACTCCAGAGAAAGTTTAAAAGAAAGCCTGAGGTCACGCTGTCCTTTCCCTTCGCGGAGGAAAGGAATGTATTTTTTATGTTGACAGCAGGATGTATTGGCAGTAGGCCTGGAATATCTAGATTAAATGTGACACAGGACAAAGATCTGGGCATAAAGCTATAGACACCCATTTTTAGTTTTAATTATGGAGTTTTTGCAACACCATAATGCTGTTAGATAAATCTATAAAGCACTAACTCTTCCATTAAATACAACGATCATAGCATATATTAGCAGTTTGCCATTTCCTTGTAAAACAGGTAGAAACAAGCATGCGGTTAAGAAGTTATACAGATATAACTGTCTCAATGGGATATACAGTCATGTCTGCTAATCTTTAAAGCAGTCAAGAATTCTTGAGCAAGCCAGCATTATTTGTGATTTAGAAGACCTATTCTCATATATTTTTCGGCAAGCTAGCTAAAATCAGAGCATTATTTTTACACTTAGTACACTTGGTGCTTAGTTGCATAAATACTCATTAATGTATTAATTTCATTGCTGTATTACAAACATATGTATAAACAAAATTAGGGCTACGGAAATTAACGATTAATTCCTCAATTAATGAATCGTTAATTTCTTTGATCGATCAAAAAATGTTTGATCAAGCGGCACAACACGTGACCTGTGGATCTCCGCTGCGGCCTCTGCCATAGGAAAGGCCGTGCCTTCGGCTTAGCTCCCGGAGCGGCGGCCATCTTGGTCCACCCAATGGCGGCCTATGTGAGCCTAGAGCGGCGCGCTGACGCCATCTAGATGACAGCAGCTGGGGGACATGACGAGGGCTCACGGCGGACAGCAACAAGTTGTATCACATACACACATGCTGGATGGGGGTACACCATGGATATGATGATGGAGGAGGAGGGGGGCACTGACCCTGTATGATGGAGAGGTAGGACACTTACCCCTGTATGATGGAGGGGGGGGGGGACACTGACCTCTGTATAATAGAGAGGTAGGACACTGACCCCTGTATGATGGAGAGGTAGGACATTGACCCCTGTATGATGAAGGGGGGACACTGACCCCTGTATGATGGAGGGGGGAAACTGACCCCTGTATGATGATGATGATGATGATGGAGGAGGAGGGGGCACTGACCCCTGTATGATGGAGGGGGGGACACTGACCCCTGTATGATGGAATGGGGGTGCACTGACCCCTGTATGATGGAGGGGAGGACACTGACCCCTGTATGATGGAGGGGGGGGGGGGACACTAACCCCTGTATAATAAAAGAGGGGGCAGTGTCCCCCCCCTGTGGATATTACAGTGGAGAGATGTCTGTGGATATTGTGTGTTTATAATTAATCAAAATTAGTCGATTAAAAAAAAATCGAGAAATCGAACACGAAAATTGTAATCAGTAACAGCCCTACATATAATATAATAAATCTTATGACACTAAGCCACATTCAGATCTTTAAAAATTTACAGACAAAACACGCAATGCAAAATCTAGCACTACTGTTCTATATTTTTGATAGAATTATCTAACTAGAATAAACAGCATTGTCTTACCACCTCAAAATCCTAATCTCTTCCTTATCCACTTTTTAGTTTTTTTTTTTACAAACTCCCCTGCTCATCACTTTTTCCAGCCATTAACCTCTTCAAACCTTATGCCGCGTACACACGACCGTTTTTCATGACGAGAAAAATGCCATTTTTTAAATTGGTCATTAAAAACTAGTGTGTGTAGGATCCAGTGCATTTTTCTTGACAAGAAAAATGGCCATTAAACATGTAGAACCTGCTCTATTTTTTCTTGTCGTTTTTCACGTCCTCGTTTTTCTCGGCGTGAAAAACGGTCGTGTGTACGCTTTAGCGATGGGAAAAAAAACACACATGCTCAGAAGCAAGTTATGAGAAGGGAAATTTGCATAATCAGCCCAAAAGGTGGCACCATTCGATTGGAACTTCCCCTTAATAGCGCCGTTTGTATGTGTTGTACGTCACCACGCTTTTCTCAAGCATTTTTTATCAGTCGTGTCGTGTGTATGCAAGGCAGGCTTTGGAGGAATCACATTGAGAAAATCGTTGTTTTTTTCCATGACATGAAAAACGGTCGTTTGTACGCGGAACAAGCCTTTTTCTGACATTTGTTGCTTACAAGTTAAAGTCAGTGGGCCAGATTCACAGAGCGATTACGCCGGCGTGACAGGAGATGCGCGGCGTAAGTCTAATTGTGCGCGTGCGTTTTGATGCACGGCACTCCCAAAACGAGATACGCAAGAAATCTATTTTTTTTTGTCCAGCGTAATTTCGTTAGACAGGCGCATCCGTTCGCGCAAAACTGCGCTAGACAAACCATTGATTTGCTATTCAAATATGCTAATGAGGGAGTTACGGGGATCCACAAAAGAACGTTGGTGCAGCGCAGGCTACGCGCTGTGCGCAACAGCTAAATGTTCTGTCTAAAATTAGACCATATAAAAGCTGCTCTAAAATTAGACAATTCGTCTACATGTCCGATAAAGCAACACTGTTAGTGAGGAGCTGAGCAGTCACACATGTTGCCCAACAAACTGTATGCCAACATGCCAGTGGCATCCATGCTCATAGCTATACTACTGACTTTAGATGAGCAAAGAAGGAGGAGGGCACTGAGGAGGGCACTGAGGAGGGCACGGGATTTTTTATTTTTTTTAACTTTTTTTTGGCTTATATAAACTTTACCATTTAATCTAATCTAATACAATATTCTTATCTGATACAAGCCCCTCACTCTTCACTCTTCACTCTTCACGGGAGAGGATATATGACACACACATAGACATCTATGGCATGAGTGATTCTGAGGTGTCTCGCATCTTCAGATTCACCCCTCATGCCATCATGGAATTAACCACAACCCTGCAGGAGGACATCACCAGCCCAACACATGACACTACCCATGACACCCATGACAGCTACATATACAATCAGAGCCCCATCCCCACAGATTTCGAACAGAACATGTATGGGGACAGCTGGCTGGTTGGTGAGGGACTGGCATGACTGTCCCCCCCCATGATGCACACATCACAAGGGGCACATGCACTACTAACATGCTCCTGTCTTTTCCCTTCAAGGTGACTCTGCATATGCACTGGGACCCCATCTCATGACCCCATCTCATGACAGCTCACATTATGCATCTTTGCACGTTAAACACACACATTAATCAAGGCACAATGATAATGCATGAATGCACACCACTGTGGTCCCTAGCACACACACCCCACATCCTCATCACATTGGATTGGTACCAGTCCACCATGCAGGACTTGTGAGCAGCAACGCCACGCCAAGGCTCCAATTATGTCACTGTACATTCATACACCATTCACACGGACCTGGGGATCACTTCTCCCTGGTCCTGGGGAACCCTTCTCCACCAAAATTGAGGGTGACACCCCTTTTCCCGCAGGAATGTCACCCCCACATTCCCAAATCATACACAAACAGAACCAAAAAAAAAAAAAATTGACCAGCAAAAATAAAAAATGGCCAGCAAAAATATAATTTAAACAAAATAACAACAAAGAAAACACATAAAAGACAAAAATCACTCTCAAAGACACGTCACAAACAAACAAACGCTAATAAACAACAGAACAAAAGCACCTTGCTGTATAGGGAGGGATACAAAGGGATGTACTTTTGCAAAGGAAGTGCGTTTGTCTCTGTCTATTTATGCTGTTTACGTAGTTCACTAATTTGCCCTAGTCCACTTCCAATTTCACTGATTGTGCCATTCCCAAGTTGTGAGCATGCGCACAGAGGTGCTGACCATGGTCTGCTTCAAGCGCGCATGCGCGAGCCGGCCGGCCCTTCATTTGCATGGGGTCACGGCTCATTTTAATGTAACACGCCCACGTCCTTCCCAATTTGTATTACTCTGCCTTGCGCCTCTGAAATAAGGTTGCGCAGGCGCAAATTTCTGCGTAAAAGCGACGAGAATAGGGTGATTGCGCCGCTACATTGCGCCAGTCTAACGTAAAGGCGGTGCGCTACGCCGGTCCAATAATGCGCAGATGTACCTGAATCTGGCCCAGTATTTTTTGCTAGAAAGTTACTTAGAACCCCCAAAACATATATAGATATTTTTTAGCAGAGGCCCTAGAGAATAAAATGGTGGTTGTTGCAATATTTTATGTCATACTGTATTTGCGCAGCGGTCTTTCAAATGCAATGTTTTTGGAAAAAATACACATTCATGAAAAAAATTAATAAAATAAACAGTAAAAGTTAGCAATTTGTTTTGTAGAATATAAAAGATGTTACGCTGAGTAAATAGATACCCAACATGTCATGCTTTAAAATTGCGCACACTTGTGGAATACCGACAAACTACAGTGCTAAAAAAATCTCCATAGGCGACACGTCGCTTCCGCCCTGCAATGATATGGCAATCGATTCTGTCAGCCTCTGTTGAGAGACACGGAACACACGCCATCCCCAAGGGATAAGCCTACTTGCACACGCTGATTAAACCTAAAGATAGGCCAGGCACTTCAACATGTGAGTGTAACTGCTATTGCTGCTGTCATGTTTTAACATTCATTAAAATACTACACTATGAGGCTTTTATCCACGTCTTCTGTGGAGTCATTTTTCACATCCTAGTTTCATCGTGCGGCCAGTGGAATGGAATTGTGCTGACAGTGGAATCAATTTGATATTCCAAAAGTGCTTTTTGACCATCCTGTAATAAGGGGTCTAGAGCACTCGTGGTGGAAGAACTAGAAGTTACCGTATATCTCGGAGCATTCTACTTTTATCACATAGTGACCTTTTAGCTTGCCATTTATGTATTTTATATCATTTGTGTTATATTTTGATGTTGAACAATATTTTTTTCACCCAACTTTTCCACAGCCAATCGTGGTTTCCACTGAATAATTGTTTGATTTTGTTTTAAAATCTCAAACTTCTCTTTTAAATACATTTGTTATCTAATTTCCAGTATCCCTGCTAGTTCTACGCAAAACACTGCTGCTCCACAACTATTTTTTTTCTATCAACTTGTATGACCAATGTTTATGTACTGTACAACAATAAAAAAAGGACAATTACAAAAAAAAAAAAAAGTTATTAATTGATGCCTTTAGTGAAACATGTGTACCCTACATTATATGATTGGTACACATTTACCAAAAGTGTGGGAAAATATGAAAGTCCAAAATAAATAGTTTGCATTCTTAAAGTTAGTGTATTTTGTAAAGAAGCCGAATTCTGAGTCGAAAAACTAGACACGTGCAGAACAAAAATGTTTAAAATAAATCATTTAAATAATTTGGTTTAGTTAAATTAGTTAAATTAATTTTCGGAATTCATTACAATTTGTTTATTCGATTTAGAATTTGATTCGAATTTTCCAAATTCGATTGAATTCTATATTTTTTTTCTATTCTATTCTATTCTTTTTGAAATTTGAATTTCAGAAGGTACCTATATTCTATTGAGATATGTTTATATGAATCCGTGCAATGAACAATTAAGTATAGCAGAGATAAAAATGGGACCAATAGCCCAAAACTGGGGATCAATAAAAACAGTTGCCTCTACGTATTACTCTACCTAAGTGGAGTAAAAGTGTAAATAAGGGTTAAAAAGTAGGAGTGGCGCTATTCTATTAAACCCTGATAAAGAGTATAAAGTGCAATAGTGTGGAAAGAACTGAAAACTGCTGTTCACAAACGCTCTCCATTCAACCTCACTGAGCTCGAGCTGTTTTGCAAGGAGGAATGGGCAACATTTTTAGTCTCTCGATGTGCAAAACTGATAGAGACATACCCCAAGCAACTTACAGCTGTAATCGCAGCAAAAGGTGGCGCTACAAAGTATTAACTTAAGGGGACATCAACCAATGGGAATACTTACAACTTCAGCATTTAATAAAATCAATCCCCACACCAATAAGAGATGGAGGGAACTTAACTCAACTTGAAAAATGATGTGCCACACAAATGCCAATAAAACATGTAACATCAAAAATATACCAAATACTGACAGATGCAGAGACACAAGACAAACCGGATTTTATAAAAAAATGGGAACGAGAAATAAACAAGGAATTTGAAGACCAACAACTTGGAAGAATAATAGCATCAGTGCACAATACTGCAACAGATATGAACACTATCGAAATGAATTACAAGTGTATTACTAGATGGCACAAGACGCCTGAAATGATGAGTAAGCTTAATAAGGACAACTCTCCGTTGTGCTGGAGGGGTTGCGGACAGACTGGATCAACTTTACACATTTGGTGGAACTGTCCTAAAATAACAGAATATTGGCGAGAAATTCAAGAAATCGCAAAAGAAATAACCCATGAAGAATTAGACAATAGCATCTACACCTGCCTGTTCCATGACATAAAAGGTCATAGGAACAGAAGTAAAGAAACTTTGCTTCTGCAGTTAATAAATGCTGTTAAAGGACTAATCCCAAAATACTGGCTAAATATAAATAAACCAGACATACAAGAATGGTTCTTGCGAATTGAAAATTATAACAAACTAGAATATTTAAGTAGCAGCGATAAAAGCAAACTCGAAAAATACAATAGAAAATGGAAACAATGGGAGGAATATAAGAGGACGCAAGAATACATGAAGAAAATGTCTGAATAAATGAGAAACCCTGAAACAAACCACAGGGAGGGGGGGGGGGTGGGGGGGGGAGGTGTGGGGAGGAGGGGAGGGTAGTTATGGATGAAGATAGGCAGGAGAGAAGGAGAACAGAGACCAAAGGGAGGAAGCGTAGAATCACAAGGGACTATTATTATAAATAGTAAATATAGAGGATTATACATAAATGTGTACTTATAATACGTAATATAAAAAAATAAAATAAAATAGAGAAACAAAACTAAACATAAATAAATAAAATAGAAACTCACAAATGATGCATTACCGAAGTGGAGATAATGGCTCCTCTCTACTTGTGTAAACACGAGTGATTCTCTGGACATAGTGTCTGATGTGGGAAAAAAAAAAGAATCACGTTGCAAAAACTCCCTAAGATACATCGGCGTAAATGCCTATGACGTGAACGTAACTTACACACAGCCCTATTTACGTAGTACTACGTAAACAGTGTACGCGACGTAAAATTCCACAGCGTCGTTCCCTGGCCCATACCTTTGCATTAGCTGCGCCTGCTATAGCAGGGGTAACTTTACGCCGGATGTAAGCCTTACGCAAATCGTGTATACGAAGCGGCTGGGTGCATCTACGTTCGTGAATCGGCGTATCTTACTCATTTGCATACAGTGCCTTGCAAAAGTATTCGGCCCCCTTGAACTTTCCAACCTTTTGCCACATTTCAGGCTTCAAACATAAAGGTAAAAAAATTCAATTTTTTGTGAAGAATCAACAGCAAGTGGGACACAATCATGAAGTGGAACGAAATTTATTGGATATTTCAAATAAAACAATGTTAACAAATAAAAAACTGAAAAATTGGACGTGCAAAATTATTCAGCCCTATTACTTTCAGCTCATACAAGGAGAAGACTGATCAGAGATGCAGCCAAGAGACCCATGATCACTCTGGATGAACTGCAGAGATCTACAGCTGAGGTGGGAGACTCTGTCCATAGGACAACAATTGGTCGTATACTGCACAAATCTGGCCTTTATGGAAGAGTGGCAAGAAGAAAGCCATTTCTTAAAGATATCCATAAAAAGTGTCGTTTAAAGTTTGCCACAAGCCACCTGGGAGACACACCAAACATGTGGAAGAAGGTGCTCTGGTCAGATGAAACCAAAGTCAAACTTTTTGGCAACAATGCAAAACGTTACGTTTGACGTAAAAGCAACACAGCTCATCACCCTGAACACACCATCCCCACTGTCAAACATGGTGGTGGCAGCATCATGGTTTGGGCCTGCTTTTCTTCAGCAGGGACAGGGAAGATGGTTAAAATTGATAGGAAGATGGATGGAGCCAAATACAGGACCATTCTGGAAAAAACCTGATGGAGTCTGCAAAAGACCTGAGACTGGGACGGAGATTTGTCTTCCAACAAGACAATGATCCAAAACATAAAGCAAAATCTACAATGGAATGGTTCACAAATAAACATATCCAGGTGTTAGAATGGCCAAGTCAAAGTCCAGACCTGAATCCAATCGAGAATCTGTGGAAAGAACTGAAAACTGCTGTTCACAAACGCTCTCCATTCAACCTCACTGAGCTCGAGCTGTTTTGCAAGGAGGAATGGGCAACATTTTTAGTCTCTCGATGTGCAAAACTGATAGAGACATACCCCAAGCAACTTACAGCTGTAATCGCAGCAAAAGGTGGCGCTACAAAGTATTAACTTAAGGGGGCTGAATAATTTTGCACGCCCAATTTTTCAGTTTTTTTTTTTGTTAAAAAAGTTTGAAAAATCTAATAAATTTCGTTCCACTTCATGATTCTGTCCCACTTGTTGTTAATTCTTCAGCAAAAATTACAGTTTTATATCTTTATGTTTGAAGCCTGAAATGTGGCAAAAGGTCACAAAGTTCAAGGAGGCCGAATACTTTCGCAAGGCACTGTATTTCGAATGGGAACGCCGTATGCGTCCAGCGTAACTATGTGCCCATAATACGCCGGCGTAGGCAAGTTACGTCGGACGGCTGAAGCCATGTTTTTCGGCGTATCTCGCTTTGTGAATCGGCGCAAAGATGCGACGGCGCACATTTGAAATTACGGCGGCGTATCTGGAGATACGTCGGCGTACATCTTTGCTGAATCTGGCCCATTTTTTTTTTTTTATATTTAAAAAAATAAAAATAAATTGAACCTGTCTCGGCAGCTGTTATCTGTCAAAAGGCAATGTTTCCGTCCAGTTCTGGGGACTGTCACATGTACACAATTTCAATACTGTTACAAAACGGTAAGCATTGCTAACGATTCTGTAGTGGTATAAATGCTGGGCACAGTTTCTTTTTTTAATTCAGATTTTTTTTTTCATAAATTGCCTCCAGATTCATACTGATGGGATGTTGTGGTAACCAAGACAGCTACTAAATTCCTAGCAGCAAACAGAAATGTCACTCATAGAGGCTAACAGGTATGACAGATACACTAGTCATTCCAGTGACAGATAACGTTAGTATGTCTGGATTTACAGGACCTACAGATCTCTGGATATCTGCTTGATATAAAACTCCATACATTATCTCCTCCAGTACAGCTATAAAAACGATTGATATCCCTTGCAGAGAAAATACTGCACATTTTTCAGTATACGTTATCTTAGATGTGAAGCTAGCTGACACCACTAACACAAGATAAGGTGAGAAACTACTTGCTGAAACTGACAATATTGCATTTCCTTGAATCAACAGTTACATAAGGGTTTTAGTCTACTACAAAAGGTGATTCACATGCAAATGCACAAGCAGGTTACAGATTATTAAGATGTAATTCAATACAAACTTTTTTTGTTTGTTTTAGTTTTGATAGCACAGAGGGTTTCAGATTTTCTATCTATTTTCTATCTATGTAGACATACACAGTGACTTATTGGTTAGCACTCCTGCCTTGCAGTACTGAGATCCTTGGTTTGAATCCCAACCAGGATATGGTTCCATGGAGGTCGCATTATTTCCCTAAGCTTTGTGGTGGTTTCTTCCCACACTCCAAAGACAACTGTGAGAAAGGAAAGTTAATTGTATGTGAGATAGGGACCATAGATTTTAAGGTTTCTCGAGGGAGGCGCTGATGTAAGTGCATAAAATTGTTGGTGCTATGTCAATATATGTGTGTGTGTGTGTATATATATATATATATATATATATATATATATATATATATATATATATATATATATATATATATATAATTTTGCTCAGGACACACTGACTGGGTCCTGGAAGGACGCTATATTTCTCCCTCTGTTTGAACTGTGTTCCCTTTAAGGGAACAAAAGGGTTAAATCACCGGTCAGAGGAAGTGAGTTTAAAAAAAGACTTACATTTCCTTCTGTTATTTTGCTGCTGTGAAGCTGTTTAAGTTTAATAAACATTACTTTAAAATAAGGCAGAGATGGGAAGAAGCAGGGGGAGGGACACAATTAGGGGGGGGACAAATAAACATGTATGAGAGGAGTGGGAGGATATAGAGACCCAGGGAGGTAGGTGTTGTGGGGAGCAACGGGAGTTTATAAGAGCCATCATTTAGACTATGTGATGTTAGTGGCAAAATATACCTTTGTTTGAAAAATAAAGAATATATAAAAAAAAAAAAAAAAGAAATAAAGAGATCAAATAATAAAAATATACAGAAACAACCACAAATGATGCAAATCTGAGGTGGAAATATGAAGGGTGGATTAACGATGAACCCCTCCAACACCTCAAAACCTTGGGTTATGTCTGATGTGGGAAAAAAATAAAATAAACATTACTTTGATTGCAAAGCCTAAAAGCCTGTGTCCTGCGATGTAGCTGATTCCCTGAACGTTATATGTGTGTGTGTGTGTGTGTGTGTGTGTGTGTGTGTGTGTGTGTATATATATATATATATATATATACAGTTCAGACCAAAAGTTTGGACACACCTTCTCATTCAAAGAATTTTCTTTATTTTCATGACTATGAAAATTGTAGATTCACACTGAAGGCATCAAAACTATGAATTAACACATGTGGAATTATATACATAACAAAAAAGTGTGAAACAATTGAAAGTATGTCATATTCTAGGTTCTTCAAAGTAGCCACCTTTTGCTTTGATTACTGCTTTGCACACTCTTGGCATTCTCTTGATGAGCTTCAAGAGGTAGTCACCTGAAATGGTCTTCCAACAGTCTTGAAGGAGTTCCCAGAGATGCTTAGCACTTGTTGGCCCTTTTGCCTTCACTCTGCGGTCCAGCTCACCCCAAACCATCTCGATTGGGTTCAGGTCCTGGGACTGTGGAGGCCAGGTCATCTGGCGCAGCAACCCATCACTCTCCTTCTTGGTCAAATAGCCCTTACACAGCCTGGATGTGTGTTTGGGGGTCATTGTCCTGTTGAAAAATAAATGATGGTCCAACTAAACGCAAACCGGATGGAATAGCATGCCGCTGCAAGATGCTGTGGTAGTCATGCTGGTTCAGTATGCCTTCAATTTTGAATAAATCCCCAACAGTGTCACCAGCAAAGCACCCCCACACCTTTCTCCTCCATGCTTCACAGTGGGAACCAGGCATGTAGAGTCCATCCGTTCACCTTTTCTGCATCGCACAAAGACACGGTGGTTGGAACCAAAGATCTCAAATTTGGACTCATCAGATCAAAGCACAGATTTCCACTGCTCTAATGTCCATTCCTTGTGTTCTTTAGCCCAAACAAGTCTCTTCTGCTTGTTGCCTTTCTTTAGCAGTGGTTTCCTAGCAGATATTCTACCATGAAGGCCTGATTCACACAGTCTCCTCTTAACAGTTGTTCTAGAGATGTGTCTGCTGCAAAAGGTGGCTACTTTGAAGAACCTAGAATATGACACATATTTTCAGTTGTTTCACAATGTTTTGTTATGTATATAATTCCACATGTGTTAACTCATAGTTTTGATGCCTCCAGTGTGACTCTACAATTTTCATAGTCATGAAAATAAAGAAAACTCTTTAAATGAGAAGGTGTGTCCAAACTTTTGGTCTGTACTGTGTATATATATATATATATATATATATATATTTTTTTTGTTTTCTTGCCTGGAAACCTGCTAGCAGTGGAAGTTACCCTCTGCAAAAATCTGGAACTGTTTAACTGTGAAGGAAGTTCTGAACTCTCATACACACACACACACACACACACATATATATATATATATACACACTGCTCAAAAAAATTCAAGGAACACTTTTGAATCAGAACTCCTGGGATATTGATCGGGTCAGTTAAGTAGCAGAGGGGGAGGGGTGTATACAGAGGGGGTTGTTAATCAGTTTCAGCTGCTTTGCTGTTAATTGAAATTAACAACAGGTGCTCTACATGGGCAACAATGAGACGACCTCCAAAACAGGAATGGTTTTTCAGGTAGAGGTGTCTGACATTTTTTTCCCTACTCATCTTTTCTGTTTTTCACTAGTTTTGCATTTGGCTAGGGTCCGTGCCATTACAGGACACATGAGGCGATACTTGGACTCTATAAAGGTTGCACAGGCAGTCCAACTCCTCCAGGATGGAAACAAAAATAAAAGGTCTGCTGTCACCGGTGATGCACCTCCATCCCTATATGCATATGCAGAAAAAGAGTGACCCTTGGGACTTTAAATGAGGTGGTCACAGTTTGCCACTGAGTAACAAAAATAGTAACAGTATACATTTTTAGGGACTTGGGGGGTTCAGCAATGGAGAGACTGGTTTCTTTAATTTCCTTTTTTTTTCTCCTTTTCTCATACTATAGGGATTGATTTCCCAGACACAATGCTTCAGGATTTACTTTTTTTACCCATGGTCTCTCTGTCTGCTTCATTATTGGTTAGTCCATATATGTTTCTATACAAATAACTTTTGTCTACTTTGCTTAGTTAGTAAGGCTTGATATACATACTCATGCCAGAGCATAAATGCTCTGATACAAAAATAGTTAATGGAATCCAGGTGGAAGACACCCATTGAGCCCAAAAACTGGCCTGCTGTCCCCACCAGCCACTGTGCTTTACAAATATACTTCATATACATATCCATCCTTGCATGGTGTTGGGGGCGGGGCAGACCCCACCCCTTCAGGGATATAAGTCAGTGGTGAGATATGGCTGTGCGGAGGCACTCAGAGATCTCAGAGCGGCTCCAAGTGTTTCCAAATGTCTACGGAGCCCCTCAACACTGGCTACATGCTGTATTGCATACACTAGCAGTGCCACTGGAACAGATTATCTGAGTGCATTTGTCACAACGCATAATTCACGCATTTATCAGAACGCATAATTCACGGTACAGTTTGAAAGGCACCGTAACACACCTGCTTTTTCCATACTGCGACACACACGTGTGAAAATGCTTCCGGTCCATTCAAACATGCATTCAGGTGTGTTAACATTTATAGAATGGGCTGCCCTCCTGCATCATACATCAAACTGCAGTATTTTGTGGCAATACACGGCAACACTGCAACACAGTGGATCAGTGTGAATGGGAACTAAGTGCTCCAACAGGATAAACTACACTTGTCCTCATGTCTAGCAGAGTTCCTTTTTAAATTGTTTGTATTTAAATGGTATGTGATTTTTTTGGGATACTAAAAAATAGTTTTGTACTAATAAAGAACAGTTGTATTTTTAAGGCCACGTACACACGATCAGACCAAACCGATGAGACTGGTCCGACGGACCGTTTTCACCGGACCACCGCTGAAGTGGTCTGATGGTCTTATGTGCGTACACACCATCAGTCCAAAATCCCATCGGGCCAGAACGCGGTGACGTAGAACACAACGACGTGCTGAAAAAACTAAATATAATGCTTCCAAGCATGCGTCGACGTGATTCTGAGCATGCGCGGGTTTTTGGTCTGATGCTTTTGTGTACTAACCATCGTTTTGGTCCGACGGACAGGTGTCCATCGGACAGATTTTGAAGCAAGTTCTAAAACTTTGGTAAGATGGACAACGGTCCGATGGGCCGTACACACGATCAATTTGGTCCGATGAAACTGGTCTTCATTGCAGGGTTACAGGCATTGCAGCTGTAACACTGATAATAACCTATTTTGTTGAAAATGTAAAGGAGTACCAAATAGATTTTTGGACAGGATCAGCTTAAATCAGATATGATTTAGCCACTTACCGACCGCCGCACGACGATATACGTCGGCATTTTGAAGAGGGTTATCTCGGTAATGGCAGCAGCTGCTGCCATAAGCAAGGTATCGATCTCTTCAGGTGGCAGTCCGGTTAACAATAATGGTGATCTCTGCAGCGGATTCGCCGCAAGGTCACCGTTATCGGTGGTGGAAGAGGCTCCCCCTCCCACCACTGCTTACTGGAGATCGGGTCCTCTTCCTAGCTGGGTATTTATACGAGTGAGGGCAAGATGGCCGCCACGTGTCTCCATACCATGGCAGGGCGGAAGCAACGTCAAAACATTACTTTCGCTCACAGCTCTTAAAAGGCCATTTTTTGTCATATTTTCAAATGCCTTTTTTTTTTATTGCATTTTAGTCTAAATATGAGATCTGAGTTTTTTTTTGACCCCAGATTTCATATTTAAGAGGACCTGTATTGCTTTTTTTCTATTACAAAGGATGTTTACATTCCTTGTAATAGGAATAAAAGTGACCCAATTTTTTATTTTTTTTTAAAAACAGTGTAAAAATAAATAAAATCAAGTAAAAAAATTAAGCCCTGCCCCGACGAGCTCGCGCTCAGAAGCAAGCGCATACGTGAGCAGCGCCCACATATGAAAACAGTTTTCAAACCACATGTGAGCCATCGCCGCGATCATTACAGTGAGAGCAATAATTCTAGGCCTAGACCTCCTCTAACTCAAAACATGCAACCTGTAGGATTTTTTCAAACGTCGCCCATGGAGATTTTTAAGGGTAAAAGTTTGACGCCATTTTACGAGCAATTTTGAAGCATGACATGTTGGGTATCATTTTACTTACTTATAAATGTACTATGATTGAATGTCCATTATGGTCAGAATAGTGTATCCGCATTGGTCATTGGTCCCACATAAAACCTGTAAAAAAATAAAAATAAAGAATTACCACTGTCATTGACAAAAGCAGGGGGATTTACAAACAAATGGCTGAAGATATAAATCTAGCCATTTGGCTAATGGCTTACTAGCAGAGTCTGTATACGCCACAATGATATACAACTTGTAGTGCACTTGTAGTGCAAAGTGGATTTGCCTTTTGTAAATAACCCCCTATATATACACACAGAGTGATTGAAAAGTAACTCCTTATTTTAAAAATCTTATAATTTATTTTTTAATCATTATTTTTACAAAACATTTATATGAAAAGAACACACGGGGGCGTGGCCTGGCGAGCTGAGTAGATGGACGCAGACTAGAGGAGCTCCGGTCCCAAGGTCAGAATAAGCTCTGAAAACGGCCGTTCCCAAGAGGATTATGAGCACCCGACTTCGGAAAAGTCACCCTAATTGGCAACTGAGGTCGATGGGTACACCGACAAGCAAAGTTACAACCACAGACCTGAACAAATTCCGCTATATGAGCGGACAGCAGAAGACAAAGATGGCGCCGACCCCAAGACACGAGGAGAGGGAGGACACGGAGGACGATGAGGCTTCTCTCGCAGCTTCTGAGGAATTGGAAGGGGAGGGCAACAGACCTGATTGTCCTCTAAACTATGCCATGATGATGGAGATAGCCGCGGACATCAAGAATTCTTTCTCGCGATGGCCATAACAGACATCAAGACCGAGCTGCTGCGGCTCTCGGAACAAATGGCGGTGACGGACAGAGCAGGGAAAAGAAGGGACAGGGCCCTTAAGAGACTGGACGACATCGTGGAGGTACATTCTCAACAACTGATTGATGCCAACAGGCAAATAGAGGATTTGGATAATAGAGGACGCCGCAACAATATTAGGGTACGGGGGGTCCCCGAAACTGTACCCCAAGACCAAATCCAACCCGCGCTGTCTTCCATTTTCAACAACCTTTTGGACAGGCCCGAAGCATCACCCATTGAGTACGATAGGGCACACAGGGCGCTGCGCCCCAGAGCCCCGGACAATATGCCACCCAGAGATATAATTTGTCGGCTACCGAACTTTACGCTGAAGGAAGAGATCCTGCACAAAGCCAGACAAAACGGCCAGATTACTTACAATGAAGCGAATGTACAGCTCTTCCAGGACCTGTCGCCTATCACACTCAAGAATAGGAGAGCCCTGAAGCCGCTGTTGGAAGTGCTGACTTAAAAAGGCATAACCTACCGATGGAAATACCCGTTCGCCTTGCAAGCCACCTACAATGGCAGACAATTCCTGCTCAGAGTCCCGAGTGAGCTGCAGCAGTTCTGTGAGAACATACAGATAGCTCCGGTGGAACTACCGGACTGGTATGCAGAGTTCTTGATCCCGCCGGCCCTCATTCACCACCCCCTCGCACAGGATCCATCTCCGTCCAAGTCTCCCTACACCCCGGGTAAGCATCGGAAGACTCCCCGCAAGAACAACCATGCATCTCCGGCTGCCAGGGGACCCAAGATGAGAGTCCAGTTATGTTGAAATATAGGAGAGATTCACCCCAACACTACACAGCATGGAGGACAGCTAGACGAGCCGACACACCTTTCCTTCAATGAGTAATGCAACATGCCGCCAAAGCCAGCCCTGGAGAGGTCATTTATACGCTGGGTGATACCTTTCCAGGATCCTCTAGGACTATTGCGCCTCCGACCTCCCCAGATGGGAAGGGGTCCCGCAAAGGTACTGTACTCCACTTATCTCCCTTCATGGGTTTGGGTTTTTTGTTTTTTTTTTATTTTTGTTTCTCTCTTTCTTGCCTACCTACTCTCCCGTTTTTGGTATGTACGCCAGAACGGATCAGCCATCACTCCCATGAGGGCTAGATCCTACATCTACCATGACCGCCTCGTAGCTACGGTACTGCACCCTCAGTCTGTCTCACTAAGCCTTGCCACCCAGCGTATGGTTCTGAGGCACTACAGGGCTAAAGAACTGATGACACTACTCTCCAACTGCTCTATTTCATATTGTTTTACTTATTTTGCTTTCTATTTTTACATGAGCCTGCGGTTCACCCTAGGAAGACTTGCATACTCTGGACCCTAGAGGGCGCCAAACTTCTACGCCCCTCACTTTGAGCTCAGTATAGTTTGAAACATCTGCGGCAGTTCTGCAGCAGTTTTGCTTTGGTTGTTATTAGCTGCACAATACTGAGTCACGGACTTCCACTCTATTGGTTAACAACCTGGAATCGCAGGATGGGGCTGTGCCCCCCGTCATGAACTAATGCATGCCTCTTCCTATAGTAATATGTTATCTTGCTTGTTCACTGTTTTTCAGCCCTTCCTTGTCACCCCTCCCCTTTTCTTAGGTTAAGTTGCAGAGGGCGGTGGTGTCAAATACATGCCTACGTTCTACATCCCTCTAAGTAGCTTCCAAGGATGCACAAGGAGAGTCATAAATCGGCACCTCCTCTGCAGGAAAAATGTGAGTTGTTTTGTAATATTTCAGGTTAGTCTGCTCACTTCCCCAACCTTTCGCGGAGAGGGCAGTCTATCCCCATTAAACAATCACTCGCACGCACACAAAGAGATGTAGGCAGGTTATTACACGTATGGCGGAAGCTATATTTGAAAAAGTGGTGGGCAGCATTACACGGGCCTTAGATAACAGACAAGTCTACTGAATGCAGGGACCTGCGCTTTCAGCCCGTTAGGTGATACACGGCTCTAAATAAGATTGTTATGGGTTGTGAATGTGCACAGGTTTAGTTGGTTTTCACATTATGGGCCAGTAGTGTTGGCTCTCTCCTATGACACAAAGTTCTTGGTTCTCTTTGATTTACAATAACTCACATTGGTTTACACTATTTTGCTGTTCGCTGTGGTATGTATCCCAAAGGTAGATGCCTCATTAATCTTACTTCATGATATGACCCACAAACAACTGTTCCCCCTCTGGGGTCCGGCTGAGACTAACACTCACCGAATGCAACCTCAAGTTTATGACCCGGGACCTTAACAAGTAGTTTAATCCTCCTTTTCATCTACAAGGGCGCCTCCCGTGCTCCCTCAAGAGTCGCACTGACATTTCTTACATAGATCATTTCTACCATAGAGGTGTTATAGAGCCCCTTTATACAAAGTATAAAGAGAGGGCTTCGACTCGCGACCGGTGTTGGTTCACCTATACCAACACATTTACATCCACCCTCCCCCTTACCTTTGTGGACCCTCCACAAACCCTCTCCCACTTACCCCTCCACCCCCTTTCCCCCCCCCTTTTTTTTTTTTTTTTTTTTTTATCAAGGTCCCAAATGGCTTACTCCTTTCTAGGTAAAACCCCCACGCTGATCTCTCATAATATTAACGGTATGAACATCCCTGAAAAACGTTCCAAATTCTTTAAAGAAATTAGGAAGGCTAAACCGTTATTGGTCTTCTTACAGGAAACACACTTCAAGGGCCAAAATATCCCGAAAATGACAGACAACCTCTACACTGTAGCCTACCACGCTACTAACCCTCTTTCCAAAACGAAAGGGGTATCAATCCTGATCAATAAAAATGCCCCATTTGTCCTTACTCAAAGCCTACCTGATCAGGAGGGGAGATTTATCTTCCTGAAGGGAACGTGGGAAGGATCTCCTATCACACTTGCCAACGTATATTTCCCCAATAAGAACCACATCACTTTCTGCAGAGAAATCATAGACACATTGAAATGGTTTGCTGAAGGGTGTGTCCTCCTAGGAGGGGACTTTAATGTCCCCCTCTCCCCTTTGCTAGACTCATCCACCGGACACACACATGTATCCTACAGAATCTTAAAGAGAATAAAGGCACTACTCCAGTCACTATCGCTAATAGACTCATGGAGAGTAGCACACCCCACTGAAAGAGACTACTCCTTCTATTCCGCTCCCCACAAACGATATGCCAGACTTGATATGATCTTCATCACTCAGAGAGATCTACCCAAAATGACCAGACTCGAGATGGGCATTATCTCCCTCTCGGATCACGCCCCAGTCTCGCTGACTTTGAAACCAGGCTTCCCCACTAGGCCACATTTTAATTGGAGACTCAACCCTGCCCTACTGACAGACCAGACTATACAAGATGATATCTTTGACTCCATCAAAACCTATTTTTTGAATAACATAGATTCAGACACAAACCCGCTAAATAATTGGGAGGCCCACAAGGCGGTGGTGAGGGGGAACCTGATTAGATGGGGTGCAATTAAAAAAAGAGAAAGAAACAAAGAGATAACATCACTGTCAAACAGGATAGCACGCTTGGAACTGCAGCATAAAAAAACTCTCTCTGTTCAGGTGGAAAAAGAACTTTCCACTTGCAGGGTGTCCCTGTCGCAAATTCTTAATTTGCAAGCCCAGAGGTCCCTATTTTTTAAAAAACATGTATTCTACGAACATGGAGACAAAGGTGGAAAATATCTGGCTAGAGCTCTAAAAGAGGCCTCTTCCGCAAGGCTGGTACATGCAATCAAGAACAAACAGGGTGTCCTTGAGTGTGACTCCACCCGCATAGCAAAACAATTTCATGACTTTTACTCTAGGCTATATAACCTACCACCACAACACAAGCCAGCACATAATCCACACACTATGGCGGAATCGATTGGGGAATTTCTGAGGAAGAGTGAACTCCCCTCGCTCTCCACAGAACATGCTGCCTCGCTAGAGAACCCCGTAACACAAGAAGAACTGTTCGAAGCTGTAAGATCCCTTAAACCGTGTAAAAGCCCGGGCCCCGACGGATTCACGGCACAATACTACAAAACATTTCTTCAATCCCTTTCACCCCACTTGCTCAAAACTCTCAACCATCTAGCTCACACCAAACATAACTCCAACTCACTTCTTTCGGCCCACATCGCCGTCATACCGAAACCAGACAAAGACCACTCCGACTGCGCAAACTTTCGACCCATCTCGTTGTTAAACATCGACATTAAATTACTGGCTAAGATAATTGCAAACAGACTGAAACCTTTCCTCCCCACAGTAATTGGCCCTGAACAAGTCGGATTCATGCCGGGTAGGGAGGCCAGAGACAACGTCTCAAAGGCCCTGAGCTTGATACATTATGCCAAACAGATGGGAATCAAGGGCCTTCTCCTGTCCACGGATGCGGAGAAGGCCTTTGACAGGGTTTCCTGGGAATACATGTTGGCTACATGTAGACACATAGGTTTAGGCAGCCACATGCTTACTTGGATAGAGGCTCTTTACACCAACCCACGAGCACTAATCAAAATTAATAACATCCTTTCAGAACCACTGGAGATTTCCAACGGTACAAGACAGGGCTGTCCCCTATCTCCCCTGCTATTCATTATCTCTTTGGAACCCCTAATAAGGACCATCAACCTTTCACTTGATGTCAGAGGCTTCCAAATAGATAAGAGGGAGTTCAAGATTGCCGCTTACGCGGATGACTTGTTGTTCTTTATCACTAGACCTCACATTTCAATGCCCAATTTACTAAAAATCTTCGACACCTTTGGCTACATATCCAACTTCAAAATCAACCGTAGTAAATCTGAGGCGATAAACTTGACTCTCGACAAACATGAGTATGAACAATTGAAAAGCAACCATAGTTTCAGATGGGAGCAAAAACATCTCAAATACCTTGGGATAAGACTCACCCCGACAATAGACGGCCTTTACTCAGCGAATTTCACACCCCTATTACAATCTATTTGCACAGACTTACACAAATGGACTTCACGGACCTTCTCTTGGTTTGGCAGGGCATCCATTCTCAAAATGACTGTTTTGCCAAAATTATTATATTACTTCAACACCCTACCAATAAAACTTCCCGCCTCCTTCTTTGCCAAACTTCGCTCGGCCCAATTGAAATTTCTCTGGGCTGGCAGGAAGCCGAGACTTAGTTTCTCCCAACTCACTCTACCAAAACACATGGGGGGAATAGGCCTCCCAGACTTTAAAAAATATTTTGTAGCAGCCCACATCACTAGACTTATAGATTGGCACTGTCACCGATCTACCAAGGACTGGGTGGACCTAGAGAAAACTCACCATACTAAAACGATAGCATTCTATCCTTGGTCAATGGATTCAAAAAGGACTAATAGACTCACTCACCCTCTAGTGGCAGCGACATTATCAGTCTGGCATAGTTCGGTCCAGGCCTTTCACCTTGCGAACGTACCAGGCCCATTGACTCCAATAACGGATAACCCGGACTTCCCACCTGGATTAGTTGTTAGGCCTACCCCAACTGAAAAGGGAAAACTCCTGGCCTCCCACTGCCTTTCCAAAAACAGGATTAAATCCCTCCAAATGATGAAATCAGAGTTCGGGGAGTCTTTCCCCGGATTTTGGTTTTATCTACAACTGCAGGACTTTTTAGTCAACGGCGGGTTCAGGATGGCATACTATAAGACACCTACCCAATTAGAGCAGATCTGCTTATCAGGCTCCCCTACCCTAAAAACTACCTCTCTCGCTTACTCATGGCTTAGTAACCAACCGCCACAACCGGTAGATAGGCACAAGTCTAAATGGGAAAAATGCCTAAATATCACACTGACCGAGGATCAATGGGAGAAAGCCTGTGTATTTGCACATGCTTGCTCTCTAAGCTCAAAATTTCAAGAAATCTCGTATAAGATCCTCAGCCAGTGGTATATCACCCCTACGAACATCAGGTCCTGGTCACCTGCCAGCTCAGACAGATGCTGGAGATGTCAATCTGAAGAGGGATCCTTTATACATATTTGGTGGAGCTGCCCCCTTATAAGTAACTTCTGGTCCCAAGTAAAACATCACATTAAGCTGATCACGGACACTAACCTCCAACTGGACGCTGCTGCTTGTCTCCTTCACATTAACCGACTGTCCATCAGCAGGTATAAAAAAACTTTGACTAGACATCTTCTAACGGCAGCAAAAACACTAATTTCCCTACATTGGAAGACCACTAAATGCCCATCAATCCAGGAATGGTTACACAGGGTGCACTATATCTATAGAATGGATGAGTTGATAGCCATGAGAAACGAAAATTCCACCCGCTTCAATGACATCTGGCAACCTTGGATACTATTTAAATATTCTACTGATTATCAACAGCTAATGAATTGATTTACTGGAACTCTCTTGTACTGTAGAATGTGGACATTGCATCTGTTTACCTGCTGTCTTGAATAATGTTTTCACTTAGTCTTCTAACATAATAACTATTTACCCCCGCGCCTCCCCCCCTTTCCTCCCCCCCCCCTTTTTTTTTTTCCTCTTCCTCTCTTTCCCCACCCACACCCACCCCCCTTCCTCTCAATCCTTTCTAACAAAGGCTACATAAGAATTATCATCCGCTCCGAATTCCACGAAGAATAGAAAAAGTTATGACATTTGTGTTCTTATGCGTTTCTTCTACTTCTGTTATCTCACTACGGAAACTTTGTATTTCGCTTTGTACTATTCATGTATGATGTATTATGCTACTTCTGAGTGAATAAACTTTGATTGTTTTAAAAAAAAAAAAAAAAGAACACACATAACATACAGTTTTATTTAAAATTTGCACCAGAATTCGCCTGCAGCTTCTGAAGGCGCTTCGCAGGAACTCTTGTGGGATGGCAGAAATAACTTCTCGTAGTCACCCTTCAAGTTCTTCTAAAGTTCTTGGTTTCGTAATGTAAACTTGTTCCTTCAAACATCCCCAAAGAAAAAAGTCACAGGGTGTTAAATCAGGGCTTCTGGCCGGCCACTCATGAAGACCATCTCCCAGGAAAATGTTCATTCAGTTTTCTTGTAAAAAAAATGAAAATGTTCATTCAGCCATTCACGAACAATAATAGCAAAATGTGGAGGAGCACCATCTTGCATAAAAATCAAGCCTTCAATATTCTCCCAGGTATTGACAACTGGCCAGTTTTTTTTATCTTGCAGCATAGTGAGATACTTTTCGGCATTCATGGGATCGCGAAAGATAAAAGAGCCCACAATCTAAAGTCATGTCATAGATTAAGGAACATACATTAAAAAATTGAGACAAAAAGTAACTTCATATAAAAAATTTATAAATACAGGTAGTTTAACCACTAGCCGACCGCCCGCCGTCATTTTACTGTGGGACGGTGGCTCTCCTGGGCGAGAGCCCGTAGCTATACGTAGCCCGTAACTATGCGCCCCTCCCCCCAAAAATGTATGAGCACTAATCTGTATGCTTACCCCCAAGCATAAATTCCCCCTCCTCCCAGTACATGTCCACCCCCTGCTGAAAACCTCCATCTCAGTACAAATCTTTACCCCCGATCCCCCAAATCCCCCCAGTTTAATCCCCTCTCCAAAAAAAATGCACCCCCCTCTTGGTACAAATCCTCAACCCCCAAAAGTTTCCCTTGTAGCGCACCCCACGTAGGAACCACTGGTGAACTGGAATCCCCCACCCTGCACAGCCAAGCACACTGAATTTCCACAGTTTTCTAGAGTCAAAAAACAGTCCAGTGTTTGTTTTTGTATTTTTATTGAGGGGATAAAATTTGGAGGTGGAGTAAGGTTATTATGGGATGCCTACTTGACTTTAGCAAACGCTTCAGGGACAACTTTTCTACAGTGTGATTGAAAAGTAACTCCCTAGTTAACCACTTAACTCCCGGACCATATTGCTGCCCAATGACCAGAGCACTTTTTGTGATTCGGCACTGCGTCACTTTAACTGACAATTGCGCAGTCGTGCAATGTGGCTCCCAAACAAAATTGGCGTCCTTTTTTTTCCCACAAATAAAGCTTTCTTTTGGTAGTATTTGATCATCTCTGCGGTTTTTATTTTTTGCGCTATAAACAAAAATAGAGCGACTATTTTGAAAAAAAAGCAATATTTTTTACATTATGCTATAAAAAATATCCCCAAAAAATATATAAAAAAACGTTTTTTCCCTCAGTTTAGGCCGATACGTATTCTTCTACATATTTTTCGTAAAAAAAATCGCAATTAGCGTTTATTGATTGGTTTGCGCAAAATTTATAGCATTTACAAAAAAGGGGGTAGTTTTATGGCATTTTTATTAATACTCTTTTTTACTAGTAATGGCGGCGATCAGCGTTTTTTTTCAGTACTGAGACATTATGGCGGACACATCGGACAATTTTGACAAATTTTTGGGACCATTGGCATTTTTATAGCGATCAATGCTATAAAAATGCATTGGATTACTATAAAAATGCCATTGGCAGTGAAGGGGTTAACACTAGGGGGCGGGGAAGGGGTTAAGTGTGTTCCTGGGTGTGTTCTAACTGTATGGGGGGGGGGTGGACTCACTAGGGAAAATCACTGATCTTCTGTTCATACATTGTATGAACAGAAGATCAGCGTTTCTCTCCCTGACAGGACCAGCTTTACACACAAAGCTCCCGGTCCCCGCTCTGTAACGAATGAGCGTGCGTGCCCGGCGGTGATCGCGCCCGCCGAGCACGCGCGCGGGACTCGGGGGACGAGCGGGGGCGGCCGCTAGGGGGAGATTTGGGGGATCGGGGGTAAAGATTTGTACTGAGATGGAGGTTTTCAGCAGGGGGTGGACATGTACTGGGAGGAGAGGGAAGGGGGAATTTATGCTTGGGGGTAAGCATACAGATTAGTGCTCATACATCTTGGGGGGGGGGGGGGCGCAGTTTAGCAGTTTTGCTCTGGGCTCTAGGTGACCTTGTCCTAGGACTGGTGACAACCATGGCTCATTTCATAGCTACCATAGGCAAATCAGTGTAGTTAGGAAGGGAAAGGAAATGTGTTATTTACAGCATTTCCTTTTAAAAATAAAGGGATAAAAGCTAAAAAAATGCAGCTATGACACTTAAACGACTGGTAAGCTGCAATATATTAAATGTTTGTTTTTAAGTTTAGCCATACTTTAATAATAATAATAAAAAAGGTCTGATATACTGCAGGAGCTTCATGTGGGCAATTTTATTTTATTTAAATCATCCATTCATCTAGTAGTATTACCTCTGCTTTAAGGTTCAGTGGTTGTGGAACGTAGTGAAAAGAACGGTTTGTTAATCTGTAAAATATCACCTGGTAATCCTGGCCTACACTGCACAGGGATGAATGGGAGTTGATTTGCCATTTCCATCTTATTCTCCTTGTTTACAGATTGCAGATTGGCCTGACGCGTTGCATTTTTCTGAAACATGTCACGTAGGTTTTCCCTCCCAAGGTCTTCACTGGCTGCCTTACACTAATAATTGAAGAACAGCTCAGGTTACCAGCTGCTCCTGTGAGATGCTGGCTTTTGGATAGAGGCACCACTGGGAGAAATCAAACAGAACAAACAAGACAAAACTGGAAAGACAATTGTTAGTGAAGCACATAATGTCATTTATCTATGCAGCAACATCAGCCATCTGCAGGGATCACAATTCAATGCTTTCCTGGTCACCAGGTTTTTATTATCATCTATCGCAATGATGTCAAACATGACATTCACAAAGGTAACACATATATAAAAGGTGAATTTAAAAATACAGTGGGTAATTATTATCGGAGATAAAAAGTCTAATTGCCAAAATATGTGGCCTTCATAGACTTAAGGTCTGGCACAATGTTAATTCAGGGGTAAGTAACTCATAATGGAAGATTACAGTCAGCAAATACTGTGAGTAAGTGGATCTGTTATATTAAGGCTCAGCTCAATAGACAAAAGTACTGAGCAGAATAATTCCCCTGCAGTCATTTCATGTCATGGATCATTTTGTTTTCCACTAGATTAGAAAAAAGGGGGAAAAAACAAATAGAAATATACTTTTGCATCTATCTAGCTGTTCTCTTATTTCAAGGCTGCAAACTCATTTATTCTGGTTTCAAAGGTTTAATCCAGTACAAACATGATGCATGAAGGTCAATCTTTGCGGGTGAATTACTTACACTTGCATTTCTTCTAAGGCTCAGAAAGAATTATGCAATGCTCAAAAATCATGCTGTCGATTTAATTTAAAACTTGACATGTGTCTATCACTAATCCTGAAGAGTGTGGTAAGGTCAAAAATATTTGATGACGAGCCCTGGTCTCATCCTAAATCAGCAGTTTAGCATAATATACAAGGTTAAATATCTATGGAGATTAGTAGAAACTGGTATCGGACACTTTTGGAAAATGGCAAAAGTTTGCATTGTATACATTAACTAATTACATGTAGTGCTTACAATAAATGACAGTCTGCAGCATGAAGGAAAGCTGCTGTACATTTAGTTTTACCAGTTAACCACTTAAGGACCGCCGCATGTACATTTACGTCGGCAGAATGGCACCGACAGGCACATCAACGTATATATATACGTTGGTGCCTTGGGGGGGATCGGGGGTCCGATCGGACCCCCCCCCCGTACATGCGGCGGTCCGCGCGGCTGCAGGAGCGATTCGACAAGTGGGGGCGGCTATCCGTTTTCTTCCGCCCGCTCCGGATCGCTCCCAGCCAATGCGCGCGCCCGCCCGCCCTGTCACTTCCTCCTCCTGTGTAAACACAGGAAGAAGGAAGCGACGTGATCTCTCCCTCGGCGTTTGTTTCAAGCGCCGCTGAGGAGAGATCACCACACACCAAGTAAGTCTGCACCAAACAGCACACTTACACACACACAAACACATTTAACCCCCGCGATCGCCCCCCCCCTCCCCCTGTCACAGTGTCACTGAATGCAGTAATCATACATGTATGATTACTGTATTTAGTGTCAGTGTGACAGACAGTGTGACAGTCAGTCAGTATTAGTGTCAGGGTAGCCCCCCCCACCCCCCCCCAATAAAGTTTTAACCCCTTGATCACTGCCCTAGTTAACCCTTTCACTCCCTATTGCCAGCGTCACTAAGTGATCATTTTTCTGATCGCTGTATTAGTGTCGCTGTTCCCGCTAGGTAGCTAATTTTTTTTTAATGCGATTTTTTTTTTACTAAAGACATGTGGCTAAATAAATTTTGGCCTAAATGTTTGACTAAAATTTAGTTTATTGGTTTTTTATTATAACAAAAAGTAAAAAATATTGATTTTTTTTCAAAAATGTCGCTCTATTTTTGTATATAGCGCAAAAAATAAAAATTGCAGAGGTGATCAAATACCACCAAAAGAAAGCTCTATTTGTGGGAAAAAAAGGACGCGAATTTTGTTTGGGAGCCACGTCGCACGACCGCGCAATTGTCTGTTAAAGCGACGCAGTGCCGAATCGCAAAAACCCCTTGGGTCATTTGCCAGCGTATTGGTCCGGGTCTTAAGTGGTTAAAATATTGCTGAACACATGGTTGAGTCCTTGTTTTACTGTAAAACAGGAATTGCACAATAACCATATAGCTCTACGTATGAATAGCAGTATATTCAAGCATTAGGCCTCATGCACACTGTATGCTTTTGATGTTATTTTTTTTCTTTTATTGTAGTCTAGCAGCAGCAAAAACGCAGTAAAAAGACACGTTTTGCATAGGTGATATTGCTCGTTAACTTGCATTCCCACGTATGGCATTAATACATTCTATTGGCCAGCAATTTGACCATTAGAATGCATTATTTTGGGAACGCGCCTAGCTCATTAATTGGCGTTAAAAAGTGTTAAGCTTTTGAAGTATTTTTATGCTTAAACGCTTCCGGACCAGCCACCACAGTTATATTGTGGCATGAGCCATCGTAGCTGTATGTCGGCTCTTTAAGATGCCACCAGCATCTTAAATCAAATTCGAGTTACGGTACATTTTTTTTGTTATTTCTGATTTCGTTTAAATTCGGTACTATTGTAATTCCAAAATTCAGATACATCCGAATTTCCAAAAATGGAAAATCAGCAGGGGATCAAATACTTATTTTCCTCACTGTAAGTACAGCAGCTTTGTTTACCATGTTTAGATTAGGAAAGATAGGGAAGGGATTTTTTTTTTAAAACCTTATTGAGTGTGGTTGAGGCAGAGTTAGAAGAGGTACCTGCCTTGGGTGCTGTGCTATAGGGGATGCAGCTAGGCAGTAGCCTTTTCTGTCTCTATACCACCTAGCCACGTCCTGCACTGAGCTGTCAAACTGTCTTGGTCACAGCTTTATCTGCGTATCCAGCTGCCCTGCGACTGTGACAGCCACTTGCTCTGTATCATGAGCTCTGTGTGCTTCTGATAAACTGATAATTGCACAGTGGGAGCTATGTTCTCTCTGTAATCTGCAGTACTATGCTATTAATTGGATTGCTTGGGTCCTGCTCTGCATTCATTTATGAATAAGAGATACTATTATAGCTTTTTTTCATGAATTACTATTATGTGTAAACACAAACACAAAAACAAAAACTTTTATTTTAAAACAAGACCCCATAATGATCCTTAGCGAACCAGTTTTTATTACTTTACTAATTCCCTTCTTTAGCTAGTAGTTTTTACTTATCTATTTTTCTATAGCGTCTCAGGAAACTTTTTACATGTGTGTTAGTTTATGTTTGAAGTGCCAAATTATAAAAAAAAATACTTAGAACCAGAAACATGATTTTAATGCCTTTTTTTATAAAAATGATAAATTGCAGAATACAATTTGTAGTTTAACCTTAAATGTATGGTTTAAATATTTTTAGTGGTTTAAACTCTTGCTAGCTTTTATAGCACCAAATTAAAGACGATAGGGTGAGGGGGTGCACTTTGGCATCCTTGCCTTGGGTGCCAGAGGACCTTGACTTAGCAACATGCTTGTGCTAAGTATTGAAACAAGAGACAACCAGGGAACACGTAGTCTGAGTAATATAAGGAAAGAAAAATGGACAGCCGCACTCCAATGGATGAAAAGACTTAAAAATAGTGCCTGTTTATTCCAGTCAAAAAACTAAAACAGCAAAAACAGCAAACAGTGGGGTAACAAAAGCTGACGCGTTTCACATCGACAACCGATGCTTAGTCATAGCTAAACATAATGATAAAAGAAATCTCATTTATAGAAAGAAAAAAGTCCCAGAAACCATCTGATGATTCATTAATTAGTCTCCTGGTGGGGCCTGGCTAATGCCGGTAATCGTGCACACCTGTTGAAAGATTGCAACAAAGAAAAAACACAGTCCATCATAACTAGATGGCAACATAATATATACATCGGCCGATTAAAATTGGTTACACCAGTCTAATAGCAGCAAACCTAGTTTCAACCCCTAGGAAAATATATACAGTGGATGTGTGTTGAGAACATATGTGTTACAATGTAAAGAAACCTTATTTTCATCCCAATGGAAGTATGACATTACATATTCTACAACACTGATAAACAAGTGTAGATGTGTGTGGGATGAGAAGATATACAAATAAAAACCCAGCCAAAGCGTGTAAATCATGTTTACACCGGATGTGTAAATAATTATTAAAATGTATAACCCATAGAAAATTGTGTTTCAGCGTGTGGTGTGCTGCAAGAGGGAAAGAGGGGGAAAAGGAGAGGATTGGTAGTTGCTGGTTGAACCGATATAAATGTGTAGCGTTTCACATCATATGAGATGGAAACAATATTGAAAGATCAAGTGACCAAAGTATATACGTTAGGTGTCCTCAAAACAGCAGAAAAGCATGAAAGCAAGAAATAGGGTAAAAGTTGCTAGGTTAAAAATAAATGTGTATTACCCTTGCCCCGTAAGGAGATTAAATGTCTTCAGTGTTTAATCCAAATCCCGAACGACCCATAGAAAATGGTGTTTTAGCGTGTGGCGTGCTGCAAGAGGGGAAGAGGGGGAAAAGGAGAGGATTGGTAGTTGCTGGTTGAACCAATGTGAATGTGTAGTGTTCCACATCATATGAGATGGAGACAATATTGAAAGATCAAGTGACCAAAGTATATACGTTAGGTGTCCTCAACACAGCAAAAAAGCACAAAAGCACAAAATAGGGTAAAATTTACTGAGTTAAAAAGAAATGTATACTACCCTTTCCCCGTAAGGAGATTAAATGTCTTCAGTGTTTAATCCAAATCCTTAACGGCCATAGTATGGAAGGGACATATACATGGGTAAAGTGAATGGTGATAGAGATAAATGTGACAACAAAATGTGTGAATGTACCATTTAAATAAACGGGATGGAATAATAGGGACCGTGTACAATAAGCACAGAGCATACAAGATATGAAGTGAAGGAAAAGTAAGATCAAACAATAAGAATAAAAAATTCTGGTTATTGTTACTATTATATAGAAAGAACCCTAAGCATGGTTGCATCACAACCAGTATCTATAGGAAAGAGACAGCAGGCAATGCCCTCCTCAGGGCGGATTCCGCACACCCTAATCATACCATCCGGGGTGTACCGTACGGACAATTTTTGAGGTTAAAACGCCTTTGCAGCTCGCCTGATGATTTTTCTAGAGAGGCTGGTGAAATGTCCCATAGATTTTTGGATAGAGGCTATCCTATTAAAACCATTAAAAAAGCTCTCTCCAAGGCTAGCGGTGTTCCAAAGACTGAGCTATTAGGTGCCGTAGGCACCTCTGCACGCAAACCCTTGGACACCTTTTTTAGGGACACTCCGGTTTTTTCTACCCCCTATAGTTTGGAGTTTGACAAAATTAAACATACAATTGATAAATACTTACCCATTCTATATAACGACGAGATTTATCAACAAATTCTACATAAAGGTGTCAAAACAGTGTCCCGGCGGGCACCTACACTGGGAGGCAGACTGTCACCTAGTCTATATCAGAGCAAACGCACGAACGTGAATTGGTTACAGTTTCAGGGCACATATAAATGTGGCACCAAGGATTGCAGGTACTGCAGACACATTAAAACTGGCCAACAGGTTCACTCACATTCCTGCGATAAAAGCTTTGAGATTAAGCATTTTATTAATTGTAACACTAAGTACCTCATTTATGTTATCAGTTGTGACATATGTCACCTCCAGTACGTAGGACGAACCATTCGTAGACTAAAGGATCGTTTGTCCGATCACCTGTACGATATCGAGAAAGATCATAACACTAACGTCGCCAACCATTGGAATAATGTACACTTTAAGGACCTATCCAGCCTCACAATACAGGGTGTTGAGAAAATAACTACCCCCATTAGGGGAGGAGATAGGTTCAGAATCCTCTGTAAGAGAGAGGTATTTTGGATCTTCTCGCTCCACACTAGGATCCCACATGGAATGAACTTTGAGTGGGATGTATCCCACTTTTATGACTAATGGCCAGATTTGATTTGTCATTTATGGTGATTTTCTCTAATGATTCAAATCCATACAGGCAGGCCCTCTACCCATGTTAATGGGTTTGTTACATTAATCTATATGTTCGCTCTCCACTTCAGATATCCCGCGAGCCTCATAGATTGGTCTATTTTTGTAGCTGGTGTCCTTTTTACATGTGGACACACGTATACACGTGTATATGTCCCCTCCATGTCCAGGGTTCTGTGCGTGCATCATGTATGGATAGTATTTCACTGTCCGGGCGTGATCCATGCACTGAGCTTGAGGTCTCCTTTATAATGCAGTATGAGCCATTATAAAACTTTTTTGTTTCTTCTTTTTTACCCATGGGTTCTATTTTTAACATATTGAAAAAATATCTCTAAAAACAAGATTTTAATGTTTCAAACAACTTTTATAGGTTGGACTTGTTCTACAGTTGATTATGGTAGAAGTGTTTTTCCCTTTATTAAGGGACACCTCTATCTCAGATTATATGATAAATCCAGTGTAATCAGCTACAGGGAGGTTTCCTACATTAACTATGCACCCGTCAAATGTACAGGGCGAAAATAATCATTCCTTTATACAGCAGTACACTGGTAACAGGGTCCTTTCTATATAATAGTAACAATAACCAGAATTTTTTATTCTTATTGTTTGATCTTACTTTTCCTTCACTTCATATCTTGTATGCTCTGTGCTTATTGTACACGGCCCCTATTATTCCATCCCGTTTATTTAAATGGTACATTCACACATTTTGTTGTCACATTTATCTCTATCACCATTCACTTTACCCATGTATATGTCCCTTCCATACTATGGCCGTTAGGGATTTGGATTAAACACTGAAGACATTTAATCTCCTTACGGGGAAAGGGTAGCACACATTTCTTTTTAACTCAGTAAATTTTACCCTATTTTGTGCTCTTGTGCTTTTTTGCTGTTTTGAGGACACCTAACGTATATACTTTGGTCACTTGACCTTTCAATATTGTCTCCATCTCATATGATGTGGAACACTACACATTCACATTGGTTCAACCAGCAACTACCAATCCTCTCCTTTTCCCCCTCTTCCCCTCTTGCAGCACGCCACACGCTAAAACACAATTTTCTATGGGTAGTTAGGGATTTGGATTAAACACTGAAGACATTTAATCTCCTTACGGGGCAAGGGTAATACACATTTATTTTTAACCTAGCAACTTTTACCCTATTTCTTACTTTCATGCTTTTCTGCTGTTTTGAGGACACCTAACGTATATACTTTGGTCACTTGATCTTTCAATATTGTTTCCATCTCATATGATGTGAAACGCTACACATTTATATCGGTTCAACCAGCAACTACCAATCCTCTCCTTTTCCCCCTCTTTCCCTCTTGCAGCACGCCACACGCTGAAACACAATTTTCTATGGGTTATACATTTTAATAATTATTTACACATCCGGCGTAACATGATTCACACGCTTTGGCTGGGTTTTTATTTTTATATCTTCTCATCCCACACACATCTACACTTGTTTATCAGTGTTGTAGAATATGTAATGTCATACTTCCATTGGGATAAAAATAAGGTTTCTTTACATTGTAACACATATGTTCTCAACACACATCCACTGTATATATTTTCCTAGGGGTTGAAACTAGGTTTGCTGCTATTAGACTGGTGTAACCAATTTTAATCGGCTGATGTATATATTATGTTGCCATCTAGTTATGATGGACTGTGTTTTTTCCTTGTTGCATTCTTTCAACAGGTGTGCACGATTACCGGCATTAGCCAGGCCCCACCAGGAGACTAATTAATGAATCATCAGATGGTTTCTGGGACTTTTTTCTTTCTATAAATGAGATTTCTTTTATCATTATGTTTAGCTATGACTAAGCATCGGTTGTCGATGTGAAACGCGTTAGCTTTTGTTACCCCACTGTTTGCTGTTTTTGCTGTTTTAGTTTTTTGACTGGAATAAACAGGCACTATTTTTAAGTCTTTTCATCCATTGGAGTGCGGCTGTCCATTTTTCTTTCCTTATATTGCACCACGCATTGCCTGCACCCATTTGGGTTTTTGAACTTTACTCACCACTGAAGAGTGTCGTCTGGAGCGGTGGTTTTCCCTTTAAGTAGTCTGAGTAGGAGGATATTAAAGAAAGCCCCCCATTGTTATTACAAATTTCCTTTATAGCAGAAATTGTACCTTGAAGAATATGTGGCCAAAAAAGCACAATTAATGGAAAACTTTGAATGTTTAATAACCTGAAGCAAAAATGCATTTGGGATACAAAAGTATCATTACATACTAATAGCATTTTGGTGTTTCAATTTCAGATTGGGACTTGCAGCAATATTTTTAATTCATATTGCAATTTCAATCACAGCAGCTTTATCCAAGGAAATAGCTAGGGGTCAGGTTCAGTGCTGATTGTAACATTGTGCATCGTAACTGATGGGTTCTATGTTATTTAAATTCCTTGCAAGATCTTGGATTTATTTCCCAATATCAGTCAAAATCTTTATATATTTTTTTCTCTTTCTACAAATAGTGTGTTTAAAAACAGAACACAAACAAAAAAACATTTAAAATACTATTAAACATCTAATAAACGAATTGTTTTGCCAGTTATTTTTTTAATAAAATATAGCTAAAGGAAACTTTTTAGAAAAAAAATTGCATTAAAAAAATGGATAGAGCAGGAAAAAGTTAGAACTGCTGCCTGTCGTCGTCCCTGCTGGAGAGATTCATCCTCTATTTGCCCTATTAATCATTTTACTGGGACAGAAAGAGAGAAAAAATAAAATACTGCATTTTGCATTTTAGCTAGAATGGGAATAGAAGGGAAGTCTTATGCCTTGTACACACGATTGGAATTTCTGTTAGGTTGAGCTACAGTTTTTCTGCCTCTTGACTGCCCTTCTATAGTCTACAATACTGACTGAGGGGCTGTTCACACGTCACAAGACAAAGCATTACTTCCGTAAAAAATTTAAAGTGGCATGTTGAGTTGAAAATTGGTACCAACTGTCAAACTTGGCCATTCAATTTAATGGGGTCGTGCTGCAACTGTGAGCCAAATGCTTGGCTATCAGTTACAGCACATTGAAACCCAAAAACAACAACAACAAAAAATTAACAGATATTATCTGTTATCTTTTTAGCGCCTGACAGTGGCTATTTAGAACACTGAAAAGTGCTCCATTGGATTACTTTTTAGGGAATGGGATAGTGTGACACTCACTTTTTGTTGTGTCTAAAATATTGTTTTAAACTCTCGTCCACTATATTTAAACAAAATAGAAAGGTTTTGACTGCAGATATACTTTCATTTTTCTTCTTGATAAGCCCTCTTGCCCTCTTTTATTTGGCCTTCTCTTCTATGAACTATGATGTTGAACTCAAAGTACAACTGCTGCCATTGCAGACCTTCATTGTTAGTCGCCTGTGTGTTATACTGTCACGCTGACTTCAATACTGTAAAGCAGGGGTCTCCAATCTTTATAAGCAATGGGCCAGTGTACTGTCTTTCAGACTTTAGAATGAGCCAGGCTATGGCCAGTGAGAGTAGAAAATGTCGCAACATCAGTGGTGTCATTGGGAGGAATTGTGCACCATTACTGATGTTATTTGGCCCCATTGTTGATGTCAATGGGAGAGATTTTGCCCCATTGTTGGTGTCATTGGGAGGAAATGTGCCCCCCTTATTGGTTTCAGCGAGGGAAATTATGCCCGCAAAGGGGATGGTTTAGATCAAAGCATATTCACGTGATAGAATGGCCCATTCAAAGTCCGGACCTAAATCCAATTGAGAATGTGTTTCCAGACTTGAAAATTGCTGTTCACAGATGCTATTCATCCAATCTGACAGAGCTTGAGCTATTTTAAAAAGAAGAATGGGCAAAAATTTCACTCTCCTAGATGTGCAAAGCTGGTAGACACATATCTAAAAAGACTTGAAGCTGTAATTGCAGAAAAAGGTGGCTCTACAAAGTATTAACTCTGGGGAGCTGAATACAAATGCACGCCACACTTTTAAGATATTTATTTGTTAAAAAATTGAAAACCATTTATCATTTTCTTCCACTTCACAATTATGTACCATTTAGTGTTTGTTTATCTTATAAAATCCCCAAAAAATAAATGTTATGTTTTTTTGGTTGTAACATGACAAAATGTGGAAAATTTCAGGGGGTTTGAATACTTTTTCAAGGCACTGTATGTGAGCCTGCAGCAAGACTTTTCTGACTGAGCACCACCTGATATGATGTAGGCTCCTCGGCCACCTGATGATCTAAGGCAGGGGTCTCCAAACTGCGGCCCGAGGGCCAGATGTGGCCCTTTGCTAGCCTTTATGGGGCCCTTGGGTCACTATTCCTCCAACTGATATGAGGCACTATTCCTCCCACTGATACCAACAAGGGGGCACTATTCCTTCTACTAATATCAATGATGGGATACTATTCCTCCTACTGATAGGGGCCCTACTCCTCCTCCTACTGACCACCAACCCTGAGGCCACATTTATTCTCACTGGAGCTGGGTCCAGGACATTTTCTGCCCCCCGCTGGCCACAACCCAGCCCTCTTAAGTGGCCCTTTGTTTGAAAGTTTGGAGACCCCTGATCTAAGGTAAGGGTGGGGGAGTGGGGTCATTTGAAGTTGCAGTATTGCATTTTTGTGTGTTATACATGAACAGCAACAGATGGCATCCTGTTCACAAGTACAGTAGGGCCAACAGACTCACACCACAGTGCTCCAGAATGCGCATACATTGTGTTGTAGGACGCTGCATTAAATTATTACTAAACTGGTTGCTTTAATAACTTGCATGCAATAGCACATGGTAATGTAATAGCATAGTGTGAAGAAGACACTAATATTTTGATCAATGATGTAATCGGTATTGCTGAAACTTGGCTTCATTCCTCACATGACTGGGCTATTAATATTCCTGGCTATGCACTCTTTCGGAAAGACAGGGTAAAAAGGAAAGGTGACGGGGTCTGTCTCTATGTGAGAAGTGACCTCAAAGCAAGCGTGAAAGAGGACCTGGTTGATGGAGAGTGTGATGAGGCTGAAGCAATATGGGTGGAACTGCATACAGATGTGCGTAGTTCAAAGTTAATGATTGGAGTTTGTTATAGACCACCCAATGTTAATGAGGAGGTGGAGACTCAGCTCCTTGCACAGATGGAAAGGGCTGCAAGGGCTGGGACGGTGATAATAATGGGGGATTTTAACTACCCAAAAATTAACTGGAGTAATGGCACTAATAGGACAGTTAAAGGACAAAAATGTATAAACCTATTGCCGGACAGTTTTATGGTCCAGCTTATTGAGGCCCCAACTAGGAATGATGCTCTGTTGAACCTGGTAATCTCAAACAATGCAGAGCGTATTTCTAATGTTCAGATAGAAAAACACCTGGGTAGCAGTGACCATAACATGATTTCATTTGATGTTAGCTGTAAGCAAAAACCACATACAGGAAAGATAAAAACATGTAATTTCAAGAGAGCAAATTTTCCAAGGATAAGGTCTGCTCTCCAGGACTTACATCAATGGGCACAGAACAGAAATGGCAATTCCTCAAAAAGACTGTTTGTGAACTCACTGCAAAGTATTGTTCCAATGGGCAATAAGTTTAAAAGGCTAAAAATAAAACCTTTATGGCTCACGGCCAAGTTAAAAAAGCTATAAACTATAAGAAAAGAGCTTTTAAAAAATATGAAAATGAAGGAACACTAGTGTCGTTTAAACGTTACAAAGAATATAACAGGATATGTAAAAAGGAAATCAAGGATGCAAAAAATTCAAAACGAACAACAGATCGCATAAGATATTAGGACAAACCCCAAGAAATTCTACAAATACTGTATATTAATAGTAAAAAGGTCTGAGCATGTAGGCCCTTTACAAAATAATCAAGAGTGGGTGACTGGGGACAAAGAGAAGGCTAATTTATTAAATGCTTTCTTCAGCTCTGTGTATACAGAAGAGCATGGGGGAGCTCATGTCCATAATGGGAGTGGTAGTGACAAAGCCCCAAATTATACACAATGGCTCAAAAGTGATATGGTCCAGAAATATTTAGACAGAATAAAGGTGGATAAAGCACCTGGGCCTGATGGCATCCACCCACGGATCCTAAAAGAATTGAGCTCTGTCATTTCAAAGCCACTGTATCTAATTTTTAGGGACTCACTAATGACAGGAATGGTACCACTGGATTGGCACAGGGCAAATGTAGTGCCCATATTTAAAAAGGGAACAAAGGCCCAGATTCACATACAATTAGATTCGTGTAGAGTATCAGAAATACACTACGCCACCGTATTTTACCTGGCTCTACGTGGAATCCCGGTAGATTTTGTCCAGTAAACTACGGCGGCATAGTGTATTTCTCCCGGCGCAAGCCATCTACGCGAGTAGGGGGCGTGAAGCATTTAAAATAGGCGCGTTCCCGCGGCGATCGAACTGCGCATGCTCCGTTCAGAAATTTCCTGCCATGCATTGCGCGAAATCACGTCGTTACGTCATTCGTTGTTTGAGTAGCGTCGTTTACGGACATTCCTATTCCCGAACGAGTTACGTAAAAAAAATAAAAATTTAATTCGACGCGGGAACGACGGCTATACTTAACATGGGCTACGCACCGTTAGACCAGCAAATAGCTGGTCTAACAGTACGTAGCAAAAAAATGACGTAAGCGATTGCGAAGACCACTCGTATCTTCGTGGATCGCCGTAAAAAGTCATTTGCATATCCCGACACTGAAAACGACGCGGACTTCTCCCAGCGGCCGCAAAAATATTGCAGCGTAGATCCGAAGGCTTACGAAGACGTAAGCCTCTCGGATCGAAGCCCAAAGCCGCCGTATCATGGTTTGAGGATTCAAACTAGTGATACGGCGCGCAAAATTTGAAATTACTCCTGTCTAACACCAGTTAGACAGGTGTAATTGCTCTGTGAATCTGGGCCAAAGTCTTTACCAAGTAACTATAGACCTGTTAGTTTAACTTCTATAGCTGGGAAGTTACTGGAGAGATTAATAAAAGACCACATAGAGGAGTTCTTGCTGAAAAAAAAAACTATTTAAGCAACAGACAGCATGGATTCATGAAAGACAGAAGTCGTCAGACAAACCTGATTTATTTTTATGAAGAGGTAAGTAAAACCTTGGACAGAGGCGTGGCAGTGGATGTGGTATACCTGGATTTTGCAAAAGCATTTGATACAGTTCTCCACACACTGCTCATGTGTAAGCTAAGGTCTACGGGATTGGAAATATCAGTTTGTAAATGGATAGAAAACGGGCTAAAAGGCAGAATTCAGAGAGTCGTGGTTAATGATTTATACTATGAATGGTTCAAGGTTATCAGTGGTGTACCCCAAGGTTCAGTGTTGGGACCCTTACTTTTTAATATCTTTATAAATGATATTGGGTCTCAGATCAAAAGTAACATTTCTGTCTTTGCAGATGACACCAAGCTATGCAGTGGAATAACGCCAGTACAGGATGTTGCCAATTTGCAAGCCGACCTCAATGCTCTGTCTAATTTGGCAACTATGTGGCAGATGAGGTTTAATGTTGATAAAGGTAAAGTTCTGCACTTGGGGGCTAAGGCCACGTACACACGACTAAACAAATCCGATCAAATCGGTCTGACAGACCATTTTGATCGGATTTGTCTCCTGGGATATGTTGGTTTGATCGTGTACACACGATCAAACCAAAATCCCCGCCGGCAGACAGTGCGGTGACGTTGACGCCACCACGTCACCGAACCAGGAAGTAAAATACTTCCACGCATGCGTCGAATCCATTCAACGCATGTGCGGACAGATATGTCCGCTGGTTAGTGTACTAACCAGCGGACATGTCGGACAGACGTGTTTCCAGCGGACAGATTTTAAAGCATGCTTTGTCCAAAAAAGCAAAAGCAAAAAAAACTCCAAAAGCTACACCAAGAACAGACCTTTTGCATACAACCTAAACAACACAAAACTAACGCAACTTCTATAACTCCTGCTATCAGCAACTTGGAACCCGATCCAGGATCCCAAGTTATCCCTTGTGTAAATGCTGACTTGACAGAAAATGTGGATATAACAGAAAATGTGGATCTAATAGAGGAACTTGGAATCATAAATTTGTCAGATCATAAACTTTCTGCACCAGAAACAGCAGTCCTCTCCAAAGGCCTCACATTCTGCCCAACCACCAAATTGGATAATTTACAGGTATGGTCAGATATGGAGGAATTCTTTAGGAGACTGAGGCTCAAAGAATATTTTCACAGTAATGAAAGAAATCCTAAGACAACAGGAGGTGACAAAAAGAAAAAGAACAGCAACTTCACACCTCCACAAGGACGCAACCCCAAACTGGATACCTATATTGACAGCATCAGGCTGCGAGTAACATCCCTGATATCCACCCAGCAAAAGAAAATATTATATAACCTTTCACCACTGGAGCGAAGAGCTGTACACGATCTGCGCAATAATCGGGCCATAACCATCAAACCTGCAGATAAAGGGGGAGCAGTCGTTGTGATGGATACAGATAAATATATACAAGAGGGACAGAGGCAGCTGGCAAATACTACTTACTACAAAAAACTGAATTGTGATCCAACCCAGGATTTTACTAAGCAATTAAAAGCTTTGATTGCGACAATGCCAAGCCACCTACATTCGGAACTCATCAATGCGATTCTGAATAATCCAGATATTGGAGACTTCTACATGCTGCCCAAGATTCACAAGCCAGGAAATCCAGGCCGACCTATTATAACAGGTATGAATACACTTACTGAACATATCTCAGGCCTTGTAGAAAACATGTTAAAACCGTTAGTGATGAACACTACTAGTTTCCTGCAAGACACCACTGATTTTCTGAACAAGCTTAGCAATGTACAACAATTACCACCTAATACACTTCTAGTCACTCTGGATGTAGAATCTCTGTACAGTAACATCCCTCATAAGGATGGGTTGGCAGCATGTGACATATTCTTACCATCCTCACCAAACCACAAATACACTGCTGAGGATGTTACCCAGCTCATCGAATTCATTCTTACACACAACTACTTCACCTTTAATAATGGCATCTATCTCCAATGTATGGGTACTTCTATGGGAAGCAAAATGGCACCCCACTAATGCCAACTTATTTATGGCTGACCTGGAGGACAAATTCCTTAACAGCATACAACAAAAGCCATACAGATATTATCACTATATTGATGATATTTTTATGATATGGACTGAAGGTGAAGAAAATCTAAACCAATTCTTCTCATTGATCAACAATTTTCACCCATCAATCAAACTAAAAATGGATTTTTCAAACACACATGTCAACTTCCTAGACACTACAGTGTACATCAGGGATGACAAGCTTCACACTTCGATATACAGAAAACCGACTGACCGATGCAGCTATCTTCATAGTTCCAGTTTTCACCCCCAGCACACTAAACGAGCCATCATACACAGCCAGGCCATCAGATACCATCAAATTTGTTCAGATCCAGAAGACAGAGATAAACATCTCAGAACACTGGCAGGCTCTTTCCATAAGAAAGGTTACAAAGACAAAACCATCAATAACAGTATAAACGTAGCCTTGAAAACACAGAGAGAAAATCTCCTTCAATACACAGAGAAAAAAACAAATAACCGAGTACCTCTGGTCACCACATACAACCCAACACTAGAAGGGATAAAAAAGATAATCAAAGATTTACAACCCATTATTACTGAGGATGAAACTCTGAAAGGAATATTCCAACAACCCCCATTATTGGCTTTCAGACAACCACCCAACCTAAGACACAAACTAATCAGCAGGAAACTTCACTCTGATTATGAAATCACTAATAATGGAAGCAAACCCTGCAATAAAAAACGCTGCAAACTATGCAACCAGATCAATCCATCCAAAAGTGTCACACACACAAATGGGACCTTCAAAATCATGGGATCATACAACTGTACCTCAAGTAATGTTGTGTACCTCATCCAATGCAAAAGGTGTGGCAAAGGATCTTATGTTGGTGAAACAGGACAGAAGTTGCAAGTGAGGATGAATTTGCACAGACATACCATCAAGGAACATAAGGAAGACAGTTTATGCACACCTGTGGGACATCACTTCTCACAACCTGACCACACTATAGAAGACCTTAATGTCTTAGTTCTTAAAGGGAATTTCAGAACTATCCAGGAAAGGAAAACGTTTGAACTAAGATTAGTATTCTTTTTGACACAAAAACGAATGGCCTAAATTTAGATATTGGTTTCCTTACCCATTATACTAAAGTTTTATGACCCCCCTCTGTGACTAACATCCCCCCTCAAGTCTATAGCTCTCCTTCTGTCTTATCTCACTAACTCTGCTGCTATCTTTATTACCATTGATTTGTATGTGTTTATTTTTCTTCTTCTTTTTTTTTTCCCTTTCCTTCTGAGATTTTTTTTGTTTTGTTTTAACATTTTGCCAAAAAAATAAAAAATTAGTACTGCTTGGACCTTGAAGAAGGGGTAACACCCCGAAAACTTGTCCTGAAAAATTGTATGTTAGTGCAAATAAAAAAAGTATCACGGACAGTACTCAATTTTATCTGTCACAATTGCACTAATACGGCTACAATCACATCAAAGCATGCTTTAAAATTTGTCTGCTGGTAAAACCTGTCTGCTCGCCCGTAAACACGATCAAATTTGTCTGCTGAAATGGTCCGTCGGACCGGTTTCAGCAGATAAATTCGATCGTGTGTATGCGGCCTTAGAATATGCATGCATCATACATACTAGGAGGAGTAGAACTGGGGAGATCCGTAGTGGAGAAGGATCAGGGGGTTTTAGTTGATCATAAGCTCAATAATGGCATTCAATGCCAAGCTGCAGTTTCCAAAGCGGGCAAAGTCCTTTCTTGTATTAAGAGAGGTATGGACTCCAGAGAGAGAGATATAATTTTGCCTCTGTACAAATCATTAGTAAGACCTCATCTGGAATATGCAGTTCAGTTTTGGGCTCCAGTTCTCAAGAAGGATATCGGAGAACTGGAGAAGGGCAACCAAACTGATAAGAGGCATGGAGGAGCTCAGCTATGAGGAAAGATTAGAAGAACTGAATGTATTCACTCTTGAGAATAGGAGATTAAGGGGGGATATAATCAACATGTACAAATATATAAGAGGTCCATATAGTGAACTTGGTGTTGAATTATTCACTTTACGGTCAACACTGAGGACGAGGGGGCACTCTTTACGTCTAGAGGAAAAGAGATTTCACCTCCAAATATGGAAAGGTTTCTTCACAGTTAGAGCTGTAAAATAGACTCCCTCCAGAGGTGGTTCTGGCCAGCTCAGTAAAGTGCTTTAAGAAAGTCCTGGATTCTTTCCTAAATGTACATAATATAACTGGGTACTAACATTTATAGGTAAAGTTGATCAGGGGAATATCCGATTGCCTAACGGGGGATCAGGAAGGAAATTTTTCCCTGCTGTAGCAAATTGGATCATGCTTTGCTGTTTTTTTTTTTGCCTTCCTCTGGATCAACTGTGGGTGTATAATTGGGTATATGTGATTGCATGATATTATTATTGTTTTATTTCTTGTGGTTAAACTTAATGGACTTGTGTCTTTTTCTGTCAAATAACTCTTTATTGAAAAGAGATAGGTTGCTTACAACATACAGGTACATGTGATACAGTATAGGGAGGGGCATAGAAAGAGAAGGCACATAGTTGCCCGTGGTACAAGTAGTCAGGTATAAAACAGCTTGGGCAGTCTACGTGCCCCCAGGTAACAACGAGCGCAGAATTGAAGTCGAGATTGCCATATAATGGTAACAGATCAGTACATTGCAAAATGTAAGGCATGGGGGAAATCACAGGGGTACCTTAGAGGGGAGGAAGATAGGGAAAAGAGGTGGGAGAAAAAAAAAAGAGAACAGATGAAAAATAAAACAAAAAGAAAGGGAAAACAGGAGGTAAAAATAAGAATAAAGATAAGATAGGGGGGGAAAGAGAGGGGAAGAGGGAAGGGTCATCGAGGTAGCTCGTTTACCTTGTCATGACTGGTCCTCCCGGAGGCGCCATGGCTCCCAGATAGTGTCTTGGGCCTCCAATCTGTCCTGCATCCTGGCAGTCATTCTCTCCATCAGCTCCACGTCTTTGATCCTAGCGTGCAAAGCCTCCTGGGCAGGAGGGGAGCCGTTTTTCCAATTTAGGGCCATCAGACAGCGGGCCGCAGTGAGGATGTGGCTGGTCAACTTTTGGCAGGCCGTGGAGGTCCTCAGGGGGGATAGGCCCAGTAAGAAGAATTTAGGGGACATGGGGACCCACGTGTCCAACAGGCGGCTCAACAATTGCTGAACCGTGGTCCAATAGGGGGCAATCACTGGGCAGCTCCAGTAAATGTGGAAAAGGGAGCCCTTGTCTCCCTGGCATCGCCAGCAGCGATCAGAGCTGGTGGGGTATATGGCGTGCAGCACGTCGGGGGTCATATACCAAAATAGCAGGATTTTTTACGTGTTTTCTTTGTACAGCGTACAAAGTGAGCTCTTGGCTGCCTGGGACCAGATAATCTGCCATTGTTCTATGGGTACGACCTCGTTGAGGGCTTTTTCCCAGTGGAGCATGTAAGAGTGTTTACCCTGGGATTTGAAGGCATAGGCATTTAGTATTTTGTAGATATCAGAAATTCAGCCTCTCAAAGGTAGTTGGGGGGGAGAATTGGAGGTTTGTGCTATGGACAGGGCGTAATGATGGATTTGCAAATAACTGTAAAATGCCTGCCGAGGGAGATCAAATTTGGTTTGGAGGGTGGAGAAGGGCAGTAGTTTGCGTGAGAGGGGATCTACTAGGTTCCCAAAATGGAAAAGATTCCGGGAAGTCCACGGGTGGGACATGTGGTGTGTGAGGCTATCTGGCACCTTGGGGTTGTACATGAATGAGGTCAAGAGCGAACATTCCGAAGACAGTCCGCATGGTCGTGACAGCCGACGCCAAAGTCGCCGAAGTTGAGACACAGAGCCCAACAAGCGTTCAGGGGGGACCTCCGCGTCCGCACTCCAAAGCAGGCTATTAGGGTGGGTCGGAGCTAACCACAGTTTTTCAATCTCCGTCCACCTGTTGTAGGAGCGTTGAGTGAACCAGGAAGCTATTGCACGGAGTTGAGTGGCCTGATAGTACTTCACAAGATTAGGAAACGCAAGGCCGCCGTCCGAGCGTGCCGCCATTAGTACCGACTGGGGAACCCTATGTGTCTTGTGATTCCAGGTGAATTTAAGTAGGTCAGACTGAAGCTGTCTCAGGTGTTTATAGGGGACAGGGATGGGCAACGTTTGGAAAAGATAAAGAAGCTTCGGGAGTATCGTCATTTTAACCGAGGCTATCCAGCCGAGTAGGGAGATATGGTGTTTCTTCCATTGCATCAGCAGGGATCTTATCGAATGGAAAAGGGGGGGGAAGTTTTCCTGGTACAAGGTAGTGAAACTTGGGGCAATGTGTATCCCCAGGTATTTCAGGGAGGTTGTTTTTCCATTGATAGGAAAAAGTGGCCCAAAAATGAGCGACCTCTGTTTCGGGGACATTGAGTGGGAGGGCCTCCGACTTTGAGGTTTACATTTTGTAGCCCGACTAGGCTCCATATTTAGCCAACTCTGCATGGAGTTTCGGTAGGGAAATCCTAGGGTGTGTCAGGGAGAGGATGATGTCATCCGCAAACAGAGAGATTTAAAATTCCCTGCGGTGGACTGACATCCCACGGATAGACGGGTCGCCTCGAATAGTGGCTGCTAGGGGTTCAACGCAAAGTGCGAATAGCAGGGGTGAGAGTGGGCACCCCTGCCGGGTACCATTGGTAACAGGAAAGAAAGGTGAAAGGGCAAAGGGCGTCTTGACCTGAGAGCAGGGGTTGGAGTAGAGATGCCGGATCGCACTCATGAATGGGCCCCGGATCCCTACGTAGCGTAACGTGGCAAACATGAAGGGCCACCCGAGCCGGTCAAAGGCCTTCTCGGCATCTAGGCTGAGAAGCAAGGACGCCATATTTTCCCTGTTCGCCACATCCACCAAGTCGATTACCTTCCGGGTATTATCGCCCGCCTGCCGAAGAGGCACAAAGCCCACTTGGTCCTTATGGATGAGGGAGGGGAGAACCATGTTTAAATGGAGTGAGAGTAATTTTGTAAAGATTTTCAGGTCCGAATTCAATAGTGCGATGGGTCTATAGTTGGCACATAGAACGGGGTCCTTGTCTGGCTTAGGAATTAGTGTGATAAAGGAGCGCTGCATATCTGCCGGGACAGGGCTGTCCCTAAGAAAGGCGTTAAAAAGTTTACACATGTGGGGGAGCAGGAGGGGCAGGAAGGCCTTGTAATATTCATAGGGTAGGCCATCCGGGCCTGGGGACTTACGAGAGGGCAGGAATTTAATGGTCTGTTCTATCTCTTCTTTGGTGACCCGCGCGTTTAGGGATGTCAAGTCAGAGGGCCGCAGTCGAGAGACGCCACTTTGTTCTAAGTATTGCTCCATGCGAAGAGAGACGTCCGGGGGGAGAGGGTCACTGGGAATGTCCGGGTTGTTGTAGAGGTGCCTGTAAAATTCAGCAAACGTGTGGGCTATGTCTCTAGGGTGGGACTGTAGGCAGCCCGAGCTGTCCTTAATTTGGTGGGGCGTTGTCGCAAGATGGGAGTCACGCAGTTTCTTCGCTAGCAGGGAGTGGGCTTTATTGCCTTTATCATAATAGACCTGCCGCAGCCTAATAAGGGCTTTTTCCACACGGCCCAGAGCCAAGTCTCTCAGGGTCGCTCGAAGATTCGTGATTTTTTTAAGGAGGACGATGGTAGGGGAGAGTTGAAGTCGGCGTTCCAAGACCTCAAGGTCCCTCTCGGTTCTGTTTGGTAGCCAGGGCATCCTTTTTTAGGGCAACGGACAGTGCTATACATCTACCCCGAAGGACCGCCTTATGGGCCTCCCAGAGCGTGGAGGTGGAGATGTCAGCGGTGTCGTTCTCCGTGAAGTAGAGTTGGAGAGTGGAGGTGAGTTCTGTCTTGGACGTTAAGTGTTGGAGGAGGAAGGTGTTTAGTTTCCAGTTGTAGGGCCTTTGGGCAGGGGAGCCTAAGTCTAGGGTAAGTAAGATAGGGGCGTGGTCCGACCACGATATCGGAAGTATCCGTGCCTCGCGTATCGCCCGAAGCGTAGAGTTGTTGGTGAAAAAATAGTCAATGCGGGAGTGGGCTCTATGGGGGGCTGAGTAGTAAGTGTACTGCCGATCGCCCGGATGGAGGGCCCTCCAGGCATCAAAAAGAGCATATCGTCTAGAGATTTGGCGAAAAAGCTTCGAGTCCCGAAGGGCCCGAGCCGACAACGCCCGGGGACCCTTCATGTGATGATCGTCAGTCGCAGTTGAGTCAGGTTAAAGTCGCCCCCCACCACCAGGAGCCCATGTTCCAGTCTAAAGGGGCGGGTGAACACTCTGATCAAGAATCTGTGTTGGCGGACATTTGGGGAGTACAATGAACAGAAAGTCACTCTACGCCCCTGCCACAGTCCCTTGAGAATAACATAGTGTCCATGAGGATCGCTATAGAAACTAGGTGAACGGAGAGCCATGTTTATTAAGTATTGCAACCCCGGCATGCTTACGAGGACCTGCAGAGGAATAGATCTGCGGGAATTGTCTGTAGGCGAACGCAAAGGACCCCTCATTATCGAAGTGTGTTTCCTGGACGAAAATGACGTCAGCGCCCGACTGCCTAAACTCCGTTAGTGCCAGATTGCGTTTCCTATCGGAATTCAGGCCGTGTACATTCAGGGATAGTATCTTAGCCATGGGGTTGGATAGGGGAGGGGGGAGTCTCTTACCTGAGACTACATGGATCCGACGGAGAGCAAAGGTCAAGGACAGAGGCGCCCCGGGAGGTAATCCAGGCAGATTCCACAAATTTTGTGTCAAGCCACTCGATGAATGAGGGGGGGTAAGGAAGGGAGGACTGAAAGAAAAAAGAGAAATAAGTACACAAGAGAAAACAATGAACAATTAGAGCTAACATTTGCACCAGACCTTGAGAGGCCAGTAGGCCTAGGTCAGTACGGATTCCCAAAGACCCGTCAGGCCACACTCCAAGAGAATGCGCCAGACGGGTGCCCGGGAGCCCTAGGGTGGTCATCAAAAACTGGAAAAAAAAAACACAAAACACGTATAAATATATTCACTAAACCAGGGGGAGACGCGCCCATCAGGCAGACTAAAGGTGAGGCTGGGGGCACAACAAGGGGGACTGAGTATCCAAAAATGTCCAAGGCAGGAATATCAGGCACAATGAGAAAAAATTTGAACTGTTCAAAAATGAGAAACTAAACGTCACAGGTAAAAGGGATTCCAGAACTGTCTTTGCAGTGGGGCCCCTTCAGGTGCCTCGGCGGTGAGGGGACTTACGGGGGGCCTCCTTGCTCCGGGGGCGGTTAGACGGAGGCACTTTCTGCCAGACAACTGGCGGGGCGGGTGGCGTGGCCACTAAGTCCCATTCAGGGAGAGCGGGGACAGGAATCCCCAAGACATCACAGAAAGTGTCAAGGTCTTCAGGGTACCTCAGAATGGCAGACTTGCCCTGATGTTTGGCCGTGAGGCTGAAGGGGAAACCCTACCTATAGATTATGTGTTTGTCTTGCAGAGCATGGAGCAAGGGTTGTAGGAGTAATCCATGAGAGGTCCGTTTTTGTAGAGTAATCCATGAGAGGTCCGGGTACAGCTGCACTGGTACATCCTGAAAAGACACTTTCCTTGCCAAGCGAGCCTGGCGCATGATCTCTTCCTTCAGGGGATAGGAACTGATCCTGCATATGATGTCCCTTGGTTTGGAGGTGGCATTCTTAGGGTGCAAAGCGCGATGGGCTCTGTCCATCTCAATGCCGGTGTTGGGGGGTTCTCCTAGGAGGGTGTTGAACACTGTCTGCAGCGTGTCCTGAAGATCCTCCGAGCCTTCTGTTTCGGGGACCCCACGCAGCCTGATGTTATTTCGGCGCCCACTATTGTCCAGGTCCTCCAAGTGGAGCTGCATATTCCACAGGAGGGTGCGATGATCTGCACCTTGAAATTGAACTCTGTGGACCGCCAAATTGGTTTCCTGAAGTTCTTCTTCAGCCATTTCCACTCGATCTGTCAGGTGTTTCATACCAGATTGGAGCACCTGAATTTCTGAGCGGCACGCTGACTTGACCTCAATCAGTTGTCTAAAGTCCTCCTTTGTAGGGATTGCTTGCAAATAAGAGTGCCATTGTGGGGGAACAGGGTGGGCCTGAGCAGGCATCGGCTGGTGCACAGAGGGAGGAGGATAGTGCGGCATTGGCTGAGGGTGCGGGGTGGCATAGCCATGTGCCAGGTATGCCAAATCTGTGGAAGAATGTCCCGGGTCGCTCCAAGATGAGGCCTGGGTGGAAGGTCGGGGCCCCTGGATCTCGGTCCCATGGTGGGGGGTGGGAGGAGTGCCCGCAGTCTGGGCATAGGTGAGAGGGGTAGACTGCAGCTGAGAAAGTCTCTGGGCTTTAGGGGGGGGTTGATCCCGTGCATCAGGGCTGAAGGCCTCATGAAGTCCCACAGGCTCCTGTAGTATCTGGACTACCGGGTATAGTGGGGCTGGGAGAGCAGGGAAATCCACTGAGGATAAAGAAGGGGTGGGTGAGGGAGAGCCCGGATCCAGCTCAAGCAGGGCAGGGTCAGACATGGTCCTCAGCAGCCTGGGGTATGCCTCAGAGCACTGTGTGAAAAGCTGAGGGGCAGCGGGGGGGCCAACCACGCTGACCTGTGCTCCATGCAGCGCGGCTGCAGAGAAGGAGGAACGGCTGGGGCTGTGTGGACTCACCGCTCCAGAGGCAGAGGTGGGGTCCATGGAGCTCGGCGCCGCCGACGAGTGTCCCTCTGGAGGCCGGGAGTCAGAGCGAGCCAGCTGGATGGGCTGTGAGGACGGCTGAGAGCCCTCAGTGGAGCGTTCCGGCGCCATCTTGTCATCGCCGCCGCGCGGCGTGTCTTGGTGCATGAAGAAAGTTCTGAGGTCCGTTACGGTGCCGGGTGGAGGTTGCGAGGTACCCCGAGATTTTGTAGACCTAGTGTACCTGGATCTGCCCATTAAAGTGCTGTGAAAAGTGCCTTTGTAGCTCGGGCTGTGAGAGAGCAGAAGGCTTAGGCTGCCATCTAGGTCGGCTTCCGGTCACGCCCCCCGACTTGTGTCTTTTTTCAACCTGACTAATTATGTAACTGTAACTGTATTGTTGGTCTTAACAAATATGATTTTTTACCCCAAAAATTTTTGTTGACATTTTCTCAAATATATCCAAGAGTACAAAAAAGCGTGTCAACATGACATAGATATCAGAGTCATATACAATAAGGAGAATAGATGAAATTCGGCAAGTAATCGGCAGTGTCGTAACAAATATGTTTTATTGGACTTCACAATATAATGGATTATTTATTGGTAAAGCTGAACTCTAAGCACACAATATACATTTTTAACCTTTTTGCTGCCATGGACTGAAGCAGTGGGAGACCGACAAACATCTATTCCCTGATCTTCCCTGTAAAGAATGAGGCTGGAAGCGATCAACTCCAGTTACTTCTCGGTTTAGTGCCAGTGGAGGCACCCAGCAGGCCTAACTACTACAAACTGCCTGTAAAAAACTGGAGAAGGGGGAGGATACATCACCTTTGGGAAGAGCACCGCAATGACTGGCCTTTATTACAGGAAGCTCCTGCACAAAGGCAAACTTTCATGCTAAATTACTGCAGAGATCTGGAAGAAAGCAAGTAATCGGCAGTGTCGTAACCAGGGCTTTTTTTCTGGGGGAACTTGGGGGAACTCAGTTCCACCACCTTTGGCTCAGACCCTTTGGTGCCTGCTCACCACAATCACTTGTAAACACAGAAGTCTGGTTTCTGTGTTTGCAAGTGACAGCTTTGTAACCCCCTGAACTTTGCACTCTGTATATAATGCAATTCTGGTATTTAATGCCCCTTTAAGACCCTTCTACTGTTTGTGAAATCTGAACGGGTCGTGGTTGAGTTCCTGTACCTATTTTCTGAGAAAAAAAGCTCTGGTCGTAACAAATATGTTTTATTGGACTACATACTATACATAGCTCCTACATTTAGACAATACTTATCCCAAAGTTCAACTTTAAAGAATTGTCATGTAATATGCTGAAAAATGGATACATACTTGCCTTATGATTGATGTGGCTTAAAGGATAAAACAACTTTTACCACCTTCTCGTCTAGTGACGTACTGGTAGGTCACTGGATAGGAAGGATGAAACCTTGGTCATCGCTGCAGCAATGACCAAGGTATTGGTTCTTACAGCCAGCGATTCTGAAGCTGGTGCAAAAGTAATCTAAACATCTAAAGAGCCACTGTAATACTTTTACAGGCATCAGAATAGTGTCCCCCTTCCCGCTGCTGCCACTGCCTTTACGGGGTTATCCCAAGCGATCAGAGAACCCAGTTAAGGTATGACCAGCAGCATTCAGCTCTGGGCACACAGTAAGAGGAACTGATGTTGTTCCTCCCACTGTGTGATGTCAGAAACTGGAAGCAGTAAGGATTTTATCACTTCCGGTTTTAGGTTTGTGTTTACTTGACAAATACCAGCCAGTAAAGCAGAGACTGATCTGTGTCTGATTGGCTACATTGGAGGCCAGAGGAGAGATATGGGGCCAGATTCTCAAAAGAGATACGCCGGCGTTTCGTAGGAAACACCGTTGTATCTCTTTTTTTTACTGGGTATCTATGCGTGTGATTCCTAGAATCACTTACGCATAGATACAGTGAAGATCCGACAGATGTAAAACAATTACACCGTCGGATCGGAGATGTAATGACATCGCTGGCCGCTAGGTGGCCTGTACGTTGATTTCTCATTTGCCTATGCAAATGAGCCTAATCCGACGATTCCCGAACGTTTTTACGCCGCCCCGTCGTAGTTTACGTAGTTTCCGTACACGTAAGGTTACCCCTGCTATATGCGTCGTTGCCATGTTAAGTATGGAGTCGGGTCAGCGTCGTCTTTTTCCGTCGGTTACGTTGTTTTACTAAGGGATTTACGTAAACGACGCTCACGTCGGTTTCATTCACTTTTTCCGACGTGAGCTGGATCATGCGCACTGGGCTATTTTTGAGGCCGGCGCATGCGCAGTTCGATTGACGCGGGGGCGCGCTTAATTTAAATACAAGCCGCCCCCTTTGTATTACGCGGGGATACGCAAAGCCATTTACATTACGCCGCCGCAATTTACGGAGCAAGTGCTTCGGGAATACGGCACTTGCTCTGTTAAATTGCGGCGGCGTAGTGTAAATGGCTTACGCTACGCCAGCGGCAATTGTACCAGAATCTGGCCCATGGAGTCTAATAGACCTCAGATTTCTCCATAAAGAGGACCTGTCACAGCCCATGCTGATGTTGTTCATCCCTTGTGGGGCAAATAAAGTTGATTAAAAATAAATAGACAGTGTAAAAATGTTTATTTAATAAAACAAAAAAAGAAGAAATTTGAAAAAAAAAATGTAAGTGCCTCCTTCCATCCATGCTTGCACACAAACCCGAACACACGCACCAGTCCTTCATGCATGTGTAAACAGAGATCTAATGATTTGCTTCTCTCCTAAATTGGAGAGTTGGAAATTTTATATTCAGAGAAGTCCCTGCTGTTAGAATAGAATAGGGAGCATTCCTTCATCCACCTTAAATGTGTGGATGGGGAAATCTATTTTATTTTTTATTTTTTTGATCAAACTATATGGCCAGCCTTACTCAACACTTGAGTCTTCACTTTTTTACTAAAATATCATTTTGGGTGGACTGACTTTTTAATGACAAGTCAGAATCCTACAATTTACCTTTATAATGTTTTTTTTTTGCATACCTATTAATTTTGATTATGTTGATTATGTTATGTTAACAATGAACATTATTTAAATGAGCCTTTAAGCATAACCTAGTACTGTAATCAATGCAAAAAAATGTTTTCTGTGTTGAATTGAATCTGTTTTATGTTGAATTTATCCAAAAGCTGTAAGTTTCTACTTCTATTTAATAACCTTGAAAGTGGGTACTGAGTGCCAGACAACACTATTGCTAATTGCTGATCGTACAACTGCCTGTTGCTTTATTGCACTTATAAATGTGGTGTGCTATTGAGAGTAAGAGAGAATAGCTACAGAGATAATTGCAGCACTACTGTGTAGTTTTTTTGTTTAAATGTTCTGTTTCTTAAACGTAACAGCAAACGATATCTGTGTAGTATACATGAATGAGCTCGTAAAATGGCAATATCAAATACATGCATTTTTATCAAAGTAAAATGTAATTCATGCATAGTAATGAAATGTGTACGACTAGGGCTGAAATGCAGCCCTGGAATAGGTAGCACTCAGTCTGCATTTTTCAACAGGACAGAGTTCCTTTTAAAGCCATTAGCGCAGTAATTATTTTGCACTGCTACCACTGATGACTGTATAAAACAACACTGAACAAAAGTGGTTCTAGACAAAACTAAAATGTACTTTTTGTTCTGAACATTTCAGCCCACTGTGACATTATGAAAGGTGAGGTGATTGTTGGACATTTGTTCACCTCGCATGCCTTCATTTGCTGAGAACTAAGGTGGAATCCAGTCTGGGTTTTACTAGCCACCATTGCAGGGTTGGTTCCGGACCAGATTTTGTGGTCCACTTGTGTCCACCAACAGGTGGTATAAATTAAGCAGGACTAGAGCAAAAGATTGCCCCTTGGCCTGGGACTCAGGAAGCCAAAACCCGAGTAAGCTGCTTATGTGTGAGAAAGAAAAGATTTGCAATTATCTTTGTTTTGTGGGTGGGTAACATGCACCTCCATACCTAAATCAGAAATAAGTAGGGGTTTTTGGGACTTGTGAGGCACAAGACACATTTTAGAAGAAATTGTAAAATTGTTTCATTGGCATATAAAAAAAGCGTTGAACGTGTGTATATAGATAAAAATACTCAAGGCAATGGCATCCAAAAAAATAATATGTTATGTATGTACATGCACGCATCTGAAATCGCATAGTATCCCATGAAAGTAACTAGTATAAAAAGCTAATGCTTATTGAGTAATGGATACAACTGGGTTATAGGATGCATATCAATCACAGTTTAGGTCAAGCTATGTGGTGGGAACATGATGACATTGATATTCTCAACGCGTTTCATGGCCAGTTGTCACTTATCACGAGCAAACGCATAGCATATCTGAGAAAAGGTACCAAATAGTAGCTAATATTTTGCCCAGATAGTGAGAAAAAAGTAGGGGCAAGGCAAACAAGATGTGTATCTCCCTGGAATTCTTATGTCTGAATAGTTCTAAATAAGCAGGATCTGCGATGCAAGTCTATCCCGGGAGCTGAGGGAATGAACCCAAGGAGGAAGCGAGTGCACCGACACACCCCAGGAGCACCCTCCAAACGTAATAGGCAGGTGAAAAAATCGTTTTTATCATCCTTTCCCCTTTGGGGTATTGCATGATGTTCATGCAATTTTTTCACTTTTTATATTATTTTTCTTTCTTTTTTTTTCTCTTTGTGATATATGATTCCCTTTACTTTGTATCTACTATGCTTTTCACTTTTTCAGGCAATAATTGGTGTTGGTTTATAATTCTTGAATACTGTATGTATATACTGGTACTATTCACACATATTGGTCCAATATTTTTATCTACAGACATATCTAAATTCTTTAAACTTTGCCTATTACGTTTTGAGGGTGCTCCTGGGGTGTGTCAGTGCGCTCGCTTCCTCCTTGGGTAATTTCCTCAGCACCTGGGATAGACTTGCCTCACAGATCCTGACTTGCAACAATGCTTATTTAGAACTATTTATATGTAAGTATTCCAGGGAGATATAGATCATGTTTTCCCTTGCCCCCTACCTTCTTTCTCACTATTTGGGCAAACCATTAAATCCTATTTGGTGCCTTTTTTCATTTTTTTAACATACGCTATTCGTTTTCTCCTGATGAGTGGCAACTGGCCATGAAATGCATCAAACTTATGAATGTCATCATGTTCCCAAAACATAGCTTGACCTCAACTGTGATTGATTTGCATCCTATAACCCATTTGTATCCATTACTCAATAAGCATTGGCTTTTTATACTAGTCATTTTCTTTTTGTTTACAAAAGTTTATTAGAAAATTGTGACAATACAGAGTCATGGAAAACAGATACAGCATTGTTTCAAGAATAAAGTACAGCAAAATGAAACAGTTCCTTTAAGGAGAACAGGTCAATATAATATTGCATTGGGAATGAATGAATGAATGAATGAATGAATGAATGAATGAATGAATGAAAACTTATAGAGCGCGGCACATGCGAACTGAATCGCCTCTGGGCGCTTGTTGTTCCTGTCTCCTTTGATATCAAAAGAGATGAGTCTTGATCTTTCTCCTGAAGGCTAAGTGATTCGCCTCCAACCGAATGCTGGCTGGTAAAACGTTCCATAGTCTGGGACCTTGGACGGCGAATCTTCTTTCTCCTTTGGACTTGTAGTTGGCTTTTGGGATCTGTAGTAGGTTCTGATTGGTGGATCGCAAGATGCGATTGGGATTGTGAGCTTTTATTTTATCGTATAGATATTGGGGGGCATTCCCATGGACACATCTATGCGTTAGACAGAGAGCTTTAAAAGCAATCCTGTCTTTAACTGGTAGCCAGTGAAGGGATCTCAGTGAAGGTGAGATTGATTCCCAGGGTTTTTTTCCAGTCACAAGTCTGGCGGCCGTATTTTGAACGACTTGCAGACGAGCGATTTGGTACTTGGGGAGTCCGAGGTAAAGGGCATTTGCATAGTCCAATCTGGAGTTGACAATTGCTCCCACCACGACCGCTAAGCATGTGGAGGTACAGACATAAAAGGCAATCACAATGAACATATATAGAATAATGGGATACGTAAAGGGAGAGGAGGTAAAGGGATTATGGTTGTTGAGTGATATGCCAGTAGGACCATTTGGAGGTAAAAATGTGCATAGAGTCATTAAGAGTGTGGTATATCCTTTCTGAGATTTTAATCATCTCCATTCTGTCTAACACTTGAGCCCAAGGCAAGTTGCTAGATTTCCAATTAAGGGCAATCATCCATTGAATGGAGCTACAGAGGGAGTGGAACAGCCTTGAGCATTGAATAGGAACGTTGGGAATTTTTGCGTATAGGATGCAGATCTGTGGGGATATAGTAATCTTTTGGCCCGAGGAGAGTTCGAATCTGGAAACGGCTGCGTCCCAAATGTGGTCTAGCATAGGACAATCCCAAAATGTATGTAATAGTGTACCCTCAGATTGACAACCTCTAAAACATCTAGAGGAAATTGAAGGATAAAAAACATTAAGTTTGGAGGGGGTGAGGTACCATCTAGAGAAAATCTATAAAGGAGTCTCCCTAAATGATATAGCTCTATTACTTTTACGCAAATTCTCTGCCATGGAATCCCATGACTCCGGCGGGATTTCACAGCCAAGATCGTGTTCCCATTGCCGCATTTGATTGGACTTCTCCTGAAGGGCCATGTTATTAAGATAGTGATAGAGAGTGGATATCATGCCCTTGTCTCTCGATGATTTGAGGCAGATCCTCTCAAATAGTGAGTCATAAGGGGAGGTAGATAGGGAAAAGTACGAGTCGTAAAAGGATCTAATCAGTTGGTAGCGTTCAATTTCGTTGCTAGGAAGTTTATACTTCCTGTAATGAGTCAAAGGATCTGAAGACCCATTTGGATTGTAATGAGTGTAGTGTTGTTAAACCATTTTTGGTCCATTGAGAGAATAAGGAACTCTGCATATAAGCTATGCTCAGTCTAGGGTCTCCTAGGAAAGATGTTAATGGGGAGCATTGGGAGGAGAGGTTATATGTGTCCTTGACTTTGACAATTGAAATAGATGGGCTACAATGGTGTTGAGTTTTAAAAGCTGTCGGTGGAGAATGTAATTTGACCAAAGAATACCCTGAAGGTGGAACGGTTGAATTGAGGCATATTCAAAATTTTTCCATGGTGTTTTATGAGAGGAGGAGAACCACTGGGAAAGTTGCGATAGTTTCGCTGCTAGAAAATAGTGCCACAAGTTAGGGAGACCTAATCCCCCTTTTGATTGTGGTCTGTGTAGTAAGGCATAACTATATCTGGGTTTCTTATCAGCACAGATAAATTTGTTGATCACCCTCTGAAGTTGGTCTAGTCTGGATTTAGATAGATTGATGGGCAGGGTACGAAAGTAATATAGCAATTTAGGTAAAATATTCATTTTGATGGCGCACAATCTACCTAGAAAGGAAATATGGAAGGAGGACCATGTGGTAAGGAGAGAGCTGATATGAGTGAACAGAGGGGGATAGTTAGCCTTAAACAGATTTTTATGTGAGGAGGTGATGTTAACCCCTAAATATTTAAAGGAATGAGGGCACCAAACAAAAGGGAAATTGGCTCGTAGGCGGAATTGTAAGTCTTGGTCAAGGTTTATATACTAGTCACTTTCATGGGATACTATGTGATTTCAAATGCGCGCATGTACATACATGAATTATTCTTTTTTGTATGCCATTGCCTTGTGTATATAGATAAAAATACTCATGTTTAACGCTTTGTTTATATGCCAATTATTATTTTTTACAATTTCTCCTACTACGTGTCTTGTGCCTCACTTAAAGTTACAAAAAAAACCTTTTTTTTAAATATAACTGGCTACAAGTCAGATTTTTTGGAAAACCTGCAGTTTGGACTACCTTTTTCCCAGGGAAGGTGATCCCCATTGAGCTAACACTGACATCACAGATACACTTTTTTTGTAAAATGTTGAAAAATCACTTAAGTGCTCAGCATTAAAACTAAACTAAAACCAAAACCATTTTTTTGGGATACGATGGGGAAGGGTTTAGAGCATGGGTCTTCAAACTATGGCCCTCCAGGTGTTCAGGAACTACAATTCCCATCATGCCTAGTCATGTCTGTGAATGTCAGAGTTTTACAATGCCTCATGGGATGTGTAGTTCCACCACAGCTGGAGGGCCGTAGTTTGAGGATCCCTGGTTTAGAGCATTCTCATTTTTTTTATTGCTGTGTGTGCACTAGTGTGAAGATTCTCCTCAACTGACATCAGGGCAGGATGTATTAGAAAATCTCCGATATCAGGTGCAACGTTTTGGCTGGATTAAGACCATGGCGTACCATATGGACTATAAGGAGGATGTGGACTTCTGAAGATTTCTTCTTCCCCCTATCTTCCTTTTGTGTCTTTATCCTTTCAATAAAGCTTCAGACCTGTGAACTCTTTCTCCCCCCCTTATCCCTCTTCCCTATCCTCACACCCGTTGCTTACTCAATTGTTTTTCAATATTTTGCATGGTTTGTTTTACTTTTGGTTCCATGTAGGATGTGCGGGACAGGGGTTTAACTCAGGCACTGTATGGCCAACATTGCGCCGCTAGTTATTTCGGTAGCACCGTAGGGGCCACACAACGTATGTTGCTGGGAAGAATCTACTGTTACGGGAAAGGACTATTGTTGCTGGCTGCTGGAGGATCTATTGATGCTGTCTGCAAGGAGATCTGTTGCTGGTGGAGGTCTATTTTTCCTGAAGTGGTATTTAGTTGTGGGGGTCTATTGCTTCTGTGGGGGGGCAGATCTGTTGTTGTGGGGGTCTATTGTTTCTGGGGGGCAGGTCTGTAGTGTGATGGGTCTATTACTGTAAAAAATGCAGCGCCAAATTAAACCGAGGTATCCCTCATAGGGAACACCCCAAATCGTGTAAGAGGATGATAATCCACTAGAAACTTGGACTCTAGGTCCAGTTGTGTAAGGGTGTCAATCCACACCACAACAAAGTGCTATTTGAATAGTGCAAAAGAAAGAATGTATATATATATCAAAGTGACAGTAACACCCCTAATATATAGACAGTGTAGAAATCATATACTAAATATATCAATCCAGTGATATGAATGTAAACGTCCATAGATATAAACAAATAATGGGACTAAATAGTCCTAAACCAGTCCATATATAGCGGTAGGTTATATTCGTATAGATCAGTTGGAATGTCCTCTTTCAAATAACATTCCACCACGTAGGGGTTGCATATATCCTGTTCCAATTAGAACAAAGGAAGACCCTTAGTTCTAATCAATGCTATACATTTCTTCTATACTCCACACTCCTATGAAGTAGGCGTAAGGTAAAGGTGAAATTAATACGCTTACCGACTGATGTAGACCCACAGCACACCATACGGTGGGGGGTCCCTTGAGCTTAAATGGGCTAAATGCCCTTCCCGATCTCTGTCACCGTGTGGATCCTTCTGTGGATGATCCAGAGGTATTCCCAAGGGACAGCCGGATTTTTCAATGTTGTTGTATCCTCATACAAGATTGAAGCAGGCAGGAGATGGGAGATAAGAAAAAAAAGAAGGTCGTCTCCTCATAGTGTAAAAAAATGTATTTAAAAAGTGTGTACCTTTAAAAACGAAAAACCTCCTTAGTATGAGGGAGGTAAAAAAACTTGCACAGGTAAATCCAAGTGAAAAAAACGTCTAATGTCTCATCACACCACAGCACTATTCCACATCTAGGAACAAAAAGCATACGAAAAAAAGAAGAGTCCAAGAGCGCATTGAAAATCAAATAAATTCCAGTGAAAACCCGACCGGTTTAGTCTCACAAGACATCAACTGGGGTATAGGACTGGATCTTGTGAGTCACATTGCGCTATAAATAACCATCCCAATTAATCCTATGAGACCCTGCTCCCTTCCGCCTGGGTGAAAACCGGCGTGCCTTCCAAATGTCTTCATTTCCTGGAATATAAAAAAGCCGCGCCACATAAATGATCATCAATAATTATTACACCAGTATCAGTGATAATATAACATTTTGCCACTAGAGTCCATTGAAGTCCATAGTGATTATAGGAATTAATTCCACTTTTGATACTGATCATATAGTTCAATGTTTTATCAAATGTTCAGAGTAAATCACTTTCCCATCACTGTGGTAATCATGTATTCCTACTGTATGAATTATTGGGTGAAGCAATTCCCCCCATCTTTGTTATATTATTAATATTTTTGAAGTTTTTTTTCTGATGTCACCATTGCTCACAACTGTTGGGCATTGTAAATAAATAATTAATTGAATATAAAAATTATTTTTTAATTTAATAAATCACTATTATTTGAGTGAAGATTAACTAATTATATCACTTTAGCGTATGCACTGTGTATGGTATTCACACCATCACTCTGAATATAAGTTTAAGTTGTCTTAGGGATTCAGGTGGAATGCACACATTATAATTTTTGTTTTGTATTCCCTTTTTTTGTATCGTTCTGGTAGGTCTAGATGCCCCTACCAGACTTGTCCTCTAGATGGCACTGTAGTTCAGGTGTTCGTAGGGTTGGAGGGAGAGAGAGCCTAGTGCCAGCGTTTTTTTCCCCTTTTGTCCCTATGCCATTCTGTCTACACTAAATCCAGCAATTTATTCAGCTTATTGGTTTCCCATTACCTTTGGGGTAGGGACTTTTGTTTGTTTTCTTTCCCCTCCTGTAGTTGAGCGTTATTTTGCGCCCTCGATGCCTGTTTGAGCGTCGTTCTACTAAGGGCTTGTTTACCATACTAAAGATGGCGCGTCTGGACTCAGCTTGCTGCTTCTCACAATGGGCGGCTGGTCCTTATTAATTGGTGAATCACTGTGAAGCCCTACCCCCATTGAGAACGTCCTTCTAGTGACGAAACGCGTATGGGAGGCGACGCAGTGACGTCACCACGTTGAGGAGGAGGGCTCCTACATGCCGGCCGGCAACATTTGTTTTTATGCCTGTTTATATCGTGTGCTGTGTAAGTACATTTTTATTATCTTAATAAAATTTCGCCAACGGAATTATGCTATGTGCGCCTTTTCTTTACTCCGAGTTTAAGAGGTGTTCCGTCCCGTTCAAACCAACTCTGGAGATCCTAGGAACCACAGGGATATCAAAGGCCGTGACTGGGTTATAGTCAGACGCTGGTTTACGTTTGACCTCTGGTAAGCTGCTCATTCACTTGGTGGTGGGTGCACCCTTGGAGTTTGTTCATTTGGTGACACGAAACAGAGGATCTCCTTTGGGAATTAATTCCTATAATCACTATGGACTTCAATGGACTCTAGTGGCAAAATGTTATATTATCACTGATACTGGTGTAATAATTATTGATGATCATTTATGTGGTGCGGCTTTTTTATATTCCATTGTCTATTTTGTTTATCACACGCTTGCTGCAGCCTGTTGTTTTTGGGGGGGAGGGGTTCTATAGCGCGGTCTTTTTTGCTTTTACTGTCTTCATTTCCTGGTTGTATGTGTTCCAGGCACCAGGAAATGACGCCTGTATGCGTTCCAGGCGCCCGGAAATAACCACTCATTGTTAGATAGTGAATGGAGTTGGATACTGTCACTCCACCGACCTCTTCCAATAGCCGACCCCGTTAACAACGAGGGGAGAGGCATGAGGGACTGCACCAATCAAACTTCAGCATTACGTCTGAGGGGAGGGAAAAAAGTGACGCCGTTCTGCGCTCTACCAATCACGCCGTCGACAGAATTGGCAAATGGGGATGTGCGTCGTCAAGCACTCCACCCATCTCCATCGCGACAGCATGACGGATGTCAATGCATGCTCAAGGCGTGCAGCGTCATCTCTGTGTGTCACAGCGCAGCGTGGGGCATCTCTTAATGTCTGCGCTCCACCAGTGCGTTCCATTGGGATCATAGGTCTAAATACTGGAGACAGATCGGCAAGGTTTAGGCATTATGCACATTGTAGTAAAAAAGCCTCGCAAAATAGAGATGGATCAGCAAAAATGCAAACCCCTCTATAGACACTCATAGGCTATCTATGAAAAGGGACTATAATTTAGATGGAAACGGTCTCATAGAGGTATTGGGATGTAAACATATGATATCTGAAAAGGTAGATAAATAATAACTCCTTTAAACATCAAGGCAGACATAAATGCATCAAAACAAGATAAATCAAGATTGGTTGATAAAAGCATTTAGATCCCATTCAACATTTAGGCCCGAGGGCACATAACTCTTTAATTGATAGATCCAGAAAACTTCTAATCTGGAGACACCTCTAATACATGGTTCCCCTCTCCAGTGGGGGACAAAATGATCGATAATCTGGAAAGCAGTTCCTTCTACCTTTTTATTATGTTTTTCCAAAAAATGTCTTGGTACTGTATGCTTAGTGCAACCTTTCTTGATTTTAGCGATATGCTCCCCTACCCTTGTGGAGAAACTACGTTTGGTGCGACCCACGTATTGTTTCCCACAAGGGCAGGTGATGAGGTAAACCACATACTTGGTTGCACATGTGGAAAACTGCTTAATAGGAAATTCCACACCTGTGACGGTGGATCGGAAATTGATCATTTTCTTACGGTTGGTATTGTGCAAGCATACCTTGCACCTTCTACAGGGGTTTTAACCTTTGGACAATGGAAAAAAGGAAGGTTTAACTGGGGGGTCAGGTACATTTGGTGCGATTTGGTTCTTCAGAGACATCGCTCCTCTATAAATCACACCTGCTTCTGTGGGGAGGACTGGGCCCAGAATAGGGTCATTTTTCAGAATCTTCCAATGTTTACGAATAATGTTTTTAATTTGCTTATGTTGAGTAGAGAAGGTCGTGAAGAAGGAATTTCTAAATTTAGAATCTTGGGCTGTCTTGGGTTTTTCTAGGGTTAATGTAGATCTATCCATGGTTGAAATTTTCCTAATCTCCTCATCAATAGTCTCACTACAGTAACCCTTATCCACAAATCGGGTTTTAAGGGTTTTAGCCTGGATCTGGAAATCTTCCAAATTCGAGCAATTGCGTCTGATCCTCAATATTTGACTTCGAGGTACAGAGCTCAGCCACGATGGATGGTGGCAGCTGTCGGTCGGAATGAATCCGTTCCGATCGGTGCTTTTGAAGAAGGTCTTAGTTTTCAATTGTTTGTTATGTACGAAAATTTCCAGATCTAGGAAGTGGATGTTAGAGAAGCTGGCTTCATATGTGAGATCTATACCCACCTCATTCCGATTGAGGTCAGCCATGAATGTATCCAGTGACTGTCGATCTCCCTTCCATAGGAGGAGGATGTCGTCTATGTACCGAGCCCAGAGAGCTATCTCCGGTCGCTCAGGAACACGGACGACATCCTCCTCCCATTTGGCCATGAATATATTGGCCAAGCTGGGGGCAAATTTAGCCCCCATAGCCACTCCCTTTTGTTGGAGATAGAATTCCCATTCATGCCAGAAGTAGTTATGTGATGTCGCAAACCTCAATAGGTCCATAATAAACATTTTCTGTACCATAGGGAGTTCTACAACTCTGTCCAAGAAGCATTCTACAGCCTGAAAGCCCAAATGATGGGCTATACTGGTATAGAGGGATGTCACGTCCGCTGTTACCAGTAGGATATCTTCAGTGTAGTCTACTTCCTGTAGTCTGGCAATAGTATGTCTCGTGTCCTTCAAATTTGAAGGAATGTCTCTAACAATAGGCTGAAGGTGAAAATCGATATATTTCCCCAATCTTGAAATGACCGAATTAATTCCACTAATAATAGGACGTCCTGGGGGACATGTGCTATTCTTGTGGATTTTCGGCAGGTAATACATCACGGGGATACGTGGCACTGTGGGAATCAAATCGCTTTTTTTCCTTTCTACTAGCTTCTTAAGGGAAGCCTTGAACTTAAGAGTTGGATTGGAAGGTAACTTGACATATGTGGAACTGTCTCCCGGAATTCTAGATATTTCTTTGCTGTAAGCTGTCTTGTCCAAGACTACAATTCCCCCCCCTTTATCCGCCAGGCGGATCACAAGGTACTTCCTCTCACATAAAGATTTCAAACCAATCTTAATATTGGGATCTGAGTAAGACCTTTTCAAAGGAAGCTCCTCTAGGTCCTTGAGGACCAAATCCCTAAAAACTTTTATATTAGATGCCATTGGGCATGAAGGGTTGAAGAGGGATGGGTTTGAAAGGCCTGTATGTATCACCTGGGTAGTTACTTCGGGGAGGTTGGGTCTGCAAGGGTTTGAGATAAAATATCTCTGGATGTTCATTTTTCTAACGAATTTTTGAACATCCACAAATGTATTGAACTTGTTCAGTCCTTTTGATGGAACATATTTTAATCCTTTATCAAGAACCGTTTTTTCTGCCTCAGAAAATTCAATGGTACTGAGGTTGAAGATCCCCGCAGCCTTTATACTCTTCTCCTTTTTCTTCCTGGCCCGTCTCCCCCCTCTCGAGCCCCGTTTTGTTCTCCCCCCTGGGGTAGTTTCCCTGTCCCCTGTGAAAATCCCCCCCATGGGTGGATCCAGGTTGACTTTGGTTGTAAGTGTAAGGGGGTCTATCAAAATGGTCATCATCCCTTTCCATGTATCCATAGACGGGTCCATGTGATCTGGGAGGGTAATCATTTCTTGGTGTATAACATCCTCCCCCACCCCTTCCTGGTGTACCATATGACCTGGATGTGTAATCACTGTATCCATCCCTTCTATAGGGGGACTGTTCATAGGTGTGTCTATCACGTGAAAAGTCCCTTTGGTTATGTGCTCTTCCTCTATGGCCCTTTCCCTTCCCCCTATTTTGGGGCGGTGGTCGCCCTTGTTGGTAATTAGGGTTCCGGTATCCTGTGTTGTTCGCTTGTCCCATATCCCTGTGATTGGATATTGGGATTGGTATGGGTTGGAAAAAAGATAACACTTTCGCCTCACTTGTAGAGGGCTGAGATACCTCCATGTCTAAATTTGAGGGATCTGTCTTATTTCCCATATTTTCTTTATTCTGCCAGCTAAAGACCGAACCGGCCTTGTAATCGCCAACATCCCTAGCATACTTTTTTTGTTTTTTGTTTTTTTGTTCCCTTTCCTCCTTTTCAAGATGGTTTCGCAGATTGGAAGATAATGTGGTATATTCTGTGGTAGTATTTGATGGTAACAATTTTTCTTTGATTTCCTTAATTTCTTTGTCTAAAACTGGCATTTTAGACGTTTTTCTTTCTATTAAAAATCTTAAATGGGATATTCCCTGAGAAATAAAAAATTGGTACCAGGATTCTAGATCGGGATCCCCCTGTTGGGGGTGTACATCCCACCTTAGTCCTCTGGGGACCATTTGTTCTTTTACATATTGCTCTAAAAATGCAACATCCCATTGCAGATGTAACTCTGTGGTCATCACATTCTTAAGTCTAAGAAAGAGGCCACCAATTTCTGAATTCGTATTAGGGACAGAAAATACACCTTCAGTGTTAAATGTCCGACTGTTACGATAATCAAACGCATCCATTGTAGAATGGCTACAATATAGACTGATCCCGGTGAGAAAATATTCTGTGATGGGTCTATTGTTGCTGGGGGGTCTACTATTGCTTGTGAGTGGTATATCAAAGTCCATACAAATACTTAGTACGGTTCTGTATTCACTAAAGGGGGGTGATCCTGGGAAGTGGGTAGGGGGTGGAGCCAAGAGACAGTGCTCGGAGGTGGGTAAGGGGCAGAGAAGAAGCGTGACTTAGGAGGTTTCTGCACCTATTCTCTGAGGAAAAAAGTGTAATCATAAGCTTTGTCACAGTACAGGGTGGAATATACCCCGATAAAGTATATTTATTTAAATATATTTTACATAAAGTATTTAAAAAAAGACCATGAAGTGAGGACCATGAAATGGTTAATGGAGCAGGCAATAATGATATCCAAGGCAAAAAACACTAATTTATGATGAAGACAGGGATTAGAGGACAAAACTATAACAGTGTTTTATACATTAATATTCCTGTGAAAGTAGTTTGAAAAAAGTGTGGCATTGAAAGCCCCTTTTTATAGTCTTCCCTTCTCTAGCAGAATATAGGAAGCAATATATTTTGTTGACCTCAATAAAAAAATATGCATGATATCATGATATTTTTGCTTGTGTTAAAGGATTTATTTGTTTTCTTATACAATGTATGTTATATGTAATTGAGCGTGTTAAAAATTTACTTTTTAGTTACTATTTCAGATGTATGAATTCTGAATTGTATATGAAAATCCTACAGTTCCATTCCCCTTTTGACTTAATTAAAGAATTATATTTAGGCCATACACTGGGCATATTGGCTGTATTTCATGTTTATTTCAAGAAATAGTTATGCCAGCTGCTAATTAACTATGTCATTCCAAATTAAATGTTGAGCTCTAATTAGATCCTGGGGCATACTTATGCTTAGAGGGAGTTAAAGACATAACTAAAATATATGTTCTTTCACCAAAGACAGGATTCACAAAGATGATCAATTATTAAGATATGCGGTCAGGGCAGCTCCAGCAATTTTTCTTTTGCTGGTGCAATGTCGGTGCTTTGAGTGTAAGTAGGAGAGCTTGATTCTTGGTCCTGAATTCAAATGTATAATAATCCAAATGTTTAGTCAGAAAATTAAAAATGTAATGCTATATAGCAGGGATCTAAAACTGGCTGAAACTACAAGACCCATGAGGCAATGCAAGGCTAATAGTTACAAGCACGACTCCCACAGGCAGAGGCATGATGAGACTTCTAGTTTTGCAACAGCTGGAGGGCGCCAGTTTAAGATCCCTGCTATATAGTCAGAAACCACTTCTCTTTTCTGTCTGGAGCTGGTATAACCTCTGTAAGAGGCACTCCAGCACAGACTTGGATTTGACATACAGTATTGTATCATTGAGAAAAGAAAGTTTGCTTTAGTCTCTACAGTTAAGTGATTGAAATTCTGCTTTGTTCCTCAATCCATATGATTATATAGGTGCCAATAAAAATTACTGCGCTAATGTCATTCCTCATGGACAACACTGTAGAATTAACACTTTGCTACAATGTAAAGAAGTGAGTGTACAGCTTGTATGACAGTGTAAATTTGCTGTCCCCTCAAAATAACTGGAACCATGTTATGTGCTCTAATGAGACCATGATAAACTTATTTGGTTCAGATAGTGTCAAGCATGTGTGGCAGCAACCAGGTAAGGAGTACAAAGACAAGTGTGTCTTGTCTATAATAAAGGAAAATAAGTGCGCTGATTACATAAAATATTACACAAACCAATGTGCTAATAAAATACTTAAGTACATAGACATAAAACTAAAAAGTAATATTGTCCGTATTAATGTTCCACAACCACCATATAGTTCATAGTAGTGTATTGATATAAAGTCCCAATCGGTGCAATAATTGCTGAAAAACTTGTGAAAAATTCTTCCAAAATCTTGAATGCGTGTATAGAAAACCTTCACCACACTTTAAATGATTCCATCCAAAAGTGCTCAATTGATTAATGCGCTTACCAGAACACTCTGACTTCTCTAATTAAAAAGAAAGTCAGAAACAGCATCAGCAGTATTGTGACTGCAAACACATCGGTATGGCAGGACAGCTGATATTCTCAATCCCAGATTGGATACGGTGACATAAATGTAAAAGAAAAATAACAATGCTCCATCGCATAATACTGCTTGATTTATTTAAAAAAGAGAACATAAAACGGCCAAATGGCCTCTTACATTAAAAAGATGCCAGACCCGGCATCAAGGCTGCTCGCTCGTAAGTCGTAGGTGATCCGCTTTGATTACATCTGCACTGCCTCGCAGCAGCATGTAGCGGCGTGTGTTCCACTCTGAGACTCCGACAACCAGATGACCGGATACTGGACGTACAAATCATGTGACTAGGTACGCTGCCGACGTACGTTTCGTTCTCCAAACGTCTTCAGGGCGCCCTGAAGACGTTTGGAAAACGAAACATACGTCGGCAGCGTTGTCTAGTGAACTCCATGCCCAAGAGGGTTAAAGCAGTGCTGGAAAATAATGGTGGCCACACAAAATATTGACACTTTGGGCCCAATTTGGACATTTCACTTAGGGGTGTGCTCACTTTTGATGCCAGTGGTTTAGACATTATTGGCTGTGTGTTATGTTATATTGAGGGGACAGCAAATGTACACTGTTATACAAGCTTTAGCTTTAGTGCAGCACTTGTTCTGTAGAAATATATGATTACATAGAAACAAAAAACAGTGTGAGCATTTTTTTTTTCAGCAGAAACTGTGAACTCCATGATGATATGTGATAAGCAAAACAAAGGCCACACTGCCATAAACTGCCAAATAGTGATATAAATTGGCTTTCATATATAAAAAAGGAGCAAATTAATATGTAATAATGTTGTAAATTACTTTAATTACATTCTAATTATACATTATGCTCATCTTCATTTAATCAATTAATATCAAGAACTGGCATTTAATGGTGCTCAGTCTGTCTATTGCGTATCAGGTGACTGATACTGTTCCACAGCTGATGGCCACTGGAAAGAAAAAGCACAAACAAGTTTGCCTGAAGTACTTTATAATCCAACCAGGTTCCTTCTGTCAGTTTCCACACATCACTATCCTGTACTGTACAGTTGATTTTCTAAATGCAAGTAGACTGTTTTTCATTAGTAATTATCCTTGGAGCTTAGTGAATGAGGTGTAGCTCTACTGACATTGCAGTTCAATTTTCACCAGCACTTGTAAGGGGAAATTTGACTTTGCAAAAAATGCCCAACCATGTGCATGCAGAAATTCTGTTTTTTTTTGTTTTATCTTGCACATGATTGGGCATTCTTTACAAAGTGATATTTCATTATATTCACAAAGCTAAAAAAATGTATTTCAATGGGAACAGCCTATTTGTCTTTAGTAAATGAGCCCCAATGTGTAGCAGTAGTAGTAGTGAAGAAGTAAAAATAAGACATTGCTGTCATTGGCGTTTGTGAGTAGTATACTTGACATAGATTTTCCTGATTCCTAAGCTGCCAGACCAGCCAGAGTTGATCTGCCCTACACTGCGAACTCTTCACACCAGAAGCAATAACTTCTGTTACCTGTGTTTAAAATCATTCCACTGGGGGTAGTCAGTGGCAGCCACAGGAACCAACAGCCAGAAATATGGATTAAGTGTAGGGAAGCTGCGGGATCACTCCACTGTGCATCCACTCTGCTGAGTTCTTATGGCAACACTCAGAATCCAGTCTTACTCATTGTAAAATGTATAGTGCCAGAGTGCAATGGTGGCTGCTGGTGGAATGTGATATAGGCGCCTAAATACATTTTGGAGGCGCTATAACATCTCCCTGGCACAACTACAAGATGTGACAATAAAGAAAATTAATATTCTGAGCAGCAGTTGTGCGGATCTATTCTTTCCACTTTAAATGGTACATCAACATCCTAAACTGCTGCTTAATAATCAGAAGGTGTTTTTTTTTTTTTTGACGACCCTGGAAATGTTTAAAGCTTCAACATTTTTAGAAATATTGCACCTATATGTTTTTGCTTTGTGCACATCTGGAACTGTTGCATCTGAGTGTTAATATGACCTTAGTATCTTTTTATTTGATTTAGATTTTACTACAATGAAGTCATACAAGGGCATACCTCTTTGGTTATAAAACGGGCTGTTTAGGTATGCCCTTGCACTACCAAGCTGTTTGTTAATCTGAAGGAGATTGATGAATTTGATCATACATGATCAGGGTTTTATTCCACATTATGGGAAATATCATAAAAATCACAGGACTGATTAACCAGCTACAGGTCTCATTACAATTCAGCTAACATGCACCGTGCAAGCAAAGCATTGGCAACATGTTGGAAATCTCCTCAAATGAGAAAAAGCACTTGTAGACTTTACAAACACTTATCACATGCAACAATAGGCTACACTCCTTGATTATGACAAATAATGCATGTTTAATAAGCCTGAACCATATATCAGCATGCTTACCATACAACCAACACTAGTATCTTTATGCTAGCAGACTTGTGTTGGGGTTCATGGCAGTTACTTGGTATTTCCATTTCCACTTAACTGACTAATATTGTTACCACAGCATTCTGGGTAATCTCGTGCCCCTTCCACACAAGCCGGGTGCTGTTTTTCTCAGCAGGGGATTCGTCTGCTGGTCCCCTGCTGAGCTGATGGGCCAAATGACAGGTCTGTGTCTACTCCAGGTAGACACTGCCCAGTCTGCTCTAGCCAGATGTTATTGGACTGACTGTCTATTTACGCCCAACTGCCCTCTGATCTGGCTAGAGGGAGGGGGACAGATCCCCTTTAGTTTCTTTTTGCCTGATTGGATCGGAGGTAGCCAGGTGTAAATGGACAGAAATCCATTTTACATCTGACTGCCCATAGAGGAGAATAGAGGGTCTGTCTGAAAAATGGACAGGTGGGCCCAATTGGACCTCTCATGTGAAGGGGGCCTTAAAATGTATGAGAAACACTGACACAGTGTGAACACCTGCAACCAAGTAGAAAGAAAAGGTAGTTTAAAGCTGAACTCTGACAATCTACCTTTATAGTGGGCATCCCTGCTATGCAAGGGTTAAATACCTAATCAATTTAGAATTGCTGGGATAGAGTGTGATACATACTTTACTTCTGGCTCTGGCAGGCTTCCTCCATTTGCTTCCTCCATTTGTGTTACCAGTTCAGTGCCAGTGTTCAGTGTTCAGTTACCAGTTCAGTGCTGATGCCTCTTTAAAGAGCTTTCAGCCGTTGTTGCAAGCCCTCTTTCACATACAATGCAGAGTTAATTGCCCTTCACAGTATGTGATGTTGCCTACCCAAAACTTTAAGCAATACCCCTTTCTCTGCTATTTGATAGTAAGTAATTAAATGTGGGCTATTATTCTTGCTTTGGAACTGCGTTGGGCAATACAGCACAATGTTGCTGGTGTGAATAGGTCCTGTGACAATTTTTATAGGTAATACCTATAGTAAATGCATTATTTCACAGGCTGCTGTAAAATGGTCCTAAGAGAAAAAAGTAAGCCAGGAAAGTGAATTGAATTGTTACATTTAAATAGTAAACCCCAGTGCTTAATCATATTGCACATTTATTACTTCTTTATAACTTGATATAATGCTTTGTTCTGTATCCCAAAAATCATTGTATGTAAAACACATGTCCAGAGCAGCCCAGATCTTTGTTCACAACCATTAACAAAATATCACAAATGTTTAGATTTTTGGATATATATTTTATTTGACAGTGTTTTAGAATATCATACAGTAAACAAGATTTATGTAAAAGTTAATTTAACCATAGTGGTGCATTTCATAAAAATAGTTGCTCACTTACAGCCTTTCTGTGACTATTAATACATGGAATTATATTTATAGAGATACAGCTGTACAAGGTAAATTCACAGCGAACACTACACAGAATTATTATCTGGAATGGGGTTTAGATGACGTGCTGTCTTTCAAAGTTATCAGTTCTAGCTGCATAAAACAGTTACTGCATGGGCCATTGCAATACACTCTGCAAATAGAGTTTATGCAAGTATAGTGTTTTAGATTTTATGACTTTTCTTTTGTTATTGGTGGAAAACTAGAATTAAGGGTACTGGGACATGCACTTCACTACAGAAGCATTTTCCAAAACTGGATTCGGCAAGTTAATGATGTTGGCCTATTTTGAGACTAACTGGCAAGAAATGGTATGAACATTGGTAAAATGCTCTGCATTTGTGCTTAATTATTGTGGATGGTGACTTATTTTTAAAGCTGAAGACTCAGTTTTAACTAGCTTTCAAAACCCTTTGTTCTTGCCCCAAGCCTTACACAGGTAGAACATAAAACACCATGTACCATTTATTGGAACAGAACTAGATGATACCCAAGATCAGCAACAGACATTCTATAAAAATTGCACATTGAATGAAAAGCATAGTTAGTAATATGAAATGAAATGCACCCATGTCCTGCCTCAGACATCCAGGTAATATATAATTTCTTCATCTCTTAGATATCTAGGTATAATACTTTCATGAAAATATGCTTCTCAATAAACTGTTCTTGGTTGCATTAGAAATATAGCAATCCCTTTGAAAGTGCAGTTGCGATTTCACAAGTCTCCTCCATATAGTGATAATGGAATCCAGATAATTGTATGGTGGAGTATAAGGCAAAAAAGGAAAAACATTTTTTTATGTCTTCTTCTATTTGTCAATGATGACCTGAATTTCTATTTTTTTTTTTTTTAATCCTAGAGCACGGGGTTTGCATTTATAGGTAGGAGTTTTGTAAGAATATGACAAGGGATCCCCATACTCATTTTGACATGTTAAAAGTGGCTCTGTGTGATTGATTTGGATAACTCAATGTGCTACTATTGCCCACAATGCAGCATCATAAAAGATCATCCGAAAGTTTACATGCTTTAGCTAAATTCAACCTTGTACTATATTTCCTAGCCGGTAGGTTTTCAATTTAACACATTTTGCATATGGTGGGAGATTTAGTGAGGAACATTATGTTTTTATTCTTATGAAATCTTGTTCAAAACTGATTTGTGTTTTTTTTAAATTCTCATCTGTTATCCCAGAATAATTAGGTTATATCTGAGAACCTTTTATGCACTGTACAATAAGTGTACACTTGAACGTGTGCAGATGTACAGATTTAAATCCAGTTTCACTTTTTTTGAAATGTACAGATATGACGTATTCATATAAAATGGTAATAAAAATGGAGCCACATCAGTCAGCACACTAACCTTCCAAGTTAATGGGCAGCACACACCTACCTACATATGCTATGAGAATCAGGCGGGTTAATGGAGAACTCAAGGTGCTACTATTGCCCACAATGCAGCATCATAAAAGATCATCCGAAAGTTTACATGCTTTAGCTAAATTCAACCTTGTACTATATTTCCTAGCCGGTAGGTTTTCAATTTAACACATTTTGCATATGGTGGGAGATTTAGTGAGGAACATTATGTTTTTATTCTTATGAAATCTTGTTCAAAACTGATTTGTGTTTTTTTTTTAATTCTCATCTGTTATCCCAGAATAATTAGGTTATATCTGAGAACCTTTTATGCACTGTACAATAAGTGTACACTTGAACGTGTGCAGATGTACAGATTTAAATCCAGTTTCACTTTTTTTGAAATGTACAGATATGACGTATTCACATAAAATGGTAATAAAAATGGAGCCACATCAGTCAGCACACTAACCTTCCAAGTTAATGGGCAGCACACACCTACCTACATATGCTATGAGAATCAGGCGGGTTAACGGAGAGAGGTTCCTACTGAACACATTATGGTTTGCAGACTCAAAGCTTCAGAGAAATACCTTAACCCCTGTCTAGATATGTTGATAGCAGTATATTTACAATACCATCGTCGAATTACAAGGCATAATTCATTTACTCCTTCATCTTACTCAGTGCAGTTTGATTTAAGGCGATGTTCCAGTTTGTGATTGCTCTATGTTTGTCCTTTTGATTTGCTACAGACAAGACTGGAGTGGTTCCCGAATCCTTCATACAGTGAAAAAATACATACTAAAGCTACACTGCACTGTTTGCCTCTGGTGCACTCCCTGTTGTTTTGGTTCTTCCATAGCTGCTGGACCCCAGAGATAAGGACCTGAGAGATCCGACTACTGGTGTACAGCTTTGCATCAACTGTAGTTACTTCTTTATACTGTTTAGACATTGTGCACAACCTTACAGAAATACAAAATATATGCGTCTGGTCCCAGATGGGTTTGTGTAGGTAAATGCATGTGAAAATTAAAATAAATAAAAGAAAATTAAATTATCTGAGACAGAAGCTAAGGAAAATACATTTTCCAAGTCTACGTGAAACAAGTAAAGGGAACTGTCAGAGATTCAGTTATCTGCTCATGGCTGAAGAGCCAGATTTCAGGCTGTTAGGTAGCTTATCAGAGCCAGGAATTTTCCATGGTCCTGGTGAGACAGTTGCTTTCCGAGGTGCAGTGTTGGTGCTGCGGCTGTTACTGGGATGCGGAGGTCCTTCCTTTTGAGTTTCACTGCATTTAGCTTCAGCATCTCTCTCATCTTGGTCCATGGCACTTGCTCGACAGCTGGACATATTGCTACTGTACATCTTTGATACCCCACCTGAATCTGATCTGCTCTGCTCAAGAGCTGTCACTGATTTCTTATCACTGGCTGCATCCTTATATATGTCTTTTGTACAGAAGATTCCTTCACGGCTTGCTTCAGTGGACCTAGAGGTCCGTCCACCACTGTCACTGACTGCAGTATACCTGCACTCTCCCACTTCACCAACATTTTTTACATTTCCTTTCCCTGCAGAAATGGTCTTGCTACTCTCAGATTTTTTCTGTTTTCCATCCTGAAATTCTTTTTTGAAGTTCTCCTCACGTCTGGACCTATCTACTTTCTTCGGGCTTGTTGATCTCTCTCTCGACTCTCCCAGGCGTTTCTTTTTATGACCATTTGCAGTAAGCTCCTTTGGTTTTCCCATGTCTTGTTCCCTGTAGATATCCCATGCTGGCTCTGGGTGTATCTGGTGAGTAGGGTCAGAGGGCAAGGCTAAATGTGATGAAGATAATGGTGCAATCATGTCTTCAAGAGAAACTCCTACTTCCGGCCCTGGGGAGGTGGCAGAGGGTGAACTCCAGGAGTTTGGTTCGTCTGTTATAAGTAAATAGAAATATGTAAAAATTGGTTTCACATTATTATTCAACTGTCATTTTAAGTCTCTAACTTTTCTTAGATACATCTGTATAATGTGTCCATCTACTAAGAAAGGACGCATTGGATGAACTACTAGATTCTTCTATGGCACAGAAAAGACAAAAGCATATTGCAAGAGTGGTATTTCTCAATTGATCTATTCTATCTAAACTGAGCATACATATATTTACATAGTATAACATGAATGATGAAACACTTGCTATTAACAAAATCTGTAGACATTGCTGTTTTTATGTCTACATATTTGTGCCCAAGTTGAAGGCTGCTTAAAATATTTTACTTTGGGCCATCAAACGATTCCTAAGTTCGATAGTTCATTTAGTAGGTGCAATCTATAACAGACAGTATGACAGGTGCACACTGTATGATTTTTTTTTTTTTTACAGTGTGCACATTTGAAATGCAATTCTCATGCTGGTGTCTGGCCTGGTAACTCCTAATTCTTCCTGTCATTCATGGTGCTGATTCCTAGGGTGTTTCCTTCAGTGTTACCTACAACTGTGTCTCCTCCTCTCCATTGTCCCTTTCTGCGGGGGTTCCCCAAGGCTCTGTTCTTGGACCCCTTCTCTTCTCTATCTACACCTCCTCCCTTCTTCACTTGATAACTGCCCATGGCTTCCAATACCACTTATACACCGAATGACATCCAAATCTATCTGTCTACTCCTCACCTCACTCCTTTAGTCTCCTCTCGCATTAATAACTTACTAACTGACATATCAGCATGGATGTTGCACCACTTCCTTAAACAAAATCTCTCTAAAACTTAGCTGCAAATTTTCCCCCCGCCCGTGCCCCCCTCCATGACTTTTCCATCAAAATCAAGAATGCAACCATCATTCATCCCCCCCCCCCTCATGTCAGGGTACTTGATGTAATTCTGGACTCTGACTTAGCCTCAAGTTCAATCGTTGACAAAAGTTTGTAGAATTCACCTCCGTAACATCTTTAACATTTTAAACTAATAAAACCACCAAGCTCCTCATTCACTCCCTTGTTATCACTCGCCTTGACTATTGCAACTCCTTTCTCATTGGCCTGCCTCTCCATAAGCTGTCCCTTCTTCAGTCTATCATAAATGCTGCTGCCAGACTTATCCATCTTACCAACCGCTCAGGATCTGCCAACCCTCTCCTCCAATCCCTAGACTGGCTCCCAATCTCCCAGCAAATTTTATTCAAGATACTAACTGCACCATACAAAGCCACCCCCAACTCTGCCCCGAGCTACATCACCAATCTTGTCTCCAAATATCACCCAAACTGTCCTCTCCGCTCTTCTCAAGACCTCTTACTCTCAAGCGCTCTGGTCTCATTCCACATGCTCAACTCCAGGATTTCTCTAGAGCCTCTCCCATCCTCTGGAACTTGCTACCTCAACTGGTCCGGCTATTCCCTACTGATGCTACTTTCAGGCAATCCTTGGAAACTCATCTCTTCAGGGAAGCCTATAATGTCTCCAACAAATCTTTTACCACTTCCATCGGCTCATTCCCCACAGTTACAGCCTTTTGTACCACCTGCCCCATCCTGTGAGCTCTTCTGAGCAGGGCCCTCTTAATCTTCTTGTATTGTATTGTATTATAACTGTATTGTCTCCCTTTTATATTGTAACGCACTGCGTAAACTGTTGGCGCTATATAAATCCTGTCTAATAATAAAAATAATAGGGTGGACCATAAGATGACACATAATATGAAAATTTACTAATTTGATCAAAAGAAAATTATAAAACAGAACAAGGTTACTATTATTATTATTTTTTTATTTTTTACAGTTTCTTTTAACAGGACTTGTAAACAAGAAAAAATATATTTTGAAGTGTAAAACCCTGACAATTAACTGCTCTTACTTGTTCCCTTCTGGTTTGTTAACTTTACTATTGCACACATTTTGTTTTATCTTTTTGTTAAGAGCAACAAAAAAAAAAAAAAAACCTGCTAATAAAGCCAAAAATTCAGTAAGTCAGAAACTTTCTGTGTACTTTTTCAAGCAGTTTTATCAGGCCTGCCCAATTTACAATCTCTGTAAACTATACCAATCCCTCATTTTACATGTTTTAACACACTTCTCCCGGTGCAAAAATGCTGCTTCTCCAAAAATACAGCACAGTGAATGAGCGTGGCCACCCTAGGACTGGAAGTGTGTTATTGGCAGCATCACCAGGTAAAAATAACGATGATAAAAAAAAAAAATACAGCCACCACATCTAAGGACTGGTAAGCTGCAATCTATTACATTTGTGTTGATTAGAATCAATGTAAGGGTTATGTATTCATCAAGTCAGCATTTTAAAAATAACATTTATCCTGGATGTAGCCATTTTTTTTATGTTTTTCAATCTTCAGTCATAGTGCAGCATTGACAAGTTAGATCTATGCCATGTAGATTTCTCTTGAATCTAGGTAGCACAAAAACAACAGTTCCCATGCTGTTCTCCTTGACAGTGTCATCATTAATTTATCAAAAATGGTTTTAATCCACTGTATAACCATGCATTTGTATTTCACATTAAGCAGATTCATTTATGTACTTTTATTACTTTTGTTGTTTGTGTGTTTTGTTCCTACTGTTTGCTGTGCTACTTATTGCACTAATTCACCCAAAGATGCTCTATTGGGTTAAGTCCAGGACTCTTGCAGGCCAGTTAAGTTCCTCCACCCCGAAATCGCTCATCCGTGTCTTTATGGGCCTTGTTTTGTGCACTAGTGTGCTGTAATGTTGGAACAGGAAGGGTCCGTCCCAAAACTGTTCCCACAAAGTTGGGAGCATGAAATTGTCCAAAATGCCTTGGTATGCTGACGCCTTAAGAGTTCCCTTCACTGGAAGCGCCCACCCCCTGAAAAACAACCTCACACCATAATCCTCCCTCCACCAAATAATTTGGAACAAAGCAAGGTCCATAGATGAACGAGTCTGGGGTGGAGGAACTTGACTGGCCTGCAAGAGTCCTGACCTCAACTCAATAGATCACCTTTAGGATGAATTCGAGCGGAGACTGCGAGCCAGGCCTTCACGTCCACATCAGTGCCTGACCTTACAAATGCGCTTCTAGAAGAATGCTCAAACATTGCCATAGACACACTTCTAAACCTTGTGGATAGCCTTCCCAGAAGACTTAAAGCTGTTATAGCTGCAAAGAGTGGGCCAACTCAATATTGAACCCTACAGACTAAAACTGGGATGGCATGTATTTTTTTTTGTACATTGACTTGTTGTGTGCTTTCTACTGTTACTAGCATTATTGTTTTTCATCAAAAATATAACCTGAAACAACCAACTAAAACTAGGGAACTTTTCATCTTACATGCTTGTTCCTTCTGGAAGTAGACACAAATATCAATGTTCCAACCATATCTTTTAATTGCAATACACTCATATCCTTATGTAAGAATAACTCTACTTACTACTCTCTTTGCTATTAAAATTAGTATATAACATTTCTCAATTACATTGTTTTAGAAAAAAACAGCATCTTTAAATGCCAGTCACTAGGGATGAGCCGAACACCCCCCAGTTCAGTTTACATCAGAATAAATTAATTCGACCATCCGAATACCGTTAAAGTCTATGGGACTCGAACATGAAAAATCTAAAGTGTTCATTTTACAGGCTTATATGCAAGTTATTGTCATAAAAAGTGTTTGGGGATCCGGGTCCTTCCCCAGGGGACATGTATCAATGCAAAAAAGTTTTAAAAACCAAAGTTTTTTCATGAGCAGTGATTTTAATAATGCTTTAAGTGAAACATTCCTTTAAATTTCATACCTGAGCGGTGTGTATAATATGCCTGTAAAGTAGCACTTATTTCCCATGCTTAGAACTGACACAAAATGTAATTTCTGAAGGAAAAAAGTAATTTAACCAGTTGCCGACCACACGCCGCAGTTTTACGGCGGCAGGTCGGCTCGGCTTTGCAAAATCACATGATTTTGCATTTCAGCTACTAGGGGCGCGTGTGCACCCCCTGTTTGCCCCTGGTACCGACACGCGTGCCCAGCAGGCGCGATCACCGCCGGGCACCCGCGATCGCTTGTTACAGAGCGAGAATCGGGAGCTGTGTGTGTAAACCCGGTCCTGTCCGGGGGAGAAATGACTGGATTGCATGTTCATAAAGTGTATGAACAGCGGTCTGTCATTTCCCCTAGTGAGTCCCACCCCCCCTTCAGTTAGAAATACACCTAGGGAACATAATTAACCCCTTCCTCACCCCCTAGTGTTAACCCCTTCCCTGCATTTTTACAGCAATGATCGCTATAAAAATGCCAATGATCCCAAAAATTTGTCAAAAGTGTCTGAATTGTCCGCCATAAGGTCGCAGTACCAATAAAAATCGCAGATCGCCGGCATTACTAGTAAACAAAAAAAATAATAATAAAAATGCCATAAAACTATCTCCTATTTTGTAGACGCTATAACTTCAATCAATAATCAATAAATGCTTATTTGTGATTTTTTTTAATTTATTTTTTATAAAAAATATGTAGAAGAATACGTATCGGCCTAAACTGAGAAAAACTATTTTTTTTTAAATATTTTTGGGGGATATTTATTACAGCAAAAAGTAAAAAATATAATTTTTTTTTCAAAACTTTGCTATATTTTTATTTATAGCACAAAAAATAAAAACCGCAGAGGTGATCAAATACCACCAAAATGAAAGCTCTGTTTGTGGGAAAAAAATAAAAAAAAATGACGCCAATTTTGTTTGGGAGCCACGTTGCCCGACCGCGCAATTGTCAGTTGAAGCGACGCAGTGCCAAATCGCAAAAAGTGGCCCGGTCATTGACCAGCAAAATGGTCCGGGGCTGAAGTGGTTAAAAGTACTCGCAGCTGTAATGATTTGTCGGCTCCCGGCAATACAGAGAAAAGTCATTGAAAGTCATTGATAAAAAAAAAACCCTCCTGAACCATACCAGGCCACATGTCTGTGACCCCTCAAAGCACCATGTCCCCATGTTGATGGGGACAAGGGCCTCATTCCCGCAACCCTTGCCCGGTGGTTGTGGGGGTCTACGGTTGGGGGGCTTTTCGGAATCTGGAAGACATCTTTAACAAAGAAGACCCCCAGATCCCGGCCACCCCTATGTGAATTGGTAAGGGGTACATTGTATCCCTACCATTTAACAAAGAAAGTGTAAAAAAAAAGAAAACACACAGACACAGTTGGGATAAGTCCTTTATTAAAATAAAAAAAATAAAAATAAAAAAAAAGGATCCAGCGGTGGTAATCCACTCTCGGTCTCCACTCCAGCGCTGTCGGTATGTCGATGGATGATCTCCTCTCCAGGCTCCAGCGATGATGTCCAGCGCAGCGAGGAACAGCATCCTGTTTCCAACCTGGGAATAACGTTGCAGCAGCCTGACAGGTTTCTTATGTACCTGATTACGGGCCACCCGTCACCTGACCCCATCCCCCTCTGATGCAAGGGGAAACCCCGGCTTACCCAGTGACGTGACAGGTGACCCCGACCCTCTGATGCAATGGGAAACCTGCGTTACGTCAGAGGGGGGCGGGGTCACCTATCACATCACTGGGTAAGCCCGGGTTTCCCCTTGCATCAGAGGGAGATGGGGTCACGTGACAGGTGGCCCGTCCTCAGCTACACAAGACCTGTCAGGCTGCCGCGACATCATTCCTGGGGTGTTTTCGGTGGACTATAATTTATACAAAGCCATAAGAAAAGGAAAACAAATTTGGCTATCACATCTGAGAACTGGTAAACTGCATTATAGTACATTTATGTTCTTCGTTTTCAATATACTTAGGTAGTTAAAATCTTCACACCAGCTGAATTTTCATTTTATCAGAAAAATCATAGCATATATAATTTGGGCCAGATTCTCAGAGGCGTTACGACGGAGTATCTCAGATACCCCGTCGTAACGCCTTTTTTTTGTCCTCGTATCTATGCGTGTGATGCTGAGCATCACTTTTGCATAGATACGCTTCTACATCCGACAAGTGTAAAAGCATTACACTTTCGGATCATAGGTGTAATGACAACTCCGGCCACTAGGTGGCCTTTACGTTGTTTTTTCATTTGCATATGCAAATGAAGTAGTACGCCGATTCTCGATCGCTTTTACGCCGCCCCGTCGTCGCGTACGTCGTTTTCGTTCGCGTAAGGTTACCCCAGCTTCTATGTGGAGTAACCTTACGAGGTCCCGTCGGATGCCGTCGTGTCCCGTCGGACGCCATGTTAAGTATGGCGTCGGGTCAGCGTCGGCTTTTTCCGTCGCTTACGTCGTTTTACTAACTCGTTCGCAAATAGGGACTTGCGTAAATGACGCTCACGTCGTTTTGACGTCGGTTTCAACAACGCTTCCCGACGTGAGCTGGAGCATGCGCACTGGGCTTTTTCCCCGGCCGGCGCATGCGCAGTTCGTTCGACGCGGGGGCGCGCTTAATTTAAATATAAGCCGCCCCATTTGAATTGCGCGGGTTTACGCTTGGCGATTTACGAGACGCCAACGCAAACTACGGAGCAAGTGCTTTGAGAATAAAGCACTTGCTCTAGCACGCAGCGGCGGCGTAGTGTAAATGGCTTACGCTACGCCGCTGAAAATATATGAGAATCTGGCCCTTAATGTTTAAGTATCTCCATATCTCCATTAAAAGTAACACAGTAGCAACACTTGAAAATTTGTAATATTAAGATTTTCTGATAAAGTTATTAAGTATAACAATTTTATTTATTGTGTTATACCACTACAGTTACAGCTAACAACATGCAATATAATTACATTTGTGTCTACTGGCATTTTTCTTTGTATACGCTAAGCATTATTTGTAATAGAGAATGTAGTACAGAGAAAGTAGAGACATTCCACATGGTCCATACAACACAGCTAGTCAGAGTATATAGACTGGTTAAAAAAAGTACAGTGGAACCTTGGATTACGAGCATAATCAATTCCAGGAGAATGCTTGTAATCCAAAGCACTTGCATATCAAAGTGAGATTCCCCTTTGAAGTCAATGGAAACAAAGATAATTTGTTCCACATTGATTTCTATCGCATGCAATACTGCATGTGGCCAGAGGTGGGGGGGCGCCAGAGAGACTCAGAAATACGCGGGTACAGCTTGGCTGATCTCGGAAACCCTCAGAAAGGTTTGGAAACACTCGGGAATGGAGTACTTCCGAGTGATTCTGAGTATTTCCAAATGGCTCTGCCAAATGTGATAGTGCAAGACAACACTCGCAAACCGAGTCAAAATTGAAAAACCGCGTTACTCATAAACCAAGGTTCCACTGTACTTTGTAATATAGGTGTCTGCACAGAAAGAGTTATTACTCGCTGGGTAAGTAATTCAAAAGTCATTCCCACTTTCAATCTCAGGTAGCTGAATTGCAAATAGAGATATACTATATTTTGTTATACAGGTGAAACATAAACCCACATATGCTCATGAAGCTCTTTGCGGCACTGTAGGCAGAATAAGTAAACAAGTGCACAAGTTTTACGTTCAACAAATTTAACACCTGACTTCTCTGAAGGCTAGCATATGGTATTATGTCTAATTTTGTTTAACAAAAGAGAGCAAAGTCCTTTCTTGTATTAAGAGAGGTATGGACTCCAGAGAAATATCATTTTGCCCCTGTACAAATCATTAGTAAGACCTCATCTGGAATATGCAGTTCGGTTTTGGGCTCCAGTCCTTAAAAAGGATATCAGGGAACTGGAAAAAGTACAAAGAATGGCAACCAAACTGATAAGAGGCATGGAGGAACTCGGCTATGAGGAAAGATTGGAGGAACTTAATTTATTCACTCTTGAGAAGAGGAGAATAAGAGGGGATATGATCAGCATGTATAAATATACCAGGGGTCCATATAGTGAACTTGGTGTTGAGTTATTCACTTTATGGTCAACAAAAAAGACAAGGGGGGCACTCTTTATGTCTAGAGGAAAAGAGATTTCACCTCCAAATATGGAAAGGTTTCTTCACAGTAAGAGCTGTGAAAATGTGGAACAGACTCCCTCCAGAGGTGGTTCTGGCCAGCTCAGTAAATTGCTTTAAGAAAGGCCTGAAAACATTCCTGAATGTACATAATATAACTGGGTACTAACATTTATAGGTAAAGTTGATCCGGGGAAAATCTGATTGCCTCTCGGGGCATCAGGAAGGATTTTTTTCCCCTGCTGTAGTACATTAGATCATGCTCTGCTGTTTTTTTTTTGCCTTCCTCTGGATCAACTGTGGGTATAGAATTGGGTATATGGGATTGTACAATATTTTTTTTATGGTTGAACTGGATGGACTTGTGGCTTTTTTCAACCTGACTAACTATATAACTATGTAAATATATTAGAAAATTGCTTTGCATATATTTAGCAAAAAATCTATTCAAATGAGAACACAAGTCAACTTAAATCAAAACTGCTATATTTACAATTGGAATACATATATGGGACCTGCTAAAGTTGATAAAGAATTGGTATTATGTGGATGTAATCTTGTGACCTATACAATTTTTCATACTGTAAAACAAGACAGGTGACACGCACAGTTACTAATTAGCTAAAACATATTTCTAATCTAAGGGTCCTTTCACACTAGCGGACCGTTCGTCCGCTAATTACAAGTCTGTTTACGGACTTGTAATGGGCCCCTATGGGAGCGGATCCGTTAGCGGATGATGCATCCGCTAACGTCCACCAGATCCGCATCCGTTTTTGCGGACAGAAGAATGTCCTATTTTTCTTCCGTCTGGCCAAACGGATCGGATGCAAACGGACAGACGGTCCGTTTCCATCCGACTCCCCATAGGGGAGAGCGGAGGAGAGACAGGGCGGTCCCTGCACAGTGTGCGGGGACCGCCCTGTCCGCCGACAGCTGAGCGGAGACCCCCCGCTGAGCTGACGGACCCACGGAGCGGACTGAAAAACGGACCGCTCCGTGTGTAAGGAGCCTAAGTTGGCTATACGTGGATCGAAATTGGGACTGAATTTCAATCCATGTATAGCCACTGTGGTCTATCAGACTTTAGCTGATTAGTGCTGCAGGCTATATGATGATCAGGTCAGTTGTCTTTTTCAACCTGCTGGTAAAAAAAAATAAAAAATGTATGGGGCTGCCTCAGTTTTGTGGCTTCCTAAGCCACCTCACTGCTTCCATCCTCCACACTAGATATCAGTGTCATTGCACCTCTATACTGAACAGGGAGAGCAATTAGGAACTAGAAATGCTACGTAGCACAATAATGGCATAAGGGGGCACATTTCTGGTGCCCACTTACATGGGATGTAATTGATTTCTAACTTTTCACTATTGCTAAATTACGCTACAGAATATTTTTTAACCAAGGAACACCCAGGTTGTGCTGAAATCTCTGAAATTTCCATTCCAACATGCACATGTATAGCATTTGTCTTTATCTATGTAAATGCCTGAGCCTTACAAGCGCTAACAGAACTTAAAATCAAATCAATAGGTAAAACAAACTTTTTAACTACTTCATTAGGGGGTCTTTTAGTGGTTGTATTTCATTTTGATAGTTCAACAGTGTATGGGACATAAACATGGAGAAGTTCTTGTTATGAACACCAGTGATATTTAAAAAATCTCTGAATTTTTAGCCACTTTTCTTCACAGAAGGAGGACAAGAGCCCTTCATTACTTGTGGTTTGCATTCTGGAAGAAAAGCCAAAATGGACTCTGATGATGATGGAAGTTGACCATCTCAAGAACTCTCATCTGTTATTCTTTGTAAGACCTATCCCCCAATGGCCAGTGTGTGGCTTTAAAAGTATTCTTTTGCCAGCACTGAAGTTGGTTTTATCACTTCTGTACAAACAGATCTCAGGTCAAGGGTGTGTAAACAAACTGTGTGTGCCAATCATTCAATCTGGACAAATTCAAAACGGCTCCACCGTAATCAGCCACAAAAACAGGGATAGTGATTGAGCAGGTCAAGGGTGTATAAACAAACTGCCAGAGTGTTCATTTGTATGAAAACACCCAGTGAATTTATATATATATATATATATATATATATATAAACTGAACTGAAAGGAAGAAGGGGAGCACTATGTTGTTGTGAAAGAAAGGTAAAAAAGGGCGCAACAAGTGTAATTAATGTCCATATAAACACCAATAAATTATTTAATGAATAAAAATAAATAAAAAAAAAGTTCAAATAATTGCAAATGTAGAACTGGTAGCGAGATTGCTTTGTTCCAGATTTAAGCTCCAACCACAGTGCTCTCAGAAAGTGCAACATACATATTAAAGTGCTTCACCCAAAGTGACAATCAAAATGCGCTCGCCAGATTTAAGCGGCCATAATTTACAAACACATTGCTCCAGTGTGAAGGCGTGCTGTGTCAAATCTCTTGCTCACTGTGAAAAACCCGACCGCTGTCTTCATTCATAGCTGTGTGTGTACTTGCCTGTATGCACTGTTTTAACTAAATGCCGACCGCCCGCTGTCATATTACTGCGGGACGGTGGCTCTGCTGGGCGAGAGCCCGTAGCTATACGTCCGCTCCTAAGCGGCCACTAAGGGGCGTGTGCCCGCTCGCCCCCGAGTCCCGCGCGCGTGCCCGGCGGGTACAATCTCCGCCGGGCACCCGCGATTGCTCGTTACAGAGCGGGGAACGGGAGCTTTGTGTGTAAACACAAAGCTCTCGTTCCTGTCAGCGGGGGAAACGCTGATTTTCTGTTCATACAATGTATGAACAGAAGATCAGTGATTTCCCCTAGTGAGGCCACCCCCCCATACAGTTAGAACACACCAGGAACACACTTAACCCCTTCCCTGCCCCATAGTGATAACCCCTTCACTGCCAATGGCATTTTTATAGTAATACAATGCATTTTTATAGCATTGTTCTCTATAAAAATGCCAATGGCCCCAAAAATGTGTCAAAAGTGTCCGAAGTGCCTGCCATTATGTCGCAGTACTGAAAAAAAATGCTGATCGCCGCCATTACTAGTAAAAAAAAAAAATTAAAAAAATGCCATAAAACCACCCCCTATTTTGTAAATGCTACAACTTTTGCGCAAACCAATCAATAAACGCTTATTGCGATTTTTTTAACAAAAAATACGTAGAAGAATACGTATCAGCCTAAACTGAGGAAAAAAAATGTTTTTTTATATATTTTTGGGGGATATTTATTATAGCAAAAAGTAAAAAATATTGAATTTTTTTCAAAATCTTCGCTCTATTCTTGTTTATAGCGCATCAAATAAAAACCGCAGAGATGATCAAATACCACCAAAAGAAAGCTCTATTTGTGGGAAAAAAAGGACGCCAATTTTGTTTGGGAGTTGGACCGCGCAATTGTCAGTTAAAGCGACGCAGTGCCGAATCACAAAAAGTGCTCTGGTCATTGGACAGCAATATGTTCTGGGGCTAAAGTGGTTAACCTGCAACGGTATTACACTATCCCCGTTTTTGTGGCTGATTATGGTGGAGTCGTTTTGAATTTTTCCAAATTGAATGATTGGAACACACAGTTTTTTCACTAAGGAGCCATCTGTGTTGGATTTATTGGGAATTGATCCTATTTGGGAGAGATTGTATTAAGAAGGATCCTGAGAGAATCTTTATATGTCTGAAGGTCAATTATGGCGCTTAAATCTGGTGAGCGCATTGTGATTGTCACTTCGGGTGAAGCACTTTAATATGCATGTTGCATACAAGATATTAAGAGAGATATTGCATACAAGAGAGCACGGTGGTTGGAGCTTAAATCTGGAACACAGCAATCTCGCTACCAGTTCTACATTTGTAATTATTTGAATTTTTTTTTCTTCATTAAATAATTTATTGGTGTTTATATGGACATTTACACTTGTTGCGCCCCTTTTTACCTTTCTTTCACAGTTATATTAGTCGCAGACTAATTTTTGGAGCTGCACTAATTTTTTATTGATAATTTTTCATTTTCATTATTATTGGCACCGTTTTCCACATTTCATTATATTCACTATGTTGTTGTATTATGCAAATCTATAATTTATCCATACAATTCCATCCTCCTATATAACAGATATTATTTTTTTGCGTTTCAATGGGTCCCATGTAAAGGAGTGTAAAGTAGAATCACTCTGGGTGGTGGCAAGGGGCTAAAGTGGGCTAATTCAAAAGCAGTGGTCCAAATATAAACTCAACAAGGAGAAAGGTTATTTTTTTTTCCAGGAAATACTGTATATTCCAATTATATTGCAGATTTTTTGCATCAGCATAAGAATATCTTAAATAAGTCACAGATTATGGCTGTTGCAGTGAATGATCAACCACAAGTAATGTATAGACTGCCCTATTTTAGCTCTGAATTATTAGTGGTTAAGTATGCAATAGAAGACAAAATAACAGTCAATTGTTTGCTCTACAATAATCAGATTCTATTTGCTTGCTAAAGCTAATACCCGATTGATTGTAGGAAAGCACCTTCTGCATGCCTCCTTTTTTTAAAACTGATGCCCTGGTATGCCATAGCTGTTAAATAATGATGATAATGGCTCTGGCATGCATAGAATACCCCCTATTTACTTCAATAGCTACATACTTTTAGTTAAACATATGCTCTGTTGCAGGAAGACTTTGCTTAAAATTGTAAAAATGTGCTTATAGATAGTATATAAATGTTATATTCTTCACTAATGAATAGACCAAAGGAAATCTGTATAATCCATAGTATGGATTATAGCTGTTTGCATGTAATAAGTAAATGAGCTTCAGCATTATTCTCGTGGTATACTGGTGTGAATATATTAAAAGGTCACCCTGTCTTAAGCACTGGGGCCTTACTGTCAACTCAAACATTTCAAGCCTCTGCACTACTCCAGCTTTTGCATATTTATTATGCAGTACAAATGTGTTTTTAAAAACACATTTAATATGCAGTTATGTCCTTGACTAGTTTTTACCCATAGCGATGCAATAGCCAGGACATTTGGGATCTCAGATTCAACCTGTCGAATTTACGAAGCTGTTGCTTCAGAAAAATTGGACAAGTTATATCTGAGATCCCAAATTGCTTTTATGCAGCAATTTTAGGAATTCATTTTATCTGACTGTTTTTCATGCCAAGCATTTTAGAAATTAAGTTGATAGTATTTGGAAGTATAACTTAGCTAAAAAAGTTCAGTGACAGTGCAATTGCAGCCAGAATAATATAGAGGTACCACATGTCCTCAATTAATTCACATTTGTAATTGAGAGATAGACTAGATGATTCGATTTCTCATTATCTACGACAGAGAATCGCTGTATATTTGTTGATGTTTGCATGGATATACTGTAAATTAGTAATGTTGGGCAAATTGCAATGGGCTTGTTTTGGTCGCATATGTCTTTTGATGCATATATTGTAAAAGAAAACCTGTCCAGATATAAGTATGGAAGCTAACATTTCTGTCTTGTTTTATGAAGATACAGGCTCCAGGGCTGTCATCATTTTCTTGGAGCCCATATGTGTATATTAGTGGCCCAACACTTTACTGACTGCTTGATTTTTCTTTGTTAGTGACTCAGTAAATATCAAAGCAAGGTTCAAGATGACAACCCTAGAGCATCCTGCTTTCTGAAGGCAACCTGTAAGAACAGCATATTAGTCACATACAGCGTCAGACCTATGCCATTATGCAATTACTCTCTTTGTGGCTGAATCGCAGTAACCATTGTGTATCCAGGTACATACAGTACATTATACTATATGTCAACTCTTTGAGCTATTTGAGGTAATTTTGTGTTGTGTACATTTTTTTTTTTTTTTTTTTTACTGTATTTGCATGCCTCTGTCTCGCAGCACAGTATTTTGTATGAAAATGTACCATATACAGGTGAAACTCGAAAAATGTGTATATTGTGCAAAAGTTTATTTATTTCACTAATGCAACTTAAAAGGTGAAACTAATATATGAGATAGACTCATTACATGCAAAGCAATATAGTTCAAGCCGTGATTTGTCATAATTGTGATGATTGTGGCTTATAGCTCATGAAAACCCCAAATCCCCAATCTCCGAAAATTTGAATATTACATGCAATCAATAAAACGAGGATCGTACAATATCAGACTTTTGAAAAGAATAAGCATGCATATGTACTCAGTACTTGATTTGGGCCCCTTTTGCAGCAATTACTGCCTCAATGTGGCGTGGCATGAAAGATATCAGCCTGTGGCAATGCTGAGGTGTTAGGGAAGACCAGGATGCTTTAATATCGGTCTTCAGCTCTTCTGCAGTGTTCGGTCTCATGCCTCTCATCTTTCTCTTGGCAATGCCCCATAGATTCTCTTTGGGGTTCAGGTCAGGTTAGTTTGCTGGCCAATCAAGCCCAGTAATCCCATGGTCATTGAACCAGGTTTTGGTGCTGCTGGAAAATGAAGTCAGCATCCCCATAGAGCTCGTCTGTGGAAGGAAGCATGAAGTGTTCCAAAATCTTCTGGTAGATGGCTGAGTTGACCCTGGACTTAATGAATAATGATGAGCTTCAGCGTGTTTGCACAGTACAGGTGCAGAGCCCACCAGGAAGTCGGCACCGCCCTGCGCTAATCACAGGCATGGAGACATTTGCCGATGCTTGGCTGCAGAGATCGGGAAATGTCTCCCTGCCTGTGATTAGCGCAGCACGGTTCCTGGTGGGCTCTGCACATGGACTGTGTGAACACGCCAGAGATCATCCTTTTTAATGAAGCACAGTGGCTCCCCAAATCATCACAGACTGTGGAAACTTCACACTGGACATCAAACATCTTGCAGTGTGTGCCTCTCCATTCTTCCTCCATACTCTGGGTCCTTGGTTATCAAATGAGATGCAAAATGTGCTCTCATCAGAAAAAAGGACTTTGGACCACTGAGCAACAGACCAAGTCTTTTTTTCTTTAGCCCAGGTAAGACACTTCTGATGTTTGTTTATCAGGAGTGGCTTGACAAGAGGAATACAACATTTGAAGCCCATGTCCAGGATCTGTCTGTGTGTGGAGGCTCTTGATGCACTGAATATAGCCTTAGTCCACTCCTTGTGAAAGTCCCCAACCCTTTTGAATGGCCTTTTCCTGACAATCCTCTTCAGGCTGCGGTCATCCCTTCCACATAACTTTCTATTAATGTGCTTTGATACAGCACTTTGGTAACATCCAACTTCTTTTGCAATTACCTTTTGAAGCTTTCCTTCCTTATGGAGGGTGTCAGTGATGGTTTTCTGCACAACTGTCAGGTCATCAGTCTTTCCCATGATTGTGATTCCTATTGAACCAAACTGAGAGACAATTTAAAGGCTCAGGTCACATGGCTTAATTAGCTGATTAGAATGGGACACTTTGACCTAAAATATTCCACCTTTTCACAATTTTCTGAAATTGTGGATTTGGGGTTTTCATGAGCTGTAAGTCATAATCATCACAATTATGACAAATCACAATGATGAACTATCTTGCTTTGCATGTAATGAGTCTATGTCATATATCAGTTTCACCTTTTAAGTTGTATTAGTGAAATAAATTAACTTTTGCACGATATTATAATTTTTCGCGTTTCACCTGTAAAATTTACATAGAAATAATTGTAACATTATTTCTACAATATTACATTTTTTGGCTACCCTGTACAATAAATCTAAACTTTAGGTAGATCTAAAAACACAAATGCATGCACTATGTATTTATTAAGAAATCACTTAATGTATTTTAAGTGCAACTAGTAGAAAACCCTGGCCCAGATTCACAGAGCGATTACGCCTGCGCAACAGGAGATGCGCGTGCGTAAGTCTAAATGTGCGTGTGCGTTTCGTTGCGCGGCATCCCCAGAACGAGATACGCAAAAAATCGACTTTTTTTTGTCCCGCGTAATTTCGTTAGACTGGCGCATCCGTCCGCGCAAAAGTGCGATAGACACACCATTGATTTGCTAGTCAAATATGCTAATGAGGGACTTACGGGGATCCACAAAACAACGTTGGGGCAGCGCAGGCGACGCAGTGTGCGCAACAGCAAAATGTCCTGTCTAAAATTAGAGCTGATAAAAGCTGGTCTAAAAAAAGAAAAAAAGTCTACTTGTTAGATAAAGCAACACTGTTAGTGAGCAGCTCAGCAGTCACACGTGTTGCTCAACAATCTGTATGCCAACATGCCAGGGGCATCGTCGCGCATAGCTATACTACTGACTTTAGATGAACAAAGAAGGAGGAGGGCACGGAGGATGGCACGGAGGATGGCACGGGAGAGGATATACCGTACCCGCATAGACCTGTTTGGCATGAGTGATTCTGAGGTGTATCGCATCTTCAGATTCACCCCTCATGCCATCCTGGAATTAACCACAATCCTGCAGGATGACATCACCAGCCCAACACACCGCTCACATGCAGTGCAGCCACTGGTCAAGGTCCTGGCAACACTCCATTTCCTTGCCAGTGGCTCTTTTCAGCGTACAAGTGGAGTGGTGGCTGGGATGTCACAGTCCTCCATGAGCAGATGTGTGCACCAGGTTGTCCCTGCAATCCTCAGACGCATGGCCAACCAAATCATCAAACCCACCACTGAGGACCTGCGGCTGAAGGCAATGACAGATTTCTACAGAATTGCCAGATTCCCACACACTGTGGGGGCCATTGATTGCACACATGTGGCACTCCAGCCCCCCCAGGAGACAGAGCACATGTACTGCAATCGGAAGCATTGGCATTCCATCAATGTACAGGTGATAGTCGATGCCCAAGGCCTCATATGGCACGTCCGTGCCAAAAACCCAGGGTCCAGCCATGACAGCTACAAATACAATCAATGCCACATCCGAATGGAATTCGATCAGAACGTGTATGGGGACACCTGGCTGGTTGGTGAGTGACATGGGTGGCAGGCATGACTATCCCCTCCCATGATGCACATCACAAGGGGCACATGCATGACTAACATCCTCCTGTCTTTTCCCTTCCAGGTGAGTCTGCATATCCACTGGGACCCCATCTCATGACTCCTATCCGGAACCCCCAAACTCCAGGAGAGGAAAGATACAATCAAGCACATGCTCAAACACGAGCAGTGGTGGAGCGCACCTTTGGCATCCTAAAGTCACATTTCCGATGCCTGGATAAGTCTGGGGGTACCCTCTTGTACTCCCCAAACTTCGTGTGCCAGATCATCGGTGCATGTTGCATGCTGCACAACTTTGCAGAAAGAAAGGGCCTGCAGATTGACCTACGTGATGACCTGACCCCTGAACCAGACAATCCCCCCCTAACCGAGGTTAACCCGTCTTCTGAGGGAAGAGCAGCCAGGAGACAGCTCACATTGGGCATCTTTGCACGTTAAACATACACATTAATCATGGCACAATGAGAATGCATGCATGCACACCACTGTGGTCCCTAGCACACACACCCCACATCCACATCAAATTGGATTGGCACCAGTCCACCATGCTGGACTTGTGAGCAGCAACGCCACGCCAAGGCTCCAATTATGTCACTGTTAATTCATACACCATTCACACGGACCCGGGGATCACTTCTCCCTGGTCCTGGGGAACCCTTCTCCACCAAAATTGAGGGTGACACCCCTTTTCCGGCAGGAATGTCACCCCCACATTCACACAGCATTCACAACCCAAAAAAAAAAATGACCTGCAAAATCAAAAAATTTCCAGCAAAAAAATAATAATAAAAAAAAAAAAACATTTGAAAAAAAAAATTGGGGGAAAAACAAATTACTGCCCTCTGCGTGAGCCACGCCTAGGGCGCCCCCGGCCACGGCCCCGGCTTCTCAGGGGAGACTCATGGGGAAGGGGTAAAACCGGAGAAGGAGGATCAGCCCCTGATCTCTGCCCACCTGGTGGCCTGCCCTCCAAGGCCACGGCAATTCTGTCCAGGGCAGCACCAACTGTTGCCATGTTGGCCTGGATAGCCAGGGTAAGGGCCCTCACATCCTGCCCAACGCCTGCTGATGTCGTCTGCAGTTCATTTAGGCAGGTTGTGAAAGCCCGGGAGTGGGAGTCCAGGTTCCCCAGCGTATCCTTGATGGAGGACAGGCTCTCCTCCATCTGCACCAATGTCTGGCTGACCTGTCCCAGATGGCGGGTCTGGAGGAACTGGTCCCTTCTCAGGGTGGCGGGCAGGAGATCGGCCAACCCCCTGGTGGTCTGGGATGACATCCTGCCTCCAGCTGATGCTTGTGGCCGGGGAGAAGGGGAGGCCCTTGTGAGGGGAGCCATGTTGGGGGAGGAGGGGGGGGGGCTCCCCCTTAGGGAGGCCTGCCTGCTGGCAGCCAGAGGGGAGGAGTCCTCAAAACCCAAACGTCCAGTGCCTGACATGGACTCCTCCTCCTCATGATTCTCCTCCTCCTCATGATTGTCCTGCTCCTCATGATTGTCCTACTCCTGTTGAACCTCCTCCGCGGACTCTGGCCTTGTTGGGGGGGCCTCATTAGGCTGCTGTCCTGGGGTTGGTGCGGTCAGGCCAGATGGCCCTGCACCCTCCTGCACATCTGTGGATGACACAAAACATTCACAGGTTGGAGGATCCACACACTTGCCACATATTCCCTTTCACCCCCTCCCCCACACATGCTACACACCTGATATTAAAAAATAAAAAAACGTACCTGGCACCACGGGCTGGGGACTGGAGTCAAAGCCGGGCAGGCCCTCAACTTCATGCCGATGAAAGGTCAGGGCCACCGCAAGCTCCTCCGCTGTCAGGCTAATACGGCATGGTGGGCCCCCTCCTGTGCCCCTGGCATGGGCATGCATTCTGGCCAACTTCTTTTTGACCAGACGCCGGAGGTCATTGATTTTTTTGTCAATCCCAGACCTGGTCCGTGTCTCCCCCTGTCCCGCAGAATTCACCTGGTCAGTGATCCTATCCAAAATCTCCCTCCTCCTGGCCGGGGTGGTGTTGGCACTCTCTGGGCCGTGGAGGTAACGCCCATACTCGCTAATGGCCCGGGCAAGAATTTGTTTTTCCACAACTGTAAAATTCAGCTTTCGTTTTCTCTCAGTCATCCTTCCAAAAAAAAACAGTCCCAGTCAACAAAATTCACGCACACAAACAAGCACAACCAATCACAAAAAAACACACAGAGAGAAAACTACTCACCAAGAAACAGTCCCCAAAAAAAAAAAAATACAGCAGGAAAAGAAACAAAAAGAAATATATCAATCAAACAAACAGTCTCTCAAACACTTATCAAAAACCACTTTCAAAAATCTAACAACAACCACTTGATCACACAGAACACTAATCTGACAACTACAAAACACACCGCAACGAACAACAAGAACAAAAGCACTTTGTTAAATGGGAAGGGACAAAGGGATGTACTTTTGCAAAGGAAGTGCGTTTGTGTGTGTCTATTTATACTGTTCGCGTAGTTCACAACGTTGCCCTAGTCCATTTCCAATTTCACGGATTGCGCCGCTCCCGAGTTGTGAGCATGCGCACATCGGAGCTGACATGGTCTCGTTCAAGCGCGCATGCGCGAGCCGGCCGGCCCTTCATTTGCATGGGGTCACGGCTCATTTCAATGTAACACGCCCACGTCCCTCCCAATTTGTATTACTCCTCCTTACGCCTCTGGAAAAACGTTACGTATGAGCAATTTCCTGCGCAAAAGCTACGAGAATAGGGTGATTACGTGGCAAAATTGCGCACGTCTAACGTAAAGGCGGTGCGCTACGCCGGTCCAATAATGCGCAGATGTACGTGAATCTGGGCCCCTGAATTTAATTTTTCAGTCTCTTGTAATACCCTGTACAACAGAGTTAAGGATAGAATAGGGAAGGGCAATAGGTGACCTATCTACAGTATATTGTTTCACTTCAGTAGAGAAGTCAGGCCACTAACCTGACTGCACTGTTTTGCAGGGCTGTGGAAGTATCAAGACTGCTTTTACAGGAATACAAATGGTCTGTTAGTTAAACATCTAGTATATATATATATATATGTTGTGTATTTAGTGGAATGTCTGGAGTTCAGCTTTACATATTTATTTATTCATTCATTTGTGCAGTAAGTTGAATGTACTAATTGCTCACCACACAATATTTTTGATTACTTTTGGAAGTTGTTGATTTATGACACATAGGTTTGTTGGTATTTGCAATAATGCTTTTTTTAAATAATTGAACTTGTTATTTATTAACCAGCACAAAAAAAAGGGTCATATCTCAATTAGGACCTTGAGGATCCTTTATTATTAAAAACTTTAGAAATTACTAATTCAAATAATTAGCAATTTGTAATATTTTTAATAAATTAGTAATTCAAATACACAAGGAACCCATTTCTTATCTTTACACTGCAATGTCTTGGACCAATTGCTACTAATTACATGTTAAAAAGCTTGAATTCCCCTTTTATAATGGTTATTATAAAATATACACAGCACTTGTTTACAATGAAAAGTACATTTGTTGTGCTGCTATTTGAAGAGTTATATATTCCACATCTTAAATCTAGCTTAACGTGCAGCCTAAGGTTGATATAGTAAGAGAGACCTTACTATGTACACACAGTAGATCTGGATATCTGACTGAAATGTAAGACATTCTTATCGGTCTTCTTCAGGTTGTACTCAGAGATGATTGGCTCTGACTTTACTGAGAACATATGTGCTAAAATTTAATTTGGGGAAAAGCCATGGACCACAGTGTAAATTCACTTGATATAACACGCTGCAGTGAACTACTTCTGGTGCTGATGATCACCTAATATAAATATGATAAACATAATATATTTTAGAGAGCATTGTTATTCATGTTTCTATAACTGTACATCCTTTCCTGGCCCTAATTTTTTTTGAGTAGCACCTTGGCTGAGGGTGGGTAAAGCCCAGTACAGACTTTTTCCATCAGAAATTCTGACCGTGTGTATGCCCCATCGGCTTTTTTCCGAGGAATTCCATCAGAGTTTAGATAGAGAACATGTTTGGCCAGGAAAAAGCCTGATCATGTGTATGGGGCATTACAGTCCATGCCGCTTCCCAGAACTATTTATTCTGCTACAACATCATCTATTTTGCTTTCCGCTGTAATATTTTCTATGTAGCTGTAACAAAAAGAGACACGTGTAACTTACCAACTGAACAAATCTTCTGAAAGCTGAGACCAATATAAAAAGCTTGGAAGCCTGCATGTGGCAAAGAGGACAATCAATAGTAGAAGCCATTGAACGATTGCTGGGTGATATGATGGAGACAAGACTCAAAGGCTGATGATCAATAGTCTTTGTCTGAATTACCTCTGAGTCATGAAGCGTTAACAGAACTATCTTAATGGAAGAATTCCAGAGGGATTGTCAGTGCAGAGTACTGAGAATAAGAGAACTTCCACTCAGTGATAGAGAAATTACTTTGCAATAAAATAGGATGCCAATGCTCAGATGCTTTGGAACCTTCTCAGCTGTATGCAGCTCCAGTTTTTAAATGGCAAACTGTTCACAACTTTATTAAAAATTGAGAACATTAAGATTTATTAACTAAAAGATTAACACTGCTCCCAGTTCATTGGGGTTGGTATTCTTTTCCCTGTTTGTACAACAGTACTACCTCAAAATCTACCCTGTGAACAGTTGGGTCCCTTTCCTTTTCCCTTCCATGGGCCACTTGTCCACTGTAGTAGTGAGCTTTTATAGGATCTCCCTCTACCCACTTATGGACAGTGTGTAGCAGGATTATAATCACAACTTCCTAGTTGTTAGGGAAGAGTGGAAACCCATAATGCTTTTTATATATGAAACCACATGCCTCATGGTCTGAACTTTGCTTAGAAGAATTCTGCTGGCACAGATACCTGAATGAAGCGTAGTATGACATGTCATTCACATCACGTACCTTACCTCTAAGCACACATGAAAAATTAAGTGAAATTTCATTAATATGCTGGTCTTGTTGTGCAAAATCTGCCACTCCAGGAGACACAAAAGGAGAAATGTGTGTAAATGGCCATTTGTACATACAAGACGAAGGGAGGACATGTCATATATCTTCATGGATTCTCTTTATTTCCCAAGTGGGTAGTGTGCAGTAGCACCTATTTGTTATTTAATTTCTTTATAAGATTATGGCTAAGCCATTAACTTCACTTAGCAGGCAGTTGTGCCACAGGCAAGTCTTTTTTGAACTTCTTTTTATACCAGACAAAGTCGATGGAATCAAGCCTGTTGGTGGAGGTATCATTTGTTTATATACTTATATTAGAAAAGGTGCTGAGGTGTAACAATTAACCTTATATGAAATACTGTGGAGACCTGATTTATCACTTAAATTAAATAAAATATTTACTACCTTAAGCAGCTGAGCATTGTCTCCACGTAAACATGTACTTTATCACCATTAAATCATAATTTTTCTCTAATTAATGGGTCACTTTAGAGTTTTTGGACCTGCTAAAGTAATTACTTTTGCAAAGCAACATTTATAAAGGTTTTGTAAGGAATAAAAAATATATGTAGTAACCAGAATATAAATGGACTACTGCTAGGAAAGTTATGTAAGTCTTTTCCAAATTTATACGGAAAAGATGTCCCAAATAAAACAAAGAGGGAATTCAAACTGTCAATAGCATGTTGTGTGTTGGCCTGAAGCAATGTGGCATGATCAGGTGCCAGGGTGCACGTGAAGCTTACATACATTGCTGTGCTAAGTCATCATGCAAAGTGCTGTGTGCTCCATAGACAGCATGCTAGAAGTATGGGAAAACAGTATCTGCTTCACTGTTTTTCTTTATAAAAACATATATGATGCTACAGATAACTGATTTTAAAATATCAGCATGCAATTAGTCCTTGATACAGTTAGTGGACCATCAACAAATATTTTAGACATTATTGCCTAATAATGCTTTAAAAATCAAACCTATTTTTAGTTCTTTCTTATAGTATTTTTATGTTGGAGTTTTCATGGATGGTCTCAATGAAACTTTATAAAAAAAAAAAAAAAACATTATTTTTGTTAATGTGCAGGGGGATTTGTAAAGATTCTTTATTTATTTTTTATAAAGAAGAACTCCAGGCTAATGTAAAAAGCCAGCTAATAAAAAATGGTTGCTACCCTGATTTATTTAGAGATAGTGGCATAAAAGCATCTGCATTTACAATCCAGATTTTAATTGTGCAATTGGCCCCTTCTGTCATTCACCTTTGTATAAATAGATGCCTCCTATACTTCTCCCTTACCACAGTGTTTAGTCATCACAGTGGTGAAAGTTTCCTTGGAACATATTAAAGTCAATTCATTTACATTGCTACAGTACAAACAAAACAAGTTATCCATTTTATGGCCACTACTAGATGGAAAGTCTTGCTTTATTTGTGTCTATTTAATTGTTAATACATCCCATCTAGCACACCTACTACACAAATTAGTGGTTCAGAGAACGGTATATTTATTCGGTCTATAAACTCAGCAATACAAAGTCCTGAACGGAGTAGGCATTTTTACACAACTCCCTGGTTTCCTGGATATGACAATTAAAGATGCATTTTTCCTTCCTTCAGCATTCCACAAAGAACCCACTTGATGAGGAAAAGGTAGCTAAGCAAGTGATCTGCAACCAGATAAGAGGCCCTTCACTGTCAGAACCAGCTTACAGGCATCTGGGTTAGAGCCTAATAGCATATAGCTTCAACAAAATACCTATTTACTCTTACAGTAAGTGTACTTGGACTTCAATGTGAGGGAATCTGACTATAAGCATAAAGTTTGTGTCCTTTAACTGCTGTGCTATAAGTAGTTATTCTTAGCTTGACTCTGTTTTGTTATATAGTTCTAAATGTGACTATTCTATTCAGCCATGCATGAAGCTATTTTACCCAGTCACAGAGACGTTGCTGTGAAGAGGCAATGTTTGGGCAGCTTTCATTATCCTGCAATGCATTGCTGTTTTTGCCATTCCTGACCTGTTTTGCATTATTGTTTCTAACTTTGTACCTATTTTGTAAACTGCAAAATACTCCATAGTCATTTTTTATACAGAGGGCAGCCTATGTTGCATAACTGCCTATATATATATCTATATATATAGACATATATATACCTCTTGTGTTTGTGCCACCCTCCACTACAACCCGGCTGATTGACAGCTCAGTATATATGGGGCAAAACAGGGAAGCTCTTATTGTATCATGATATGTGATAGAATGGGATTTTTTGGAAGATCCATCTTAACACATATTCCTAAAAAAAAAACAAAAAAACTTTGATTTGCCATTTGTTTGGAATAATTTCATAAAAAACATTCATGTGGTTGAATAATTTAATTGTATTGTTCTATATGCATCTGAATGTTCTTATAAATATCTATTCTCACACACAATTTGGGTAGCAATTTTGATATGAATGCCCCTCTGGCTTAAATGGCTAGAGGTATAATATGCCATGCTGGCAAGATTACTACAGAATATTATGCATATATACTTCAAATGTTGATTTAGAAGAGCTAAACCTTTTGCAGAATCAAAGAAAAAAAAAAGAATGCTTAATATTTGATTCTAAAATCGTTTTTTAGTTTTATATTTCCCACCCTAAAGGCCCTTAAACTTAGTTAATCTTTGCACCCCTATACGATCACGTGTGGCTATTACCCCTGGTACATTTTCATTTATATGCCGGTAATCTACTGTATAGTTGGAGTGCAGGCCAATTCTAGTCTCCATTCAAGATGTCCTACAGTATAGACTTCGGGGCAGATTCACAAAACAATTACGCCTGTCTAACTGGGGTTAGACAGGAGTAATTTCAAATTTCGCGCGGCGTATCACTAGTTTGAATCCTCAAACCATGATACGCCGGCTTCGGGCTTCGATCCGAGAGGCTTACGTCTTCGTAAGCCTTCGGATCTACGCTGCCATCTATTTGCGGCCGCTGGGAGGAGTTCGCGTCGTTTTGGTGCGTCGAGATATGCAAATGTGTTTTTACGGGGATTCACGAACATACGAGCGGGCGTCGCAGCTTTTTGCTGCTCTAACTTTACGTAGCCCATGTTAAGTATGGCCGTCGTTCCCGCTTCGAATTTATTTAAAATTTTATTTTGTTTACGTAACTCGTCGGGACGTGGATCGCCCGTAAAGTACGCTACATAAACAACGAATGACGTCACGACGTGATTTCGCGCAATGCACGGCGGGAAATTTGCGAACGGAGCATGCGCAGATCGATCGCCGCGGGAACGCGCCTAATTTAAATGTTTCACGCCCCCTACTCGCGCAGATGGATTGCGACGGGAGAAATACACTACGCCGCCGTCGTTTACCGTAGAAAATCTACCTGAATTCCACGTAGAGCAAGGTAAAAAACGGCGGCGTAGTGTATTTCTGATACGCTACGATAATCCATTTCTCTGTGAATCTGCCCCTTCATGTTTAATCTTTAAAAATGGAGCCATATCAGGTTCTTTTCAAACCAGGGCCATATATTCATGGCTTGATATGGCTTGGAATGTTGCCTCTTTATAACAATATAATTTTTAACACTGTAATGTTGGTTGAGAATAATAAAATAACAATTTTTAAAGATTCCAAATTAAGCCCTCTACTTGCCTGGAGAATAATTTTAGTTTATGTAAAGAACTCCTAAAACGACCTATATGTGTTGCCAGTTCCATCCAAATGTACACATGTTTTAAACAGACCCCCAAAAAATCAACCAAACTACTACAGGGATATTTTATATAACAAGTGTGTGCCTGAAGCATTTTCTGGGGTACACATTAAACAAGCTGAAAAGTTGTCTTTTCTCTAATATGGACAATTTCATATCTTGCCTTGTGATATCTAAAAAAGAGCATGTCTATTCTCAAAGATTTGTAATGGAGAATTAGCAGCTGGCTTTACAGCACTTATGTAAGTTATCATTATTTATTGAGCTTGCGTATACAAAATGACACTATCCTATCTGACTACATGTAAATGTTCAACTAGCAATTAGTAATCACAACGGTAAAGTTCACTAGTATACAGAGGGATATTTCCAAACAGTTTAATTAAAGTCTCCTTTACACTGTGACAATAAGCTGCTTTTGCTACTAATCCAGAACAGTTCCAGTACAGTCAATAGCATTTGTCTTACTGCAAATAACCAGCAAATCAATAAAATGCAGTCAGGAGAAATGCACCTAAGCATAATATTGAGCTCAGTCATGTTATCTGTAATCCCATATATTCTATCCTAGAACTATGAGACTAATATAATTACTACTTTTTATAGAGGTAATAAGTAAACATATACACAAGAATGTGTCTACAATTGCGATCTTACTACTGCATGTGCAATGCACTGCATTGCAATGTTTTTTCAGTTAGCATCATGCTATCTTTTGACTCTTCATCGGCTTCTTCACAGCATTACTTTCATTCCAGACTGTGGTTTATAAATTCACAATTAGTGGACCCATCCATGAAAATACACAAGTGTTCAAAAAGGAAATGTTAATTGAGTGAATCATGACATAATATTAGAACTGCAAGCAAGCATGCGTTTGTTAAATTACCTCCTATGAGAGAGGTAAATGAAGACAATGTGATTTAGGTGAAGAAGTCTTAGAATGTTTACATAATTCTAAGATCACTCCACTTTTTAATCCAGTGCCCCCTGATCTAATACTGGAGATCTCAAACATTGCTTCATATGCATTTCTGCATGCAACATGGCACAATAGATCAAATGTTAACAGTCTTCCTTTAAAGCTTTTTTTTAAAACAACATACCATACTTATGTCCTTTGTAAAATTAGAATCTGCCGCTTATTAATGTCCAAGATAAATATGGAATATTGTATACATATACAAGAAGTATAAATGAACAGTGTTGAGAAATTAAATACGTTTCCATTTTTCGTTTTCTTGACTGCTTCAATATTGCAAAAGTTGCAAACTCTTGCTTTACATTATTTTTAATTGATTTTACACACACACACACACATATATATATATATATATATATATATATATATATATATATATATATATTATACACACACACAGCCCTCAAAATTTCCACTAGCCTACTAGCATTTGGCGAGTGGATTTAAGCTGGAAGCTGGGGGCGAGTGATGACAGGGCTGCATGACCAATCTCCCTCCAATCTGTGCCTACATTTAGAGTCCCGATGAGATTGGCAGCCGAAAAGGAAAGGTGCACGCTCGGGAAAAGTAGTCTGGTGAGCCGCGCACAGGCAGAGCAGTACAGTACGGTCCTCTCCTTACAATTCTCATTAAGCCATGGGACCTAACAGTATGACCTCTCTGAGCCTGTCCCCCTCCCCCGACCAATGTACCTGGAGAGCAGGGAGCAGGAAGTAATAAGTGAGGTGGAGGATTGCGAAAATTACCACTCCGGACCAGCGCTCACTGAAAGTTGCCCTGACATGAGAGTGGCAGCCTTCCAGTTTGTGCAGGTTTCTTCTCCTTGTGCTCTATGTAAGTGTCCAACAGTTCAGCCTGAGCACTGTGAACAGACTGGTCTCAATGTGTGCTGTGCGCTGTCACTGTGCGCTGTGCTATGGTGTCAATGGCTGTGCAGTTGTGTGGATCTCAGCGCTGGATTGTACTCCCTCCCGCTGCGATATAGCTCCTCTCCTCACTGCCAGCCTGAATAAAAAGGAAAAGTGTGGACATGCAAGCGTGGAGCCGCACACATAGGCTACTGATGATGAGATGAATAGGAGAGGGAGAGGGAGAGAGGATGGATGGGAGTTGCAGAGGAAACAGCAAGAGAATGGGGAAGAGACCCAGTTCTAGTGCCCTGTCCCTCTTGTCTGCCCCCAGTGTCCTGTCTCTCTGGTCTGCCCCCAGTGCTCTGTCCCTCTGGTCTGCCCCCAGTGCCCTCTCCCATTTTGTTAAAGTTGTTGTTGGTAATATTTATTTGTGTAACTTGATTCTGCATAAAACATTTAACAGTGTCATTCCATGAGATAATCTACAAGGGCGTGTTTACGGGTGCAATTAGGAGCAGGGCAGTGTATGAATTAGGTGGGGCAACTGTGGCGAGTAACTCTTGAGGCCTGGCTAGTAGCTATGGGCTTGAAATTTTGAGCCCTGTATATATATATATATATATATATATATATATATATATATATATATATATAGTTCATAAAAGTGAGTACACCCCTCACATAAACATTTTATTAAATCTTTTCATGTGACAAAACTGAAGAAATTATACTTTGCAATAATGTAAAGTAGGGAGTGTATAGCTTGTATAACGGTGTAAATTTGCTGTCCCCTCAAAATAACTCAACACAGCCATTAATGTCTAAACTTCTGGCAACAAAAGTGAGTACACCCCTAAGTGAAAATGTCCAAATCGGGCCAAAAGTGTCAATATTTTGTGTGGCCACCATTATCTTCCAGCACTGCCTTAACCCTCTTAAGCATGGAGTTCACCAAAACTTCACAGGTTGCCACTGGAGTCCTCTTCCATTCCTCCTTGATGACATCATGGAGCTGGTGGATGTTAGAAACGTTGCACTCATCCACTTTCATCTTGGAGGTGTGTTTGGGGACGTTATCATTTTGAAATACTGCCCTGCGGCCCAGTCTCCGAAGGGAGGGGATCATGCTCTGCTTCAGTATGTCACAGTACATGTTTGCATTCATGGTTCCTTCAATGAACTGTAGCTCCCCAGTGCTGGCAGCACTCATGCAGCCCCAGACCATGACACTCCCACCACCATGCTTGACTGTAGGCAAGACACACTTGTCTTTGTACTCCTCACCTGGTTGCCGCCACACGCGTGACACCATCTGAACCAAATACGTTTATCTTGGTCTCATCAGTAATCCATGTACTTTGTCTGCAGTCATGCAGACCAATTTTATGTAGTGAGAGGCGTATGGTCTGAGCACTGACAGGCTGACCCCCACCCCTTCAACCTTTGCAGCCAGGCCTGGACTGGGGCAAAAAATAGGCCCGGGCACTTAAGACTAAGCAGCCCATTTTTTGCGGGGGTGTCTGGTGTCGGTGTCCTCCACACTGTAATGTGATATAATGGGGACAGCACTGTAAAGTGGCACTGTAATGATTACAGTGCCCCTTTTACAGGTAGTCCCCTTTATATTACAGTGCCCCTGCAATTACTCCCCTTTTTCTCTGTAATCACAGTGCCCCCCTTTTACTCTCTGCTCACTGTGCACTTTTCCAGCTCCTCCTGCCCCCTTACATCAGAGCCTGCAAATACCCCCCTGACATCAGAGTCCTCATAGACCCCCCTTAGATCAGAGCCACCTTACATCAGAGTCCGCACAGAGCCACCTTACACCAGAGTCCGCACAGAGCCACCTTACACCAGAGTCCGCACAGAGCCACCTTGCACCAGAGTCCGCACAGAGCCACCTTACACCAGAGTCCGCAAAGGGCCACCTTACACCAGAGTCCGCACAGAGCCACCTTACACCAGAGTCCGCACAGAGCCACCTTACATCAGAGTCCGCACAGAGCCACCTTAGAGTCTGCTGAATTTCCACTTACTGTAAGGTGGAGCTGTGTGAACTCTAATGTAAAGGGGAACCCTTACTTAGGCTGGGTTCACACTAGTGCGATGCGGGAACCCTGCGAATCCAATGCGGATTCCCGCATTGCACCCGACTTGCACGGCAGTTCACACTGCCATATGTGAACTGCTGGGGAGTGCCATACTACATTAACGACGTCCCCTATTGTAGCTTGCATAGAGTGTGTGGGCGTGGCAGACACAGAAGCAAAGGGGCGGGAAGAGGAGGAGCAGTCCATCTGATTGGAGAGCAGAACTGTCCCTGTCGGCCTGTCGGCTGAGCTGTGTGTGAGAGAGACACATAGCTCAACCCATGCGTCGGAGAAGAGACAGGCATCTCCCGCTTACCTCCCGCTGTGCAGCCTGGACATCAACAGGCCACGGAGCGGGAGGACCCGGCCCATGCCATAGCGGCCCACTGGGCATATGCCCAGTCTGCCCTATGGCCAGTCCGGGCCTGTTTGCAGCAATGCTGGCAGCACTCGTACGTCTATTTCCCAAAGACAACCTCTGGATATGACACCGAGCACGTGTACTTAACTTCATTGGTCGACCATGGCGAGGCCTGTTCTGATTGGAACCTGTCCTGTTAAGCCGCTGTATGGTCTTTACCATAGTGCTGCAGCTCAGTTTCAGGGTCTTGGCAATCTTCTTATAGCCAGGGCCATCTTTATGTAGTTCTGCATTTTTTTTTTTTTTAGATCCTGAGAGTTATTTGCCATGAGGTGCCATGTTGAACTTCCAGTGACCAGTATGAGAGAGAGAGAGCGATCACAACAAATTTAACACACCTGCTCCCTATTCACATCTGGGATCTTGTAGCACTAACAAGTCACATGATACCGAGGAGGGAAAATGGCTAATTGGCCCCAATCTGGACATTGTGTACTCACTTTTATTGCCAGCGGTTTAGATATTCATGGCTATGTGTTGAGCTATTTTCAAGATGCTTGAGAAAGGAGCGTGCCCAAGCCTTGTTCTGGCCCCTGATCACATGGCCATGTCTCTGCACCACACTGTGGAAGCCGGATGACTTTTGCCAGCCACAGAGCGGCCAGCCATTAGCTCTGACGTCTGCCCTCCCTCACTTATCTTTTTGAACTCATATCCATGCCAGATGGACCTCTCCTGACCCCACCTGACTGTGGTATGCCAAACCTGGGCCCTTGAAGTAGACCGTGCTGTGCTCAGCCATCCCACCCGTTCCTGCCTAGGATCTGATGTGGTGCCAGCAAAACGGATCTGCTGTGACTTGCAGTCCCATCCCATCTCTTCAGCCCAGCTACGGATCTTAAACTCAACTATATATTCCCCATGTGAGTGGATATTGTTGTTTATTAAATGTTTTTTATGATACATACTCACAGCCGCCCCTCTCGTTTTATTTGAGCTATTTTTAGGGAACAGCTAATTTACACTGTTATACAAGCTGTACACTCACTACTTTACATTGTAGCAAGGTGTAATTTCTTCAGTGTTGTCACATGAAAAGATATAATAAAATATGTACAAGGGTGTAGTCACTTTTATGAGATACTGTGTATATTTTTATGCCAGCACTTAAAGCTGCTTCTCTGAACTTCCATTTTTTTTTACAAGAAATAATTAATAGTGGACAGTGCAGTCTTCCGCCAGTCTGGTAGCTTGGAGAACGGAGGAAGAGGGAGGAGTAAGGGAGTGCCTTGCTGTCTTAGGCTATGAGTTTCCATTGATGCACACAGTGTAGGGAGACACAACTCTAGTACCTGCATGTAAGGGTAGCTCCATTAGATACTACACGAGAAAGGAGCCACCCTGAAACAGGAAACCTTGGAGTAGAAATCATGACACCAGCTTAAATGGAACATAGGCAAGGATTAAAATATGAAGAAGCTGCATATTCAATAAATTAGCTGCTGAAAGTGATTAAAACTGAGGGTATAATATCACTTTAATAAGAGGAATAATGCCTTCTTTTAGAAATAAATATATGAGAACTACTCTGGTAATAAATAATACAAATATTTTTATAAATACAGCCCCCAAATCAGTGAATATGACACCAAACATTCTCTGGTGGAAAATCAGTCACTGACATTGAAAACACACATCTGGGAGGTTTGCCTGCAGAGAATATTTGCTGAATGTCAAATTCCCTGCTTTATAAACATTCCCCTAAGTGTGGGGTTACTGCTGAAAGTATGGTTTCAAAGTACAGTAGTGACTAAAAATTAGTGCATCTTTATTTCTAAACCACATTTAATCTTGTTTAATGGGAACTGAGTTTGTATTTAAGTGATCAAGTATGCAGACTACAACCACTGATGCAGCAGCACTTTTTTAATGTTTGCATTCTTTGCCAATAGAGTCCCAACTGAAATGAATAAGATTTTGTTTTGAAATCAACTAGATCTGACCAAAAGCAATCACAATACTGTAGTTGCACAGCTGTGTTTGCACTCTTTTCCTGCGAAATTTCAGTAATTTCTAGTATTCAAAATGTTTGTTCCGGAGATCTTGGCTATGACACATAGCCAGCCTAGTTATGATTATTGACATCACGTCTACATAAAAAAGTGCTTTATCCTTCTTTGAAAACTTGCTTTATTAATATGCAAGATAAGGAGATATCAAAAAGCCCCTGTATCAGGCGCTGGAGTCTGTAAAAAAGATGCCATCACATGTGTGCTAATGTAAAGATGTAATGTGCATAATTTTTTACAAGTTATAAATAACCTAAAAAAAAAATCTATTTACCAAAATAAAGTAAATTGAATTATGTTATCAATGTGCTGTAGTCAGTAATTGAACTAGACATGTGCACTGCCAAAAAATTTGTTCATTTTCGTTCGTTTCTTTTTTTTTTTTTTTTTTTTCAGGTCATTCGTTATGATCGCAATTCATAAATTGGAAAATCTGAAATAATAACTAACTAAAAAAAAGTAACCATTACTATTAAATGATAGGTATTGGAATTTCTTTTCAAATGTGGCTGTTGGTAAACGAATACAAATTTTTCCGAAGTTACGAATTATCCTAAATAATGGAATGTAACGAATTTTTGGATTTCGGAATTTTGGTACTTACGAATTTATGAATTTTCTTAAAAACGTTAATTCGGATATTTCCAAATTAACAAATTTGTTGAAATTTGTTAAACTAATTCAGAAAATAGACATGTGCACACTGAAATATTTCGTTTTGGATTTCCGTTTTCATCCGAAAAATACATTTATTTAGTTACTCCCGAAATTCGTTTTTATTTATTTATTTTTTCATTAAAAAATGTAATTCGTCTGAAAATCCGAACAAATTAAGGTTGAATCTGTCATTGAAGGCTTATGGCGTCTGACAATTGTTCAAAGAAGATTCGACGGAGCAGCGAAACTGTACGACGCTGCAATCATACTTTTCTGGTTGAATGTTCCACCTACAAGCTATAGTACAATTCTAATGTTGTATGACTAGTAATAATTATATTTTTTAATGATTATTACTAGTCAACCAACAATAGAATTGTTCTATAGCCTATGGGCCGAGCATTTGACCGGAAATGTAGAATTGCAGCGTCGTACAGCTTAGCTGCTCCGTCGAATCTTAGAACTATCAACAGACACCATAAGCCTTCAATGACAGATTCAGCGTTTTTCGATGGTTTGTCGAATCTTCGTCATTCATGATGAAATGTCAAGTTAGTTCTAACTATTTTACTGCTCCTCCTCTTTGGTTACAATCAGCCAATAACATTCATCATCATCATTATTTTTATTTTACTTCCCCCACCCAATTCCAGCAGCGATTTTTTTCTCTCTGTTTAATCTCTTCTCTCTATAATGTTGAATCTTTTCTCTCTATAATGTCAAATCTTTTCTCTCTATAATGTCAAATCTTTTCTCTCTATAATGTTGAATCTTTTCTCTCTATAATGTTGAATCTTTTCTCTCTATGTAGAATAATCTTGGACTAATAGAGTTAAGGTTAGGCACATTCGACCGCCGAAAACGAAAATATAGCATTTGTTTGTGTCGGATCTTTCGGTTTTTGTATTCTGTGCGTTCGTTTTCGTTTGTTAACGAAAATACCTGAAATTCGGACGAAAATGCATTCGGACGAAAACGAATGCACACGTCTAATGGCAAATAAAACATGTCATAACTTAATAAATTGTGCCTAATATCCATTCTTCTATGTTACACTACTGGGCCAAAGCACGATATAAGCAAGTTTTCAAAGGTCCAAATATCACAGAAAACAAAACAAATTACTTGATGAAAAGAAGAGGAGATGGGTCCAATACATTTTTTAGCACCTCTAGATCATGCTAATCGCATTCATAAAATAAAGTTCTCCCAAACAAAACAGATAGTTGTGGGTGGACAATGGCAGGTTGAATCACATTACATTTGTTTTATTATTCTAGCACTCTAGCACTTATATAATTTGTCAAGAGTTTTTGATTCTATTTCCATATAAGGCCATTATTACTTCTGCCATCTTTAGACTAAAATCTCTGATGGTAGATAGTGACAAGCTTCTTGACTCTAGGGCCCCATACACACCATTAAATAAATCTGTTCAAATCGGTCTGACAGACCGTTTTGATCGGATTTGTCTGCTGGGATATATTGGTTTGATTGTGTACACACGATCAAACCAAAATCCCCGCCGGCAGACAGCGCGGTGACGTGGCGATGACGTTGACGCCACCACGTCACCACACCAGGAAGTAAAACACTTCCGCGCATGCGTCGAATCCATTCGACGCATGTGCGGACAGATATGTCTGCTGGTTAGCGTACTAACCAGCGGACATGTCGGACGGACGGGTTCCCAGCAGACAGATTTTAAAGCATGCTTTAAAATCTGTCTGCTGGAAAAATCTGTCTGTCCGCCCGTACACACGATCGAATTTGTCTGCTGAAACGGTCTGTCAGACCGTTTCCAGCATATAAATTTGATCGTGTGTACGCGGCCTAAAAGGTAGCAGCATGATTTTAAATACAGTAGTATAGTAATGGCTCTAGTGGTAAAAACCTCACTGGTGAGGGAACTCACTGTTAGTGGAATACAAAGAAGCTCCAAAAAGCTAAATGGATGATTCATAAAGCTAGTGTTTACCCAATTTGAAACATCCATGCCAGGTTGAATTATATTAAACATTTATTAAAGGCATATAAGTTGTTCACTTTGCCAGGGAATTTTCCCTTAAGTATATGTATTGAAAAATCACTTTGAAAAAAATATACAATGACCCATAATCAAAATGAAAAAAAAAAAATCGCAGATAATTGGATAATGCAAGTAAGCAGAGCTTCAACTCATTCACTAAGCATTCATTCACTAAGCAAAGGGAAAATACCACAGCAAAGTGAAGTTTCCCTTCAAAAGAGAACAGCCTGTTTGTCTTTAGTAAGTTAATCCTCATGTTTGTTTTTTAGTGTAACAGCTGAAACAAGACAGCAGTAATGGTCGAGCAGTAAAAACAGCTTTGGTTTTTGGAGATAATACTGCATTTAATGTGTATTATTTCTTCCATGAGCATTCTGTAGAAAGTAGCTAGTAGACTAAGGTAAGTATTTTGAATTTGGCTCTGCATTTTTCTTCTGTTTTATCAAAGTCTGTTCTAATGAAGTTACATTTCCTATTTCTTTGAAACCACCACGATCTCTTATAAATTACAATAAGTCACACTGCTTGTGTAAAATGTGTATCTTTTGACAAAAACGTAATATATGTGTGTGTGTATGTATATATAAAATAACAATTTAAGCTGTTTTTATAGGTTAGGGTGTTAAATCTGTTTCATATTGCTGTATTAAATAAATCATACATGTTATACACAAGCAATGTGGCTGATTGTTTTTTGAGAGGATTGTGGTGGTCTCATATCTAGTTTGTCCCTGGTCAGCATGCAAGGTAGTGTAGTTCTAGTTGTATTTCTTCATATTTTTATTCTGTTTCTGAAAAGAACTTGAAAGGAGACATAGGTATTTTACATGCAGTAGAACATTTTTTTTTTATATTTCTAAATCGAGTATAATATAAACAGAAGCCTCAATGGCAACTTAGGAGAGTGTATCTTAGCTACAATATTTTCAGCAATCAAAATAAAATAAAAACATGCAAAACTGAGAAACCAACTTTAATGTCAATCTAAAAATTATAAGAAAAAATGCTCATATTCCAATTTCTGGTCATTTATTGCCATGCTGCAGAGTTAAATTCACATCAATAAATGTTTCCAAATACCATTCAGGAACTTCAGGAAAATTCTTTATTTGTTCTTTATTTATTCTTCATTGGCTCCCACCAGAATTCACTGTATGTAAGAGCTCACATCTTGTAATATAAGTGGCACTGATATAAGTGCTAGCTAACAAAAGCAAAAGCATCCTTTTTTGCAATCCTAAACACATAAAAAAAATTCATGCATTTAGGCTGCTCGCGAGATGCACATATAAGGAGGTTACATTTGGTTTCGCTTTCATTCATGAGTGACGAAAGCATTACAAATAATAAGAGATGCATGTACTGCATTGCATACCACAATGGCATGCACTTCAGATGCATTCCTCTTTATATCAATTGAATTCAAAATGATGTGAAATTTGTTGAACAGAACAAGCAGCAGTTATAAAAACAGCCACAGATTCTGATGAAAACGACCACAGTGCATCAAAACTGTTTTTCAAACACACTTCAGTTAGAATTTATTATCAGCCATATGCACAATCCCTAAGCCTCCAGGATGGTTGCCCATTGTTATTACATTTACATGTAAATTTTCAGTACATAAAACAAATCAATCTGTCATCTGCCTGCATCGTCTACCTATACTAGGCAAGGATTAGTGATGATTGGCTAATTTAAATGAGTGCAGCTTTTTAGTTTGAATGTTGTGTTGCTCATTGGATACAAACTGAATTAGAACACTTATACATACTTATCGTACTGTATATAGCTACAGCTCGACAGCAAATGGAAACATTTGTGAAATTAAAGCACATGCCCTACTCTAAAATGCCCAAGTAAAACCAATGAACAATTGATATACCAAGCTCCAAACCCCCTTATATAATTATTGATTCTGAGTATTATTTAATTGCACATTAGCAATACAAGTATTATAATTTGCCATGCACTAAAAGTAAATATCTGATCTGAAATATCATTGAAATATATTAAGCCTCAGTTTCACAGAATAAATACAAATTGGATCCCTACTTTGGCTCTTAATATCGAGAGAGCTTCGACGTAGGAATGCACATTTGTATTCATCCTTTAGGTTTAAAAATATATATTTAGCTATTTTAACCTGTTAGCATTATAGAAAAAAAACAGCACATTTGCTTAAATAAATACCTAAATTATTGAAGTATTCTAAGACTATATATGTTGCTGTACTGTATACTTAATTTTTTTTGGTGGAGGTTAAATAACAGAACATTGTGTACACTGCTTTAGTCGCATTTATAACACAAGCAGGTCAATTATTGTGCAGAAAAGACATATATTATTAAGCAGAATATGTAAGCACAATTAAGTGAAACAACAGCAGATTAGAAGAAACTATAATATGCATGCAAAGTTTACAAACCGTGTCTTTAGGGTGGCCCAATAAGTAGAAATATGGGGACCCATGCTTGTCACTTTTCATGCACATGGAGAGACTGGAAGAAGGTACCATTCCTAAAGGAAGGGGAGGAACAGCCTAGGACCAATCATTAGAATTAACAGAACAGTGACACAAAGATATAGAACTGTTAGCATAGAATTCTTAGTAGATTAGCAAAGTTACAGAAATGTATCTAACACGAAATAGAGAGTTACTTGTATTATAAGGCATGCACATAAAAGTATTAGTTAAAGCTAAGCTCTACCATTAAATGTGAAACCTTCTACATCATATGGCATCTGGCATTTTAAATTTATTTAACAATCTGCTGGATACTGTGCATTTGTACCAAGCCAGAGGGTAACATGATTTGTAATTTCATGGTCTATTTATCCTATTTTAGTTGTATTTATACTGTGTGAATGGAATCCTACCAGCATCAAAAGAATATGCCAAGGAACAAAAACCCATGTGATCTGTTTTAAGAACTTTGCTTAAATACTATGACAATATGATTGTGTGCCATGGCTCATAAATATAGCACCAAGGAATCTTCTATGATTGCTCAAAAACCTGTCTACCTGACCACTAAGCTGGCCATAGATGGATAGAATTGTAGAGGAAAATTATTTTAAAAATTTGCACGAACATTCTCAGAATATTTGTTTCTCATTTTGAAAGATTTTGTTTGCTTTTAACATTTGATTTTGGAATTCACCAAATGAAAACCACAGAAATTCGTTCATTTGAGAAAAAAATTCCATCCAGCTGCTTTAAATTTTCCTGCCACTGCTGTAAAAAAGAATGTCGATTTGACCAACTAATGATTAAAAAAATGAAGAACTTTCTTCGAATCTTTTTTTTCTACGAATTTTTGCTCAAAATTCCACCCATCTATGACCAGCTCTAGACCATTATCATGTTGGATTTTAAGATGTTTGCAGCTGATTTCAGGATCAATCAGGGAAAGTTATTCCACATTAATTCTTAGCTTGCTCGAAAAAAATTAACTAATCGCTAATATTCTATTAATTTGCATTGAGATTTTTCCTGTATAACTACTCTTGGCCAGTAAAAGTGCATTATACCATATTTATCGGGGTATTGCGCGCACCCGCGTATAGCGCGCACCCCCAACCTAGAAGAAAAATTTCAGAAAAAAATAAATACTTACGATTTCGTTGGTGTCTTGCCCGGCGTCCATCGGCGGCCTTGTCTGGTCCGGTGTCCGTCTGCAGCCTCGGTGGTGTCCTCCCGCATTGTCTCTGAGCCGATCCCCGCTTTCTGCGCTGTGTTTGAACAACTCCGCCGACATATACCGAGCGCAGTACACTCGGGCATGCTCTGCTCCTCTAGCGTAAAGGACATACAGGACGCACAGGACGTGACCGCGAGGGGACCCGAGCCTGGCGGAATGTACCCGAGTGTACTGCGCTCGGTATATGTCGGCTTCTCAGTTCAAACACAGCGCGGGAAGCGAGTATCGACATATACCGCGCACCCACGATTTTCCCCTGATTTTAAGGGCAAAAAAGTGCGCGGTATACGCCGATATATATGGTAGTTAAATAGGAGTAAAGATATTTCTGCCTCTGACTGAACCCCCCCCACCACCACATCTGCTCTTGACTTAACCCCCCACCACCACATTTGCTCTTGACTGAACCCCCCATCACCACATCTGCCTCTGACTGAACACCCCACCACATCTGCCTCTAACTGAATCCCCCCACCACATCTGCCTCTGACTGAACCCCCCCACCACCACAATCCCTCTGACTGAACCCCCCCCACCACACACATCTGCCTCTGACGGAACCCCCCCCACCACCACATCTGCCTCTGACTGAACCCCCCCACATCTGCCTCTGACTGAACCCCCACATCATCTGCCTCTGACTGAACCACCCACCACCATAGCTGTCTCTGACTGAACCCCCCACCACCACCACCAGCACATCTGCCTCTGACTGAACTCCCCCCCACCACCACCACCACTACATCTGCCTCTGACTGAACCCCCACCATTACCACAGCTGTATTTGACTGAACCCCCCACCATCACCACAGCTGCCTCAGACTGAACCCCCACCACCACTGTTGCATGTAAATCTGACTTCCTGGTACATTTTATTTTAGTTTTAATTGTCATGATATATATATATAAAAAAAATGAATGTGGTGGCCTTTTGGGTGGGTAGGATTTTTTTTGGGGTGGGCAGTGGGGGAAGGGTTCAGCATTTTATTCTTGTCCTCAGGCAGCACAATGTCTTGAGCCAGCCCTGGCTGGTATATTGCATTTATCAGTTAATGAACAACCTTACCTTTAGTAAAGTTGTTTGTTAATAAGTACCCCCACTTCCTGAATACTGTACAGCTTACCTAGGGCAATACTTGCCTTCATCCAAATTCAGTGATCTTTCCTCTGACAAGGTCCCAGCCAATCCTTTTATACTGTCGGCTGGGAATCCGTCCGCCCGATATGTCTGCTGGTTAGTACGCTAACCAGCAGACATATATTCTCACACTTCCTGGTGCGGTGACGTGGCGGCGTCAACGTCACTGCCTCGTCACGTCACGTCAGCGCGCCGTCTGCCGGTGAGTGCAGTATAGCTATAAGGATAAATATGGCTATGGTATTGCATTTACAGTATACAAATTAGTTGTGTGTTATGACACCGGCGCAACTAAGTATTTAATATAAAACCTATAATTTCAATCTGCTGCAGTTATTATAAACACCTGTGCCAAGTGAAAAAATAGAAGAATACATTTTGTATATGCGACATATCCTACCGCGCTGATTGCATAATCCCAATTTTCAAAAACATATAAAATATATATATAAATTAACAAAACATCCATAAACACCAGTGCTAACTCAAAAAAATATATGCTAACTCAAAAGAAAATATATATAATCTTTTAGCAGTCCTGTTAGTGCGTGCTGTTGGCACCTATGTAAACAATGTCTCAGTCCTTTAAATTTCCAAAGTGTCAAAAAAAACGTGCTCTATGCTGTGGTAAAGATGATCTCCGTGACTATACACCCTTATAGTGTCACCACCACCTCTATTCAAAGATTGCACTCACCAGATCACTGGCTTCCTGATGACGCATGCGTGCATGCGAAACATGTAGAGGCATATGGGCATTATCTCTCACACATACGGAATTGTGTCACCAGCCTCCTCCACTGTTTAATGCTGTAGCTTCCGCCCACTGAACCGCAACACGAACGAGGGTTGGAACGCACGCTGCACAAACAGTAACGCTGGACAAGCTAATGCCGACCGGGCATTGGAGCATGTGAGTGTGATTTTAAAGCTTTCTTGTTTCAAATAAATTGGTCATAACTTTATTACACCATAAGAGGCTTTTTTCTTTTGGGGGAGCCAAAAGAGGTGATCGCAAAGAGCTATTTGAGTCTGATACTTATGATTGAGGATCGCGTGGAACCGCTGTTTAAGGATGATATATGCTGTCCCCTTTCCGTGATCTGGTGAGCGCAATCTTTGAATAGAGGTGGTGGTGACACTATAAGGGTGTATAATCACGGAGATCATCTTTACCACAGCATAGAGCACGTTTTTTTGACACTTTGGAAATTTAAAGAACTGAGACATTGTTTACATAGGTGCAACAGCACGCACTAATAGGACTGCTAAAAGATTATATATATATTTTCTTTTGAGTTAGCATATATTTTTTTGAGTTAGCACTGGTGTTTATGGATGTTTTGTTAATTTATATATATATTTTATATGTTTTTGAAAATTGGGTCTATGCAATCAGCGCGGTAGTATATGTCACATATACACAATTTATTCTTCTATAAAAATTAGTTGGCAGTGATCTTGCCAGAGGAAAGATTGCTAAATTGGGGATGAAGGTAAAGATTACTCTAGGAGGGCTGCATTCTTTGAAGTTTTGGAACAGCATTTAGGAAAATCCTATTACACACACAGAACAAGTCCTCTATATCGTTGTTGGTAATGCCGCTTTAGTGTGTTTAAATACAAGACACATGGATTAACTTTGATGTATAACACTTCCATAACTCTAAGGCCATGTACACACGATCGAATTCATCTGCTGGAAACGGTCCGACGGACCGTTTCAGCAGACAAATTCGATCGTGTGTATGGGCGGACAGACAGATTTTTCCAGCATACAGATTTTAAAGCATGCTTTAAAATCTGTCTGCTGGGAACCTGTCCGTCCGACATGTCTGCTGGTTAGTACGCTAACCAGCAGACATATCTGCCCGCACATGCGTCGAATGGATTGACGGATGGATTGATGGATCGACGCATGCGCGGAAGTGTTTTACTTCCTGGTGTGGTGACGTGGCGGCGTCAACGTCACCGCCACGTCACCACGCTGCCTGCCGGTGGGGATTTTGGTTTGATCGTGTGTACACAATCAACCCAATTTCTCCCAGCAGACAAATCCGATCAAATCGGTCTGACAGACCGATTTGATCGGATTTATTTGGTGGTGTGTACGCGGAATTAGTGTTCCAGTGGAAACAACAAAACAAATCTGAGCTCATTCTAGTATTGCTTATAAAGAGATTCTATCTTTCTGCATGCAGTCTTGAAATGGATCTGCTGCTTTGGGGGCAGAAGGATATAAAATAATCTTCAGAGCAACAGAAAAATAACCAGGAAATAGTGATGATCTGGTTTTATACTTCTTATTCAAGCTGGATCACTAAAATATCCGTTAAAGATTTATTTTATAATAATAAACTTTACCAAATCATAATTGCATGCAGGTACAAGCAACATATGATTCCAAGGAAAGCAGTATTTTACAGCTAAATTCCCCTGATTAGATCTAGGTGAGAAACATCTTAGCTTGTTAAAGACATCAACCATGAATTCATGTAGATGAATATATACCTATTTGTGTGAGTTTTTGATTATTTTACTAACGGAACCCTAAGGTTCATCACCACAGGCATCATGCAAGCTGAGAAAATAATATTCATAGTTTCAGCATGAGCACATACCACCCATCAAGGTGACAGTAAATTGTCTATGAATATTAACACATCCAAAAGAAAACCCTCAATTGTTTTCTGATTGAAATGTTTTACCTTTACATACATCCCTAAGAAAACTGCATTTTGACCCACTTATATTAAGCACACTAACCAATGCAATTTCAGCGAAGTCTCTATTTACTTACAGCACTTTACTCCATGCATGTAAAATGATGTGCATATTTATCAGCTTATCATATAAAACTTTTTATTGCCTTTCTACGCAGGTAGAGCATCCAGAGACCAGCATATCGGCAGATTATTCTGTGTTTGCTTCACACAGGGGTGTGCTTTCACTATATGTGACAGAACAGTGGTATCTGGTATATGTCTTTGTGCCTAGCTTTAGCTTGTTATATTTTGGTGGTGAGAAATAATGGCTTGATAATAGCTGTTAAAGTTTTAATGACACCAGAGAGTTTAAGGTTTGGGGCAAAAGAGTAGGTAGGTCGAAAAAAAGAAACCACAAAACAGTATGCTTGTGACGAGTAAAACAATGGGGGCTGTAAATGCTGCTGTTCTTTTAAAAGTGCCAGGTGTCTGATATTTATACTTTTGAATAAAAGCAATGGGAAAACAGTGGTTTGGTGCATTTTAAGTACATTTCATAGTATAAAAGAAATCTGCTTTTAGTCTAGTGGGCTCTTGGGCTTTCTTTGTGCTTGGATAAGGCAGGAAATTATTCAAAACCTTGATTGGATTGTTTATTGCCTCATTAAAGACATTCCCACTCACATCTTGTGTAATCTTTGGATTGGAAATGAAGGGAAATCTTTTCTAAAGGATGTAGATATATGGTTTGGTTTAGTAGCGATCGGAATGGTTAGAACTTCTTATATATATAACCAGATTGGGTCCTTTCCCCTCACTACCTGTGCAGTCAAGATGATAAGAAGTCCTAACCCTTCTCTACTTAACCCAAAACTAAAAAAAAAAAAAACATGACCTGGAATTGCTGCACGTTATTTTGGGCAGAGATGTGCATCCAATTATTATTATTTTTTATAATTTTTTTTAGACAGAATGCTTTTAAGTAACATGTATACTATAATACTGGCTTTTACACAGTTTTTGCAAAAAAAATATTATTTTACCAAAAACGAGATTATAGGAGCTCTTATCTAAAATAAAGCCTCCTACACACATTCAGATTTTTGAATGACCGTTTGTCCGTTTTTTGTTGTATTCTAGTCTCATGTTGAATGTGAAGAAGTTACTCACTATATGAACATTTTTGTATGAGAGAATACAACTTCAGAAGTGACGTAATGTGTTGAATAGTTTTGTATGTACTCTTTCATTTCTGAGCATGCATAGTCTTGCTCTTAAGTTTTTTTCTCGTACTAATTGAATAAAAATTGGACGTTGAGTTCACATCTGACAACAATGTTATAGTCTGCACATGCAGCTTTTGTCTGACGAAAAACTGATATCGGCTGTCGAAAGCACTATACTAACAATCCGAAAATTGGAAGATCGTTCGTAGGAGGACATTTTTCTTCTGATTTTCGTATCGTGTGTACGGGCCTAAAGTCATGTATGGTTTCTAGTGACAGTTGTGTAGATTTCTAAATATAACCTAGAGACAATTTAGTCTCAGTTTATGAAGCTGATGGCTGAAAATGTACAAATAAGCTTATCCTCTAAACCTGACACCTGGAATTGTTGTCGATGCCCACTTGGCTGATGCTACATACAGTGCTGAGAGCAGCCACACAGTGCTGAAAGACAGAGGTGCATACTGTATAATATTGGGGATGCTACACTCAGTTTATACAATATAGTTGTCTGCAGCAACTTGTAGATAAAATAGTTCCTGTTGGCTAGCTTGGCCCAGATCAACTATTTAAAGTTAAAAGAAAAATGTTAGGCTTTAAATTGAATGGCTGTGGAAGATGGTGTGGTGGTAGGGGTTAGGGAAACATGTATTGAGAGAATATGGAGGCTGCAACTGATAACTTCTCTTTTGTTTGTTGTTTAGCTGTAATTTTGATCCAATAGCTTCAGCATTTATGCAGGCACCAACATAGAGCAAATGCGTTGCAAATGCGACCTTGTTCTAGATCAGTAATTTAGAAAGTAAAAACATAGCGAATGTTTATACCTTAGGTCCAAGGCCCTGATAATAAAAACCTCAACTATATTTGATGCTAAAAAACTACTTAACATGCCTGTTATACAGGAGCAGGAGCAGCCTTTTGCTTTCTTTAAGCGCTTCTAGACTGCCCCATGTACATTTACTGCAGCTGAGCGGCTTCTCTGTGCGAAAACACATACCTGTATGTGATTTCTCTCTCTAGCCTAGGGCCCACACGCACGCCACTGGCAACTAGCTTCCGCTGTGATTGGACAATTGGTGAGTTCAAGCGGGTTCCGAGGCAGACAGAATGACGGTCTGCCCATGTAGGATCATTGTGTACATCGTTAGACGACAGTGCAATTCTCAGTTAACGTAATGCAGTGCCGTATCGCAAATGGCCTGGTCATGAAGGGGGGTAAACTGGGGCTGAAGTGGTTAATGAGATATTGCAGCAGGGTTGCCAACCATCAGTATATTTACGAACAGTTTGTAAAAATCATTAACTTTACAACTGTCTGTAAATATTAGGAGCTGATCATTTATTATGCTGTGTTGATTTTTTAAGTGTTAACCAGGCAAATTACTTGTTAAAAATACTGCAGGAGATTGACAAGAAAGTCAATTTGTATATTGATAGAGGCAGCTCTGGCCCCTTTTTTTTAATCACTTGCCGCCCGCCCACCGTCAAGTGACCTAGGGACAGTGTGGCTCTTTTTCTGGTTGGACATCATATGATGGCGCAGCTGTGGGGACGTGCAAAGTGGCGATCGTGGCCACGCCGTGTTGCTAGGACACGATCCCTGACACGGTTCTTTAACCGTGTGATCAACTGTGTCCAATCACAGCCAGTCACATGTAAATAGGTGTCTCTCGTCGCCTCACACTGACAGAGTGTGTGGCGAGGAGAGCTGATCAGCAGCATCTCCTCACAGGGGACAGCAAGATCATCAGTGCCCTGATTACAATAAATTGCCAGCAATCAGTGCCCATTAGTAATGCCATTCAGTGCTGGCTTTCAGTGCCCCCTATCCGTGCCACCCATCAGTGCTCATCAGTGCCGCCTCATCAGTGTCCAAAAGTTCTGCCTCATGAGTGCCTATCAGTGCAGATTCATCAGTGCACATCAGCGAAGGAAAAAAAATCATATTTACAAAATGTACCGACAGTAACTAAGAAAAATGTTCTGTCTTTAAAAAAAAAAACAGCAGTGATTAAATAACACCAAAAGAAAGCTCTATTTGTGTGAGGGAAATTATAAAAATGTCACATGGTTACAATGTAGCATGACCGCACAATTGTCATTTAAAGGTTGACAGCGCTGAAAGCTGAAAAATGGCCTGAGCAGAAAGGGTGTGTAAGTGCCCTGTATTGAGGTGGTTAACTGAACTCCAGCTGAACATAGCTTTGCATTTAATAATAAATATTTAAATGTACTTACTGTTGGGCACCAAGGACAACTACTTTCAAGCCTCTCTTCAGCAGAGTTAAAGTGGAAGTAAACTCATCCATTTACCAGTTTAAAATATATTTTTTTTGTTTTCGGCACGTGCCGGAAATGTAATGCTCCCATTGGTTGGGCTCTCAACCAAACTATGAAACCATCCAGTGGCTAGTGTCATAACTGATCACATGTGCAGCATCATGGCGGTTGTAGATTAAACAGAGGCAAAGATGGCAGCTTCCTTGGCTGAAAACGATAGGGGGGTTTACTTACACTTTAAGAATGGGAGAGGTTTGTTTTGTTTCAGTGTGCATGTGCTAACAAGAAATATACCGATAGGACAGTGCACTCAATTCATTAGTCTATGGCTTCTCTTGCATTGTTTAGTCACAATGTGGGGCAGGGATAAGACTGTATTACTTAACTGCATTAGAGAAAAATCATAACAGGGCTATACTTTGTGACAGAACTGTAAAAATTTCGGGAACGGATGGGCGGAAATACAAATTCTTTAGTGAGTAAAACGTTTAATTATATGTATTTTATCTGTTTTAAATATTTGCCTGTTGTTCAAATTTAGATACATTTTATACACTATCAGACACTAAGTGGTCTTCTACGATCTTCTTGCTTTACACTCATTTTTTTTTGTGTACAGTCTAATACACCCAGGTTTCAGTTTCTCTTAATTTACCCATCTGAATTATCTCTTTTAAATACGCAACTTATGTTTTTAAAAGATTTTCCTCAATGCTAAAATAATTTCCTCTGGACCAAGGTACAAACTGCAGAGTGATTTAATTTCTGTTACACTCAGATGCCAATATTTTGTGAAGGGTGTTTGTACTACACGAACAATGACTTCTTAGTATGCTTTCATCTGTAGCGCTCATAAATTATTTATAGTCTGAGCTAAAAATGCATTTCCATAAAAAGTAAGAACATTTCTTCAACAGTTTATGTGCAAAGAATACATTAGAAACGTGAAAACCCACCATACTCTGGGACCTGCCCTGTTCCACGCTTTAGTAACAGCTTTACTCTTCTTCCTCCAGATTTAATGAGTTCTATTGCTCTAGCATGTGTCATGTCTCGTGTGCTTTCCCCGTTGATTTCTATGATTTGATCACCGACCTGTCAAGTAGAAAAAAAGAGATCAAATAAGAGCATGTAGTTTAATAAAATGTATGTTTTCAAAGAATAACATTTTGCTCAACATGTTACAAAATGACATTTTAGTCATACATCAAGGCAAACGTACTGTGATGGCTTAGACAACTATATCTCCGATAAACTCTATAATTCAAGATAATTAACTATAGCTTTAGAAAGTTCAGCTGTACAATACAGTTGTCAACAGCAATGTGATACAAAAAACTATTGCAATGCTTTCAATCTTTTAGCTACGCTTTTATCTATTGTACACCAAGCTGGTGGTTGATTTTCAAGCTGCAATGCAACAGGCTCTTGCAATGCTTTCCATCTCATTTATAGTGCCCCAAGCTGAAGGCTGATTTTCAAGCTGCGATGCAACAGGCTTTTGCAATGCTTTCACTCTCATCTATAATGCATGGATCTAGAGGCTGATTTACAAGTTGAGACGCAACAGGCTCTTGAAATGCTTTCCATCTCATCTATAATATATCAAGCTGGAGGCTGATTTTCAAGTTGAGATGCAACAGGCTCTTGCAGTGCTTTCACTTTAATCTATCAGGCCACGTACACGATATGACTGGTCTGGTAAAACTGGTCCGACGGACCATTTTCATCGGACCAGGCTGAAGTGGTCTGATGGTCTGATGTGTGTACACACCATCGGACCAAAAATCCGATCAGACCAGAACGCGGTGACGTAGAACACACCGACGTGCTGAAAAAAGGAAGTTCAATGCTTCCAAGCATGCGTTGACTTGATTCTGAGCATGTGCAGGTTTTTGGTTCGATGCTTTGGCGTACTAACCATCGAATCTGTCCGACGGACAGATTTTAAAGCAAGTTTTAAAACTTTCGTCCGACGGACAACGGTCCGATAGGCCGTACACACCATCGAATTGGTCCGATGAAACTGGTTAAGCTAAAGGTTAATTTTCAAGTTGAAATAAAATTGTTTATATGTGTGTATATATATATATATATATATATATATATATATATATATATATATATATATATTGTACAGGACGCCGGGGTTGGGTCCTGGACGGGTGCTATACGGCACCACTATTTGGACTATGGTCCATTTAAATAGAGGGAGAAGGTTCAGGGGGTCACCCAAAAGTGGGTGAAAAGTTCCAGGCAGGCGCTAATTCAGAGAGGACTGGCTTGCAGTCTTCTCTATCTTTAATAAAGTAGTTTGGGGCCTGGAATTTTGGAGGCTTCAAAGTGTTATTTGGGTGGGACGGAGCCTCCACTCCTAAACCTTGGGAGCCAGCGCACATGGTGTTAACTCTCCCAGAGAACCACCCATTAAAGCAGGAAGTGGTGCTGGAGATGGTGAGTGAGTTTGGAGAGTGCACCTGTGAGGACAAGATGGAAGTCTGCTAGCTGCACAGTGAGGACTTTTGAAGTGCAGGGGGTGAAGATTGATCTTGCAACAAACCGTATGTCATTTTGCTTTCACTGTTTTGTGCTGGATATAAGCAGACTTTTTGTTGACGCTGGAGCCAAGCGGACTTTTATGTTACAGTTTTTGGCATGCTGAGAAAGCCTTATTTTGCTTTTCTGTGAATAAAAGCCTTTTTCCTTTAAAACAACAGTTTAAGCACTGAATCCCTGTTGAGCTATGGCCCCCAAACGTTACAATTGGTGTTGAGTGCGGGCACAGTGCATTTGCAGGCGCAAAACCATTTAAAACTAAAAACTGACATTTAAAGAGACAGTGTACTTATGGCATGTCTTGGGTGAAGTCAGCCCAGACATTACAAACAGCACGCAACGACATGGAAGAGGTCATTAGGGCTTTGGCACAAGCCACCGTGACCCAACAGCAAGCGTCAGCGGACGCCAACCGTTGCCATGAGGAAGCGATGGCTCAGCAGCAGCAGGCCCTGGCACAGGCTATAGCTGCGCAGCAGGAAAACACACGGCTGCTAGCTGCCCAGTTTACAGCCCAGCAGGAGTCCACTCAAGCACAGGTGGCTGCCTTGCAGGAGGCAGTACAGCAGCTGGCTCAGGGACAAGAGCAATCGGCCGTTGCCGTTAGCAACCCAGTGTCTGTTAGAGCCAGCCATTTTTTGCAAAAACTAACACCCAGCGATGACGTGGAAGCCTTTCTTACCACCTTTGAAAGGATAGCAGAGAGAGAAGCATGGCCCCAGGACCAATGGGCCGGCATTATCTCCCCTTTTCTCACTGGTGACCCGCAAAAGGCCTATTTTGACCTCCCTGCTGAGCACATCAAAGACTATGAATGTCTAAAAGCTGAGATCCTGGCCCGCCTGGGAGTGACCACAGCTGTCCGGGCTCAGAGGGTGCATCGCTGGCGGTACAAATCGGACCAACCACCCAGGTCCCAGATGCATGAACTAATCCAGTTAGTTAAAAAATGGCTGCAGCCGGAAAAATTGTCAGGTCCACAAATGGTGGAACGAGTGGTGATGGACTGGTACCTACAGTCCCTGCCAGATGACCTACAGCGCTGGGTAAGCCATGGAAACCCTACCAACGCTGACCAGCTGGTCGAGCTGGTTGAACGGTACACCATGGTGGAGGACCTGCTTGGGCCTGCCAAGCGTCGAGAACCCACGCCAAGGACACCCAGACCAGCCACCACCCTGAGGAGAGAAGTCTTGCCAGATGTTGGCATCCGCAGGTCTACACCGTCTGCCATAGAACCACGGAGGTCGGTTCCTGTACCAAAGATGGGAGACATACAATGTTGGCGATGTCGGTCCTGGGGGCATACCCGGGCACAATGCCCACTGCAGGAGGAGCCTATGGAGTGCGGAACTGGTCGGAGAAGCTCCTTCTATGTGCAAAGTGTGTGTACCACTCATCTTGATCTGGCTGCAGGACGGTTTGAGTGTGAAGTGTGGGTGAACCACCTTCCTGCCAGGGCCCTACTGGACTCCGGTAGCATGGTAACATTAGTACATGGCAGGGTACTTGGGAGGCTTGGACCAGTGACTAAAACTCTTCGGGTAGTGTGTATCCATGGGGACACCAAGGAGTACCCCTTAGTCCCGGTGACTGTTTCTTATGGCCATGCCTCAGTTACACAGGAGGTCGGGGTGGTAAACAGTTTAATTCATGACATCATAGTGGGGCGGGACTGTCCACTATTTCTGGAACTATGGAATGAGGTACAGATGGGACTACCAGGGGAGCTGGGGACACTGGGCCTGGAAGGGACAGAGTCTGAGGGGTCTGGACCTGAAATGCACACCTCTGATACAGAAATACCTCTCATTGATAATGAAGTCGCAGGGAATGCTAATGTGAAGGATAATGCCCCTGACCCAGGTCTTAAACCCGAGTTGATCTCTGAGGGGGGGGGAAGTCTTCCCATTACAAGTTATGCTGGGGGAGGATGATGTGGAGCTCTCCCCGGTTGAGGAGGATGAAGGGGAAACATTCTCAAGGCCAGTACATCCAGATCTAGATGTGTCCAGGGGTGCATTTGGTACCGCCCAATTACAGGACCCTGCCTTGGTCAATGCTCAAGAGCAGGTTTCTGTTATTGATGGGGTCCCACAAATGCCAGACGCAGATCAGAGGTTCCCTCACTTTGCGTTGAAGGGGGACTTACTGTATCGAGTGGCTGAGAGCCGAGGGGAAATTATAGAGCAGTTGCTGGTTCCCCAACCGTATAGGCGGATGCTCCTCGATCTAGCCCACAACGATGCACTGGGAGGACACCTGGGGGCGGAGAAAACAGAGGCCAGGATAACCGACCGGTTTTACTGGCCAGGGTTGAAGGCCCAGGTTAAAAGATACTGTGCGTCTTGTCCCATTTGCCAGTTAACCGCCCCAGTGCCACACTATAGAAACCCTCTGGTGCCCTTGCCAATTATCGAAGTCCCGTTTGAGCGGATTGCTATGGATCTGGTGGGACCCCTGGTAAAGTCGGCACGGGGGCACCAATACATATTGGTCATCCTAGATTACGCAACTAGGTATCCAGAAGCCGTCCCTTTGAGGAAGACCTCCTCTAAGGCCATTGCCAGGGAATTGTTTCAAATGTTCTCGCGAACTGGGTTCCCCAAAAAGATCCTGACAGACCAGGGTACCCCTTTTATGTCAACGGTGATGGCGGACTTGTGCAAATTGTTTCAAATTAAACAGTTGCGGACGTCCGTCTACCACCCGCAGACCGATGGCCTAGTCGAAAGATTTAATAAAACCCTAAAGTCAATGTTGAAAAGAGTAGTCCAGAAAGATGGGAAGGATTGGGATATGTTACTCCCTGGCCTGTTGTTTGCTATCCGGGAGGTCCCACAAGCATCCACAGGTTTCTCGCCATTTGAGTTAGTGTATGGACGAAGGCCCCGGGGGTTACTCGACCTGGTAAAAGAAACGTGGGAAAGTGAGTCCTCACCACACAAAACGGTGGTAGAGCATATCTCTCAAATGCGAGAGAGGGTGGCTAAGGTGATGCCGCTGGTGAGGGAGCACATGCAGAAGTCCCAGGATGCCCAAAGGAGAGTGTATAACAGGTCGGCTAAAATTAGACAGTTCCAAGTAGGAGACCGGGTGGCTGTTCTAATACCCACGGTGGAGAGTAAATTCTTGGCCAAGTGGCAGGGCCCATTTGAGGTAGTAGAGAAAGTCGGTGAGGTGGACTACAAGGTACACCAGCCGGGGAAAAGAAAACCATACCAGATCAATCACATTAATTTGTTGAAACCCTGGAGAGACAGAGAACAAGTGTCTGCAGTAGTAGGGGTACAGTCAGGGGACCATGCAGGGATCGACTTGGTGCAGGTTGCTGCTACCCTGACTAGGCCCCAAACCCAGCAAACAAAAGAGTTTCTACAAAGAAATAGAGACATGTTTTCAGAGTTGCCCAGTCGCACCAACGTCATCGAGCATGACATTGTGACCGAGCCCAATGTAAAAGTCAGGTTAAAGCCTTACCGTATCCCAGAAGCGCATAGGGTGTCAGTGTCGGAAGAGGTTAAAAGAATGTTCGAGCTTGGAGTCATTGAAGAGTCGCAGAGCGAATGGTCAAGCCCAATTGTGTTGGTACCCAAGCCCAACGGCACCCTCCGCTTCTGCAACGACTTCAGAAAGCTTAATGAAGTCTCCAAGTTTGACGCATATCCAATGCCACGAGTAGATGAGCTAATTGAGAGGTTGGGTCCTGCCAGGTACATTACCACGCTGGACCTCACAAAAGGGTACTGGCAGATTCCCCTGACTAAGGAAGCCAGGGAGAAGACAGCCTTCTCTACTCCGGAAGGTCACTTCCAATATAAGAGGATGCCATTTGGTCTACACTCAGCCCCTGCCACGTTCCAAAGGGCCATGGATAAAACTCTGCGTCCACACCAACGGTACGCTTCTGTCTACCTAGATGACATAGTCATTTTCAGCACTGATTGGGAGTCCCACCTTCCCCGGGTTCAGGCAGTCGTAGACTCCCTTAGAATAGCAGGGTTCACCATCAACCCCGAGAAGTGTGACATTGGGATGGAGGAAGCAAAATACCTAGGGTATATTGTGGGTAGAGGACTGGTGAAGCCCCAAATGAGTAAGGTGGAAGCCATACAGGACTGGCCCCGTCCCCTAACCAAGAAGCAGGTCAGGGCATTTTTGGGCATAGTTGGCTATTATAGGAGGTTTGTCCCCAACTTTGCCACTATTGCTGCACCGCTGACCGACCTGACCAAAGGCAGAAAGTCAGTGATGATAAAGTGGAACGCCGAGGCCAAGACAGCTTTTCTAAAGCTTAAGACAGCGTTGTGTCAAGATCTGGTGCTTGTAGCTCCAGATTTTACAAAAGATTTTGTAGTGCAGACAGATGCTTCAAGTGAAGGGTTGGGAGCGGTCCTGTCTCAGGAAATCAATGGAGAAGAGCACCCTGTGGTTTTTCTTAGTAGAAAGCTGACGGCAGCTGAGAGAAACTACGCGGTGGTGGAGCGGGAGTGTCTGGCCATCAAGTGGGCTTTGGACTCCCTACGATATTTCCTCCTGGGCAGGAAGTTTCGCTTGGTGTCAGACCACGCTCCTCTTACCTGGATGAGACAAAATAAGCAGACCAATGCCAGGGTAACAAGGTGGTTCCTTTCTCTCCAGGAGTTCAATTTCGTGGTAGAGCACAGACCCGGGAGACAGCATCAGAATGCCGATGCCCTCTCCCGAGTCCATTGCATGGTGTCTACTGGTGCCTCCAACACCTCCGCGTTGAGGCAGAGGGGGGGATATGTACAGGATGCTGGGGTTGGGTCCTGGACGGGTGCTATACGGCACCACTATTTGGACTATGGTCCATTTAAATAGAGGGAGAAGGTTCAGGGGGTCACCCAAAAGTGGGTGAAAAGTCCCAGGCAGGCGCTAATTCAGAGAGGACTGGCTTGCAGTCTTCTCTATCGTTAATAAAGTAGTTTGGGGCCTGGAATTTTGGAGGCTCCAAAGTGTTATTTGGGTGGGACGGAGCCTCCACTCCTAAACCTTGGGAGCCAGCGCACATGGTGTTAACTCTCCCAGAGAACCACCCATTAAAGCAGGAAGTGGTGCTGGAGATGGTGAGTGAGTTTGGAGAGTGCACCTGTGAGGACAAGATGGAAGTCTGCTAGCTGCACAGTGAGGACTTTTGAAGTGCAGGGGGTGAAGATTGATCTTGCAACAAACCGTATGTCATTTTGCTTTCACTGTTTTGTGCTGGATATAAGCAGACTTTTTGTTGACGCTGGAGCCAAGCGGACTTTTATGTTACAGTTTTTGGCATGCTGAGAAAGCCTTATTTTGCTTTTCTGTGAATAAAAGCCTTTTTCCTTTAAAACAACGGTTTAAGCACTGAATCCCTGTTGAGCTATGGCCCCCAAACGTTACAATATATATATATATGAATTAAATGCAGGATTCCTACTTTTCTGTAAGTAGGAATGAATTTGACAGGCCTGTGCCTAGGGGGCAGTATGTTGTTTTGGCATCTGGAACCTGGCAAAGTAATTTTTCACAAACTCAACCCATAATACCCGCGCTACCCGTACTGCAGGAAGACTATAGGCAATACTTGTAATTTGTCCTTGGCCCTTCTGCCTGCTTTTAAGGTCTGGTTCACACTGATGTTGCACTGCGAGCCTTGTTTTGTGCAGGCACGGCAGCCTATCTGTTTAAATGGGCTGCGGTGCCTCCTAAAACACAGGGAAGGGGCCCTGCTCTATTTTTGGAATTGCAGCCTGCGCAATTCCAATTTCAGTGCGGGAGCGATTTACAGTGTGTGCAGCATGCCATTAGCATTAATGGCACCAGCAGACATCTCCTGTGTTTTTCTGTACAGGTGGTTGCGGCTTCGGAAACAGATGAGGACCTGCATCGGCAATTACCTGCACATATGTGAACCAGCTTCATAGCTTTTACATTGCAGGACTTAGCTCTTTAAGTTAAGTCCTCAATAACTACCTTGCAAAAAATCCCAAAAATATATAAAATATAAATAAATATGATGGGTGCATATTGATTGAAACTATTTTTGTGCTTCATTAAATATAATTTTGGGTCATCCTACCCACAAATACCCAGGGTACACATTCCTTATTGCCATTTCACTTCACATTTGCAATGTTATTACCTTTATTAAATAACAATGAAAATGTAAAAAAAATCCCTATAGCTATTAACCAACCACTGGAAAAATGTCTACCTCATACGCACAATTCTTTTACTCTGCACAGGCTAAAGACACAGTGAGATGAGAAGAACTGACATTTTGATCTAAGTGTATTGAAACAGTATAATATGATTATTTCTTGTTTCTTTCTCACAACTGAACTATGACAGATATTCATATCTCATTTGTTTATGCTGTATCTTCAAACAAGAATATTGATGCCATTATACACGAAAGTGGCATAGATACAGTTTCTAGCATGATGGGAAGTTAATGATGTGACATATCTGCCTTTGGATGAATTTATTTCATTTTTATCCTCTTTCTGTACTAGATTCTCTTTCAGAAGTTTTTTAGACTCTAAACTCACCAAATTTTCTTTTAAAAATTGCTGCCTAATAACTAAAGAGAAATGCACGAATGCATAAATGGTATTAGGTTTGGCTGGCTACCTCCAAAAGAAGATACTGCTAAAGATACCTGGCAAATTGACTGGGTTTGGTTTACAAGATGAACCGCAAACCGAGCCAGGAACCTGCATATCCCGAACATCCTGTAATTATTTACTGCCCTTTTTCAAGGCTAATTTGCAAGCTTTAAAAAAATAGGGCATGGGAAGCTCGGCACTGCAATGGGGGACATGTATCAATGCAACACATTTTCAGATAATACTGTGTAACCTAGAGAGGGCCTTTTAACCACTTCAGCCCCGGAAGAATTGGCTGCTCAATGACCAGTTTATATAAAATACAAAATATTTAATAACAGAAAATCACAAACTCCAATTAATTCAGGATGTGGCACTATAGTAGCCAAGGATGTTGATTGCCATCCAAGGGCAAAGCAATCATTTTCTAACATGCTCAATGACCAGGCCATTTTTTGCGACATGGCACTGCATTTCTTTAACTGACAATTGTCGTACGATGTTGTACCCAAACAAAATTGTGAGTCCTTTTTTTCCCCCACAAATAGAGCTTTCTTTTGGTGGTATTTGATCACCTCTGTGGTTTATATTTTTTTGCGCTATAAACAAAATAAAGCATACATTTTGAAAAAAAAAACACAATATTTTGTACTTTTTGCTATAATAAATAGCATGTTTTTTTTTTTTAAAAAAGCTATTTTTTTCCTCGGTTTAGGCCGATATGTAATCTGCTCCATATTTTTGGTAATAGAAATCGCAAAAAGCGTATATTGATTAGTTTGCGCACAACTTATAGGGCCAGATTCACAAAAGAACTACGTCGGTGTATCTACAGATACACCGGCGTAATTCGAATTTCCCGCCGGCGTATCATTGTTTTCTATCCAGAAAACATGATACGCCGGATTTACGCTATGATCCGACTGGCGTAACTCACTTACACCGTCGGATCTTAAATGTAATGTTACGCCGGCCGCTAGGTGGCGTTTACGCCGATTTCTCATTTGTCTATGCAAATGAGCCTGATACGCCAATTCCCGAACAATTTTGCGCTGCCTCATCGTCGTTTACGTTGTTTCCGTAAGCGTAAACTTACCCCTGCTATATGAGGGGTACGTTTACGAAGGTCCGTCGTATGCCATGTTAAGTATGGCGTCGGGACAGCGTCGTCTTTTTCCGTCGTTTACATTGTTTTACTAAGTCGTTCGCGAATAGGGGGGCTTTACATTAATGACGCTCACGTCGGCTTCATTGACATTTTCCGACGTGAGCTGGAGCATGCGCACTGGGCAATTTTTACGGCCGGCGCATGCGCAGTTCGATTGGCGCGGGGGCGCGCTTAACTTAAATACAAGCCGCCCCCTTTGAATTATGCGGCCTTACGCCAGGCCATTTACACTACAACGCCGCAAATTACGGAGCAAGTGCTTTGAGAATACGGCACTTATGTTATCTGCTTGAGATCAAATATTTCTAATTTCTGGATCTATTGGGGAGCTATTAATATGTTTTAGGGACTATTTAATGTGATTAATTTTAGCTTGCAAAAAAAAAAAAATTATGCCCGGAACCCCACTTTATTATGCAATGAAGAAGAGTATGGAGGGTATGACTGCAGGCAGTATGTGCAGAAAAATCTCCATCTGCTCAGCACCATGACAGAAGAGGCCTAGGTTCAGGGAACTGCTACACTTATAATTATTACTCAACAGTGCAATAAAATGGCCACATAATCAAATGTTAATTAATATGCAATATTAAACAATTTCATGCTTATTACCCCTAATTTTTACCAAATCTGGGCCGAAGATGCTTTCTAGCACACCACTGTCTTGAGGCAGCTGTCATTTTCATTCTACGTGCTGTTCGATTATTAACCACTAAGTACGCTTATAACTAAGAACATAAAAAGCTAAAACTAAACTTTCACAAAGCTGTAAAAATGTTATGAGTAAGAAAGATTTTTTTCCCCTAATGCAATAGTTATACACTGGATTTGTAGTACTCAGGTGTTTTAAATTTGGAATTACCGTGTTCCTAATATTATTGTTTTTCCGCCTTGCATCTTATAGTATAATACAATACAACTCTGTCACATTTATTATTTAGCCAAACAAAACAATAAAAATACTGCCTATAGAACAATGTCCAGGGGAGCAGTCGTTTTAATGTCTTTTTCTGACAAGGCACATTGATGTGTTACAGAATTTATTAAGCGACCTTGGAAGCCAGTGATAGTTCAGTAGTTACATGGCAGTTCAAGAATTTTCATTTCTCCCTCAAGCTGTTAATGAACAACATGTCAAAGCCTTAGTGCAGAAATCAGCTGAAGTGGTAGATGAATCCAATTCAAGCATTAAGTGAAAGAAAGCCTACAGTTAATTCTTCACAGTTCTGTACTCTTGTAAGGGCAAATTCAACCGAATGCAATCAGAATTAACACAGCACTGCTATGAGCTAAAGCACATAAATTTAGAGAGGAAAGTATATATATATATATAGATATATATCTATATCTATATAGATATATATCTATATCTATCTATCTATCTATCTATCTATCTATCTATATATATATATATATATATATATATATACACACACACATGCTGAGACAAAAAAATTATAAGAGAATATTAGGGATAATTCGATTTCATTATACTGAAAGTTAACGTCAAACTGAATTTTTTTAGGGCATGAAAAATATCAAAACTAAACTATGCTACTAAAAGTCATTCACAGGCTGCTGCTAAGGAACAGTACATACAGTATCTCAGAAAAGTGAGTACACCCCTCACATTTTTGTAAATATTTTATTATATCTTTTAGCCCAGGTTCACACTGGGCTGCGGGAGTGAAGCCGTGTGAGTTCAGCTGAACTCGCACGGCTTCACTCCCGCCCGGCAGTCCCGATTTTGGCTGCGATTTCAGAGACATCTGTGAAGGTTTCTGCACAGATGTCAATGTAAATCGCGGCCCCAATTTGCAAAAAAGTAGTACAGGAACTACTTTCTAAAATCGGTGCAGCGCCGCAAATGCGGCGTCGCTGCCAATTTGAGATAAGATTTGACATGTGAATTTTCATTGTAAAGTAGCGATTGTACAGCTTGCATAACAGTGTAAATTTGCTGTCCCCTCAAGCCATTAATGTCTAAACTGCTGGCAACAAAGGTGAGTACAGAGTAGACACGAGTACTAGTTATCTTCCTTGTATAGCCAAGTGAAATTCCTGTAGGTTGTTGCAGGGATGTGGCAGTAATGCTGCGTACACACAATCAGAATTTCCGACAAGATAAGTTTGATGTGAGCTTTTGGTCAGATAAACCCAACCGTGTGTAGACCCCATTGGACTTTTTCTGTCAGAATTTCCAACAGCAAAGATTTGAGAGCTGGTTCTCAAATTTTCCGACGGGAAAAGTTCTTGTCGGGAAATTTCGATCTGCAATTCCGACACGCAAAAAAGAAAACGCGCATGCTCAGAATCAATTTGATGCAAGCTCGGAATCATTGAATGGCACACTGTAGTGTTGTACGTCACCGCATGCTTGACGGTCGGAATTTTGTGTGACCGTGTGTATGCAACACAGGTTTGAGCCAAAATTCAGTCTGAAAAAAATCCATGAAATTAACGATTGTGTGTACGCAGCATTAGAGCCCTGGCCACAGACGTTATGACAAGATGACTAAAAAAAATGCAGAGCCGCTCTGAGTGACGTCACGTTGTTCCCTATCTTTACTGCCAACTACGTACGATTGAACCATCAATCTTTCTCAAGGAATGCTGCAAAAAGCACAGAGTGCTCTTTATATTGCACTCTTCCTCCTCCTTCTATGGTTAACTCCTCCTTTGCTGGATAAAAATGTCCTCTCTCCCTTTATCTTCCCACGGGCTGGAGTAGCAGAACCATTACTCAAATCCATCATGTCAATTTGTTAAACATTCATCTACAAACACTTTATTTCCTCAATTAAAAATGTGATATGCGACGAGCCCTATGTCACTATTTAACCCCGTGGTTCACGTTTGGTCCTGCCCATGTAGACCCTGATGCAGGGACCACAAGTTATAAAATCATTAATGTTATGATAACGTGAGTCTGGGGGGAAATAAACTTTCTTTAAACATTTTAAAGCCTTTTAAATATTTTAGATGAGTAACTTCTGATGTACATTTGAACAGTGGGTGCTATTTCTAATCTTTGGCTTCTTCTTCTAAGACTCATGTTTCTTAAGAATAAATCTGTGTCTTTGTGGGAGTTTAGAGAAAAGGATCATTGAGTAAATCCCAATGTTTGTTGATGATCTGCCTCTCAACAGAGACAGAACAAAACAATTGCTAAATCAAACTTATTTTTTTTGCATCATTCTTCCTCCTGTTGCTGGTTTCTCATAATAAGGCTTCCCAGGATTGATGTTTTACCTGCTCCGATTCCTCTTCCAAACTATCTTTTGTATATTGTCTCTCAAACTGAGCCATCAATCTTGTTGCTTCTTCCTTATAGTCATTGCATTTTTGCAAGCGCTGATTGAAATATTATTTACTCATTTTGTTTTTGGACTTCTGTAGGATCTGACTAATTCAGTTCAGCTGCAACAACTTTTGGGGCTATATTTCCTCTAACTTGTGCTGAAAGATTACTATTTTTTTAACTGCTTCCCTTCCAGCCACTGTAAATGAATTGCTGGACAGAAGCAGCGCCGATGTGGGTGGACGTACTGTACCTGTACACCCTCCTGTATCCACTGCTTGTGCTTGCTCCCTGTCCACTGGACACAGAGGAACACTGATGTTTGTACCAGGCCACTGTGAACAACCTTGGTACCATGTGATCCATGTAGCCAATCAGCGATCACATGAACAGTAAGTAGTAAATAATATGCTATTTTCTGGTATCTTTGTTTACTACTGTGTGATCTATGTGATTGGTAACAGAGATCACATGGCACAGGGCCAATCACAGCAGCCCTGTACCATGTGATAGTTGGGGCCAAACACATTTATTACATTATTTCTCAATGGCTACAGGGGTGCAGCCAGAGGGAGTGAGAAATGATTGATTTTACAGCCATAATGGCTGTAAAAGCAATCACAGTATAAAGAAAATGTGGTAGTTTGGGGGGTATTGGTACTGTCCTGGCATTTTTGGGCCTCAAAAAATGAGCTAGGCAGTCAGTACATCAGGACTGCTGATCAATTTTCAAATATATATACCATAGTTTGTGGACTGATAACTTTTACACAGACTAAAAAATAATAATAAAAATGTTATTTGGATACAATGTGGCACGACTGAGTAATTATAATCTAAATTATGACAGTTTTAAAGACTGAAAAATGGCATGGACTGAAAGGGGGTGAAAGTCTCTGGACTTCAAGTGGTAAATGCAGAGAATATATAATATTGGAACACGGGTTACAGACATCACAACCCTGACTGAAAAGAACTGCAGTTCACCCCAAATTTTTGTGCTAAAATGTATCTGCCTGGCTCAACACTCATTCTGCAGTCCAAGCCATTTCTTCTCTGCTTTTCAAATTCTTTGTAACAATATTTCAAGCTTGGTAAACAATCATGCATAGATGTTATGCTTCTGCTACCATGTGAAGAAGTATAAAATGTATTGTAATAAACATACTAAAAGCATGCATGAAAATCCTTTAAAATACAACCTTCATTATAATATTGTGTGACAATATTAAAGCTTGCACTAACAGTACTTTACAATAACTATTTATATTTTAAGCACTTTATGCACACTTATTTAAACACATGGGAATCCAATGAAGGAGAGTTGTATTTTAGAACACATACTTTTAATATAACTGAGGACACTAAGCAAAAAAATAATAATAATCACAATTACATTTTCTTAAATGAATCTACATATATTAACTCACCCTCATCCTCCCATTTCGTATTGCAGGGCCATCCTCTGCTAGTCTGAGCACATACAAGTCCATCTTGTATTCTCTGCCTCCCCGTATGCTGAAGCCGAATCCTTTAGCTCCCTTCTCCATCTCTACCGTGAAATAGTCATAATCCTGCAATATGCAGTCCAGATATGTTATAAGTTAAAACTTACTGTGATTCACTCAAAATGCCCAGCATGCAATTGGTATTCATCCCGGTTTTAAACGTGGATTGTTAAACATTGTTTACAGTCTATGACATTTTCAGCAAAGTGATGAAAAGCCTATCTTATCAGTAAAAAGGTGAAAATTGAGAATAAAAGATTAAAGGAAGAACTTCAGTTTTTACCAAATTAGACAGTGTGCACATCTTTATACTCTCATAATAGTAATAATAAAAATAACAGCAATACTAATATTAATAATAATAGTAGAAGTGGCCTAATGCACACGCAGTTGGACCAATTAAAGGTGCACTGAAAAGTGAAATAAAAATCAAATACAGCTTAAGAAGGACCTCCAGATCTAGTCTGTTGCCTAGATTCATCACTTTTTACCCATGGTAGTCTTAAAGTTTTGGTATTATAACTTTTATCATCAACTGTACCTACCCAAAGTTCCATATCACAGAGCTGTAATAAAACAAATGGGAAACATTGTTATGGATTTCTGCAGAAATGGCTTCTAAAAAGGTAATCTGATCGTCATCTTTGTGTACATCGACAAAATCTTATTTAACAAATGCACATAGTTTACATAATTATAAATTTACTTACATTTTTGTTTAAACATTCAATGAAAATTATGAAAAAATATGCAAACTTGGTCTATTTATATTAGCATGTTCTTTGTTGTCAAAAACCTTAAAAAAAATCTGTAATTGCTGTAAATACAGCACGTATTTTGGCATATTATTGTATATCAAACTTTTTCAGTTCATTTTTTTTTTTTAATATCTTGCTTCAACAGTCTGCTTATGGTCACATAACAGCATTTCAATGAGAAAGATGTGAGGACACAGCCTGGGCATTTCTAAATAACATAATTTCTTCTGTTTGAGCCACTCTATTGTGTATTTACTGTTTTGTTTCATGTTGTATGATCCAACTTCTTTTGAGCTTTTGTAACAAAAATCTGCTGTAGAAATCCCTTATATAACTTAAAATTCAGTGGATCTTCAAAAGAACGAACTGTACAAGTACTAACATAGCAATACAGACCCACACCATTATGCCGTGTTTTTTCTCCAGAAATAATGCTAGGCATATTTATTAAAAGTTCATCCTTTGTGGATGAACACTGTTCAAGTAGTGCTGTGGAATATCTATGTTGTTTCAAGCAAAATGGCATTGAGCCGATTTTTTTTTAAATAAGAAGAGCAGTGGTTTCCACTATAATGTTCTATGAACACAGTACTTATGTCTTTAATATTGTAGATTCATAAGCACTTCATAAGCACAGATTTTTATGTTATCAAGTGAAGGTGATACTTCAGATTCTTATCCCTTACCCCAAAGTTTTTTGTCATGTGTCTACGGATTGGAAACAAATATGTGAAGAGGCCCACCAGGTCATAGCAGTACTATGGATTATTTTAAGGCATGTCCATCCATGAACTGGTTTCATTGAAATACCAGGCTCAAAATATCCTTTTTCAGATGTCAGAAAAGTCACAAATATTTTGCATTAATGACTTCTGCTTAAACCACTTCTTCAATAAAGACAACATGTGTTGAATGTGACAGATAAAAATTGTATTGATTATTGTGACTTAGAGGTAGATCAGATCAATAAGTGCCATTCATGCAGAAATACAGAGAACCTACAGGTTTCACAAACCTTTTCCCACAACTGTATACATTTCTGCATGCAAATAGCAAGGGAAGATATAGAGGGTTTAAAACAATGTCCCATTTGACAACACCTCTTAAAAAGTAAAGTTATTTGATTTTTAGTCTGATATTGAAAAAGCCAAAAACAGCACAACTAAGGGGTGTAATGAAAATAAGTCTGAAACATTCTGAAGCCAATTGAAAAAGCGTTTAATTCAAAATGCCTAAACCAAAAGCCCAGTCTTCTGCTGGTTTTCAGTGATGCCATTATAATTTGCTTCTCGTGCTATACAAAAAAATTGTATTAAAACAAGGTTTACTGAGACTGAGAAGCCCATAGGAGCTCACGCCAACAGCCAGCTTATAAATATTTTGACTCAAGGCAAAAGCTAGAGTTGCCAGATTGCTGTCCAGTTTCATTTACTAAAAATGAATACATTGTCAATGAACTTATGAATGTGTCTTATTTGTTTTATCTTTATGCTTACCTGGAACTGTCGGTAATCAGGGAGTGGATACTGTCTAGTGTCAGGAGAATGTTGCCGGTAATCTATTAGAGGAGGTTGTCTGTAGTCCAAAGGAGGAGGTTGCTGGTAATCAAGTACTGGTGGATGTCTATAATCTACAGGAGGCTGCCTGTAGTCTGTTGATGGCTGACGGTAGTCCGTAAAAGGTGGCTGCCTAATGTCTGGCTTTACATCTTGTCTGGCTTTTACCTCTGACCTGTAACTGTACAGAGAAATACACTTAAAGACCCAAAGAGGTTGTGGACTGCAATACTATATGCAGTTGCTTAAAGAATGTCTAATGCCTAATTGTTTGCCATCAAAAATTGTAATACCAAATAATAATACATTTGCCATAACAATCATTACTGTACATCATGTGATTATGTTCACTCTCACTGGTTCTAAAATACTAAATATAATGATATCATTCTTATTAATGTATAAAACTTACAAACTGACTAAAATAGAAGAATACTTATTGTGATGTTATATTTAATTTTGGAAATGTCACATTAAATACCTTCACTGGGATTCTGCAAGACCTTGAATAATCAGTAGGTATTATAACTGTGTAGGCTTACTTATTAAAGATTTATATTTGGCTCTTCATATGAAAGTCTGAGGAAGATTTTGGAACTGAGATACCCTCTAATGTCTAAGGACACATTCAGACTATGAGTGGCATTAACACATGTTTATTAATACTACATGCTACTGTATATGTTAGGATCTGCTGAATTAAGTCAAGTTATTCATTTTTAATGGTCTAGAAAAAACTATTTTTTTTTTAACCCGATTATTGTTAAGCCTGCCTTGCCTACACACGATCGTGAAAAAAATGCTCTAGCAAAGCACGGTGACGTACAACACGTACGACAGAATTATAAAGTGGAAGTTCCATTCGGGTGGCGCCACCCTTGGGGCTGATTTTGCGTTAGTAAAAGTTTGGTGAGAGACGATTTGTGCGTTTCAGTCTGTTACAGCGTAATGAATGTGCTATCTCCATTACGAACGCTAGTTTTACCAGAACGAGCGCTCCCAACTCATAACTTGCTTCTGAGCATGCGCGTTATTTTCATGTCATTAAAGCCTACACATGACCATGTTTTACGTTGTTAAAAATGACAACGTTAAAAACCACACAAATGCTCTGGACCCCACACACGATCGTTTTTAATGACATAAAAAAAAAAAACATTTTCACATAGTGAAAAACGGTCGTGTGTACGCGGCATCACACATGAAAATCAGACATCTGCAAACACTATGGGCTTTATAGGGTACTGCAGTGTGGGTGTACTATTGTAACAGTTTGGGAGCCATTCAAAATCAATGTCATAGCGCTGTGGTGCATGCAATACCATACAATACAAGGACACACACTAATATGCATATTTTAATGCACATTACTTTAACATACCAGTGTGAATGGGCCCTTACATTTAAATGATCTCAGGATGATAACACACACTGACCCTAATTTGCTAAAAAAAGTCGAGAATTGAAACTTCGAGAGTGAATTTTTCAATAAACAAAGTTATTTTTCCACTTATCTTAACCACTTAACCAAGGACCGAGTCTCTTTTGAGATTTGGTGTTTATAAGTTTAAACGTTTTTTTTTTGCTAGAAAACCTTGCAATACTTTTTGTCACACCCTATTTGCGCAGCGGTCTTACAAGCGCACTTTTAGCCCAATTTTTTTTATATTGTTAAAGATAATGTTACACCAAGTAAATTGATACCCAACATGTCACACTTCAAAATTGCGCCTACTAGTGAAATAGCGTCAAACTTTTACACTTAAAAATCTCCATAGGCGACGTTTAAAAAATTCAATAGGTTGGATCTTTTGAGTAACAGATGTCTAGGGCTAGATTTATTGCTCTCGCTCTAACAATTGCGGTGATACCTCACTTGTGTGGTTTGAACACCATTTTCATATGTGGGCGCTTCTGCATGCAAGCTCGTCGGGACAGGGCACTTTAAAAAATATTTTTTTTGTTTTCAGATTTATTTTACTTATTTTATTTATTTTTACTTTTTTTTTTTTAAATGGGTCACTTTTATTCCTATTACAAGGAATGTAAACATCCCTTGTAATAGAAAAAAGCATGACAGGTCCTCTTAAATATGAGATCTGTGGTCAAAAAGACCTCAGATCTCATATTTAGACTAAAATGTAATAAAAAAACTAAAAACATTTTGTCATTTGATAAATAAAAAAACAAAAAAAATGTGCCTTTAAGACAAATGGGCGGAAGTGACGTTTTGACGTTGCTTCCGCTCTGCTATGTTATGGAGATGGGTGGGGGCCATCTTCCCCTCACTCGTCTCCATACCCAATCGCCTCCGCCGCTATCGATGGCTCTGGTAAGCGGCGGAGGGTGCGGGAGAGCGGCGGAAGGGGGGCTCTCTCCCACCACTAATAACTGTGATTTCACGGCGAATCTGCTGCAGAGACCACCATTATCGTTTACCGGACCGCCGCCTGAAGAAATGGATACCTCGGTTGTAGCAGCAGCTACTGTTACTGAGATATCCCTCTTCAAAAAGAGGACGTATATAGTCGTGCGGCGGTCCTTAAGTGGTTAATGAACGAAACAAAGTAAAAATTTACTTTGCAAAAAATACCCATTCATGTGCAGGAAACATTGAAAAAATACCACAGTACTTGCTTGCACATTATTGGATGAAGTTAAGTGAGTACAACATTGTCAAATTCAATAAAGTTAATCAATATTCACTTTCCAATCCTGTGCAAGCAAAAAACAATTATGTGAAAGTGCAAATTCACTTTCAAAGTAAAAATGCTTTACTTTTATTAAATCCGACCCACTGTTTAATGACTTTTCAAAATGCATGGTAGTATATTAGTTAACTAAGGAAAGGATTTTGCAGGAGGATTACTGAGAACTGTATTTGATCTTTATGATTTTATTAACAAACAGAACAACATAACTATCAATTGGAATGTAAAACCTTTCTCCTCACAATCAGAACACTCTATCAAACATTGAATAGAGATAAGCTCCAAAAAGTTGTGCCTTCATTAAAAAGGTTGACTTCTTCTTTGAAAAGATTTGTGGGCCTGTAAGAATAACTACTATACTTATCAAAAGTTACCTATTTTCATGGCCTTGTAACTGCAGCGGCTGTGGGGGAGGAGGCTGTGCTACTGGACTGTGCTGGGCTACTGGACTCTGCTGCGCCATGGGGCTGTGCTGCTGGGCCATAGGACTCTGCTTCTCTGAACTGGGTGCAGACGCTGGACTGTTTAAATCTGTAAAAGGCAAAAGTGTCAAACACATAACGCATTCTTTGCTAAACTTACAAGAGGGAAACAAGTAAAATAAAATTGGGGTCCATTATATTTTAAATGTTGAATATTGTTTACAATCCATTATGTGGTTTATCTTTGCAACACTCACTTTCTGTGAAATAAACAGCTCAAAATTTGAACCCATCTAGTTATTTTGGGCGTTTCATAACTGTTTTGTTATACTGATTTTCTAAATTGTAGCTCCCAACAGACCAGATGTAATATTTTCCTATTAAGTATGCCACTTGTTCTTAATGCAGCCTTATGGGAGCTGACCTTCTACATATGTTTTCTACATATGTTTTGGCCCTATCATATCTACATATTGGAAAGACCTATTTACATTTTTTAAGCACTCTTGATCTGCCTGTACCTCACACCCTGGAGGTTGGCCACATGTTCAAACTTTATTTTGTACGCTATTGTTTTATGGTAGGAAACAAATCTTTTTGATTTGGAAAAATGCTGCTGCACCCTCAATACAACAATTTTATTGTATGGTATTTAAATATTTACCTGTCTTCAAATTGGCCTAAAAGGTTTGGGCCTGCCTTAAAAAGTTCTCCAAAATCTGGCAGCCTTGGTTTGACATAGCGGACTCTTTTTGGAAAGATATTCCGCTATCTCAACAATTGTAAATCTGAGGGTATATCATTCCCAATTTGTTGGCTTTCTGGTACTATGGAGTGTAGAAGGCTCTTTAGCTCTTTGTCTATTATTGGGAGGGAGGTGGCATTGGTGCAAGTGGTGTGTGTGTGTGTTATTTTCTCTTGTTTTTTTTAACTATAAATAGGATGGGATGATATTTTTTTTTGGACTCTGTGTAGTCCAATAATACTACACTTTGTAAAAATATATGTTAATATCCGCGCTAATAAACCAACACACATGAAATAGACAAATAAAATGAAGTGAACAAATAAAAAGCAGCTAGCATAAATATTGTTTGATTGCAATGTGTAAATAATAATGAGTCCATATGCAGCACTGAAGATAGGAAGTAGATGAGATTCAAGAGATAGGTGAATGAAAGAAGCAAGATCCTCATAACAGCTTCAAAATCTATACACCATCGTACTCATATCAAATCTTCTTACCAGAAAGCCACAGGTTATAGGCGTCTGATTATATAACACATCGAGTGTCTCCACATCTCAGTATTAACCACTCCAAAACAATGTAGTCTCCAGTCAAGATATCCACTACATATGCATCAATCCCAGACATTCAAATGAAAAGAATGCGCCCCATAAAGATGCGCATAGTGAGGCCTGCACAGGATGGCTTAAAAGAATATTTATTACAGAATACTCACAAACTTGTAAAAAAGCATTGTAAAATGAGCATTGAAACACAAAACTTTAAAAGAGCCAAGAAAAAACATGCTTACATCCTCACATTACTTATAGGTGATGATGTGAGGACATAAGCAAGCTTTTTCCGTGGTTCTTTTGAAGTTTTGTGTTTCCATGCTCATTTTACAATGCTTGTTTACAAGTTTGTGAGTATTCTGTAATAAATATTATTTTAAGCAATCCTGTGAGGGCTTTACTATGCGCATTTTTATTTTCTTTATGGGGCACACTCCTCCCATTTGAATGTGACTGGAATTGATGCGTATGATAAGTGGAAGCTATGGTGGATAAGTGGAAGCTATGGTGGATAATTATCTTGTAAAAAAAAAAAAAAAGACTGCACTGTATACAATCCTAAAAAACTCTAGCTGCAACTCAAAAGTGAAATACACAGAAAAGATAATAAAAAAAAGGGAGCTGCGCTCTCAAAATTACATATTAACCAAATATAAATGCAAACAAATATAAATATATGAATAAAAATGTCCCGATAAGTGAATCATGTGACATATATAAAGTACTCCGGTGGACAGTGAAACCTTGGCAATTCCTCCAATGAAAAATGAATGTACAAACAGCAAAGGTTGGTGAGAATCTGATGACTTTAAGGACAGTCAAAGTGAATCCACCACCAAAAAGAGTGCACGCTTACCAGCTGCACAAGCTTTAAGGCCCCGTACACACAAGGAGATATATCCGATGAAAACGGTCCAACAGACCGTTTTCATCGGACATGTCTCCTGGGAGATTTTGGTTTGATCTGTGTACACACGATCAAACCAAAATCCCAGCGGACATACAGCGAATCAGGAAGTAAAATACTTCCATGCATGCGTCGAATCCATTCGACACATGCGGGAGATTTCGGTCCGCTGGTTAGGCGTACTAACCAGCGGACATATCCGACAGACGGCTTTCCAGCAGACAAGTTTTAAAGCATGCTTTAAAACTTTTGTCTGCTGGAAACCTGTCTGCTAGCCCGTACACACGATCGAATCTGTCCGCAGAAACTGGTTTGCGGACCAGTTATAGCAGATATATTCGATCATGTGTACGCGGCCTAACACTTATGGCTAATACCCAGCCAGGGCATTTTCCTACAATGACTTCAGTTGTCTGATTGAACTATATGACGCTGTAGATAATTGATCCTGAAGGTGGTCAGAGGCACGGCTTGCAGACCCACATGCAATGTAAAATGTAATGTCTGTTTTCCAAAGGTTGGTCATTTACCACTTCTTATGGAAGGGTTCTTGAGTTACTCACATCTGAATAGACTCACGATCGCAGGCCGACGGCGAACATCGAGTTTGCGGGACCACGCAGGCACGCTCCCGCAGCATGTGGCGGGCCCTCGTGTGCCGTGCGCAGCGTGCGCACCCGCACGCCGGCAAATTCAAAAGGGATCTACAAGTACGCCAATTTGCCTGTACGAGCCCTTCTGCCAACAGATATGTGTGTGCGGTGGTCGGCAAGTGCTTAAATTCACATGATTTTCACCAACCTTTGCTGTTTGTGCATTAATTTTTCAAGGTTTCACTGCCCATCAGAGGACTTTATATATGTGACATGATTCACTTATTGGGACTTGTTATAATTTTTATTCATTTATTTAGTTATATTTGTTTGCATTTATAGTGGATATCTTTACTGAAGACTACATTGTTTTGGAATGGTTAATACTGAGATGTGGGAACACTCGAGTGTTATATAATCAAACGCCTATAACCTGTGTCTTTCTGGTAAGATTAGATGCGAGTACGATGGTGTATAAATTTTGAAGCTGTTATGAGGATCTTGCTTCTTTCATTCACCTATTTCTTGAATCTCATCTACTTCCTATCTTCAGTAATGCATATGGACTCAATACTACTCTTTGTATTACTATGTTCTATTACTCCTTAAAAAAATCTTTTCTTGTGTTTGGCTTTTTATGGCCCACTGTTTTTGGCATACTCTGTAATGCATTTGAAAAATAAGCAAAATGGAATAAACACTTAGCCATACAATGGTCAATGATACAAGCTTGGTGTGACCATCTATTAGAAGAAAATATACAACTAAGTGTATTCGTTATTTTACAGCTAACCTGGACAAAACTGAGCAGACCTTCTTGACAGTGTTTTCACAATTTCATACATAGCAGACTTTAATGCTATACATGCTACCGTATTAGACTTGCACATAAAGTTATTGTAGTACACATATCAAGCAAAACCTTAACCTCCATCATCACATTTTACCCTTTATACACGGTGGCAGGATGAATAATGGAAGGGGATTATATGCAAATATGTTGTACATTGTTCACTAAGAAATAGGAAGAAAAAACTGCAAGTTCCTTAAAGGAAGGGAGAGAAGTAGAAGTACAGTATGCAACGCACAGTGTAAATTGTGGGTGCTATATAATGCAGTAATGATCTAAGCTATACTTAGAGAGTTTGCTTTCTAGTTGTTAGTTTAATGTCAGTATTGAATTTTGTCTTTAAGGTGTTCTATCACATAAATGTAAAATTAGAATAACTTACAGTTCATTTAATATACTAAATTGTAACCAATGCCTACTGATACCTACCCTCCTGAGGAACAATGCATAGTGTTACACTTAAACCTGCATCTTTAATAAGTTTAACAATATCTGCATGAGGCATGTTAATTATAGACTGGCTATTCACAGCTAAAATCCGGTCTCCAACTTTCAGCTTTGCACAGCGATCTGCAGGGCTTCCTTCAATAATTCGGCCAATTTTATGTGGTACAGCTGTAAAGAAAATCATACAAATTAGTATTAGCCTTTGCTAATAAATAAGCTACATTAGAATGCCCAACTTCCGCCACTTCATTCTTAGCAGTGTAAAATTAAATGGAGACAGCAGTCAGGTGGAAGCTGGGAATTCGGGTACACAGATTTTCATGCCAAAATTCTCAAGACAAATAAGTAACTCATTTATTCTACTTGCATCTAAGAGCTAAACATTAGTTTTGTATTGACTTACATTTTAATTTGTATGTAAAGCCAAAAACTTGTTTTCAAAGTGTTTGTTGGACTATGTATGGTTTAGAACTCCTGACCATTTTATTTATTTATTTATTTATTTATTTATTTATATCATGGGACTCTGAATGTAAAATTCAAGCTAGGAGCTAAATACTGGCTTTATCATTAATGGCAAATATAAAAATAAAAACAAACACAATTGCAAACTGGGCATTATGGTTGTTGGAGCAGTATTTTTTAGATCCTAGGCCTTTTTTTTTCAAGAAGCCTCCCTTCTCAGTGTCTTAAAACTAGTTTTGTACAATATGATTATTTCATAGCTTAAAGGGACACTAAAGGTTCCCGTTTAAAAAAATAAAAATAACAAACATGTTATACTTACCTCCACAGCCTGTTTTTCACACAGTGGCCCTGATCCTGGTCTTCTCAGCAGCTGTCTCGGCTCCTCCCTGCATCGTCTAACCCCCTTCATGGGAAGCGCTCTCCCAAGGGTGTTAGCTTGCGGGTGCACTCCCGTGATACAGCCAGTGGCCATAGCCGCAGACTGTATCACACGGCCCCGCCCCCCAGCACGAAGCATCATTGCATGTGATTGACAGCAGCCCAAGCCAATGGCTGCGCTGGATGCCTTAAGGTGAAAAAAATTAACCTTTACAACCCCTTTAAACCAAATTTTTCTTTATGGATAAAATACATAAAGTACATTCTAATTTTCTTGATATGTCAAAATGGGATATAGGCAAAAAGTGAAGTTTTCAGTTCATCAGCACATATGTTTTGTGCTTATTCTAGCAAATTTATGCCATGTTGATATAATGCAATTAACATAGAAGGTGTTCCCAGCAGATGCAGCATTGATGGCAATATCAACCTAGACCTAAACATTAAATGTTAAAATATGATTTTATCAGCTCTTTTATAAGAGGATTGCTATAGGTAATAATCATCTCATGGTCACATTGCAGTTGGCAGGCTAATTTAAGTATAAATCATACTCTATACTTAAAAAACAAACACAAAAAAAAAAAAAACACAGAAAAATGCACCGTACTACTAAGTGTTGGCAGGGAAAGATTAAAGGAAAAGTGCAATCAAATTCAAATTAAAGTCTAATTTTACCTCTATAGTACTTTACTGTATAGCATTTAAGGCATACATTATTCTGCGCATACACAAATTGTGTATATAAATGTAGTGATATTTATTGAAATCTATTGTATATATTATACAATAATACCAATGCTAAGCTCTCTACTAAAATGCTTTCAAAATTATCATGCTCTTTAAATTCCCCTAGGTCCTATTTTATGACTATAAGATGCATTATAGTAATCCAGTTAACTGTTTTTCCTGGACTGTTTGTTCACATTTATAAGTTCTTTTTATTGGGCAGTTGTACTTTAGACTATCAAGATTTTACTTTGAAGCACACACAAAATGTTTCAAGAAAAACTGAAACATGGAGGAAATATGTACCATAATATAATCCAAAATTGCAGTGCTAGACAATATATAGCTCAAATGTGTTGGATTATATATACCAAAAACCCTATTAGTAAACACACACTACAACACACACAGCATATATATACATAATATACACAGACACACACAAACAGTATTTCACAAAAGTGAATACACCCCTCACATTTTTGTACATATTTTATTATATCTTTTCATGTGACAACACTGAAGAAATTAAACGTTGCTACAATGTAAAGTAGTGAGTGTACAGCTTGTGTAACAATGTAAATTTGTTGTCCCCTCAAAATAACTCAACACACAGCCATTAATGTCTAAACCGCTGGCAACAAAGGTGAATACACCCCTTAGTGAAATTGTCCAAATTTAGCCCAAAGTGTCAATATTTTGTGTGGCCACCATTATTTTCCAGCACTGCCTTAACCCTTTTTAGCATTGAGTTCACCAGAGCTTTACAGTTTGCCACTGGAGTCCTCTTTCACTCCTCTATGATGACATAACGGAGCTGGTGGATGTTAGAGACCTTGCACTCCTCCATCTTCTGTTTGAGGAAGGCCCACAGATGCTCAATATGGTTTAGGTCTGGAGACATGATTTGGCAGTCCATCACCTTTACCCTCAGCTTCTTTAGTAAAGCAGTGGTCACCTTGGAGGTGTGTTTGGAGTTGTTATGTTGGAATACTGCCCTGTGGCCCAGTCTCCGAAGGGAGGGGATCATGCTGTACATGTTGGTCTTTGTTGGCCTTCATGGTTCCCTCAATAAACTGTAGCCTACCAGTGCCGACAGCAGTCATGCAGCCCCCAGACCATGACACTCCCACCACCATGCTTGATTGTAGGCAAGACACACTTTTCTTTGTACTCCTCACCTGGTTACCGCCAAACATGCTTGACACCATTTGGACCAATTAAGTTTATCCTGGTCTCATCAGACCACAGGACATAGTTTCAGTAATCCATGTTCTTAGTCTGCTTGTCTTCAGCAAACTGTTTGCAGGCTTTCTTGTGCATCATCTTTAGACAAGGTTTACTTCTGGGTAGACAGCCATGCATACCAATTTGATGCAGTGTGCGGCGTATGGTCTGAGCACTGACAGGCTGACCCCCACCCCTATTTCTATTCCCCAAAGACAACCTCTGGATATAACGCTGAACACGTGCACTCAACTTCTTTGGTTGACCATGGCGGAGCCCGCTCTGATTGGAACCTGGTAAACCACTGTATAGTCTTGACCACCGGATGTAGCATCATGCAGGATTCAAGGCTGGAGACATCCAAGAAGTATTGCAAACGGTTTTCTATGGAAGCACTAATGTATGCTCGTTCCAGAACCTTGCTTTCTATGTCTATAGACAAAGACAGTGGGGCTGGGTGCCACCCCCTGCTCCCTTGTCACTAGCTTTTATTGACAGCAGCTGCATCCAATGGCTCCTACTGCCTCAGAAAAGCGTGTGAGACCACAAACTGAGGGGAGAGAGCTGCTACAGATGGGCACAGTGCTGGATCCATTGGAGGCCCAGGTAAGTGTAAGGGGGTGAGGGGGGAACTACTATCTAATTTTGTTTACCTTACTTACGCAATGGGGTAATGCTAATAAATTTATAATATGTATATTGTAAGGGTTAAGCATGGTAGCGGGGTGTGTGACCCCCTGGATGGGTTCACTACACACTGAACTATACAGAGAGGCAGCCGAAGACGGTTGAAAACAAAGAGTTTGGTTTATTCTTCCATATTGCTGGAAACAAGTGCAAGCATCCAAACAGCATAAACAAAACAAAACATAAAATAAACCCTGACCACTAGGGGCATCTACCTTCACCACACAGGAACCTATCTATGGAGTCTGGCACAGCCTACTGCTGGGCAGACACTGCTGGTCATACAGCAGAGAAACAATAGTCTTTTTAATTTTTATCACACAGAAAAATCAACAACCACCTCACCTCTTCAGAAGTCTTTCTCACTGCTCTCCTTAACTCAAAAAGCCTCAGGATGCAGTAATCAGTAGTCATCCTCTGGATGACTTATATAGGCCTTAATTGTCTCATTCTGAACAGCTGAAGTTTTCCAATGCCCTAAACCTTTCTGGCTACTTCTGCAGCTGACACCTGGTAGTAATTGGTGTATTGTCTAAACAAGGCAGAAATGTATCTCCCGTCTGTGACAACACCCACAGATTTACCTGACGTCCTGTCACAATATATAATATATATTTATATAGTCACTATTGTGTACTTATATATGTATGTACTTTATACTATGGGAACAGTGTTTTTTCCTTTCCTTTTTATTTAATACAGTTCATTTAATACTCTTAAGTTACCTATTGTGGCTCCTGATTCTGGTCTGTTTAAGGAGCTGATAATTACAAAGCCAAACCCTTCATTTTCTTTTCGATGGATGACCACATCACTTGATTGTGAGTTCTGGGTGGCAAAACCCTCAGGAGGAGAAGCATTGCTTTGTGTAGTATGATTACTGTTTGGATATGCAGAGTCACTTCTAGGGGAACTGTGATGTGTTGACACAGAGCCAGGACTCCTGCCATTTTCTGGGCAATTATCGCCTGTAAAGAAAAAAAAATGAATGGCTCTTTTCTCTGCAAAAACCAAAGACTAAAGAACATTCTAAACATTAGTGTAATAAAAATACATTTAAAAAAAGTTGCAAATATCCAAATTTTTGGATATCTAAGTGGGTTTGATTGCTTCAGTTATCAGAAACAGAAAGCTATACCCAGAAAAGTTGTCTTACAGACCTGTCAGCACAAGCAACTAGCAAACTTGTAAGAGAATCCACAAAAAGGTCAATACACTTTGAAAAAACTACAGCATTTAGTAGTGAAGGTGTACTGCTCAGTGTATGAGTGCACCAAAACATTTTTAGTATAAAGACCTCTACATTCCTGCCTTTAAAAAAATCCAAAGCTATATAGAGAGATCATTATGCCTATGCATATGTTTACTCACACTGTATACAGTGGGGATCGAAAGTTTGGGCATGCCAGGTAAAAATTTGTATTAATGTGCATAATGAAGCCAAGGAAAGATCTCCAAAAGGCATCAAATTACAGATTAGACATTCTTATAATATGTCAAAAAAAGTTAGATTTTATTTCCATCATTTACACTTTCAAAATTACAGAAAACAAATAAATGGCGTCTGCAAGTTTGGGCACCCTGCAGAATTTATAGCATGCACTGCCCCTGCAAAGCTGAGACCTGCCAGTGTCATGGATTGTTCTCAATCATCGTCTGGGAAGACCAGGTGATGTCAATCTCAAAGCTTTTAAATGCCCAGACTCATCTGACCTTGCCCCAACAATCAGCACCATGGGTTCTTCTAAGCAGTTCTTCTAAGCAGTCTATAAAACTGAAACTGAAAATAGTTGACGCTCACACAGCTGGAGAAGGCTATAAGAAGATAGCAATGTGTTTTCAGATGTCAATATCCTTTGTTCGGAATGTAATTAAGAAATGGCAGTCATCAGGAACAGTGGAAGTTAAAGCAAGATCTGGAAGACCAAGAAAAATATCAGACATAACAGCTCGCAGGATTGTGAGAAAATAAATTCAAAACCCACGTTTGACTGCACAATCCCACAATCCCTCCAGAAATATCTGGCAGACACTGGAGTTGTGGTACACTATTCCACTATAAAGTGATACTTGTACAAATATGGCCTTCACGGAAGAGTCATCAGAAGAAAACCTTTTCAAGCCTGATGCATTTTGGAAAAAAGTTCTGTGGACCGATGAGGTTAAAATATAACTTTTTGGTCGGAATGAGCAAAGGTACTTTTGGAGAAGAAAGGGCACAGCATTTAATGAAAAGAACCTCTGTCCAACTGTTAAGCATGGGGGTGGATCAATCATGCTTTGGGGTTGTATTGCAGCCAGTGGCACAGGGAACATTTCACGAGTAGAAGGAAAAATGGATTCAATACAATTTCAGCAAATTTTGGATGGTAACTTGATGCCATCTGTGAAAAAGCTGAAGTTAAAGAGAGGATGGCTTCTACAAGTGGATAATGATCCTAAACACAGCTCAAAATCCACTGGGAATTACATCAAGAGACGTAAACTGAAGGTTATGCCATGGCCTTCACAATCTCCTGACCTCAATATAATTGAAAATCTATGGACAGACCTTAAAAGAGCAGTGCGTAACAGACAGCCCAGAAATCTCAAATAACTTGAAGACTTTTGTAAGGAAGAATGGGCAAAGATACCTCAAACAAGAATTGAAAGACTCTTGGCTGGCTACAAAAAGCGTTTACAAGCTGTGATACTTGCCAAAGGGGGCAGTACAAGATATTAACTCTGCAGGGTGCCCAAACTTTTGCAGACACCATTTTTTTGTTTTCTGTCATTTTGAAAGTGTAAATGATGAAAATAAAATCTAACTTTTTTTTTACATATTATAAGAATGTCCAATCTGTAATTTGATGCCTTTTGGAGATTTTTCCATCTTTCCTTGGCTTCCTTATGCACATTAATACAAATTTTTACCTGGGGTGCCGAAACTTTCGATCCCCACTGTATATATTATGTTTATACTTATGCAGCTATATACATACACTATCAGTGTAGAATGGGGAAGTGACTGGTAACAGGGCTATTATGCTATTATGCTACAAATGTGTATTGAAGATCAACCAAATAGCCTTTAAAAATTGATTTACTAAAGGTAGTCTATGCACATTCCAAGGACAGTTGCACGGCATTTGCTCCAGAGATTAGTAATTGAGGTGAAGCTTCACTTTGCAATGAATACTTAATCACATGCAAGGAAAATAAAAAAAAAACATTATTTTTGCTTGCACACGTATTACATAATAGAAGTTAGTGCAGTTTGTAGCAGAGCTACCAGCACCAATCTTAGTCCACACTTCTGGGTGTGTGAAATGGTATGTCTCCTGATTGTTGCTGTAGTTTCTCCCACTGACCTGCAATGCTATTGTGTCCTGCAGTGACTAGGGACCAGCAGGAAGAATGGCAGCAGCCAGTAGGGGGAACCATTATTAGACCAGCCTGAGGATTTAAATGGGATTGGTACCAGGAGCTCTGCTATACAGTGATGTTTCAACAAGCAGGCCAATGTACAGGTAAGCATAAACCTGCTTTCTTCACATGCTCATGTTTTTGATATTTTTGAATGCACGGATTGGGTTGCTTTAAATGTTTTGCTTTATTAGTGAGCTGCCAATCTTTTGAGAACTACATAGGTACATCCCTATTTTTTATTTTCCCAAAATCAGCTTGCATCGTAGAGTGGCACCGAAAAAAGCCAGTTCTAAAAAGTACCTAATTAAAAGCATACAGTATATACGGTGCCAAAAAGCATTCGGGTTATGCAGGTGTGATGAGGGAGAAGTCTGTAATCAGACAGAAACTGCTTTTAAAGTGATATACTTTCATACAACTTTCAACCTAAAATACTTTAGTACAAATAAAGCAATGCAAAGTAAGGTGATGGTAGCATTACACTGTGGAACACCTTTTAATCAGCAGAACATTGACATTGCAAAAGTAAAGGGAGAAAGTATAGCGCAAAAACATGGAAATACTGCAAGACAATTTGTTTTAATCTATTAAATAAATGAAAGCCCGACAATTGTGCAGTGTGCCATCTCAGGCAGTACTCCATTGATCTTTTGAGAAACCACATTGTAGCAAAGCAGCCATCGAGCCAGATCTATTTTAGCACTTTACTGTCACTATCTAGGTAATGCAATTGTAGGTATAATAAAGGAATCAAGGCACTGGGAGTCTGGTGCCTGCCATGATAATTCTTGGAATTTAAAATGTTGGATCAAGGAGGCGTGACAGCACAGTAACTCATCTATATGGGAAAGTCCTATTACTGAAATTACTGCAGAAAGAGCTGTTAAAGCCTAAGACAGCACATACATTAATTATTTAATATTACACAAATGCTGGGCTATAAATAATGGCTTGGTTGGGGAGGTGCATATTTATGAATAGGTCAGATTGGGTCAATGGTCTCCCACAAACATAACATCTGTTCTTTAACAGCTTATAACTTTAGTTAAATAAATAATAATAATAATAATACAAAATTGTATTGCAGTATTTCCAGTGGAATTGATAGACTTCTCAATCTATGTATACTCCTCAGTGCAATATTATATAAACTAGAATTGTCCTTCTAGTCTACTTCAAATAAGCTTAGAGAACACAAGCAATTAGTGCAAAGCTATCATGTAGATGTGCAGATCAGCGAATATCTCAATGGCAGTGACATTACAATCTCTGTGCCTTGGGAACTAAGAAAGCAATGGGTTTTGCCTATGATTTGCAGACAACATCCTAAATCTTAAATTAGAACTATAGGCAACTAGTTTATTATTGCACACTGCCTGGGTCTTCATGATCTGCTGGATTAGGAGCATTCTGTTATCGGTAGGGTTGTCCCAATACCGATACTAGTATCGGTATCGCGACCGATACTGAGCATTTGCGCGAGTACTTGTACTCGCGCAAATGCTCCCGATGCCAGATTCGATATATTTTTTTTTTAGAGAGCGGGTGGGGAGGGGGCAGAGAACGGAGCAGAGCAGAGCAGCCCCCCGCCGCCGCCGCCTAGATGATCAGCGCAGGGAACATACAGCTTTCATTTTGAATGTTCCCTGCGCTGATCAACTAGGCGGCGGGGGGGGGGGAAGAGGAGGAGGGCTTGGCTTGGCTTTCTCCGTGGGGAGTGGGACATGGCTGCATCTCTGGGGGGACATCGCTGCATTACTGGGGGGACATGGCTGCATTACTGGGGGGACATGGCTGAATTACTGGGGGGACATGGCTGAATTACTGGGGGGACATGGCTGCATTACTGGGGGGACATGGCTGCATCTCTGGGGGGACATGACTGAATTACTGGGGGGACATGGCTGCATCTCTGGGGGGACATGGCTGCATCTCTGGGGGGGACATGGCTGCATCTCTGGGGGGGACATGGCTGAATTACTGGGGAGACATGGCTGCATAACTGGGGGGACATGGCTGCATCTCTGGGGGGACATGGCTGCATCTCTGGGGGGACATGGCTGAATTACTGGGGGGGACATGGCTGAATTACTGGGGGGGACATGGTTGAATTACTGGGGGGACATGGCTGCATCTCTGGGGGGACATGGCTGCATTACTGGGGGACATGGCTGCATTTCTGGGGGGACATGGGTGCATTACTGGGGGGACATGGCTGCATTTCTGGGCGGACATGGCTGCATTTCTGGGCGGACATGGCTGCATTTCTGGGGACACATTTAAAAAAGTATCGGTAATCGGTATCGGCAAGTACATGAAAAAAATATCGGTACTTGTACTCGGTCCTAAAAAAGTGGTAACAACCCTAGTTATCGGTGTTGTAGTTTTTGTTTGTGCTGTGCCTATTGTGCCTTTTTGTTTTTGTTTGTGCCTTTTGTTTTATGTCTGTATATCGTAAAACTGCAATAAAAATATACTTGTACTCGTGCAAATGCTCCCGATGCCAGATTCGATTTTTTTTTTAGAGAGCGGGTGGGAAGGGGGCAGAGAGCGGAGCAGAGCAGAGCAGCCCCCCGCCGCCGCCACCTAGATGATCAGCGCAGGGAACATACAGCTTTCCTGCATTACTGGGGGGACATGGCTGCATCTCTGGGGGGACATGACTGAATTACTGGGGGGACATGGCTGCATCTCTGGGGGGACATGGCTGCATCTCTGGGGGGGACATGGCTGAATTACTGGGGGGACATGGCTGAATTACTGGGGGGACATGGCTGAATTACTGGGGGGACATGGCTGAATTACTGGGGGGACATGGCTGCATCTCTGGGGGGGACATGGCTGAATTACTGGGGGGGGCATGGCTGAATTACTGGGGGGGGCATGGCTGAATTACTGGGGGGGACATGGCTGAATTACTGGGGGGACATGGCTGCATCTCTGGGGGGACATGGCTGCATTACTGGGGGACATGGCTGCATTTCTGGGGGGACATGGGTGCATTACTGGGGGGACATGGCTGCATTTCTGGGCGGACATGGCTGCATTTCTGGGCGGACATGGCTGCATTTCTGGGGACACATTTAAAAAAGTATCGGTAATCGGTATCGGCAAGTACATGAAAAAAATATCGGTACTTGTACTCGGTCCTAAAAAAGTGGTAACAACCCTAGTTATCGGTGTTGTAGTTTTTGTTTGTGCTGTGCCTATTGTGCCTTTTTGTTTTTGTTTGTGCCTTTTGTTTTATGTCTGTATATCGTAAAACTGCAATAAAAATATACTTGTACTCGTGCAAATGCTCCCGATGCCAGATTCGATTTTTTTTTTAGAGAGCGGGTGGGAAGGGGGCAGAGAGCGGAGCAGAGCAGAGCAGCCCCCCGCCGCCGCCACCTAGATGATCAGCGCAGGGAACATACAGCTTTCCTGCATTACTGGGGGGACATGGCTGCATCTCTGGGGGGACATGACTGAATTACTGGGGGGACATGGCTGCATCTCTGGGGGGACATGGCTGCATCTCTGGGGGGGACATGGCTGAATTACTGGGGGGACATGGCTGAATTACTGGGGGGACATGGCTGAATTACTGGGGGGACATGGCTGAATTACTGGGGGGACATGGCTGCATCTCTGGGGGGGACATGGCTGAATTACTGGGGGGGGCATGGCTGAATTACTGGGGGGGGCATGGCTGAATTACTGGGGGGGACATGGCTGAATTACTGGGGGGACATGGCTGCATCTCTGGGGGGACATGGCTGCATTACTGGGGGACATGGCTGCATTTCTGGGGGGACATGGGTGCATTACTTGGGGGACATGGCTGCATTTCTGGGTGGACATGGCTGCATTTCTTGGGACACATTTAAAAAAGTATCGGTAATCGGTATCGGCGAGTACATGAAAAAAATATCGGTACTTGTACTCGGTCCTAAAAAAGTGGTAACAACCCTAGTTATCGGTGTTGTAGTTTTTGTTTGTGCTGTGCCTATTGTGCCTTTTTGTTTTTGTTTGTGCCTTTTGTTTTATGTCTGTATATCGTTAAACTGCAATAAAAATATCTTTAAAAAAAACTATAAGCAAAACTTTTTTTTTCATTTTGGACAGAGCAAAAGATTTTGTCAGATTTGTCTTTTACCATCCGTCCCTTCACTTCCTGTCCCATAGCCAAACAGGAAGCGAGAGGAAATCCCTGCAAATTAAGGGTAATACTTGGGGACCCGGAGGTCACCAGAACTAGTATCCCCATTGGAAGATTTCCCCTCTGTTACTTTTATGGGGACGACCCAAAATTTTCTTTCACTTTCAATAATAATGGTAAACATGACAAATAGAGAGGGTGTATCTCCTAAACGGGGGCAGAGACAGCAATAAAAACTGACAGGCGTCCTAATCCCACTTCACTCCATCCATGTCTTTCGTTATACTTTAAGTAATGGGATAATCACATCTTAATAGGAAGATAAAATGACAAAGTGATTTTATAAACATTTTTTTTTATGTGGGTTGTTGTAATTTGTATGTTGTGGGTAACCTACCTATTGATAGCACCTTTCTTCTCACAGTAAGATTGACTTGTCCATTACGAGCAGCATTATGCATAAGATCAATCACGTATCGGTGAGTTTTACCAGCAACTGGAATTCCATCTACATACAGCAATTCATCACCAGGCCGTAGCCGGCCATCTCTGTCTGCTGAGCCCATTGCTATCACAGCACCAATTAAAATCTAAATAGAGAAAAGTGGTCAATTACTGATCAGTTTAACTTATGACAATTCTAGCAAGAGCAGTATACAGTGGTGTTGCATTTATCACTAGGATTGATTGATTCATACATTAATAATTCAAATAAAAAAAGGGAAAAAGTAACAGATCGTCAATTATTATGACAATTATTATTAAATTAAAAATTGTATTTGTTTGTTAGAACTTCATTAGTTACAAAGAATTCCCAGGCTTGCAGGCATATTATTGCTCCTTTCATGCAAAAAGTGTATCACACATATTTTTATGTTTTTTACATATAGTAATTACATACAGCACACTACAGAATTTAGAGGCCCACACATATTGGATGAATACCCCATATAATCAGGTACAACGTTCCCTTTTCATTTCTAAAATGTTAAAGCCTGAATTAAATATCAGTGTAGGAGTTGGCATATGCAATTGCATATTCTTAAATAACTGAAATGTATTTGTACATGCCAATCTTAAAGTGTTACTAAACCCAGGACACTGCATTAACTATATCTGGTCTCCCACATTAAACTGAACATGAAAATACAATTATTTTAGTAAATATAAACTGTTAAATACCCTTTCTCATCAGCAGTATATAGCAGTCTTGTAAATTCTATCAATGTCTGGGCGAGCACTGGCTTAAGCTTGTAGGAGGAGTTTTCATTCTACTCTCACTGTCCTATGAGGCTGCATGACCCCTGACTCTGTCTGGACAGTGCTAATTATATGCAATGTCCCAAAAAAAAAAATCAGGAAAAGTCAGAACCAGTGGAGACATCCATATGACTAAATTAACCAGTAGGCCATGGCTAAAATCTAAATTAAAGCTGGGAACAAGACCAAAAAGCAAAAGCACCCTCTGACAGGAAACCCAGGATAACTAGGAAGCAGACTACCCCACATAAAACACTAGAAAACTCAGAGGATTCTTAGGCCTTGTACATGCGGTACGAGAATCAGAAGTGAAAAGTTGTAAAAGTTGAGCTGTCTGCAGATTTTTGGATCGTTAGTATGCTGCATTCGACAGACTATTTGACTTTTACATCAAAAGCTGGTTGTGCAAGCTATAAGATTTGTGTCTGATGTGAACTCAACGTCTGATTCTTAGATGGTCAGTACAAAAATCCATCACACAAAAGTTGAAAGTACAGACACACATGCTCGGAATCAAGGAACGACTGGGAAGAGTTCGGTCTTGGAAACTACTGTTCATAATCTATAAGTAACATTTGTGATGCGGCAATCAATGAAATGTTAAAATTCACATCTTCTTTAATGGGATAATAATGAAGCTGCATTGCTGGTGATACTGATGTAGTTATGCCAAACTAGGGGTGAGCCGAACACCCCGTGGTTCGACTCACAGCAGAACATGCCAACAGGCAAAAAATTTGTTTGGACACGCTCACACCGTGAAAGTCTATGGGACACGAACATGAAAAACCAAAAGTACTAATTTTACAGGTTAATATGCAAGTTATTGTCATAAAAAGTGTTTGGGGACCTGTGCTTTGCCCCAGGGGACATGTATCAATGCAAAAAAAAAAAAATTAAAACTGATGTTTTTTCGGCAGCAGTGATTTTAATAATGCTTAAAGTGAAACAATAAAAGTGAAATATTCCTTTAAATTTCGTACCTGGGGGTGTCTATAGTATGCCTGTAAAGTAGCACATGTTTCTCGTGTTTAAAAAAGGCCCTGCAGCAAAATGAAATTTCTAAAGGAAAAAAGTCATTCAAAACTGCTTGCAGCTATAATAAATTGTCGGCAATACAGATAAAAGTCATTAAAAAAACGGCACAGACTTTTCTAAACACAGAAAAAATGCAGCACTTTACAGGCATACTATAGACACCCCCCAAGTATGAAACTTAAAGGAATATTTCACTTGTATTGCTTCACTTTAAGCATTATTAAAATCACTGCTCCCGAAAAAACTTTTTTTTGCATTGATGCAGGACCCAGGTCCCCAAACACTTTTTATGACAATACCATGCATATAAGCCTTTAAAATTATCACTTTTGATTTCTCCCATAGACTTTTAAAGGGTGTTCCGCTGCTTTTTATCATGGATACCTGTATATTAAATTGCTTCATTTTTACTTATTCAGCGTATTCTTTTGGTACCAAAAAAATCCCATTGCTTATATGTCTACAAAATACATTGATGACATGCACACTGTAATAGGTGCATGCTTACAGCACATTTCATAAATTCTATACTGGAAGTATTCCAAATTTCAGTCCTTTATTATGTTCACTACATAAAATGCTTTTTTTTACAATGAGTACAGGTCTGCATAACCAAGCTGAATTCAACTATAAGAGCTGTGTGTAGATCATACATTTTATGTTACTTTCATTTCAGAGATAAAGCTCCAAAATAGACCTTTTAATCCTCATTCCTTAAATTCATACTCTTCAAGCTTATGCCTTCAAAGGCAAGGCTGAAAGCTGAATGTATAAATGCATATAATAGAGGATGCTGAGGGAATATTGATTACTTGAATTGTATCATGTACTCAAGGCAATTCACAAACTGTTTATGAACACTGTACTGCATTTACACACTTGTAAGTGCCATGGAAATTAAACTGTGGGGTATCACTTTGCAGAAAAACGAGTTCTAGTAAATGTAGGCTCATATCCATAAGCTGCAATTCAGAACATTGCTAATATACAATATTTTTACAGAAACCAGAGTAAGGTTTTATTTGAGTTTTATGTTTTTACATGATTGCTGTTCCCTTCTTTTAGGGTTGAAATGTATTTACATACTTGTAAGCTTTCCTCTGTAGAGGCTATTTGTCAGACGACTGCTGAGATTGAGTTAGTTGACCACACAGAGTCTAATGTATTAAATCAATCTGACAAAACTAATGGACTAATCTTTGAGAAAAACAAAAACATGTCACAGAAAACCATGGGTCTGTGGTTACTGTGGAGGTTGTTTTTTGGTAGCATTTAGTCTCAGTATAGATTTATAGCTTGGATTTTATAATAAAACTGTAAGTGCATTTTTCTTTGTATAAATGGCACAATTAAAGTGATAATATGGGTTCAGTTTTCTTTTTTTTTTAAATAACAAACATGTCATACTTACCTCCACTGTGCAGTTCGTTTTGCACAGAGTGGCCCCAATCGTCCTCTCCTGGGGTCCCACGACAGCTATCGCGGCTCCTCCCCACAATAGATAACCCCCTCTGGGAAGCTCTATCCCTTGGGGGTTACCTTGCGGGCGCGCTTCTGTGTCATACACTCGGGGTCCATAGGATGCATTAAGGTGAAAAAACACAAGGTTTACAACCCCTTTAACATTTCCCATAAAAGGGTGAAATAAATTATGGCAATTAATTAATAGGTCACAGGGCAGTAAATGTTGTTAGTTCCTTTAACCACCTTACTACCGGCCGCCGTCAATTGACGGCGGCACAATAGCTGTGTTGTTCTGAGAGGACGTCATATGACGTCCTCATATTGCAGAGCCACTAGGGGACACACGTGCACCGCCAGCAGCAAACGCACCTGCCGCGTTACTGGGAACCCAATGCGCGTGCCCGTCAGCCGCGATGACCGCCGGGCACCCATGATTGCCCAGTAACTGAGCTGGAACGTAGATCTCTGTGTGTAAACACAGAGATCCACGTCCTGTCAGGAAGAGGAGACCTATGCTGTGTCCCTTGTACATAGGGACACAGACCGGTCACCTCCCTCAGTCAGTTCCCTTCCCCCACATATTTAAAGCACTGATCGCTGTATAAATGTGAATGGTCCCAAAAAGTGTCCGATGTGTCCACCATAATGTCGCAGTCCCAATAAAAATTGCAGATCGCCGCCATTACTAGTCATGATCTCCAGTTGCACTGTACAGAGTAATAGCAAAATACATAAAATGTCCCAAAGTTTAGAACCTAAATAGTTTGGCAACACCTACTACCACCAGCAAAAATAAACATGAGAGAGGATATACATGCTCTAGAGAGTGACAGAGAACTTACAGGCTGGCCAGGTTCATCACCACCAAGTATTCTAAAGCCAAAGCCAGACTCTTGCCGTCGAAGGTGCACATCTAACTCTTTGTAGTCAGGACCTGTTGCCAAACAGAATAGCTTTAAATTATTACAATTTATATATATAATAAAATGGCTGTTTTTTCTAATGATAAATGGTTCATGCACAATATTAGTCTGGAATGGATTTCAGCATAACAAAAACAAGCAGGGACTGTTCAACCGTAACAGAGATACAAAAGTTATTTACCATGTTAATTACATTACACAGCAAATCAGAAAGGTCACTTAGCAATTAAATGATGTTGTCATAATTAGAAACTATGTAGAAATGGTTTAGACATTTTTTAAAACCTGCTTTAATCTAATTAACACCTATTTTTTAAGGTTTTAAACCAAAATAAAAGGATTTATTGATGCTCTATAAAAACACATACCTAATCTCTCCAATACCATTTTGTATCCATTATATATAGAACTAGAAATTTTCATTGTATATAACCAATTACAGGTTCTTTAAGAATTATTTTCTATAACAGAACATTTGGTTGCAGTCCCTTGATTTACAAATGATCCAAGATGATGGCTTGCATATGTCAAAATATTTTTTTTGTATGCAAAACTAGGTAAGCATGTACTGTACCTGTATGATCACAATAAATTACCTGCACTATACAGTACAGCAAATGACAGACATGCGGATATAAACATTACATATCTACATATGTCATTGCTGAGTGATGGCATGCTATTTTTGCATTGTGCCGTCACACTATTGTAGGACAATATTCCTTCTCTGACTTGTTTCCGTTAAAGCGGAGTTCCACCCAAAAATGGAACTTCCGCTTGTTCCACTCCACACCCCCTTACATGCCACATTTGGCATGTAATTTTTTTTGGGGGGGGAGTGGGGGCTTCAGGAGGAGTGGGACTTCCTGTCCCCATTTCCTGCTTCCGCCGAGGGGCTGGTAAGGCGATTAGGCTTAATCGCCTTATTGCAGCCCCTCCCTGTAGGCGATGGTCTAGGACACTGACAGGTCCTAGGCAATCGCCTGTCCAATCAGCGGCGAGCCGCGCGCGCATGCGCAGTGGGTGCCCGGCCGTGAAGCCGAAGGCTGTCACGGCTGGGTGCCCACAGTCGGAATGAAGACGCCGGCCGGGGAGGGGGTGAGAGGAGCAGAGCTGGAACGTAGAGAAGGTAAGTGAATGTTTATTAAAAGCCAGCAGCTACACTTTTTGTAGCTGCTGACTTTTAATAAACATTACATTTGGGTGGAACACCCCTTTAAGTTTCCTTTCATTATTAAATGCTTTTGTTTCTTTGAACCTTTTACTGTCTCAACAAGCAACATTTTTACAGTTTTTTATAGCAATATCAAGTTTGAGCATACATTTTTTGCTAAAGCTGACCATAATATATTTTCACACAACATTGTAATGTTTATGTAGGCTATGTGTTAAAAGCCTTTTTTTGCCATATATTAATGGCAAATTAATAAACTAGATTGGAGCAGTGTCTCTCCTGCCCTCTTTTCTCATTGGCTGAAAAACAGTAGCAGGAGCCACTGCTGTCAATCACAGCCAGTGAGGAGGCAGTGGAAGGGTTGGACCGAGCCGTGCTCTGCATGTCTTATGGACACATAGAGGTGGCTCAGGAGCAAGCATGCAAGAGTGCTCCCATAGCAATTGGCTTGTTATGGAGGCACTCGGCAAGGGGGCCCTAAGAAGAGGAGGATTTGGGCTGCTCTGTGAAAAAACATTGTACAAAGCAGGTAAGTATAACATGTTTATTATAAAAAATAAAAAAAGAGCCTTTTAGATCAGTTTATTTACTTTAAAGCCTAAAGTAGAATTATGGGCTTAAAAAAACAAACAAAAAAAAACATATATTCACCTTCTTACTGCAGCTGTTTCATGTTGGCTCTAAGGCCAAGAACTGAGTGATCACATGATCGATGATTGCTCAGTTCTCAGTCCGTGCTGAGTGGAGAGCAGTGACTGTCAGGCTTCCAGTGCTTACTGGAGCACTGAGCTGGGAAAAGGGCAGGCATGGCTGGCTCTGGCTCTCATCACATGCTGAAAGGCGTAGCGAACTTTCAATCAGACAGGGGAAGTGGATCTCAACAATATTATTGAGATCCCTGCTAAACCTGGCATGGTTCTGCACTGTCAGTAGATAGGGGGCAATAGCCCCTATCAACCGACTTTGGGTCACAGGAGGTGAAAACTAAATTTACTCCTGTGACCCACAAGAGAAGTACCGCTAAAAAAGAGTTGGTGCTACTTGTCTTTTGAGTTTAGTGATTTTTTTAGTTTATAAAATAAGCACCAGGAACAGTACTTAAAATGAATGAAAAGCGTTTTTTCTGCTGGTGGTGGCCATGTTCGTTCAAAAATCTTCATTCCCCTGCCCCCTGAATACCCCCAAGGCTGTAATCTTCTGGTAATGTGGGGGTCAATACAAGCAGCTGAATCTGTCATCAAATGCCCGGCATTTCCACCCCCAATCTATTCTTAGAAACTCTTCTATTGCTTCTCACTATGAACAGAGGACAACCTCCTTCATTCATAGAGCACTTTTTATTCTGGGAAATGACAGTACTGCTTTTATGAATGGAGAAGGGGGGCAAAAGAGTTTGAAGAGTACCTGTGACAGGTCCAGTTGTATTAACCCCTCACATCACCAGTAGTAGTGAGTGGTAAACAAATAAGTTCTATTTGCATGATATTTTGGTTAAATAGTTTAAGTAGGAAATATTTGTTGCACAATAGAACCATCCCTAATACCCAAGGCTGGATTGTTTAACACAGTTATTAAATGTATTGATATTAAAACTCTAATTAGTTGGGATTTGAAAATGTACATATTTCATCCAGTGCATGATGGGAACTAGAAGAAAAGCATGCTACAAAAAATGGTGAAATGAAAATGGATTCTATGGTAGAATTTTACCAGTTTTACTAATACTTTTCCTACAATATTTCCTGTTTTTGCTCTGAGCATTTACTAGAAATGTATTCTAAGAGTTTTATCTAAATGTACCTTTCATTTAATAATAAATATTCAGAGCACTATTTCACTTGGTGAGCTTATTCAGACAGCTTTTTTTGCTCAGTTTTTTGACCCGTCTAAAGGCATAAAGAAAAGCTTGTTGAATCTCTTTGGAATTATTTCCTTGCAATAAATTTTATATAAAAAAAAAGGCTGCTTTTTTTCTATTTTAACTTTAGCAGAGTTGCATTGCTCTCCAGATAACCTTAACCAGTTGCCGACCGATCCACATATATGCACTGTGGAGCGGCGGCTCCTCTGCGTGAAATCACGTACAGGTACATACATTTTCACTTCCGGGTCTGCGACGGTCAGTTAAAGTAAAGCATTGCTGTATTGCTGTATTGCAAAAAAATGGTCTGGTCATAAGGGGGGGTAATTTAAGTGGTTAATGAGATATTGCAGCAGGGTAAACCTTCCGGGGCTGAAGTGGTTAAATCAAACTTGGGCTAAGTCACAATTTAAATGAGCGTGATATATTATTGTATATGCAATTCTCCATTAGCATTTCTTGGGTTGCCATCAGACATTAAGAGGGAATGACTGTAAGGCAAGATCTGACCCTGACATTTTTAGTGGGCTGCAAAGTGCTTTGTTTACTGGTAAGTCCAGGGCTGGCTAAACACAGCTAGGTATAATAAGGATCAAAATAGGTTTTCAAATGTGGCCAGTTGATGGTTTCTACTGAGGATGACTGTACAGTTGTTGTGCACATCCCTCCAAGCATAGGATTGTTGCCAGATCAAGCCATTTATTTCAACATCTACAGGCACTGTTAGCTAATAATATGGAAAGCAACTTCTTATGCCTTGTACACACGTACAGGATTTCCGACGGGAAAAGTTCCCGTCGGAAATCCGAGGGGAAAGCCAAGAACCTGCTTGGTTCAGTCTTTCCCCTACAAACAGCTAGTTTTCCTGACAGGAAAACTGCGATGGAGCTTCGGCCGGTTTTCCCAGCGGGACAAAAGAGAACCTGTTCTCTTTTTTTGTCCGGCGGTTTTTGGGCAGTTTTCCCCTCTAAAAAACTGTGAGGAGCATACACACGGCTGGGATTCCCGGGCAAAAGCTCTCCTCAGACCGCGTACACACAATTGGTCAAATCGATGAGAACGGTCTGATGGACCGTTTTCATCAGACCAAACCGATCATGTGTGGGCGCCATCAGTTATTTATCCATTAAAAAAATGTAAACATGTTTTTTGGTTAAAAATCCACGCATGCTCAGAATCAAGTCGACGCATGCTTGGAAGCATTGAACTTCATTTTTTTCAGCACGTCGTTGTGTTTTACGTCACCGCGTTTTAACACGATCGTGTCAGCTTCATTGGTTAACTGATGGAAAAATCCATCAGACCGTTCTAATCGGATTGACCGGTCGTGTGTACAGGGCATCGCAGTTTTCCCGTGTGTACGAGGCTTCAGTCACAGCTAACATTCGCAATACAGCATCTCATACTGTACTCTTTTTAGATGGAAGGTGGCCAACAGATTTGTGTCCCAACATTTCCTATTTCATGTTGCACGCACCACTGCTTCTCGATCCAGCCCCATTTTGGTGCCCTGGGTGTATCTAATCTCACACCCTATTTTCTAGTTATTATGGCAGTGCAGTGATATGGTGCCAACAAGGAAAATGTGACAAGACAATCATGGCTGAACTTTATCCAAGGGAATGACCACAGGACACACATTTAGGTTAGGACACAGAATGGTGAAAACATATCACAGGACGTGTGCTAGAGAATACTTGCCGGCAGGATCCGCTCTGAAACCAGCTCTGGGTGGCACTTGCTCTGAATAGGAAGATGAGGAATTATGTAAGAAAATCAAAGCTCTAAATGTACAACCATGTAGGTTGTAAATCATTTATAGATGTTTAAAGTGTACTCCAGTGAAAATGACATGCTAAAATCCCTAAAATTGATCTGTGCTTTAAAATCATCAGAATAAACAAACCAAATGACAATATGCCAACAAACAATTCATATTTTCAAAGTAGGGAAAAAATAGAACACTTTTGGACCGACAACCAATATTGTCCAACTCTGGAACCGCAAAAATGACTTAGCTGTGAGAAAATGAAAACTGTTACAAGTACAACGTAAAAAAAAACAAAAAAACTTAACATATAGTTGGTAAATGAAGAAGTAAATAGGAAAACAAATACATTATTTTCCTCAGAAAAATAAGTAGTAATAACAAGTAATAACAAGATTCAATGAAGCTTCTGTCAGGCAATCTATTTTCATTACCCAACAATCTAGATGCCAATTCAAGTTACACAACTTAGATGGTATTCTAATGTTTCACTATTCATCGAGAAGTGCATTTGTGAGTTTGGACTAAAAGGCCTGGCTTGCAGTGTTCACTCTAATTCATCCCAACAGTGTTCTATCGGGTTGAGATCAGGACTCTGTGCAGACCAGTCTAGATCCTCCACCCCAAACTCATCCATGTCTTTATGGACCTTGCTTTGTGCACTGGCACGCAGTCATGATGAAACAGGAAGGGGCCATCCGCAAACTGTTCTCACAGTTGGGATCATGAAATTGTCCAAAATGTCTTAGTATGCTGACACCTTAAGAGTTCTCTTCATTGGAACTAAGGGGCCAAGCCCAACACCTGAAAAACAACCCTACATCATAATCCCCCCTCCACAAAATGATTTGGACTAGTGCACAAAGCAAGGTCCATAAACACATGGATGAGCCAGCACAGAGTCCTGACCTCAACACAGTAGAACATCTTTGGGATAAATTAGATTGGAGACTGCAAACCAGGCCTTCTCCAAAATCAGTGCCTGACCTCACAAATGCGCTTTAGGAAGAATGGTCAAACATTCATATAGATACACCCCTAAACCTTGTGGACAGCCTTCCCAGAAGAATTGAAGCTGTTATAGCTTGAAAGGGTGGGCCAACTCAATATTGAACCTGACTGGGATGTCATTAAATTTCATGTAAAGGCAGGTGTCACAATTCTTTTGACAATATAGTATATATATATATATATATATATATATATATATATATATATATATATATATATATATATATATATATTTATATATATAAAACCATTTTTACATGGCTTTAATTTTTCAGTTTTTTAGCATGAACTTAGTAAATAAGGAAATTCTACATAAACTACTATACATTTTCTTTAAATCAAACAAATTTTCACAAATTTACCATACTATACACCATTGGGACCCTTAAAACTCAGATACCCGAGAAAGTCCTGTGACTCCTGTTTGTCTCGAAGTGACCCTATTTTAAGCATCTGTGTGGATGCTTACCCTATACAGTTCAAGCAGTCCTTCTGATTTTAGGATTACATCAGAGTTAAAAAAAAAAAACATTTTGGTACCATTAGATAGATTTACAACACTACACAAAGTGGCCTCTCTTGTTCCTACTTTTTTTTTCTTTTGGATTTTTGGAATGTTTCATTTCAGAATATCCTGTTGCACTCATGGCCAGGATCATTCCTGTCACGTGCGTGAACCCCACCCTGACCGGTTTAGTTAAATGTGACGTTCTCAAATTCTTTTGAGAATGTGATATTTGACAAAGCTGGTCAGGACAGGGCAATGCATGTGAGGTCTTCATGATATGGATGTGTCCTTCATGTTCATGTGATGCATCTGCATTTTTCTGTGTAAGTGCAGTTTCTAGTTTTTGATAACATTGTGGTATCTGGTTCACACTATGTGAAGCACATGTTTCCTTTTATGCTTTTTTTGAGTGACAAGTGTAAGGGAGTTTGGCATCAGAGTAAGTCCTCTCAACCGACCCTGGGGGTCCTCTTTACCCTTAATGTGAGAACAATCTGACTGTTTGGGATGGTTTTGCATCTGATCTATTTCAAGTTGTGCGTCCTACAGTGTGCCAGGGAGCTTCTATGCATGCAAGCTCTGACCTTTCTTTTTAAGGAGGTCATGAGTAAGCTTCCATACAGCACATCCATTTTTGGTGACAGTTTTACACTTTTATTACACTTGTGATGGATGAACTGATTTATTACATTTTTTCAGTGAAGAATGGGATCATCACATGCATAATTAACAGACTGCCTTAACATAATGCACATTATTCCACTGCAGTGAAATGCTCAAGTGTAAAGTGACCCAAAGTGTCATCACGACACTTAGATAATGTGTTTTCCCCCAAAAAGTCATAAATTGAAGTCTCTATGGTTTCTCCCAAAAAAGGTTCTTTTTATGTCTCATGTATAATTTATATCCTTGAAGCTGAACATCGGGAAAGCTAATATCATCTAAATACAAGAGGCTTACTTAAATCTTAGTGTGCTCTGCCGTAATCCAGTGTGGAACTTTGTCTGTGCAGGTACTGCTTGGGCCAGTTAAATGGTCATGTATTTAACCCGTTTTAGTTTTCTGCAGGCAGCATGTGGTGTCAGAACCTGCTGGGTCCCTCCTACAGCTTTTTTCTCTGCACAAGCTGTGTGCATCACCTTGGTGATATCACTACTGTTTTGGGGGTTTGTGAAGACATTTGGTTCACGCAAAGTGGATTGATATCCTGTTTTGGCTATTGTGGACTATATAATCTTAAAAGCTATCACAAAGACAACTAAAAATACAGGAATATTTTAGTCTGCACCTGATCTCTTGCTGTCTAGGTCTACATTCTTAACCTCCCTGGCGGTGTGACTCGGGGTGTTTTTTTTTGCTGAGATCGGTATCCCCGAGTCACGGTCGGGGTAGCCATGCAGAGCCTGCAGCGCGCGCTGTCTTACCTTCTTCCTGGATCCAGCGATGCATCCACGCTGTGTGAGCGAGCGGGTGCTCGCTGGATTCACACAGCGTCCCTGTGTGCCGCCAATCTCTGTTCCCTGCGACATTACGACGCACGGGAGCGGAGAACGGCGCCAAATTCAAAAAAGTAAACAAACACTTTACATACAGTACAATGTAATCTAATAGATTACAGTACTGTATGTAAAAAATACACACCCCCCTTGTCCCTAGTGGTCTGTCCTGTGCCCTACATGTCCTTTTATATAATAAAAACTGTTCTTTCTGCCTGGAAACTGTAGATTGCCCATAGCAACCAAAAGTGTCCCTTTATGTCAAAAATGGTTTTAGATCAGCTAGAAAACAGCGATAATAAATTATAATCACTTGCAGAATTGAGCGATAGCGATTTGTGGGGAAATTCGTCATAAAAAAAAAATAATGACAGCGACAATTCTGCAACTGAGCACATTTCAGTGTTTTTGAGTTGATTACATTATTGAATATTTTTTATTATAATTACATTATAATTTGTTATAATTATTTATAGTTTTTTATTATATAAAAAATTATGATTTTGTTTTTCAAACTTTATCATACCCGGGATGTCTTGTTTGGACAGATTTAAGCAAGTTATTCCTAAGAATTGCAGGCCTACAGTATAAAACGCCAAATTTCCATGCAAATAATTGTACCGCTTTTGGTACGTAATTCCAGACAGAATCATACCACCAGGGAGGTTAATAAGCTTCACGGAGAATACTGACACTTATGAATTTAGGAACATCTGCACAAGTCCCTGTATGAAATAGTGATGAGTGGAATACGCCATATTCGATTTCACGATATTTCGCGAATATTTCAAAGAATATTCGCGAATATTCGTTAATATCGAATGATATTTTATAAAAAAAAAAAAAATTGCGAAATTTCGCCAATGCGAAATTTCGCTAATGCGAAATTGTGCTATTTTTTTTTGGATAAAATATCACAAATATTCGATATTTACGAATATTCGCTATATTTTATAAAAAAAAAATAGTGAAATTTCGCATATGCGAAAGCGAAAATGATTGCGAAATTTCGCTATTTTTTTTTGGATAAAATATCACGAATATTCGATATTTACGAATATTCGCTATACTTTATATAAAAAAAAATTGCGAAATTTCGCTAATGCGAAATTTCGCTAATGCGAATTTTCGCTAGTGCGAATGCGAAATTGATTGCGAAATTGATTGCGAAATTTGAAAAAGTACGAATATTCGAAATAGCGAATATTCGCCGCGATATTCGAGTTATTCGCGAATACTCGAATATGCAATATTCGTAGCGAATATTCGCAATGCGAATATTCGTGAGCAACACTAGTATGAAATGCCTAAAAGCATTACACAATTAAATATGTTACTAAGCTGTCTGGTAGGCAGCATAATTGTATAGGTCACTGACCTAGCAGGAAAAGCACAAAGAAAGGTAACATCTTGTTAATCAGTGTTCCTTGTTTTCCAGTTAATGCAACCACTGCAAATCTGTAATTATATATATATATATATATATATATATATATATATATATATATATATATATATATATATATATATATATATATATATAAAGTTATTTTTGTTTGAGTTGTTATATACACTTTAAAAGTGGGCAAACTTTGTATATTGTTGTGGCATTCATAGGTAGTCAAATGTCTCCTCCTTATCAGCGTCAAATCAAGGTTATAGTCCTACAGCAAATACCTTTTACCATTCTATGTCCCATCAGTTATGAAAAAATAAACTTTAAATATGTCCAGAACTATTTTATTTGCAATGTAAATGAATCTATTAGACAGTCCACTTGCTCATACAGGAAGAGTACCAAACTGGTTGGTGGCCATTTTTGACAGACTTTCTGTAATGCATTTTAGCAGCAGACATTAAATGCCAGCTGTGATGAGTTCTTATCTGTGGTTTAGCTTAATCACAGAAACAAAATAATTCATTGTGGAGAAAGAAAAATCAATGTTGTTTTCTTCATTGAAATGAGCTTGGCAGACTGGCGCTGTAGCAATTTCTAACACCTTCACCCAAGAGTGTATGATTGATGTCTCACTTAGAAGAATTCTGGCAGTAGTGCATTCACCTAAACTAATGCCAGCAACCATAGCACTTAATGACACACCAGCATGATTCCATTCAATAGTGATTAATAGCCCAATACTTCATACATTGAAAAAAAAAGCTGATTATAAAATAGGAGCAGCTGGAATCATACTGAATATATTGGAACTACTTAAAGTTTTGTAAAACTGCCAGGACAAGCCTGTAGCAGAATACCGAAAGCTTATCCATGAATGAAGTTTACAGTCATCTTGATATGTATCAGCTAACCAAGTATGGTCTGTAAACAATGACCAATCAGTGATGATTATTTAACAACCATCATTGTAATGTCTTCCATTTCTGGTACTAAAGCTGCCTATAGATGGAGCTATTTTCTTTCCTGCAACCACTGGAAAGAATATTGTATGATTCCCACATCAACACAGTAAGTGTTGATGGGGGAATCCCTCCCACAGAGCCATTGGGGGTTATTTACGAAAGGCAAATCCACTTTGCACTGAAAGTGCACTCGCTGTAGATCTGAGGGCAAGATCTGAAATGAGGGGAAGCTCTGCTGATTTTATCATCCAATGATGTGCAAGCTCAAATGCTGTTTTTTATTTTCCTCGGATCTCCAGCAACTGCACTTCCAGGTGCACTTTCAGTGCAAAGTGGATTTGCCTTTCGTAAATAACCCCCATTGTGTCCTTTCCGGTGAGAGGGGAGGAGTGAATTAAGCCGATAATCACATTTAAAATGATTGTACCCAACCACAAGGCTGGTTGTACCCAAGTTGATCAAACTGGCCAATATTTAAACCATCTATGGCTAGTGTAAGGCCTCCAAAGAGATCAAGATTCACTATAAAAAACAATGGAAATACAATAATAATTACCACCAATTAAGGAGGGAATGTTTCATTTTTGTCTACAATCAGGCTTATTATCAAAGGACAAATCACACTGCATTGCACCATTCTGTTTTCTTTTACAATGAATGTTAACAATATGTTCATACAGCTGCAAAAAAATTGTATTTCAATGGGAAATCTGTAGGATCAAGACAATTATTATGGGGCTGCAGCAAGTGTAGACTTGCATTTAACTATAGTGAACTAATTGCCTTCATATCCAAAGTATTAAAAAAGGCATGCAGTCTCTAATGGAATTTCACACAGAGCTCCTGTAACTGTATTAAATATAATAATCTGTCCTACCATTTGTACATCATTGAAAGAATTACAGAGATGATGTCCTTTGTTAAAGGGAGACAATACCTACTTTAATTTAATTGAACTTATAATTTGTTTTGAAATATTACATATTTACATGCAATTTTATATTTATTACTTGTGCAAAATGTTTTTTAAACACTTATTAAATGATTTTGAAATTATGCTGGTCTTTCAATCTATGTTGAGGTGTCTTATGCTGTGTACACACGGTCGTTTTTTGCGATGAAAAAAAACGTCGTTTTTTAAAACGTCATTTAAATTCATCGTGTGTAGGCAACACATCGTTTTTTGTCTTCAAAAAAACGACCAAAAAAAAATCCAACATACTTGAATTTTTTGTGTCGTTTTTCAAAACGTCGTTTTTTGTTTCACAAAAAGTCACCGTGTGTAGCAAAAACGTCGTTAAAAACTACGTTTTTCAACCCGCGCATGCCCAGAAGCTAGTTATGAAGCGAGCTTCAATGGAAAAGAGTGGTGAACGTAACCTCGCTTTTTCTGAAAAAACGTTGTTTTTTACTTCACAGAAAACGTCGTTTTTTTTCATCACAAAAAATGATCGTGTGTACGCGGCATTAGAAAGTCCAGTACTGCTTTTATGCTTTTTGCAGTTTAAAATATTTCTGTATAGAAAGAAGGGGATGATGTCATGTATCTGGGTTGTTTTAAACCTGGATTCTTCTGAATCTGGTCCTGAAACTCTAGTCACTCTGCCACAGGAAGATGACAAGTGACAGTAAAAACGTCATGTTCATATCTCACTATCCCTGGAATTGATAAAGATTGTCAGACTCTGTCATCCTCCTGTGCGTGGCAGATGTTAGAAACAGTTGCTACAGATCTTTGTTTCCACTGCGCAGAGAATTTTAGCTGTTGGGTGGGTGAAGCCTAATGGGGATGCTGAGTGACCAATACCCCAACTGGTCTGCCAACCTTGTTATTGACAGCAGCCAGTGGATTCCATAGTCACTAGACAGCCCAAAAGCAGCAATGGAATCTTCCCAATGGTATTTGTCAACAATTACAAGAACCCGACATGCAATTAATTTCTCTGCATCCCCATCAGACTCTGCCCACTGCCAGTGTTTAGCCCTGTGACATAGGCTGACAGCATCCTAGAAACCATAGTCTTAGCAACCAATGAAACACAATATTAAAGTTAATACACAACAGTCCAACTGTAATAACTCTGGTTAGTCTTTGTACATCAACCTAGAGTTGATCTTAATTACCTCCAGTTTCCTTATCTATAAACTATTGGTAATTAATTTTTGATCTTCTCTCACATTGTGAAAGTGGGACAAATACGAATTGCCTAAATCTATGACACGTGCCAGAACCCTTACCAAAACTGTCACAAGGCTTTAATAAATAAGCACATAATTTTTTAATGGGGCCATACTTCCAGTGGCAAATGCTTTAATGAATTTCCATCTATATATTTTAAATGTCTTGTGCCCTTCAAGTGATTGTAATTTAAATACCTTTTTTCCAGAAAAAAATATTAAGGATACCAACTAAAAGACAAATCTTTTTTTTATATACTTAATCTTTTAGGTTTTTTAAATTTACCAAGCTGGGAAATAGATAAAAGCCCTACTATCTTGTAACAATAATCATTGGAAATGGAGCCTATTTGGTCATAATAGTAGTGAGATGGCATCACTGTTGTGAAAGTATATAGGCCATCCAACTTGTTTTTATTATTCTACCAAACAAGACAAAAGATATTGCCAGAATTAACATTTAACCTCTGCAAAACAATTTTGTAATGTTCAATCTAAAAATGTTTTACAGTGACAAAAGTAACCCTAATTCAATTCATATTAGAGACTAAAATCGTCTGTAAAAATAAAATTAAATAGGAACCTTATTATTAACAAATATGATAATGACCACAAACAATAGACACTTGTTGCTAAGTCATTTTAAATGCATTCATCTAAGCATTAAGAATGCTTACTGCCCACATTTGTATATTATAGCACTTAATAAGGACCTGAATTTGTTAGTAAAATTACCACTGATACAATTAAGGAAATATAACTTACAAAACAACATATAGAGATTCAATACAGACATGTTAAACAAATAATAACAATATTACAGAACTGTCATAGGCTTGGCTATTACTGATATTTTAAAGTGCATAGACAATTTTAGCATTAAGCATTCATTTTACTTACGCCTACTTTCATAAATTGCTCTCGATTTCTCATAAAGTTCATAGGGGTCAGGTTTTCTTGGGTCAAAGGCCTCTGTAGAATCAGGAAATGAACCTCTATGTAAGGTTGGTGGGTATGGGAGAGTGGGTGGTATTGATGGTGCTGATAAACTAGTCTGGGGGCTTCCTTGATTTTCCCAACGTTCCATCATCTGTAACACAAACAAATATTGTCAACATGATTAGGTTTCTTCATTGTTATAACAGTGATTGTTTGTGAGCATTGACAGAACATGAATTGATGATTAACCACTTTAGCCCCATACCATATTGCTGTCCAAAGACCAGAGCACTTTTTGTGATTCGCCACTGCGTCGCTTTAACTGACAATTGCGCAGTCGTGCGACGTGGCTCCCAAACAAAATTGGCGTCCTTTTTTTCCCACAAATAGAGCTTTCTTTTGGTGGTATTTGATCATCTCTGCGGTTTTTATTTTTTGCGCTATAAACAAAAATAGAGCGACTATTTTGAAAAAAATTCAATATTTTTTACTTTTTTCTGTCATAAATATCCCCCAAAAATATATAAACAAAAATTTTTTCCTCAGTTTAGGCCGATACATATTCTTCTACATATTTTTCGTAAAAAAAAAAACGCAATTAGCATTTATTGATTGGTTTGCGCAAAAGTTATAGCGTTTAGAAAATAGAGGGTAGTTTTATGGCATTTTTATTATTTTTATTTTTTTTACTAGTAATGGCGGCGATCGGCGTTTTTTGGGACCATTGGCATTTTTTTAGCGATCAATGCTATAAAAATGCATTGTATTACTATAAAAATGCCATTGGCAGTGAAGGGGTTAACACTAGGGGGCAGGGAAGGGGTTAAGTGTGTTCCTGGGTGTGTTCTAACTGTATGGGGGGGGGTGGCCTCACTAGGGGAAATCACTGATCTTCTGTTCATACATGTACAAATATATAAGAGGTCCATATAGTGAACTTGGTGTTGAGTTATTCACTTTAAGGTCAACGCTGAGGACAAGGGGGCACTCTTTACGTCTGGAGGAAAAGAGATTTCACCTCCAAATATGGAAAGGTTTCTTCACAGTAAGAGCTGTGAAAATGTGGAACAGACTCCCTCCAGAGGTGGTTCTGGCCAGCTCAGTAGATTGCTTTAAGAAGGGCCTGGATTATTTCCTAAATACACATAATATAACTGAGTACTAAGTTCTGTAGGTAAAGTTGATCCAGGGTAAATCCGATTGCCTCTCGGGGGATCAGGAAGGAATTTTTTCCCCTCCGGTAGCAAATTGGATCATGCTCTGCTGTTTTTTTTTGCCTTCCTCTGGATCAACTGTGGGTATAGAGTTGGGTGTATGGGATGTACTGTGTTTTATTTTGTTTGTTTATTTTTTTTATGGTTGAACTGGATGGACTTGTGTCTTTTTTCAACCTGACTAACTATGTAACTATGTAACTATGTATGAACAGAAAATCAGCGTTTCCCCCGCTGACAGGAACGAGAGCTGTGTGTTTACACACACAGCTCTCGTTCCCCGCTCTGTAACGAGCAATCGCGGGTGCCCGGCGGCGATCGTACCCGCCGGGCACGCGCACGGGACTCGTGGGCAAGCGTGGGCGCGCGCGCGGGCCGCCGACGGCGCGCACGCGCCCCCTAGTGGCCGCATTAGTCCCGACGTAGTATGACGGGCTCTCGCCCAGGAGAGCCGACCTGCCGCCGTAGAACGACGGCGGCTGGTCGGCTAGTGGTTAAACATTAACACTTAACATGCAGAAACAGCTTGAATATTACACTTTTTATGTTCATTATCTGCTCTTTTTGTTCAGTTTTCAGGATTTAATAAACATTTTCTTGCAAACTATCATATTTCTAGCATATGTTTTGCTAAAACTAGCCTAAACCGCACCTGCCATAATAAGATACAATATGTATATATCTATCTATCTACAGTGAGGGGAAAAAAGTATTTGATCCCCTCTTTTTTTCTCACTTTAAGAGAGTGCTCCTAATCTTAGTTCATTACCTATATAGAAGACACCTGGGAGCCAGAAATCTTGCTGATTGATAGGGGATCAAATACTTATTTCACTCATTAAAATGCAAATCAATTTATATTTTTTTTTGGAATGCATTTTTCTGGATAATTCTGTTGTTATTCTGACTCTCAATGGTAAAATAAATCTACCATTAAAATTATAGATTGATAATTTCTTTGTCAGTGGGCAAACATACAAAATCAGCTAGGGATCAAATACTTTTTCCCCTCACTTTATCTATCCATCAAGAGAGGGTGAGAAAGAGCGACTACACAGAATCAACAGTTTGTATTTTCATAAAATAATACTACTGTATATATATATAAATATAGAAAATAATCGGAGAAATCAACAATCCTAACAACATATCAATTTAAACAAAAGATAACTTACAGGCTTGGAACTTTTCCAAGGAGAGAAGAAACCTGAAAACAAGAAGTAGAGCAACACCATTAAGCATGAATAACAACCATGAAGAGTTACAGATCCTGATTTTGAAGAGAACAAACTATAGTGTTAGCTGCATGATAAAAAACAATAATAGCAATCCATTTTTTGAAAGCAACAAAACATAAAGATGCACTAGATCTTATTTATTAAGGCAAAAAACAATGTGCCCAGAGCAGTGCTACACTGAAAAACAAATGAGAAAATCATTCTTCATTCATTTGACTATAAGAAACTCAAATCTGTTTGGCTTTTTCATATTTTACTATCAATTTCAGGATCTCATTGGACACAAGTGTACAGGTGTCATACATGGAAACATCATGCAGGCCAACACACATTCACTAGTGCCCCAGTATCTGGTATATAAACACACCAACCACAATGATCTGGTCCTGGGAGACCTTCAGTAAGATCTGCTACAATCTGATTACAGGTTCCCTGCAAGTACTTTGATTTGGCCCTGTGCTCTTGCTTCATGTCCCCCTTCCTTCACCAAACTTGTTTTGTTATGTCCTCCCATGCCTGCCCAGCCTTGCCTTGACTTCTTAACCTTAAATGGAAGTTGTCTGCCTCAACACCAGTTTGTGTGTAGTTATTGAATGCCACAAATTCCACAGATTCTGAGACTGTAGCTTTGTGTTACTATCCTCAATAAGATGTCAGCAGTCCCAGCACACTCAGAGCCATCACTCAAGTTACACCCTATATTGTTTCCCTTCAGGTCTACTACATTAAAGGTTACGTGGGGAGGTAATGGGAAGTTTGGAGAAAGTAGTTAGACATTTTTCGAAGAGGAGAGGGCTATAATGTGCAAGGAAGCGGGAGACTATGCTAGAGAATTGACTCTCCTTGAGTAGTCAATTTTTTCTTAGCAAGTTTAAAGTCACATTGAAAGTGAATAAAACACAATTCATGGAAGAGAAAAGCCTTACAAGTAAATATTCCAAGTATTTTATGTTTCTGTGTCTCTACCTACTTTTTTATGGTTGGTGAGAGTGTGTTTTAAAATTCCAAGCCAATATAAAAACTTTCAACAGTTTGTTTTGGCAGATAACAAATACATACTAAGCATTTTTGCAATACTTCCACACTAAAGCGAAACATTTAGCCCTGTGATTAAAAAAATATAAAGGTCTTGCAAAAGCAGGGTTGGTGGCCAAAGTAAGCTAAAATGCCAAGGGCACCTATAACTGTAAACTGAGGTGACATTAAAACAAATACTTTAACAATTAAGTGTAACACATGTCAGTACAACACTGCAACTACACTACAATGCAACATTGTCTCCTTAAATGCTACATCATTCAGATATATCACTACTATCATTTAGGATAGTTGCAGATTCAAACAGGAGCAATCCTTGCATTTTAAACCAGTGTGGGGACAGGTACAGGACTTGCATCAGAATCAAACACTCCAGCCCTCATAGGTGGCTTGGCAGCAGTTTCTATCACAGCATGCTTTCCCACTCTAGAATGGCTTCTTTGTGCAAAGCCCTATGGCCTCTACTTACAGTACGTGAGCATCTCCTAAAAGAGCTAACAAACCCATGCCAGTAGGTACCTCCTACTTACTGTCCAACTGTATACAGGTGCATAATGAAAATGCGTTTTACTAAGACCAAAACTCCACTCTATCACCAATGCAAACACAGGTATACTAGGAAGTACTATTCTGCAGCACCCAACCTTACAACACCCCCTTTACAAACTATTGATCCCCCCTAGAAGGTTTACTTGAGTAATGCCCATACTGTTGATATTAATAAATAGAGGTAAAGATTTTGAATTGGTTTAGTCTCATTTTAAAGGTTAGTGCTGAAGTTGTTTCTTCAATTTTCTGTTCAATACAAAAAATTGAGGCAGAAATTGAGTTGGCTGCTTGAGGCTTCTGGGTCAGTGGATATTCAACCTCTGACTCTGTTATTGAACTGCTGACAGAGATGAATGCAAAAAAATGGTGTGCCCTTCAAGATGCTTATATTGGTCATTTTCTATGTTAAGGTCACTAATAATTTTGGTATGACTGGCAACATCTACCTTTTGCATTAACACACTTTACACTTTTATGTAATTACGCATTTAAGTCACAGAACTGTTTATGCCTTAGGAATAGAAATTGCTTCATATTATGTGTAATATATTTTGCCTCTCATTTGTAGGCTCAGAAACGGTTCAGAAAAAAAAACTAATAAAATGATGCAGTGAGGGTGACATTTCGATGTACAGTAGTTTTCTCAAAAGAATAATAATTCTGACAAATTTGATAAATTGCAGAGAGTGATAAAACAATTTCTCATTTTACATGTGTCTGGAAAGCAGAGATAATATGCTCTAGCAAGACAAATAAAAAAATATTTATTGAACATAAAAAAACAAAACAAATGTAGACCAGTAATTACACTTTTTTTTTTAAATAAAAAAGTATGCACAGGTTTGTAAAGGTTATGAGCTAAATTGCAAGAAAGGATTAAAGTACTATTACACCAAATGCAATATTTCAGTTCATCCTGGATTGTGGATGAATAAATACATTTGAAAAATCAACTGCAACCCCTTCATATTAGGCAACGCAGGTGTGCAGACAAAAGAATTTCATGTCTGCTTTTGTTTCCTGAGTCGTCAAGTAGTAGGAAATCCTTTGGGGGTTAAAATAAAGCTTTTTTAACATTTACATTTTACAAGCTGTCTGGGATGAATAACAATGTAAAAGTATACTTATACTGAATGTTTAAATACCTTTCTGGTAGGAACTGCTGCACCGGCATCCATGTAGGGCTGGCTTTGTGATCAAAGCCCTAGGCACTTGATCATGTGATATATGCATAAGTGGAAGGTCAAACAACCTCAGCCTTTTGATATTCCACTTTAACAGACTTACACAAGTACTTAGGCCTTCAAACATTTGTCCAGCTCTGAATGTAGAGCAGCATTTTCTCTAGGAAATGTATTTTAGTCCTTCTATAATTTTTTTCCTAAAATATATAGGATTCATTGACATAACATGAAATACACAAACAAATACTTTAAAAATCGAAAATACATAAAAAAATTATTGGGTCCGCTCAATATGATAAATGTTAGTATATTGCATCCTTGCTCCAGTGCGATGTAAATGTATATAAGAATGTTAATCTATCCTAGTCAAGAAATATCTGGACACGCCAGACCTCCTGGATTAGAACTGCCAATTGTGTTTATTTGCCAGTGGTATGTAAAAATGCTGGCTGAGTTCTGGGAAGTCGCCTCTATAGAACCAATGTTCCACATCAACTGTATTTTTCATGTGCATTACCACAAAAGTAATGGATATTCACAAGAACACAAACATAATTGGAGACCCCCTTTTAATTAGATCCATAAAGTACTAATATAAATATTCATATAAAAGAAACACTCATAACATTTCTTTAAGTGAAGTTAATAGTCCATATCAAGCATGCATACTAGTTATCGGCATTTGCTCATGCTGCGTAATGGTATAACGCAGATGCAGGACTGCATTTATGTTTATGAAATAACAAGTTCAAATGAGCTTCGTTGTTAAGCCTCATACACACGATCTGATTATCCAACAGGAATAATGTAATGACAGATTGTTGTCGGAAAATCCCGCCGTTTGTATGCTCCATCGGACAATTGTTGTTGGATTTTCTGCCAACAAATGTGGAAAAGCATGCTTTAAAATTGTCTGCCAACAAATGTGTGTTGATAGATTATCCGATCGTGTGAACACAAGTCTGTCAGAAGAAAAACTCCAAAGTACAAACACGCATGCTCAGAAGCAATGCTAACCCTAACACAACATTAGCAGAAGTTGCCCAAAGGGTGGCGCTAAAGAGCTGAAAAACACGTAGTTTCATGTTTGTTGGTCGACAATTCTTTGCCGTTTGTATGCAATACAAGTTCCTGGCCAATGCCCTTCGGACAAAAGTCCTAGGCTTTGTCCGCAGAATATCCGATCGTTTGTATGAGGCTTAACAATACACAGAATCATGAAGTTGAATATTCATACACATAAAACTAACAAAGTGCAGTCTCACCATCCTATCAATTAAATTAGAGGTTCAAGACGATGAACCGAAAAATTATTATTTAACTTTGAGTGAAAAAATATAATAGCAGCTGTTTGATCAGTTAGGAACCAGCATGGATGGTGTAAAGTAAATGGAGTAACTTTTTCACAGCACTCACATTACCGTTAGAAAAGATAACTTTTCTCTTTTTTTTAAATCAGACATCCTAACCACATACATTTTCAAAAGTGTGTGGGAAGTGAATAGCTGTGTTAAGGCAGCTTATAATGCTGCCCGACTGTAATTATTCAAAAGAACACACAGTTGGACATATATGATAATAAAGTGTGCCTCATTATTTTCTTTTTGATGCGTGGTCATAGAAAAGCTTAGACAACAAAACACATCTGCTAGCACCCAATACAACAGAAAGAAAAAATAGTAGGTGCTCAAAAATGTGAAAAGAACATGGCTGGAGCAGGAGCACAGCTGGAGGAGCAGTGTTATGTTATCATGACTATAGGAAAATTAAGAAAACAGGATTTATTGTCTCTAAAAGTATGTAATTCTAAAGTTTATTTTATCAGTTTATTCACAGGACATTTCCAGAATAATCCATATCAGGGCCAATTAAAGCCTCGTACACACTACTAGTTTTTTTTCCATTCAACCCAGTGGGCTGAACGAAAGACTGACAGCTTGGGTTCGAAGTCGCTGTACTAACTATGCAACATTAGAACAGCGATCTCCCCAGCTGTTCTATTGTGTTCTGACAGGGGGACAGCCCCCCACCACTGGCTGAGAGTGCTGCTTAAGAGCTGATTGCAGGCCTTTTTCGGTCACGCCCCTTAGACAGAAGCTGACCGAATGGCTGGCTTCTGTTGGACCAGCTGTAGTACACACAGGCCGAATGTTGACCAGGTTCTAATGAACAGGACAATGTCATCCGACATTCTGGCCATGTGCTAGGCTTTAGATAGTAGTCAATTATCCTACCAGCATATCTTAGGAGTGTGAGAGGTAACCAGAGTACTCAGGAAACGCACAAATGCACAAGCAGAACATGTGCAATCCATGTAAATAGCGCCCTGGGCAGGATTAAAACCAAGGACCCCAGTGCTGAAAGTAATGCCTTGTACACACGTACGGGTTTCCTATTGGGAAAACTGCCATGAGAGCTTTTGGCTGGGAATCCCGACCGTGTGTATGCTCCATCGCAGTTTTCCCGACAGGAAAACTGCCGGGGAAAAAAAGTGAACCAGCTCTCTTTTTTCCCGCCGGGATTCCCGACAGATTTTAAGCCGTCAGTTTTCCTATGGGAAAAGACTGCGGTGGAGCATAAACATGGCCAGGTTTCCCGACCAAAGCTCTCATGGCAGTTTTCCTGTCAGGAAACACAATGTGTAGGGGGACAAAGTAACCAAGCAAGTAGGCATGCTACTATACTGTGCTAATAAAGCACAGAAAATCCTATTTTCTATTTTAAGTGGTTACTTTCATATGGTTATTGAGTTATTTTAACATAATGTTATCATTAGATCAGACTTAACCTTACATTGTAACATGAATATAGGTTCACTTTAAAGCAGACACATTAATACATTTATGAATAAATGATTGGCATGACAAATATGCAGAAATTGTATCATTTTTAAAAGCAGAATTTACTATTAGAAGGAAGTCTTTCAAATGTAACTGCAGCTTTGCAAAAAAAAAAAAAAGGTTTAACTCCATACTGAATGTTTAATGAATGAGAGGGTCTGCTTTGTAATGTGAAAAGCTGCAATGTCAGCATCCCTTTAGAGAAGTGTAAGCCTTTCAGAGTATTTCCCCAAAAATAGAATATTTTTTTTTTTGAAGAGCATGTCTGAAAACAGGCATGTTTCTTAGTGCAGATCTTGGATAAAAGCTGCAAACAAACAAAGCAAGGAATTTGATTTCTGAGGGTGTTCAAAATGCCATGTTGAAATGAGGTGACTTTTTAGAGTCTGCAGATTTCAATAACATTAAGCCCAAAACCAGCTTTGATGGCTTCTTTTAATTTTGGACTTAGTAAAGTAAATACTTATGTCAACCTTTTAGTGCCATCTGTGAATCCATTAGGAAGATATGAGGGGTATAGACATGATGTGGAAAGGAAGAGCCAGACAGTAATAATAACCTAACAGAGTTTCTAACTTTTACAATTTCACCTCTCGCATCTGTGACCAGACCAATTTTTACATTTCTGCTATGGACCTGTTTATTTAGTAAAGAAACTTTCTAATTTCTTAAGGTAAACATTGCAGCGGACAGATCTGACCCCAAATGACACTATTTGGGGACCAGTGACATTATTACATTGATCAGTGCTATAAAAATGCAATAATCAATGTAACACTAGGGGCGATCAACAGTATTCCCTCAGCAATGTGCTAAGGCCTCATACACACAACCATTTTCCTCGACAAAATCCATAAAGAAACTTGGTGGCAGAGCTTTTTTGCCGAGAAAAACGATCGTGTTTTTCATTGAGAAAACTGTTGTGGATCTTGACGAGAAAAAAAATAACAAGTTCTCTTTTTTATCGTCGGGAGTCTCAATTTCCTCGTCAGGCTGGTTTACGACGAGGAACACGTTCGTGTGTATGCTTAGAAACCCACGCATGCTCAGAATAAAGTATGAGACGAGAGCGCACCTTTGGTAAAAGTAGCATTCTTAATGGACACATTTGTCACGCTGTAACAGACTGAAAAGCGCAAATCATCTCTTACCAAACTTTTACTTAACACGCAGTAACATGAGATTAGCAAAAGCAGCCCCAAGGGTTGTGCCAGTGGAATCGAACTTCCTCTTTATAGTGCCGTCATACGTGTTGTACGTCACCGCGTCTAAGAATGACAAGATTTTGTCTTGACAGTGTGTACACAAAGAAAGCTTGACAAGATTCTCGACAAGCCTGACAAGGAGCTCGTCGAGGAAAACAATGTTTCTTTTACGACTAGTTTCTCGGTCGTGTGTACGAGGCCTAAGAGGCCTAACTGTAGAGGGGACAGACTGCTAGGGACATGACAGAGATCACTGTTCCCAATCACTGGAAACAGAAGATCTATGTCACGTCACCTGTCAGAATGGGGATCCGCTTGTTTACACTGGCAGATCCCCGTCCTGCCTCTGTACTAGGCGATTGCTGGTTGCCGGTGGACATCTAGTCTGCCAGACCCACGGGCATACTACCGCAACAGCGCCTGCACGAGCTGCTTTACAGCTATGGCGATTCGCGCAGGAGAGTCGACCTGCCACCGTATTACAAATTAAATAAAACGGATTTTTTTTACTTTTGCACTTTTTTGACTGGTTTTAAATGGTTAATTTAAAATAAATAAGGGAGAAAAGAGAAAAGGAGGATGAAAAGGAGGTTTTAAATGGTTAATTTGAAAGAAATAAGAGAGAAGAGAGAAAAGGAGGATGGAAAAGGGCTGAATTTCTGCTTCTGTGTGCCCCCTTTTTTTTCCTCTCTTCCCCCTTATCTCTTTTAAATTTCTTTTTGCTATTATTTTTTTCCCCTTATTTTCTGACGAGTAATAAAGTATTATTCTACTAAACGGTTTTAATAGTTCTGATCCAGGAAGTAAAACACTTCCGCGCATGCGTCGATTCAATTTGACGCATGCGCGGGCAGATATGTCTGCTAGTTAGCTTTAAAATTTGTCTGCTAGAAAAACCTGTCTGTCAGCCTGTACATACGATCGAATTTGTCTGCTGAAACGGTCCGTAGGACCGTTTCTAGCAGATAGATTCGATCGTGTGTACGCGGCCTTAGGGTAGCAGAATTTCAAGAAAGTCAGTTATCTCACGTTTTATTAACTAATGTACTTTTTCTTTTTGTATAGTAGTTAAATAACCTACCCATCGGTAGTTTACTGTTGGACCTTAGAGTTTTACCATTTCTATTAAACACGTATGGCTCATTGTAATATTTACTACAACTGTATTGTAATTTATTTGCTTATTTAATCAATAGAATACTTTCACAAGGAAAAAGGGCTAAATAGGATAAACAAATGTGTTAATAAGGGGTTAAAGAGAAAGTAAACCCTGATGGGTATTACTTCCTATTTGTTTCCATGCAAAGGTAAAGCATAATGGGCTATTATGCATCGCGTAGTAGCCCATTATGTGTCACTTACCTGAAATCGAAGCCTGCCATGTCACCGATGTCCCCTCTTCCACGACATGCATGCGGAAGCCAACAGTTACAGCATTATCTCTTTTAGAAACAGCACACTCGCCGTTTCTAAAGTGCACCTGCGCCATTGTCTATGGCGCATGCGCCTTAGACATTGGCACCCATCTCATTTGTAATTATCTCCTAAACCGTGAAGGTTTGGGAGATATTTCTATTACAACCACTTTTACAAACCCGTTAAAACCTATATTGCGCCCAGTCTCGCCACACAGAGTTAATCCAGCTCTGAGCAATCCTCTTTTATTGTTCAGTAAAATAAAACGGACTTACAGAGAAAAACCTTAGTCCGTTCCGCCCCCTTGCTGTAAATGACAGGTTATTTACATATCTCATGCACTAGCCTGGAGACAGGCATTATTTTTTAATTCCCAGCCCCACTCCTTTTCTGAAGTCATGTGGTTACTTTTCTGAATTTTGACTGGATGTTAGTGATCATAGAAGAATTTAGGGTAAGGAATACACAGGAAAAAATGCATGTTGACAAGGGGAGTAGAGGAGGGCGGGGAGTCTACTGACATCATGACTCCACCCACGAGCTCCAGACAACAGACCCACCCACAGAATCTGCAGTTTTTCAGTTCTTATAACAGACAGAGGGGAGACATTTGATAGGTAATGATACATGCAGGAGGCATCTAAATCCTTATAGATCAGCACTATGGCAGTAGTTTAGAAAGGATCAGAGTGGGTTTACATCCACTTTAATAATTTCCTCCTAATGGATTTATTTAATGCCAATAGCAATTGAGTGAAATTATATCTTAAGGGAAGTGAAAGAAAAAACCGCTGCACAAAGTTTAATAATAATTGTGCCTACACCATGTCTACAAACCCATGACCTTATACTCTTTTAAACTTTATTTAAACATAATAATTTGCACATACATTTTTGGAAACCATGTCTCTTTAATAAGGGCATAAGGCAGTGTAAAGTGCCACACAGTACTATTCTAGCAAGACCTAATTAGAAGGGAATGGATGGGACTTACTGAATCAGTATACTGAGTCATCAAATCTCATTAAATATACCCTGAAGAACTGTATGCATTTAAATAGAAATTCATCACAAGTTTCTCATGATTTCTCAGGAACTATATATTCATTTCTCCAGAGGGCCGAAGGATAAGAGACCTAATATGCACATTTGCATAGAATCAATCTCAAAATTTGATAGAAAAGTGGTCTTGTAAGAGCATGCTGAGATGGCTCTGAAGTTTTCAAAATCATTGTTCTAGTACGTACTGTACTAGAACTTTTACATTTTTCAGGCTAACCTAAACTGGACCAAAGTAGCCTTATTTCTTCTAACACTGCAACTAATGAGAAAAGACAGTTAGTAGAGACTACTATTAACTACTTAAGCCTCGGAAGATTTGGCTGCTCAATGACCAGGCCATTTTTTGCGATTCGGCACTGGGTCGCTTTAACTGACAATTGTGCAGCCGTGTGATGCTGTACCTAAACAAAATTGACGTAATTTTTCCCCACAAATAGAGCTTTCTTTTGGTGGTATTTGAGCACCACTGCAGTTTTTATTTTTTGCTCTATAAACAAAAGAAGAATGACAATTTTGAAAAAAAAAACACAATATCTTTTACCCTTTGCTATAATAAATAGCCACATTTTGAAAAAAAAACATTTTTTTTCTTCAGTTTAGGCCGATATGTACTCTTCTTAATTTTTGGTGAAAAAAATCTCAATAAGCGTATGTTGATTGATTTGTGCAAAAGTTATAGCGTCTACAAAATAGGGTATAGATTTATGGCATTTTTATTATTACAATTTTTTTTACTATTAACCACTTCAGCCCCGGACCATATTGCTGTCCAAAGACCAGAGCACTTTTTGAGATTCGGCGCTGCGTCGCTTTAACTGACAATTGCGCGGTCGTGCGACGTGGCTCCCAAACAAAATTGGCGTCCTTTTTTTCCCACAAATAGAGCTTTCTTTTGGTGGTATTTGATCATCTCTGCGGTTTTTATTTTTTGCGCTATAAACAAAAACAGAGCGACTATTTTGACAAAAATGCAATATTTTTTACTTTTTTCTATAATAAATATCCCCAAAAATATATAAAAAAAAATATTTTTTCCTCAGTTTAGGCCGATACGTATTCTTCTACATATTTTTCGTAAAAAAAATCGCAATTAGCGTTTATTGATTGGTTTGCGCAAAAGTTATAGCGTTTACAAAATAGGGGGTAGTTTTATGGCATTTTTATTATTATTATTTTTTTTACTAGTAATGGCGGCGATCAGCGTTTTTTTTCGGTACTGCGATATTATGGCAGACACTTCGGACACTTTTGACACATTTTTGGGACCATTGGCATTTTTTTAGCGATCAATGCTATAAAAATGCATTGGATTACTATAAAAATGCCATTGGCAGTGAAGGGGTTAACACTAGGGGGGCGGGGAAGGGGTTAAGTGTGTTCCTAGTGTGTTCTAACTGTATGGGGGGAGGGGACTCACTAGGGGGAATCACTGATTTTCTGTTCATACATTGTATGAACAGAAAATCAGCGTTTCCCCCGCTGACAGGAACGAGCGCTGTGTGTTTTCACACACAGCTCCCGTTCCCCGCTCTGTAACGAGCGATCGCGTGTGCCCGGCGGCGATCGCGCCTGCCGGGCACACGCACGGGACTCGGGGGCGAGCGGGGGGCGCGCGCGCGGGCCGCGGCGGCGCGCACACGCCCCCTAGTGGCCGCGAAAAGCGCGACGTAGAGCTACGGGCTCTCGCGCACCCGTGCCGACCTGCCGCCGTATAACTGCGGCGGCTGGTCGGCAAGTGGTTAATCAGTGATTTTTACTGCAATATTGCGGCAGACAGATCCAACACTTTTGACACATTTTCGTGACCAGTGACAAATATACAGCGATAAAATGCACTGATTACTGTATAAATGTCACTGGCAGTAAAGGGATTAACACTAGGGGGAGATAGGGAGCTGTGGTGGCTCAACGTGATTGGCACTGCGCTGACAAGCCATTCACCTCTGCAGCCAAGGGTTCGGATCCCGGTCTCGGCTACATGTGAATTGAGTTTGGTGGTCTCAGCCCGGCTCCCGGTGGGTGTGCTATGCAAGTATGCAAGGTACGCCTGTGCTTAGTACGCCCCCCCCCCCACAAAAACCACCACACTTGCACGCACACAAAATTGGTTTAAAACACATGCACTTTGGCCATGCGGTCTCTTAAAATAAAGAGAGGCGAAGGACCTACGGGGCTGGCTGGGTGGGCTAGGCCCCCTCACTCCCTCATAGGGGGAGTCCCTCTGCCCCATTGGGGTCCCGTGGGCCCCAGTTGGGCTCCCAAGAGGAGCAGGTAGGGCGGGGTGAGTGGGAGGCCCCCCTTCACACCCGCCATTGCCACCAGGGGCATGGAGAAGGATGGCGATTGCCTCCGGGGGGAGGGTCTGCCTACTCCCAACTCCTACAGTCCGGCTCCTCTCTCTCGAGTTCACGCACAAAAATACACTTTAAAAAAAAAACACTAGGGGGAGATCAAGGGGTTAGCTGTGTTCCCTAGTGTGTGTTTTAATCGTGGGGGTGGGACTGACTAGCAGAGATGACAGATCGGTGTTCAAAATCAGTAAGAAAATACAATCTGTCTCCTTTCCCCTAAGAGAACCAGAATCTGTGTGTTTACACACACAGATCCCGGTTCCTGGTCTGTCACAAATGATCGCGGGTGCCCAGTGGTCATCGCGCCCGTCAAGCACTCGCATCAGGTCCAGTGGTGAGCGTGCCATCAACAGCACTCGCATGCCCTCTAGTGGCCAAAAGGCGAAGCAACGTAAGGTAACATAATTTCGCCCAGGGGAGCCAACCTGCCGCAGTACAAGATACAGAAAATACAAAATATTTTTTTTTTATCTGTTTAGAAAAAAATAAAAACCAGAGAGGTGATGAAAAACCACCAAAAGAAAGCTCTTTTTGTGGGAACAAAATTATAAAAATTCTGTTTGGGTACAGTTTAGCATGACCGCGCTATTTCATTAATCCCTTCCCCACTGCCCATTGTCAGATGATGTCCACAGATGGGATTTCCTATCCTGGGTGGACGTCATATGGCGTCCTGGGCTTCCCGGCCATCTGGGGGGGCGCGCACGCGCCTGCGGCATCGCGCGTGACCCAGTGCAGTTGTCCGGCGGCCACGATGTCCGCCGGGCACCCGCGATTGCCCGCAATCATGGCAGGAAGGTGGATCCACAGTCCTGTCAGGTGAGGAGACTGATGTGTGTTCCCAGTACAGAGGAACAAACATTGGTCTCCTCCCCTTGTGAGTCCCCTCCCCCTACAGTTAGAATCACACATTAGGTAATACATTTAACCCCTTCAGCGCCCCTAGTGTTAACCCCTTCTCTGCCAGTCACATTTATACAGTAATCAGTGCAGTTTTATAGCACTCATCGCTGTATAAATGTGAATGGTCCCAAAAATGTGTCAAAAGCGCCCGATATGTCCGTTGCAATGTCACGGTCACAATAAAAATCACAGATCGCCGCCATTACTAGTAAAATAATTAAAATAAATAAAAATGCAATAAAACTATCCCCTATTTTGTAGATGCTATAACTTTTGCGCAAACCAATCAATATACGCTTATTGCGATTTTTTTACCAAAAATATGTAGAAGAATACGCATCGGCCTAAACTGAGGAAAAATTATTACATTTTTTTCAAAATTGTCGCTCTATTTTTTTTAGTGCAAAAAATAAAAACCACAGAGGTGATCAAATACCACTAAAAGAAAGCTCTATTTGTGGGGAAAAAAGACGTCACTTTTGTTTGGGTGCCACGTCGCACGACTGCGCAATTGTCAGTTAAAACGACGCAGTGTCGAATTGCAAAAAGTGCTCTGGTAAAGAAGGGGGGAAATTCTTCCAGGGCTGAAATGGTTGAACAGCGACAGCACTGAAAGCTGAAAATTGGCTTGGGCAGAAAGGGGGTGTAAGTGCTTGGTACTGAAGTGGTTAAAGTAAATTTAACTCATAACTCCCATACCTTGCATTGCACCGTAATAAAACTTTCTGTAAACGCTGGGCTAAACAGAGAGAAGAAAATAGACTACAAATGTGTTAGATACTGTGCATTGTAAAAAATGGGACCGTTATTAATAATGTGGGAGAGAGAGAGAGAGAGAGAGAGAGAGAGAGAGAGAGAGAGAGAGAGAGAGAGAGAGAGAGAGAGAGAGAGAGAGAGAGAGAGAGAGAGAGAGAGAGAGAGAGAGAATTATACTTTCAGATTTATACCTTATAACCTTGCACAGTTATGTTGGTTTAAAGCTTTGCCTAACTCGAAATCTGCCTTTGCAAATTAAGTCTGAAACTGCCAATCTCTCCGTTCTCTTGACAGGCAAAGAGGATAGAAACTAGTGGCAGATTAATTATACACCAGGTCTTAGGCTGTTTTCGGTTCAGTCCAGCCTGTCACAATACATACAGTAGATACTTTCTCACAATTGTATTGCTAATCCCAGAGGTGCAGCAGGCCAGTGGGGAAGTGTTACTTTACTCAGGGTCTTTTTGGACCCAGTGAACTTGTTTTACTATACTTAGGGCTTCTTTAACCATTTAAGGACCGGACCTATTTTTCCGACTGTGTTTACAAGTTAAAATATTTTTTTAATTACTTAGAACCCCCAAACATTATACATTTTTTTCTAACGTCATAGAGAATAAAATGGCGGCCGTTGCAATACTTTGTCACACCTTATTTGCGCAGCGGTCTTACAAGCACACTTTTTTTGAAAAAACAAAACAAATTTCTGAATAAAACAATAAGACAACAGTGAAGTTAGCCCAATTTTTTTTACTTTGTGAATGATAATGTTACGCTGAATAAAATGATACCCAACATGCCATGCTTCAAAATTGTGCCCGCTCATGGAATGGCGACAAACTTTTACCCTTAAAAATCTCCATATGCGACAGTTTAACCACTTAACCCCCGGACCATATTGCTGGTCAAAGACCAGAGCACTTTTTGTGATTCGGCACTGCGTCGCTTTAACTGACAATTGTGCGGTCGTGCGATGTGGCTCCCAAACAAAATTGGTGTCCTTTTTTTCCCACAAATAGAGCTTTCTTTTGGTGGTATTTGATCATCTCTGCGGGGGTTTTTTTTGCGCTATTATCAAAAATAGAGCGACTATTTTGAAAAAAATTCAATATTTTTTACATTTTGCTATAATAATAATCATAATAATAATAAATATCCCCAAAAAAGATATAAATTTTTTTTTCCCTCAGTTTAGGCTGATACGTATTCTTCTACATATTTTTCGTTAAAAAAAATCGCAATTAGCATTTATTGATTGGTTTGCGCAAAATTTATGGCTTTTACAAAAAAAGGGAGTAGTTTTATGGCATTTTTATTAATATTTTTTTTTTACTAGTAAGTGTTATTATCAGCGTTTTTTTTTTTTTTCGGTACTGCGATATTATGGCGGACACATTGGACACTTTTGACACATTTTTGGGACCATTGGCATTTTTATAGCGATCAATGCTATAAAAATGCATTGGATTACTATAAAAATGCCATTGGCAGTGAAGGGGTTAACACTGGGGGGCAGGGAAGGGGTTAAGTGTGTTCCTGCTTGTGTTCTAACTGTATGGGGGGGGTGGACTCACTAGGGGAAATCGCTGATCTTCTGTTCATACATTGTATGAACAGAAGATCAGCGTTTCCCCCGCTGACAGGAATGAGAGCTATGTGTTTACACACATAGCTCCCGTTCCCCGATCTGTAACGAACGAGCGCGCGTGCCCGGCGGCGATCGCACCCACCGGGCATGCGCGCGGGACTTGGGGGACGAGCGGGGGCATGCGCGCGGGCCGTCTGCAGGGCGCACGCGCCCCCTAGCGACCGCTAAATGTAGGACGTAGAGCTATGTGCTCTCGCCCAGCAGTGCCACCGTCCCGCCGTATAACTGCGGTGGGTGGTCAGCAAGTAGTTAAAATTTCTACAGGTTACCAGTTTTAAGTTACAGAGAAGGTCTAGGGCTATAATTATTGCTCTCGCTCTAATGATCACAGCGATACTTCACACGTATGTGTTTGCTTTTGACACTGTCCTTTAAAATAAATAAATAAATGAGTTCCTATTACATGTAATGTAAACATCCCTTATAATAGAAAAAACGTGATAGGACCTCTTAAATATGAGATCTCAGATCTCATATTTACACAAAAATGCAATAAAAAAAGTCTCCTTTAAGAGAATTGGGTGGAAGTGATGCTTGATGTCGCTTCTGCCACTCAGTGCTATGGACCTAAATGGGTGCCATCTTTCCCTCACCCGGCAGCCAGCCAAACAGGGGAGAGGATCTGATTGTCTCCACCGCTAATGATGGCTTTGGAGAGCGGAAGAGACCACCGGATCGCGGTGGGAGGGGTGCCTTTCCTGCCCTGTTAAAAGTGATCTCACAGCGAATCCACTGCAGAGACCACTTTTATATGAAAGCTATCTGCTGCCATAACAACGGTATTCCCCTTAAAGCAGCCGACATATATCCACGGTGGACGGTCAGTAAGTGGTTAAGACAGTGGTGGGCCCATTTCAGGATCAGCAGGTAATAAAAGTTTGTAACAGAAGGGATTCAAAAACACAAAAACTGTACCTTTACATAACTTTATAGTTATAGTCTATTTGTCTTTAGTAAAACTGTTCATTGCTGTGAAATGCAGGTGCGGTGTAGAGATGCATTGGGGTGCCATTCAAAATGAATGTTACTGCAGCACAGCAATACATGTAATATGCATTACCACAGTGTGATGGATCAAATGGAATGATTTTCTCCAGTGTCCCTGCCATTTAGAAGCTCGCCTCTCTGTAGTCTCTACTTTTATGCAACTCCAGCCAGAGAAGATAGAAAGGGGGAAGAGGAGAGCCAAAAGTGATTATTTGTGCTGTGCAGTACATTGAATTTAGGGTGAAGGAAGCAGACGAAGCACCTGGAATAGCCATAATATATATAACAGCCCAAAAAAGAAACAAACCACAGTGCTGTGTGTGTGCCCAAAGTGTTGTGGATTGTAAAATCCCAATGTAAATGTGCCACTGGTGGTAACTCCACTTTTATCTCAACAAACATACAGTACAGTGGGAAATCTATTTTTTGTTGTATCTATTGAGTCCAGTTGATGATTTGAAGTATAATTTGAGTGTGTGCCATCCAAACCCAGAAAACAGGAGAAAGTCATTTGGTAGCATATTCGTTTTTTTTTAATTCCTTTTATTTTCAATAATTGTTTTGCTTGTCTATATCTTCCCATTTAAATTTGTTTTGTAACTTTTGATGACTATTTTGTATACATGCACTGCCCACCTTTAATGTGGTTGTAAATGTGGTTTTATCTGAATGCATTCTCTGGTTCCTACAATAGCAGTGCCCCTCAGCCCCCCTGAAACACTTACCTGAGTCCTGTATTGATCCCTCGCTCTGCCCTGCTTCATCTTTTCTTTCCCCTCCTTCTTCTCTCAGAAGCTTCCCAAAAGCTTGGTACACACTATGAGTTTTTTCCGTTCCATTTCCGTGAATGGAAAAAAAATGGTCAGCTCCAGTTGGAGCCGCTGTATTATTGATCCAACGTTAGTACAGTGATCTCCCCCACTGTTTTGTTCTGACAGTGGAACAGCCCCCCCCACCAGAACACTCCGATCAGCACTCTCAGCCATTGTCTGAGAATGCTGATTTGGAGCTGGTCGGCTGCTGGTTTTCAAACATGCTTGTCTGACAGAAGACGGCCAAGTGGCCAGCTTCTGTTGGACTGGCTGCTATTCACATGGACCAAATGTCAGCTGTTTTTTATTGAACCGGCCGATGTCGCCCAGCATTTGGCCGATGTGTACGGGCTATTGGCACCTGTTGCTCTTAGTCAAATCATGTGAGGAAGGAGTTGGAGGCAGGGCTTAACCATGCTGTATGTGTTTATTGACACACATAGCCCAGCTTGAGAGTAAGCCCACACGCCTGCCCCCATCGTAAGTGGCTTGCTATGGCGCAGGCATTGAAAAGGAGGAGCGGAGAGCATCAAAGAGGAGGTATAGGGCTGCTTTGTGCAATACTATTACACACAGCAGACAAGTATTACATGTTTGTTTCTTTAAGAAAAAATACAGCCTTTCCAATCACAAATGAAATTCAAAGCAACAGTTAACTCTTTTAGTGAAATTGTCTGGTTTAGCTAACATTTCACTGCTAGAAAAAGCCATGCATGTGGTCTGCAGGAAAGTAGCATATTCTGAATAGAAGTGTCGGAAGCAGACATCCCTCACAAGCCTATATCTGACAGTGGTGGCCACTTGCATATTTGCATATGTGTGTTACCTGTTTTCTATGTCTGAGTTTTGGATCCCCATGATTTGTTGCCAGTGTGCTGGTAATTTTCCCAAGGGCATGAGATGAAAAACAATCTCTTGCAGTTTCCTCATTTATCATTACTTTCATATTTTACCCTCCCTCTCCCTTTCCTGACACTGCATTAGTGAGCCATATGGCTACAACTGTAGTGACCTGATTGTATTTATTAAAAATGAGTCCTGGAATTGCTTTACTCATGGTCACATTTTTCTTCCTTGTGGGCCCCATTTATTTAAAATGTAATACCTTGTGTGGATACATCCTACTGCTCCTATTCCTAGCATTGCTCTAGATCAGTGGTCTCCAAACTGCGGCCCGGGGGCCAGATGCGGCCCTTTGCTTGCCTTTATCCGGCCCTTGGAGCACTATCCCTCCCAATGATACGAGACACTATTCTGCCATCTGACACCGACAATAGAGCACCATTTCTCCCACTGCTACCATTAATGGGGAACTATTTCTCCTTATGATACCAGCAATGGGGCACTATGCCTCCCCCTAATACCAGATGTTTACTCCCACTGATGCCTGGAAAATGTTCACTCCCGCTGGCCAAAGTCCAGCCCTCCAAGATTCTGAAGGACAATAAACTGGCCCTTTGTTTAGAATGTTTGGAGACCCCTGCTCTAGATGGTAAAGTAGCTTAGGGTGCAGTGATGATATAGATTAAACCCTAATGAATTAACTACCTACATCATTTCAGAACACATCTGAAAATTGTAACTTTGCATATTAATAAATTTCATGATTAGATTGTTGACACGTTGTTTAGCGTACATAACTCATGAGAAGACTTACAACATTTAAGTGTTCCTGGTTTAAGGCCGTACTGTACTCTAAAGTTTGCTGGGATAGAAAACGGAAGGGTAACTAAAGTCTTGAATTACATACTGTATTTTCCTAGGGCAAATTACTGTTTCGGAATCCCTTCAGTGCTTGCCATGTGTCTGAATGCCTAGATTCACAAAATATATACTAAATGGAAGTATCAGAGTTTAAATTGTCTGATCTTTTTATTTCAGGAGATATCATTTGACCAAGTGCTGTGGCAAGCAAGGAAGGGAGAAAACATGGAACAGTTTTATTTTCAGGAAAGGATGTCTATCAACCCATTTGTTTCTCTTATGCACCTCAGCTAAACTGTGACTTTATGTTAACATTTGTGTGATGGTCCACTTTAAATACACAGTGCTTTTTAATATTCTATTGGCTGGCAAATCCATTATTCTTTTTACTAATATAAAGTTGTGTATCTCAGTTACTATGGCTTGTAATTTATCTGGCATGATGCTGATAACGGGATTGGCTAAAACGCAGTGACCTGGTTTTGTTTGCAGAACTAGCTTGTTGGCTTCCAGCCTGTATGATTCCCCAGCAGAATACCAAGAGGTATCCTAATTAAATGACTGCCTCTGGACTATCAGTTTTGCAAGATATTTTTTTTTGGCTTGCATATAATATTTTTTAAAGACTGCTTAATGATATCATCATAATACATCCCTTAAAGCGGATGGTTCACAAATAAAAAAATATTAAAAGCCAGCAGCAACAAATACTGCAGCTGCTGACTTTTAATATTAGGACACTTACCTGTCCTGGAGTCCAGCGCCGTCCGCAGCAGAGGATGAGCGATCGCTCATCACCCTGCTGCTCCCCCCTCCATCCACGGTGAGGGAACCAGGAAGTGAAGCGCTGCGGCTTCACTGCCCGGTTCCCTACGGCGCATGCGCGAGCTGCGCTGCGCCCGCGATTGGCTCCAGCTGTGTGCTGGGAGCCGAGTGTTCCCAGCACACAACGGGCGGGAGACGGGATGTGATGCAATGCCCGTCTTTTGCCCGTGAATGCTGGGCCGGAAGTGGGTGCAGATACATGTCTATCTGCACCCCCCTCCCCCCTGAAAGGTGTCAATTGTGACACCGGAGGGGGGGAGTGTTCGGATCAGCGGATCTTCACTTTAGGGTGGAGATCCGCTTTAAGTTAAAAGCTTTTGGGTGTTATAACAGTTGTCTATTTTTACTAGTTTCCAGGAGAGTATGGCTTAGAACTCAAAATATTCAGTTGAATACAAATAAAGAAATTAAGTTAACGCATCTAAAAGCTTTGGAATAGAAGACAATAAAATGTTGGCTCTCCGCTCAAGCTTTAGCAAAGAGAGCCTAGAAGATCCTTGTAGATCTGTGTTAAACGAAACACCTGTGATTATAATTTTCGCATACATTTTAAAGTGTATTTACTTCTTACTGGGTTAAATGTTCAAAACATTCAATTTATCCAAAGCCAATACAGAATGCAGTGGTAGTCAAGATGAAAGTTTATCTATACCCCAAAACAAAAATTTAATATATTGCAGCATTGTGGTTTTTAGATGTGGTGGTTGCATTTGTCTTTTTTTTTCAGGATGCTTTCCCCTTATTTTCACATGGAATGCCTGCAAATGACACACTCCCTGTCCTTGTTTGGCTACTCTAACTCCTCCACAGTGTTGATGGAGTGAGCAATGGTTGTCATCCACATCAACTTTAATCATGTCTTCATTTATTTATCTCCATTTCATGAGGGATTCAGGGGAGAAATGACAGCTAAGCATATTTGTGCTTTTAATTTAGCTCAGTGGAAGTGACAAGGACACTGCAATATATAAAATGTTTGTTGTAAGGGTTTATTTCCTCTGTCCATTGTGATGGTGCCAGCACTGTTACTGGCTGTGCTGGTATTGGATCTACAGCCACTGGTACTGAATGGCACTGACTGTGCAAGCACTGATTCCGGATGGCACTGGCACTTGGAAACACAGATACTGGCTATATATACATATTGGATAGCACTGGTACTGGCTGACACTGGTTATGGCTGGCATTATTCTAGCTTCCACTGGTACTGGGTGAGACTGGTTCTGGGTGGCAGTGGTAGTACTTGGCAGGGGTACTGGATGGCACAGCTATTTTGTGATCGGTAGTGAATTTTTCTCACAACCCTCCCACTTAGTGAGAGGAAAGAGATAACTGGCTGCTAATTTCACCCATTGTTTACATTTTGTGATCATTGTGATCTGCACTTTCCAATGAACGGTGTAGTGCTTGTGTGCAAGATAGAGTGCATGCAAGAGAAAAAAATGTATGTTTTAAATTGTCAACAGCACATCCACATTTCACCAGTTTAAATACAGTATTTGGACAAAAGATGGATAAACAACTTTTTTCTTCCTTATCTTAGTTACTGTCAGCCTTAAGCTGGATACACACTATCTAATCGTCTTTAGATTTTCTATTTTAGATTTACCAAAACCATATAATATAAGGTCAAACCTAAACACTTTCAATTTGAACGCAATCAGGCTGGCCCATCCACAACATAGTTAAAGGTAAATCTAAAGGAAATCAAACAACAAAAGTTGTATAATGTGTATCCAGCTTTATACTGCTATCATTCAGCATAATACCAGTACCTAACAACCTCACCCACTATAAAATAACATCAAGAAATACAGAAAAAAGCATTTTAAAATAAAATAACAAAATTATAGTATGCAAAAGAAGTCAACATAAGCTGGCTGAAATACTAAGTAATATTAGCCTTTTTTTAAGCTAACACAAAATACAGCTTGCATAATAAAATAACTTCCTCCTCTGTTTCCAAATCAGCAAATCACTTGTTTGAACCTATTAAAAGCTAATGTAAGAATACTGTATATCGTTGAAAACACAGAGTATGATTTAAAAATCATAATAGTATTTGTAATTGTAATATTTCCCTAAATTGTAGTGGAAGTGGCCAGCAATTTAGCATAGTATCAATATAAACATTTAAACATATTGTACTAGACATGATGCCTATCTGCAAAAAAAGAAAAAAAAAATATATACACACACTATATATATATATATATATATATATATATATATATATATATAATTATCTTAAATAGGGAACACATAGGCAACAGCCTATCAGTGTAATGCAGGGATGCCCAACCTTTTGAAGAGCAAGGGCCACTTTAGCGACTTGGTAACCGGTCGCGGGCCACAATGAGCAGAGCAGAAGTTTATGGCTCAGTGCAGGTAACCCGCAGGTGAACTACTCTGCACCTGAGGATCAGTTTGAAAGCACTTCAGTAACCACTGCAGAACAGATATGCCCACAAATACCCTGTGATTTTATTAATAAAACTGAACTTTAATAACAGTATTCTATTCTATTCCATCCCAAGCAGGAGGTCGCGGGCCACATCAGAGGGCTCCGCGGGCCACTGGTTGGGCACCCTTGGTGTAATGCCTGTCCAAATATCAGTAGCTTAATGTAACATTTAAATCATCTTTTGTCATTCACATCCATTTTCATGGAAACCGGCATGCTGTAGAATTAAATACTTTGCTAAAAGTTATTTTAACAGCTGGCAAATAAAGTGAATGGCTGTTTTTGAATTTTTGGTTCATTTCCATGGAAATGTGTTTACTTCTTATTTGCCATCTGTACCGAAGAACTGTCAATACGTTTTCCCTTTGTTACAGGACAATTAGTAGCAGAAATTAATTTAATTCTAAATAGCTTTTTGTTTAGCAAATATTTCTTAAAAGAAAAAAAAATATTTAAAAAAAGTCTGATTGTAATCGTGTTAGTTAAATTAACAAATGAATAGGTCGTTTAAGTAATGTATTATATCAATAATTTTGTTTTCAGACCCATAGATTTTTTTTAATGGGCTCTAAGCTCTTTAGAAAGTCCTTTTGTTAATGAGAATGTTTTATCTTAGATATTTTATGGTTTCTTGTGACAGATTAAAATTTAGAATTTACAATTTAATGTTTTGATTAATTGCCAACAGGGGTATGTATAAGTATTTCCTGCAAAAGTTCAAAGCACCTATCAATATAATTTAGCAAATACACTTGGCAACATCTTTGATAAAACACTACCTTCTGGAATCCTATTGATGATTTATATACATTCTATGAGCAAATTATTCATCCAGAAACCACAGATCTCCTTTAATCCACCTTGCTGTCCCCTAAAAATAATTCAACACACAGCCATTAATGTCTAAACCGCTGGCAACAAAAGTGAGTACACCATTAACTGAAAATTTTCAAATTGGGCCCAACTGTCAATATTTTGTGTGGCCTCCATTATTTTCCAGCACTGCCTTAACCCCCTTGGGCATGGAGTTCATCAGAGCTTCACAGGTTGCCACTGGAGTCCAATTCCACTCCTCTATGATGACATCACAGAGCTGGTGGATGTTAGAGACCTTGCGCTCCCCCACCTTCCATTTCAGGATGCCCCACAGATTCTCAATAGGGTTTAGGTCTTGAGACAAGCTTGGCAAGTCCCTCACCTTTACCCTCAGCTTCTTTAGCAAGGCAGTGGTTGTCTTGGAGTTGTGTTTCGGGTCATTATTATGTTGGACTACTGTTGGAATACTGCCCTGCGGCCCAGTCTCTGATGGGAGGGGATCATGCTCTGCTTCAATATGTCACAATACATGAAGGCTTTCATGGTTCCCTCAATGAACTGTAGCTCCTCAGTGCTGGCAGCACTCATGCAGCCCCATACCGTGATACTCCCACCACCATGCTTGACGGTAACACACTTGTCTTTGTACTTCTCACATTGTTGCCATCACACATGCTCAGACCACAGGACATGGTTCCAGTCATCTATGTCCTTAATCTACTTGTCTTCAGCAAGCTGTTTGTGCATCATCTTTAGAAGTTGCTTCCTTCTGGGATGACAGCCACGCAGACCATTTTGATGCAGTGTGTGGCGTATGGCCTGAGCACTGACAGGCTGACCCCACACCCCTTTAACCTGTGCAGCAATGCTGGTAGCATTCATACATCTATTTCCCAAAGACAACTTCCAGATATGACATTGAGCATGTGCACTCAACTTCTTTGGTCGAGCATGGTGAGCCTGTTCTAAATGGAACCTGTCCTGTTAAACTGCTGTATGGTCTTGGCCACTGTACTGCAGCTCAATTTCAGGATATATCGGCAAACCTCTTATAGCCAAGGCCATGTGGAGCAGCAATTTTTTTTCAGATCCTTCTTTGCCACGAGGTGCCGTGTTGAACTTCCAGTGACCAATGTGAGAGAGTGAGAGTGATAACAGCAAATGTAACACACCTGCTTACCATTTACACTTGAGGCCTTGTAAAACGAATGAGTCACATGACACCGGGGAGAGCAAATTGTTAATTGGGCCCATTTTGGACATTTTCACTTAGGGGTGTAATCACTTTTGTTTCCAGCATTTGAGACATTAATGGCTGTGTGTTGAGTTATTTTGAGGGGACAGCACATTTACACTATTATACAAGCTGTACACTCACTACTTTACATTGTAGCAAAGTGCAAGTTCTTCAGTGCTGTCACATGAAAAGATATAATAAAATATTTACAATAATTTGAGGGGTGTACTCACTTTTGTGAGCTACTGTGTGTGTATATATATATATATATATATATATATATATACATATACACACACTTTATTCTTAGCTGCCCAGTTCATATCTCTGGTTGACCAACAATTGCATTGGATCCTAGATCCAAAAATAGCTAAGAGTAATATTATGTACATGCTCATGGACACAACGGGGTTGATTTACTGAAGACAAATAGGCTGTTCACTTTGCAAGATAAACTTCCCCCTAGCTTGGCTAATGTGGTAAAAATTTGCTTTGCATAAAATATCCAATCAAGTGCAAAGAATAACATTTTGATGATCGAAATCAGCTAAATTTTAACTTACTCACTAAGCTAGGAAATAATTCCCTTGCAAATGGGCCAGTGTTTGTTCCTTTAGTAAAGCCCCAAAATGTGTTAACATATGTACTTTGATATTCACAGTGTCATAACAAGTACAGTATACTACCATGTTCCTGGTAGTCCTGTATTAATGATTTTATCAAATTCCGTGGCCTATTATTAAGTACATTTCACTACAGAAGTGTGAGGAAGCACTCACTCTGTGGTAGCATATTCTGCGTCATATGTATCATCATGGCAACAACATCTCTGTGGCTAAGAAGTGAAGATAACCTTCAGGGCTCAATTTTAAGAAAATGTAGAATAAAGTAATGGTGCCTTGAGGCTTAAAACTGGAGCCTCTCGCTCAATGAGATCTTTTTAAAAATTCTCATTCTTGTTGCTATACTACAGCTCAGATGGTAACAACGTTAACTATGACCTAGCACCCAGCACAGCAAGCACTTTTCATACTATTACAGGAATATACAATATCTTATGAATTTATTTTATGAAGAACATTCAGAGTTCTTTTGTAATCCATCCTTGCTTATGGGGTTCCCAAATGGGTAATTCACTAACTCCTGGTAAATGAGCTCTGCATATTGTATTTTAAGTACCTTTTTTATTAACATGTTACTTTTAGCATCTTTTCAAATGTAATAGTCTAGCTGCACATTTATGATGTTGTACAGTTTCATGTAGGCCACTTACAATTCCGATGTGCTTTAACATCACCTATTCACTGACCTCACTGATAATAATCTGTCTTCGAATCGGCAAGCACACACAGTCTTGTACATGATGAAGCAGTTATATCAGGTTTCCTTGAGTGACTAGATTTTCATAATTACTCTGATTATCAGATTAGTCAGAAATACAATGTTACAAATTAGTAGGAAATTACATTTTAATAGGTTCAGCTTTACTTTGATCTTTTAATTCTCTGTGAAATTCTGCAATATGTAAAATGATAATGAAAATGAACATCTGTAACTTACCAAAAATGTATGTAAATTATGTCAAACTACTGAAACAATATTTTTAAGGATACAACTGTACGGCTCAAAAAGCACATATAGTGTATGTAAAACTCTAACAATGAACTTCACTTAATTGCTCCATTTGGACTGCTAAATATATATTTAAAAGTGTTTTTCCACTTTAGAAAACTATAGGTGCTGGTCCAGGCTCCCTTGTCCCAATCTGGGGGCCTACACTGTGGGGGCTGCCTGAGAAGAGTTTTCCCCTGCTCAGTACACTAAATCCAGCAAAGAAAGTATCCAGAACGCCAACGACCAATTTGGCCAACTGTCATGCGAATGAAAGCAGTCTCAGCCCCGCTGCCCAAGGCCATGCGCCCGATGCGTTTTGCTCTCCCACAGGGTTTAATCACGGAGGTGGGGGCACCAAGAGGGAGTGGCCTGGGCATAACTGGGCCGAGGCTGCTTTTATTTAAGTGATTGTTCGACATGTTGGTGTGCGCTGCGTGGTTTTATTTGCTAAAAGTGTTTTTGTTAGTATAAAGAATGCATGCATAAAGAATGCATGTTGATTTTGCCAGAAATCATGTGGACTAACTTCCTTTGCCTGTGAAACAGGGGAGTGGAGCTGGGGGGTTATATCGATTATGAGGAGAAGAGGAACAGTCTGTGTTATTTGTAATCTGTCAGAAAAGAGTTATGCAGGCCTGACATCCCATGCTTAGGAATTTGTTGTCACGTCAGAGTGGAGGATAGGAGTGCACTATAATTCTAACACTTCAACAGTTATTTTTCTGCATTTGTACAAAACATGAGTAAATGTGTATGTTCCAGAAATGTATGTTATTTTTTTAATTGAACTTTGACATACACTTAAAGTGACACTCAACATTATCCTTATTCTACAAAATATTCCATAGATATCCATTAGTTAATAGCCTTTCTGTGTTTTTCTGCCTCCTTGTATTGTCCTCTGTGAGATCCCAAAGCTCTCCTTTTCCCTCTCACTTTTGTTTGTTTGGAACAAGCAGTGCACGTTAGTTGCAGTCATGTGCACTGCTCTATGCACACTACAAAACATAGTCTGCAGTCCCTAGTCAATCTCAGAAGCACAGGTAAGAGGGTGGCTGTTCCTACATACAGTAGGACCATGGAAAACAAATGTAGCTGCCCCATAACAGGAATTCTGATCACAGCAGCAAAAAAAAGAAGGAATTAGGAGATTTGTAGGACAATAGAAAGAACTTGTTTGGGGTAAAAATACTTATTTGAATAGACATTTTTAAAACTAGAGTTTAGGGTAATTTCAAAAGTTTTTTAAAAATGAAAAAAAAAATATTTATTGGTCAATAGCTTAACCCCTTAAGGACGGCCGCATGTACATATACATCGGCAGAATGGCACGTACAGGCACATTGGGGTACCTGTACGTCCCTGCCTAGACGTGGGTCGGGGGTCCGATCAGGACCCCCCACCGGTACTTGCGGCGGTCCCCGTGGCTGTGCGAGCGATCCGGGATGAGGGGGCGGCTGTTCGTTTTTGTCCGCCCCCTCTGGATCGCTCCCAGCCAATGCGCGCACTCCACCACCCTCTGCCTGTGTAAACACAGGAAGGGGGAAGTGATGTAATCTCTTCTCTCGGTGGTATTTTCAACCGCCGCTGAGGAGAGAAGACATCACAAGTGAGTCTTCACCAACACTACACTGACACCAGTGATACATAGGCACATTAACCCCCCCCTACCCCCCTGTCACAGTGTCACTGAATGCAGAGATCATATGTTTACTGATCACTGCATTTAGTGTCATTGTGACAGTTAGTGTGACAGGCAGTTAGTGTTAGGTCCAGGGTAGCCCCTGTACCCCCCCATATAACGTTTTAACCCCTTGATCACACCCTAGTTAACCCTTTGACCCCCTATTGCCAGTGTCACTAAGCGATCATTTTTCTGATCGCTGTATTAGTGTCACTGTTGCCGCTAGGTAGCTAGTTTTTTTATTGCGTTTTTTTTTTTACTAAAGACATGTAGCTGAATACATTTTGGCTTAAATGTTTGACTAAAATTTAGTTTATTCGATTTTTCCTATAACAAAAATTAAAAAATGTTGATTTTTTTTCAAAAATGTCGCTCTATTTTTGTATATAGCGCAAAAAATTTAAATCGCAGAGGTGATCAAATACCATCAAAAGAAAGCTCTATTTGTGGGAAGAAAAGGACTCAAATTTTGTTTGGGAGCCACGTCGCACGACCGCGCAATTGTCTGTTAAAGCAACGCAGTGCCGAATTGTAAAAACGCCTCTGGGCATTTAGCAGCATATTGGTCCGGTCCTTAAGTGGTTAAAGACTTCCACTAAGTTGCATACAGGGGACACCAACTCCCTTCCTAACAATATGATCCGTGGCTGTTTATGTTGCACTGGTAAGTTATATATATTCTCTCAAATGTGATAGTACAGTGCTTTGAATTAGCAAGCAATACGGGGGGGGGGGGGGTCATTTACTAAGGGCAAATCCACTGTGCACTATAAGTGCACTCAATGTAGATCTGAGGGAGACATGCAGGAAAATAAAAAAAAACAGCATTTTTATATATTTTTTTTTAGATTATAGAAATCAGTGGAGCTTCTGCTCCTTTCAGATCTTCCCCTCAGATGGGGAAGATCTCTACAGCGACTGCACTTTTTAAGTATAGTGCACAGTGGATTTGCCTTTATTAAATCAACCCCTAAGTTTATACAGCATACTAATTTAATTCAACACGGCTAGCCAGACTCTCAGGTTCACAAAACTGTATTTGGGGGCTTCTAATTTCACTGTTTCACATAAAAACATACCAAACAATTATCTAAACAAAATCTAAAGTCAAATCAATATTTGGTGTGACCAAAACAGCATCAATTATTCCAGGTACACTTACACACATTTTTTAAAGCAACTTGACAGGTAGGATGTTCCAAACATCTTGGAGAACTACATATCTTATTTGGTTGTAGGCTGCCTCAAATCCTTCTGACTCTTCATGTAATCCCAGACAGACTTGATGATGTTGAGATCAGGGCTCTGTGGGGGCCAAATGATGACTTTCAGGGATTCTGGTTGTTCGTTAACCCGAATATAGTTCTTAAACCGGAGGTTCACCCAAATAATATGTATATAAGATCATAATCTTTATACTTCCAACATGTACAGTATGCCCTTTTTTTTGTCTGTACCTACCTTATTATGGCTATTTTCCACCCGGCTTCCGGGTACTCACTCCCGTGGGAGAAGACGTTTCTATGCAGAGGCGCAATGTCACCTGGGACTTTGCCCAGATGACTGACATCCTTGAGAAAACGTTCCCCCCCACGCCCCCTATTGCGTAGGCGCGTCACGAGAGTCACGGAGTTTCCGAAACTGCGAGTCAGCTCTATACGGCGCCTGCGCAGTCAGTTCTACATAGCTCCTAGTCAGTGCGCAGGCGCCGTATAGACTGACTCGCAGTTCGGCTACTTTCTCAAGGAAGTTAATCATCTGGGCAAAGTCCCAGATGACATTGTGCCTCTGCATAGAAACAACTACTCCCGCGGGAGTGAGTACCTGGAAGCCGGGTGGAAAATAGCCATAATAAGGTATGTACAGCCAAAAAAAAAAAAAAGGCATACTGTATATGTTGGAAGTATAAAGAATATGATCTTATATACATGTTATTTGGGTTAACCTCTGCTTTAATTACATTGGCTGTATGTTTGGGGTCATTGTCCTGCTGCAAAATAAATTTGAGGCAAATCACACATCTCCCTGATGGTATGGCATGATGGATAAGTATCTTCCTTCCTTCTCACAGCATTGAGGACACCATTGATCCTAATCAAATCTCCAACTCCATTTGCAGAAATACAGCTTGAAAGGAATCTCCACCATGCTTCACTGTTGCATGCAGACACTCATTATTGTACCTCTCTTTGGCCCTTCATAAACAAACTACCTAAACAAAAATAAACACATTTTCAAATTTTGACTTGTCCATCCATAGCACCTTCTGCCATTTTGCTACACTCCAGTTCCTATTTTTTGTGCATAGTTTAGTGACTTAGCCTCGTCTCCATGTCAGAGGTCACAATTTTTCCATGAAGACCACTTTCGGCCAGACTTCTCCAGACAGTAGATGGGTGTACCTGGGTTCCACTGGTTTCCGCCAGGTCTTTGCACTGCTGAAAATCTTCTGATGTAGAAGGGAAATAAGCATGATGTGTCTTTCATCTGCTGCATTACGTTTCCATAACTGACACCTGCATCTACAAAAGAGGTGCCCAACCTTTTGAAGAGCAAGGGCCGGTCGTGGGCCACAATGAGAGGATCAGGTGGATGACAGCCCACTAAGCCCTATAGAGCCCACTCTACTCTCAGCATACCAAACTAGCAGGTAACAGAAGTCTATGGCTCAGTGCAGGTAACCCACAGGTGCACTTCTCTGCACCGGTGGATCCGTTTGAAAGCAGCCCAGTAACCACTGCAGAACAGATATGCCCATATATACACTATATTAGTAATAAACTTACCTTTAATAACAGTATTCTATTTTATTCTATCCCAGAGCAGGAGGTCGCAGGCCACATCAGAGGGCTCCGCAGGCCACATGTGGCCCCCGGGCCACTAGTTGGGCACCCCTGAGCTACAATGTTGCCAGCACATCTTTAAACCCCAGTGTGCTTTGAAATCTTTGCCTGGGAGAGACCTTTCCGATACACTCAGTCCTGCCATGGTAAATGACCTGTGACATGAAACGGTCTTCCCCAACCTCACCTTTGTAGCAGACTTTGGCTGTTCCTCACTCAGTTTTAGGAATTCTATACAGTTGTTTCTGTTCCAGTTAATTACTGTGTTTCAACCTACATATGAACTTGATGATCATTAGTATCTTCTTGGTATAATGGGTTACTCATACACCTGACTTTAATCCTACAAAATCCCGGGCTTTGTGCATGTGTACAAAGTGTGCAAGTTTAAGAATTGATGCTAGTTTGATTTGATATTGATTTGATTTAGATTTTTCTTTTGTTTGCTCACTTTGCACTTGTAAATTAATAAAAATAAACAATTCAAATATATATTTTTAAAAACATTCTTAGTTTAAGTTTAGAGCATTTCTTCACAGCTGCCCAAAACTTTTGCATAGTACTGTGTATGTATGTATATATATTTATATATATATATGTGTATATATTTATATATGTGTATATAGATATAATATATATATATATATCTATATATATCTATATCTATATATATTGATATATATCTATATATATCTAGCTATATATATATATATATATATATATATATATATATATATATAAATGCACCCATGAAAACACATTTCCTGTCAAAAACTGACCATTAAAAACTTTGGCCCAGATTCACAGAGCAATTACGCCTGTCTAACTGGTGTTAGACAGGAGTAATTTCAAATTTCGTGCGCCGTATCACTAGTTTGAATCCTCAAACCATGATACGGCAGCTTCGGGCTTCGATCCGAGAGGCTTACGTCCTCGTAAGCCTTCGGATCTACACTGCGATATTTTTGCGGCCCCTGGGAGGAGTTTGCGTCGTTTTCATGTGTCGGGATATGCAAATGAGTTTTTACGGCGATCCACGAAGGTACGAGTGTCCCTCGCAATCGCCTACGTCATTTTTTGGCTACGTAATGTTAGAGGAGCTTTTTGCTGGTCTAACAGTGTGTAACCCATGTAAAGTATGGCCGTCGTTCCCGCGTCGATTTGAAAATATTTTTTTTTTAACGTAACTCATTCGGGAATAGGAATGTACGTAAACGACGCTACTACGACGTGACGACGTGTTTTCGCGCAATGCACGGCGGAAAATTTGCGAAACGGAGCATGCGCAGTTCGATCGCCGCGGGAAGGCGCCTATTTTGAATGCTTCACGCCCCCTACTCGCGCAGATGGATTGCGACGGGAGAAATACACTACGCCGCCGTCGTTTACTGGACAAAATCTACCTGGATTCTACGAAGAGCCAGGTAAAAAACGGCGGCGTAGTGTATTTCTGATACTCTACGAGAATCTAATTCTCTGTGAATCTGCCCCTTTACTTGTAATTCATGATTGCGCAGTGATACAAATACTGTAGAAATTATTTGGATCAGAATTAATCAACAAAACAAAATGTTTAAACGTTGTCTCCGTTTGCAGATTGTACTTTTACAACTATGCTGCTGCCACTGAAATTAAACATTGCACATATTAAATTGAAGATAATAATTAAAAAAAAAAATGCACATAAAATGTATTCACAGGCTTATTTACATGATGTACATTTGGATCCATCCATTACATAATTTCCCAACAAAAAATAAAAAAAACACAACTAAGTCAGAATAATTAGTCATGAAAAAGGATGCAGTTTGCCAAAGTTGTCCCTCTGTAAAATATATGTAACTATTAATAATAGGATGAATGCACACTGTACAGTGACAGAAGAGCAGTCTATCAACACCCTTTACATGTCCAATTACACAGCAACAGCCCTGGACAATTTTATTCTTAAACAACATAAGGGAAATTTGGTCATAATGACAATATAAACATTTTGGAAATATTTTAGAACATTATTTTTACTTACCTCCTCTATGAATTACCAAAGAAGTCTCACTTCCCACAGGACATTCTTTTAGCAACTCTACTACTTCTAAATGGTTCAGATTCTGTACATTCTGCTGGTTGATCTCAACTATTAGATCCCCTTCGAATAAACCGGGGCATCCCTGAATGTCTAGAATTTGCTTCACTCGTTGTCCCGTTGGACTGTCTGCTATTGTGAAGCCAAAGCCCTGTGCCCCTTTCACAATGGTTAAGGTCATAAGTTCTGCTTGAGTGGCTCCAGAAGAAGCCATAGATACATTATCATCATGTGCAGGTGGAGGTGGAGGAAATGTATTTTCAATCTGACCATCTGCTGGGATGGAGTGCAAAGAAGGCATTTGTCTTTCTGCTACATCTGGTACAGATTGAGACGTCCTAGAAATGTATTCCAAATAGGTCTCATAATTATTTCGTCCATTTACCACCACTGGAGGCCTTTCTATTACTGCCAAAGGAGGAACCAAGCTGCTTGCAGGATCTTCGGGATCATAGGGCAGGGGGTATCCTCGGCATAGCACCAAATTGACGCTCTGACCAATTGGAACTGACTGGAAGAGTTTTACCACATCTGCATGTGTGTTCCCGAGAACACAAACTTCATTAATATAGACAATGACATCACCTACAAACAGAACAAAATGTTTGACATAGTGAGATAACTGTAATCACTACTAAAATACAAGACTTGATATATTTACAAAATAGGTTGCTGTACACAAAAAAAAAGTGTAGAGTCTCAAAAATTATTGAGAAATCTGATGGTCATGACATGCACAGATTTTTTAAAGTTGTAAAGAAACCATAAAGTATAATGAACTTTAAAATATTCAACCATTTAGGCATTAACAATCAATCTTAATAGATCTGATTCTACACAATTTGTATAGTTATTTATAAGGCGGTTGGAAGATGCACTTTAAGTTCAAGTCTGACAAATGTAACCAGTTGGTATTGCTGAAACATAAAACCAGAAGCTGCCCCAAAAATTTACACCTGAATTATTCTGCATATTATTGTAAATTTGGCAGTGTACTCTTTTCTGGAAACCTCATCTGACATATATCAGTGTGTGTTAATACAACCATAGATAAAAGAATATAATTTAAACCCCATTAAAAATGTATGCACACCTAGGATCTAGAGACAGTACAGGCATACCCCACTTTTAAGTACACAATGGAGTTGATTTACTAAAGCTGGAAAGTGAAAAAATAAGGCTCACGTCTGCATAGAAACCAATGAGCTTCCAGGTTTTATTACCAGGCTTAATTGAACAAGCTGGGGTTAGAAGCTCATTGGTTTCTATGCAGAAGTGAGCCTGATTTTGCACTTTCCAGCTTTAGTAAATAAACCCCATTGTGTACTTAAAAGTGGGGTATGCCTGTATTCTTAAAAGAGTTGTAATTTTTATTATCTTATTTCATTCTATGCATTAGAATACAACGTTTTCTGTGTGAAGCAACCCCCCCCCAGCTCCCTAATACTTACTGGAGCCCCATCTCTGTCCAGCGATGTCCACACGTGTCTCTCCCTCCTGATTGACTGAGACACAGCAGTGGCGCCATTGGCTCCCGCTGCTGTCAATCAAAGTCAGTCAGCCAATAAGTAGAGAGAGGGGGAAGGGCCGCAGCTCTGTGTCTAAATGGACATAGGGGGTTGTTACTCGGCTCAGGTGCCCCCATAGCAAACTGCTTGCTGCGGGGGCACTCAACAGGAGGGAGGAGCCAGGAGCACAGAAGAGGCACATGAGAAGAGGAGGATCTAAGCTGCTCTGTGCAAATCCACTGCAACAGAGCAGGAACATATAACATGTTTTCTATTTGTATTGAAGAAAAAATGACTTAATCACTTTAAGAAGGGGTATATAGGACATATAAAACAGTGCTCAGGGCAATTCAAGAACAATTCTGTTCAAAATTAGTGCTAATAAATCAAGGCTTGGTTCACACTGCCCTGACTTGGGATCCGACTTGTGAGATTCAATGTTAGTCAATGAGAGCTGTCCTAATTAGCACTACTGAAGTCGCTCCGACTTTAGAAAAGGTTCCTGTACTACTTCTTGTGCCCATAGATTTAAATAGAAGTCGCCTCTAAATCGGATCCTCATCTTATTTGATGTGATTTGGAACCGACCAATACCGGAAGATTATACAGGCATTCCCTGAAGTCGCACTAAAGTCGCCTGGCAAAGTTGCACTGTAAGTCATGTGACTTTTAGGTCATGGCAATGTGAACCGAGCCTAAAGTTGCAAATTGTGATAAAGGAGTTCAGTAAAGTGCACAAAGTTCATTTGATTACCTTCCGCAAAGTGCTTGAAAAAAAAAAAAAAAAACATTATTTCCAGTCTTCAAAAAAGTGATAACAGCATCAGGTAATTTATAGGCAGACATCACCTTTTTCCAACACTAGGGATCTCCCCAACAGAAGGAAACTCACCCCATTGATATGCAAGAGTGTAATGGAAACTGGTCACAAACTTGGTTTATCTTTTTGAGGTAGGAGAATTCTTTTATGGTGTGTTATGTTGAATGAAGGATAGCAGGTATCAGTAACAAGCATAAGTATTTTTTTTGTTGTTGCTAGGGTGAAGTTACTAGGAGCAAGAGCAATAGAAACAAATGAAAAATGACTATTGGAACCATTTTAGTGTGGTGTGGGGAGGTATAGTGTTGTTGAATGTTGAATTTTTTATAAGTTTTTTATAGATTAGATTGTTTGTTTTCAACCATACAGGGTTATTTACTAAAACTGGAGAGTGCAAAATCCTCTTCTGGATTTTGATGCCAAGGCTTTTTTGATTAGCTTTAGAAGCTTGTGCACAGCTGCACCGGTTTAGTAAATCTCTCCCGAAGTTACAAGATAATTCAAAGGAGCGGGATAGAAAATAGTTTGAGAAATATTTTGTAACAGTGTGTGTGTTTTTCCTGCAGGACATTACAATCATTCCAAAATCAAAATGTTATGACATTCGTCCATTCAGCAAATGTACAAATATTTTTGTATAATTTTTGTATAATGTATGTACATTTTTGTATAATTTTTGTATAATTGTTCATATAAATATTGGTATGAATATTGTTTTAAATCTTAAAAAGTAAAGATTGTAAAGATTGTATATCCATGTAATGGGTGTAAATGATCAAAATTATATACTTATAATTGATATATTTTATTATATACCGTTTAACCTCCCTGGCGGTATGATTCTTTCTGGTTTTAGGTGCTGAAAGCGGTACCATTATTTGCAAGGAAATTTGGCGTTTTAAACTGTAGGCCTGTAATTCTTAGGAATAACTCACTTAAATCTGACCAAACAAGAGTCTAGTAGGCATCCTGGGTATGACATTTTTTTTAAATAAAATTATAAATTATAAAATAATAAATAATTATAAATAATTATAACAAATGATAATATAATAAAAATTATTCAATAATGTAATCAACTCAAAACACTGAAATTTGCTCAGTTGCAGAATTGTCGCTGTCATTACTTTTTTTTTATGACGAATTTTCCCACAAATCACTATCGCTGAATTCTGCAAGTGAATATAATTTATTAACGCTGTTTTCTAGCTGCTAAAACCATTTTTGACATAAAGGGACACTTTTGGTTGCTATGGACAATCTACAGTTTGCAGGCAGAAAGAACAGTTTTTATTATATAAAAGAACATGTAGTGCACTGGGCAGACCACTAGGGACAAGGGGTGTGTGTATTTTTTACATACAGTACTGTAATCTATAAGATTACAGTTTACTGTATGTATTGTGTTTGTTTACTTTTTTGAATTTGGCGCCATTCTCCGCCCCCATGCGTCGTAGCACGGCGGAGCTTGGCGGCACACAGACACTGTGTGAATCGAGCGAGGATGCCGCTCGCTCACACAGCGTGGATGCATCACTGGATCCAGGAACAAGGTTAGTAAACCTTGCCTATGGACAATGCGAGGTGAGCCAGAGTCTGACTCGGGGTTACCGATCGCAGCACAGAAATTTAACCCTGAGTCAGACTCAGGAATACCGCCAGGGGGGTTAATAAACAGTATTATATACTGTTTAAAATCTACTGATTGATATAGTTCTGTAATCATGGAGTTGTCTGACGTGCAGTTTTATTAAAAGAGGTACGGACTACAGAGAGAAATAATATCATTTTGCCCCTGTACAAATCAATAGTAATATGTCATCTAGAATATGCAGTTTAGCTTTGGGCATCTGGTCACAAAAAGGATATCGGGGAACTGGATAAAGTGCAGAGAAGGGCAACCAAACTGATAAAAGGCATGGAGGAGCTAAAATATGAGGAACTGAATTTATTCTCTCTTGATTAAGGGGGAAGGTGGGTATGATCAACATGTACAAATACATAAGTGGTCTATATACCGTCTTTACCGGCGTATAAGACGACCCCCTAATTTTCCAGGTCAAATGTTGGTTTTGGGATATACGCACTGTATAAGACGACCCCTTACTGTGCCAATGCCTCACCTCACTGTGCCATTGCCTCGCTGTGCCCTTGCCTAACTGTGCCATTGCTTCACTGTGCCATTGTCTAATTGTGCCATTGCCTAACTGTGCCATTGCCTAACTGTGCCATTGACTTACCTCAATTTGGCGATCTTCATTCCGTTTTTGCCTGGCAGAGTGAGTCAGACTGCGGGTGTCCATTTTTTAAATGCCGCGCCTCCTCCTCGTCCTGTTCCGTGATAGGCGGAAAAAATCTGTTTCCCAGCAGAGCCCGTGTTCAGTGTTCCGCCTATCACAGGCGTCCTCTCGTCCGAGGCTGAGGACGAGACGACGTCCGTGATAGGTGGATCACTGAGCCTGTCACGGAACAACGCGAAGAGGAAGTGCGGCTTTTAAAAAATAGATGCCCGCAGTCTGTATTCAGCGTATAAGATGACCCTGATTGTTGACACAAAATTTTAAAAGGTTATCTTATACGCCGGCAAATACGGTAGTGAACTTGATGTCGAGTTATTCATTTTAAGGTTATCACAGAGGACAAGGGGGCACTCTTTATGTCTGAAGGAAAGGGGATTTAACCTCCAAATACGGAAAGGCTTCTTCACCGTAAGGGCTGTGAAAATGTAGACTCCCTTAAAAGGTGGTTCTGGCCAGCTCAGTGGATTGTTTAAAAAAAAAAAAGCCTGGATTCTTTGCTAAATGCAAAAAACATACCTGGATACTAATATTTATAGATTTATAGGTAAAGTTGATTTGGGGAATATCTTATTGCCTCTTGGGTGATCAGGAAGAAATAATTTTTCCCCAACTGGATCATACTTTATTAGGGAGGTTTCCTATCCTCTGGATCCACTGTGGGTATAGGATGGTGCATATGGATGTTTTCAGTTTGTGTGTGTTTTGGCATTTTCTTTTGTTTTTCTCTGTGGGTTGAACCGAATGGACTTTTTTCAACCAGATTAACTATGTAAAATAGGTTTCAGACACAAAGGGAAATAGTGATGACCTAGTACAGATAATTTGTTATGTGGTCAGTTATATAATTAACTATTTGTCTTTACTTATTTAGAAAACACTACACCACAATAGTTATTAGCAGCTCAACTGTCTTCTACATCGGTGGCTCGTAAATATTTTGCCCATTTAAAGCTTATTTAAAGCACCATGCCATTCCCCTCCCCTTACCCAAATTACATGAAAGAACAATGCTGTTTTTTTGGGTATCTCTGGCAGCAGGTTGCGATGGAATAGATAATATATTATTGAAAGTGTATAAACACAGTTAAAAGTATGGTCATACACTAGTAGATTTTAAAACAATATTCGTACCAATATTCATATGAACATTTATACAAAAATTATTTGTACGTTTGCTGAATAGACGAATGTAATTTTAAAATTTATTTTGCTTTTAACATTTTGATTTTGGAATGACTGTAATGTCCTGCAGGAAAACCAAAACATTGTTAGGCCGCGTACACATGATTAGACCGGTCCGATGAAACTGGTCTGCAGACCAGTTTCTTCGGACCAATTCGATGGTGTGTACAGCCTATCTAACCGTTGTCCATCGGACCAAAGTTTTAAAACTTGCTTTAAAATCTGTCCGACGGACACCTGTCCGTTGGACAGATTTGATGGTTAGTACCCAAAAGCATCGGACCAAAAACCCGCGCATGCTCAGAATCAAGTCGACGCATGCTTGGAAGCATTGAACTTTGTTTTTTCAGCACGTCGTTGTGTTCTACGTCACCGCATTCTGGTCTGAACAGATTTTTGGTCCGATGGTGTGTACACACATCAGACCATCAGACCACTTCAGCCTGGTCCGATGAAAACGGTCCGTCAGACCAGTTTCATCGGACCGGTCTGATCGTGTGTACGTGGCCTTAAGAGAATTGTTTTTGAGAAATAATTATTTGAAAAATATATATATATTTTTACTTTTAAAATTGTAGCAACCCAGAACATCTATACTAACAATCAGTTTTCATGGTTCTTAATAGATAAAAAAAAAAATTGGTTATTATAATTTAGAGCACTTTTCATAAAAGCATTGCTCTTTGCTTCATCTTTGCCCAAATAAGCCTGTACAAATAGAGAAAGTAGTATGCCACCCTTTAAATAACAAAGCTGTGGTAAACAAGTACATTCTTTATGGTACTTTGTGCCAAAACAGTTAATCTTTGTGCAGAAACAAACATTGTACATGATTCACTAACAGTCACTGCCAAGTAGAAAAAACATTGTCGGTAAAGCACAACTATTTAAACACAATGCCATTCACACATTTCCGCACCAATAGACATACATGTTATCACAATATGTTCACAAACTGTGACTGTCTACAGACTGTCAGATATAACCAAGAGAAGAAAACTGTCACTACCCAGCTTATTTGACTGTTCTTTTCATAAAAAAAAATATCTGCAAAGCACACCTTAAAGCACGGCTACACTGCACCACAGACCAAATGTGCTATTTAATTCATTTTTAATATTCAAAGCAAACCCATCCATGTCTTCATGCTTTATATTGCTTAGAAATCACCTTAAAAAACACCCCCCTAGCATTCCTGGCTGTACACATTTTAACTAAGGGCAGATGATTCATGTAGCACTTACCGACTATACAACTATGTAAGAGTTTGTTGCCATTTCGCAGGCATGCACAATTTTAAATCTTGACATATTTGATATCTATTTACTTGACACAACAAAAACTTTTATTTTTTATATATAAAAAAATGGCTATTATATTGTGTTTGCATGCACTACAATTCAAAAGAGAGTGGTCTGATGTCCGTTCTCCACTGACATCACTGCAATCAGTCAGAGCAACGCGTTATCCCGACTTCCCAAGTCTGGATCCGCAGGTGACTTGACTGACGGCAGTCTAAGCAAGCCACTCAGATGCTGAGATAGCCGCTCCCCTCCACAGCTCAGTGATCCAATGAGCATGGAGAAGCAGAGAGGAGAGATACTGACTGACAGTCTGCAGCTCTCCACTCGGGGAGGTGAGAGAACCGAGCCGTCGGCGGTGTTCGATGGCTCAGTTCTCAGTGCAGAGACACCGGGATTCTGCATCCACCTAGGTAAGTGTGAATATCCAAAAAAAAGAAAACCCATACTTCTCTTTTAACCAGGGCCTCTGCTTTCAGAAAATGTATAATGTTTGGGGCTTTAACTAACTTTTTTTGCAAAAAAAAAAGATTTTAACATGTATGCGTAGAATGTAAACATTGCCCTGGATGGCAGGTGGTTAAACGTAATCTTTTAAATTTGATTAAGCAGCAGGTTACCTAAAACAGCTTCCAAGTATTTACACAAATGTGTGATCAGATGTCATATCTGTTCTAACCTAAAGCAGTTTTAAACCTTACAAATGTATTATATTGCAGCTTACCAATCCTTAATTGTGGTGGCTGCATTAGTTCTCCTTTTTTAGCCATTTCCCCTTTTTTTTTCCCCCTGGTGTTGCAGCCAATAACATACGTCTTGCCTTAGGGTGGCTCCATCATGGATGGAACAATAGACAGACACCAGCATTGTCTTAGTGGTAAATTTTATTTTGGGATAAAGGTTTTACTTATATGAATAAAAGCTGACCATTTTATGTACCCCCGTCGGTGGTAAATAGTTTGTCTCAACCTTCTAACTGCCACTGTTGCTGAACAGCTTGAGTTGTTAAAAGAAGTGGAAGTGAAACCTTGTATTCAATTACATAACTCAGCTGAGACTTTTGAATCCAAAGAGCCATTTAGGAATATGAAGAAGATTGTTAAGCTATAAAATGCTTAAAATGGCTATGCAGATTGTTTGGATGATCTTAACCAGAACTGCTGATCCATTTCAAATGTGCACATGATTCACTGTCTGGTTGTTCATCAGAATCAGGGCAACGTTTGTTGGAAGCTTGTGTTATGTATGATATGCCTGTAAAGGGTGGCATACACTGTAACATAAGCTTTAGCACACATAACACATCTTAATAACCTTTTATTACTGTTTTTGTCCACATTGTAGAAAGCATTTCAATATAACAAAGATGTAACTTCTACTTCTTTTTTTTCTTCCCTAATGAAATATTATCATGCTTGGCAGCGATCCAGCTGAAAACTTCCCAAGTGTAAATGAAGACAGAATTGGAACAATTGCTGTTTCTCCCCACGGTTCCTACTTTCCAATGTGCCAGAGCTTGGTTTAACAGCATGTGTCACTGAAAGGCAGAGCAAAATAACTTGAACCCCCTCCTTGTGCTCACGACAGATTTTCTTTTAAATAGCTATAAAAAAGAAATTGGCAGCTGCCTATATCTTAGAAAATGCTGCATAAATGAGTGACGGCCTTCTACGTGACAAATACATATGATATGTGTGCATTATATTGCTATAACATTTCTGTAAATATTATTTAAACCTAGGCACAAAATTAAAAATGCACTTTTGCGTGAATAAAACTGAAAAAATGTCACATATAACAATGATGTAATGTCAATTCCATGTTGTATGTCTAATACAAAAAAAGGAGGGCGCACCGACCTAGTGCATTACCACATAAAAAGGTTTTATTACAATATGATAAAAGCAATAGTCTTGCTCACAAAAGAAGCTTGAATAAACGCTTATCTAGCAGTCAGACTGGTCTCTTGGTACCTACCAGCAGGACCCGATCATAACGAGGATCAGATGATAACGTCAGAATGGCTGACTCGTTTCTGGGGCACACCCCATTCTTCAGAGCCTAGATGGTCCATTATCGCTAGATAAGCATTTATTCAAGCTCTTTTTGTGAGTAAGACTATTGCTTTTATTATATTTTAATAAAACCTTTTTATGTGGTAATGCACTAGGTCGGTGTGCTCTCCTTATTTTTTTTTCTGTTGCCGCATGAACACCCATTGTTCCGAGGAGGGCTGCAAGACTTTAGACCTTGCCTTAAGATTGGACTACACTACCCGTGTTTAGCGAAAACACCAGAGCGCAGGAGAATTTTGTTTTAAAACCTCTGTGAGTCAGCGATCAAAGTTGATAAGGCAGAGGAGGGGGGCAAAACTGACACAGCTATAAAGGACATCCAAGGGATGTGTGTACTCAACGCAGGCTTTCAATGTTATGTCCATCTAAAGGGACACTGTTAGTTGCACTATTATGCATTCAGCAATTATTTGATGTTTTCAGCCAGTTAACAGTTTATACAAAAGTTAATTTAATATTTCTGACAGTTTATTTATACATTTCCATGCTGGAAATATTTGTCATTTTATTTTCATGACAACATTCTTTTGAATACATTTAACCCCTTCCTCAACCCATAGTGTTAACCCCTTCCCTGCCAGTCACATTTATACAGTAATTAGTGCATTTTTATAGCACTGATTGCTGTATAAATGTAAATAGTCCCAAATTTGTGTCAAAAGTGTCCGATATGTCCGTCGCAATATCGCAGGCCTGACAAAAAAAAATCACAGATCGCCGCCATTACTAGTAAAAAAATAAATAAAAATCTATCCCCTATTTTGTAGGTGCTAGAACTTTTGCGCCAACCAATCAATATACACTTATTGCATTTTTTTAAACAAAAATATGTAGAAGAATATTTTTTTTAATTGGGATATTATTATAAGAAAAAGTAAAAAATATTGTGTTTTTTTTCCAAATTTTCTGTCTTTTTTTGTTTATAGCACAAAAAATAAAAATCGCAGAGATAATCAAATACCACCAAAAGATGGCTCTATTTGTGGGAAAAAAATTATACAAAAAATAATTTGGGTACAGTGTTGTATGACCGCGCAATTGTCATTCAAAATGCGTCAGTGCTAAAAGCTGGTCTGGGCACGAAGAGGGTTTAAGTGCCCAGTAATGAAGTGGTTAAAGAAAAGATAGACATTTTTGAGATTCAGATAAATTTCAGTGATGCTTTTACACTACTCTCATACACACTTTTCCGCAGACACTTTTTCCGCAGACAAAGCGCCAGACTTTTGTCCGCATTTTGTCTTGCACACAAACAGCAAAGAATTGTCGGCCAACAAACATACTACGTGTTTTTTCAGCTCTTTAGCGCCACCCTTTGGGCAACTACTGCTAATGTTGTGTTTGGTGAGCATTGCTTCTGAGCATGCGTGTTTGTACTTTGGACTGTTGTCCACGGAAAGTTTTAAAGCCTGCCATCCAACATTTGTTGGAGGAAAATCCGACAACAATTGTCCGATGGAGCATACAAACGGTTGGATTTTCAGCCAAAAGGCTGTCATCACACAATTCCCGTTGGAAAATCTGATTGTGTGCGAGGCTTAACTGTTTGTTGTTGTTGTATGCATGTTTATTTCCCGCGACAAACTTCACAATCACAAACATTTATCCGCATTCCGGATATTCCTGGTTTATATTTTTTAGTTGAAAAAATAGAAGATTATTTCCTTACTGTTCCAGATTTACTCACGCCTCACACTATTAGCTATTTCACTGAAATCAAGAAGGAAATAGGTGCAGCTAAAGCATGAACCTAGGATGTATGCTATTTTTTTCTACTATTTAATATATATTTCAAAAGGTACAAACAGAAAATACAATAAAATGTAGAGATCTAAATATATTTTATATTGCATTTAAAATAACTGCATTTTAGTTGTTTACACATTTATCTTATTCAACATTACTGATCAATGTAATTTTATTATCACACAGAACAGGTGAACATTTTAATGATTTGTAGCATCATGATGCTCAATATCAGCACTATGATTCACACATTCTGTACACTTAGAATTGGATGGCAACTATTGCCTGCTGAAGCAAGTATCCACTATATTCTGGATTTATTACTTGTTCAAATGCATCATGCATTGCTGCAGAACTCAGAAATGATGTCTATACCAATATAAATTAAACTTATTGAAACTACTGTCTCGTGCCACAAAAATGCTTACTAGCTGGATAGCTTGCATGTTTATACCCAGACACCAACTATGATTGTTGCATAAAAAACAACAGTTTTAGTTACTCAACTCTCAATTTTACATATGCAATTTGAGTCAGCATTCAATATAAGTCTTACTAGGTAGTTAACCAGTTTCAGACATTCACACTTTGTATACAGTCCTCAATAGCTATTAAGACTAATATTCCATGAACATTAAATATTCACATGGTAGCTATGAATGCATATGACTGATGTATTTTATTTAGGGCTGAGCTGCAAGGTCAGTTTTAATCTCATGCTAATTTGCAATTTTCTTGCTGGTTGGCAATGTACAATTTGGAGTACAATGATTTCAGTGTATTGTAGATCAAATGAATAATCTTAAGAAATGAGAGAGGCCTTCAGTACATCAGGTGTGATCAGATGTGATCATTTTTCATGATTTGCACTATAGCTTGTAGACTCTAAAACTTTCACACAGATCAAAACATTTCCAAAAACTTTGGGTTATTTTTTATCAAAGACATGTAGCAGTATAAATTGTGGCCAACATTTATGAAGAAAATTTTATAATTTGCAAAATTTTATCACAGAAACTAAGAAAAAATCTTTTTTTTTCCCCATATTTTTGGTCTTTTTTCATTAATAGCGCAAAAAATAAAAACCGCAGAGGTGATCAAATACCACCAAAATAAAGCTCTATTTGTGGGGAAAAAAAGGACAAAAAAATCATTTGGGTACAGTGTTGCATGACTGAGTAATTGTCATTCAAAGTGTAAGAGCACTGAAAGCAATGCTCACCTTATTTTGAAGCTTATTAGAGCCTCTGGCTCTAATCAGGTGCTTCAAAAAATGTCTCTGCTGCTGTAATTTACGCACCCGGTGTCCTGAAAGGGTCTGGATGCATGAATAGGGGCTGGGGGGTGTCCTGTCAAAATGGAGGCCGTGGATAGAGCATTGGGGTGGTGGCTGCGGATAGCAGGGGCGGCGATCCGGCACCCCTAATGAACGGGGCGCCACTGCTAAGGACTAACATAAATACTTGTGGGCAAAAGAGCACCTCTGCACTTCAGAAGTACTGTTACAGTAGTTACCTACTAATCCTCCAAATCATCTTAACATTAACAACTTCATCTACTGTAAGTGCTGTTATTTTACACATCATTTATCATATTTGAAACTTGTGATTCTTTAGATGGCCATTACACTTTTTTTATTCAGCAAATCCGTGCATAATTTTTAAAGAAGAATTTTAATTGTTATAAAGGCAAATAATGAAGATTGAAATTAGACTGAAAATATGCTATTGTAAGACACGCCTACTATTCAGCAAGTTGAGCCCAACTGCAGCTTTTGATGTGGTGTGTTATGTTACCCTTTTTACATTGCCCTTGGGCAGAGATTTTTTTCTCAGAAAATAGGTGCAGGAACTCAACCATGACCTTGTTTAGATTTCAAAAACAGTAGAAGGGGCATTAAATACCAGCATTGCATTACATACAGAGTGCAGAGTTCAGGGTTTTTTTTTTATTTTATTTTTTTATTAAAATATATAAAAATTACTTCTTTTAAAAATTGCTGAGAAAACTGTTTAGGTCGAACTCCACGTTCAACCCATTGGGGACCATGGTGTTAAGAGAGTGAATCCACTGGGATTCCATCTGGCTGATGGTTCTCACCAGATGGGCTCCTCTCCAAGGCTTATTAAATTTGTCTATACCCCAAAAAGACAAGTGTTTAGGGTTCTTATTGTGTTTTTCAGCAAAGTGTCGACTGACACTATGCTTCGAAAAACCATTTTCAATATTCACAACGTGTTCTTTTATTCGAACCATTTAGGCTCTTTTAGTCCGTCCCACATACTGTAGGTTACAGCTACATTGCAGTACATACACCACACCTTCTGTATGGCAGGTGATAAAGTTCTTAATTTGGTGGCACTCATTGGTATGAGTGCCAACAAATTGGGTCCTCTTCATTTGAGGGCCCTTAGAACGTTTGCAGGCATAACAATATTTGCATGGAACAAAACCTTTTGTGTTAAAGAATGTGTAGCCACTCCTAGGTGGGGGATCCACTACATTTCTCACTAATAAATCCCTAATGGTAGGGGCTCTCTTATACACAATATTAGGTGTTTCTGGTAAGATAAGTTGCAGATGCCTATCTCCCTTCAGGATATGCCAATGTTTTTTTTATCAGTTTTGCTACATCCTTGTGTTGGGTGTTATAATCCAAAATGATGGCCGGAGCCAACATCTCCCGCTGTTTTTTGACGTTTCCCTGTAACATCGTATTTCTATCAAGGGAAGCGACCTCTTGGATTTGTTTTTGAATGAACTCATGGGAGTAGCCTTTCGCTTTAAATCTATCTCCTATAAATTCTGCTTGAGTTAGATAATCAGTGTTATTCGTACAATTACGTTTAATCCGAACCAGTTGCCCTTTTGGTATATTCAACAGCCACAATTTATAGTGGCAGCTATTGATTGATAAATAGCTATTAGAGTCGACACTTTTAAAATGAGTTTTAGTAACTAGCTGGTTAAGTGATATGGTTATGTCCAAGTCCAAAAAATTTACAGTTTTATCACTGATCTGGAAAACCAGATTGATGTTCTTATCATTGGTATTTAAATCTGCACAGAATTTCTCCAACGAATCCTTAGTGCCCTTCCACACCATAGCACGTCGTCAATGTATCTTTTGTAAAAGATCAGTTCCTTGGGGGTGTCTGAATAAATCGCATTCTCCTCCCATTGTGCCATAAGGCATTGGCGACTGAGGGCGCAAATTTCGCGCCCATAGCTATTCCAGTGCTCTGGTTATAGTAAGACTGATTATACCAAAAATAGTTGGACTTTAAACAAAATTCTAAACACTTAATCAGAAATTTCCGCTGTTTGCATATAAGTACAGTGTAATTCTTAAGTATCCACTTGGTGGCACTGCACGCTTGATGATGTTGCACAATCGTGTATAGGGATGACAGGTCCACAGTGGCGATCCAAGTCTGACCCTCTACTACCGGAACTTCTTCCAGCAGTTGTAAAACATATTTTGTGTCTCTCAAGTAGGCTTTAGTCTGTTGAATAGCTGGTTGTAGGAAAAAATCAAGGTATTGCCCCATCCTGGCTGAAAGGGAATCAATCCCATTCACGATGGGTCTCCCAGGTGGGTTAACCTTATCCTTATGTACTTTCGGAATAGTATATATTACCGGAATTCTGCATGTCTCCGGCAATAAAAAGACTGATTCTTTCTTACCTAAAATATCTCTTTTAACTCCCAAATGAATAAGTTGTTTCAATTGTTGTTTATACATTGTAGTGGGATTACTAAGCAGTTTAATATAGGTCTCCCCATCTTCAAGTTGTCTTTGGAGTTCTGTGTGGTATTGTTCTTTCGACTGCACCACTACCGCTCTACCTTTATCCGCAGGTCGAATAACGATGTCTTTGCGCTTTTTCAGTGATTGGATCCCTTTTTTGATACTTATGGGGTCCCTCAACTTTTTTATCTTCAAACTGTCAAGGTCCTGCAACACCAATTTTTTAAACACATCGATATGTGAGTTGTTGCTGACTTGTGGATTAAACACCGAATTATTGCGCAATGTACTGTGTTGAATCGGGTTAGTGGGTAAGGATCAATAACCTTGAGATTCATTAATGCGGCTTTTATTTTATTTTATATTTTGATGAATGGCAATGCAAGGTTGGAGCCTTCTCACTAGCATTTACGTAAGCCAGTTCTGGAAAATGTAATACAGACATTTTCGTTTCCCTGATCCAAAATGGCCGTTTCAATACTTCCGGTTCGATGGCAGATCGAAAACGGCCGCCATTCTATGTTTTACACATGATTTGCATTATATAGTGCGATTTTTTCGTTACTATTTCTGTTGGTCGTTGGTATGAGGCTTTCTCATGCTAACATATTCATCTCTATTGACTTTAGCGGCACTTCCGTTTTTCGACGGAAGATCGGAAATTACCGTCATTTCCGGTTTTTCGACATGGCAAATGGCCGCAAGTCAATTTCCGCTTTATACACATAAAAGTAAGTATCCGACAGGCCCTTGGTAACCTCTGATGAAGTCACGTGACGTGACGCAACGCGTAAGGTCAACCGGAAGTGACGTGACACCCTGACCGTCCGACCGGAAGTGCCGTTGTTGGCGTTTTTGTTTTTTAAGTGAATTTACCCATTAAACTGTTCTCAGTTTTTACTTAATTCACGATGAGAGCTTCATTTTTTCCATTTTATGCATTTGCCTAACCCACAGTGAGCGGACCCTGATTACGCCTGGATGTGGACAGCATCATCTATCCAAGACGGAATCCAACAACAATTTCTAGGATTGAGTTGAGGCCCCTTTTCTTTCCGTTGGGAGGTAAGCGCTGTGTGAGCACAGATATCTTGGAAGACGTCTCTGGATTTTCCGATTGCTTAAAGTGATAGAAGCTATTGAATTGTTTGACACGATTATTGCTATTTTTCACCTTTTAGACTGGTTTACTGTGTCCATCCTACACAGTTGTGATTTATCACCATCACTGGACTTTTGTTTATTTATTTTCATTATATTTTGTGGTTGGAATGTGCATTATTTACACTTTTTTGTCCAGGGGCGCTATTTGCGCCTTTTAGTTTAGTTTAGAATTGCGCTCATCACTTTCCTTTTATATTCATTTATTGTTGTTAGCACATAACAGATTTGAGCTGCATATAATTTAGTTTAGATTTTCACTGTTTACGTTTATTCACTGTTGGTCAGCGCTGTAGTTTTCCTTTTTGTATGACATATTTGTTATTTTATTTTTTTAACCACTTCTGACCGGCCCCACGTCCAAAGACGTCATCTTTTTGAAGATGGATATCTCGGTAACGGCAGCAGCTGCTGCCACAACCGAGATATCCATCTCTTCGTGGGGCGGTCCTGTAAACGATAATGGCGGTCATCGCGGTGGATTCGCCGTGAGATCGCCGTTACCGGCGGCGGGAGAGGGTGCCCCCCCCTCCCGCCGCTCTCCCGTGCCCTCCGCCGCTTACCGTAGCCGTCGGTAGCGGCGGAGGCGATTGGGTCCTTTTGCTGGCTGTCCGGGGATGCGACTGAAGGAAAAAATGTCCCTCAGCCGCCCCCATACCTCTGCTGGGCGTAAGTGACGTCAAAACGTCATTTCTGCCCAGCGTCTTAAAGAGACATTTAATTTGTTTACATTTTGACTTTTTTTTTTTTTCTTTTTCTTTTTTGCATTTAAGCCTGAATATGAGATCTGAGGTCTTTTTGACCCCAGATCTCATATATAAGAGGACCTGTCATGCTTTTTTCTATTACAAGGGATGTTTACATTCCTTGTAATAGGAATAAAAGTGATATTTTTTTTTTTTTTTTCAGTGTTAAAAAGTATAAAATAAATAAAAATAAAACCGAAAACCAAAAAAACATTTTTTTAAAGTGCCCCGTCCCGACGAGCTCGCGCGCAGAAGCAAACGCATACGCGAGTAGCGCCCGCATATGAAAACGGTGTTCAAACCACACAAGTGAGGTATCGCCGCGATCGTTAGAGCGAGAGCAATAATTCTAGCCCTAGACCTCCTCTGTATCTCAAAAAATGCAACCTGTAGAATTTTTTAAACGTCGCCTATCGAGATTTTTAAGGGTAAAAGTTTGACGCCATGCCACGAGCGGGCGCAATTTTTAAGCATGACATGTTGGGTATCATTTTACTCGGCGTAACATTATTCTTCACAATCAATAAAAAAATTGGGCCAAATGTATTGTTGTCTTATTTTTTAATTCAAGAAAGTGAATTTTTTCCAAAAAAAGTGCGCTTGTAAGACCGCTGCGCAAATACAGTGTGAAAAAAAGTATTGCAATGACCGCCATTTTATTTTCTAGGGTGTTATAAAAAAAATATATATAATGTTTGGGGGTTTTAAATAATTTTCTAGCAAAAAAAACTGTTTTAGTCTCGTAAGCACCGAATCTGAAAAACAGGCTCGGGGCTGAAGTGGTTAAATCACTATAAGTTACACATGGGGCTACACTAGAGCAAGTGGTCTTCTAAATACGTTTCTTGTTTATATATTATCTACTTATGTAAGGTTAAGGTTTTTATTACTTGTTACAAATGTTTAAAATAGTAATAATTTAGAAGTTTGAATTTAGATTGATACCATTTATTGGCTAAAAAAGATTGCAGTACAGGCTTTAAAAGCATGCTGGCTTCTTCTTTTGGGTAATTAATTATGTTATTGGCTTATGTAAATGAATGTGGCTTGGACAATCTACAGAAAAGCTTTTATGTCAGGGAGGGAAAAATTGTGGCATTAACATGTGAGCAGTCTCCAACATTCTTATTAAAATACAAGCAGTCTCTGTAAGGCTTTTGTTATTTTTGACCAGTCTATGGCAGTCTTTAGTAGTATGAACAGTCTTTGTTGGTTTGGTTGTAACAGTGAATAGTAATAACAGTCAATTTTAGGAAGGGTTAGCTATCCTGCCACTAAAAATCTTATTGAAATTTGTTGTGCACGAGAAGCACTTTCCTCAAACTGGATCTACTTTTGCATATGGACCTAAATTAAGTCACAATTGCTAAACCATGCCTATTGCTAAACCATGCCTATTGTCCCCTTTTAATATGGTCACTCACTTTCACTTCCTCATGTGGGTCCCAGTACCTTAAAGTGGATGTAAACCCAAAACATTTTTTTTGATGTCACAATGTAGAGTATAAGATTTCCTATCATCTGTGCCCAGTCTCGCCACACAGAGTTAATCCAGCTCTGAGCAATCCTCTTTTATTTTTCAGTGACAATTAACAGACGTCCAGACGTCTAAAAAAAAATTATGGGCCAGATTCAGATACACTTAATATTGCGCTGCGTAATTGAAATACTCTACGCTGCCAGATTTTACCAGGCTCTACATCGAATTCTGGTAGATTTTTGCCCGTACGCTACGGCGGCGTAGTCTATTTCTCGCCGCGTAATCGAAATACGCGATTAGGGGGCGTGAGGCATTTAAATTAGGCGCGTCCCAGCTCCGTTCAGAAATTTCCCGCCGTGCATTGCGCGAAATCACGTCGTTACGTCATTCGTTGTTTGAGTAGCGTCGTTTACGAACATTCCTATTCCCGGACGACTTACGTAAAAAATAATAAAAGATAATAATTTCTGGGATCGCCGGCAAAAGCTCATTAGCATACTCCGACGCGGAAAACGACGGGAAGTCCACCCAGTTATTGCAGCGTAGATCCGAAGGCGTATGAACACGTAATCCAGTCGAATTGAAGCCCGCAGCCGTCTATTCATGGTTTGAGATTTCCGACTAGCTAAAAACCGCGCGTAATTTGAAATTACTCCAGTCTAACACCAGTTAGACAGGAGTTACGGCTCTGTGAATCTGGCCCTCTGTTTCTCTCTTCTTGCTTTGAGTGACAGTTTTTTTACATATCTAGCTTGGACATGTTTATCATATGTTATGTTTATCATAATATGAGGTGATCCACAGTATAAAAAGTGAGAAATCCACCCCTCCCCAACATAACGCATCCTGGTAATATACAATGAACTGTGGATCAACTCATATTATGATAAACATAACATAACATATGATAAACATGTCCAAGCTAGATATGTAAATAACCTAAATAAATAAAAGAGGATTGCTCAGAGCTGGATTAATTCTGTGTGGCAAGACTGGGCACAGATTATAGGAAATCTAATACTCTAAATACTCTCAAAAAAATCCACATCCACTTTAATTCAACAATGTTTAGACTGAGCAAAATATTATTATTGACCATGCATGGTCTATTTGTTCCACCTTCTTAAAAGGTGGTGGAAAGATATTTATCAGAGAACAAAGTAATCTAATAAAAACATAAAGACAAGCTTTATTTGACAGCTAAGTTACAAACACATGACACCACAAATGAACAAGCTGAATGCACAGCTTTAAAACTCAACAATATTGCATCATGTTGTGTACTAATATGGTGGTTTGTGGTATATCGAAAACTGTTACACTTTGTAAGAGAGAGTTGATTAAATATGACAGCTTATATTTTCACAAAAAAAAGGTCAACAGGGTCCTTTATTTGACAGTAATAAATGTATTAAAAATACGCAGCAGCTGTATTATTGTAAAATCTTGAGTGTTCAGCATGTTGTCTTATAAATAAAGAACTGCTAAGGGCAGCTTAAATGAAAAATGAGTGCCTCCAGGACAGCATTTTTCATTGTTCTATTAATTAAAAATAAGGTTTAGATTATTGCATAGGTAATACATACATACATATACTATATATATATATATATATATATATGCACACACCGTGCCTTGAAAAAGTATTCCTACCCCCTGGAATTTCCCACATTGTGTCATGTTACAACCGCAAACGTAAATGTATTTCCTGGGATTTTCTGTGATAGACCAATACAAAATGGCACATAATTGTGAAGTGGAAAGAAAATGATAAATGGTTTTCATTTTTTTTTTTACAAATAAATATCTGAAAAGTGTGGTGTGCATTTGTATTCAGCCCACTTTACTCTGATACCCCTAACTAAAGTCTAGTGAAACCATTTGCCTTCAGAAGTCACCTAATTAGTAAATAGAGTCCACATGTGTGTAATTTAATCTCAAAATAAATACAGCTGTTCTGTGAAGTTCTCAGAGGTTTTTTAGAGAATCTTAGTGAACAAACAGCATCATGAAGGCCAAGGAACACACCAGACAGGTCAGGGATAAAGTTGGGGAGAAGTTTAAAGCAGGGTTAAATTATAAAAAAGTATCCTAAGTTTTGATCATCTCATGGAGCACTGTACAATCCATCATCCAAAAATAAGTATGGCACAACTGCAAGCCTACCAAGACATGGCTGTCCACCTAAACTGACAAGCCGAGCAAGGAGAGCATTAAGCAGAAAAGCAGCCAATATATATTATTTTAGTCTATTTCCATTGGATTATCTTTAACAGTTTAATAAGATTAGGGATGAGCCGAACACCCCCCAGTTTGGTTCGCATCAGAACATGCGAACAGGCAATAAATTTGTTCGAACATCCGAACACCGTTAAAGTCTATTGGACTCAAACATGAAAAATCTAAAGTGCTTATTTTAATGGCTTATATGCAAGTTATTGTCATAAAATGTGTTTGGGGACCCGGGTCCTCCTCCAGGCACATGTATTAATGCAAAAACGTTTTAAAAACATAAATTTTTTCAGGAGCAGTGATTTTAATAATGCTTAAAGTGAAACAATAAATGTGAAATATTCCTTTAAATTTCATAGATAGGGGGTGTGTATAATATGCCTGTAAAGTAGCGCTTGTTTCCCATGCTTAGAACTGTCCCTGCACAAAGTATAATTTCTGAAGGAATAAAAGTAATTTAAAAGTACTCATGGCTATAATGAATTGTCGGCTCCTGACAATGCAGAGGAAAGTAGTTGAAAGTTGATAAAAAAAAATGATGCGTTGGGGTCCCCCCAAATTCAATTACCAGGCCCTTAAGCCCTGGTATGGATATTAAGGGGAACCCTGCGTCAAATAAAAAAAAAATGACGTGGGATTCCCACAAATATCCATACCAAACCCTTCAGGTCTGGTATGGTTTCTAAGGGGAACTCCACCCCAAATAAATAAAAATGGCGTGGAGTTCCCCCCAAAAATCCATATCAGACCCTTTATCCGAGCACGCAACCTGGCAGGCCGCAGGAAAAGAGGGGGGGACGAGAAAGCGCTCCTCCTCCTGAACCGTACCAGGCCACATGCCCTCAACATGGGGAGGATGCTTTGGGGGTCTGTGACCCCTCAAAGCACCATCCCCACAACCCTTGCCCGGTGGTTGTGGGGGTCTGCGGGCAGGGGGCATATCGGAATCTGTATGACCCCTTCAAGAAAGGGGGCCCCCAGATCCCGGCCCCTCCTATGTGAATTGATAATGGGGTACATTGTATCCCTACCATTTAACAAAGAAAGTGTAAACATTTAAAAAAAACACACAGACACCGTTGGGATAAGTCCTTTATTAAAAAAAAATAAAAAAAATTCCAGCGGTGGTAATCCACTCTCGGTCTCTACTGCAAGGCTGTCAGTATCCTGCGATGGATGCTCTCCTCTCCGGGGTCAAGCGATGGATGATTTCCACTCCATCCTGGTCCAGGCTTCAGTGAGGAGATGTCCAGCGCAGCGCATCCTGTCTCCACCGGAGACTCCCCGGAAATATCCTCGCCGCAGCCTGACAAGTCTTATGTAGCTGAGAACGGGCCACCCGTCACGTGACCCCGATAGCCAATAGCTAGGCAGGGATCAAATTACCGTATTTATCGGCGTATACCGCACACCTTTTTGCCCTGAAAGTCAGGACAAAATCGTGGGTGCGCGATATACGCCGATACCCGCTTTCCCATGAACAGGACGTACGCGTACAGGACGTACAGGACGTGAGCGTGAGAATAGCCGAGCCTGCCCGACTATACACGAGTGTACTGTGCTCGGTATATGTTGGCGCAGTATTCAAACTCGGCGCTGGAAAGCGGGGATCGAGCGGGGAGGACGCCGCAGAAGGATGCCGGACCCGACGAAGAGGACACCCTAAGCCGCAGAAGGACGCCGGACCCGACGAAGAGGACACCCGAAGCCGCAGCCGGACCCGACGAAGAGGACACCCTAAGCCGCAGAAGGACGCCGGACCCGATGAAGAGGACACCCGAAGCCACAGACGGACGCCGGACCCGATGAGGCCGCCGATGGACGCCGCACAAGACACCAAAACTGTAAGTACAAAAATCTTTTTTCCACAGGAATAGGTTCCACTTTAGGTGTGCGGGCTATACGCCGGAGCGCGCAATACCCCGCGCAATACCCCGATAAATACGGTAGTTACAGCTCTGAAAAAAAGCTATAGGAATTTCAAATACACATACTAAACCATACCATTAGAAAAATAACAAAATGTCAGGTAGCAAAGAGAACAAAATCTTCTATTCCCATATTCATCACTTCTTTAACTTCCTGTGCTTACAAGTGGTCAGATCAGGGAAGCACAATAGGTAGTTTGAGAATATGGTTATTTTAGCTGATCTTTTATTTATTTTCAATCTATGTCCCTGTGATATAAAAGAAACTCTATAAACAGCAATGCCAAAAATATCCACTGTAACTGACACTTGAGATTGAATAAAACATCCTTTATAAAGCAGGCATGACCTACAGAACTTAATGACCTTCTGTAGACAAGTAACAAGAATAATGTTTTGGAATTGTACTATTGCCATATAAAGAAAGTCGCGCTTTGATTTCCACTACAGTTTTCTTTTTGCTCTTTTAGGCCGCGTACACACGATCAAATTTGTCCGCTGAAAACGGTCCAATGGACCGTTTCAGCAGACAAATCCGATCGTGTGTACGGGCTAGCGGACAGGTTTGTCCATCGGACAAATTTCAAAGCATGCTTTGAAATTTGTCCGCTACAAACCTGTCCGTCGGATATGTCCGCTGGTTAGTACGGCAAACCAGCGGACATATCTTCCCGCACATGCGTCGTATCCTGTGAATGGATCCGACGCATGCGCGCAGAAGTGTTTACTTCCTGGTGCGGTGACGTAGCGGTGACGTGGCGGCGTCAACGTCACCGCCGCGTCACCACGCTGTCTGCCGGCGGGGATTTTGATCCGATGGTGTGTACACGCCATCGGACCGAAATCCGATGAGACATGTCTGCTCTAAACTGTCCGTCGGACAAGTTTGAGCGGACATATCTCATCGTGTGTACGAGGCCTAACAGTAAAAATGTACTGCTAGCCATAACTGTGCAACTCTTTTTTAGGTGAGTTGTATCCCTTAGGATTTGGCCAATAAATTTTCTGCAGGAAATCACCTAATCGGACAGGCTTACCTTGTGAAAATGATGGTTACCAACGGTGCTTTCACTGCACTAGGTTTGCTATGGGATCAATTTTAAATATAAAAACGTAAAAGGCCCAGCACACTGAGTGACTCTATTGCACCACAATAAAATTAAAGTGAACATTAAAATCAATTAATGTCCATATATAGTCCATAGACAGAAGTCCATACACTGTGGGTTGCCTCCACCTAAGAACAGAAGCCAGGTTCCAGCAGAGCTGAGAAAACAAGGAGAAGAGGCGCCTCTAAGAGTAGAAGTTTAGGCACTTTTATTAAAACATACAGTTGTCAACTCCCATTTGTGAAGGGTTAAAAAAGCTCATCTGTCGGAGAAGCATCCCTGAGGTAAGTAAAGATGATAGCAATCCTCCCTCCCTCCCTCAAGTGTGATGTCTGCAAGGCACTGCAACCCTCTGCTGATCACCGTAGAATGGTATTACGGCTGTGTGGTAAAGAGAAATCAGAGTGAGGCTTAGTGCGCAGGATGATGGGCGGCGAGGACGGATGATGTCATCAATGTGCGACCAATTTCCGAGCATGCACGCATCATTCTACAGTGATTAGCAGAAGGCTGCAGTGCATTGCAGACATCAAAACTGAGGGACGGAGGATTGCTATCATCTTTCCTTACCTCTGGGATGCTTCCCCCACAGATGAGCTTTTTTTAACCCTTCACAAATGTGAGTTGCCAACTGTAAGTTTTAATAAAATTGCCTAAACTTCTGCACTTAGAGGCGCCTCTTCGCCTTGTTTGGACCAATTTTAAAGGTGTTTAATGCTGCTCTGTGTTTCTGCATGTTCATGACTGTATTCCACTATTGCTAAAGAAAAGCTGTTATTTGCTAAAAACTCTCTGTAGGCATTCATTTGCAGGGTTTATTCTTTAAGGAGCAAAATACATCTGGATGAATATACATATATATATACATATACATACATACATATATATATAACCATATCTGCAGAAAATTACACAATGATAATTCTCTGTTACCCGCAACTAAGTGAACATTTGATTACATTTTCCAGCTTTCCTCACAACAATGGCAGATAGATAGGACTTGCTTGCTATGGGTAACATGGATACTTTCTTTTTATAGCCACAATACATAAGACCCATTAAACGTAGTTTATCAAAAGTTAGAAGAACGTTTCTGCTGCCCACAGCACATGTTTTTTTTTCTTATGTTTGAAAGAAAAATAATATGTTTGATTGCTATAGGCAAAGCATTATTTTCACCTCAGAAAAAAATGTCTTAAACACTTTAAAAATTATAGGTGAGTCTTGTTTTGAAACTGTAATATTATCCTTGGCTCTGGCAAGGTATCAAAATGATCAAAAATCACTTTTCACTGTGAATCAGGAGTTATACTTGGGTCATTTTGTTTAGCAGAATTGTATTCCCTCTACTATACTGTAAACCCAACCCAACATTTACACTATAAAGCCACACGTTATAAATTACATTTTATACAGCCAGTGTATAACTCTAATACAGGCATACCCCACTTTTAAGTACACAATGGAGTTGATTTACTAAAGCTGGAAAGTGAAAAAATAAGGCTCACGTCTGCATAGAAACCAATGAGCTTCCAGGTTTTATTACCAAAGCTTAACCACTTAAGGACCGCCTACTGCACATATACGTCGGCAGAATGGCACGGCTGGGCACATCAACATATATACGTTGGTTTTAGTACCCGTCCTTTACCTGCATTTTGGTCCGGGTCTTAAGTGGTTAATTGAACAAGCTGGGGTTAGAAGCTAATTGTTTTCTATGCAGAAGTGACCCAGATTTTGCACTTTCCAGCTTTAGTAAATAAACCCCATTGTGTACGTAAAAGTGGGGTATGCCTGTATATATAACTTATTTTTACCTTTATTTCTTTGTCCAAAAAATGCGACAACAGTACTGTGTGCTCTCCTTGAAAATTACATTTTTTGATCCTGTTACCAGCAACATTTCAGATCTTCACAGCTGCTCTGCCAGAACTTAATTGCTGGTACCACCATAAGCTTACCCATATATTAGGATTATATAATTGGTATATTCTTGGTATCAATATTGGAGCAATATGTTTTATTTAAAAATCAAAGCTGTGCTGCCTGCAGAATTTAGACATATCTCTCTTGGTAACAACAATCCCATGTTTTTGCCATGGTTTTGTGTGAACATTGTCTAACTATCTATTAACCACTTGCTTACTGGGCACATACACCCCCCTCCTGCCCAGGTAAAATTTCAGCTTCCGGCACTGCGTCGCTTTAACCACTTAAGACCCGGACACATACGCTGCTAAATGACCCAAGGTGTTTTTACAATTCGGCGCTGCGTCGCTTTAACAGACAATTGCGCGACGTGGCTCCCAAACAAAATTTTGCGTCCTTTTCTTCCCACAAATAGAGCTTTCTTTCGGTGGTATTTGATCGCCTCTGTGATTTTTATTTTTTGCGCTATAAACAAAAATAGAGTGACAATTTTGAAAAAAATCACAATTTTTTTACTTTTTGTTATAAAAAAAATCAAATAAACTAAATTTTAGTAAAACATTTAGGCCAAAATTAATTCAGCCACATGTCTTTAGTAAAAAAAAAAATTGCAATAAAAAAATAGCTACCTAGCGGGAACAGCGACACTAATACAGCGATCAGAAAAATGATCGCTTAGTGATGCTGGCAATAGGGAGTGAAAGGGTTAACTAGGGCAGTGATCAGGGGGTTAAAACTTTATTAGGGGGGGTGGAGGGGCTATCCTGGACCTAACACTAACTGATTTTACACTGCCTGTCACACTGACACTAAATGCAGTGATTAGATCACTGCATTCAGTGACACTGTGACAGGGGGGTGGGGGCGGGCGATCACAAGGGGTTAATGTGCCTATGTGAGTGTGTGTCAGTGTTGTGTTGGTGCACACTTACTGTGGATGTCTTCTCTCATCAGCAGCGGTGGGAAACACCGCTGCGATGAGAGGTGACATCATTTCCTCCTTCCTGTGTAAACACAGGAGGAGGAACTGAAACGAAGGGGGAGCGCTCCCATTGGCTGGGAGCGATGGCGGGGGGGGGCGGAAAACACGGACATCCGCCCGCTCGTCGGCGATCGCTCCCAGAGCCCCCGAACCGCACGAAGGCGGGGACGTAAATTTACGCCCTTGTGCCTGTACGAGCCATGTTGTGGCCGTAAATGTGCGTGCGGGGGGTCCTTAAGTGGTTAACTGACAATTGCGCGGTCGTGCGACATGGCTCCCAAACAAAATTTAAGTAGAGCTTTCTTTTGGTGGTATTTGATCGCCTGTGCGGTTTTTATTTTTTGCGCTATATACAAAAAAGAGCGACAATTTTGAAGAAAAATACAATATTTTTTACTTGTTGCTATAATAAATATCCCAATTAAAAAAAAAAAACACATTTTTTTTCTCAGTTTAGGGCGATACGTATTCTTCTACATATTTTTGGTAAAAAAAAAAAATCGCAATAAGCGACTGGTTTGCGCAAAAGTTATAGCGCTTACAAAATAGGGGAGAGAATTATTATTTTTTATTATTTATTTTTTACTAGAAATGGCGGCGATCTGCGATTTTTATTGGTACTGCGACGTTATGGCGGACACATCGGACACTTTGACACATTTTTGCCGCCATTCACATTTATACTGCGATCAGTGCTATAAATATGCACTAATTACAGTATAAATGTGACTGGCATTGAAGGGGTTAACACTAGGGGGTGAGGAAGGGGTTAAATGTGTATCCTAGGTGTGTTCTAACTGTGGGGGGAGGGGGGGTGACTTGGGGGGTTGACCGATCTGTGTCCCTATGTAGGAAGGAACACAGATCGGGCTCCTCCTCTCCAGAGACAGGACGCTGTCTCTGTGTAAAACGGCAATGAGAGATGATCTATGAGAGATCATCTCTCATTCGCCCACAGATCGCATCGCAAACGACCACTCTGATTGGCTGTTCGCCGTGATCTGTGATTGGCCATGTCCAAGGGACACGGACATAGGTGTGCGGAGCCTGTTACATTAGGGTGTGCACCCCAAAGCACAAACACACACTACTGATCACTCAGGATTTTCATTCATAAAGGGAAGGGGCTAGTAAATTACATATTTACTGGCCCCTTCCCCACTCCTAAAACATCCCGGCAGCAACAGCTGATAGGAGAGGAGGGAAGCTGGCAGCGCTGCAGGGGAAAAGATCGTAGCCAGGGCAGTAGGGGAAATCTGTGCTGCACTAAGTGATTAGGGTGTGCCTGGGCACACCTGGCACCCCCTGTGCGCACGCCTATGGACACGGACAACACAGGGCTTCCCCGCAGCGCGCTCTACAGCGCGCGCTGGGAACGCCTGAAGGACATGCCGTCAAATGACGGCATGTTGGATATTCAGGCCCGCGCTGTTGCCGTCATCCGATGGTAGCGCGGGCCTGAAGTGGTTAACAAAACAAATCACCTAAAAGCAAAACATAAGCTATTCAGAATTATAGCAAAATTCAGACCCTTGACAGGACATTCAAAACTGAAAAGCATTTAAAACATTAAACCTGATTCACACAACCCCTGAATGAAGAAGAATGAAGAGAATCCAGAGTTAATGCTATTGGGGCTGTGAAATTGCTCTTGAGATCAGGAGGGGGCCGCACTGGGAGAAGATATGTAACACATTGATAGCCATGCCTTAAAATGTTATGAAAATGCTTATTCTGCTATGCCACACTCACGTGTTTCCTTCACACATGAAAAATGAGCAGAGCAGCCCATAATTTAGCTTCTTACCGATGGTCAGAATTACCTTCCAAGAGCCTCCTTTTTCCTGCTCATGTGAATCCTTACAGCAAAGCTAAAAGTCATAGAAATTCATCCCTGTCCATTGCTAACCAAGTCTTAAAGGGGTTGTACAGGAAAAAAATGTTTTCATAATAAGCATCGTTTACCCGCAGACATTCCTCTTTTCACTTCCTCATTGTTCGTTTTTGCTCAGAAGTTGCTCTATTTCTTCTCTGTTCTGTTCACTTCCTGCTTGTCTGATTGTTACTCACCACGGTGAAGGGAGGCTTTACTGCGGTGGTCAGTGACGTGCCTGCCCCCTCTGGGGAACTACATCTGTGCGGCAGGATGCTCTCTACGTGTTAGGCGGCGTACACACGAGGGGATATGTCCGCTGAAAACGGTCCGATGGACCGTTTCAGCAGACATCTCCGCTCGTGTGTATGGGCTAGCGGACAGATTTCTCCACCCGACAGATTTCAAAGCATGCTTTGAAATCTATCGGGTGGAATCTGTCCGCCCGACATGTCTGCTGGTTAGTACACTTACCAGCAGACATGTCGGGTCCCACCGCCGCCGCGCCGCTGCCGAATGGATTCGGCGCATGCGCGGAAGTGTTTTACTTCCTGGTGCGGTGACGTGGCGGTGACGCGGCGGCGTCAACGTCACCGCCGCGTCACCGCGCCGTCCGGCGGCGGGGAATTTGATCCGATGGTGTGTACACGCCATCGGATCAAACTCCCGATCGGACATATCCGATGGAAATGGTCCGCGGACCGTTTTCATCGGATATATCCGATCGTGTGTACGGCGCCTTAGAGACTTTAACCACTTAAGGACCGCCGCATGTACATTTACGTCGGCAGAATGGCACCGACAGGCACATCAACACATCAATCCGACAAGTGGGGGCGGCTATCCGTTTTCATCCGCCCCCTCCGGATCGCTCCCAGCCAATGCGCGCGCCCGCCTGACCTGTCACTTCCTCCTCCTGTGTAAACACAGGAAGGAGGAAGCGACGTGATCTCTCCCTCGGCGTTTGTTTCAAGCGCCGCTGAGGAGAGATCACTACAGAACAAGTAAGTCCTGCACCAAACAGCACACTGACACACACATTTAACCCCCGCGATCGCCCCCCCCCTCCCCCCTGTCACAGTGTCACTGAATGCAGTAATCATGTATGATTACTGTATTTAGTGTCAGTGTGACAGACAGTGTGACAGTCAGACAGTCAGTAGTGTCAGGGTAGCCCCCCCCACCCCCCCAATAAAGTTTTAACCCCTTGATCACTGCCCTAGTTAACCCTTTCACTCCCTATTGCCAGCGTCACTAAGCGATCATTTTTCTGATCGCTGTATTAGTGTCGCTGTTCCCGCTAGGTAGCTATTTTTTTTTTAATGCGATTTTTTTTTTACTAAAGACATGTGGCTAAATAAATTTTGGCCTAAATGTTTTACTAAAATTTAGTTTATTGGTTTTTTATTATAACAAAAAGTAAAAAATATTGATTTTTTTTCAAAATTGTCGCTCTATTTTTGTATATAGCGCAAAAAATAAAAATCGCAGAGGCGATCAAATACCACCAAAAGAAAGCTCTATTTGTGGGAAAATAAGGACGCGAATTTTGTTTGGGAGCCACGTCGCACGACCGCGCAATTGTCTGTTAAAGCGACGCAGTGCCGAATCGCAAAAACCCCTTGGGTCATTTGCCAGCGTATTGGTCCGGGTCTTAAGTGGTTAAGGAGGTGTGAATTACTGGGCGTGCCGCAATTCATACTTGGAAATGTAGTTCTTACATGAACGAAAGCCGTAAACCAGGAAGTGAATGAGAGAACAGAAACTAGAACGCCGGAGGTGATATAGATGAAGGAATTTAATAGGTATTTACTCTTTTTTTAACAGAATCATTACATTATTCTGTCTGTCTACCTTGCAGACATTAATTTTAGGCAAAAATCGTTTTTCCTTTACAACTCCTTTAACTGAACTAAATATCAATTGTTTCAAAATATTGTATCACAGTAACAGTATGTCTTACCTGTTTCCATTTTGTTATCTTGGGCTGCAGGTCCTTCAGGAATGACACTTTTAACTTGCAGAAACTCGTCAGGTTCATCTCCCCCAATGATGGTAAATCCAAAGCCCATGTTACTTTTCTTTAGTGTAGTGCTTAAAAAATTCCCTTTCAACTGTGATGCATCTCGTGTAAAAAGCGGCTTTTCTGTTGTAAGAAAAAAACTGTATCACCCACACAGTAACAGTCAACAGTAGACAGTTTGCAATGGAAAAAAAGTCAGTAAATTTCCAGAGCTCTGACAGAGCATGGTTAATTGCAGAGTCATTGCTTTATTGGATTATCGATAAGTTTATCTGATCCACCACTATAAAACTGAAGATTAAAAACTCTGACATACATGTTTTTTTTAGAAGTGTTAGTATGGATATTTATATGGATATATATATATATATATATATATATATATATATATATATATATATATAGTGCCTTGCGAAAGTATTCGGCCCCCTTGAACTTTGCGACCTTTTGCCACATTTTAGGCTTCAAACATAAAGATAGAAAACTAATTTTTTATGAAAAATCAACAACAAGTGGGACACAATCATGAAGTGGAATGAAATTTATTGGATATTTCAAACTTTTTTAACAAATAAAAAACTGAAATATTGGGCGTGCAAAATTATTCAGCCCCTTTACTTTCAGTGCAGCAAACTCTCTCCAGAAGTTCAGTGAGGATCTCTGAATGATCCAATGTTGACCTAAATAACTAATGATGATAAATAGAATCCACCTGTGTGTAATCAAGTCTCCGTATAAATGCACCTGCACTGTGATCGTGTCAGAGGACTGTTTTTCAGCTCATACAAGAAGAAGACTGATCAGAGATGCAGCAAAGAGGCCCATGATCACTCTGGATGAACTGCAGAGATCTACAGCTGAGGTGGGAGACTCAACGTAATTTTCAATCAGTCGTATACTGCACAAATCTGGCCTTTATGGAAGAGCGGCAAGAAGAAAGACATTTCTTAAAGATATCCATAAAAAGTGTTGTTTAAAGTTTGCCACAAGCCACCTGGGAGACACACCAAACATGTGCAAGAAGGTGCTCTGGTCAGATGAAACCAAAATCTAACTTTTTGGCAACAATGCAAAACGTTATGTTTGGCGTAAAAGCAACACAGCTCATCACCCTGAACACACCATCCCCACTGTCAAACATGGTGGTGGCAGCATCATGGTTTGGGCCTGCTTTTTTTCTGCAGGGACAGGGAAGATGGTTAAAATTGATGGGAAGATGGATGGAGCCAAATACATGACCATTCTGGAAGAAAACCTGATGGAGTCTGCAAAAGACCTGAGACTGGGACAGAGATTTGTCTTCCAACAAGGCAATGATCCAAAACATAAAGCAAAATCTACAATGGAATGGTTCACAATTAAACATATCCAGGTGTTAGAATGGCCAAGTCAAAGTCCAGACCTGAATCCAATCGAGAATCTGTGGAAAGAACTGAAAACTGCTGTTCACAAACGCTCTCCATCCAACCTCACTGAGCTCGAGCTGTTTTGCAAGGAGGAATGGGCAAAAATTTCAGTCTCTCGATGTGCAAAACTGATAGAGACATACCCTAAGCGACTTACAGCTGTAATCGCAGCAAAAGGTGGCGCTACAAAGTATTTACTTAAGGGGGCTGAATAATTTTGCACGCCCAATTTTTCAGTTTTTTATTTTTTTTAAAAGTTTGAAATATACAATAAATTTCGTTCCACTTCATGATTGTGACACACATACACACACACATATATATATATATATATATATATATATATATATATATATATATATATATATATATATATAAAATTATATAATTATATGAATTTCCATACATGACTATGTTTGCAAATAACTGAATTCCAAGGTTTTCAATTGATCCAGTGCAAAGTTAAAATCACAGTACCTCTAAACACATGGGCCGGCATCGGCTGGGTCCCCAGTTCTGTTGTGGGCATGTTGTGCTGTTGGAGTTTCCGTTTTGCTTCTAACACTGGATTCTCAAACTGTGTTCTTCTGTTTATGTGACTGTTAAAAATGTGAACGTTATTTTATTGTAGTTTCCCAACATATTTCACACTGAAATTCTAAACTATTGTATATCCAGGCTGTGCATTGGGAGATTCATGGCATTTAATTGGCCAAAATCTAATTTGAAACCTAATTTGCTGCTATTGGCAATAGCTCCAGTTTTTGCATTTTTCTATCTAGTTTTATAAATAAGCTGAGAGTTCTTTAGGTTTAATTACAGATGCAATCTACAACACAGAAGATAATGATAATAATCTAGAATAATAATGTTCTATACATAGAAAGTGTGACTTCTGCCATATCTTCTTTTAGTTGTGTATAGAGTGGGGAAGGTTAAAGCTTTTGTCAGGCTTTAAAGTGATACTAATGTCTTGTTTTTTTTTTGTTAAAAGTAACAAACATGTCATACTTACATGCTCTGTGCAGTGGTTTTGCACAGAGTAGCCCAGATCTTCTTCTATTTGGGTCCCTCGCCCGCGCTCCTGGCCCCTCCCTACTGCCGAGTGTCCCCACAGCAAGCAACTTGCTAAGGGGGCACCCAAGCTGAGACGCAGCTCCCTGTGTCCATTTGGACACAGAGCCATAGCCCAGTCCCACCCCATCTTTCTCTTTATTGGCTCACTGACCTTGATTGACAGCAGTAGGAGCCAATAGCGCTTTGCTGCTGTCTCAGCCAATCAGGTGGGAGAGTCTTGGAGAGCCGAGTCTCTCGTTCAACATCGCTGGATCGAGATGGGCTCAGGTAAATATTGGGGGGGAGGCTCCTGCACACAGAAGTTTTTTTATCTTAATTCAAACAATAATAAAAACTTTTTGCCTTTACAACCACTTTAACCACAAGCCTGTTTTTCTTTGATAGAAAATTACTTTATTATTATTATTATTCTTTATAAATTACATTATATATTGGTTGTTTTTCTAACACCCAAAAGAATAAAATGGCGATCATTGCAATACTTTTTGCCAAACCGTATTTGTGCAGCGGTCTTCCAAGCGTTTTTTAATAAAAAAATAAGACAACAGTAAAGTTAGACCAATTTGTTTATTGTGTGAAAGATAATGTTACGCAGAGTAAATTGATACCCAATATGTCACGCTTCAAAATTGCGCCCGCTCGTGGAATGGCGTCAAACTTTTACCCTTAAAAAATCTCCATAGGCGACATTTAAAATAGGTTAGAATTATTGCTATGCAATATGCGGCTAGCAGGACTTTTGGAGCGGTCCTGCTAGCGCACCGCTTTAGTGTGAAAGCCTTTGGGCTGTAATACTGAAGACTGCAGGGTACAATTTTTTCAGGTGGTATAGCAGCGCTATTTTTAGCGCTAAACCGCCTGAAAAACATGTCAGTATGAAAGGGGCCTTAGACAAAAGTGAAGAGACATTTCTCTAATCAGGGCACAGAAAAATGCTATTCTTTTTTTTTAACCACTTAAGGACCGCCTACTGCACATTTACGTCGGCAGAATGGCACGGCTGGGCACATGAACGTATATATACGTTGGTTCTAGTACCCAGCCGTGGGTCACGGGCGCCCGCCCGCGGCGCGCTCCCGTGACCCGATCCGAAGCTCCGGGACCGGGACCGCAGTGCGGCGAACGGTCCCCGGAGCTGAAGAACGGGGAGAGCCGTGTGTAAACAAGGCTTCCCCGTGCTTCACTGTGGCCGCAGCATCGATCACGTCATCCCTGTTATAGGGGGACGTGATCGATGACGTCACACCTACAGCCACACACAGTTGTAAACACACACAGGGAACACTCAAATCCTACAGCGCCCCCTTGTGGTTAACTCCCAAACTGCAACTGTCATTTTTACAGTAAACAATGCAATTTAAATGCATTTTTTGCTGTGAAAATGACAATTGTCCCAAAAATGTGTCAAAATTGTCCGAAGTGTCCGCCATAATGTCGCAGTCACGAAAAAAAAACGCTGACCGCCGCTATTAGTAGTAAAAAATATTTTTTTTATAAAAATGCAATAAAACTATCCCTTATTTTGTAAACGCTATAAATTTTGCGAAAACCAACCGATAAACGCTTATTGCGATTTTTTTTACCAAAAATAGGTAGAAGAATACGTATCGGCCTAAACTGAGGAAAAAAAATGTTATATTTATTTTGGGGGGATATTTATAATAGCAAAAATTAAAATATATTATTTTTTTTTCAAAATTGTCACTATATTTTTCTTTATAGCGCAAAAAATAAAAACCGCAGAGGTGATCAAATACCACCAAAAGAAAGCTCTATTTGTGGGGAAAAAAGGACGCCAATTTTGTTTGGGAGCCATGTCGCACGATCGCGCAATTGTCAGTTAAAACGACGCAGTGCCGAATCGCAAAAAGGGGAAAGGTCCTTTACCTGCATTTTGGTCCGGGTCTTAAGTGGTTAATTATTATTGAACAGTGTTTTATTAGTCTTTATGTTGGAGAGATTTGTCTTTACTTCCATTTCTGATACCCATGGCTTAAACAGGACAGGGGCATAAAAATCAGGAGGTTCTTACCTTTCCCTGTTCTATTACAGTAATTTACAGTATTTTAGGGTAAACAAGATAAGGGAAGGAAAAGCAAAAATAGTAAATCTAAATGGTTTTAACCAGCAGCACAATAAATGGCATAAAGTAAGAGAGTTCATATTGTTAATATTTGATCCAAGAGATCTAGGAGAATATTCACGCTGCAAAAAAAGTTACAATGCTTATGCAAAGTCCAAGACCTTTAAAAAATAAGGCAGTGGTGTAATCGCAGAAACTTCAAAAAGGTCTTTATTTATACCACTGTATACTGGTTATGGTAAACGCTTATTTTCTTTGTTTCTTTACTAAATCCATCTGTGTTGGTTTGCTAGTGAAGAGAACAAACTGTTCTGCAATAAATGTCAATTTACATTTTTATGATTAATTACGTTGTTTGGCCAGAGGCACATGGAGAATGCTAATTCCTACAATGTCCACTCCTTAGCCAAACCAAAAATGTATTTAACTTATAAGGATTCAGAGTAATTATGCCATGACCTGAAGTCACTTAGCACCACAAGGCATTGCAGTGACAGCATAAATGACAAGAGCCTATAAGAGCATTGTTCAAATTAACAAAATAATTTAAAATACTAATATTAGGAACATGTACATGAAACTAAGTAATCATAATGACTCTACTTATATACAAAGCACCTACAGTAAAAGTTAACTTACTCAACATAGTAAGTGCCATAGATGGGATCATCAATTTTCTCCCAGCCATACGGAAGCTCTGAAAAACATATATTTAAAGATATTTAGTAAAAAAAATACCACTGTATTGTGTTAAAAACAATCATCTTACAATAAAAAGTTTTGTAACATTTAATATTACAATCTCTTCTTCATGTTCTATAGTCCTAACACACTTTCTGGTAACATTACATGTAGAAAATTCCCTAGGGAATAAAATGGTAATCGTTGCAATTTTTATGTCACATGGTATTTGTGCAGCGGTTTTGGAAAAATACACTTTAAAGAATAATAAAATAAAAATAAAACAAAATATATACCCCAATGTTTTTGTAAAATGTGAAAGATGTTGTTAGACCGGGTAAAAAGATACAGAACATGTCACATTTAAAATTGCTCACGCTTGTGGAATGGGGACAAACTATGGTACTTAAAAATGTCCATAAACGCTTTTACAGTTTACCTGCTTAGAGGTCTAGTGCTAGAATTATTGCTCTCGCTCTAACATTCACAGTGATACCTCACATGTGTGGTGTGAAAAGCGCTTATATATACATTGCGTAATTTATGTATTCGTTCAATTCTGCGCGCAAACACATCCTGCTTAAAAAAAAATATCTTATTTATTTTACTTTTTATTTTTTATTTTTGCACTGTCCCTTTTTATCACTTTTAATTCCTAGAAGGAATGTAAACATCCTTTTTAATAGAAATAAGGGTTTCATGGAGAGTCAAAAAGATTCCAAATCTTTTCTTTACATTTAAAACAATTGTTTGTTTACTTCCAACCTGTACCAGAAGTGACGCATGACGCCTCTCTGGTTTTCCAAGGCTATAAAAGCGATCAATAAGGATCTACTCTTTGATTGCCTCTGGGACTAGCAGGCTGCACCATTGGATTGTTTCTCGGGCTAGCCAGCAGAAATAATAAGCCCAAGAAACACCAGCAAGCGGCGTAAGGGGAAGTGTGAAAGCATTCCAGTGGCTCATGAGCTGCTCAGAACGCTTTCATGAGAAAGCCAGCCGGCTGCTGAAGAAAAAGATACTGTGGGTTGTAGGTGATAGCTTCAACCATAACCCCAGTAAACTACTCAAAAGCTGCAACTATATACAGAATCTCACAAAAGTGAGTACACCACTCACATTTTTGAATCATTTTATCATATCTTTTCATGGAAATTTTCACTTAGGGGTGTATTCTCTTTTGTTGCCAGCAGTTTAAACATTAATGGCTGTGTGATATTATTTTTAGGGGACAGAAAATTGACACTGTTATACAGGCTATCTGCTCACTACTTTTCATTGTAGCAAAGTGTCACTTCTTCAGTGCTGTCACATGAAAAGATATAACATATTTATAAAAAAAAGTGAGGGGTGTACTCACTTTTGTCAGATACTGTATATACACGTGTCCCTTACTTACTAACTTGTTCATTTGGCATTTATTAAAGGAATAGGGAGAATAAATGGCACTTGAAAAACATTGGGTTTGATTTACTAAAGACAACCAAGCTGGTCACTTTGCAAGTGAATTTTCCCTTAGCTTAATGAATTAGGTGGACCTTTGCCAACTTCCATCATCATCAACCATGCACAAATAAAAAATATTTTTTTTAGTGGTTGCCTTGCTGAAATGAATTTGGATGTGATTCGTTATTATGCTCTACTGGCGTCAGAGAGTAATGCATATCTCCGCCAGACACTGAAAGAGTGGACCAGTGATCAGCTGCTAGAAATCATTTTAGCTCACTCCTGGGTTGATCAGGGCTGCATGTTGTTTGGGAATGTTCAGCCTTTTATGCACAGAGCTGGCTTTGCCTTGCATCCCAGAGGGCCATGATGATTTTTCTCCCCCTTTCAGTATTATTCAGGTCACATCGCTGATATGGCTTCAGGAAGATGACTCCCCTTACTTTTTTGAACATTATACAGCCTGTTTCCAGCAGATGATAATAGAATGTGTTGATTCTGTACAATCCCTTGTCAGACAGGCAGTATGTAACCCACAGTTTGTGCAACCACTGCTCTTAGCATGGTCTGATATTTTGCAATCAGCCCCAGCCAGCCCCCAACAAACCATCTCTGCTACCAGACACCTGCCTGCCCAAGGGTCTTTTTTCCCATCACCCATGGTAACCTCCGCTTCAGTCCACTATACGCTACTCCCAACCAAATACTCAACCAAGACCCAGTCTCTGCTCCCTGTATCTATCCTGCATTCTACCCACCTCTTCTCAGCTGCCAATAAACCCACAAGAACCTTCCCCAGCTACTATTACCTCTTCTCTGTCATGTCCCAACCCTCCTTTTTAGTCGCACCCCTTACCTACAGAGCTTCAGTGGCTAAGCCAAAAAAGAAACAAAAGTTTTTTCCAACCAAAACGATTCTGCCAGTAACCCAACCTGTCTCCACACCAATCAACCTGGTCCAGTTTGCTTGAATGTCAGCTGAACCTGATAACCCACCTGATTCTACCGAACCCCTGTCTGCTGCCCAGCCTGATGAGCTTCTGTCTGCTGCCCAGCCTGATGAGCTTCTGTCCACTGCCCAGCCTGAGGTGTTCCTGCCCGCTGCCCAGCCTGAGGTGTTCCTGCCCGCTGCCCAGCCTGGGGTGTTCCTGCCCGCTGCCCAGCCTAAGGTGTTCCTGCCCACTGCCCAGCCTGAGATGTTGCTGTCCGCTGCCCAGCCTGAGGTGTTCATGTCCGCTGCCCAGCCTGAGGTGTTCCTGTACCCGCTGTCTGCCCTGAGGTGCACGCTGTCCGGTTTGGTGTGCCTGATGCCCTGCCTGAAATAACTGCTGCCAAGCTTGAGCTGCCTGGTTTGATACTTTGGACTGTCTTCAACCCAGCTTTGTGTGACTCTACCCGGTGCCCGACTTGATGCCATGGACTTGTCTCAGCAGCAGCTAGTTGGAGAGTCCAGAGGCCAGTCCTTTGAGGGGGGTACTGTCAGAAAAGGTTCCTTTTGCTGTTGACACTGCCTGATATTTGGTGTGCAGTACTGTGGTCCACCAGCAGGTGTCTCCTGGCTGTCTGGAACTGCCAGGGGAGCTCTCAGGTTCCTGAGCATTATGTTTCTATTTCCTACCCAGATAAAATGTTCTGAGTAAGAATGACTCCACTCATGGTCTGAAATTTTACAATTCTAACTTGTGTGTGATTTTTTTGTGTGTTTTTTCAAAACTTCAGCCAACTTTTTTATTGAATAATATATGTGACCCTATAAATATGATTGGTAGGAAATACCATTGACAGATTTTTTTTGTTATCTAAAATGTTGTTATTACAATTAAAAGCTATCTGCACATACAAATATTCTCATAATTTTAACATCTATACCCATATATTTGAGAGTTTATGTTAAACCTGACTTGTAGTCATCCTATTCTGTCCTTACAACCTATTTGTGTATACTAATCGAATTTGTAACCAAGTTATTTTTTATGTACTACATTATATGTGCATGCTTTAATTTAAATTCTGAATGAAAACTATGAAAGAAGAAACCTAGTATGTGGACTCATCAAGTCAAATCACTGGTGTTATATTATTTTCAGATTTTTTTTATGTCACAATGTAGAGTATAAGATTTCCTATCATCTGTACCCAGTCTTGCCACACAGAGTTAATCCAGCGCTGAGTAATCCTAATGTTCAGTGCAAATGAACAGAATTCCAGATAAAAACTTGCCAAATTATAAAGTCTGTTTCTCTGTTTTTGCTTTCAGTGACAGGTTATTTACATATCTAGCTTGGACATGTTTATCATAACATGAGGTGATCCAAAGTTCATTGTATATTACCAGGATGTGTTATGTGGGGGAGGGGTGGATTTCTCACATTTTATACCTCATGTTATGATAAACATAACATAAGGCTGGGTTCACACTACGATTTTCCCGTCCGTCAGCCGCATACGATTTCCGTATGGGCCCGTACGGGAAAACGCATACATAGACAATGCATTGCAAATCGTATGCACTCAGATGCATCCGGGTGCGTACGATTTGCTGGCAAAACGTTTTTTAACAGTACGCAAAACCGTGTTCTACCACGGTTTTGAGTCAGTTTTTGAAACCGTATGGCAAACGCATACGTTTTTTTAACATTAAAGTCAAAGGAAAACGCACATATGTGCGGTTCCATACGTATAAACCGTATGCGTTTTTCGTCTGCGCATGCGCATTTTCAAAACAAGAAAATCTTTATTTATTAAATGACACTAATTCCAAAAACGTATGCGTTTTTTTAATCAAAACCGGATGAAACCGTACGCACTTTTTGAAACGTATACGTTTTATAAACGCATACGTTTACGTACGGTTCAATCCGTTTCAGCCGCATACGTTTTTTCATATAAATCGTATGCGGCTGACGGACGGGAAAATCGTAGTGTGAACCCAGCCTTACATAGACTTTTTATTTAGGCAGGTTTTTATCTGGAGGGCTGTTCATTTTCACTGAACATTAAAAGGATTACTCAGAGCTGAATTAACTCTGTGGCAAGATTGGGCACAGATGATAGGAAATCTTATACTCTACATTGTGACATCAACAAAAAAAAAGATTTTTTTTGGGGGTTTACATCCACTTTAAAGCAGAACTTATTGTTTAGGGACCCCCAGAGCTCCTGCCATAATATTAAAATATTAAAGTATGCACAGCATATCTTCACGTTATGGCCCACTTACATCCTCCAGTGATTTTCCATCATGGCACACTATATGCTCTGCCAGTAAGCCTTTCGGTTCAATGCAGTAAGCATGCTGCAACCACTGTCTCTATTTAAGCACAGCTTGAATAATACCCCCTATTTAAATGCGATGCTGTTGCCCTCAACCCATACCAAGTATCAGGCACCCTGATCTTTAAAACTTCCCGGATATGATACTCACAAAAAGAAGATAGCAGACTACAGACTACACATCAGTTCCCAGTTTAGAGTATCCAATGAATCATTTACTCATGCTCTACTTTTGCTATACTCACTCACTTTTGAACAATAAAGCAAAGCAGTTTACCTATACTATATATAATTTGATATATATTTATATATATATATATATATATATATATATATATATATATATATATATATATATATATATAGTATATGCTGTTTGAATAGCTTGTTTTGGTTTGGAAAATCTGCTATATTTGACAATGTTATTAAAAATGTTCTCAGTATTTTCCTGTTTTTTCCAAAAAAAGAGGGGTGAGTTAGCAACTTCCCCACGCTTTTCTTAATAAAAGTGCTTCTGTTAAACTAGCTGTCTGACACTGTCCTTAAACACATTTAAGCATTTAAGCTTTTATATTAATTTCTTCGAACATCAGAAGAAGGAAAAAAATAATAATGATTATAAAATTGAAAGAAGTAAGAAAGAGCCCTCTTATTCATCCCTTTAACAGTGCAGAGCCCCGGCCTGGATAATCCCTAAAACAAATTCTGAGAAAAATGATTAGTTATTTGCACTATGCAATTTATTAATGAAAGTGTTTGGCTTTAATTAATTACAGATCATTAATTGTTATTCAAAGCCTAGCCTGCTAATGGCTCTCATATTCAAAAAAATTTTTTTTTGCAGCATGTCTAAACAGCAATTGCAAAGAATTACACTACTTACTATACATTTCTAAATGGAGGCAATTCTAAATGTATGCACTTTCACACAGAGTAATTACTATTTGTATATTATGTAGAAAAGGGTAAAAAAAAAATCTGTACAGCTGTTAGCCATTTGATGCAAGCATAAGTAACATATTACCATTGACTTGCAGATTATATCATTAACAAATAATGCATTTCATTTCATGTGTATATTAAAGTATCAGCTGCCATTTATTAAAAGGCAGGTACTGTATATTGCCATCTGATGAAAACCATGGACAATCATCAGGAAATTGAGAAGATGCACATCTGACATCTGTTAGCAAATTTGTTTAATTAGTATTGATATGCTTTATTTTGGGAAATAATACTACTAGCTAAATCATACACTGAGACTATTTATTGGTTAGAGGAATTAAAGAATATTAACAAAGAATTAAAATATGACTGCACCTAAAAACACTGATCTTATAAGTCATGACAAACTTAGTAACTAGACACAAGCACGCCAATGACAAAGATCACCCTGGAGGGCCCCAAAGAGCACTCAAATGTTTATTAAAAGAATACTGTATAACAATTTCCCAGTACACAGGAAAGAAGAAAATTCGATTTTCACTCCATAACAAATTGCACATTGTAGGGATCTGTAAACCATCCTCGACTAAGGGCAAAATCACCATGAGAAAGGTGAAATCTTTGTCTCAAGTGGTATCTACTGTACATTGTTTTCCTATATGCTACAGATCCCTTATATGTACTTATAGCATGTTGTATACTGTACCAGACAATTTATAGCATTTCATATTAGACTTAGAATATCTGGAGACGTGGACTCTGGTTAATGAAAGCAAGAGAAGACATCATTGCAGGAGTGTGTTCCCTAATAGTTTTGTTGTGTTATGTTTTAATTTTAGGGTTTTGCCTTGCAAAGCATTGCACCCAGGAATGATCTGTATGGCAACACTTGCCAGTTTCTTTGTTGAAGTGGCTTCAGAGTTATATGTTAAAAAGGGATATGGAGAGACCTGTGTGTTTTGTTAACTTGCTAACCCCTGGTGATGTTGTCGTCAGTGGATTGGACCTAGCTTAGACAAAGCAGGGAGGTTCTTGAAGAGTCCTTTTTTTTCCTTCCTTCCTTCCTAGCTCCCTCCCTCCCAGGGAGAGGAAGTCCTTTACTTACACTGACTCCTTGAAGAGGGTGGCTGTTGAAGGCTGTGTGTCTGGTTTTGAGGCCCCAGGGCTAAAGTCTGGGCCTAGAGGGCCATACCCCATGTGTTTAAGAAGGCAGGCAATGTAGGCCTAAGAAGTTTTTTGTGTAAAGGCATGACTGGAAAAGAGTTACACCCAAACCTCTTATTTAGTGGTTCATGTGCATCAGAAGTTATATGTGATGCTTTTGTAAACTGAGGCCCATCCAATGACTGTTAGCCAAGGAAGCCCAATGTAAGTTTGGGGTATTCCACCTTCTTGGTCATTCTGACCTACCAAGTAAAGCACTGAAAACTACTCCAAGTGTGTATCTACATTTTTCAAGCTCAATTGTGATCTATTCTGGAGACTAGGAATATCCCAAGGGGGTGTTCTTCTTGTATTCACAAAGAAACCTAACCACTTCAAGACACTAAATGCAAAATGTCACACTTAGCAGCGGCTAAAAATCCCCTTTCATGCAGGTGTTGCTACAGTACATTGTTGGGACGTACTGGCTGTATGGTGACAGTCCTCTCACATGGTCATCCAGAAACACCCATACACTTAAAGCCCCTACGATAGAATTAATCTTGCATAGGGAGAAATTGCTAAGATTCTTTCATTAAAAATCCTATGATTGGAGATGTTAACAGATCTTTTTACCCCTTGTACATTTAGAGCACTGTTAAGATTTATTGTGTTTTAGACTGTTATATAAAGTATATCAGAGCCTGATGAATATGGGAACCTGATGATCTTGGGAAGATCAAGAAAAAGACTTTGAAGATTGGGGACTAAAGAGGTCCCCGCTGTTACTTTTCTGAGTACTGCCCCTGACCCAGTGGAACTCAAAGTGCGACAACCAGTACCAGCCCTGGTTCTATCACATGACATGGTGCACAGATCTGGGAGTCAGATGTAGAAGCTGCAAGTGAACATCCCCAGTTGTAGAGGCAGCTATTCTTTATTAGATTTTTTTTCTGCTGCTGTGTATGTGTTGTCTGTCACTGGGGCCCAGGGACAGCGCTGAGTGGTGAATTTAAGGTCATTGCCCTATAACCTAGATGGAAGGACCGTTTTGCAACAAGAAAGAAGACTACCTTGTTGACAGTAGTGACATTGCAGTCAGTCTTCTGTTTGCAATCATTTGAAGAAGAGTCACCTTAGTATGTGGCCAGGAGAATTTATGATGGGCTGGGAGTTTTGTACTTGCGTGTGTAAATAGTTTGTTGGTAGCTAGAATCTGTTCTTATGTAGACAGATCTTCATGCCCAAGCTGGTAACTACAGTATATCTGTTGGAACCTAATGTTTATTTGTATTTTGTGCAACAACTACACCAGCCATAAGATGGCAGTGTTTATAAGTTTGTAGCTGTATCTATTGTTACACTACATGTATTTTCTCTGTATAATACAAGTTCCTGTTTACTGTCTGCAGTAAAACAGCACATAAACATATGTGGACTGTGCACTGTTTGTTCTGTAGGGTTATATACAGAATGTTCTCACAATATCAATACTACATCTACAGTTCTGCATGAGAACAGAGAAAAGACTTTGGATTATTGGTAATACACCTTTTGCCACTTGGTGCTGTTAAAGTAAAAGCAAGGGATGGACTTCTTACATGTTAGAATGTCCCCCCTACAAATGCTCATTTGAAAATAAATACTTGTGTGGAGGAAACCTTAAGCTGGAAAAGTGTTTCCTTACAGAATTTCATCTGGAAGACTACCTCTGGATGAACATTGTGCAAAATGTGCTGTGTAATGTTAGGTGATTTGCCACTGCTAGCTAGTCAGCAGTAGGGCTGTGGGATTAGAAAGTTTAATATGGTGTAATGCACTTTGTGCTTTATCCCTTTCTGTACGTTACCCCTGAAATGCCCACCATTTTTCCGAAAGGCATCACAGTTTTCATAGTCATTCAGCAAGGACATGATCGGGTTGAGCAAGGGAAGAATGTAGGGATGTGTCTACATGAACCCCACTTATGAAAAATTCTACAGCTATGAAGATTTCCATTTCAGGTTTTCCTCCATATTACATGTATAAATGTGCACTTTGATATATAATGTTATTTCTTCTACTTTTTCCACATATGATCAATACTGTATATCATATCAAAAACTATCTAAAGTTGAATAGCTGAATGAATAAATGGGAGGAGTTTGTATACAGTATATATTTGTGCCTATATTGTTGGCTATAAATACATATCAAAAGTAGCATGAGACAACCATGGCCCTCAAATGTTTATATAGCACACTGTTCTGATCCCTATACTCTTGAAGCACATTTCCACCTTATTAGCTGATATTTACCACAACTACTCAATGCACATTCACAGAGAACAGAAGGATTACAAGAGTATCTTTAATGCTTGCTGTTACACTAGTTAAGGGGGGTGAGGGTAGCATGCAAAACATTCCAAGGAAACCCCATTGGGGTGAAACAGGGTTAATACTTTCAAAACTACCTACACTCCCTTGACTTGTAACTGCACAGCAGGATGGAAACACCACTGCTTTTTGGAGAGGAGTCCTTGTTTTAAACATCAACCCTGTATAATCTTTAAAATTATCCATGTACAAAACATGAGGAAAAGTGGCACTATGTTCCGATAACAAAGGGTCTGAGTGAGAGAACCACTGCTTGTAAATGGCAACCTGGTTTAAGACTGATCGGTTTGGTTTTAATTGGTTACAGTTTGGGAAAAATAGATTTCATGTGGCACTAAAATAATTCTCATGAGTGCTGTAAAAAAAACAATAAAAATGCTTTCTTTATCTTGTTTATACATTTTGGTGTAACACCTTTCAGTTAAGGCTCAGGCTCAGTTCAACTAAGGCTGGCCAGTTAGTCTTTTTTTTTTTATTTAACCAGCGGGCAGAATGAAAAAATAAAACAAATTGAGACTTTCATCCACACAAGCTGGGTGGATGAAAAAAGAAAACAAATGGAGTCCTCCATTCACACAAGCTGGGTGGATGAAAAAAGAAAACAAATGGAGTCCTCCTTCCACACAAGCTCGGTGGATGAAAAAAAAAGGCAAATAGACTCCTTCCACATAAGCTGGGTGGATGGAGGGATCCCTCTTCCCAGAATATTGTATTCTGACAGCAACTCCCAACTCTGTCAGTATACGGCCGCCAGACTTGTGACTGGGAAAAAACCCTGGGAATCTATCTCACCTTCACTGAGAGCCCTTCATTGGCTGCCAGTTAAAGACAGAATCGCTTTTAAAGCTCTCTGTCTTACGCATAGATGTGTCCATGAGAATGCCCCCCTTTACTTATGCGAATTAATAAAAGCGCATAATCCAAATCGCGTTTTGCGATCCACGAATCAGAACCTGCTCCAGGTTCCGAAAGCCAACTTCAAGTCCAAAGGAGAAAGAAAATTTGCGATCCAGGGTCCCAGACTATGGAACGCTTTACCAACCAGCATTCGGTTGGAGGAGAACCACCTAGCATTTAGGAAAAAGGTCAAGACTTTTCTCTTTTGATATCAAAGGAGACAGGAACAACAAGCGCCCAGAGGCGATTCAGTTCGCATGTGCTGCGCTATATAAGTTTTCATTCATTCATTCATTCATACACAGATTGATGGCTGCAGCTAATACGTCCCTTTGACAAATGTTGATTGAACAAACCGCTTCTGTTGAGTGGAGGAGGCCATTTACTGATCGAAATGTGATCAATGTATGGCCATCCTAACAGTTGAGGACTTGGGCCTTGATTATAACACATCAGTTGTGCTGCATTGAGCTGTACTGCACAGATTTGTTTTCAATGTGTCCTGTTAACACAACAGGGCTGCATTGAGGTGGGTTCATAAAATTCCAAACATAATGCATTTTTTAAGCACCGATCTTCGCCTCATGTCAGAACATCTCACCACACCACACTGGATCTACAATGCCTTGAAGGGAATAAAATGTAATGACATTTCAATGAAGTTAAAACAGAAAAAAGTAAATAGGCCTTTGCCAGGGTCGATCCTCCCTATAGGCTCACTATGAAAGCCGCTTAGGGCCCCCGCAAAGCTGCAGGGGGCCCCCCAAATCACTAGAGGCCCCACCTGGTGAGAAGTAATTTTCGGCCCCTTACCCCGCTTCTCAACTCGCTGGCTGCATGGGAGAAGAGGTAAGAAGTCAGCACCCCCTGCTTTTCACTTTAATGTTAGATGTAATTTCTGACAGCAGAACTCTGCCACTGTCACTGCCGGCAGCCCCCCCCGCTTCTAAACTTTAATGTGACATGTAATTTTGCTTAGGGCCCCAGGGAGGTCAGGATCGGCACCGGCACTTTGCAAGGCACTGTCCCTAACTGCTGCTACATATCGGACAACAGCACACATGCTAAAGTGGTCCAGTGAAAGTGAATGAGCCCTTGGAGCTTTTGTAGGCTACATCTGTGTCTCCCTAATAAAACACAGATGAAAAAAAAATCTGACAACAGTGTATACCCTTTCTACTGTATCCCAAAAAAAAGTATTGGAATTACATATACTTTATTTTTATTTATTTTCGCTGTGATCACCTTCATGTAACTCTCTGTACTACCGGTGATCTTTTAAATGTGCTGAAAAATTTAAGCTCATTTGTGCTGCATCCATCATGTTTTTTTTTTTTTTTTAATATAATTAATTGTTTCATTGCAACAGGCTGGCTGAATTTTAAATAATGAAGCTCAAGTAACAGCCACTTCTCCAAATTAATCTCATTAACATGGCCAGTATTGTACTCCATCAAACAACACATGCTTCAAATGAATCCCATAGAAAAGCAAGAGCAGCTATTCACCCCTAGTTGGCTTGTGAAAATGCTTAATCATTTCAAATTATTTCTTATCAAACTATTCACTGAGGTGTGACGGCAAGATTAAGTGAACTACATTTTAAAGGACAAAGCATGTCATTCAAATAATTTCATACTTTTCAGGGGTGACGGCCAGAAAGCATGACTGTGCTGTCAAGAATTAATTTAGACTAATTTGAAAATACAACCAAAAGCCAAGATGTCTGGTACCTAAACCTCTGTCATGTCTGCTTTACCACTAACTTGTAAGTGACCTGACATAAGATAGCGGAAAAACATTATATAACTATAATGTGACTAAGAGAAGATCTGTTACTATAAGTATCTATAAATCGTTATCACTGCCTTGAGTTAATGTCTACAAAGAAATCTTCAACCTTTATTTTATATTTGTTTCATTTTGGATAGGGTGGCTGTCAAGTTTTTATTGCTATTTGTGTTTGTTTCAATTTTGGGAAAATAAACATTATTTTCATTAGAGTGAGCAAGGGTTATTGCATTTTACAGTTTTTATATGGCAGTTTTTGCCTTCCTGTTCCAGTGACAGCCGCACCACACATCTTTAAACAGATGTCCCGTGACACACAGCAATGGTGTCACAGACTAAAAAAGGAGTGGTCGTATTAATTATTTTCCAGGATCCCTTCAGTTCTTTCAGTCCCCCAATACATTCTTCGTTCAACAGTACCAAGCCTTGGTGAAAGAGGCCCCTTTAAATGTGTTGGTTTGATACAAAAGTCTGAATCTGGTTCTGGTTACCGGTAACCTGATTGGCTGAAGTGTCATCGAGGGCGGGAGAAGACATTGAGGGACCATGGAAGGAGGATGGCCAACCCCAGAAAGGTAAGTGCCGTGCCGTTCCGGGCGGGGGGGGGCAGAATTTTACAGGGCACAGTGGCAAAAATTACTGGGGCACAGTGGTGATAATTACTGGGGCACAGTGGCAATAATTGGCACAGTGGTGACAATTGGCGCAGTGGTGACAAAGGGCACAGCGGCGACAATTGGCAAAGTGGCGACAATTGGCAAAGTGGCGACAAAAGGCACAGTGGCGACAATTAAAGGGCACAGTGGCCACAATTGATGGGCACAGTGGCCACAATTGATGGGCACAGTGGCCACAATTGATGGGCACAGTGGCTGCGTTTGATGGCATGGCACAGTGGCTACGTTTGATAGCATAGCACAGTGGCTGCGTTTGATGGCATGGCACAGTCGTGACAATTGATGGCACAGTGGCTGCGTTTGATGGCATGGCACAGTGGCTGCGTTTGATGGGCCCAGTGGCTGCATTTGATGGGCACAGTGGCTGCATTTGATAGGCACAGTGAGGCTGCAATTGTTTTTTTTTGTTTTTCATTTGTTTGTGCCCCCCCAAAAATTTTGAGCACCAGCCGCCACTGCTATCAAACGATAGAAAGTTTGGCTGTAGTTTATTCTGTCACGCAGACAAACCAATTTCTTTAACCCAGAGTTTCTACTCTGTTAAGGGGATTTTCATATTCAACAAGCAACATTTAGATTTGTACTTCATATATTTTCATAGTTCATAAAGATTGGATTGTTGGATGTGTTTGTAAGACATCCCATTACTGCTTTAAAATAACAGTGGTCTTTTCACATTCTAATGAAACATGGAAAAGTAACGTCAGAAAAAAGACAGAATAGCTCATTAAGTCTGCCCATTTTTTGGGGGGGATTGTTTTTTTTTCATTAACTTTTTTGTCCCAAGCATGTAATGGTACCCTATGTGATCACGGCCGTTAGCGGATGATGCATCCACTAATGTCCGTAATGACCCGCCTCCGCAAAGATCTGTTTTTTCAGACGGAAGAAAACCCTATTTTTCTTCCGTCTGAAGGATCGGATCGGATGAATACGGACACACGGTCCGTATTCATCCGATTCCCCATAGGGGAAAGTGGAGGAGAGACAGGGCGGTCCCTGCACAGTGTGCGGGGACCGCCTTGTCCGCCGACAGCTCAGCGGGGATCCCCGCTGAGCTGACGGACACACACGGGGCGGATCGAAAAACAGTGTGAAAGGACCCTTACTGTTGACGGTCTCCCTACTTCTGCTGAAAGTTTATTCCAAATATCATCTACCCTTTCAGTAAAATAATACTTTCTAAAGTTAGATTTGAATTTTCCTCTAATTAGTTTGAGGTCATGTCCCTGAGTTCTTGTTTTTTGTTTCATATTGAAAAAACTGCCCTCCTGAACCCTATTCACTCCTTGATGTATTTAAACGTTTCAATCTCCCCTTTCCCTTCTTTCCTCCAGACTGTACATAATACGTTCCTAAAGTCGCTCTCAATATGTTATATCCCCCCAGACCTTTCACCGTTTTTGTTACCCATTTCTAGACTCGTTCTTATCTTATTAATATTTTTTTGTAAGTGAGGTTTCCAGAACTGGACACAGTATTCTAAATAAGGTCTCACTAAAGATCTATATATGTAGGGAAATCAGAGCCTACTTCCTCCTGCTGGTGATGCCTCTAGTTATGTATCCTAGAATTCTATTTGCTTCCCCAACTGCCTGGTCACAATGTTTGCTCATCTGAAATAAGTACCCTAAAATGCTTTTCCTGTGTAGTACTGGCTAACACTGTACCCCCAATGTTGCACTCTCTCTCTTTCAATGTTTTTATTGTTGTAATTTTCAGGAATAACAGAAGAAAAAAAGGGAATAGAGGGTTAAATATCAAAACATAGTTTGGGACATATGAAATATATGAAATAACAGTTAGAATAAACAGATGTTAATATTGCAATCTATTTCAAGGTATAAGGTCAAGAAAATTATCCTGTATCCTCAGACACTCTATCTGGGAATAAGTAGTGTCGTGATTAATGTAACATTCAATTACTGATTCAAAGTATTGTTATCAAAGATTAAAGACTGAATAACATCAGTCTGGATAAAAGTGAAATTTCAATAATAATAAAAAAAAAACACAGTATAGAGATAATAAAATCACTATCTTCAAGTTGGAATTTATATTTATATATCTAAACTATTTCAATGATCATGTCTAAGGATCATTGAGTTTGTAAGTATTTAATCCACAGGGACCATATCTCGTCAAATTTCGCTTGTTTGTCTTTGAGGATGCTGGTCAATTTTTCATTGACCATAATCCATGAAAGTTTATTTTTTAACACTCTAATACAGCCTTTCTCAACCTTTTTACCGCTGGGGAACCCTAAAAATTATTTTCAGGTCTCGGGGAACCCCTGATAAAAACACATTCATTGGGGGTCAGTGGGAACAATGCCCCTTACTTTGCTGGTCAGTAAAAAGAATGCCCTTTTTTACAGTAGTGGTAAGAATGCCCTCCTTAGTGAACTATGAAGATCATTGGTGTAATACCACTGGGTCCTCCAAGTGGAATTGGCTCCGAACTATATAGGCACCATTAAACAGGAGGTAAATCATTCACAGCTCAAGGAACCCCTAGCCACCTCTGGAGGAACCCTAGGGTTCCACGGAACCCTGGTTGAGAATGGTTGCTCTAATACTTATAACTGAAGTTTTCCATGCACGTGCTATTGCAATCTTGGCTGCATAAAAAAATAAAAAAATAAGAATCCGAAGACTTCTAGGAATCCCTTCAAACAAGTCTACAAATAGCGCTGTTTTAGGATTATTAGGTATATTATGTCCAGTCACTGAGTGGATCAACTTGTAAAAAATGACCCAAAAGTGTTGTACTTTGGGACAGGTCCACCAGATATGGAACATAGTACCTTCGTGTCCGCATTCTCTGAAGCATAGGGGCGAAGCATCAGGATATATTTTGGCCAGTTTTGCCAGAACTAAATACCATCTGGATAATACCTTAAAATTTGCCTCCACTAGGGAAGTATTAAGTATCCCTCTGTGAACCATGGTCGACCAGTGCTCCCATATCTCGTCTTCTATAGTTTCACCTAGGTCTGTTTCCCATGATAATTGGTAAGAGGGTTTTGTCTGTTTATTATTGAAGAGATTATGCAGATCTGAAATCCCCCCCACGCGACTATTAAGACATTTGTTTTCAAATAAGGATTTAGAGGTTATGTCTTCTAGATCTGTATCAAGCGATTTTATGAATTTAATGATCTGATTAAGGCGACAGGATTCTGTCTGAGGCATTTTTTCCTGGAAGTATTGCTGTGGCTTAATTCCTCTATGGTTTATGAAATGTGCTATTCTATAAAGACCTTTGTTGACCCACCATGAAAATTGTTGGGGATCTTGTCCCGGAGGAAAGTGAGGGTTATTAAGTATAGGGGCAACAGGGGAGTGAGAAGATTTCAGTGGATATGATTTACATGTTGTGTTCCAGAGATGTAAAGAGTGGGATAAAGTAGGACTTAAAATTGCCCGACGTTATTTTATTAAAAGCCACATCAAGAGATCTATAGGTATAGTAGGACTGCCTTGTGTCTCTAAAAGTATCCAATCTGGTTGATATGTTTTCGAAAAAATTTGATATAGTTGTACTATTTGAGCAGCCTTATAGTACTTATATGTTGCACTCTCTCAAGGGATTTGTTTCCCTATGTGCATTATTTTACATGCAGTCTCCACTGCTTTGACCAATCTTCCAGCAATGCCTAATCCTGTTCCATATTACAGACACCTCCAGGGATATCAACCCTATTACACAGCTTTGTATCATCAGCAGATCAAGAGAGCTATGGCAATAGCATAGATATCAATAGCTATCAGTAGAACTATCCATGCTGGGAAAGTCTCTGTTAACCCAGAAAAAAAGAGGTATGCTGACCATCCAGATTGAAATTGGGACATGGGTCTTATAGGAAACCTCTTAACTCCACTTTAAGAACTCCACATGATGGAGGGCGCATGCGCGGACTGCTCAGGGATGGCAGCTTAACCTGAGAGCTCCGCACCGCTCTGACTGACCGGCGGTGATAGCGGGGGAGTGGGATCCCCGGAGGTCGCCTACGATACACCATCAGGCTGGGGGATTGTCGGGGCACCGGTCCATGTCGGTGGGAACCGTGAGGAGAAGCCTGGAGCCACGTTTCAGCGCGGTAAGCGGGGCGCTCGTTTCCAAGATGGCGGGCGTCACACAGACACCTCACGCAGGAGAGGAGGAATCCCCTGCTTTTCAGCTGTCGTATGCTGCTGTAGTCAGCTCTCATGCTCTAGGGACCCCGGCCAGCCCCCTATCAGTCCTGGCACATTCTCCAGCATCCACAGAGTCGTTACTAGAACAGACCATGGCTGAGCTGATGAATTCCCCCCTGGGGCCTGCCTCACCTCAGGCGACAATGGGGCCTGTCATGGCGGATGTCTCCCCTCACAGCGCTTCACAGACTGTTGATCTATTTGCACAATTGTCCTTATTACTGGACAGAGGGCTGGCGCAGACAGCTGCAAAGATTACAAAAGACCTAAGGGGGGACTTTCACATGATCGGCGCAAGGATGGAATCAATTGAAAATAAACTGGATCAAACTATAGCCTCAACTAGACAAAACTCTGACCAGATACAGGTTCTGCAGGACCAATTGGATACTGCTTTATCCCGGATTGATGACCTGGAGAACAGATCCAGGAGAGAGAATTTTAGGATCAGGGGGCTCCCTGAATCGATCACTGATACCTTCTCGGTTGTCCAGGACTTTGTTAAACATCTCATCCCCAATATCCCCCCACACAAACTTGAGATCGACCGTGCTCACAGAACCCTGGGACCCCCCAGAAAGGATGGATCCCCTAGGGATATAGTGGTCAAACTCCACTTCTTCTCGGTTAAGGAGGAGGTTATGAAGCTCAGCAGGCACCAGAACCCTCTTACTTGCCGAGGTCACAACATACAAGTGTTTGCGGATCTCTCCCCAACCACCATCCAAAAGAGGAGGGCTCTAAAACCTCTCTTGCTGGTCCTGTCGCAGCGCAACATTAAATATAAATGGGCCTTCCCTTTTGCCCTGAAATTTGAGTATAAAGGCAAGGAACACTCTTTTCACAGTCTTCATGATGGAGAACGCCTTCTCCTGCACTTGCGCCTCATCTCCCAGGAAGCAGCAATGGATATCTCCAACTCCAATCCTGGATCAACCAAACGACCATCACCTGCAAGCCCACTGGCAAACACCTGGGAAAAGCCTAAACTCAAGAAGACCAGGGATACCAGACCCCCTTGATTTCTCCTGACAACTCCACCGGGAACAGTTTGTGAAGTACTGTTTTTTGATGAGTCTTCCCTTTGTTTTTGTTCTTTTAGGGGAACTGATTTACCCCCCCCTCCGTGTTTTTTGAATTTGTTCTAGTTCATGCCCCTTGGGGCGAGTACGATTTCTGCTTTAGCCTTGATCTACAACTATACATTTGATAGTCCCGTTCGATATGGTTAAACCTGATATATACATTGGACTTCTGTTCTGCATAATGTGTTGTTCTAGCTATGTTGGTGGCCTCTGGGGCTCCGTGCCCCCCTGCTGGTATCCACGGGGCTTTATGCTCCTGTCAAGTTTTTTTTTTTTCTTCTGTTTGTAACGCCAAGGTCAGAGCGGCGTTGCTGCGCCGCCCCCTACCTCCCGGATTTGGTTACGCCTTCTCCGTGGGTTAGGCGTCTGCCCAGCTTGCTGGGTACTGACGACTTGAATGAGATTTTTGGTGAGGGGTGCTTGTCTACCCCTCACCCCCCCGGGCTCATTGTGAGCTCGGATCACTTACCCCTTCATTTCCCTCCTCTTTATTGTCTGTCCATTTCCTCTCTAACTTTTCTTTTCTTTACAGGAGGTCATTGTTTTGCCAGCGGCTCTTTGTATCCAGGACACTCTCAGCTCCTACAGAGGTCAGGTCACCGTAGCGACTGTGGTCTCTTCATTCCGGTAAGTGGCGGGGTTCTGCAGCTTTTCCTCATTCCTCTGCTCCATGGCTAATTCCACTCCTAGGGCTACTCAGTTGAAGGTAGCCACCCATAACACACAAGGTCTTAACTCACCCTCCAAAAGGCGAAAGGTACTGGATTTTGCAAAGTCCCGTCACCTGGATGTCCTCTTTTTGCAGGAAACCCACTTCCCGATCCGATACAAACCCAACTTCCTCCATGCCCAGTTCCCGCAATTTTTTTTAGCCAATGCTGAGGATAAAACCAAGGGGGTAGCAATTCTCATCTCCAAGACCTGTAGGTTCTCCCCACAGTTAGAATATAAGGATCCGGGGGGTAGATTTGTCATGGTCAAAGGCACGGTTGACGGTCACCTGTACTCCCTGGTTTCTTACTATGCCCCCAACGTGGGCCAACTCAAATTCTTTATTGACCTATTCAAAACTCTAGATCCTTTGCTAGAGGGGTCGGTGATTCTGGGGGGGGACTCAAATGTCGCCTTCGACCAGAGCACCGACAAATCCAAACCTCCCTCTGCATGGAATGTACGTCCCACTAGACTTAGCTCTAAAATTGCCAAACTATTGTTCCAAAAGGGCCTCACGGACATTTGGAGGGAAATTAACCCCACCCGGAAGGATTATACGCATTTCTCGCATGCACACCAAACCTATGCCAGGATTGATCACCTCCTGGTCTCTAATGCCCTGATTCCAGTGGTTGGTGATTCACGGATCACAGACACCGTTTGGTCAGACCATGCTCTAGTGAGCCTGTCCTTGACCAACCACCTTGCACCCTCGACATCCCCTTTTTGGCGCCTTAACGAAACGATACTATCTAACCCAGCGCATAAAATCGAGATTGAAATGGCCATTTCTGAATACTTCACCCTAAACAGCTCCCCTGACATCTCAGCAGAGACCTTATGGGCTGCCCACAAGGCGACCATCAGAGGCAGTCTAATCCAAATTAAAGCACGGACAAATAGGGCACGTAGGGCGGAAATTGAGGACCTGGAAAAGAAGTTCCAGGACCTCTGTATAGCACATAAAAACGACCCGGGACAATGCCCCACTTCTCGTATTGATTCGGCCCGCCTGGAACTGAATTTGGCCCTCACAGCTAGGGTCAAGTCCAGCCTGCAATGGCAAGGAGCAAAATTCTATCGCTTGAAAGACAAACCGGGGCCCCTCCTAGCCTCCAAATTGACCCCGCGTCCCCGAACGTACGCCTTCCCTAAAATCAACATAGCAGGATGTCCCCCCACGGCAAACCCTCGCAAAATATTGCAGGCATTTCACACTTTCTATACGAATCTTTACAATGATCCCCGGGCAGGGAGGGACCTCACCGGGACCAAGTTCCTGGACGACCTCCCCATCCCCACTCTTTCGAGGGACCACAGAGACAGACTCGAGGCGCCAATATCCACGGGAGAAATCTTGGAGGTCATTAAAGGCCTGAAGGGCACCTCTGCCCCGGGACCTGATGGGTTCTCCACCCCCTATTATAAGGCCTTCGCACCGATCTTAGCCCCCCATCTCGCAAACTTCTTCAACTCTAAAACTAAGGGAGAGCCCATGGGTATGCAATTGAATGCCGCCTTCATCTCCGTTATCCCTAAACCTGACAAGGACCCGGGAGAGGTCAGTAATTATAGGCCGATATCCCTCATTAATAACGACCTCAAAATAATGACCAAGGTTCTGGCCGACCGCTTAGCGTCCTTCATCGGAACTTACATCCACAAAGACCAAGTCGGGTTCATACCCGGTCGTCAGGGGCCAGACCAAATTAGGAGGGTGGTCGATGTTATGTCACTGTTACAATCAGGCTGGGATGGTGGAGGGGCTCAGGCGGGGATGTTGCTGTCGTTGGATCTTCAGAAGGCCTTCGACTCTGTCTCATGGTCCTACATTAACACGATCCTGGAGCGCTGGGGTTTTGGCCCCAGGTTCACCGGGCTTATCCGATCCCTATACTCCAACCCTGAAGCCAGAGTCAAACTACTGGGCTTGTATTCGGACCCCATTGCAATAAGGAAAGGCACTCGCCAAGGCTGTCCCCTTTCACCGCTAATTTTCGCCATAGCCATTGAATCTCTGGCCATTGCCATTAGGTCTAATCCAGACATAGTGGGAGTCCGTTGCGGCTCCTCGACACACAAATGCGGTCTGTTCGCGGACGATCTGATCCTTTTTGTGACCTCCCCGGTCACCTCTCTTCCAGTGATTTGCAAAACATTGGATGATTTTGCGGATGTTTCGGGGTTACGGGTCAATTATGCCAAATCTCAGGCCCTAAATATATCCCTCCCTCTACCTGTGGTCACCCAGCTGAAGGACTCCTTTCGTTTTCGATGGAGTGACTCGTCTGTCCGCTACTTGGGAATTAATTTAACCCCTAAATTCGAACTACTTTATCAAGCCAATTATCCCCCCGTGTTCAAGAAACTGGAATTAGATCTTAAACAGTGGCACCCACATCAATTGTCGTGGCTGGGTAGGATCAACTCCGTAAAAATGACCCTGCTTCCGCGACTCTTATATGTCTTCCGCTCCCTCCCAATCTCGATCAGGAGGGACCACTTAAATGCACTCCAATCTAAGGTCATCAAGTTTGTTTGGGGAGGGTCGGGCCGTCGCCTGTCTAGACACACCCTTTTTAGGCTTAGGAGCCAAGGGGGATTGGGATTGCCCAACCTACTTTGGTACTTCCAGGCGGCTAGACTCGCTCAGCTCTCCACGGTATACAGTAAAGTGGCCAAGCCTGACTGGGTGGACATGGAGAGGCAAGCGGTCCCTTCTTTTACCCTTGACTTCCTCCTCTGGACACCCCCAAAAGCTAGACCGCCTATCCTCTGTCCATCCCTATCTCACACGTTTGCAATCTGGGACGGACTCAGGAACAACCCTCTCCTGGTCTCTTCCTGTAGGCCCTTAGCACACATCTTCCACAATCCTGATTTTCCCCCGGGGATGGACATCAGGGCCTTCGGGTGGTGGTTGGATAAGGGGATGTATCGGATCGGGCACTTCCTCTCGCCTTCGGGACCCCTTTCCCTCGCCCATTGTGTTAAGACCTTGAAATTGCCTTCGTCTGAACGATTTCGGTACCATCAATTATCCTGCTTTCTCCGATCTCTCCGGTCGGGGAACCCTGCACCCCCCCAACTCACACCGTATGAACAGTGGTGTGGAGACGACATGACGCAGAGAGGAGCGATCTCCAGAATATACTCGTCACTTGCCTCTAATGACCGTAAGACGGCCTACATGCTAGCCTGGGAGGATGACTTGCAGGTGACGTGGGACCTAGATACTTGGCACAAAACTTATTTTTCATCTTTTAAAGGGATCTCCAGTATCTCTCTCATTGAAGCCAATTTGAAGGTGATCACCAGATGGTACCTCACTCCCATCCGGCTGGCAGCTATGTTCCCCTCAACCTCACCCTTATGTTTTCGAGGGTGCCAGATGAGGGGCACCATGCTGCACGTTTGGTGGGAATGTCCCAAAATCAGGAGCTTCTGGACCAAAATATTCCGGATAGCGTCCATGGTCTCGGGCCTAACGATCCCCAGGTCTCCTTTGATGGCTCTGCTTAATCAGCGCCTCCCCCGAGCAACACAGCCAACCCGTAAATTAGTTTTCTTCATTTTCTTGGGGGCCAAAATCACCTTAGCCAGAGCATGGAAAAGTCCCAAAGTCTCCGTCACAGCGGTTAAACGAAAGATATCCTGGCTTATGTCGCAGGAGAAAATGGTGAGCTCTATCTTAGACACTCTCCCGCAGTTTCGGGAGATTTGGGAACCATGGGCCACCTACATGGGGATTGGCGATTCCATTTTCCTGTCCTGCTGAGAGGTCCTGGCTTAGATTTCCACCTTCTGTTGCTGCACTCCTTTTCCTCTGTCCCCTCCTTCTTTACTTCTCTTTTCTTTCCGACTATCCCCTTCTACCTGACACCCCCTTGGGGAAGCACCGGGGATTTTGCCCCGGGAGCTGTCCTTCTCACCGTCTGATTCAGAGCTTAACAGGTCTGTGCATTGTTCCATTTTTGTTTTATTTTTCTTTAGGTTATAAGTTGGGTGGTGCGTTTTTGTACCGGGCCACGGTACGACTGTCTGCCTTTTACGGCTTCTCACTAGAACGCAGAGTCCCCTATTTTCAGGCTTCTTTAGATATACTCTGGGGCAGGGCCCCCCTGCATCCCCCCTGCACAGTTAGCTCCCTACCGGGGTGCGGGGGATAGGCTGCAGGGGGTTTCTCCTAAGGGATGCCTGGGCCTCTGTACTTCCCAGGCAAGGTCTTCGGCCTACTACTGTTGCTACCTTATTTCCCTGATTATTTTACCGGTGTAGTCGTTTGCCTGACAGTTATCACATGTGATATATATGTAACATGTTTCTCTCATGCTCACCACTGTATGACTTTGTTGGCCTGTATTTGTAAAACCCAATAAAAACCTTAAAACATAAAAAAAAAAAAAAAAGAACTCCACATGATTTGTACGTCTTTTTTTCCATAGTTCAATTCATGGAGTTATGTATTCATTAAATAAGCATTAAGTGTATTTTTTAGTTTCAATGGTGTTTATTAAAGAATTTTCAAGTATACAAAATTATGTGTTACATTCACAAAAATTTGTTTAACAATATAACATTAACCCTGCAGGAACAGTATATTGCGGTCTAAGTAGCAAAAATAAACAGTATAGAGCACAACCTCAGGGCCAAGCCCAGCAATGAACAAACTTAGCAAGTTCAAATTTGTGTCCTCTGGGGTCAGACATCACCCGGCACAAGTGCTGCTCCCGCAGGGGGCCCCCCCGACACTAGGGGGCCCCCCCCACCCAGTTGAGTAAGGGAGGGGAGCACATCCCCCAGGCCGAGCAGACCCCAAGCCCACCAGTCAAAGCCAACAACAAACCATTCAAATTATACTTACTAGATAATAAGGTAAGAAAAGGAGTAGATGGACAGGCAAGAAACGAAGGAAAGTCAAGAAGAAAGTAATAGAATACCAGAGAGAAGGGGGGAGGGGGGGGGGTCTCGGTCATTAAGTGTATTTTTTAAAAGCAACTAGTCTAAGTACCAAAATTTGATTTGGTACCATAAAGCAGGGCTCAGACTAATAGAGGGAGAAGCGGCACAGGAAGAATATGCCGTCAGGAAGTGATTGCAGTGACAGGGAGATGAGTGTATCAGTGTGCTGCTTCTTCTATTCTGTCCAATCAGAGGCAGGAGGCAGGTACTACTTAACTGCAGTAAAGAAAGGTATTTCTTTCCTGGCTGTCTGTGCTATGTGAAAGGGCCATGTAAATCTCAACAATGGATGAAGAGAAATATAAATAATTTGGAAGGTAAAACAGTTCTTATATTATATATTTCATCTGTAAATCTAGTCATGTTTTGAGGCTGGCTGTGCTGTGTAACAGGGCTGTGTGAATCTAATGAATGGATGGACAGAGATACAAAATAATTTAAAAGGTTAAACAGCTTTGATATTATGTATTTCATCTGTGAATTTAGGTATTTGCCTTGAGTTCAGCTTTAATTAAATTTAATAATCGTTAGTGATCTAGACGGTCTTGCTGCACAAGTACTGTAGTGAATTTCTCATTTATTTATGAACAAAGCAACCTTTTTTTTTTTGAGGGTGCTCAATCTAAGATAGCACACTATTACACGAGTATGTATAAAAGCTTTTTCAGTCATCTGATGACAAGAAATATGTACGTGTTTGGGAGGTAATTTTTGCTCCACTTGATTTGTTATGCCATCTGTCCAAAATTCTTTATCTCAATACATGTCTGTAATGACAGCACCAGGAAGAAAACGTGCATCTGCTCTTTGCTCTGTATACAAATGACATATTTTGTTTGGATTCATATGAGGACTTTGCAAATTTACTACCCACTTAATATGCCAATTTCCAGTGATAAAATAGAGGATTTGGTGATGTTAGAAGTTTTCGATTTTAGTCATTCTAAAAACCTGTCATTTTCTCTGTGTTTTATGATATAACTTCTTCTGTAACAGCTCAGTAGAGAATCTCCATATGCAATTTCTGCTACAGTCACTAATGAAATACCTAGCTCATTATCTCTTCAATATTTATATGCTACAGAGCACCCAACATCTGTTCCAACTTGTTTTATTATTTGAAACATGTGTCCTGGTGCATAAGTACAGTTTTTTTTTTTGATGCATTATTGACACAAAGCAGTAAAGAAATAGCTTCATCTTAAAAAAATACGCAGGCCGCAGAACCAGAACTCATACAGGGGAAATTCGATTTTGCCAGGACAGGAAAATTATATAAAACAATTATAATGCGGCATTGCAATAGGTAGAATGCATTTACATCATACATGAATGCATACACCCTTTAAACATGTAATTTGAAGGACAGTTTAGTTAGCTTGAATTGGAAATCACATGTCAGTGGATTAAAAATCCAGCATGCAAGTATTTTTTAAAGCCAGCATGCATCAAGCCTAAACAAGTTTTCTAAAGAGACAGAGATTGCTGCTCCAGGCAGGTCTGTTGGGTGCAATCTTCTTGTTCTTGTTGGGTGCTAGCAATGCACATGGCAAATAAGAACAAAAGATGATCAGGACAGCCGCACTCCAATCCAACGTAACTTTGATATAAGAAAACTGGAAACAGGCACTACAAGTCACAGCAACGGAAACTAGGACAGATGAAGCGTTTCACACTAACTTTAGTGTTTACTCTAAGGCCTCGTACACACGATCAAATCTGTCTGCTGGAAACGGTCTGCTAGACCGTTTCATCAGACAGATTCGATCGTGTGTACGGGCGAGCCGACGGATTTGGCCACCCGACAGATTGGAAAGCATGCTTACCAATCTGTTGGCTGGGAACCCGTCCGCCCGACATGTCTGCTGGTTGGTACGCTAACCAGCAGACATGTCTTCTCGCACACGCGCCGAATGTTTTCAACGCATGCGCGGAAGTGTTTTACTTCCTGGTGCGGTGACGTGGCGGCGTCAACGTCACCGCCACGTCACCGACACGTCAGCGCGCTGTCTGCTGGCAGGGATTTTGGTTTGCTCGTGTGTACACGCGAGCAAACCAAAATCCAAGCAGACAGATTTGTTCAAATCGGTCGGTCCAACCGATTTGAACAAATGGATTGCCTCGTGTGTACGAGGCCTAAGCCAGCAATTCAAAGGCGCTGTGTTGCAATATGCACACACCAGCTAAATCACTAGATACCCCTACATTTCCACACTGTCCACCCTACATTTTTTAAGCCTTAATGAAGGGGGTCAATCAATAGGCTTCTTTATGATTATAAGATTATGGTGTAGTGCTTCAATCTCCAGTTCAGAGCTTTACCTACATAACCCAGGGTTATGGAGGTAACCCCTCAGTTTGTATAAGTGGCCTACCTATGAATTAGATGCACCGCAGGGATTATATTGACATAACAGTGATGGCACTATGAACACAAGACCTACCGGTACTTCCATCTGTAGGTTCCAGCACCATTTTCTACTGTGGAAATGTAGAAAAATATTGGTTTGTAATGTACAGTATGATGGAACCTGAACGTCTTTGGATATATTTCTACTCAAACCATTTACAATCATGTAATGGACAATTAAGTTAACAGGTCAAACTTGATTAAAGCACTCTTAATTAAGTAAAATACATAATTCAAAAAAAAAAACTGTCAGTACTCTCCATACAATGACTTTAGTTTTCCTCATATTTTACAGTGACCAAACTATACAAGGTTGCAGTGATCTAGCAATCAAGACTGGTGACCTTATTCTAATATTTGTCCAGATTTATTAATTGGTGCTATTTTTTAATTCTCAACATTATTATGGCCCTTGAACAATACCACAGACTTTTTGTCTCAATTGTTCCTTAGAATTGCAAAAAGAAAAAAAGAGAAATAGAGCTAGTTATAGTTATAATTTGTAGAAAATGTTTAGCATTTAGCAGCTAGGAAATCACATCTTAGGCCACGTACACACGATCAGTCAAAACCGATGAAAACGGACTGAAGGTCCGTTTCATCGGTCCAAACCGATGTGTGGGCCCCATCAGTCAGTTATCCTTCGGTCAAAAAAAAAGAGAACGCGCATGCTCAGAATCAAGTCGACGCATGCTTGGAAGCATTGAACTTCATTTTTTTCAGCACATCGTTGTGTTTTACGTCACCGCGTTCTGACACGATCGTTTTTTTAACTGATTGTGTGTAGGCACATCAGACCATCAGTCAGCTTCATTGGTTAACCGATGAGAACGGTCCTTCGGACCGCTCTCATCGGATGGACTGATCGTGTGTACGCAGCCTTATTCATCTTCTTTCACAATTCTGACAGATCAAGGCAGTATCTATCAACAGGGTAGAACAGCTGCAGTATGCAAACTGGAGTGTTTAGTAAGGTCCATACCTGGGAGTAGCAGAGACATGGGCAAAAGCAAGCATTTCTGTCCACATTTCTGCAAATATGCAAAAAACGTGTGAAGAATTTGATAAAATGCCTGATGCGCTTGCAGTGCCATTATTTCTTATTGGCACAGCAAATGAGGGTAACAGTTGCGCATTTTGCTGTGCAAAAAATATGATTGGCTCAGTGCCAAAATGTAGTACATGAGTTTCTTTAGCTCATTTTTGTAGTTAAGGGAAGCTCATTCAAATCAATGGTGCAGCGCCAAAAGCACGCTATAAAAACATGCAAACGCACTAAAAATGGGATGTGGCACCATAGTTCAGGTGTGAATGGAGCCTTTAACTGCATCAAGAGAAAAACAAGAAAACACAGCAACCTTATTGTACTATACACACATTTTAATAAACAAATAGATGCAAAATAAATACATAAACAAAAAAACAAATGACAAAAAAAACTAAACTATAAACCATTTAAAAAACACAATGGCCCAGATTCAGATAGAATTAGATTATCGTAGAGTATCAGAAATACACTACGCCGCCGTTTTTTACCTGGCTCTACGTCGAATCCAGGTAGATTTTGTCCAGTAAACGACGGCGGCGTAGTGTATTTCTCCCGTCGCAATCCATCTACGCGAGTAGGGGGCGTGAAGCATTTAAAATAGGCGCGTTCCCGCGGCGATCGAACTGCGCATGCTCCGTTCGCAAATTTCCCGCCGTGCATTGCGCGAAATCACGTTGTTACGCCGTAGTAGCGTCGTTTACGTACATTCCTATTCCCGAACGAGTTACGTTAAAAAAAATAATAATAATTTCAAATCGACGCGGGAACGACGGCCATACTTTACATGGGTTACGCACTGTTAGACCAGCAAAAAGCTGCTCTAACATTACGTAGCCAAAAAATGACGTAGGCGATTGCGAGGGACATTCGTACCTTCGTGGATCGCCGTAAAAACTAATTTGCATACCCCGACGGTGAAAACAACGCGGACTCCACCCAGCGGCCGCAAAAATATCGCAACGTAGATCCGAAGGCTTACGAGGACGTAAGCCTCTCGGATCGAAGCCCGAAGCCGCCGTTTAATGGTTTGAGGATTCAAACTAGTGATACGGCGCGCGAAATTTGAAATTACTCCTGTCTAACACCAGTTAGACAGGCGTAATCGCTCTATGAATCTAGGCCAATGTATCCCCAGGGAAAACAGTATGCACCATAATGTAATGTTGGGTTTTAGCAGCAAAGTGGACCTCCCCCTCCTTCTCATCTAATATTGTAGATGGTCAAAAAAGTGGCATTTAAGGGTAATATACTGCACCTCCTTTTTTGTGTTAACACTAATGCTTCACACTTTCTCCCCCCTAAATCCCATGTCATTGGTTGTGGGCTTCTTGTTTTTTCTCCCACTAATGATGTCAATGCCAAGATATGCACAGTACAAGATCTGGTGCTGTTGTTGCTTATACGTTGCCCTGGCTATGGCACCTTTAGCAGCATTACACTACTTAACCCCTTTCCGTCTGGTTCATAAAGATAAATGGCCAGTGGGAGAAGCATTAATATAGGTGTATATATATATATACACAGGGATTACAGGGTGTTCAATTACATCAATCATAAAATGTAAATAAAGGCGGCATGATGCAGCCATTGGCCCTCTATACTCACACAAACATTTGCAGCCAGCGATTTGTAAGTGGTGTTATCCCAGCACAGTGTTATACAATGTTGTTCTCCAAAACACCAGTTTTGCCCACCAAAACAATAGCTTCTCCACAAAAACACCAGAGAAGCCAGCTACAGTGTCCCTGATTGCTAGTCCTAAAGTCCAGCCAGCCACAGTGTTCTTGAAATTCAACACCAGTGTACCTGATTGCTAGCAACACCAATCACACTGTCACCAGACCAGTGCAGCCAGCCAGTGGCCCTGATTGCATACATGTGTCAAAGACACACCAGTGCTATTGTCAACAGAGCCAGTGAGACCATCAACACTGTTTTTATTTCTAGTCCCATCAGTACCAGTGTCAATGGAGCCAGTAAAGCCAACACCAACATGTCAGTACAGTGTCCTGAACACCAGGTCCAAAAAAAGTGAGGAGGCCTTGCTAGCCCACCAGTGTAAAGTGTCAGTACACATTGCAACCAGCCATCCATCAACTGTCCCAGTGTAGCCTGTCACAGTGTCACCAGTGCAGCCAGCAACAGTTTACCTCATCTCCCAGGACACCAGGCAGTGTCACGAGATCAGTGCCACCAGCCAGTGTCCCTGATTGCATACCTTTATCAGCGATGCCAGACCAGTATACACCAGCACCAGTGTCCTAATCACCACCACACCAATGCCAGGGTCAACAAAGCCAGTGCAGCCAGCAATGCTGTTCTGATTATTAGTCACACCAGAACCAATGTCAGTTGAGCCAGTAAATCTAGCACCCCCAAAATGGTACCGTGTCACCAGTACCAGCATAACCTGATTGCCAGTCAGAACCAGTGTTCTGAACACCAGGTCAAAAAAAAAGTTCACAAGTGAAACTGCTCACCATATGTTTTAATGGCATCATTATATGTGGAAGCAATAAGATTCATTGTGGGAAATAATAGAGACACAGACCCTAAGATATAACAAACACTCGTCAAACTCTGCACTTAGCCCAGAGATCCAACTAATTAATGAGACACACTGCTGAATTCACATGTTAAAAAGCACTCCATTAACAATTACTTATCTATACCCATCACACTATACAACAGCTACTCCCATCTCACCCCCGGGGAAGCCACATAAATTCTGATTAAGTCCTTAATTCAACATATTGATAACCAACTTTTTTGGATATATCGGTGTATTACCGATGGACTTATCACTATATGTGGCTTAATAGGCGTCCGGACCATTTTTTGTTTTATGTTAGTATAAATGTTTGTAATTGTCCTTATGGTTCATTGGTTTGCACCAACGGTATATTATACACTATGAGCGGTGATAGATTGGTATTTTTGTCATCTTGGTCATTATTGACTCTATATAGAGCAATTATTTTTTACCATTTTTTGTATATGACTTTTTGATACATCAATAAATATTTATACATTTTATTATATTGATCCATTATTGCCCAATATTAGCGATAGTAGCCGTCTTCAATTACCTTAGGGAGCTGCCTCTTTGGTTCCCAATAGGGAACATTTTTGATATATGCAGTTTTTCTGGCTATGGTACTAACCCAATGGGGAGTGGCAGAGGATCCATATGTCATATATTTAAATAATAGAAAGTACAGGAAAAGTGCTACTATTTATAAGCAGTCACAAGTGAGGACGCCTTGCTAGCCCACCAGTGTAAAGTGTCAGTAAACAGTGCAGCTAGCTACCTGTCACATGTCCCAATGTAACCTGTCACAGTGCCACCAGTGCAGCCAGCAACAGTTTACCTTATAACCAGCAACACCAGGCAGTGTCACCACATCAGTGCCACCAGCCAGTGTCCCTGATTGCATACCCATCTCAGTGATGCCAGACCAGTATACACCAGCACCAGTGTACTGAACACCATCCCACCAGTACCAGTGACAACAAAGCCAGTGAAGCCAGCAAACACTGTTCTGATCGCTAGTCACACCAAAACCAATGTCAGTGGACCCAGTAAAGCCAGCACCACCACATCAGTACAGTGTCAATAGAGCCAGCATAACCTGATTGCCAGCCATAATCGGTGTCCTGAACTCCATGTTCAAAAAAAAAGATTTACAAGTGAAGAGACCTTTTAGATTCTGAGAATGACAAATGAGAGTAGTAGGGAGGAAACCTCACTGATAGATTCAGACCAAATAGATGTGATCATTTTGAGAAAGTTTCCATTGTCCTCGTGTCTCAGGGCCTCCAAAAAATGTTATAGGTAGTCAGGAAATTAAATGTGTAATTTTTACCCCTAGAAATTCTTATGGTGCTCCTTGGATTTTGGGCCTCTCATTGTCTTCTATGTTGTTTAGTGTTGGTTAATTGTTCTGATACACAAGATGCAATGCACACAATTAGTCCAAACACTGAAAAGGTCTTACATGTGGCATTTCATTTTCTTTCCACATTTAAGAATTAAACATTCTAATTTTCATAAAAAGAAACCATATAATATTTATTTGATACACAGGTCATTTTGGGATTTAATGATATAATAGTTACCTTTCAATTTTAACCTGCACATACTTTTAAAGTGCCAATACAACTATTTCAGAATTCATATCCATAATGGGCTTTTCTAGACATCTGCACAGTCATTTCAGGCATACCCTGCAACAGGGATTTCATTTTTGGAGAGATATTTTTTAAGCCTTTCCACTGCTAAAGAGATACTAAAGGGATGCAGTCTGTGCTCCTTTTCCTAATACAACACTGGACTGAAATAAAGTACACTCAATAATATAATCCAATAAAAAATTCAAATTTTTATTGGATTATTGGATGTCCCACACTGACCTCCTCTTGGGATCTGGATCAATCATGTGTAGCCATAAAATAATAAGGGGAAATAATAGTGCTCTTTGCTATGAATATTTTTTTTATATAAAACTACACACAGGGATTAAAAATACTCACATAAATATGTAAAAAACTTTCTCCATGCTGACATACAAGAAAGAAATGTCCTGAATAATAGCTCCTGAGCCAGACCACACACGATTCATTGCGATCCTAAGAGGAGGTCAGTGTGGTACAGGGATGTCCTGTGGAGGAGTATCCCTGTGGCATCCTGAGAGACACTGTAACAGGTTCTGTAGTGGGGTCATTATTTGGAGCTGAGAAAGCATCCCAGCTAGAGGTGGTGGTCACTGAAGTCACTGGATTATATACATTTTTGAAATATAATTTTGAACTATTAATTTCACAGTGAGGCAGTTTTAAGTATACAGCACTCCCAAAATGCCCTTGCCCATTGCAGGGGTGCCAAAGCATGGAGTTTTTAACCTTTCTTTGGTCCGAAAAGCGCCACTTAAACAGCAGTAAAGCGTCCATGGCCCCAGTGTGAAAGGGATCTTAGAGTTGCACAACGGTGGAATTCTTACACAAAATTGGGACTTTGTATTGGATTTTATTATTGAGTGTATTTTTTATTGGTTGCGCTACACTGGTTATGTTATACTAATTTTGGTTTGAGAGTCACATGCGGACACACTCTGATAGGTGTTGGCAGTAGTCACAATAAGCCTCATTTAAGGCCACTGAAAATTAGTTTGCACAGAATCTTTTTCACAGAGTTTCTTCAGTATTGCGCTGATTATATATTATTTTACAATAATAACCCAGTCCCAGTTAGACTATATTAGCCTAAGGAAGTTTAGCTATGCTATGATTCCAAGCGGAAATAATCTACTGATTCATGCGGCTGGGATTGACAGTTGTGTGTAGTGATTGTCGCTGTACGTGATTCCACTGTACATGCTCGGTAGCCGCAGTTATCTACACACAGCTGTGAATCTCAGCCGCAGGAATCAGTATATACTTGCAAATGGGATTTGCAGCATGGCTATATACCTTTGTGAATGTGGCCTTAGACTGAGAAAGGACATGATGAACCAATCATTTCCAGAAAGAGAATGGAATAAATCAGTAATTTTTTCTAAACCTTTACACTATAGTTCACCAGGATGGGCTTGTTTTTTCCTAACAAAATAAAGTTTCACAAAACTCTTCAGCTGCATTTGTGAAACTGAAAATACAGCATGAAAAATTCCTGTGGGGCCTTTTTATGAGGAAGAGACAAAGTACACTTATCCTTCTTTTAGCTTAAAAGTGCATTTACTGTATCCTTTAAAGTGTATGTATACCAATAATGCTCTCTGCCACGTTTTTATTGTTGTTTGTGTTCCACTAGGGAGATTTTCTCTTTTTATTATTCTTTTGACAACTGTTAGGCCCTTTTCCCATGGGGCGGACTCCATACTGACATCCATCTGCTCAGCAGGGGATCTCTAGGTTGATCCCCGCTGAGCAGGCGGATGACAGGTCTGCGATGCAGAGCAGACACAGAAACAGCCCCGCTGCTCTCTATGGAGTGGTCAGATGGAAACGGACCGCCTGTCTGTTTTCATCTGACTGTCATCCGATCTGATTCACCAGATAGTTGGGGAATGGATCTCCCATCCAACTGTTCTTTGGCGGAAAGAATCGGATCGGATGGGTATCAGCGAACATGTGTCTGCTGAAATCTTGCACTCCATAGAGAACAATGGCTGGTCCGATCAGGTCCGCCTGAAAAACTGACAGGTGGACATTATCAGACCACCCTTGTGAAATTAGCCTTAAAGAGACAAAAAGTAATGGGAAATGCCTGAATTTACAGCTGCTAATCAAAGAAGATATCGGGGGAAAATATTCAATTAACCACTTCCTTACTGGGCACATATACCCCTTCCTGACCAGGTGAAATTTCAGCTTGTGGCACTGCATCGCTTTAACTGACAATTGCGCGGTCGTGCGACGTGGTTCCCAAACAAAATTGGCGTCCTTTTTTCCCCACAAATAGAGCTTTCTTTTGGTGGTATTTGATTGCCTCTGCGGTTTTTATTTTTTGCGCTATAATCAAAAATAGAGCGACAATTTTGAAAAAAAAAACTATATTTTTTACTTGTTGCTGTAATAAATAGCCCACTTTTTTTAAAAAAAACATTTTTTTTCTCAGTCTAGGCGATACGTATTCTTCTACATATTTTTGGTAAAAAAAAAATCGCAATAAGCGTCTGGTTTGCGCAAAAGTTATTGCGCTTACAAAATAGGGGACAGAATTATTATTATTTTTTATTATTTTTTTTTTACTACTAATGTCGGCGATCAGCATTTTTTTTCGTGACTGCGACATTATGGCGGAGACATCGGACACTTTTGACACATTTTTGGCGCCATTCACATTTATACAGCGATCAGTGCTATAAATATGCACTAATTACTGTATAAATGTGACTGGTATTGAAGGGGTTAACACTAGGGGGTGAGGAAGGGGTTAATGTGTACACTAAATTGTGTTCTAACTGTGGGGGGAGGGGGGGTGACTGGGGGAGGTGACCGATGCTGTGTCCCTATGTACAAGGGACACAGATCGCTCTCCTCTCTCCCCTGACAGCACATGGATCTCTGTGTTTACACACAGAGATCCACGTCTTGTCCCTGCAGCCGCCGATCCCGAGTGCCTGGCGAACATCACGGCCGCCAGGCACGCGCATCTGCATACAATGTATGAACGGAAGATCAGTGATTCCCCCTAGTGAGTCCACCCCACCATACAGTTAGAACACAAATAGGAACACACTTAACCCCTTCCCCGCCCCCTAGTGTTAACCCCTTCACTGCCAATGGCATTTTTATAGTAATCCAATGCATTTTTATAGCATTGATCGCTATAAAAATGCCAATGGTCCCAAAAATGTGTCAAAAGTGTCCGATGTGTCCGCCATAATATCGCAGTACCGAAAAAAAACGCTGATCGCCGCCATTACTAGTAAAAAAAATATATTAATAAAAATGCCATAAAACTACCCCCTTTTTTGTAAACGCTATAAATTTTGTGCAAACCAATCAATAAACGCCAATTGCGATTTTTTTTTACGAAAAATATGTAGAAGAATACGTATCGGCCTAAACTGAGGAAAAATGTTTTTTTTTATATCTTTTTTGGGGATATTTATTATAGCAAAATGTAAAAAATATTGCATTTTTTTTCAAAATAGTCGCTCTATTTTTGTTTATAGCGCAAAAAATAAAAACCGCAGAGATGATCAAATACCACCAAAAGAAAGCTCTATTTGTGGGGAAAAAAAGGACGCCAATTTTGTTTGGGAGCCACGTTGCACGACCGCGCAATTGTCAATTAAAGCGACGCAGTGCCGAATCACAAAAAGTGCTCTGGTCTTTGGACAGCAATATGGTCCGGGGCTAAAGTGGTTAAGACCAATAAAAAAAAAAAGATTTTGAAATGGAAATGTTTATCCATGTACAATATAGTATATGCACTCAATACTTGGTCGGGGCTCCCTTTGCATTAATTACTGCATCAATGCAGCTGCTTAGCTGGGGAAGTATGAAGTGCTCTAGCATTTCCTGGTAGAGGGCTGTGTTGACTTTGGACTTAATAAAACACAGTGGACCAACACCAGCAGATCACTGTGGAAAATTTTGCATTTAATTTGGTAATCAAGGTCTCAGAGTCTGGAGGAAGAGTGGGGAGGCTCAGAATCCAAGTTGCATGAGGTCCAGTGTGAAGTTTCCACAGTCAGTGATGATTTGGGGAGCCATGTCATCTGCTGGTGTTGGTCCACTTTGTTCCATCAAATCCAAAGTCAGCATAGCCCTCTACCAGGAAATTCTAGAGCACTTCATTCTTCCCTCTGCTAACCAGCTTTATGGAGATGCTGATTTCATTTTCTAGCAGGACTTGGCACCTGCCCACACTGCCAAATGACCAATACCTGGTTTAACAATCATGATATCACTGCGCTTGGTTGGCCAGCAAACTTGCCTGACCTAAACCCCATAGAGAATCTGTGGGTATTGTCAAGAAGAAGATGAGAGACACCAGACCCAACAATGCAGATGAGCTGAAGGCCGCTATCAATGCAACCTGGGCTTCCATAACACCTCAGCAGTGCCACAGGCTGATCGCCTCCATGTCACGCCGCATTGATGCGGTAATTCATCCAAAAGGAGCCCCGACCAAGTATTAAGTGCATACTATACTGTACATGGAAATACTTTTCAGTAAGCCAACATTTCCATATTAAAAACCCTTTTTTAATTAGTCTTATATAATATTCAAATTTTCTGAGATGCCGAATTTTGTGTTTTCACTAGCTGTAAACCCTAATAATCAAAATGGAAAGAAAGAAATGCTTGAAATATATTACTCTGTATGTAACACTTCTATATAAAATATATGAATTTCACTTTTTGAATTGAATTACTGAAATAAATTAACTTTTTGATGATATTTAAATTTTTAGAGATGCCACTGTACAAATCTTTAATGAGAAAATATGTAACCTAAGGTCTTTAACCACTTGCTTACTAGGCACATATACCCCCCTCCTGCCCAGGTGAAATGTCAGCTTCCGACACTGCATCGCTTTAACTGACAATTGCGTGGTCGTGCGACATGGCTCCCAAACAAAATTGACATCCTTTTTTCCCCACAAATAGAGCTTTCTTTTAGTGGTATTTGATCACCTCTGCGGTTTTTATTTTTTGCGCTATAAACAAAAAACAGCGACAATTTTGAAAAAAAACCACAATATTTTATACTTTTTGTTATAATAAATATCCCAATTTTCTTTAAAAAAATAAAATAAACAATTCTCAGTTTAAGCCAATATGTATTCTTCTTCATATTTTTGGTAAAAAATGGTTTGCGCAAAAGTTATAGCACCTACAAAATAGGTGACGGAATTATTAATATTTTTTTACTAGTCTGCGATTTTTTTATGGGAACTGCGACATTATGGCGGACACATCGGACACTTTTGACACATTTTTGGGACCATTCACATTTATACAGCGATTAGTGCTATAAATATGCACTAATTACGGTATAAATGTGACTGGCAGGGAAGGGGTTAACACTAGGGGGCAAGGAAGGGGTTAAATGTGTACCCTGCATAGTGTTTATAACTGTGGGGGGAGGGGACTGACTGGGGGAGGGGACTGATTTGTGTCCCTATGTACAAGGGACACAGCATCAGTCTCCTCTCTCTCTGACAGGATGTGGACCTGTGTGTTTACACACACAGATCCACGTCCTTGTCTGTGTAACCGCCGATCGCGGGCGCGAGGCGGACATCGCGGCCGCTAGGCATGCGCATCGGCATCTCAGTAATGCGGCGGGCACGCGCGCACGCCGCCGGTGGCGTTCGTTCGCGTGCGCTTGGACGTCTAAAGGCGTCCTCCCGGCAATTGGCCATCATTTGTTAATAGGCAGAATGCCAGGTGGTTAAAGTAGATACAAAGTTTAAGATTGAACCACTTCTTGTCCAACTTCATTGTGTGGCTGCGTAATGGGTTCTTTACCGTTAGAGTGGTAAGGCTATGCGGCTCCCTTTCACAATTGGTGGTGCTAGCAGGGAGTATAGATTAAAAATAAACTTTTAGATGTGTTTCTTAGTAAGTGCAAGTAACAGGGAAATGGAAATTGGTTTTGACATAAACACACACACTCACACTGGATGGACTGATGCCTTCATTCAACCTTGGCAACTGTAACTATGTTATGCTGATCTTCTGGTTCCAGCATTTTGAGTTTCTGAATTGAAAGACGTATACATATTAGAAAAGTCATAACTCTTTGGCCGCGTACAGACGAGGAGACATGTCCGCTCAAACATGTCCGACGGACCGTTTCCAGCGGACATGTCTCCTCGGATTTTGGTCCGATGGCGTGTACACACCATCGGACAAAAATCCCCTCCGACTGAGGACGCGGTGACGTGGCGGTGACGTTGACGCCTCCACGTCACCAATCCAGGAAGTAAAATACTTCCACGCATGCGTCGAATCCATTTGGCGCATGCGGGGGATTTCTGTCCGCTGGTTAGGCGTACTAACCAGCGGACATGTCCGACGGACAGGTTTGCAGCAGACAAATTTCAAAGCATGCTTTAAAATTTGTCCGCTGGACAAACCTGTCTGCTAGGTCGTACACACGATCGGATATGTCCGCTGAAACTGGTCGGCGGATTAGTTTCAGCAGATAAATTTGATCGTGTGTACGCGGCCTTTGACTTAATTCACACTGTTTAGCAAGTGTTGCAGCATGTTTTGCAATACGCATGCATTAAAGGGAATAGGCCCACCCCTTTCACACTAAACTGAAGCCCATGGATGTGAACCAGCCCCAAAGGGAAGGATGGTATTTTTACTTAAAACGTATTTTTTTTTTAGTAAAATACATGAGGTTTTTTTTTGCAAGAAAACAGACAATTGGTCGGTCAGAGGGTCAGCATGACAGTGAATGCATTTGCCAGGCAATTAGCATTTTCACCATAACTGTTTAGAAATGGCTGCTTCTGTGTTTCTCTCATGAAAGGTTTCTATTAATTTATATTCTTTTCATTAAATGTTCAATTATAATGGTTTAAACCAATCTTAATTCTTCTTGAATATATTAGCGTACTCAATTTAAAAGCTGCAGCATAGCAGATCAAATTTTTTGTACTGAAAATAAAATTTCTGAATATGCATCAAGACATCATATATTTATTCATGAGAAGGGGAAGCTCATTTGGCTTAGATGCAGATGATTTATCTAGTAAAGTTTTGATATTGTAATTATTCTAATCACAACTTACTTTGTGAACAGAAATCAGAAGTAGATATTTGTTCTCAGATGCAAATTTCACATAATCGTTCCTAATTCTTCCACGCGTGTATGAAATATGTAGCCAAAGCATCCATTCTAAATGGCAACTTAAATTAATTTTAAAACATCAGTGGTTTTAAGCCACTTTCACACTGAGGCGCTGGTGGTAAAGCGCCGCTATTTTAACCACTCCTACCACGCCTCAAAGATGCGGCTGGCAGGACTTTTTTTTAGCGTCCCGCCAGCGCAACGCTCCACTGTGAAAGGGCTTTCACACTGGATAGAAAGGAGTGGCTCTTTCAGGGCGCATTGCAGGCGCTATTTTTAGCGCAATAGCGCCTGCAAAGTGCCTCAGTGTGAAAGCAGCCTTAAGGTTAAAGTATAACTAAAGGCAACTTTTTTTAGTTTTGGATAGAGTGGAGAGGGATTAGAACACCTGTAAAACTTTAATTGCGGTCTGTGCCCATTAGGGAGATGTACACTGAAAGTAGAAGAAAATACAACATTTCACATTTTTCCCAGAACAAGGTAGAGGGGAAACCTTCCAATGGGTTCAACAACAAGAACAGTGTGCCATCATGTGTAAACTATTTATTAAAAGAGAAAAATGGCCAAAGCTCTTTTGGCTAAACTTCTTCTTTGGGTTTCAGCAGTGCACTTCGTTCTGCACTCCTGTGACCTATTTACATCACTTAGATGGTCCAGGCTCAGGAAAGATCCATCCTACACAGTTGGGATCCACTAAGGTGCCTGGAGCGGCAGATGGCTCAGCATCTCAGTGAGCCACTGAGAGCAAAAGCCAGCTGCTCCCATCACTTCCACAGCCCAGCGAACCGGTGAGCGCTGGAGGGTCAGAGCAGAGAGCTGGTGACTGACAGTCACCGGCTCACTGAAGACAGAGAACTGAGTGATCAGTGCTGTTTGATCGCTCAGTTCTTATTCTTACAGCCAGCAGGGACAGATGCAACATGGATCAATGATCTCTCACTTCCTGTTTTGGCTATGGGCGAGTAAGTGAAAATAAATCTCCCTAATGGGGCACAGATAGCAAAAAAAAAAAAAGAACACAGGGCTTTAATCCTCCCTTTCTTTAGCCAAAAAAAAAAAGATTTTGCCTTAATTTCCCCGTCAACACACTGAGCACAATAACATTTTTAATTCCCCAGTAAATAATTTGTTCTGCTCTGTTCTCTAGCAGTGCATGAAGCCTGTAATTAGGCAAAACCATTGTACAGAGCCCCCCTTGACCTAAACGAACAGTTACTCCTAGTAGTGGAGGTTCAGCACCACTACAGGACAGGAATTTTAGTTTTCCTGGAGTCCAGCCTTAAGTTAGCCTATAAAGGATATCAATGGAGGGCAAACTCAACTGTTTATAGTTACATAGTTACATGGTTGGTAAGGTTGCGTGTGTAGAAAAATAATTTCCCATATCCTCTTATATTATTTTTGTTAAAATGCATGTCCATGAGTCTTTTAAAACTATCCATATTGCCAACACCACATATTGTGAAAGAGAGCTCCATATCCTAACCACCCTGACAGGGAAAAAAAACCTACGTAGCTTAAGGTTATTCGGCTTCTCTTCCAGTCTCATAGTGTGCCCCTGTGTCCTCTTACACTCCCTGAGCCTGATGCCGCGTACACACGGTCGTTTTTTGCGATGAAAAAAAAAAAACATTTTCTGTGAAGTAAAAAACGACGTTTTGAAACGTCACTTTTCAAAGACAATTTTGCATACACACCATTGTTTTTTCACAAAAAGCGAGGTTACATTCACCACTCTTTTCCATTGAAGCTCGCTTCATAACTAGCTTCTGGGCATGCGCGGGTTGAAAAACGTTGTTTTAAACGACGTTTTTGCTACACACGGTGACTTTTCGTGAAACAAAAAACGACGTTTTGAAAAACTACACAAAAAATTCAAGCATGTTGGAATTTTTTTTTGGTCGTTTTTTTGAAGACAAAAAACGACGTTTTGCCCACACACGATCAATTTAAATGACGTTTTTTAAAACGTCGTTTTATTTCATCACAAAAAACGACCGTGTGTACGCGGCATTAAAATTGTTATACTTATGCTGGGATCACCATTGAGATATTTGTATATAGCTATCAAATCTCTTCTCATGCGTCTTCTCCAGGGAGAATAAATGTAGCGCTTGTAGTCGTTCCTTGTAACTGAGGTCCTCCAGTCCCTATATTAATTTAGTTGCCCTTCTTTAATCTCTCTCTAGCTCCAGCGCATCCTTTCTGAGGATTGGTGACCAGAACTGGACGGATGCTGCCGAATCAGAGTTTTATAAAGTGTCAGAATACTCACTTTATCTTTGGAGTAAATTACCTTTTGAATGCATGCTAACATTCTGCCGACTTTGGTAGCCGCAGCTCGACAGTGCATGCTATTGCTCAGTTTGTCTTCTACTAGGATCCCTAGATCCTTCTCTATCCTGGAAGTCCCTAGGGGTTCTACTCCTAATGAGTAACTTGCATTTATATTTTTACCCCCCAAGTGCATGCCCTGCATATTTTTGTGTCCTCAGCAAATACTGAGATCAAGATATCTATCCCATCCTCTATATCATTTAGAAATAAATTAAACAGACAGGACAGTGCCTTGGGGTACCCCACTAACCACTCTAGACCATTTTGAGTATACATTATTTATAACAACCCTTTGGACACGCCCCCATAGCCATTTTTCTATCCAAGAGCAATCCTTATGGTCTATGCCTACAGACCTCAGCTTGTAGATTAAGCGGTTTTTTTTTTGGGGGGGGGGGGGGCTGTATCAAATTATTTTGCAAAATCAAGATATACCGCATACACCAGCCTACCATTGTCCAGATGGCAGCTCACTTCCTCGTAGAATGTTAATAGGTTGGCTTGGCAAGAGCGACCTTTTCGTAAACTTGTGCTGATTACTGCTAATGATACGGTTTTAATCAGCAAATTCTCAGATATGGTCCCTTATAGTTTACATTACACTAACAGGCCTATAGTTCCCTGGAATAGATCTTTGCCCTTTTTAGAATATCGTTATCATGTGGGCTTTTTGCCAATCAGCTGGTACCAATCCTGTTAGTAGGTTGTCTTTGAAGAATAGGAATAGTGGTTTAGCTATAACCTGACTGAGTTCTGTAAGGACTCTTGGGTCTAAGCCATCTGGTCCTGGTGAATTAGTTATGTTTAGCTTCTCTATTCCTTTCCAGGATCTATACTCCGGCCTCTGTTAGCCACAAGGGTAGATCCTGTGCTAATAATACTATCTTAGTCAGTAAATCTCTCCTTTTTCTGTGTAAAGACTGAGGAGAAGAAAGCATTTAGCACAGCCGCGTTTTCTTTGCGATCTGTAACCATCTTCCTTTGCTCGTCCTTTATGGGGCCTATGTGTTCCAGCCTCGTCTTTTTACTGTTAATATATTTAAAAAAATTCTTGGGATTTTTTTTACTCTCCTTCGCTATGTGTCTCTCATAGTCTTTTTTAGCCACCCTGATTGCTTTTTTACACCTCATATTCCTTGTATCATTGGAATGCTGACACTGATCCCTCTGCTTTGTACTTTTTAACCACTTGCCAACCGGCTCACGCCGATATACGTCGGCAAAGTGGCACATTCCTGCAAAACAATGTATGGGTACGTTGTCCCCTTTAAGAGCCACTGCATGGCGTGGGACCCGATGCATGTGGCCAGTGGGCACAATCGCAGTCGGCCACCCACAATCACAGGCATGAGAGCCAGAATGGTGATTTGTGTGTGTAAATATTGCTGTTCTGTCAGGGGAAAAAAGACAGGTCGTTTGTTCCTAGTAAGTGGTAACAGTGATATGTCTTCTCCCCTATTCAGTCCAACCCCCCACAGTAAGAAACACTCATGGGGGAACACTGTTTTCCCCTTTATCGCCCCCTAGTGTAAACCCCTTTCCTACCAGTGACATTTACACAGTAATCAGTGCATTTTTATAGCACTGATCACTGTATAAATGTCAATGGTCCCAAAAATGTGTCAAAAGTGTCTGATCTGTCCACTGCAATACCGAAAAAAATCGCAGATCACTGCCATTAATAGTAAAAAATAATAATAATAAAAATGCCATAAACCTTTCCCATAGTTTGTAGACACTATGGCCCAGATTCATAAAGCAATTACGCCTGTCTAACTGGTGTTAGACAGGAGTAATTTCAAATTTCGCGCGCCGTATCACTAGTTTGAATCCTCGAACCATGATACGGCGGCTTCGGGCTTCGATCCGAGAGGCTTACGTCTTCGTAAGCCTTCGGATCTACACTGCGATATTTTTGCGGCCGCTGGGAGGAGTTCGCGTCGTTTTCATGCGTCGGGATATGCAAATGTGTTTTTACGGCGATCCACGAAGATACGAGCGGTCTTCGCAATCGCTTACGTCTGTTTTTTTTTACGTACTGTTAGACCAGCTTTTTGCTGGTCTAACGGTGCGTAGCCCATGTTAAGTATGGCCGTCGTTCCCGCGTCGAATTTAAATTTTTATTTTTTTGCGTAACTCGTTCGGGAATAGAAATGTCCGTAAACGACGCTACTCAAACAACGAATGACGTAACGACGTGATTTCGCGCAATGCACGGCGGGAAATTTGCGAACGGAGCATGCGCAGTTCGATCGCCACGGGAACGCGCCTATTTTAAATCCTTCACGCCCCCTACTCGTCTAGATGGATTGCGACGGGAGAAATACACTACGCCGCCGTCGTTTACTGGACAAAATCTACCTGGATTCCACGTAGAGCCAGGTAAAAAACGGCGGCGTAGTGTATTTCTGATACGCTACGAGAATCCAATTCTCTCTGAATCTGGGCCTATAACTTTTGCGCAAACCAATCAATATACGCTTAATGCGACACCAAAAATATGTAGAGGAATATATATTGGCTTAAACTGATGAAGAATCTTTTTTTTTTAAAACATTTTAGGGGATATTCATTATAGCAAAAAGTAAACAATATTGTTTTTTTTTCAAAATTATCGCTCCATTTTTGTTTTTAGCGCAAACGCAGAGGTGATCAGAAACCACCAAAATAAAGCTCTATTTGTGGGGTACAGCACGACGCAGTGCCATATCACAAAAAATGGCCTGGTTATTAAGCAGGAAAATCTTCCGATCTGTGAGGCTGCGTACACACGTACGAGAACCTCGTCGGGCTAAACCCAAGAGTGTGCAGTCCCCTCCACCCAGTCAATGTCAAGATAGTTGAAGTCTCCCATTATGATGACATTTCAATGTCTTGCTGCCATTTCTAGTTATGAAAGGAGATCCAACTCCACCTCTTCCCTCAGGTTAGGAGGCCGGTAACATACCCCTTCTAGTAATTTCCTACTTCCTTCCTTCCTTTGGAGTTCCACCCATAGGTACTCAACCTCCCCTTGCCCCATCACTGATGTCATTCCACCTGTAAATCATTCCTGATATAAAGACACACCCCTCTCCTTCTCCTACTTGCTCACACTAGTGTGGAGTGAGATAAGTGATTTCAAATGTGCTGTATGTTTGCATTTTAAAAGAGATCAAAATATAAAACATATCAACTTTATTCCATTACATAATAAAATCTAAAATGTCAGCATAGAGTCTTGTAAATACAGGACTTAATACAATCAAAAACACATTACAAGGTGTAAAACAAGCTCAAGCATTTCACTTTTCAATGCTTCATTAAAATCCATGCCAGCGAGAGGGAACAGTACAGCTCTATATATTGGAACTCAAGAGACATTTTTAGAATAACACACAGTAATTTTATACCAAAAGAGATACATAGCATAAGCACAATTGATAAAAAATTCAGCACCCATCAGAAATATAATGGAAAGAGAGGAGGGGGAAAAAACAGAGAGGGGGGGGGGGTATGCATTTTTTAATGGGAAGAGATAGGTAGTCACCTTCCCTTCCGTTTTCTAGCTCCCCCTGCTCTCCCACCCCCTCACAGGGTTTTATCCCCCCTTCTCTCTTCCCATTATATTTCTGATGGGTGCTGAATTATTTATCAAATGTGCTTTTGCTATATACCTGTCTTGGTATAAAATTACTGTGTGTTATTCAAATAAATTCTCTTTAATTCTAATATATACAGATGTACTGTTCCCTATCGCTGGCATAGATTTTGATGAATTGAAAAGCGAAACGCGTCAATTCTGCATGCGTACCTTTTGTGAACATTACTTGAGCTTGTTTTATACATTGTAATATGTTTTTGAATGCATGCAGTTCTGTATTTACCAGGCATTATTATATTTTTTTTTCTAACTCCAACCACATAAGTAATGCTATATAAAGGATATCACTTCTATAAAGAAATCTCCCTACAGACCATAACAGTAAAAGTAATAGGTTTGTTGTCATTTGTGCCTTACCTTTTCCAGTGACCTGGTCTCCTGTTGCCTCAGAAGAAATAGTGAATCAAAATTCACCCCCCCCCCCCCCCCAGAGGAATTGTAGACAACAATGGCAAAACTGACAAGCCATAACTCTTCAACACTCTATCCAAAACTTAAAACAAAGCCCAACTTTTGACCAACTTATATGGGTACTTCATTATCATACTTAATATGCTTTGGACAATATCTATTTTATGAGTCTTCACGTGTTGATTAGAGTTGCAATGCAATGCATACTCCAGTAAATCCCCCTACTCTAGCCATATGCTCCGTTTCAGAATATTTAATGCTGTGTTTCTCTGTCTACCATAGCAAGTAATTAAATCCTATTAGTTACCAATTAATAGAAACAATGTGCATTAACAGATGGAGCTGCATATCATTAGAAGTTTCTAGAAAATAGTGAAGTAGTATCCTCTCACACAGGACTTGATCACTTCCTTTTAGATTGCTGTAAACTGTTGCTTCCCTTGCATCCAGCAGTAACTATTTCTGTATCCTCTGTGCATGGCAGTAATTTCATACTATACAAAGTGTATTCCATGATTTGCTCAGTGGAAATTTATATATTTCCAAGTAATTTTATACTGAACACAGCTACATATTCTACTACAATTAAAAAAACTAAAATATTTAACTAGTTTCCCTATAAAGCAATGTTTTCATTGTTTGTACACACATTAAAATATGCATTCTTGGCCATAATATTACCAAAAATTATATACTTTTCTGACTTTGTAGTATAAAAGGATGCCTATTGCATATGTTTATGCTGCTAGATATTTGTTCTAATTTGAGATAATTTGAGAAAAAATACACATAATTAATTATGAGATAATGTGGAGTAAATGGATACCAAATGTATCAAGCGTTAAAACTGCACACGCCCCAAAAACATGCCAAAAAGTATGGCACCCAAAATTATCAATAGGTGATGCAATTAATGCTTATACAGCATGTAAACATCCCTTGCAATAACAATACACCTCTTTTTGGAGAGATCTGGGGTCTAAAAGACTCCAAATCTATCCTTTAACCTTCAAAGCAAAAGTTTAAAAAGATCTTGACGTCATGACGTCGCTCTGGTCCTCCAGGGGCATAGAGATGAGCGGTGGCCATCTTGCCATTGCTCATCTATAGGGGAAATGACTGCCAACATAGTTGGTAACGTATTCCTGGAAACCACTAGGAACCAGCAGGGGGGGGGGGGGGGCATGGCATCTAGATGCAGCCATAATCCCGGTAAAGTTTAAAAAGATCTTGACGTCATGACGTCGCTCTGGTCCTCCAGGGGCATAGAGATGAGCGGTGGCCATCTTGCCATTGCTCATCTATAGGGGAAATGACTGCCAACCACAGAGTTGGTAATGTATTCCTGGGAACCACTAGGAACCAGCAGGGGGGGGGGGCATGGCATCTAGATGCAGCCATAATCCCGATATTTAACATCAAAATCATTATGTAAATTCACAGTTAGGGAGCCAGCAAGTGGTTAAGCCCTTCATCCTCTGGGTGTACATAGTACATCCAAAAAGGCAAAGTGGTGAGAGCTGAAGCTTAGAATATACTCTATTATATATTATGTTCTAAAAAAAAAAAAAAAAACTAAACTGGAGCTTTAAAGGACAACTGTATTTTTAAACAGTGATATATTCAAGGATAACTTGCAACTATGTAAAGCTTTGACAGCTGTCATCACAGGCCCAGACCAATGTGCACACTGCTTTGTTATTTAAAAGTGTATTTCCACTTTTCTTGGCAAATTGGGATAACACCTACTTTATATTTGTTGCATCCTCAAATTCTTGCAGCATAACTTTTAACTTTAAAATGCTGCTTATCTTTTTTTCTCGAGCGCTTCTTAAAACTCCAAAACAAAAAAAATCCTACTTAGTTCTCCCCTCCTATATTTTTCTTCTTTTTTTTTTTTCGGTATAATGTTTTTATTTTGAAGTATTAGATTACAACAGTTACAGTATGTCAGGCTCCAAAAAAATAAAAAAATAAAATATTTTTTATACTTACCAGAAATGGCTGTTGCTAGGTAGATCGTCTTAATCTGCCACTTCCTCGTCTGCGGTGATCTTCTCTCTTTTCCTCCTTGCATTGCCTCCTTGGAGATGGGGCACGCTGTCTTCTGGGAACTGTGTGTCTCCTAGAGGACAGCCGCCCATTCACAAAGCGCAGCGCAACTCGCGCATGCACAGTAGGAAATGGGCAGTGAAGCCGCAAGGCTTCACTGCCTGTTTCCCTTAGTGAGGATGGCAGCTCCGGCACACGATCCAGAGGCTGGATCGCCCTCGGGCGGCCAACATCGCGGGCATGCTGGACAGGCAAGTGTGCTTATTAAAAGTCAGCAGCTACAGTGTTTTTAGTCTTAGCTGGACCTCTGCTTTAAGCCAGACTATTCATGCATTGGATTCAGATAAAAATAATACACTGCTAGCATTGTGAATCGAGTCTAAGTGGTGCAAGCATGGAAGGAATCTGCTCCACAAATCAAAAGACATAAACCCTAACAATAAACATTTATTTGTTCCACTTAAGTCTGGAATATACTGTTTCCCCAAAATTAGGACTAGCACGATAATAAGACCTAGCACTATTTTCCAGGAGGGCTGCAATATAAGCCCTACCCCTAAAACAAGCCCTAGTTCGATGCGGCCCTGCTTGGCACTCAGCTGATCTCTTCTTCTTTTGTTGGGTAGTCTCAGCCCCCCTTCATGCATTGCTCAGAGCAGGGAAAACAGCTTGGGGTGGACCATGGAAGCGCTGAGCAGTGCTCAGCTGATCTCCTCTTCTCTTGCCAACGTGGGGATCTCAGACCCCTCCCTCTGCACTAATCATAGTCTTGGAATACGAATAGGCAGGCCATTGAAGCAGGTGTCAGCGGGGGATCTCATTCCCCTCCCTCTGCAGTGATTGGTGGAAAACAGCTCAGGCAGACTCAGGCAGGCTATGGAAGAAGGTATTTGTACTGTTGCATTGCAGACACGCACACATTTTGCATTATGTGATCTTGTCATTTTACAACAACTGGGAAGATAGCACATTGCATGGCAATCCCAACCTCAAAAATAAGCCCTAGTATGTTTTTGGCTGACAAAATTAATCTAAGGGCCAGGTTTTCGAGAAACAGGCACACTAATGGTACAGGCATGTGCTGGGTTTATGTTAGAATCAGAGTTAGAGGTCAGTGACCTATCCTCCTAAGGTGTCTCAGTGTGTGAAGAGAGTAGTGATAGGTTCACGTCTGCACTGTCCTGTCCAGGTCAGGACAGACTAAGGACTGAGTCTGTGAAGGATGTAGCAGCAGGTAGCTGCAGGATAAACATCAAGCTTACAAAGGTACAGTGGTTGTGCATGAGCACTGAGGCCATGCGTTAGATCAGGGGTGCCCAACCTTTTGAAGAGCGAGGGCCACTTAAGCAACTTGGTAACCAGTCGTGGGCCACAATGAGCAGACAAGTCACAGCTACTCTATAGGCCCTCTGATCGGATTGGAGGTAGGCGGGCGTAAACGGATAAAAGTCTGTTTACATCTGTCGCTCTGTAAAGGTGAATTGAGGGTTCCATTTGGTCAGGCTGATCTTGTGAAAAGGGCCTAAGACTGCTTTCACACTGATGTGCTGAGCATTACCCACACCGTGGGTACAGCGTACTGCACCTGTGTCTATCCTGTGGGTTAGCTGAACCTTTCCATAGCTTCCGCCTGTTGCAAAAGCTGGCCCTGTAGAGAAAGCATGGGCTTATGTGGCTCTGCTCCGCAGCCGGTTTCTTCCTCTACCACTAGTTTCATTCACAACACTGATGCTGTGGTATGGCGGTTCCGTAACCTGCGATCTGGGCTTGCCAACATGCCATTTCAGACCAGGAGGTCGCGGGCCACATCAGAGGGCTTTGCGGGGGCCACATGTGGCCCCCGGGCAGCTGGTTGGCCACCCCTGCGTTAGATGGTCTGGAGGACCTACTCATGAGGCTTGAACAGTAGCGCTTCGAAGAGAGCCACGAGGCTGAATATTGGTAGTTTGTTGCATTAATGGTGAAAACCTCTTGTGTGGGAAGACATTCGTTTGTGAAACTTTGCTTTTTTTTTTTTTAAATGAAAGTGGGCAGAAAAGGCCCTGAAACATACTTCTAGCGTGGAGTAAACTCACTGTTTGCCACAACCAATGAGCTACATAACCCCCAAACTGTCACAATATATATAATTTAAGATATTTTGTTATATATGAGGTAAAGGAGAGGTATTCTGTATTCCCAACACACTTCCTGTCCTGAGGTGGCAACAATGCTTCTTTACAGATACTGTATAGTGAATAATGGTTGTCACCCTAGGACAGGAAGTGTGTTATTGGTAGAATCACAAAGTAATAAATACAATTTAATAAAGTTTTATAAAATAAAAAAATAGTGGAAATAGAAAACTAATGAACCCTAATCTAAGGACTGATAACCTGTTATATTTAACATAATTTTGTGGTTTGGATAATGGTAACACTTTATAATTTTGTTCTATTACTTGTCGCTGAGCCTAGAAAAAGCCTTTGTAATATTACGAAAGTTAAAGGGGTTCTAAAGGTACAAGTTTTTTTACCTTCATGCATCCTATGCATGAAGGTAAAAAAACATCTAGCAGCACCGGCCCCCCCCGAGCCCCCGTTGTACTTACCTGACCGTTCGAATCTCCCGGGCGCGTCCACGTCGTCCTCTTCGGTTCCCAGCCTGGCCGTTGATTGGCTAGGCTGGGCGGATTGATAGCAGCGCAGCCATTGGCTAGCGCTGCTGTCAATCAGGGCGGATGACGCGGCGCGCTGGGGGGCGGAGCCGAGTGATACAGTCGGCGGCTATGGCCGCCGCTGTATCACGGGAGCGCGCTCGCAAAAGCTTTCCTCCATGCGAGCGCCCTCGCATGAAGAAGGAAAGCTTTTGCGAGGAGGAGCCCAGACAGCCGCCGAGGGACCCCAGAAGACAGGTTTCCGGGCCACTCTGTGCAAAACGAACTGCACAGTGGAGGTAAGTATCACATGTTTGTTATTTAAAAAAAAAAAAATCCCTGACTTTAGTGACCCTTTAAGATACAATGATGAAATGACCTCCCGTGTGAAAACAGCATTAGTGACACATACTAAAAGCAGTGTTAAAATCTGATAAAATACATTTTTGCTCACAGTTTTATTGACCAGGTTTAAACCATTCACTGTTCATTGTGTTTATTATTCATATCTCTGACTATGGCTATTCTTTGTGCTGTTCTGCAGCTAAGGGAAGATGTTCAAGCTCAACACATGTATTTTTTTAATAGAAACTGTATTGGGAAAGTGTGACTAGGTGTCCACGGTTAGACTGGCAGAGGTTTATATTGCTTTTGTAAAACTCTGTATAATTAGCACATGGGGCATGATTTATTTATCATTTTGCATGGGATTTTCATAGGTAGTCTGGGTTATTATATTAGTCTGTTGGGGCTACTATGTTATGTGAATTTGCCATGTCTTTGGTTCATTAAATTTACATATTTAAATACGTCTGGGAATCTGCCTTGTAGTGGAATGCATTAGTCAATCTATTCATCGGTCTCTTAGATCCCTATGTGACTTCATTATACAAGTTGCCTTCCTCTGCCAGTAAGTACTAAATACAAGCACTATTCATATCTCATTAGCAAACATCCACATATTTCCATGAATATACTTATAAGTATAAAGCTTAATTATTATTTCCAAGGTATGGTAAGTCATAGCAACCAAATCTAAATCTAAAGCTAAATTCCATCTGCTGTAGCTACTGGTGAGGTCTTTACAGTGTCTGTATATGAAAGCACAATATCTGTACAAATATGCAATAAACTAGAGGATTTCTATTAATGACATGTAGTGCCCCCTTTCTTTCAGAAAAGACGCTACGCTAAAGTTAGTGGGAGAGTGGGAGAGTTATGTTGCTCCCACTCTTAATTTTGCTAAATTGGGCGGCTGTCAGCCCTGAATTATTCTGTGGGTCATTCTGTGCTCCAGAGATGTTGTTCCATCTCTGGGTGGCAGGTGGCCCCAGAGGGATTCAGGCAGAGCCACTTTTCCCCAGCAGCCAATTGGAGGAGTTTCCCCTCGCGGAGCATGCTGGGGGGTAGAGCTGTAGCAGACACCATTTTCGGGGTTCTTCGCGGGTTCCAGGTTCCAGATGCGACGAACTGTATTATTGCAGAAATCAGGACTGCTTTCTTTTTCATCCAAGCCTGATACCACAACGTTATCTCCTTTCATCAACCTTTTCTATCTACCTCATGTTGATGTTGGTCGTGTTGGACCGGGAAATAAAGCATTCAGAAAACTCCAGCGGCAGGTTTGGACATTCTCTTATTGCTCTGCTCACTGCAATCACCCCTAGACAACACACAAGGGTAACTTTATACGCCGATCCCAAATCAATCAGCAACCCCTGAGGGGGTATAGCTACAGACAGATAAAGAAGATGTACCATGAGTCAATGTCTTTTGATATACTGCTATTATTTTTATGTGATTGAACTAAATAACACCTTTTCATACATTTTAATATTTGCAAGTATTATTTCAAAATTCATAAGCTAAAAAAAGAGAAGAAAAAAAAGAAAAATCAAAGATATTTCACAGAGAGTGTTGCATTTCTTGTGTAGTATATCTTGTAAATAAGAGCAACAGCTGGAGGTGCAACATCTAGTAGTTAAAAGAAACCTATTTTTGCAAAAATATGAAGGCTGCCATTGCCAATTTCCTGTTCTAATGATTTCAATACTAGAGTCACTGCCCTGAAGCAAAAATGCAAATAAGCAGTGCTGACATTAATGGCCACATGCATGCTATGGGGCAGGGATTAAAAAAATGCTTAGAAACATTGTCACTTTACCCATTGATACTCCCCATGCTAAGATGAGGTGCAGGCCCTTCCAACTTCTTTCCCCACAACTCCCTGCCTCCTGGTTATGCCCAGGGAGAAGTAGCTCAGAGAGGCCCAACTGATAAGGCAGAGGTAGCTGGGCAACTGATCTGCAGCCAGCTACAGTACCCAGTGCATGTGACCTTCTTCCATGTGAAAGTACTGAAGTCTAGCAGTCAAATGCTAGGCCTGAGCACTGTCACATGACAGAAGCAACAACACACGGTTTAATGTCCTCCGCTGTGCAATGAGCCCTGCTGAAAATTATGAGCTCCTGTTCTGACACAGTGGATAACAAACACCACACCGCCCTCCAAAGACTGGGGAAGTCTAATAACACTGGAAATATAGTAGAAAATAGAGGGCACGTAAGCCTATTACATTAGCCTCAATATATGTCTTTAACCACTAGCCGACCAGCTAGGCTGAGCGAAATCACATAGCTATACGTCATTTCGCATTGCAGTCAATAGGGGCGCGTGCTCGCCCCTGGTGCCGACACGCGTGCCCGGCGGTCGCGATCACCGCCGGGCACCCGCGATCGCTCGTTACAGAGTGTAAACACACAGCTCCCGGTCCTGTCAGGGGGAGAAATGACTGTTCGTCTGTTCATGCAATGTATGAACAGCGATCTGTGATTTCCCCTAGTCAGTCTCACCCCCCCTTCAGTTAGAACACACCTAGGGAACATAATCAACCCCTTTCTTGCCCCCTAGTAATAACCCCTTCCCTGCCAATGGCATCTTTACAGTAATCAATGCATTTTTATAGCACTGGTCGCTATAAAAATGCCAATGGTCCGAAAAATGTGTCAAAAGTGTTTACACACGGCTTTCCCCGTTCTTCAGCTCCGGGGGCTGATCGTCGGACTCCAGCGGCGATCGGGTCCGCGAGTCCCGGAGCTTTAGACCAGGTTGCGGGAGTGCGCCGTGGGCGCGCGTCCGCGACCCACGGCTGGGTACTAGTACAGGACGTACCTGTACGTGAATGTGCCCAGCCGTGCCATTCTGCCGAAGTATATACGCAGGAGGCGGTCCTTAAGTTGTTAATTAATTTCATCTAGCACATTTATACTATTAAATACTAATTTTAGAAAGAAATGCGGTCAGGTATATCCTTCAAAGAAAACATATTTGATGAATAAATAATAGTTTATTATTGAACTTTTGCTGAACTGCAAATGAATATTAATCAGAGCCTAATTCTAAACACTGGATGATTGCCAATTAAACTATAACAGGCATCACTGCTGCAATTCATTAATGTATGCCTAAAATTGCATTTTGCATTCATGTAGAGTACAGTACGTGTGTATCTAATAGAAGTTCACTGTGAAGTTTAACAATGTCTTTGTCAATAAATACTAATAGTCAGAAGATATTTCCCCAAATAAAGATGTAAGGGGGTTTCTGTAAACATAGGAGATCTATAACCAGCAAAAAATAACAAGGGGAATGCTTGTATTACAGAAAATGAATGACCTTTCAAAAGTCACCTTAGATTTGCTTTCATTTTGTCACCGTTGTGTCAATACTATGATAAGTGATTTATCTTTGAGCAAAGTGATGTGCGTTTCCCATAAGTCCCTAGAGGAGTCATCAAACAGCACCATGAATAGCTGTCACTCTCCACTTATTGATGTGCATTCAGTGCAGAGCTTAAGGTACCTGTGCACAGAGGGATACGTTCTGATCATACAGTGATGCAGCCTCTCTGCGGCTCTTTATTGGATGGCAACAATTGTCAAGTTTAACTATCAGTCATATATACAAATATAAGAGGTTCAGTTGGTTTTGTCAAATGTTTTCCTTTTAGATTTCTGCAAAGGCACCTTTACCAAAATAATCAATCATTGTCCATAAATATTAAAGTAGTTCTAAAGTAAAAATAAGCAAATTGAAATACCTAAAATAATACAAATTTTATACTTCTCTACTCTGTGCAATGGCATTGCAAGTTGTATGCTAAGGGGGCATATTTACGGACATGCTCAAGAGCCGGGCTGTGTGTGTTTTTTAGACACTCAGCACATCTCAGCCTCACCCCCAGTCTCTGTTCACAGGATATGACTGACAGAAGGAGGAACCAATGGCTCCCGCTGCTGCTTCTGTCTTCTGGGATCAGGGAGAGAGGAGCGAGCCACTGCACCTTAGGCCACATACACACGATCAGACCAGAACGCGGCTGAAGTGGTCTGATGTGTGTACACACCATCGGACCAAAAATCCAATCAGACCAGAACGCGGTGACGTAGAACTCAACGACGTGCTGAAAAAACGAAGTTCAATGCTTCCAAGCATGCGTCGACTTGATTCTGAGCATGCGCTGTTTTTTGGTCCGATGCTTTTGCGTACTAACCATCGAACCTGTCCGATGGACAGGTGTTCGTCAGACAGATTTTAAAGCAGGTTTTAAAACTTTGGTCCGACGGACAACGGTCCGATGGGCCGTACACACCATCGAACTGGTCAGATGAAACTGGTCTTCAGTGATCGTGTGTACGCGGCCTAAAAGGAAAGGTACAGCCAAAGTTCATTTGGCTGTACTTCTCCTGTGGATCACAGGAGTGTAGATCATTATGCACCCCTGTGAATGGTTTTCATCAGACAACATTCTTAAAGGGGTTGTAAAAAAAAATAATAATCCCTAAATAGCTTCCTTTACCTTAGGGCAGTCCTCCTTCACTTACCTCATCCTTCAATTTCGCTTTTAAATGTCCTTATTTCTTCTGAGAAATGCTCACTTCCTGTTCTTCTGCCTGTAACTACACAGCATAATGCAAGGCTTTCTCCCTGGTGTGGAGAAAGCCTCTTGAGAGCGGAGGGGGCGAGCAGGCAAGTCAAGACACTCTCTAATTGGAGATAAAGAAAGGAGCTGTGTGTTAGTGGGCATCCTGACACTCCTGCTCGCCCCCTCCCCCCTCAAGAGGCTTTCTCCACACCAGGGAGAAAGTGTCACATTACTGTGTGTAGTTACAGATTGTCTGTATGCAATTCCGATGCACAAAAATCCTACGCATGCTCGGAATTAATTTGCCGCATGGTCGGAATTGTTGAACTAAATTTTTCTCAGCTCGTCGTAGTGTTGTACATGACCGCATTTTTGACACTCGGAATTTCCAACAACATTTGTGTGACCATGTGCATGTAAGACAAGTTTAAGCCAACAAGTCGGAAAAAAATCTACGATTTTGTTGTCGGAATTTCCGATTGTGTCTACGCGGCATTAGAGCTGGCGGGGGTCAGATGCAGCATCAGACCAACGCTGCATCCACCTAGGTAAGTACGGAAAAAAAAATCCAGTACTTCTCTTTTAATTCAGGGAATGCACTAAGGTAAATAATTTTTTCCTTTAGAACCACTCTAAACTCTGCCATAGACTGACAGTGAACAAGTAAAAAAGCAGAAATAATTAGGTTAAAAATTAATCCTACTTCAAAACCTTGTACACACAATCGGATTTTATGCAGACCAAGGCCCAGATTCACAGAGCGATTACGCCTGCGCAACAGGAGATGCGCGTGCGTAAGTCTAAATGTGCGCGTGCGTTTCGTTGCGCGGCATCCCCAGAACGAGATACGCAAAAAATCAAAAAAATGTTGTCCCGCGTAATTTCGTTAGACTGGCGCATCCGTCCGCGCAAAAGTGCGATAGACACACCATTGATTTGCTAGTTAAATATGCTAATGAGGGACTTACGGGGATCCACAAAACAACGTTGGGGCAGCGCAGGCGACGCAGTGTGCGCAACAGCAAAATGTCCTGTCTAAAATTAGAGCTGATAAAAGCTGGTCTAAAAAAAGAAAAAAAGTCTACTTGTTAGATAAAGCAACACTGTTAGTGAGCAGCTCAGCAGTCACACGTGTTGCTCAACAATCTGTATGCCAACATGCCAGGGGCATCGTCGCGCATAGCTATACTACTGACTTTAGATGAACAAAGAAGGAGGAGGGCACGGAGGATGGCACGGAGGATGGCACAGGAGAGGATATACCGTACCCGCATAGACCTGTTTGGCATGAGTGATTCTGAGGTGTATTGCATCTTCAGATTCACCCCTCATGCCATCCTGGAATTAACCACAACCCTGCAGGATGACATCACCAGCCCAACACACCGCTCACATGCAGTGCAGCCACTGGTCAAGGTCCTGGCAACACTCCATTTCCTTGCCAGTGGCTATTTTCAGCGTACAAGTGGAGTGGTGGCTGGGATGTCACAGTCCTCCATGAGCAGATGTGTGTACCAGGTTGTCCCTGCAATACTCAGACGCATGGCTAACCAAATCATCAAACCCACCACTGAGGACCTGCGGCTGAAGGCAATGACAGATTTCTACAGAATTGCCAGATTCCCACGCACTGTGGGGGCCATTGATTGCACACATGTGGCACTCCAGCCCCCCCAGGAGACAGAGCACATGTACCGCAATCGGAAGCATTGGCATTCCATCAATGTACAGGTGATAGTCGATGCCCAAGGCCTCATATGGCACGTCCGTGCCAAACACCCAGGGTCCAGCCATGACAGCTACATATACAATCAATGCCACATCCGATTGGAATTCGATCAGAACTTGTATGGGGACACCTGGCTGGTTGGTGAGTGACATGGGTGGCAGGCATGACTATCCCCTCCCATGATGCACATCACAAGGGGCACATGCATGACTAACATCCTCCTGTCTTTTCCCTTACAGGTGACTCTGCATATCCACTGGGACCCCATCTCATGACTCCTATCCGGAACCCCCAAACTCCAGGAGAGGAAAGATACAATCAAGCACATGCTCAAACACGAGCAGTGGTGGAGCGCACCTTTGGCATCCTAAAGTCACGTTTCCGATGCCTGGATAAGTCTGGGGGTACCCTCTTGTACTCCCCAAACTTTGTGTGCCAGATCATCGGTGCATGTTGCATGCTGCACAACTTTGCAGAAAGAAAGGGCCTGCAGATTGACCTACGTGATGACCTGACCCCTGAACCAGACAATCCCCCCCTAACCGAGGTTAACCCGTCTTCTGAGGGAAGAGCAGCCAGGAGACAGCTCACATTGGGCATCTTTGCACGTTAAACATACACATTAATCATGGCACAATGAGAATGCATGCATGCACAACACTGTGGTCCCTAGCACACACACCCCACATCCACATCAAATTGGATTGGCACCAGTCCACCATGCAGGACTTGTGAGCAGCAACGCCACGCCAAGGCTCCAATTATGTCACTGTACATTCATACACCATTCACACGGACCTGGGGATCACTTCTCCCTGGTCCTGGGGAACCCTTCTCCACCAAAATAGAGGGTGACACCCCTTTTCCGGCAGGAATGTCACCCCCACATTCACACAGCATTCACAACCCCCCAAAAAAAATGACCTGCAAAATCAAAAAATTTCCAGCAAAAAAAAAAAAAAGACAAAAAAAAAAAAAAAATTGGGGGGAAAAACAAATTACTGCCCTCTGCGTGAGCCACGCCTGGGGCGCCCCCGGCCACGGCCCGGCTTCTCAGGGGAGACTCATGGGGAAGGGGTAAAACCGGGGAAGGAGGATCAGCCCCTGATCTCTGCCCACCTGGTGGCCTGCCCTCCAAGGCCACGGCAATTCTGTCCAGGGCAGCACCAACTGTTGCCGTGTTGGCCTGGATAGCCAGGGTAAGGGCCCTCACATCCTGCCCAACGCCTGCTGATGTCGTCTGCAGTTCATTTAGGCAGGTTGTGAAAGCCCGGGAGTGGGAGTCCAGGTTCCCCAGCGTATCCTTGATGGAGGACAGGCTCTCCTCCATCCGCACCAATGTCTGGCTGACCTGTCCCAGATGGCGGGTCTGGAGGAACTGGTCCCTTCTCAGGGTGGCGGGCAGGAGATCGGCCAACCCCCTGGTGGTCTGGGATGACATCCTGCCTCCAGCTGATGCTTGTGGCCGGGGAGAAGGGGAGGCCCTTGTGAGGGGAGCCATGTTGGGGGAGGAGGGGGGGGGCTCCCCCTTAGGGAGGCCTGCCTGCTGGCAGCCAGAGGGGAGGAGTCCTCAAAACCCAAACATCCAGTGCCTGACATGGACTCCTCCTCCTCATGATTCTCCTCCTCCTCATGATTGTCCTGCTCCTCATGATTGTCCTGCTCCTGTTGAACCTCCTCTGCGGACTCCGGCCTTGTTGGGGGGGCCTCATTAGGCTGCTGTCCTGGGGTTGGTGCGGTCAGGCCAGATGGCCCTGCACCCTCCTGCACATCTGTGGATGACACAAAACATTCACAGGTTGGAGGATCCACACACTTGCCACATATTCCCTTTCACCCCCTCCCCCACACATGCTACACACCTGATATTAAAAAAGAAAACAACTTACCTGGCACCACGGGCTGGGGACTGGAGTCAAAGCCGGGCAGGCCCTCAACTTCATGCCGATGAAAGGTCAGGGCCACCTCACGCTCCTCCGCTGTCAGGCTAATACGGCATGGTGGGCCCCCTCCTGTGCCCCTGGCATGGGCATGCATTCTGGCCAACTTATTTTGACCAGACGCCGGAGGTCATTGATTTTTTTGTCAATCCCAGACCTGGTCCGTGTCTCCCCCTGCCCCGCAGAATTCACCTGGTCAGTGATCCTATCCAATATCTCCCTCCTCCTGGCCGGGGTGTTGTTGGCACTCTCTGGGCCGTGGAGGTAACGCCCATACTCGCTAATGGCCCGGGCAAGAATCTGTTTTTCCACAACTGTAAAATTCAGCTTGCGTTTTCTCTCACTCATCCTTCCAAAAAAAAAAAAAGTCCCAGTCAACAAAATTCACGCACACAAACAAGCACAACCAATCAAAAAAAAACACACATAGAGAGAAAACGACTCAGCAAGAAACAGTCCCCAAAAAACAAAACAAAAATACAGCACAAAAAGAAACAAAAAGAAATTTATCAATCAAACAAACAGTCTCTCAAACACTTATCAAAAACCACTTTCAAAAATCTACTAACAACCACTTGATCACACAGAACACTAATCTGACAACTACAAAACACACCGCAACGAACAACAAGAACAAAAGCACTTTGTTAAATGGGAAGGGACAAAGGGATGTACTTTTGCAAAGGAAGTGCGTTTGTGTGTGTCTATTTATGCTGTTTGCGTAGTTCACAACGTTGCCCTAGTCCATTTCCAATTTCACTGATTGCGCCGCTCCCGAGTTGTGAGCATGCGCACATCGGAGCTGACATGGTCTCGTTCAAGCGCGCATGCGCGAGCCGGCCGGCCCTTCATTTGCATGGGGTCACGGCTCATTTCAATGTAACACGCCCACGTCCTTCCCAATTTGTATTACTCCTCCTTACGCCTCTGGAAAAACGTTACGTATGCGCAATTTCCTGCGCAAAAGCTACGAGAATAGGGTGATTACGCGGCAAAATTGCGCAAGTCTAACGTAAAGGCGGTGCGCTACGCCGGTCCAATAATGCGCAGATGTACGTGAATCTGGGCCAAAGTGTCTGACTTTTGTCTGAATGGCATTGGCCAGGAACTTATCTTGCATACAAACGGCACACAATTGTCGGGCAACAACCACTAACGTAGTGACATACTACATGTTTTTTCAGCTCTTTAGTCTCATCCTTTGGGCACCTTTTCTAATGTTGTGTTTGGTGAGCATCGGTTCTGAGCATGCATGTTTGTACTTTAAATTTTTTGTCTGACGGCCGCCGTCCGTGAACTTTTTTTAACCACTTCCGGACCGCCGCACGAATATATACGTCAGCACTCTGAAGAGGGATATATCTGTTATCTCTGTTATGGCAGCAGCTAGCCCTCTTCAGATGGCTGCCCGGTTTGCGATAATGGTGGTCTCTGCGGCGGTTTCGCCGCAAGATCACTGTTATGGGCAGCGGGAGAGGGGCCCCCTCCCACCACTCTCCTGCACCCACCCGCGCTCCCTGCTGCTTACCGTTAGCCGTTGGTAGCAGCAAGGGTGATCGTGTCCTGTCTCCTGCTTGGCATAGATACGAGTGAGGGCAAGATGGCCCTACCCGTATTGCATTTTAGTCTAAATATGAGATCTGAGGTCTTTTTGACCCCACATCTCATATTTAAGAGGACCTGTCATGCTTTTTTCTATTACAAGGGATGTTTACATTCCTTGTAATAGGAATAAAAGTTACCCAACATTTCTATTTTTTAAAACAGTCTAAAAATAAATAAAATAAAGTAAAATAAATAAGAAAAAAAAAATGAAAGTGCCCCGTCCCGACGAGCTCGCGAGCAGAAGCGAACGCATACGTGAGCAGCGCCCACATATGAAAACAGTGTTTAAATCCACACATGTTAGAGCGAGAGAAATAATTCTAGCCCTAGCTATTTTGAAGCGTGGCATGCTGGGTATCAATTTACTTGTCATAACATTATCTTTCACAATATAAAAAACTGGGCTAACTTTACTGTTGTCTTATTTTTTCATTCAAAAAAGTGCACTTGTAAAACCGCTGCGCAAATATGTTGTAAAAAAAAGTATTGCAATGGCTGCCATTTTATTCTCTAGGGTGTTAGAATTTTTTTTTATAATGTTTGGGGGTTTTGAGTAATTTTCTATAAAAAATATGTGTTTTTAACTTGTAAACAACACATCTGAAAAAGAGGCTCGGTCCCTAAGGCCGCGTACACACGATCAAATCTATCTACTGAAAACGGTCGGCCCGACCAATTTGAACAAATGTGTCGGCCGACCGATTTGAACAAATGTGTCTGCTCGTGTGTACAAGGCCTAAGTGGTTAAAGCCTGCCATCCAATTTTTTATCTGCGGAAAATCCGACAACAATTGTCCAATGGAGTGTACAAATGGTCAGATTTTAGGCCAACAATCTGTTAACACACAATTCCCGTTGATAAATCAGATCATGTGTACAAGGCTTTAGGCTCTAATGTTGCATTCATAACAGTCATAATTATTGATCAAACAGTCATATAACTGTGCAAAACTGCTAAAATTATCCATATTGATATTATCCATATACAGTATATCCATCATGACTGTCTACTGCTGCCTTAGACTCCTTTCACACTTGGGCTGTCCGTACGTTAGCAAGCACACCACCCCAGTGTGAAAGCACTCAGGCTTTCACATTCAGGTGTAGTGGGAGGCAGTTTTCATTCGCTTTACAGGCTCTTTTTCTAGCGCTAAAATGCCTGCCTCAGTGTAAAAGGGGTCTTGATGGACCTCAAAACCTGTACATTTTAAAGATATGGTGTTAAATGAGACATATGCCCAGAAAATTAACATTTAATTATTTACATATTCTTAACAAGCAGTAAATTAACTTAAGAAAAACCCTGACTGACCTCTGTAGCTGTAAGCACAGTATAGGAACTAATCTTGAAAGTTCTCAACAAAAATACTGAAATGCCAGCTCACTTTCTTGTGCTAAATCTGTCAGCATTGACTTGGATGTCTACCAACTCTCTGATTTAAAAAAACAAAACAAGTGCTGTAAGCTGTTCATAAACTGACTGCAATCTCACTCCAAGACTCCGAGAGTGATCTTTGAGAATGAATTACTCCAAAGTGCCTGCAACTACAATAAGGGGTTGTTTTAAAATGTACGTCTTGTTAAGAATATGAAAATAATGTAATGTCCTATTTCTGGCTACAGGTTCACTTTAAGTTAATAATTTTTGCATTGCTTATTTTAACATGTAGTATTTACTTCACATAATTAACTGCTTAAGGACTGCCCCGTGTACATTTACTGTGGCAGGGCGGCCCTTAAGTACAAAATCAAGTACCTGTATGTAATTCCTTCTTCTGAGTCTGGGGCACGCATGCCACTAGAGGCCTGCTCCCGCTGTGATTGGACACAGCGGGAGCCAATCAGTTGGTTTGGTGATCATTCGTAGAGAGGCAGAACGGCAGTCTGCCTATTTAAACAAGGCAGATCGCTATTCTGCTATTAAGAAAGACAGAGATCTCTGTCTTCTTACTGTTAAAGCATCCCTACCACAGTTAGAAAGCACTCCAGGGAACACATTTGACTCTTTGATCGCCCCTGATGTTAACCCCTTCCCTGCCAGTGTCATTAGTACAGTGACAGTCCTAATCTTAGCTCTGATCACTGTTTTGGTGTCACTGGTCCCCAAAAAAGTGTCAAAAGTTTCACTAAGGCCGCGTACACACGAGCAGACAGATTTGTTCAAATCGGTCGGGCCGACCGATTTGAACAAATCTGTCTGCTGGGGACATATTGGTTTGATCGTGTACACACGATCAAACCAAAATCCCTGCCGCCAGACGGCGCGGTGATTTGACGTTGACGCCGCCACATCATCGCACCAGGAAGTAAAACACTTCCACGCATGCGTCGAAACCATTCGGCGCTTGTGCGAGAAGACATGTCTGCTGGTTAGCGTACTAACCAGCAGACATGTCGGGCGGACGGGTTCCCAGCCGACAGATTTCAAAGCATGCTTTGAAATCTGTCGGGTGGCCAAATCCGTCGGCTCGTCCTTACACACGGTCGAATCTGTCTGCTGGGACGGTCAGGCCGACCGTTTCCAGCAGATAGATTTGATCGCGTGTACGCGGCCTTATTGTCCAATGTGTCTGCCCTAATGTCATTGTCCCGCAAAAAATTGCTAATTGCAGCCAGTACTAGTAAAAAAAAAGAATTCCATAATCCTATCCCATAGTTTGTAGACAAATGCTCCCTTCCAGCCCTCTTAAGGAAATACATGGGTATATGGGTATAAGATTTACCCACAATCCAATGTTTTCCTCACAAAGTTAAGAGGGAAAATGAGAATCTGCTGCCTGCTGAAATCATATATCTATATGCTATATGTTAACATATAGCATATAGATATATGATTTAGCCTGAATATAACATAACCTTTTAGGCAGGCAGCAGATTTTCATTTTCCCTCTTAACTGTGTGAGAAAAAAAAAATGTTATAACATAATAATTTATTATATATCTAGTTACTGTGAAATTACTGGTTGGAAGTTATAAGAAAGATAGAAAATTACTCAGAACCCCCAAACATTATATATATTGTTTTAGCAAACACCCTATGGAATAAAATGGTCGTTGCAACTTTTTATGTCACACGGTATTTGTGCAGCAATTTTTTTAAACTTGTTATTTTTGGGGGAAAAAAATGTTTCATGAATAAAAAAAAAAAACAACATTAATGTTAGCCTGATTTTTTTGTATAATGTGAAAGATGATGTTATGCTGAATAAATAGATAACCAACATGTCACACTTTAACCACTTACGGATCGCCCGCCATCATTATAAGGCGGCTCATTGAATTGGAATATCATTGTTATCATTGTATCATTGTTATATCCACTTCTTTAGCAGGCGGTCCACTTTCAGATAAAAGTGATCTCAGCGTCAGATGCGCTGCGAGATCACTTTTATCGGCGGTGGGAAAGACCCCCCTCCCGCCACCCTCCGGTGCCCTCCGCCACTTGCCAGAGCCGCTGGCAGCGGTGGAGGCGATCGGGTCCTTTCCCCTGCTTGGCATGGAACACTCGGCTTCATACCATTGCAGAGGGGAAGCGACGCCAAAACATCACTTCCGCCCATAGCTTTTAAAGGGACTTTTTTTTTTATTGCATTTTAGTGTAAATATGAGATCTGAGTTTTTTTTTTTTTTACCCCAGATCTCATATTTAAGAGGTTCTGTCATGCTTTTTTTTATATTGCAAGGGCTGTTTACATTCCTTGTAATAGGAATAAAGGTAACACCATTATTTTTAAAAGAACAGTGTAAAAATAAAAAGTAAAATAAATATGTTTTTTTTCTCTTTTTAATGCACCCCGTCCTAACAAGCTCGTATGCAGAAGCGAAAGCATTAAGTGAATAGCGCCTGCATTTGAAAACAGTGTTACAACCACACATGTGAGGTATCACCGCAATCGTTAGAGCGAATTATTCCAAAACATCGCCTGTGGAGATTTTTAAGGGTAAAAGTTTGTCACCATTCCACGAGCGGCCACAATTTTGAAGCATGACATGTTAGGTATCAATTTACTCTGCATAACATCATCTTTCACAATATAAAAAACATGGGCTACCTTTAATGTCTTATTTTTTTATTCAAAAAAGTATATTTTTCCAAAAATGTAAGACTGCTGCTCAAATACAGTGTGACAGAAAGTATTGCAACGACCGCCATTTTATTTTTTAGGGTGTTAGAAAAAAATATATAATGTTTGGGGGTTCTAAGTAATATTCTAGCAAAAAAAATAATTAATGAAAAAAAAAACAAGTTTTAAAAATCGGCCCGGTCCTTAAGTGGTTAAAATTGTGCACACTTGTAGAATAACGCCAAACTTCAGTACTTATAAATGTCCATAGGAGAAGCTTTAAAATTATTTACAGGTTACATTTTTAGAATTACAGAGGAGGTCTAATGCTACAATTATTGCTCTAACGATCGCAGTGTATGTAACCTGTGTGTATCTGGCTCTGATACTAGCCAGTGCCTACCCAGCCACTGACTTCACCGCATGTGGTAGACTAGCACCATCACCGAACAAATATGTGCTAGTTTAGACAAACAAATGAAATTATTCTACATCTGCAACTAAGTGTAAATATACATTTAATATTATCTCACTTCTTATGCCGCGTACACATGACCATTATTCATGACGAGAAAAATGCATTTTTTTTTAATTGGTCGTGAAAAACAATCGTGTGTAGGCTCCAGAGTATTTTTCTTGACGAGAAAAATGCCCGTTAAAAATTTCGAACCTGCTCTATTTTTTCTGGTCGTGAAAAATGGTCGTGTATACGCTTTAACGCATTCTCAGAAGCAAATTATGAGACGGGAGCGCTCGTTCTGGTAAAACTAGCGTTTGTAATGAAGATAGCACATTTGTCACACTGTAACAGATTGAAAAGCACGAAGACTGAAAAGCGCGAATCGTCTCTCACCAAACTTTTACTAACACGGAGTAACAGGAAATCAGCAAAAGCAATTCAAAGGGTGGCGCCCATTTGAATGGAACTTCCTCTTTATAGTGCCGTTGTACGTGTTGTACATCTCCACGCTTTGCTCGAGCATTTTTTTTCACAAACGTGTGTATGCAAGGCAGGCTTGAGAGGAATCACGTTGAGAAAAACATTGTTTTTTTCCATGATATGAATATGAATAACAGTCGCGGCATAATTCCTTCAAATAAATATTTTTAAATGTGCTGCTTGTATGTTTATCCATTCCATTAATGACTGCCTTTGTAAAAATTGCAACATTCCTAAGCAGTATTGCCCTCTTTCAGTGCATTGGGGGAGGTAAGTAAAAAAGAATGCAACTTATTAACATAGACCAATTGCACTTTGATCATTGGGCTAAAGCCTGTTTATCAGACAAACATTTCATTTTTCCACATTCTGTGAAAATTAAGTATTCAACACCTTCAGTACCAGCTCTATTGACTGCTTTACGCTGACCTTTCCTGTCGCACTCAAGTCACAGAACAGAAAACCCCTTTGTTGTGGCTTTATCTGGACTGGGAACATGCACATCACAAAGACGCTCTGTATCTCTGTCTAGCTGTAATGTCATTGTAACTCAGGCACCTGCAGATACCCTCAATGCTCTCTGCTGACACCATTGAATACATTAATGCACAGGCCATGAAATGAAACCCTCCCAAAAATGCTTTCATGTTCTACTCCTGTCTTCTTTACTTTAGAAATCGAAAGGGTGAATTTTCTCTTTACTGATAATGATCGAACAAATTAACACTTGAGACTGTGAACATTCATCAAAATGAACTTTGCTTGTAATGCTAATGCCATGTAGCAATGCTTTCACAAATGTTTATAGTTTGCTTGTGTATATTTTTTTGTGATACGACTGCGTTACTTTAACTGAAAATTGCGCGGTCATGCAACACTGTACCAAATAAAATTGATGTCCTTTTTTTTCCCCACAAACAGAGCTTTCTTTAGTGGTATTTGATTAACACTGCGCTTTTTTCATTTTTGTGCTATAAAAAAAAATCTGACAATTTTGAAAAAAATAAAAAATAACAATATTTTTTACTTTCTGCTATAAAACATCCAATATAAAATAGAAAAAAATCAAGTATTCTGCTACAGGTGAATAAAATCCCCAAAAAATCCCAATAACCATATATAGATTTGTTAATATGAATGTTATAGAGTCTACAAACTATGGGATTTATTTATGGAATTTCAATTTATTTATTTTTTTACACTAGTAATTGCAGCGATCAGTAACTTATAGCAGGAATGCGATTTTGCGGCAGACATTCTGATACTAACTGACCCTTTTGACACTTTGTGGGAACCAGTGACACTAATACAGTGATCAGTGCTAAAAATATGCATTGTCACTGCACTAATGACACTGGCTGGGAAGGGGTTAAACATGTAGGGCGATCAACAAGTTAACTCTGTTCCTATCCAGTGTTTTTGTGTACACAGTGTGCTGCTTTCACTAGGGGAAGAGACTGATTCTTGTCTCTGCTTTGTTGAAAGAGAGGATTGTCTCTTCTCCCCCTTTTTTAGGACTGAGATATGCCTTGTTTACCTATGCATATCTCAGTTCTCGATGTTTTACTATGATCGGGCGTGAGTCGGAGGACATTGAGTCTCTGTGACCTGTGAATTATCACACACGCCCCCTGCAGGCTGGAATGCAAAATAATGTATATATATATATATATATATATATATATATATATATATATATATATATATACACACACAGCATCTCACAAAAGTGAGAACCAGCTCTCAAATTTTTCTGGGCAGAAAATCCGACAGAAAAATTCCGGTGGAGCCTACACATGGTCAGAATTTCCGACCACAAGCTCGGATTTTTCTTGTCAGAATTTCCGATCGTGTGTACGCGGCATCAGAGTATAGATCTTCTTTAACCTGTTTAATGTCACGCTATAGCAGAAAGACAGCTATGTCCATGGACGTACACCCCTCACATTTTTGTAAATATTTTACTATATATTTTCATGTGACAACACTGAAGACATTTTTGCTACAATGTAAAGTAGTGAGTGTAGAGCTTGTATAACAGTGTAAATTTGCAGTCCCCTCAAAATAACTCAACGCACAGCCATGAATGTCTAAACCGCTGGCAATAAAAGTGAGTACACCTCTAAGTGAAAATGTTCAAATTGGGCCCAAAGTGTCAATATTTTGTGTGGCCACCATGATTTTCTTGAACTGCGTTAACCCTCTTGGGCATGGAGTTAACCAGAGCTTCACAGGTTGCCACTGGAGTCAGGAGCCAGTCCATCACCTTTACCCTCAGCTTCTTTAGCAAGGCAGAGGTCATCTTGGAGGTGTGTTTTGGGTCATTATGTTGAAATAATGCCCTGCGGCCCAGTCTACGAAGGTAGGGGATCATGCTCTGCTTCAGTATGTCAAAGTATGTTGGCATTAATGTAGGCAAGACACACTTGTCTTTGTACTCCTCACCCGGTAGTCACAACACACGGTTGACACCATCTGAACCAAATAAGTTTATCTTGGTATCATAAAGATTCCAGTAATCCATGTCCCTAGTCTTCAGCAAACTGTTTTCAGGCTTCCTTGTGCATCATCTTTAGAAGAGGCTTCCTTCTGGAACAACAGCCATGCAGACCAATTTCATGCTGTAGACGATGTATGGTCTGAGTAGTGACAGGCTGACCCCCCACCACTTCAACCTCTGCAGCAATGGTGGCAGCACTCGTACATCTATTTTCCAAAGACAACCTCTGGATATGACGCTGAGCATGTGCCCTCATCTTCTTTGGTCAACCATGGCAAGGCCTGTTCCCAGTGGAACTTGTCCTGTTATACCGCTGTATGGTGGTCTTGGCCACCGTGCTGCAGCTCAGTTTGAGGGTCTTGGCAGTCTACTTAAAGCCTAGGCCATTTTTATGTAGAAAAACTATTATTTTTTTCAGTTCCTCAGAGAGTCCTTTGCCATAAAATGCCATGTTGGACGTCCAGTGACCAGTATGAGAGAGTGAGAGGAATAGCACCAAATTTAACACACCTGAGACATTGTAACACTAACAAGCCACATGACACCGGGAAGGAAAATGGCTAGTTGTGCCCAATTTAGACATCTTCCCTTCACTGATTTATTTCGAGGAGACAGCAAATCTACACTGTTATACAAGATGTAGTCTTACTGCTTTACATTGTAGCAAAGTGTCATCTCTCCAGTGTTGTCACATGAAAAGATATAATAAAATATTTACAAAAATTTGAGTAGTGTACTCACTTTTGTGAGATAATGTATATACAGTATATATATATATATATATATATATATATATATATATATATATATATATATATACATACATACATACACGTGATTCTGCCCACAGCTGCCGCCCTGTAGCAGTGAAAGTGCTATAGGGTGGTCAGTAAGTGGTTAAGTATTATAATTATAGATTCAGTCAAAGGCATTAAACCATTTAAACTTGTACAGGGAGTGCAGAATTATTAGGCAAATTGTATTTTTGAGGATTAATTTTATTATTGAACAACAACCATGTTCTCAATGAACCCAAAAAACTCATTAATATCAAAGCTGAATATTTTTGGAAGTAGTTTTTAGTTTGTTTTTAGTTTTAGCTATTTTAGGGGGATATCTGTGTGTGCAGGTGACTATTACTGTGCATAATTATTAGGCAACTTAACAAAAAACAAATATATACCCATTTCAATTATTTATTTTTACCAGTGAAACCAATATAACATCTCAACATTCACAAATATACATTTCTGACATTCAAAAACAAAACAAAAACAAATCAGTGACCAATATAGCCACCTTTCTTTGCAAGGACACTCATGCAGCCTGCCATCCATGGATTCTGTCAGTGTTTTGATCTGTTCACCATCAACATTGCGTGCAGCAGCAACCACAGCCTCCCAGACACTGTTCAGAGAGGTGTACTGTTTTCCCTCCTTGTAAATCTCACATTTGATGATGGACCACAGGTTCTCAATGGGGTTCAGATCAGGTGAACAAGGAGGCCATGTCATTAGTTTTTCTTCTTTTATACCCTTTCTTGCCAGCCACGCTGTGGAGTACTTGGACGCGTGTGATGGAGCATTGTCCTGCATGAAAATCATGTTTTTCATGAAGGATGCAGACTTCTTCCTGTACCACTGCTTGAAGAAGGTGTCTTCCAGAAACTGGCAGTAGGACTGGGAGTTGAGCTTGACTCCATCCTCAACCCGAAAAGGCCCCACAAGCTCATCTTTGATGATACCAGCCCAAACCAGTACTCCACCTCCACCTTGCTGGCGTCTGAGTCGGACTGGAGCTCTCTGCCCTTTACCAATCCAGCCACGGGCCCATCCATCTGGCCCATCAAGACTCACTCTCATTTCATCAGTCCATAAAACCTTAGAAAAATCAGTCTTGAGATATTTCTTGGCCCAGTCTTGATGTTTCAGCTTGTGTGTCTTGTTCAGTGGTGGTTGTCTTTCAGCCTTTCTTACCTTGGCCATGTCTCTGAGTATTGCACACCTTGTGCCTTTGGGCACTCCAGTGAAGTTGCAGCTCTGAAATATGGCCAAACTGGTGGCAAGTGGCATCTTGGCAGCTGCAAGCTTGACTTTTCTCAGTTCATGGGCAGTTATTTTGCGCCTTGGTCTTTCCACACGCTTCTTGCGACCCTGTTGACTATTTTGAATGAAACGCTTGATTGTTCGATGATCACGCTTCAGAAGCTTTGCAATTTTAAGAGTGCTGCATCCCTCTGCAAGATATGTCACTATTTTTGACTTTTCTGAGCCTGTCAAGTCCTTCTTTTGACCCATTTTGCCAAAGGAAAGGAAGTTGCCTAATAATTATGCACACCTGATATAGGGTGTTGATGTCATTAGACCACACCCCTTCTCATTACAGAGATGTACATCACCTAATATGCTTAATTGGTAGTAGGCTTTCGAGCCTATACAGCTTGGAGTAAGACAACATGCATAAAGAGGATGATCTGGTCAAAATACTAATTTGCCTAATAATTCTGCACTCCCTGTATTCTCTTTTCTCTATTTAGTAACAGCTTCATATGAAATCTATAAAGACAAGACTGAAAACAGTGATAAAAATAAACCTGCAACAGGTTATAGTTGCCACCCCACTGTCATGTTTTTAAAATGGCACGGCTGTGTGGGGCTCCACCCTCATGGCAGTATCATTCTGGAATGTGTGAATGTAGAAACTACAGTTCCCATCTGCCGCCACAGCAGATGGACTAGTACCGTATATACTTGAGTATAAGCCGAGGTACCTAATTTTACCACCCAAAAAAATGGGAAAATGTATTGACTCGAGTATAAGCCTAGGGTGAGAATGCAGCAGCTACTGTAAGTGGAAAAGAGGGTCAACAATGCTCATTTGCACGCCTCACTGTGCCCATTTGCACACATCACTGTGCCCATTGCAACATCACTGTGCCCAACCTCACTGTGCCCATTGCCACCTCACTGTGCCTATTGCCACATCAATGTGCCCAACCTCCCTGTGCCCATTGCCACCTCACTGTGCTTATTGCAACCTCACTGTGCCCATTGCCACCTCACTGTGCACAACCTCACTATGCCCATTTCAGCCTCCCTGTGCCCGAGTCAGTGTACCTGAAATTCTTGACAGGCTGCGGGCGTCCATTCATTGTTTAAAAGTCGCGGTCTCTTCCTGGTCCCGTTTCGTGATAGGCGTTTCCCAGCAGCCTATCACGGGCGTCTTCTCATCCTCGGAATTATGTTTCCAGCAGGCTGTGTTCAGTGTTCCGCCAATCATGGACGTCTTTTCATCCTCGGACAAAAGAACGTCTGTGATAGGCAGAACATTGAATACAGTGTCTGCTGGGAAACTGAGCCCGAGAATGAGAGGACATCCCTGATAGGCGGAACACTGAACACAGTGTCTGCTGGGAAATGCCTATCACGGAAGGGACCAGGGAGAAGCCGCAACTTTTAAACAATGGATGCTCGCAGGCCTTCAGGTACACTGACTATAAGCCGAGGGGGTGTATTTTCAGCCCTAAAAAAAGGGCTGAAAAACTTGGTGTTTAAATGAAGTGAAAGCACACTGATCAGCAAATTCACACTAATTACATCTCAGAAAATGACAGCCTATACAGATTTATGGGCACAGAGCTGTAGCAGGAGTGTGCAGGAGCCTGACATTGCACCCACGATTTGCTGATCATGCGTGCAAAACTTTGCAAGCTTCTGTTTTAAAGAAAAAAAAATGTGTTACCTGCAAAAATATGTGCATTTATAGATTTTAAATTAAAGGTGAACTTAGACTTCAAATAAATATAACCATGACACACATAATTTTGGTAAAAGTCAGCTCTAATGGTCAGTATTGCATACACCAAATCCCATAGTGTCTAGTGCACTTTGATCAACATTGTTAATTACAGTAATTTATGAAGGTTTTCTGCTAATACACTTAATTTATGGTAATATTTGCACCTTTAACTTCTTGTTTGCATTTTTTTCCCTGCTTAGTATAACTACGTATAAGACAAGTTATATTTTGGATTTAATGCTCCACTAAAAGCAGACGACCAACTAGATATGGTCAATTAACCTCTAGCATGTGTGCTGCATGTCTAAAAGTGTATTTTTGCGTATACTGTTAAAAATACAGCCCAATAACTGGGTTAGTTATGTCAGTGTTGTATATATGACAATGTAGAACAGTTTGCACACCTCATTAGCACTCCTAATGGGCTGCCAGGTGGCCAAGTGGCAGCAGAATAAATGATGGTGGTTATATTAAGAAGCACACAGAGTTTACATAAACACCTGTTTTACAGTAAACAGCATGTATATTGCAAAACTATTATAATCTGTAATCATTTTCATAAAGCCTAATGGATGTGAAGAAAGCAGATTGCTGTACCCTGTGAAGGTACCAGAGGTCAAGGCTTGATATACACCACAACATATGTATGCAGTGTTTTCAGAATACTGCTTTTTTCTTTGGGGTTAAATGTTAATTCAACAGTATATAACAAATCAAATCATAAAAAAACAAACCAAACAAAAACGTAAAGTAGGATTATATGAATAATGAAACTGCTACTAATTACATTCATTATTAAACTCCTATGTATATAAATGTACACACAATTGTAGAAAAAAGTAGGATAATTGACAGTTATGTGACTTTTTCAACAGCCAACCGCCTTTTGTAACATACCACTTAGGCAGGGGTATATACTGCAATTACATCTGGTTAAAAAAAGACACAAGTCCATCCAGTTTAAACCCACAGAAAAAAAAACAAGCAAAACTAAATGCACACAAATGAGAAACCTCCATATACACAATCCTATACACAGTTGATCCAGAGGAAGGCAAAAAAAAAAAAAAAAAAACAATAAAGCATGATCCACTTTGATCCAATGGGGAAAAAAATTTACTTATAAATATTAGTATCCAGTTATGTGTTGTACATTTAGGAAAGAATCCAGACCTTTTCTTAAAACAATCTACTGAGCTGATGGAGTCTATTCCGCATTTTCACAGCTCTTACTGTGAAAAAGCTTTTCCACATTTCGAGTTGTAATCTCTTTTCTTCCAGACTTAATGTAATTCAACAGTCTCGTTTATAAAAAATCCCTCTTCGCTGCTTCTAGCTCATCCCTCCTATCGAGTGCCCCCTCAGTATGGGAGCACTGGATCCGAGTCACAGCTCCATGTGTCCATTCAGACACTGAGTCCCGACCCGCCCCCTCTCTCCCCTTATTGACAGCTGCAGGAGCCAATGGCACTGCTGTTGTTTCTTAGCCAATCGGGAGGAGTGTCCTGGACGGCTTAGACATTTGTGGACATCGCTGGAGAGAGATGGGGCTCATGTAAGTATTTAGGGGGTGCTGCTGAACACTCCTTTAGAGAGTGCCGCCTTATTATTATATTTATTATTATACAGGATTTAGCACCAACAGTTTGTACAGTGGTTTACAAATCTATCCTGTGTGTGAACTAGTGTCAAAAACTGAACTTATGATTGGTACAGGGAAAAATTATCTCTCTCTTTGCAGTCCATACTCTTTTTTGATACAAGAAAGGCATTTTGCTCACTTTGTAAATGGCAGCTTGGCATTGCGTGTTATTATTAAGCTTATGATTTATCAGGAACTCCCAGTTGCTTCTCCACTATGGATTCCCCAGTTGTACTCATACTAGTATGCCTGATACATGCATATTTTTAGACCCCAAGCCCATAACTTAAAAATTTTCAACATTAAACCTCATTTGCCACCTAGTCATCTAATTAAACAGTGCGTTGAAATTGGCTTGTAAGTTGAAAAAACTGAAATGGTACTTTTAATCCCAGGCCATAGGAATCAATTCACAAAGAGGTATTTTACTCTTTAAAATCTGAGATAAAATAGATCACAGCATTTTTCAAAAATGTTTGCAATTCACCAAAAAACACAACTGACATAAGGCATGGGTTATTTTATCTCAATGTGAGGTATGTATCTCATGAAACCATTCTTTTATCATGAAATGATATTCAATGGAATGGATACAGTGGAGAAGGATTAGAACCCCTTTCAGTTTTTATTGCTAATAATGAGGTTAAATGGTTTAAACCGTAAAAATATGCCAACTCACAAGTCAGTGTGGTCCCTGTAGCATATGTATTAATGCAAAAGAAAAAAGTCACCAGAATACCAGTAAAAGGAAGCTGCTTTCACAGGACACACACAGTGTATCAAAAACAACCAAGTTAAATTCAGTAAATACAAAATATCTTAAAAAAAAATATATGGAATGAAAATAGTATTCAAAATCACACACATATTTAAATACCCTTCTTGAACCAATAATAAAAGACAATGCTGTCATTGGGTAGATTGCCCTTTACTTCTTGTATTGTATTGGTTCATTTGGTGAAATGAAATCCTTACAAATTAACCACTTGCCCATGGTGTCATAGTCAAAATACGTCATGACTTTAAAGATGGATATCTCGGTAACGGCAGCAGCTGCTGCCACAACCGAGATATCCATCTTTTCCATGGGCAGTGCTGTACACGATAATGGCGGTCCCAGCGGCGGATTCGCCGCAAGATCGCCGTTATCGGTGGCGGGAGAGGGCCCCTCCCGCCGCTCTCCCGCGCTCTCCGCCGCTTACCGGAGCCGTCGGTAACGGCGGAGGCGATCGGGTCCTCCTGCTGGCTGTGTTGGGATACGAGTGAGGGAAAAATCGCCCCCACCCGTCCCCCACAGCTCTGCTGGGCGGAAGTGACGTCAAAACGTCAGTTCCGCCCAGCGTCTTAAAGAAACATTTTTTTTTTCTGAAATTTGAAAAATGACATTTTTTTTTTTTTTTTCTTTTTTTGCATTTAAGCCTAAATATGAGATCTGAGGTCTTTTTGACCCCAGATCTCATATTTAAGAGGACCTGTCATGCTTTTTTCTATTACAAGGGATGTTTACATTCCTTGTAATAGGAATAAAAGTGATAATTTTTTTTTTTAATTTATTTCGATGTATAAAATTATAAACTAATTAAAAATAAATAAGAAAACCAAAAAAAAAAAAAGTAAAACGCCCCGTCCCGACGAGCTCGCGCGCAGAAGCGAACGCATACGCGAGTAGCGCCCGCATATGAAAACGGTGTTCAAACCACACAAGTGAGATATCGCCGCGATCGTTAGAGCGAGAGCAATAATTCTAGCCCTAGACCTCCTCTGTATCTCAAAAAATGCAACCTGTAGAATTTTTTAAACGTTGCCTATCGAGATTTTTAAGGGTAAAAGTTTGACGCCATGCCACGAGCGGGCGCAATTTTTAAGGGTGACATGTTGGGTATCATTTTACTCGGCGTAACATTATCTATCACAATATATAAAAAAATTGGGCCAAATTTATTGTTGTCTTATTTTTTTATTCAAAAAAGTGTTTTTTTTTCAAAAAAAGTGCGCTTGTAAGACCGCTGCGCAAATACGGTGTGACAAAAAGTATTGCAATGACTGCCATTTTATTCTCTAGGATGTTAGAAAAAAAAAATATATAATGTTTGGGGGGTTTAAGTAATTTTCTAGCAAAAAAAACAGTTTTAGTCTCGTAAACACCGAATCTGAAAAACAAACCCGGTGGGCAAGTGGTTAAAAATATGCCTTGGGGACCCCCAGGTCAACAGAACCAATACCAGTGTCCCTATTATAAGATTTACCTTATATTACTTTTCTGTAGACAACTTAAGATCTGGGATTATTTTTTTACACTTTCAATAATAACAGTAAACAGGACAAATATAAATTACATTCCTCAAATACCTCATGCCTGGACCACTACTCATGGATCATTTTATTTATTTCCTTTAGTGAACATTTAGGTACATTTAGGTACATTGCCCATACATTGTGGGTGCACCTGTTCCCGTCTGTATAACAGCTGACTCGAGGAGTGGACGAATGCAGCAGCAAAGGTCCGGGAGATTGGAATTACATGCTGTGTACCCCTGGAGGGGTGAGTCTATTTGGTGAGTGGGGACCCTTGTGGGGGAGCACCGGAATCACCTCGGAAGCACGTATTAAAACATAGGACCATTCCTCACTACGGATCCCTGCACCTTATAGGTCACATGAATTGCAAGGTTTTAATGTGTATGGGACTTTAACCACGTTTTCTGATGGACTTTCACTCATTATTATTAATATTATGGCTTCCTTTTTTTCCGATTATATTATATTTTTTTGGCTATAACACATTTGTTTGATCACTACTCTTAATTTGATGTATATACTTATGCATATATATATTTAGATACATAACCATTTATTCAGTTTCTCCTTTCCCCATTGGTTTGCTTGGGAGTGTTTTTTTAAATCACCTTTAGAGAGCTGGATTTTTAGTGGTATTTATTTTGCTGGAATTAGGGCACTTTATGATATACGTTGTATATGCATATATTATTTATTATATTGCACAGAATACACACCTATTATCATATTGGTTGGTAACAGCTGATAATACATACGGCACAGGCACATGATAATTGCTCATACTGCTTATGGAAGTGCTTATCACATATATTTTTTTACACTGTTGAACACTATATTCATTCACTAACACATATTGTTAACTGTAGATATTATCACCTTTATCACCTTGAGGGTTCCATTTCCCCTTTAGGTAGAAGGGTAAGCAGCGCCACCATCCCCATACCTCAATCTTTTCCACTCTAGTATCCCCTGTAGGGGGACTCTATCGGGGGGGCTGCAGTCGTACCTCTTTATTAGCATTTCCCTAAATGCGGGTAACATCCAATCTATGGGCTTGTTTTAGAGCAGGGGTGCCCAACCTTTTAAAGGCCGATGGCCACTTAAGCGACTTAGTAACCAGTCGCGGGCTACAATGAGCAGAGTGGGCAGATGACAGGTCTGTGTCCAGTCTGCATATGCAAGGCAGACACAGCCCAATCTACTCTATGGGGCTTCCGATCCAATCGGGGCAGATCCACTTCTGTTTTTTTTTTAGCAGATGTAGGAGGTAGGCAGGTGTAAACGGACAAAAGGCAGTTTACATCTGCCGCTCCATAGAGCCTAAGACTGCTTTTACACTGATGGTCTGCGGTCTATTGTGGCGCAGTGTATCTGTGGTTTTCCTGCCGGTTAGCTGCACTTTTCCATAGACGTCTATTATATCCTGCATGTGTGGTGCAATTTCCAAAAAGCCACTCGCTACCGCTAGCTTCATTTACAACACTGATGCTCTTGGCTGGCAGGTCAGCAACCTGCAATCTGGGCTTGCCAACCAGCCATCCCAGAGCAAGAGGTCGCAGGCCACATCAGAGGGCTCCATGGGCCACTGGTTGGGCACCCCTGTTTTAGAGCCTGTGTTGGGTAAGTACGCACGTAAAACCAAGTTAACAAATAAGTACACTTAAAACACACAAAAACTGCACTGGGTGTGTCAGAGGTTTCCTCTCGAAAAAGGAAGGGGCTAGGCACTCTGGTCCTCCTAGCCAAAAGGCATGACAGACCAGGCTCTTTTTGACCAGCCAAAGCCAGTCACTGAGTACTAGGTTATGGGCTTTTTTGAAGAGGGACACACATCCACCCCCTAGACTTTAGAGTAAGTGCCGAGACCTTCACATGTCATCCATCTTGAGTGAAAAGCTAGAAAGAAGTGATACAAAAATAAATGCCATATTGCAATAAAATGGCTAGACCTTGCAACATATTAACACTTATTGCCACTCTTTTGGCCAAAAGGTTTAGTCCATAAAATGCAAGACAAAGCAAATTATGTTGTAGCCAAAGTGTCATTTCTCACAGTGGGGTCCCAAACCCTGTATAAAACTATGAGCGCCCCCGGGCCTAATGCCATGGGCTCTCTGCTTTCTCAGCCCCTAAACAGAAAACAGCAGCCCCCGCCTGCCCATAAGCCATAGCTGTTTCCAGTATAAGTCAGGGAACTGAAATTAAAAAAAATGATTTACATTGTTAGCTTATAAAGTAAATAAATGTTTAAGATGCAGAAACTATAAATAAATGGAGAAAACCACCAATACGCTTCTTCCTCCCTTTTATTATCTTTTAGGCTCAGGTGGAAGAATGATATTTGGATATATCTCTAACAACTCCAACTTTTAGATGGCTTCCTTTAAAGTTAAAAGCATCTTATGAAAACTGCAAAAATAGATATGTCCGTTTAGTAATTTATTCATAGTCCATTTTTTTTTGCCTAGAGGAGAATTCACTTTAATATTAAACAGTGAAAACTGTTTTTTGCTGCATTAGTAATGTTGTGGAATATGTTCGACATAAGCCATCTTTAAACTGATGTGGTTCCTAAAACACATATAGAGGAGCACTCAGTAACATCAAGAATATGTGTGCACTTGTTCACATTATATTGAACCCTGGAAGTAGCTAAATGCTCAATTGAAATGTATACTGTAAATATGTACATTTTGTTCTGCTGCTTTTGTGATTCACACACATATGCCATACTGTACAGTCAGGAAGAAAATGTAACTATTTCCTGGTTCAGCTTTCCAACTTGCAAGATGTGCTCTCTGCTAATTGTTCTGGGGACCCGGTTTGCACCTGCCTCGCAATGGACCCTAGCCATACCTGCAAATGTTTCAAATAATATTGCTGAATGTATGAATTGTATAGTTTTTGGTGATTGTGCAACTATTGAATCCTTTACATTTTGCTCTTTTAGAGTTTTCACACTGAAATGATCCGGCTATAATTCCCCTGAAGAAGCCACACACGGCGAAACTAGTAGGGTTGTCTGGATCGATTGCTCTAAATTCTCTACATTACTCCCAAAACTGTGGCACCGCAATAATCCCTCACTTTCACCTTTTCTCTATAGCTAAGATTAGGTCTAATCACTCTCAATGAAAAGCAGGACACTTTTAAATGTTTTTTTTTTTAACTAGGTATTAGTGTAGTTATATTCCCTAAATTGTTTGCTTGCCATACCTTGTAATGATGGGCTGACATGTAGTAACTACAGTTAGTATTGTCATGGCTGATGGATTCCATGTGTCTATGCATTCATTCACCTACCTTGTCCCTAAAAGGACAAACACACTCTTGTTCTGTGTTACACAGCATCTAACCCATGCCTTGCCTTTGCTCTGTGTTGCATCACAAATGTGGAAGTGGTAATGTGATGAAAGACTGCATGGTGGTCTCTCTATTATTTTGCACTGCCTGTTTGTGTCTGTGTCTGATCTCACCTGAATAGCAAAGAACCAGGGATTGTGGGATATTTAGTTTATTCACAGGAAGTGTCAGTTCTTAGACAACAGACATAGGTCATTCATTAACCTGTGCAGAGCCATTCTACATGCCTCATGTTTCAACACAAACTGAAAATCCTGACACAGAAATGTGAAGATGTACTCTAGTATAGAATGTGCGTACAGGGCAACAAATGTCACCATGAAACAATATAATTACATGGAGCTTTAACATTTTCTGTGGCTGGGGAAATGGCCCATCAGTGATCAGTGAACTATGGTTTAAGATTGTAATTTTTACCTTCAAGAATTGGACTACATTGGATTTTTTTTAGCCATGAGTTGATCACTTTGTTTGAGGACATAATGAAGTAAGCATATGTTTTATTAGCAAGCTGTCATTGTTTACCTAAAGATGATTCAGACTACTATTAACGAGCATACATGCAGCTCCAAATCATGGGAATATACCACCTACTATATACCCTGATGTAATTTCATGAAGCTAAATCAGCACTCCAGGTGGCACTGCTGTTGAGAATAATTCACAGGTTATAAATGTATGTGGAGAAAATCATTTTTGAAGAAAAATGTTTACTGATGTTGTCTGTTAATAATGGTGATTTCTGTTATCTTCCCCATCCGTATTTCTGAATCAGTCTGCTTTGTTTGATGAGAACAGCTTGCCTATTTCAAGTTGAAAAGAACTGTCATTTATTTCTGCTGGAACAAAATGTATTGTACGTGAGGATTATCCTAATCAACTACTAAAACTTTAGTTTAAGAATTAAAAAAATTCAGAAATGAATAATTAAATCACACATCTACAGTAGCACATTAGATCTAGGCCTGAATGAATACAATGCAACTAATATTTGTTGTGTATTACAGGTATAAATATTTTAGCACTCATAATCATTAATGAGGTTATTAACCCATCTTTTCTAGCATATTGGGCATGCTTACTCACACTGCTTTTGAGAACTTCTGACAACATTTTGCAAAAAGCAACACGAAAAATAATTTGGCTCTAAATATTCACATGCCATCAACTCTTCCTTACAATTCAAACACAGAGGGGAAATAGAGAAATGTCTAATGCCACGTACACACGATCGGTTTGTCTGATGAAAACAGTCTGATGGACCGTTTTCATCAGGCGAACCGATCGCATGTGTGCCCCATCAGTTTTTTTCCCATTGGTTAAAAAAATGTAGAACCTGTTGTAAAATGATCTGATAAAAAAATGATAGAAAAAAAAAAAACGATCGTCTGTGGGGAAATCCATCAGTTAAAAATCAACACATGCTCAGAATCAAGTCGACACATTCTCGGAAGCATTGAACTTCATTTCTCTCAGCACGTTGTTGTGTTTTTTTACGTCACCGCGTTCTGACACAATAGTTTTCTTTCTCGTACATCACGGGACACAGAGCGGCATATTCATTACTATATGGGTTATATGGAGTACCTTCAGGTGTGGACACTGGCAATCTCAAACAAACAGGAAGTCCCTCCCTATATAACCCCTTCCCCTAGAGGGAGTCCCTCAGTTTTTTCGCCAGTGTCTTAGGTGTTGGTCACGGAATAGCTTTGCTCCACATCCTTGGGATTAAGGGCGGGCTAACCGGATCTGTCCAAGGAGCCTCAGTGCCAAAGTGGACAGTACCCGGGCCCCAAACCGTGGGGTTTTGCCTATAATGCTCCTCTTTGGAGGGCTGGACCCTGGGCCCAGGACTTGGAGTTTGTAAAAACCATAAGTTCCTGTTTGCCAGGGTGCTATATAGGTCCAGGACAGTGGGTACCTTCATAGGACCCCAGGGCCTGAAGGTCTACTACGCTACCCACGGAGATGGGAGAAGATTGGACTGTTTTGCAAAACGTCCTGCTGGATGGAGCAGGTAAGTGGGGAGCCTGCGGGACTTGGTTCGACAGCAGGCTCTCCAGGGGGATCTTAAGGGGGGGTAGCCTGAGTATGCTCTGCATTGGCACCATGGTCACTATGTCTGATAGACAGGATGCCCTGAAATGTTTCCCCCCATAACTTGATCCCCCTACCTATCTATGTATGTTTGCTAGCTACCTGCTGCTCGCTGGTTGAAGATCTTTTAAAAAAAAAAAAAAAAAAAAAGATCTGTCTCTAGGCTAAAGGGACTCCTTAGGGGCCTGTGTTAGCCTTACCTTGCCGGGATTCAAATCTGCCGCCTGATGCGTCCTCCAACCTGCATTCCTGGGCTCCAGAGTGCGTCTCCTCCTGGGCTCTCCTCCCCCGACAGTCGCGTGCACGCGCGCATGCATATAGAAAATTTTTGCGCCGTTCGGGAGGGGGGGGGAGGGGCGGGAGTGTGACTGCAGTGTAGAGTGGGCGCGCCTTTAATTGCTGTTATACACAGCAGGCGCGTTCTTAGCTCAGTTCAGAGCTGAGCTGGAGAGAGAGAGGACGTAGAGCTGGCAGCACAGTGACTCCCGGTGGCGAGAAGGGGTACTACATACTGGAGTCAGCTCCAATACTTTTTGTTAAGCCAAAATCCCCTTGGCAACAGGTTGAATGCTGGCAAACATGTTGGGGGTGGGGCTGTATGTGGTGAATAACATATAAAAGAAAAACATACTGAGCCCCACCGGTTTTGGGGCATTAGTGATCCTATTGTCCCCTAAACCTTATTTTTTTGTACTCTGGCTATAACAGTCTGTTGTTGTAAGCGGAGTCCTTCGCTTTTGTATTATGGCTTCCAAGGGTTCAGGATCAAAAAAAAAAAAAAGAAAAAAAAAGAGAAAAGGCAAAGACAAAGGGGTTCCTCCTCTGGTTCTGATAATATGCCAATACTTTCCCCACAGGTTATTCCTATAGGGGGTCACCCTGGATAAGCCATTAAGGGGGTCTGGTGCTGAGGCTGGCCCAGGTCGGCCCAACCCTGTGTTATCACAGAGGAGATGCTAGCCGTCACCCTAGGGGGGCTAAAGAAAAGAGGTTAACAGCTATAATCGCTGGCTCTTTTTCTGGCAAGAAGCGGACTAGATCCCCATCGCCAAAAAGGGACAGAACCTAGAGGATCTACCACTGTAGAATCGTTTTCAGCCTCCCAGGCGGAGAGTCTGTGGGTCCAGTCTTTGACAGACATGGCCCGCTTGGCATTCAATTTGTCATTTCCAGAGCCTCAGGTTCCTGCGGTATCCTCGTTGGGTTCTTTTAAAAACGCCTTTAAGCAACGCAGCGTTTCTGGCCCATCCTCTGTTAGAGGAATTGGTTTTTCCAGGATTGGGACGACCGGACAGAATTTTTTCTGCCGCCTAAAGCTGACGAGAGGGTAGTCTTTATGCACGTCTGCCAGGAAATATTTGTGCTTGCAGGCACTCTTTCCCCTGACCAAGTGCTCTTTAAAAAGGGGGCCCGGATGGCTCAGTTGGTAGAGCATCGGACTTTTAATCTGAGGGTCCAGGGTTCAGGTCCCGGTTCGGGCACTGCTTTTCAACTACCCGTGAGGTCCTTGAGGCCGCATCTCCCGGAAAGCGCCCGATCTCGTCTGATCTCGGAGGCTAAGCAGGGTCGGGCCTGGTTAATGCCTGGATGGGAGACCACCTGGAAGGTTGTCTGTTATTTACCCTATGGAAAAAAAAAAAAAAAAAACATTTTTTCTAAGAAAGGGGGCGCTCCCAACTGTGGACGCAGCCATCTCATGGGTGAATAAATCATTAACTGGCCTAAGGGGAAACATACAAATGTTTAAGGTCCCGGTCAATAAACGTTTAGAGACACTTTTTCCAGCATCCTTGGCTACAGCCAGCAGGGGCTGCAATTGGAGTTTTGTCAGGCGTTAAAGAACCAGACAAAACAGATGCTTAAGACATCCCTGCCCAATAGGCAGAGGAGTTATTGGATATTCCCAGAGCTCTGTGCTTTGCGGTAGAGGTTATAAAAAGACTCCATCCAGCAGGCGTCTCGTTGTCACTATTTTTAGAGAGATTTTTCATATGAGAAGGCTCTTATGGTTGAAGAACTGGGCGGCCGAGCCCATGTAAAAGACTGCTGGCAGGTTTGCCCTTCCATGGAAAGATCTGGATAAATACATTCAGACTGTTTCAAGTGGCAAAAGTACCCTTTTACCAGTCAAAAGAAGTTCCGGGGTCCTGCGTTTAAAAGGCAGTTCCCCCCCCCCTGTTCCGGGGCCCTCAAATTCCAGGCAGTACGGACCTCCTGCGCGATCAAACTTTTAAAATGGATCGCAAGGACAGGCCTCTGGGGATCGATCCCCGACAGAGGGGGTCCGATCATCTGTGGCCGCAGGCTACAGATTAGAATTTCTAAAAATTTCCTCCACAAGGAAGGCCTCAATGCGGGCGGCGTTGGTTCATCTGCTTACCAGGGCATAATGGTAGAGGTACCAGCCCAAGAACAGGGGCTAGGTTTCTATTCCAATCTGTTTGTCATACCAAGGCCCATCGGCGATGTCAGACCAATTTTGGACCTAAAAGGTTTAAATGCTTACCTAAGGCGGCGTACACACGAGGGGATATGTCCGCTGAAAACGGTCCGATGGACCGTTTCAGCAGACATCTCCGCTCGTGTGTATGGGCTAGCGGACAGATTTCTCCACCCGACAGATTTCAAAGCATGCTTTGAAATCTATCCGGTGGGAATCTGTCCGCCCGACATGTCTGCTGGTTAGTACACTTACCAGCAGACATGTCGGCTCCCACCACCGCCGCGCCGCTGCCGAATGGATTCGGCGCATGCGCGGAAGTGTTTTACTTCCTGGTGCGGTGACGTGGCGGTGACGCGGCGGCGTCAACGTCACCGCCGCGTCACCACTACGTCACCGCGCCGTCCGGCGGCGGGGAATTTGATCCGATGGTGTGTACACGCCATCGGATCAAACTCCCGATCGGACATATCCGATGGAAATGGTCCGCGGACCGTTTTCATCGGATATATCCGATCGTCTGTACGCCGCCTAAGGGTTCGCTCTTTCCGGACAGAATCCGTTCGGTCAGCAGCCGCCACACTCCAGAAGGATCTAGCTTCTATAGACATAAAGGATGGTTACCTTCATGTACCAAGTCTTTCAGCCACATCAAATATTTTTGTTTTTACGCTTCGCAGTGATACAGCGTCACTTCCAATTCGTGGCGCCCCCCTTCGGGCTGGCTACGGCCCCCGGGTATTCACGAAGGTCCTTGCTCCAATTCTAGTCAGTCTAAAGGATCCAAGGGATCTCGGTCCTAGCATACCTGGACGACCTCTTAATCATAGATCACTCGCTTCCTTGGTGGAATGCGTAGTAACCCTCATGGTTCAGTACCTCGAGAGGTTCGGCTGAGTCCTAAACTGGGGAAAGATCAGCATTTCAACCTACAAAGCAGTTGGAATATCTCGGCATGAGATTAGACACAGAACAGAAGATGGGTGTTCCTGCCCCTGGTAAAGGTCGAGGCTATCAAAAGATTAATTCAGTTGGTTCTAAGCAAAAGAGAACCAACTATTCGCCTATGTATGCGATTACTAGGCAAACTAATGGCCATGTTCGAGGCGATACCACACGCTTCCACACTCGGGTCCTACAGACAGCAATTCTAGCAGCCTTGGTTCTGCCCAGTGGTCTGGAAGGCTGGAGAGCGGTCTGGAACGGGTTCACTCGCCAAGTAACTTGGGCAGAGGCGGAGAGGCAGCTGCCCATCAAGGTCTGGGAGATCAGAGCGGCTCGGCTAGCCCTCCTGGCATAGACATCCAGATTACAGGGGTCCTCGGTGAGAAGTCATTCAGACAATGCCACAGCGGTGGCATATATGTGAACCACCAAGGGGGAACCAAGAGTCAAGCCACTCAGAGTGAGAGGAACTTGGTTTTTCGGTGGGCAGAGGTTTATGTACCCTGCATATCGGCGACATTCATTCCCGAGGTGGACAACCTGCAGGCGTACTTCCTAAGTCGCCAAACCCTGTCGCCGGGGGAGTGGTCCCTGCATCCACAAGTTTTTTTCAGACAATCTGCCAGAAGTGGGGAGTGCCAGACGTGGAGGTCATGGCATAAGGATTCAACAAGAAGCTAGACAGGTTCATGTCTCGAACGAGGGACCCTATGGCCTGCGGAACCGATGTGTTGGTTTGCCCTTGGCATCAATCATAGCTTCTATATGCATTTCCCCCGCTGCAGTTACTACCCTGCCCGTTTTCATCGGATGAACCGATCGTGTGTACAGGGCATTACTGAAATTTTGGCAACATTAAAAGAAATCAACCACTGACAAAACTGGAAATGTTGAAAATATTGTGCATTAACATCCATAGCAGATTTATGCAAACTTATTGTTGATAATGTTATCCTTTTTAATTTTTAATAGTATTAAGAATATAAATAATCCTGTATGATACAGATATTTATTTGAAGAGCAGTGTCCTTAAAAGGTCCTTGACTGCTCTCTCAGCTTTAAGCTGGTGAGGTCTGTGGCTGCCTGTAGCTAATATCTGTTGCTACCAGCTGGGAAGTAAATAATTCAAAGCAACACTAGTGTAAATTGCAGATTCAACATTAAAGCAAACCTGCCTGTAACAAGAAAATACATATCCCTACTATGTACTAGAAACTCACTGTTGCCTCAACTGCTAACATTGCCACAGACTGCCCTGATCACTACAAGTGTTGGATCTAAAATCATGGTACTTTTTGAAAACAAGTGACACTCCTACCCTCTCAGAATCACATGGTCCATGCACTGTCATATAGGGGATAGATTTTCCAGGAAAAGTTGATTGAGGGGTGGCATAAGATATTATAGCATTGGGCAATGCTGCTTTTTTTCTGTGACTGGAGACAGCATTGATTTAACGTAACTCATTCACAGTCTAAGCCTTGCAATTTATTAAAGCACTGCTTCCGACAGTTGGAAAAAAGTCTGGTTCACATAAGGCTCTACAATTGGGGTGACATCTGACTTCCAGATTATTTGAAAATCTCTATGCAAGTGTACATGGATTGATCTCTTTTTCCTTTCATAAAAATAGACTTGTACTGCCATTGCACAATTAAGACCCATGAGCGGCTGAGTTGAAGTGAGGATCTCAGCAGTAAAGCAATGTGTTCAAGGATAGGCGGACATGTTCCCTCCTATTATCCTCTATTGGACACCTGCCTGTGCATAGCCAAATTTACTCACTTGATGATGTAATGCTTATTTACTAAGGAATATTATCATTAACATATTTAGAAATAAACCTTTGACCTACTGATTTATGTTTTCATCTTATACTTTGTAAAAATCCTAAGTAAATAATATGTAACCTCATAATTACAATTTATTTTATTGCAAAGTTTTACATTTTATTTGATGGTAAACTAATGATTGCGATAAAATTGTATGGATTTATTGTTTTAATTTTAACGGATGTCCCATATTTTTTACTATATGCATCCAGTTTTTGTATTAAAAATACAGCCATGGAAATTGTTGACTTTTTCAGACAAGCATTCGATCTTCATTCAAATGGAGCCTACAGATAATGGTAATATTCTATTTAATTTTAAATTCTTTCTTCTTTAGCAAAGAGTTACAAAACACATTACATCGCCATACAATACACCAATAAATACAAAGGATGTTTAAATCTCAAACACAACAGAACGTAAATACAATAACAAACATATAAAAAGAGGTGTATCTCCTAGAACCTTATCATAATAACCATATATATGTAAATTCTTCCCCAGAGAAGAGGCAAGAGGCAACATGAGAGGTGGAGACACCCCACATCTAAATGCAAAAACTCCTACAGGTCTCCCCCTCAGGAAAAATCTAAGGGTTACCAGGCTTCTCTACCAAATCCTAGGTCCCCATATCCCCCATCCCCTCATCCTCCCCCCATCATCACCCCCTATCACCCCTTACTTCCTGTGTTGTGACATAGCTAGATGGTCAATAAAAAAAAGTGCAAAAAACATATGGAAACAAGAAAAACTGTGTTTGTGATCATTTAAGGGGCAAAAACTAGGGAAAGTTACATTTCCCCAGTTGTAGCTTTACCTTCCCTCACCATACTTCCATACCCATCCCTTTATCCCTCCCCCTCCTGATTATCCATTCAAGGCCATTATGGTAATATTCTTACACAAATTACACATTAACTAAATACATAAAAATGTATATTTGAAATGGATAAGAAAAAAGTACAATTCACAATTACCTCTGCTTCAAATATATACATTTATATTTAGGTATTCCAGACTATGTTCCGATGATTAGAAGCTCCTTAGCGAGTATGCAAGTGGAAAAATTAAATCTCCGATGTATAGGGTTTGATGTTCTTTTTGGTAATGGCACGTATGGTGCCATCATATCAAGATAAAAAGAGATCTCAAAGGTTCTCATAAAGTATTTTGTGGGTGTCTATAAGTAAGGGGGATATGAATCATTCAACTATAGGAAAATAATCTACATGAGGAGTAGATTTCAAACTACTACTAATTTGTTAGGGACTGGATATTCTAGAAAATGTGAACCAAGCGCTGACTGTTTGTAGCTAAAAGAAGTCTCCAAGAACTCCCTAAATTTAATTGAGAAAACTGCAGGTAACTAATGCAACAGGTGGTGTCAAAGTGCATGCATTTACATCCAAGAAGAGATTGCACCAGTCCTGCATAGGAGAATTGCCATGCAAAAAGCTTTGCTGTCCAAAAATTATTACAGCAAGACTACAGTTTTCTATTGACTATATAGGCAAAAGCCAGGCCTTCTGGAACAATGTGCTGTGTGGACTGATAAATCAAATATAGAGTTTTTGCCACAATAGCAGTAGACATATGGGGCATAAATCAAACACAGCATTTCAGGAGAATAATCGTATACCAACTGTGAAGCATGGTGGTGGAAGTGTTATGGTTCAGTGTTGCGTTGCTGCTTCAGAACCTTGACTGTAAACAAGTCAAATATACATTTTACATCATATCAAAGTTCACCATCTGGACCAGCACCTGGCTCAGCCTCTCAGTGAGCCGCTGAGAGCCTGAGCCAGCTGCTCCTACCCACTCTACAGCCCAGTACTCTAGTGAGCATGAGGGGGAAGGGCAGAGAGCTGGTGACTGAAAGCCACCAGCTCTCTGCTCATGAAACACTGAGAACTGAGTTATCAGCATTGTTTTATCACTCGGTTCTCAGTCTTAGAGCCAGTGGATGGCAGGTGCAGCATTGGACTGATGCTGCATCCAGCAAGGTAAGCATGATTTAAATAAATAAATAAAAATGTAACTACATAGTGAGCTTGACATGTAAGGTTGCTATGGCAAATTCAGTGTTTAAACACACACAGGCTTAATAAGAATGTCATCCTTCTGCAGTTAAAATCAATATCATATATTTCAGATGCTTGTATAACATCTCCTTGTATAAACCCTGCAGAATCCTTGAAGTCTGAAAATGTAAGTGCAAAAGCAAATAGTACCACAATAGCTTGTAAAGCACTAGACCTTTTAAAGTTGTATATACATTGTTCACATGGAATTTTTGTTCTCATTACCTTTTCATTACTGGTACTTTTAGCTTTGGTTTTGCTTCCTTGTATAGGGGAGCAAGGAAAATAAAGGGGTTTATTTAATAAAACTGAGAGTGCAAAATCTGGTGCAGCTGTACATGGTAGCCAATCAGCTCCTAACTTCAGTTTGTTCAATTAAGCTTTGACAAAACAAAACCTGGAAGTTAATTGGTTTCTATGGCGAGTTGTACCAGATTTTGCACTTTTTAGTAAATCAACCCATAGGGCCAGATTCAGGTAGATGGGAGCATCTTTGCTCCAGAGTAACGCTTCTCATTTACGTTACTCTGCCGAATTTTTAGCAGCAAGTGCTGTCATTCACGAAGCACTTGCTCCTAAAGTTGCGGCAGCGTAACGAAAATGAGCCGGCGGAATTCAAATTGGGCGGGTACGGGGCGTGTAGTATTTAAACTAAGCGCGATCCCGCCGCGAACAAACTGCGCATGCGTCGAGTGTCAAAGCATCCCCGTGCGCATGCTCCAAATTCTGTGAATGAACGTCAATGACGTCACATTCCCATTCATGATCTTTTCACGCAAGCTACGTGATTTTTTTTTTCCGACGCGATGACGACGCCTATACCTAACATAGGATACTCCAACCCCATGTAGGTATATCTTCGCGCCGCGTATCGCTTCCGGAAACGTTGTACCGTCATTGTGTCGCGCCGGAATTCGCTCGTGAATTGCCGATTTCCGGCTCATTAACATATTTTTTGAGCGGAAATCGGCGGGAACGCCCCCGGCGCCATTTTTAAGTTGAAGTAACGATGCGATGGCGAAACTCAGTTACGCTGATCGCATCGGAGCTTCAACCCGGCGTTTCTTGTTTTCTGGTTACAGAAAACAAAAACGCCGGCTCAAAGTGACAGTTAGGCTGGCGGATCACTGGATCCGCCAGCCTAACTGTTCCTGAATCTGGCCCATAATTGTCAAACATAATCTAGAAAGCATTGCTATATAACATAAGAAAACTGGCACTAGAACTAGATACAGTAGGTGACTGCAATATTGTGTCAATCTCGCTCCCTTTGGGCCCTTTCACACGTCCGTTCAGTTCGTCCGTTTTTTGGACGTCCGTTAACGGACCTCAATGGTTCCCTATGGGTTAGCGTCCGTTAGCGGATGAGCATCCGCTAACGTCCGTTAACATCCGTCTGCGGTAAGCTTCCGTTTTTCGGACGGAAGAAAACCCTATTTTTCTTCCGTCAAAAAAACGGAACGGACGAAAAACGGACGTTAGCGGATGATCCGTTTACCATCCGATCCGCTAACGTCAGTTTTTCATCAAAATATTTAAAAATATGTATAAAGTACGAATTCAACAAACTTTAATATGCATGCAATATGCATACATAACAATACCCTTTGACCCAGGTAGTGTATTGTCCGAAGTCACATGTTCCCAGCACATGCTGCCCAGTTCCTGGACATATATAGATATTGCCTGTGTAGTGAGTGAGTGTTCCAATAAAAAGGTGAAAACATGGCAAAGGATGTAAGCCAAGAGGAGCTCATTAATCTGGTACAAGATCGACCTGCAATATGGGATAAGAGGTGTTCTGAATACAGCGACCGCAATGTGGCTAATAAAAAATGGGAGGAAATCTTTGAGGCGGTGACACCGACCTGGCAGACACTGAGCAAGAAAAAACTTTTGGAACGTGGTAAGTAGTTTGTGGGTTAAGGGGGGGGGGTGGGTTGACATCTTGTAGTCCACCCATATGTAAACATCCGTATCCACTGACCAAGTCACCTGCCACAAGTTGTGGATTGTCCACTGGCCACGTCACATGCCACGTCACCTGCCACGTCACCTGCCACAAGTTGTGGATTGTCCACTGGCCACGTCACCTGCCACGTCACCTGCCACAAGTTGTGGATTGTCCACTGGCCACGTCACATGCCACGTCACCTGCCACGTCACCTGCCACGTCACCTGCCACGTCACCTGCCACAAGTTGTGGATTGTCCACTGGCCACGTCACATGCCACGTCACATGCCACGTCACATGCCACGTCACCTGCCACGTCACCTGCCACAAGTTGTGGATTGTCCACTGGCCACGTCACATGCCACGTCACATGCCACGTCACCTGCCACGTCACCTGCCACAAGTTGTGGATTGTCCACTGGCCACGTCACATGCCACGTCACATGCCACGTCACATGCCACGTCACATGCCACGTCACCTGCCACGTCACCTGCCACAAGTTGTGGATTGTCCACTGGCCACGTCACATGCCACGTCACATGCCACGTCACATGCCACGTCACATGCCACGTCACCTGCCACGTCACCTGCCACAAGTTGTGGATTGTCCACTGGCCACGTCACATGCCACGTCACCTGCCACGTCACCTGCCACGTCACCTGCCACGTCACCTGCCACAAGTTGTGGATTGTCCACTGGCCACGTCACATGCCACGTCACATGCCACGTCACCTGCCACAAGTTGTGGATTGTCCACTGGCCACGTCACATGCCACGTCACCTGCCACGTCACCTGCCACAAGTTGTGGATTGTCCACTGGCCACGTCACATGCCACGTCACATGCCACGTCACCTGCCACGTCACCTGCCACGTCACCTGCCACGTCACCTGCCTCAAGACCCAGGGCAGCACAAAATCTAAATACACCACTGCTATCACGGCACAACTGTTATCCAACTATGTGTTGTTTTAACTAGTATACGTACATTTTGGATTTCTATGGGTTTATTTTTATTCTGTTTCTTCATAGGAGAGAGTATCGTCGCACGATGGCGCTCACTGCGAGACAGGTTTTGGCGGGACCTTATAGAGGAGACAAAGTCCCGCAGTGGAGCTGGAACCTCCAACTATAAGAAAGGAGCATTTTATGAGATGCTGGACTTTCTTAGAAATGTAATGAGCGTAAGAAGGTACTTAGCCACTTTATTACATTATTTGACCTACTAAACTCCAAATATTAAACTTCCTCCTCACATAAAAATAGAAATAACTATTCTGTATTGATCTTTAACCCATCTACCGACGAATATTTTACAGTACTGTCAGTAACATTACTGACAGCGAGGAGGAGACCGATGTCGAAGCTTCACAACCAGATACAGATAGAGAAAGGGGAGTCACTGAAACTGCGCCACTTGAAGATGCACCAGCGACTGCAAGACACATGCGACCATCCCCAAATGTGCCTGTAAGTATCAAATAGAAAATGCCTCTTGTTGAAATATTAGCTAAAGATATTGTACTAATATATATATGTTCTACCACTCAGATTCGTTCTTTTCCTTCCACATCCAAAAAACGTCAGAAAAAGAGTACCCTAGATGACACTGTGCTCAGTTTCATGGAGGAAATGAGAGTCAGGAGACCAGCAACAAACGATCCATTTTTGGATCCAAATAATGAGGACGCGTGCTTCTTAAGAAGCCAATATCACCAGCTTCAAAAAATTTCGGCACAAAGAAAATTAGACATGCACTTGGCAATCGGTCAGTACATTGGAAATTGTGTAAGGGCGTCTATGTCTGGAGACCCTGTGCCCCCAGTTATCCCCCCTCCCCAACGCCAATTGTACCCCGATCACGCACCACCAGCTCCCTACAGTCAACATTACCAACCCAGCCCTATCTCCCATCATCATCGTGCCCCAGCCTCCACTGCCCAAAATTTTCAAGCCCCACCCCAGATACCCAGCTATGATCACTCTCCTTCCCAGGGCACTTCACACACAGGTTCTAGCCTTTTCCCCACTCCTTATTACCAAGACCTTTAATTATGTTATTTGCAAAGTTTTGAAACCAGTTTAATAAATTGTTTTTTGCCCCCCTTTTTTGTTTATGTCTATTTCTTATTTTAATGATTTTACTATAACTACCACAATAAGTTACATTCTACATGTTGCGGTCATGAAGTTCAATTAAATATACTTGACTGCATGAAAATGTTTTTTTTTTGGTATTTTATGTGAAAAGAAACAAACTGATATATCATAGGGACAACGTTAATGACAATTGAAGCATGAAAGCATACACTTGTAGAAAACAGAAAAGTAGAAATGAATGGCCATTTTCACTGGGACAACAAAGATCATGCAAGTTAACTAAAAGGGGTTAAACATGTTACTAGCAAGGTGCACATCATAAAGTGCCTCGTGTTTTTAAACATACTGATACTGCCACGGAACCTCTCCTTCTGGGGACATAAAATAATTTGTAAAATTGTCGCGCATGGTAATGGCAGAATTGTTGGGTCGCAGTCCGGAAAAACGTACAGAAGGTAAGTCTATCTCGTCCTCTTCCTCAACAGAAATCCCTTCCTTCTCACGGATGACATTGTGGAGGACACAGCAGGCTTGGATTGCCAGTTGGGCATTCTCCACGCTGAGTTGTATGGCAGTATGAAATATGCGCCATTTGCTACTCAAAATGCCAAAGGTGCATTCAATAAGGCGCCTTGCACGACTCAAGCGATAGTTGAAAATTTTTTTGGGGGTCGTTAAATTATTCCTGGCATAAGGCCTTAAAAGATGCTGGGAAAGTCCAAATGCCTCATCAGCTACAAGAACATGGGGCAAATCTGGTCCTACAGTTGATGGTAGTGGTCTATCTGATGGGAAATTAAAGTTTCCCTCCAGTACTCTTCTCCCCATTTGTGATGCTGAAAAGACTCTTGAGTCTGCATTAGATCCATAGGCCCCTATATCAACAGCTACAAACCTGTAGTTACTGTCGCAGATTGCCATTAGCACAAGGGAAAAGTATTTTTTATAGTTGAAAAATTGCGAGCCAGATCCAGGTGGCATCTGAATTCTGATGTGTTTCCCATCCAGGGCTCCAACACAATTAGGGAATTGTGTTTTTTTCCAAAAGTCATTCGCTATTTCATGCCACATGGTGGCATCTGGAACAGGCATTGCAGACGACCGAAGCTCCTCCCATATTGCTTCACAGGTCTCACGTACTATTCCAGATATAGTTGAGATTCCCACCAAAAAAAAATGGTTTAGTGAAGTATAAGAAACTCCAGATGCAAGAAACCTAGGAAGAGTAGGAGAGTAGAAGAAATTATGAAAGGAATCCAACATTACACTGGACATAATCAAGCTAAATGGCTGGCTGGCTTACCTGAGGGTAATGAGAAGTCGCTCCTCTGGAGGCACAGGACGTCTCATGTCTGTGTTTGTCCGGTATAATCGTGGATGCAACTTTTCCAGCAAATAATCAAATGTTGGAATCGTCATTCTGGTAAAATTAAAAAATTTGGGAGGGTAACGTCGCAAATCTGCGTAGTGCAGAGCAAAAAAACCCTCAGTTGGCCTCTTGAGGAGCATGGGATGTGCCCAGTAACAGCGTCTCCTCGCAGACATCTCCGTGGTCTTGCTTTTTTTTCTCCACAGATAATAGAGCATGACAAATGAAGTCACATTGTCATAATAACTCCCCAAATCCATCTTAATAAGCTGTAAAGTACAATGAATCAGGAACCAAACAGCTGACTGTTAACATACAGCAAGAAGAAAGCACAATGCACGCTGGGGGAAACAAAGAATCATGGGAAAATTCTTGAAAAGCTGATTATATAAAGTTAAAAAAAAAAAAACGGATGAAAAAACGGATCGAAAAACGGACGGAAAACGGAACGGAAACGGATGTAATCGGACGAAAAACGGATGAAAAAACGGATCAACTGAAGGGGGAAAAAAATGATCTAAAAAACTGAACGGACATGTGAAAGAGCCCTTTCTCGGCGAGATTGACCACTTGCAAGCCCCATTGCGGGAGCCAGCGCCGAGCTGGCTTGCCGCGATGGAGACAAAGCTGTCATAGAAGCGACGGGGATCCGACGTGGATTCCCGCCAATTCTACACGTGGGCGGCGTTTGTTATGAATCCTGAAGGGGAACTCCCCGCCGGATTTGAAAATAATAAAATATTTTAATACCCTGTGTGGTTTCTTTGTGTTTGCACTTTTTTTGCAGGTGAATGGGTAGGGGGTACGATGTACCCCCTACTCATTCACTTAGGGTGGGGGGCTGGTATCTGGGGGCCCCCCTTATTAAAGGGGGCTCCCAGATTCCGATAAGCCTCCCGCCCGCATACCCCGACAACCAACGGTCAGGGTTGTCGGAAAGGGGCCCTGTCCTCATCAACATGGGGACAGGGTGCTCTGGGGTGGGGGGGGCCGCAGTGCGCCCCCCTGCTCCAGAGCACCTGACCCCCCCATGTTGAGGGCATGCTGCCCGGTACGGCTCAGGAGGGAGGGCGCTCGCTCGCTCGCCCCCACTCCCTTCCTGACCGGCTGGCTGGGCGGCGTGCTTTGGATACGGGTCTGGTATGGATTGTGGGGGGACCCCCACACCGTTTTTTCAGAGTAGGGGGGTCTCCTTACAACCCATACCAGACCTAAGGGCCCGTTGTGCTCCTGAGGGGGGAACCCATGCCGGATTTTTATTTAAAATCCGGCGGGGAGTTCCCCTTCAGGATTCATAACAAACGCCGCCCACGTGTAGAATTGGCGGGAATACACGTCGGATCCCTGTCGCTTCTATGACGCACTCGCTGGAATAGTAAAAGCACATTCCAGCGAGTGCGTCATAGAAGCGACAGAGATGTCGGCACCCTGTCGCCGAGAATCAGCGCGATGCTGTCGTGCTAAAAACACATTCTCGGCAGCAGGCACTGTAAGTATGAACAATGCCAACAGACCTGGGTCTTGAAAGATGTTTAGGCAGTCCTTTGAGTTGCGCGACCACCTTTAAGGGCAAGAATATGCCCTGTGTCTAGTCCGACATTGTGTGTTTCTTCTGCTTGACCACTTCTGCCTTTGCCCATACCCCCCCTTACTCTTTCTTCCCTTTTCCTCCAGTCACCTTTTTTCCCCCCACAATTCTGTGTGCTTAGGGGACTGATCACCTGCTGAACTCGGTTCGTTCAAGTTCTATCTAACCCTTAGTTGCCCCTACCTCTGACCAGTTTCTACACCAGTGCAGTGATTCATCAAGTATTTAGCTTGATGACAGGTTCCCTTCAAATGGAGGAACAGGACATGGTTTACATATTCTATTTTGGATAGGCCTTTACAGTTTAAAGTATGGTCTGAACTGTAAATTCAGCGCTTTACAAAAGACAAACCTACGACCTGTACCTGCTGGTCACCAGCAGGGCATCACTAATCTAAATGAATGAAACTCATTATGTTCATTTTTGTCAGTACTGAAATACCCATCGTCATTTAGGCTTCCTGCCAGCAGTAATATCCATTAAATGATAGGCAGCATGGCTGAATTCTTAGTACAGCATGAATTTCTTTCAGATCCATTATGTCAAGCTAGATGAACTAATAAAAATATGTCATTATTGTCTTGAAAAGCAAATGGCCAATTTTAGAATGTCAATTAAAATGATTAGCCTATTATTCCAGAGTATTGGAATATTCAGATCTACAGCCAAAACAGATTCTTTTGGATTAAAGGAAGCAGAGACTCAAGACATCAAAATAATTTACGTATTTTAATTGCTTGCATTACTAAATGCTAAACATATTCTTTTATGAGTTGTCCTTGGACAGATTCACCTATGTAGTCACATGTGTACTCTGATAAGAAAAAAAAAACGTAATTACAGTTTGGAAAACATTCGAGTGACTGCAGAGAGGAAAACCATTTACTTAATCCTGACTAAATCCCATTTTTGTCCATAAGATGCAGCAACCTAACTAACAGCGAGGAAAACAACCAGCCAATAAGTTGATACTAAAAATGACTGACTTTTCAGTAAAACTTGGATGCACACATTTTGTACCAGTCTCAGCTGGGAAAAGTACCACAGGGTAAGTACATATCTGACAGATGTCCTCCAGCAGCATTTCTGCATAACAAATGCCTTTCAAACCATGTGAACATGGAAATCATTGACCTCTGGAGCAGTTTCAATATTACAATAACCCAGAGGATAACAGGTGGAAGCTGCCACTACAAAAAAAACTTGAATTGCATAGAAAATGTCTCTCTTTATATACGGTACTTCCTTATGTAGATAATGAGCATACTTAGCAAGAAGTACAGAACGCACCATTCCGCAGTCTAAATCTGTCACTGTGCACTGCATTTCGATCACAGAACCCTCTAACAGTGACTCACTGCTTACAAAACAAAAATGACTTGTTTTTTTAAATAATTCCAATCAAAAAAATCTTGCCAAATTACTTACCCTATAATTATTTATATTCACTTGGTATTTCCTAATTATTTTTCTTTCAAATATTAATTTTATTTTCAACAGAAAGGCAGTTCCATGTATTTCTCAATTTAATAGGGATAGCATAATGGTTTTCAGTTATTTTCATAAAGAAAGTTCATCGCATACATGTTTGTAAACCAATGATCAATTATCTTATTCATTTTCTTTAGTTTTATATAAAAAAAATACTTTACAAATAACCATGTATTACAGAGTAATTACACAACACATAGGGGCATATTTATAAAGCAATGAATGTGAAATGAATCCAATGTTTAGACCCCTTTCACACTGGGGCAGTTTTCAGGTGCTCTAGTGCTGGAAATAGCCTCTGCTAAGAGCCTGAAAACCATCTCCTATTCATTCAAGTATGACTTTTCACACTGGGGCGGTGGGCTTGCGGGACGTTCAGAAAAGTCCATCTTTGGGGTGGTTTGGGATCGCTGTATTTAGCGCCCTGCCCATTGGAATGAATGGGCAGTGCTTCCGGAGTTCTTAACCCCTTCTTTTAGGTTAAAAGCGCCCCACTAGCGGCCGAAAAGCGCAGCTTAAACAGCACTAAAGTGGTGCTAAAACGAGTGGCGCTTTAGCGATAACCCGGCTCCAGCCCCAGTGTTAAAGTGGTTGTAAACCCTTTACAACCCCTTTATGCTTCAGGTAAGCCTATATTAAGGCTTACCTGTAACTACCCGGAATATCTCCTAAACCTGCACGGTTTAGGAGATATCCCCTGTCCCCTGCATGTGCCGATGTCATCGGCACATGTGCACTGGGGCAAACTGAAGCACTAGCACTTATGTGCCGTTGCTTCATTCCGTGTGCCATTACTGGAGTGACGTTATCTCGGCCCTGGCCAATTACAGCACAAGAGCCGCAATACCTGGAAGTAAGCCCTGGAAGAGATGTCGGCGGCCAGAGGGGAAGACAAGGACTGCAGCAGGGGCTTCGATCTGAGGTAAGTAATACATAATGAGCTAGCATGCTATTCATACTACCTCATTATGCCTTTGTCTTGTCTTTTTTTTTATTGGGGTTTACAACCACTTTAAAGAGGTATTATAGATAGTTATCATGCCCTGTAATGTAAAATACATACAGCAAGAATCTATTTGTGAATGTCACATTCACAGCTTAAAAATAGGACTGCTTGTTTGGAAAGGATGCTGGACTTTCCAATAAGAATTTACAGAATTGTCTGCTTTCTACTCATCAGCTTGGGTAAAACAAAGCCAGACTGTACTGCCTCTGCTAGAAGAGGAGGGAATCTCTCCTGCGTAATTCAGAAGTCTTTGTTATATGATCTCTTCTACTTTTCATATCTATTTCTTTGAGCTACTATAGCAAATAAAATCTTCAGAAACTGGTGCACTAATTTGGAGCTTAGCCACATCTAGCTGAAAATGGTAAATGTAATTATTCAAAGGTTGCATTTAATATACCCCGATTCAAAACAAACAAAATCTAATCAAATAGTATGAAAAAAAAATGGGAAATATAAATTTACAAATGTACAAACCAAAACATACTTGTGTTTTTTTTTTTTTTTTTTTTTATTAAAATACAGTTTATTAAGATGCCTGAACATTTGTTCATGTTATCATCAAGAATGTTATTGGGATCTGCCTGAGACATATAATTTAATGCCATTTCCTATAGTTTAGTAACAAAATGTTCCAACAATGAAGTCAGTGACACATGTAGATAAGAGGTTTGTGACAACCATTTTCTTAACATTAGCCATTTGTCAAAGGCTCTTTGTGACAGAGAAAATTTGCTGCAAACTGACTTCAGTTAAAAACAGCACACATTGCTAGACTATAACATAAGTTCAGCTGTGTCATGAATTAATGTGCTGCTATTCTGACAAGAAAATTAAAGGGGTTCTTTTCTAAATAGGTGCCTTTAAAGGGGTTGTAAAGGTACAATGTTTTACTTAAATAGCTACCTTTACCTTAGTGCAGTCCTCATTCACTTACCTCATTCTTCCATTTTGCTTTTAAATGTCCTTATTTCTTCTGTCTGTAACTCCACACAGTAATGCAAGGCTTTCCCCCTGGTGTGGAGTGTCGTGCTCGCCCCGTCCCTTGGACTGCAGGAGAGTCAGAATGCCCACTAACACACAGCTCCTTTCTCTATCTGCAATGTAGAGAGCGTCCTGACTCTCCTGTAGTCCAAGGGAGGGGGCGAGCACGACACTCCACATCAGGGAGAAAGCCTTGCATTAATGTGTGGAGTTACAGACAGAAGAACAGGAAGTGATGATTTCTCAGAAGAAATAAGGGTATTTATAAGCAAAATAGAAGAATGAGGTAAGTGAAGGAGGACTGCAAAGGAAAGGAAGCTATTTAGGGAAAAAAAATGTACCTTTATAACCCCTTTAAGCTAGTGCAGGGATCTCCAAACTACGACCTTCCAGCTGCTGTGGAACTACACTTCCCATGAGGCATTGTAAAACTCTGACATTCGTAGACATGACTAGGCATGATGGGAATTGTAGTTCCTGAACACCTGGAGGGCCATAGTTTGGAGACTCCTGAGCTAGTGCATTGTTGGTTCACTTACCTTTTCCTTCAATTTCCCTTCTAAATGTTTATTTTTATTTTTTTTCTTTGTTTCTTTGTCTGAATTTCTCACTTCCTGTTCCTCCTCAATAAGCTGTTCTGGCTTACAGGAACTGAGAATTTCAGACAAAGAAAAAGACATTTAGAAGGGAAATTGAAGGAAAAGGTAAGTGAACCAACAATGCACTAGCTTAAAGGAACCTATTTAGAAAATAAAAAAACAAACCTTTACAACCCCTTTAACATCCCATTAGGGATGAGGGAACCAGGAAAAATTTGGTTTGCATGGGGCTCGGCAACCCCAGCAGGAAGTCCTCAAACCCCAAATATAGCACTGCCCAATTGAAGTTTATGGGAGGCAAACCTTATATTTTTTATGCCCTTTTTCTAGTTTACAAGCTCTTGTTAAAAGAAGAGCATGGGTAGCTGGGCACTGCCATAGGGGACATTTAACAATACAATTTAATTTTAAATACCATTGAGTGGGAAAGGGGTCTTTCAATTTGGCTTATAGAGCAACATTGAATATACAAAAATCTTTCAAATAACATGCTTGGGGGATGCCTGCATGTGAATCTTACCCATTAAAGCTGAAAGGAAAAAAACTACCACAGCTAAATGACAGATCGCCAGCCAGCTTCTGTTTGTAAATAATATTTGGTCAATGACATCACCATGTGGCGGGTTATCCCAGTGATAGGACAACATCACTGGACAGCAGGTTATCATAATTGATGAGGATCTACACTGCTGGATGACATGATTAATGTTGGGTTTACATTGGGAGACATTGTTTAAAATGTTTAAGCATTATAGTATTTATTGAATGTTTCAATAAAACACATAAAAGATAATGAAAGATAAGATGGTCAGACACAGAATAGAGGTATTTCTATGTGTTAGAATAAAGCCTAGCACACACAGCCCAAATGTTGGGTGGCATCGGTTCAATATAAACTGGCATACGGCCCCTGTGTACTCTCTGACAGAAGCAGGACATTCAGGCAGCTTCTGTAAAATAGGCATGACCGAAAAAGGTCTACCGATCAGTTCCCATTCAGTGCTCTCGGCCAATGGCTCAGAGCGCTGACTGGAGTGTTTTGGCCAGGGGGGGGGGGCGTCCCCCTGTCAGAACACAATAGCACAGCAAGGGAGTTTGCTGTACTAACATCACACAGTTAGTACAAGGCCTCCTTCTAAGCTGTCAGTTTTTTTTTGTTCAGTCCTGCTGGGTTGAACAAAAAAAAACTAGTAGTGTATACTACAAAAACAATAAAGGCAACATTATTAGCTAATAATATGAAGCTGTTAATACAGGTATTCAGGGGCCTCAAGGAGGTTCATAGATTCACAGTAGGGTAGTAGGCATGAACACGATCCTGACCTATGAGAAGTGAGTTGGGAAATATAGAGGAAAGTAAAGATAAGTAAGATAAAAGGCAATGGTGAAAAGGGAAGAAGAGGGAGTGCAGGATAAAGTACAAATGGACAGATATTTGATGGGCAGGAGAAAGCACAATCCATGTTTACTGTTGCCCATAAGCTACTCAATACAAGTATCATCAAGATAGCAATGTGCAAAAATCGCGACTGTCAAAAAAGAGAATGCAGAGACACCAGGGGCCAGATTCAGAGAGCCATTATGCCTGTCTAACTGGTGTTAGACTGGAGTAATTTCAAATTACGCGCGTTTTCTAGCTAGTCGAAAATCTCAAACCATGAATAGACGGCTGCGGGCTTCAATTCGACTGGATTACGTGTTCATACGCCTTCGGATCTACGCTGCAATAAAATTGCGGCCACTGGGTGGACTTCCTGTCGTTTTCCGTGTCGGGGTATGCAATCGCAATCTCTTACGGCACCTTTAGTCATCTTTTATTTGCTTAACACTATACCAGCTTTTTGCTGCTCTAATATTAAACAGCCCATGTTAAGTATGGCCGTCGTTCCCACGTCGAATTTCTACGTTTTCCGACGTCTCTTATAATTTTTAACGTAAGTCATCCGGGAATAGGAATGTTCGTAAACGCCGCTACTCAAACAACGAATGACGTAACGACGTGATTTCGCGCAATGCACGGAGGGAAATTTCTGAACGGAGCATGCGCAGTTCGATCGCCGCGGGGACGCGCTTAATTTAAATGCTTCATGCCCCCCAATCGCGTATTTCGATTACGAGGCGAGAAATAGACTACGCCGCCGCAGCGTACGGGCAAAAATCTACCATGATTCGGTGTAGAGCCTGGTAAAATACGGCAGCGTAGAGTATTTCGATTACGCAGCGGAATATTAAGTGTATGTGAATCTACCCCCAGGTGGCTAATACTTGTGGTGAATATTTGTTAAATAGTTGAGCCAGGAGTTCCGTCCATGTGTAAAAACAAAAAAAATCTAAATAAATGGCTTGTATCCTTAACCTGTGTCTTCATTTACTTTTTATTTTTTGGGGAGATGAATAGAAAGGGCTACTCATGTACTCCATTTTTTTAAATATGTACTGTCACTTAAAAAAGTAAAAATCCAATATGGGCCCCCCTTAAAGCGGAGTTCCACCCAAAATTGGAACTTCCGCTCAACCCACTCCCCTCCCCCTTACATGCATACATTTTTTTTTGGGGGGGGGGGGGGTGGGGGCTTCAGGAGGAGTGGGACTTCCTGTCCCACTTCCTGCTTCTGCCGAGGGGCTGGTTAGGCAATTAAGCTTAATTGCCTACAGCAGCCCCTCCCTGTAGGCGATCGCATGGGACACTGACAGGTCCCATGCGATCGCCTGTCCAATCAGCGGCGGGCCACGCCGCTCGCGCATGTGCAGTGCCGCTCGCGCATGCGCAGTGCCGCTCGCGTATGCGCAGTGGGTGGACGGCCGTGAAGCCGAAAGCTGTCACGGTCGGGTGCCCACACTTAGGATGAGGACGCTGGCCGGGGAGGGGGGGAGAGAAGCGGACCGGCGCGTTGCTGGATCGTGGAGCAGGTGAGTGTGTGTTTATTAAAAGCCAGCAGCTACACTTTTTGTAGCTGCTGACTTTTAATAAACACTAAATTTGTCTGGAACTCCCCTTTAAAATTCCTAGCAAACCTTTATCCAGTCATGAAGCCTTTGATGGCCAGGGGATAGAGCGGACAAGTTCCTCATGCCCATCCCACATTGCCAGGAAAGGGAGAGGACAAGGGCCTCTTTTTTACCCAAAATAGATATGTTGTTCTTTGGGGAGGCAATGGTTCAAGAAAGGTTGACTGCACTCCCAGGTATGAAGCAATGATGATTACTTTATTGAATATAAAAATCCATAAAATAATTGATTATCACTAAGCGAACCTTGATATGTGAAACACGTTAATCTTGCAATGCCTGCATAGAGGTCTCATGATATCTTATGATGTAACTTGATGTATTTTTATCTTCAATAAAGTAATCATTACTGCTTCATACCTGGGAGTGTGGTCAACCTTTCTTGAACCATTGGCTCTTATTGAGGCTGCGGACTGGACCTGCGCCACAAGGTTACTGGGAGCAATCATTCCCACCTGGAGCAGCATAGCTCTGTCTTTGTATCGGTTCTTTGGGGAGAGCTTATTGGAATCAGATGTAAATAAAAACACAGACACTATGACAAAATTAATTTGTGGCAGAAACTTTTCCCTAGTTCCAATTATGATTGCCAGGATCTAGGTTTTGTGTCTGACATATGTGAAATTTGATGAATCCTAAACAAAAATGGAGAACAAATAATGATTATTAGCCATCTTTTACAGTAAAATAATGCATGCATATACATATGCAGGAAAAAATGTGTGCTTAAAATATCTTTCTATAGGAGCCTGCAAAGCATCGCACCTCTGATCAATTGATCGAGGGTGCAGTGCCAGGGTCTTGCAGACTCTTCCTCCAGTTCAATGTCCATTCCAAGGTGTAGACTTTCACTAGGAGAATTGGAAGAAGTTTTACTGGACTATGAATGTGGTCACCGCATTCCCGTTCCATTGTGGCAGACCTGCAAGGCTGTGCCGGTAAAACCCTGCTGGTTTTAGAAGTGACAGCTACTGTGGGGGAGAACCACCCATGCATACTGTCATGCGGTGGGGAGGCATATTACACCCTAAATATGGTTGCAACAATTAATATCGTGCAAAAGGTGAAGTTAACCTTTAACTCTTTCACTGCCAGACCGTACTGGGCCTGGGTCTGCCATTGTGCCCATGGAGCCTGGGAAACATGGTGGGGGTGCATGAGGGGGGGGGAAACCTTACGGGATGTGTTAACGTGATCTAGAATCTGCACAGTCCCTGAATGGCTTATATATGGTAACTGACAGTCAGCTGAAGCCAGCCGAACAGCACTGGCAGCAAAAGGTTTAACGGGGTGTACTGGAAGTATTTCTTTAGTCTGGTCTGAGTCAGTAATTTGTTATATATTTTCTATTTACTTATTTATAAAGCTGCTCCTTATACTCACCCCATTTTTCTCCCATACATGTTACCTTTTAGGAGGGCTTTCGATCAGGGTAAGGGAAGACCAACATCTTTTGCTAGGCTTTCTCTTAAGGGAACATAACATGCTCTGTGCATCCTCTGTCATGGGTTACCCAATATAAAATGTGTATTTTTAAAACAAAGACTTTTAAAAATAATTATAATACAACCAAACCCCCCAAACAACTATAGATTCCCTTTAACTGCCCAGTAATCTGATAAAATGGTGCTATAGAAGGAGTCATTATAAAAACAATGGGACCACTAACTGCATAAAAATGACAACCCACTTAAGAAATGTATCATTAAAGTGTTTCTAAACGAGAGTCTTGGCTGTACAGGACTTTCCCGCCTCATTGGCTGAGACAGCAGCATGGTGCCATTGGCTCCCACTGCTGTCAATTAAAGTCAGTAAACCGATAAGGAGAGAGAGGGGGCCGGGCTGGGCCAGGGCTCTGTGTATGAATGGACACACAGACTAGTTGCTCCGTTCGGGTGCCCCCATTGCAAGCTGCTTGCTGTGGAGGGGGGGGGGGGGCACTCAACAGGAGGAAGGGACCAGGAGTGCCAGCTGGGGGACCCAAGAAGAGGAGGTTCTGGCCTGCTCTGTGCAAAACCACTGCACAGAGCAGGTAAGTATAACATGTTTGTTATATTTAAAGGGAAAAAAAAACAAGACTTTAATATCACTTTAACAATGTTTGATGGTAAATTATTTACAGATGAACTATAGGCAATCATCTATAGAACCTGCTGATAAAACTGATTGTTGATAAATGTTTAAAAGTTTTTCTTGATTGCAGTTATACAGCTTACACTGTCAGATAATAAGGTCAGGTAAATAAACTTTCACTAACTTAATTTTAAATAAAGTAATTTAAATCTATGCTATTCCTAGAAATTTGAAAAAAAAAAAGGGAAAGTGATTCCCCACTAGTAAACTGATTGCAAACTGTATGCAAGTTTGACATGTGACCACAAAATGATACATGACATAAGATATGCTAATGAAAGCTAGAAAGTTGCTAATTATATCTTCTGTCTTTCATTCAAAATTAAATGGCAAAGGCACTCACCCTTTTTCATTTGAAATGCTGCTGAATGTGATTAGTTACTCACATTTGCATACTCCAGCAATGAGCACGAGGCAGAAAATGCCAATATAAAATGAGGATACAAAGAATAGAATAGTTAACGCCAAAAAAAAGACAGACGACTTTGTATTTTAACTGTATATTGTCATTCACATGATAGTTTGTATCATTTAAGAGACAGGGAACAATTATTCAATTATTAAACATGAAACCAGATGTAGACATTGAGCACATAGGGCCAGATTCAGCAAGACTTGCGCTGGAGTAATTCGATATGCGCCGCGTAACTGTGAATATGCGCCGTTGTTTCTATGTGGCCGTACCCACCAAACTAGATGCGACAGAAAACGGGCCATTTCCGATCGGCTTAACTTTCCGACGCCAGAGTCTCGTCAGCGCATAATTTCGTTTGGCGCATCAGTCGCGCCTATTGATTTCCCCTGCAAATATGCAAATGAGGGAGATTTCCCGATTCGCGAACGGATTAGCACCATACGCTGGCTACATGCGCCGCGCGTATCTCGTCCGTCCGGCGCAAAGTTATTTCTACAAATAGCTGCTTTATCTTTACTCCAGACGGCCACAGGTCAGCAGGAGAGCAGCTACAGCAGCGTTACCGACGATAAGAGCTAGCTGAGCACCCCCACTTGCAGGACAACACCTCTGTCCATGCTTGTCTGTCAACTTTTACAGCCATGGAGGAAGACATCATAGGTCTCCATAGCCGAGATGATGGCTGACAGCTCCTGGCCTTTAGAGTTCAGCTTTCTCCTGTGTGTTTGCGGGGAACGGGAGCAGCCATCTCAGAACAAAAGTAACTTCACTGCGGGGAAGGGGAACAGGATATACTTTAGTGCCGAAATGGCGCATCTACGGGCGCATTTAAACGCCCAACGGAACGCATTGCGCTGAAGTTTCCCGTGAAGTGGTGCCGACGGAAGTTGTGAGCATGCGCACAAGGGGGCCGAGTGAAGCCTCACTTACTGCGCATGCTCCGTGGATGATGCGCTGAACGTAAGCCTCTGCGCTGGGCTCCGCCCATCATTTACATATGATCACACCCACTTCCACTTGCGTCGGGTTACGCCAGCGCATTATCGTTACTCTGGCGCAAGTTTACGCGCAACTGCTATGTGAATAACAGTACTTGCGCCGAAAGTGTCGGCAGAGTAACGTAAATGAGAAACGTTACTCCAAAGTAAAGAAGCACCCATCTACCTGAATCTGGCCCATAGTGTATGCCCTAAATAACGTCTTTGACTGGCTAACTTAAGTGAATATGGATATAACCTTTCAGGACAAATAAGATCCCTTCTTTAGGCTTTATATGTTTCTTAAACTCCAAATAATTTTGAAAAATATGCAGGTCAAAGGTGTAATGCTTACCCTTGATCTGTATATCATATCAGTTTAAGAAACTCTATGAAAAAAAAAAAACAACATGTGTTCCTGTTTAACCCCTTAGTAACACTTAGTTAACTCTAAATCAACCCTAATACGTGGACTTTCCTTTTCTGCTGATTTTTTTTAATCAATTTTTTTTTAACCATTAATATTTAAACAGGTTTGTTTTTATACATGTTGTTGTGTTGTATAAAGTCCTTATTTAATTTAGAAATGATATTAAACCTCTTTGTACCAGAATCTTAATTTTAGTGTTATTATGAAAACAGGATAAAGTAGAAACTAAAATGTATATTTTTTTATTCTACAAAACAATTTTTTTTTAAATGAAAACACTGATCAGAGGGCTTTTTTTTAGGTGGGTGCAACAGTTGTTCCAAGACTATATCAATAAAATGAATGCCTTGCTTTCTGAAATTACATTTTTATTCTATTAAATTGTCAACGGTAACACACTAGGCTGGTGCACCTTTTTTCTTCTCTTCCCTCTTTTTTTGCTACCAGGATATTCCCCATCTATGAAGGGCGGCAAGGCCACGGTTACCGTTTTTGGCATTTTTTCCATGGAACACTGACTACTGGACAATCCACTCTTCCGCAGGAGAATTTGTTTTCTGTGTCTAAAGATCAATGTGTCTGTAGCTGCATAAACCAAAGTACAACATGTTTTTCGAGGTAAAAGTTTTAACAAGGTAGAAATAAGCAAAAACAAATAAAACAAATGCCCCATATCTTTTAATATACCTTGTGAACTTATTGTGCAAGCAATTCATGACTTAGTAATTTTCTTTAAAAAAATATGCATAGTTGAGAACTATTATCTTTATCCTTCCATTGCCACTTGGAAAGATAATGAATTAGAACAGACATATTTATGACACTTAACAAACTATTTTTTTTAGGTCAGTGGCTCATTAAAATGGTTCTACTGCCCCATACAAACGATCAGATTTCCCCCCAGAAAAATCTTGGATAGTTTTTCTGACGGACTTCCGCTCTAGCTTGGCTTGATTACACACCGTTACACAAAACTTCTCTGAACTTTCGACCGTAAAAAACGCTGTCATGTACAACACTACGACGAGCCGAGGAAATTAAGTTCAATGCTTCCGAGCATGTGTCGAATTGTTTCTGAGCATGAATCGGAATTTTGCGCGGCGCAATTGCTACAGACGATTGGATTTTACGATTGGAATTTTTTCAGACGGAAAATTTGAAAACCAGCTTTCAATCTTTTGCTGGCGGAAATTCCGACAGCAAAACTCAGATAGAGCATACACACGGTCGGAATTTCCATTCAAAAGCTCACATCGAACTATTGCTGTCGGAATTTCCGATCTTGTGTACGGGACATAAGGGTTGAAGGTTTTTTTTACCTTTATGCATGCTATGAATGAAGTTAAAAAACCTTCAGAATGCAGCTTCCCCTGCAGACCCCCTAATATTTACCCCAACATGATCACACATGGTGAGGTAAAACACTATGACAAGCTGAGAAAAAAGTTCAATTCTTCCAAGCATCCCTCGACTTGATTCTGACCATGCGTTGGTTTTTTCTCCGTCAGAGTTGCACACAGACGATAGGAATTTCCGATCAGAAAAAAATAAAACATGTTTTATTTCTAAACACCGATGGAAAATTCCGATCGTGTGTATGCGGCATTATTAACTGAATGACAGCAGCAGAAGCCATTTCTAAGAGACTTATGTGAGATGATAAAAATGTATTTAAATGGCAATAAAAATCTTTGGTTGGGCTATACCAAAAAACGCTACAGGATACAAAAAGTTGGGTTGTGTACAATGCCATTATTTCAGCGTACAATATTTACTTTGTATTGTATACCTTTATTTGTTTTATATATTTTACAATTAAAGTCAATTTGACAGATTATTTTACTCATTTAGTTGTTCATAATTTATTATGGTTTATAGAATTTATTTATACAGGAAATAAAAATTATATGCAACAGCCATTTTTTCTTATTCCACAATTGTTTGGTATTTTTAGATAAAAGTGGTCTATTGTTTCTAAGAGAAGCACAATATGACACAGTCAGCAGTGCCAGTTTTTGCAAATGACAAGCATGTGTCCTAGAGTGTATGCAATAGACATTCTAAGTACTAAAAAGCATAAGCATTGCAAACAAGTTAGGGATGTTTGAGCCATAAGACTTTAACTGACATGATTTGTTAGTGGCACTTGTCCACTACAATAGTTTTACAGCTGTCAACTCACCCCTTTAATTTCTAACTGATCAAGTTATGTAGTTGATAGGAATGATTGCTTATAGCAACTATCAGGATAGCAACCTTTGGATATGTTTTTTCACCTGGATTTAAGTAGCAACAATTCCTATGGAATTTATATCATTAATAAAAGTACATCTCTAGACAAATATATATTTTTTCTAATGGACAGATTAAGAAAGAGTTAGAACCATTGTCAGGCTTTCATTGCTGCTTGGCTTGAGACAGACTTTTTTTTAAATCAGAAAAATGGTTTATTGTGCCAATAGGAGAAAAACAGGATGACATATGCACAGTCCATATGATATTATACAAGGCACCTAAGGACATTAACAACAATTAGACCATGCTGGGCAGGTGGATGCAGCTCTCCTCCCAACACAACTACCTATGAGGCCAACGGGCCACAACCAAAATGTGTCCACCCACAGAGTCAAAACCAATTTTCACCAATAAGTAAAATACAGGGCCTACAATATACTTCGCAAACAATACACAAAAACAACAGCAAAGCCCACTTTCGACACTAGAAAAGTTACGCAGCCTACATCTGCAATAGCCGTGACATAATCAATTGCGGAGGTGCCAGTTCCGGGGTTTCCATCCAGGGCCCCCAAATAGAATTACATTTCCGGGCAGCATTTCTATGTTGATAGGTATAATGCTCTCTTATAATAACAAAATTAGCTTGTTCAATCCACTGTTTCCCAGTCGGAGCATGTGGGGACAACCAAAATCTAGCTATGAGTTTTCTCGCTATGTATAGAAGTCTAATCACTGCAATATTAACTGGATGGGGGTAAACCTCCTCCTCCACTGCACCCAATACACATATCAGGGGGTCCAACGGGACCCTAACTTGAAAAACAGAGGAAATAGTCTCCGTAACGTTATCCCAGAACCGATGCATCTTGGGACAGCGCCACATTAGATGAATAAGTGAACCCTCCTCCCCACAATTTTTGGGACATAGAGAAGAATCCCTCCTACCCCAATGGAATAATTGAAGAGTCAGACTTTAATGCTTTGACTGACAAGGATGTACCCTACAAGTCATTGCAGCAAATGATTAGGAAAAGCTTACAACTGCAACAGCAAGTAAGCCTCTCTTTTAGCCCCCTCCAGCAATAAAGTTAACCACTTGTCCACCAGCCACCATCAAATGACGGCGGGCGGAGGACTCCATTGTGTACTGACAGCACGTCATATGACGTGCTGTCTCTTTAAAGCCGCAGGCGGCGTGCACGCCGCTCTGCTGGGATCCCGGTGCGAGTGCCCGGCGGCAACGATCGCCGCCGGGCACACGCGATTGCCCAGTAACTGAGCGGGGACGTGGAGCTCTGTGTGTAAACACAGAGCTCCATGTCCTGTCAGTGAGAGAGGAGACCGATGCTGTGTCCCTTGTACATAGGGACACAATCGGTCACCTCCCCCAGTCACCCCCCCTCCCCCTACAGTTAGAACACTCATAGGACACACATTTAACCCCTTCCCCGCCCCCTAGTGGTTAACCCCTTCACTGCCAGTCACATTTATACAGTAATCAATGCATATTTATAGCATTGTTCACTGTATAAATGTAAATGGTCCCAAAATAGTCACAAAAGTGTGTGAAGTGTCCGCCATAACGTCGCAGTCCCAATAAAAAAATTGCAGATCGCCGCCATTAATAGTAAAAAAATAAAATAATAAAAATGCCATAAACTATCCCCTATTTTGTAAACACTATGGCCCAGATTCAGAAAGCAATTACGCCTGTCTAACTGGTGTTAGACAGGAGTAATTTCAAATTTCGCGCGCCGTATCACTTGAATCCTCAAACCATGATACGGCGGCTTCGGGCTTCGATCCGAGAGGCTTACGTCTTCGTAAGCCTTCGGATCTACGCTGCGATATATTTGCGGCCGCTGGGAGGAGTTCGCGTCGTTTTCATGCGTCGGGATATGCAAATGTGTTTTTACGGCGATCCACGAAGATACGAGTGGTCTTCGCATTCGCTTTCGTCTATTTTTTTTTACGTACTGTTAGACCAGCTTTTTGCTGGTATAACGGTACGTAGCCCATGTTAAGTATGGCCGTCGTTCACGCGTCGATTTTTTTTTTTTTTTTTTTTTTTTACGTAACTCGTTCGGGACGAGGATCGTGCGTAAACGACGCTACTCAAACAACGAATGACGTAACGACGTGTTTTCGCGCAATGCACGGCGGGAAATTTGCGAACGGAGCATGCGCAGTTCGATCGCCGCGGGAACGCGCCTATTTGAAATGATTCACGCCCCCTACTCGCGTAGATGGATTGCGACGGGAGAAATACACTACGCCGCCGTCGTTTACTGGACAAAATCTACCTGGATTCCACGTAGAGCCAGGTAAAATACGGCGGCGTAGTGTATTTGGGAAACGCTACGATGATCTAATTGTATTGGAATCTGGCCCTATAAATTTTGCGCAAACCAATCGATAAAAGCTTATTGAATTTTTTTTCTACCAAAAATATGTAGAAGAATACGTATTGGCCTAAACTGAGAAATTTTTTTTTTTTATATATTTTATATATATAATACCAAAATATAATACAAAAAGAATATATACCACCAAAAGAAAGCTCTATTTGTGGGAAAAATAGGACAAACAATTTTGTTTGGGAGCCACGTCGTACGACCGCGCAATTGTCAGTTAAAGCGACGCAGTGCCGGAAGCTTAAATTTCGTCTGGGCAGGAAGGGGGTGTATGTGCACAGTAGGCAAGTGGTTAAGTAGAAAATCACAAATTAGTTTTAAATTATAACCTCTAATAAGCTAAATAAAATCCCTAAAATTGTTAAGCTTCTCATCCACTAAATTCCCACCTAGGATGCACATGTGTATGTACACATAGATTACGCAACAAACTGTGTACACCATGAGCACCACAGCAAGTTAAATAATTATTTTAATTAATCAATCTATACAATTTGAAGGTTAATTTGATGAGCTGTAAAGGTTTTTAATACATCATCATTTTGGCTACAATAGTTTTGACAGTTTTGTAGGCAAAAAAATGTTTGGGGCTTCACATTTTTGGTACTTATTTACTTTACTTTTATAATTTGATCCCAGAAATAGACTGGACATGCAATTGTGTTTGTGTTCAAAATACTTAATTTTAGTGTAGGCTTTACTAAAAATACTGGGCCAGATTCACGTACATTGGCGCATATATTGACCGGCGTAGCGCATCTCCTTTACGTTAGACCGGCTCAATTTAGAGGCACAAGTACCGTATCCTCGTAGTATTTGCGCACAAATTTGCGCCGGTGCAACATAATTTCCGAGGCGTAAGCCAGTGTAACTCAAATTGGGAAGGACGTGGGCGTGTTCCATTGAAATGAGTCGTGACCCCATGCAAATGAAGGGCCGGCCGGATTGCACATGCGCGCATGAAGCAGACTATGGTCAGCACCTCTCTGCGCATGCTCAGAACTCGGCACGGCGCAATCAGTGAGATTGGAACTAGGCCCGGTCAAATTAGTGAGCTACGCACAGTGCTTAAATAGACCGAGAGAAACGCCCTTCCTTTGCAAAAGTACACCCATTTGTTTCCCTTCCTACAGCAAGGTGCTTTTGTTCTGTTGTTTGTTAGCGTTTGTTGGTTTGTGACTTGTCTTTGAGATATTTGGTGACTGTTTTGGAGAGTGATTTTTGGTGACTGTTTTGGAGAGTGTTTTGGAGAGTGATTTTTTGTGATTGTTTTGGAGAGAGTGTTGTGTGAACATGAGTGAGAGTGGGATAAAAAACTGGTAGAAAAAAACGATCGTCTGTGTGGAACTCCATTGAAGAAAAATCCACACATTTCAGAATCAAGTCTACGCATGCTCGGAAGCATTGAACTTCATTTTTCTCAGCACAACGTTGTGTTTTACGTCACTGCGCTGGACACGGTCGGATTTTTGACTGATGGTGTGTAGGCAAGACTGATGAAAGTCAGCTTCATCGCATATCCGACAAAAACATCCATTGGATTAGATTCCATCAGATATCCCATCGTGTGTACAGGGCATACAACTATTCTTCTTTCAGAAACAAAATGCATGCATTTTTAAGGTAATGAATGGTACTTTTAAAGTAAATTAAACAAAAAATGTATTCGTAAAATGTATTTTTCAAACTTGTTTGTAATCGTATGTGTACATGTACTCCCCATTTGGCTCATACCTTATCTTAAAAATTAAGCAGGAAGGCTGGATGATTGCACTGAGATATATAACTCCCTCTAGTGGTTAATCTACAGATCTCTATACTAAATAAAATAAATATACAGAAAGCTATGCTATAACAAATATCACTTTACGGTAAAAAATGCAATAACCACACAAAACATCTGCTTATGCACCCTACTTCCGCTTTAAGATTTGCATTTAGGTACATAATTAAGTGGCTTTTGAAAAGATATGCATATTTTTTTAAGTAAGCAAAAGAGTTCTCAACATAAGACACACTGTAGTTTATCTCCATTGTCCCTCTCCTAATTTTTGTTTCTTAATATAATGCATATTAAAAGTTAATACATAAACAACTGCAGTAAAAGAAGAAATGTAAAGTACGTATACATGCTTACTAAATAAACAAGAACACCTTTTGACTGCTAATGCACAAGCCTGTCCTAATCCACACTCTATCTCATAGCTACATCTAATAATAGAGGTGAATTGAGCATGTCATTCATACAGGAAAGTCCAGTAAAGTGCAGAGTGAAGCTAATCAAATGAGCTGCTTTGACAAGATGCAGTTCATTGCTTGAAAGAGCCCTTTCTGCATATAAATATTTGTTATTTCACCCACTACATTAAAATGTGCTAATAAGAACATTGTATCACTGAAACATCCTGCTCCTGATTCAAAGTAAATTGGCCCTGTCAAAATAAAAAAGGAAATATTTTGATGAAAATGGCAGATCAACAACGCCTATAAAGCATAATGAATATATTTGCTTTATTTGGTATAACAAATCTAGCCTTCTGTTTTCCTAACATCTAATTCCAGCTCCACATCTCCATGACAAACAATGCAGAAAAAATATATGCACGCCAATGTTGTACATCAAATACACATTTTTGCTACCGTGCTAGTAGATTTATGTAACAAAATGGATATTCCATATCTGTTAGGGTACATGAACATGGCTGTATGACAATATAACAACTATGGAATCTATCCGCAATAAACTTTGTTTAGATTTGTAAAAAAAGAAATAAATAAAAGTAAACTGATAAAAAATGTGTATTTATTTTTTTGTTTAGGAGTCATGTACGAGTCCTTATTTGTTTTTTCCACTGCTGTCTTGGTTAAGGGGAGCAGTGATAAATGGAGAGCACTGCCAACTCAAAAACAGGAAGAAGTGACCTTTCCAGGTACACCACACTCATTCACAAAAACGCAGAGGTCTGTAAAGTGTGCATAATTTATGATTATGTGTCTGGGAAGTGCAGGTGTGTAGCCACAGCAAAGCAGGAACAAAAATTGTCTCTGGACAGTCGCACTCTGGACAAATTGTAGCCTTTATTAAAAGAAGGACAGCACTACAAATCACAGCAAAGTAAAATAAAACCCAACACTGACGCGTTTCGCACTGAAACTAGTGCTTATTCATAGCCAGTTAAAAATCAATGTAAAAAAACATAAACACCAGTGCCAAAAATATATAAGAAAAAATTAGTACAAGTGTGCAAACATATATATCAAATTGTATACCCCTTCACAACTCTATGAAATTGTGAATCAGTATAAAATAATCAATACTAATTATTGAGCTGATAATATAAGAAAATCCAGATATTCAAACAGAAAAAAAAGTCTAGCGCAAATCCACAGCTGTTATGCCCCGTACACACGTACGGGATTTCCGATGGAAAAAGTTAATGTTGGAAATCCAGAGGGGAAAGCTGAGAAACTGCTCAGTTCAGTCTTTCCCCTATACACGGCCGGTTTTCCCAACAGGAAAACTGCGATGGAGCTTTGGTCGGGAATCCTGGCCGTGTGTATGCTGAATCGCAGTTTTTCCCATAGGAAAACTGCCAAAAACCGCCAGACAAAAGTCTGCCGGGTTTCCCGGGGGGAATAAAGAGAACTGGTTCTCTCTTTTTGTCCGGCGGTTTTTGGGCAGTTTTTCTGTCGGAAAAATTGCGAGGAGCATACACACGGCTGGGATTCTAGGCCATCGTGAAAACTGATTGTGTGTACGAGGCTTAAGAGTTATATGAATTCTACCATGGCCATAAAGTGCTCCTTGTGCAAGGAAAAATAGTAGTGAAAGTGCTCCAGTGCCACACCAAGCAGCTTACCGACTATAGCGATCTTACAACTTAGAGATCAATCAAGTATTGGTATGTATAATGGCTCCATCAACTACCCCAAAGCATTTTCCCTTCCACCCTGGTACAGAGCTTGAGACTTCTCTCCCACAGAAACATCCAAAGACCCGATTAAGACATGAGACAGATTGTGCAGTACAATCCAAAACAAATGTATTTAAAAAAAGTTAATGCACTTACAAATCTGTAGCATATACAAGGCAGTGAAAAGACAGATACAGTCTCCACTGAGGGATTCAGTCCCCTGCGAGTGCGATGATGTCACAAGATTGGCCCCCCGCCCAATGCATTTTCCCCAATAGGGCAGCTTTATTACAGGAAAATAGACTGTGCACTTTGCAAGTGCAGTTGCATTTTTTTTTCCAGAGCTTAGTAAATGTGATAACAATTTGCTGACTTCCATCATCCAATCATGCAAGCAAAAATGCTTTTTTTTTTAAAAGATTTTCCTTGCACCTGATTGGGTATTTTTTTTACAAAGTGAAGCTTTATCACATTACATGTATTAAGAAAAATTGGTGTAACTGAGCAAGGGACTGAGGCACAGGGCCATAGGGAGAGTTTAGTGTTAAACTAAAGATGTGTGTGGTATTTCCGGTTATACAATTAGCAATCAGCAATGGTGAACACAGAGATTTCCATGTGCAATGTGATGCTGAGCCCAGAACATATCTCTAGGAACACTGTAGTGCTAAGCTGGGGATAGAGACAGTGATAGTTGTACAGCCATTGCTAGTTTCAATCCTGGAGCAATGTAGTGATACACAGGTAAAAGTAATAGGAAAAAATCTTTGTGAGCGTGTAGGTATTTTTTCCAGTACAAGCCCAATTTATCTTTGCCTATTACTTTTTAACTGTCTAGTAAATCAGAACATGTTATCTTACTTGTTTAGACTAGCTAACATTTTAAATCAACCTGACAGTTAAGCCCCATACACACCATCAGATTATCTGAAGATTTTTGTCTTCAGATTTACAAAAACCATCTAATATGTGGTCAAATCTTAAGAGTTTCAATTTGTATGAAATCAGGCAGGCCCTTATACTACATGGTTTTGGTAAATCTGAAGACAAAAATCTGCAGATAATCTGATGGTGTGTATGGGGCTTTAGGCTGGGTTCACACATCTGCAGGTTGGTAATGCTTGCATGCTACATCAAGCATTATGCTAAGGCAGCTGACTCATTTAAATTGGCTGCCTAACACATGGGCTAGCCATACCCAGAAATTTCTGAAGCCTGGAGATCAGCTTGGCATCCAGCATTTTCAGGAGGGTGTCATCAATGGCAGCCTGCATGTTTTTCATGGCACTTTCCCTCTAAGAACGTTAAACACAAATATTAGGAAGTGAATGAGGAAGAACAGATAATCCTATCAAGGGTATGCAATATTTCTTATTTCTTGGATTTAGATGCTTCAGAATTACATACTTGCTGCTAATCAAGAGCACTTACCTGCTGCTAATCAAGAGCTATTGCCTACTAGCATGCTTTACTTATTCACTGCCTGGGAGCAGAGGGACAGCATGTTTTCTATAATCTACCAGCAGCAGATGACACTTCTGATACAGCTCTCACTGCATTAAAGTCTAAGTACGGTTAGAACCTGAAGTCAACAAATGAAAATCAGCACAAGGGACATTACTTACAATCAGTAGGATGTGTTTTTTCTGCTGTGTCCTTTTCCTATCTGAAATCATCCTCTATCAGTGGATCCACTCATCCTCCCAAAATGCATTCTTCCAGTGCAGTAGGGGTTAATAGAGCCAATGCAGCTGTGACAGGCACTGATCAAGAGTGCCTCACTGCGCTTATTTTTTGCACTCAGCTTCTCCATTAAGAGATACCGTACTATAGCTTTTATGAATGAAACACAATCTATGAATAGAGGGGGCAGACCTTTCGCTCATCTGCCTGCCCTCCATTTATAGCTTGTGTTTTATTCATAGAAGCTATAGTACAGCTTCTATGAATCAGCAGGAAATTGCTTCTATCAGCAAGGATGGCAACCCAAAGGACCCAGTGTCTGACAATGAATCACAATTTGTTCATCTGAGTTTAAATATTTCCAGAGAGAAAGAAATATTGTGCATAGAAAATACTATATTTATTACAGCTGAGCAAATGGAGATATTGAGAGATATAACAGAAGCTTTAGCTCTTTGGATTTCAAACCTTACAGGGAAATCTTGGAAAATTCTTATTACAGAGTTCTTACATGTCTACAGAGTGACTAGATGTGCAACTACACAAGCATCCCCAACTAAACTAATACATGGCAGGCAAATGCACACTAAACTACATACAACATGGTGACTCTGACAAAGTCCAGTGACTGTGAAATCATCCGTTGCTAAGGCTGATCAACAAGATAAATGGGATGTGTATACTGATCAGATATGTGGTGTGGGGGAATCCAAACCAATCCTCTTACAGTGACAAGTTTAACAAGTACTTTACACCTATGAACTGTCTCATTGACTCATATGGAATGCGAGTCATCTTGTGTTTATTAGGCAAAACTTTTCACTATTTTTATATAACAAAGTCATTTTTCTATTCCCACTGATAACTACCATATCGGAGACCAGGAACCCGAGCTTCCTGGACATAATTAAAAAATCAGAAGGCCTTTTGTGTGGACCAATGATTCCATAATGTAACTAAAATACATAGTACTGTTTTGTGATATAATTCTTTGCATTAGTGTTAGCCATATTCTTTAATAATAATAAATAAATAAAAGTTTTTTTTTACTATGAGGGAGATATGTGGTATTCATACCTCTGGCCTGTAGATGTCTCCATATACAGTTGTTATATGTATAATACTTTCTATACTCTATGCAAGTTAGTTCCTGTTCCTGTTATTAGATGTTGAGAAGCCTGCACGTGCGTTAAGAACCCTGAACTTATTAAAAATGCATTCTATAACTATTCTGCCTCCTAGACTATAGGAAATAAATACAAGGAGTGATTAGCTTTTAACTAGGCATTTGTGTTCACCTGGTGGTACAAAATGAACATAACTACAGCCACGGGATAATGTTTTCAGACTGCTGGCGTGTCACAAGTCTTTTTCTAACCATTAAATTAAAAAAGTAATTTCTGTGAAACTGCACAAAGTGGTTACAGGTATAAATCAATTTGGCTTGCAATTAAATACAATTATTGCTCTAGCAGATGCAGCAAAGTGCAAATGGAATATCAATGCAAATGCCTTGGAACAGACACAGTCATTATTTCTGAATAAATACCTGCATTAAAGTTATGAATGGATCCATGACTAGACACAGCTTTATTTGTGTGCAGTCTTCCTGTCACACCTCACTTACAAATTGGCAGTATTAACATGTGGTTACAAGGTCTTTTTTTAAACTTTTCTGCTGTTTTTTCAATATATCATTCCTAAAATAGCATTTTTACCTGTAAAACATTGCTATATCTCGAAATTGCTGTATCATTTGTACACTAACAAAGAACACTGGAAATGCATCTACAATGAGACCAGTCTAATATTACTGAATTACAATGCATGCCCAGCGTTACCTTCTATGTGAAGTTTATTTTACTATTGGCTTCATAAAGAAAAGAACCGTGTCCAACCCATACCAACCAGCCAAAAAGCATTTTTCGTTGATGGACTGAAATCAAAAATATTTAAATATGACTTGATTTCTGTATGCAACAGTATACTGGAGCTTTAGGAGCTGGATAATTATATAAGCTGTTATCCGTGTCAAATCCATTGGTATGTAAAGCTGGGCTTGAGCTACACATATTTATGGCATTTCTCAGTACTTGCATGAGGCAATTTAAAATCAAGTCATCCCTGTCGTTTAAACATGACAAAGTCGATCTTAGTGCTGCAGATATGAAGGTTAATTGATAAATGGGAATGTCAGATGGCCTTTTCTGGATGCAAGCTTTGCTGTATCTCTCTGTAATGAGCCTAATGATTCCTAAACAGAGTATGCTGAGCCGTAACCGACTGTGAAAATAGCTCCTAAGTTGGCATTTTTAACTTGGGAAACAAGCAATCTGTGTTATTACCATAGTCGCAATCCTGAGATTATTGCACACAGGTGTATGGCTCACAGGTGTTGTGTGCAGACAGGGACTGCATGTTTATACAAATTCCTTTACAAGGCAAAAGGGTATTTCTCTGCATTGTGCATGGAATAATTAAGAGATTCGCAGGACACTGATATTGACGGCATGTATATTGATTGTATAAAACATTTATACTCATTAGAAGTCTAAATAGATGAAGTCGATTTCCAACCAAACAACAAAATTCAATGCAGTTTTATCACTTTTTTTTTGTTCCACTATTTTTTTTAAAGTGTCAATTCTTTGTTATAGCAGGCTTAAAAAAGTACATGAAAAAAAAAAGCTTTACCTTTAAGGTTACATGATATAATAATCATAATCCTTTGGAATGGTCCTGACACTTCCCCTTGCATTGCATCTTCCTCGAGAGAACCAAGCCCTTACTGTTACACACAAATCCAGGGGAGAGGTGGGTCTGGGAAGGCTGATAGACTAATTCTCCAGACAACATTAAACTATGTTTGTTGTAAACCTTGACTGTGAATACAAGCAAGAGGGGAGGCGCATGGGAAAGAAAAAGCCAGGATGCCAGAATGGGCATATGACTGCCTTCCCCCATACAACAAATGGACTTCATCCAAAATGATGTCTTTTTGTGCAGCTCATTAACATGTTTAAACATTTGTGTCGCGCAAGCCAGGCACTGAAGAGGTTAACAGGACCCTTTCCAAAAGAACCGTGACAACTTACCATTCTCCTTGCACTCTTCTGGGGGTTTTGCTTTCTTTGCTAGCCGAGGATCCAGCCATGACGTTGTCTTTGTGTTGTGGCTGAAAAGAAAAGACACCACTTTGAGAAGGGCACATTGAAAAGAATTACATTTATTTCTCTAAGAAACAAACAAAATAAAGGGGAAGCAAAGGTTTTTTTTTTTCCCAAGTGATTTGCAATCGATATACTTTGCCCACTGGTTCTAATTAGCCCTGAAGGAGTTTTAAGAGTAATCGTGCAAGGCAGCTGTAAATTTGGCATCCTGAACTTGCTCTGCTGAATGCGGCTATTTTTATTAAAATCAACCAGCATGCCTGCCAAGAGAAGCTCATTGAAGATTCAGAGCTCATCATCAGCTAAAGGAATTTATTAGATGTACACAGTCTCAGTTCCGTCTAGTGTTCTCAATGAGCTCCTCCACACACACTCACAGGTCAGGGAGGAATTAGGTAGAGATTCCATGTACGCCTTTACTTGTTACTGATTCTGTACAATATAATTGTGATTAGACAGATAACAATAGCTTTGCTACACACATCAGTATGCTTGAACCTAGCTTACAAAAGGCAGACAGTATTAAAAGACGTAGTTACTGCATGATTATATTTTCGGATCCATTCATGATCATTATGTTAGGCCTTAACATAAAAAGGATGCTCTTTTCAGCATGCATGTTTATTCAAAGAGCACACAATTCCACTACCATGCAGGGATGGCACCACAGATCAGTGAGAAGTATACATTTCACATCCCCCTGGGGGACATGTATCAAAGCAAAAAAGTTCTTTGTTTAAATTCTGTTTGGAGGAGTATTTTTGACAGTGCGTACTACAAGCTGTGAGTTGCAATGATCACCTTGCCTTTATTATTATAATAAAGATACAATTCCATCAGAGGAGACGGGGGTCAGGGCAATGCCCTGGGGTACATGTACCAAAACAAAAAAGTTATAAAAAATTCAATTTGGCAGAAAGCAGACGTTTTAGTAATGCTTAAAATGAAACATGCAAACAATTCCTTTAAATAACATGCCTGGAAGATGCCCTTAATGTGTTTGTAGAGTGGTGCATCTGAACATCGTATAGAACCTACTGAAGACAAACTGGCATTTACAAATAAAAAATAAATGTTTTTATTTGTAAATGTGGTAATTGTGGTAAATTACAGCTTAGTTCTGTTTGTGGACAAATGACCAGGGATTACCAGAATCTATACCAGTCCCTTATACAAGATGATGATCTGGTATAGATGTTAATGGGGGACCCCCCAAAAATGTACATGGGGTATCCCATAAGGATACCAGACCTTTATCCTTGATGAAGACCTGGTATGAATATACAAGACCGAGGGGGGACTCCAAGAAAAAACAAGAAAAATATTCTATACCAGATACTTATCCAGGCATGCAGACCCAGGGGGAACTCCATGAAAAAACAAGAAAAATATTCCATACCAGATACTTATCCAGGCATGCAGCCTGGCAGGCAAGAAAAGGAGGGAAGGAGCACAAACACCTGCAGCAAGTACAACATTTGTACTTCATATAAGTGCATTATTAGATGGAAAGTAAAAGATTCTACAAGTGTGCCTAATTACTTATGTTTTGAATGTCTTACAGTTTTTATACTGCACTATAGTCAGCTGAATTCCCCACTGGGATAACATAACTTAAAAAGACAATACCAACCATCAAATGCCTATCTATTTTTCTAGATCTTCCTTCTTGACCATACACACACACAAAGCTTTTATATAAATCTTTCACTGGCCACATGCTCTACTGCATTCTCATTTCCATAAAGAACTCCTACCTCTTTCTTCATGACTTTGAAACTGAGACAAATGACTGCTGCAAAAGGTCAAGTAATAATTATGATATCTAATTTTTTAAAGATGATTTATATAAACTAATAGCACTGTAAATTACTTAACTGGGAAAGCAGAAACTGCTCTAATTGCCAATATGTATCATATTTTTAAACAAAGCATAACAAATTGCCTACATAGCTGCATGCTAAAACAGTTTGGCTATTTAGACATAATGGAATACAAAGGATGAGGTGATTGTTGCAGCACTGCAAATGGACGCAGTAATGCTTAAAATGGTATTGAAGTCAAACGTTTAACTTTGTCCAGCAGGTAGGCTTATAAAAAGCCTTACCTGTAGATGCCTTAAACCTTTTCGCTGCCAGAGGCATTTTTGAATTTTTTTGCCCACATGTTTAAAAAAGATTACACAAAACCCTCAAAAATTATATATTTTCTGAAAGCAGATATCCGAGAGAATAAAATAGTGGTATTTTTTTTTTAATTTCACACAATGTTACCGGAAAGGCAATAAATGCAATTAACTACCCACATTTTCTGTAAAAAAAGGCGATGCTTCAAAAGCCCACTATAGGTCATCAGTTTAGTGTTACGGAGGAGGCCTTATGCTAGAATTATTGCTCTCACTCCGGCACTATTTAATATATGTTTTCCTTTCTACGTTTTCACGTGCAGGCACCGGCGACGTGTACGTTCACATGTGCGTAAATGTGGGGGTGAGGGGCCTCAACATTTTTAGGAGATGGGGATTTTATGTAGTTAGGTGTAACTTTATTTTTTTGCTTAACTTTATTATCACATAGGGGCAAACAGTCACCTATGCGATGATTTTTAGGTGACAGGTTCTCTTCAATGAGACCTGCAGGGTCTTAAAGACCCTGAATGTTTTTTCTGGACTTAACTGAATGTATTGCAAGCACAATACATGCTATGCTAGCCTGGGAAAGTGACAGGAGACCTGGAAGTGATGTACTACATGTCTCTTCCTGGGTCAGAGCAAGAAAGAGAAGAGAGTGGATGTGTGTTCTGTGTTCTACCTTCTCTCACACACCAGTACCTGCCATATTGGTCCTGGGCCTGCAGATTGGCAAGTGGCGCCTGGAATACATGACATGGAATGCAAGCTTAGGGGGTGCTGGTATCTGGGGTGTGTCGAAGCAATTGGGTGGCTGACAGCAGTACGGCACCGCTAGGGAAGGGATTAAAAGTTCCTGTGCATTGGCTCCAGCCAATAATGTCATTGCCACATGTGCAGCGCTGAAAACAGAGAGCATCATGCCCTGACAGTGACTCCTTTGTGCATGCACGAGAGTGGCATCATTGCGACCTGATGATTCAAATGGCTGGAGAGTGCAAACATAGAGGAAAGATTAGACAAATATGGAAGCATTAGAAATAGTGATAACTCAGCGCTGGATGGCTCAATTTAAAATGTGAGTCTGTCATAATGTGCTAGTCTGCGATACATACATGACATTATGACACTATGACATTAACCTGCAGAGGGCCCATTTTATTTTATTAGATTTTTTTGGTAGAGTTTACTACCACTTTAAATGCATTATAAACCTGGACCTGTGCTTTTCACTAATAATTAATCATGTAGTTGCATGGTGCCATTTATTGGCCTGTGCACATAGCCTATACTAGGGTAAACCTTCACATTCTTTGTTCAGAAGTTTTAAACAGAAGGCATGTGGCTTGGCATCACACAGGTTAATGCATGACCTTTGTCTGTAGTGTGAGAACTGATATTTACTGTGAACAAACTACATGATTTACAATCCATGGGCCTTTCCATTCTAGTGCTCTGCATGTGAGTGCTTAACAGTAATGACATGTGACATAGACACAAACAGGCAGAGTAATTAACATGGAGGTCACCATGCAGTGTGTCAAATTTCTTGCACTCCTACATTTGTGATGCGAAATAACATCAAAAAAGAGGCCTATATGAGTTACCAACACCCCTGTATGGAATAGAAAAGGAGAGAATCCCCCAGGGTGGGGCTTTAACGATAACAACTCAATTAGAATAAAAGTAGTAATAGTAGTAAAAGTTTATTTAACAATAAATACAAAAATACTTGTAAGCTGCAATATTTTTTTCTTGGGCTTAGATATACGCAAACTGTAGAATGTTTCCCAACATACATACTAACTGGGAGAGGCTGCTAAATTTTAGATGTTCAAACCTGCATCAGATTAGCTTATGATAAGAACACTGTTGAAAATATATACTTAGCTGCAACATTCAAAAAAGAGTACTTTATTTCCCAAGCCTGTTTATCTGTAAATAGTGATTAACTGTCCTTGCATTTCTAGGCATTCAGAAAACTAGTTGTAATGGCACATGTCTTGTATTGGGCCAGGTGTTTCCTATGGATCCTTTTAGAACATATTAGAATAACAGGACACCCAGTGAAGGCCAGTGCTACAATAAGCTATAATTTCAAGAGTATGGGGGACAAGACATAACATTTAATAAGGGGGAGCTGTCGTTTTCTATAAAAATAATCCATTGAAACCCTTCTTGACCTCCTAATCAAAATGTTATATGCAAACACAAATTGCAGATGAGACCTTTGCGGCTTTTCATCACCACATTCTTATCAGGGACAGACAACCTTTACATTCCATTGGAAGCCAATGGGCTGTGCAGTAATGTGCATATACCAGCTTCTGCTATAAAAAATAATTATGTATTAGCACAGAACAAGGAGAGCTATAAAAATTATGATTTTGTTCTTTAAATCACCTATTCTTTTAACCATTGGTTAAATAACAAAGATATATCCTTTAACCATCAATATAACAGGCACCCTGCCCTCCCTTCTCAACTTCTTCTAACATAACTGAATTATTGTACTCTCTTGTACATTATTATAATGTTCGAAGAAATGTTCGCTAAAGCCTCCTTACAATGCCATCACTTGCTGTTACTCACCAGGAGATGCTTTTACTGGACATTAGCTGCCCAATTTATTAACGGATCACAAAATGTTAAAGACGTGTTAACAGATTGTTAATACTTTGTAAACTGACAAAATTCAGGTGCACAGCAGGTCTTCCCACCATGCTATCTGCTGTGGCTAGCAAGTCTCATTATACAATATTGTCTCTTGCTAAGAATTGCTCCTCTTTTTAACCACCTAAAAAACAGGTCAGTTCTGACATTTCTCACATACATGTTAAAACCGGGAATTGTTTGCTAGAAAATATTTGCGCTGACATTTTTTTTAAAATATAAAATTATCTAGAATATAAAAGATGATGCTAAGCTGAGTAATTTAGTTAAAATGTTATTTTATCATTTATTTGAATTACATTTGTTTATTACACGGTTTATTTTTTTTTATCAACTGTATTGCTAACACAAGGGTTGTACAACATCTCTTGTGATAACAAGGGCACTAGGTTCTCTTTACTTTACTCTTTTCTACCCTCAAAAGCATCTGACCAATCCAGGATCGGTTTGCTCAGATGCTTTTCCATCGGGTAATGGGTTGTAAATGTCAAACAAACAGGAAGTGATACAATCCTAGTTGCCTCTGGTTTCTGACATCACAGAGGAGGGGCAGGTACTGATGTACTTGTCTTTCCTAGTTTGGGCAGCTGAACAGAAGGGTTCAGTGGTTTTGCCTTCCCTTATTGCATCCCTTATTGCATCAGAGAACCCGGGAATGGCAGCAGGCAGCAGCAGGAAGGGGTCCCCTTCTGCACCCTGTATAAGTGATCAGGTGACTGTAGAGCTGCTCAGAATACTTCTACAGGAAAGCCCTTCGCTGGCTACACATTTTGATAGGATCATGGCTGCAGCTGCAACTATGATTAAAGTAGAACCACTTCAAAACTAAGGACATACTGTATGGGTAAGTCCTAAGGGGTGAAGTGGTTAAGCCATCAGTTAGCAAACCTATCTTTTTATGGGACAAATAGTCACTAAGCCAAACCAAGTCTTTTGTGAATATTGGAACCTGTCTACCTAGATGTAAATATGGCTGATAACAGTAAGGTGTACACACAAAATAGAGTGCATTTTCCTAGAAATAATAGCCACAACAAATAGGTATTTTAAAACATTATAATATTATGGAGCTGAGAAAAATGGACATGTACCTTTAATAAAACAACCAGGTTTGCATGAAAAAAGTACTAAGGAAATCAGAGATTTTTTGAAGGGTACAAGATAACCTCAGCCGGCATCCGATTTACACTTTTTTCTGCATAAGCCAAAGCTATTTTTTCTTTGCTCATAAATCACAGAGCTTTCACAGGCGATAATCAGTGTTATTTTCTGCCACAGTTTTTTCTCACTGTGCAGTAGCACAGAATGTTAATAAAAATGAAATAACACGTTACATCTGTGCATTTGTTTAAATACAGAATACTTCTAGAAAACCTTGGATGCTCTGCAGTAGGACAAAAATAAATCTTTTATACCTTTACACCTGGTCTACCAGATTATAGAATGTTGTAGTCAATGCATCATAAAAATATCAAGGTTTTCTTTTTTGAACAGTTACAAAAGTTCGTTCAGGGCTCAAATGTACCCTAATGTGTCTGATTGTTTTTTCAATAATGAACAAGCATACACCACTTCTATTTTTGTAAAAGAAGCTGAAAGTAATGCAGAACTGAGGTAGATAGTTCCTTCCATCTCAGTTCATTGATTTGTTAGAGAGGAACAGCCTGTGCTCTGAGCAAAAAAATCTCAATACTTAGCATTCTCTTGTTTTTAAGACAGCGAGAAAAGGTCATGCAACTTAAGAGCTGTGATTGCCATATCAAAACACACACACCCCACAACAGATATCACATTCACATAAAACATTGCCGAATTCCCCAGTGTATGCATATAAAGAAAATCATATGTAACAAGTGCAATTAAAAAAACAGCATATTCCATGTACTCTCACCTCGTCCTGCACTACATATTGTCAAGTGTAAAATAAAAATAAAATATTGGGATCTTGAGGGCCTGTGACAAAAATCCTGTTGTATCTAAGGGACAGGAAGTGAAAATAAATCTTCCCAATGGTTTACAGATTACATAAAATAACATTAGCAATAACATTTTAACCCCTCTCCTAAAACATCCAAAAAGTATGGATGTTTTATAAACTTTTAAGTCAGAGTAAACTGTCACTTAAAAGTTTTTCAATGTGAAGCAGTGTTCCTTACATGTCACTATATTTCATTGCCTCCAGAAATGCGCCCTTCTTGAGTAACAACCTAATCTGTACTGCAGTGACGTCATCAGCGCATGTGCATTTTGTCCTTCATTACACAGCGCACTCAATATACCATCAATCCAAACATCCTTTTGGCATCCCTTGTCATCAGCACTTACAGCACTGCTTTGCAATATCGTGAGATTGCTGATTCATTATTGAGTTCCTGAAACACCCCATGTGACTTGACACGTCACAGGGGGTGTAAACATTGGCCCTCACCAGCAACGGCATTGCTAAGAATGGCTATGTTCCCATAGTAATGATAATGAAATGAGGCATGGCTAAATTCGTAATGCAAATGTGCAAGATTACAGACAAGGATATCGAAGAAAGGGTGGAATTTTACAATGTGATGAAGCCGTGAGAGAACACCTAAGATGGCACATCCTTCAGCAAAGAGACAGCATGTAATGTAAGCAAAATTATAAAAGTAAAACAAGATAAGGGGAACATTTATTCAGCAGTGTGCCTTTATATAAATGATGTTCTCAACCATACACCACATTTCCACAAGACTCAGTGGGTTTACTTTGACCACCTCCTTCCTGTTTAACTAGTCACCTGTCATTCTGAGATAGCTGTTAAAAGGCTTGGGTAAAGCTGAACTCCAGGCAGAAATGTTATGCTATATCTACAGGTGCTTCCATACCTTTAAATATTTTTTGGTTTTACAGTGCACAGTCCCCTTGGAAGTCAGAAACCCAGCCTTCTTTGCTCTATAAAAAGCTCCCTGTTTCTCTTACATCCTGATTATTAGACCAGTGGCTGATGTGCCTTTGTCATTGGTCAGACTCAGAGACCAGTAGTTATAGCAGTAGAGAGGCTCATACCAACTCACTCACTGGCGGACAACACAGGCTCACCCGAGGTGCGGAAGCTAAGCACTAACCAGAGCTCCTGATGGCAGGTTTGGGTTTTGCTGCATATTAGTACCAGGTCATGGTTCTCAGCATCGCCCCACCAGGAGGTGAGCAGGCCAGGGTCCAGTAGCAGATATAGCAGGTAGGGATCAAGCAGAAGTGTAGCCAGTAAACAAGTCATAAGTTGATAACAAGTGGTTACAGTTTGGTATCAAACAGAAGTGTAGCTGAGAAGCAAGCCAAAGGTCGGTAATGAGTGGTAGCAGAGATATGGTCGAATGCAGGTATGACAAGAGCGAGGTATTGGCTAGAGAGAGCATAATAATCTGGCAAACAGGAAATTAAAAAGCATTGCATAAATAGGATTTTCAAGTGCAAAGCAAAGGGTTCAAGGTTCAAGAGAAACAAGACACAAGCCTCGTACACACGCACGTTTTTCTCGGCAAGGAAGCTGCTGGCAGAGCTTTCTTGCTGAGTAAACCATGCGTGTGTACGAGGCTTTGAGGTTTCTCATCAAGAAAACTGCCCAGAATCTAGACTAGAAAAATAGAGAACCTGCTCTCTATTTTCTCGTTGTGATTCTCGGCAGTGTTTTCCTGCCTAGAAACCCGAGCGTCTGTATACTTACCTGTCGCGGTGAAAACCCGTGCATGCTCGAAATGACTTTGACGCATACGCGGTAGCTTCCAAGGCATAGGTAGGGTGTAGCAAGAAGGCAGCAGCGGCATTGAATGTCACAAGCGCATGCTCGTCGTAGTCGATGATGTCACCATCTTCGTGCCATTCAAAAGAACGGTGGTGTGTACACTTGGCCGGCAAGAGATTCTTGCCAAGAATCCCGTCAGGAAAAATTATGTTTTTTCCTGACGAGATTCTGGGCCGTGATTACAGGGCTACACACTAAGGGATCAGGCAGGGCGCTGTCCAGCATTTCAGATGGCTCAGCAAGAAGAGATATTTCCAGACACAGCAGCGGTCACAGCTGGGTTCTGACAATCTTCTATCACCCTAACTACCAGTCTTCTACATTCCTCACTGTAGTTCTCTTACTGAGTGAGCAGTAGTGTAATTACATCACAGCTCGCTGCAGTGGGTGGACCCAAGAATCTCAGACTATCAGTCTAATCCACCGACACTACAGCACAGTTAGATGGACAGGTAAGGATTAATCCCAAATACACCTGCAGTCCCACACACACCGCAGCCCATTCCGACTTTGCAGTCTTACTAAATGGTGACAAACACTAACAGAAAGTGAGGTCACTGTTTCAGAGATACCACCTCCTGGAGCTCAGGGATAGAGAAAGTTTATGTGTATAGAGATGATGCCACATATTGTTAAAGCCATGATTTTGTTACACAGTGTGCAATTTTAATCAAAATCAGCGATTTTGCATAAAAAAATACAGCCGAAGGCTGTCACGGCTGGGTGCCCACAGTCGGGATGGAGACGCCGGCCGGGGAGGGGGGGGGAGAGGAGCGGAGCCCCGGTCGGCGCGTCGCTGGAACGCAGGAGCAGGTAAGTGAGTGCTACTTTTTGTAGCTGCTGACTTTTAATAAACACAATTTTGGGCTGGAACACCCCTTTAAATTGTCCCTTATGGATGAGTCCATCTCCAAAAATTCAGAAAGTGTCAGGAAAGAATACATTTCCAAAACACATTCATTTTCCTAAGTGGTTGGTTGTGGTTGCCATAAGTGTTTGTCTGGCAGAAAATAGAAAAGAATGTGAGCTGAATAGAGGTAAGAAACCAGCTAGGCAAATAAACACAAAATCAGGATCCAGGTCAGTTGCAGGTGTACTGTGCTGAAAATCAAAGGCAGCTATTATTAATCGGCAGTTCACTATGATTAACCGCTTAAGGACCATGTCACGCCGATATACGTTGGCAGAATGGCACGGCTGGGCAGATCATAATATATATACGTTGCCCTTTTAAAGAACGGCATTGTGGGCGCGCGAGTGCCATGAGCTCGGTGAGTTAGACCGCAGGTGCCACGGACTCAAGGTCAGCGGGGATACCGCGATCGTCTAACGGTGATGATGTAAACAAGCTTTTCCCCATTCTATCTAGTGACATGACACATCACCGCTCCCTGTAATCGGGAGCAGTGATCAGTGTTGTGTCAGACACAGCCTATCCCCCCTACAGTTAAAAGCATTCCCTAGGACACACTTAACCCCTTCAGCACCCCCTAGTGGTTAACCCCATTTTACACTAATCAGAGCATTTTTATAGCACTGATCGCTGTATCAATGACAATGGTCCCAAAATGGTGTCAAAAGTGTCCGATGTGCCCGCCATAATGTCACAGCTACAATAAAAATTGCTGATCGCCACCATTACTAGTAAAATAAAATATTAATAAAAATGCCATAAAACTATCCCCTATTTTGTAGACGCTGTAACTTTTGCGCAAACCAATCAAATGCTTATCGCGATTTTTTACCAAAAATATGTAGAAGAATATATATTAGCCTAAACTGAGGAAAACATTTTTTTATGTATTTTTTGGGGATATTTATTATAGCAAAAATGTTATTTATTATAGCAAAAATAGCGCCTGCAAAGTGCCCCGAGGGCTTTCACACTGGAGCGGTGCGCTAGCAGGATGCTAAAAAAAGTCCTGCTAGCTGCATATTTGGAGCAGTGAAGGAGTGGTGTACTGCTCCTCCACCGCTCCTGCCCATTGCCGCTGTGGCATGGAGGAGTACTCAATGCAGGTACTTTTAGCTCTGCCTACACATGGCATCTGAATAAAATGGAGGTGCAATAACAAAGTGTTGTAACCTGGTGGCTGAGGGAGTATAGCATGTGGATGGACTGGAGAAGAAGAGAGGCAGAGTAGGGTCAAGAATGGTGGGAGCTGTTCTGAACTGTACACACATACTAAAGGATTTGACAATGCACACAAAAAACTGTGTGAAGGTTGACATGAATGTTTAATTGTGTGAATAGAAAATAGCTGCTTACTTATTTCATCTGCTAATGATTGAATGATTGAATCTATTGTGTGAACATTCTCAAATCCTTTAGTAAATCAGCCTCCATGTGTCAGATACAGTGCCGCTGACCAGGGATGTATTTAGGTTTTGTGCTGCCCTAGGCCTGACTAAATTTGTGCACCCCCTAATTTAAATATGACCCACCCCTTTCTGTAAAGGCCACACCCCTTGCGGTTTAAGACCCACCTTAAAATTTTCAAGTGGGTACACTAGTTCTGATGGCCTTGGGGGGGGCAGGGCAATGGATTCCCTTAATTTGCATATATTTCCTCTCACTTCCTGTTTGGCTATGGGACAGGAAGTAAAGGGAAATCTCTGCAATGGGACAGGGATGGTAAAAATGTGAATCGAGTCCCCCCCCCCTCTAGAATGCCAACCGTCCACATAGTGGAAGCAGTGCGGCCGATTTATGGGGGCGCTAAACTAATTTGCCTAACAGTGTAGTGCAAGCCGGCGGGGACACTGTCCGTGCTGCCCCCCTGCAACGTGCTGCCCTAGGCCTGGGCCTTGTTGGCCTAGGCCAGGATACAGCATTGCCGCTGGCATTGCAGTAGTATGTAAGTGTTACTCTGGCAGACCCAGTGGCAGAATTTAAAGTGGACCTTCACCCTCTTCCACATTCCTCATTCCTCCTATTCCACCCCATTCCACTCTACCTTCTATCCTGCAGAAGTATCGTGCTGTTTATTTATTTTTTTACCTTTTATAGAAAAAATTTACAGCCTTGCCCCCCCATGCACGTAATTCACCTTAAGCGAGTGACATGCACACTGCTCGCTGTGCCTCCTGGGATATGCCAGGAGGCATAACCTATTTATTTAAGAAAAGGAGGAGAGGGCATGCCTATCTATGTGTCATCGAGAGGCTCGCCCAATAAACCCAAAAAGAGCTGGTGGGCCTCTCGATGATGTCAGAGAGGACATGGCTGTGCGGGACAGAGCTGTGGCCAGGCATGAGAGGATCTCAGCGGGACAACACTGGATCCACTGGATGGGTGAGTACCTAAAATGTGCAGATATCACCTTCAGGTAAGTGGGGCCAAAGGTCCACTTTAAGCCTAGGTTCACACTTGTGCAATGCGGGAACCAGCGTGATTACAGTGTCGGTTCCCGCATCGCATCTCTTCTGCCCTCTGCGAACCGTTGTGGGTGTCAATACATTGTTAACATACATTAAGAGTGTTCGCAAGATTTTTCAAAATAAAATATACATGCTCATACAAAGAAAGTTATAGTACACTATATATAGTTCTCAAAAAGTCAAAAAAAGGGAAAAAATACTGCAAATACTGAAAAAATACTAAATGTATTGTTTGGTGTGTTCTGATATTTCAGTAGCCCTTACAGGTCTTGTGCCATAAAAAAAAGTACCTTTAGTACAGTCCCTAGTGCTGCATAGCAAAAAGGAAATGTCCAGGTCCAGGTCTGGTTATGCCATCTTTTCCACTTAAAAATGGGACTCTCTACATTGGTGATGCAGGCTACACTTTAACCAGATGTTTCAATTATTATTCTACAGGCAATAAAGAATGGTACAGTTGAATCGTTTTTGTGAATTCTGCAACTTAATAAACAAGATACCCAAGGAAAAAAAATTGCTTTACATGATGATGGAAGTCAGCATTTCCCTCACGCACTAAGCTCAGGGGAAAATTCCCTTGCAAAGTGAACAGTCTATTTTCCTAATAAATCAACCCTGCAGAATATAAAAGATCTACAATTAAAATGGGTGAATGAATTAACATCTTGTTGTCTTCTTTTTAACCACTTAAGGATCGCCTACTGCACATTTACGTCGGCAGAATGGCACGGCTGGGCACATCAACGTATATATACGTTGATTTTAGTACCCAGCCGTGGGTCGCGGGCGCGTGCCCGCGGGCGAGCGCCCGCGACCCGGTCCGAAGCTCCGGGACCGGGACCACGGGATTCGCGGACCCGATCGCCGCTGCAGTGCGGCGATCCGTCCCTGGAGCGGAAGAACGGGGAGAGCCGTGTGTACACACGGCTTCCCCGTGCTTCTCTGTGGCTGTAGCATCGATCGCGTCATCCCTGTAATAGGGGGACGCGATCGATGATGTCACACCTACAGCCACACCCCCTACAGTTGTAAACACAACACATAGGTCACACATCCCCTACAGCGCCACCTGTGGTTAACTCCCAAACTGCAACTGTCATTTCCACAGTAAACAATGCAATTTAAATGCATTTTTTGCTGTGAAAATGACAATTGTCCCAAAAATGTGTCAAAATCGTCCGAAGTGTCCGCCATATTGTCGCAGTCACAAAAAAAATCGCTGATCGCCGCTATTAGTAGTAAAAAATTTTTTTTTTATAAAAATGCAATAAAACTATCCCTTATTTTGTAAACGCTATAATTTTTGCGAAAACCAACCGATAAACGCTTATTGCGATTTTTTTTACCAAAAATACGTAGAAGAATACGTATCGGCCTAAACTGAGGAAAAAAAATGTTTTTTTATATATTTTTGGGGGATATTTATTATAGCAAAAAGTAAAAAATATTGCATTTTTTTTTAAATTGTCGCTCTATTTTTGTTTATAGCGCAAAAAATAAAAACCGCAGAGGTGATCAAATACCACCAAAAGAAATCTCTATTTGTGGGAAAAAAAGGACGCCAATTTTGTTTGGGAGCCACGTCGCACGACCGCGCAATTGTCAGTTAAAACGACGCAGTGCCGAATCGCAAAAAGGGGCAAGGTCCTTTACCTGCATTTTGGTCCGGGTCTTAAGTGGTTAAAAGTCACACTACCATTCTTTATGCATTTGAAAAAAAATTGCAAAAAAAAAAAAAACTGATTCACAAGGTGCACCCTGCTCTTTCTGTATTCTTCAAAAAACTACCTGGCAGTTTTTTTTAAGACAAGTGGTGTCTGTCCATATCCTGATGTATTAAACAATGAATTAGACAACCCTGCATACTTTTTTGGATCAAGACATTTCTTGTATCAAGTTCACAACAAAACGGTTCTTGAAATCACCAGATTTGAAATCCAGAGATGTCTTCCATAAAGGGTAAATACACTTTGTTGACAAAAAATATAGCAAAAAAAATAAAAATGATATGTAAGAAGGCCAGTACATCCTTCCACCCATTCCCCTTTTCAGTGCACTTCCTTGCACATCCCTCTTCCAGAATCATGCATTACTTATCTTGGGTATGCCCCCTTTTTTGGCATACAGATCAGCTGACCAGGGCACACCCCAGGTCTGTGTTATGTTGTAAATCTTTGTCTCAGACTTTATGTGGTTCCATGTTTGTCTCGGTTGGAGTGCTCTCTAAATATATATATATATATATATATATATATATATATATATTGTGAGGGGTTAGCTCGGTAGTGGGGGTGTGTGATCCCCTGGATGGGTTCACTACACACTGAACTATACAGAGAGGCAGCCGAAGACGGTTGAAAACAAAGAGTTTGGTTTATTCTTCCATATTGCTAGAAACAAGTGCAAGCATCCAAACAGCATAAACAAAACAAAACATAAAATAAACCCTTGCCACTTGGGGCGTCTACCTTCACCACACAGGAACCTATCTATGGAGTCTGGCACAGCCTACTGCTGGGCAGACACTGCTGGTCATACAGCAGAGAAACAATAGTCTTTTTGATTTTTATCACACAGAAAAATCAACAACCACCTCACCTCTTCAGAAGTCTTTCTGACTGCTCTCCTTAACTTAAAAAGCCTCAGGATGCAGCAATCAGTAGGCATCCTTTGGATAACTTATAGAGACCTTAATTGCCTCATTCTGAACAGCTGACGTTTTCCAACGCCCTAAACCTTTCTGGCTATTTCTGCAGCCAACACCTAATAGTAATTGGTAAATTGTCTAAACAAGGCAGAAACGTATCTCCCGTCTGTAACAACACACACACAGATTTACCTGACTTCCTGTCACAATATATATTTATACACACACAATTACTATACAATTACTATACAAGCCATATTGCAATTGTATACAAACCATATTGTAACTGAATGCTTTTAAAATGTACCTTTCCTTTTTAATCTGCAGCCACTCTAATTCAATGCAATATGGCAACCTGCAGGACTTACATTATGTGTGCAGTTGATGTACAGAACTTTCCCAGAAATGTCATTTTCTGCTTGTTTTATTGGCTCAGAAGTCTGCACTAAGATACACGTAAAGTTATAGGCAATAGCAATTATATTTTGGTGAGCTACTCCCTAGGGGCTAATTACTTCTAAAGGGATGCAGACACTGCAATTTTCCTCATTATAACACTGCAAGTGCATCCACTGATTAAGTTGATTATACAACATTCTCTTAGAAACAGGTAGAACTCAAAGTTTACTAAAATCCTTGCAATATATATTGATCACCTAGAGGAGCTTGTTTTGTTTTCTCAAAGTAGAGTTGCTAATGCCATTATATGATACGATTTTCAGTCTTGCGGCTCCTATACTCGATGTGCCAAAGCACATACGGTTCTATGATAACTTCACTGCCTTTATAAATGCCTTCTTTGTAGTTATTTCCCCTGAATATGCTGATAAATTTATGTAGAAATGTCATTAAATAAAAAAAAAAAATGACATCTGATCACATTAAAACCTTGCGGTTCTACATTAAAATAAGCTTTTAACTTTTAGTTAATCCACAAAGCAATGCTGACATCAGAGGGTCTACTCTATAACAAAAAATAAACAAACACAAAGAAAGAGCATCACTGTCATCACAAACCACTTTGCATCTTTGATGAAGTGCAAAATTAATATTTTTTTTAAGGACACACCTGTCAGTCTACAAAATATGGAACCACTGTCTTAAATAAAGCTCAACAAGTCACCCACACAGTCAGCAGAGGAATGAGGCCTGACTACCAACTTTCAGCTCCAGAGGAGACAGTACAGATAAAAACATCATCTTATGAAGCAAATTTCGAAACTTGTAAGTGCATGCACTATCTACTGTTATAAAGCTGCATACCATGTTAATATACCATTGAAGGATTCTTTAAATGTAGACTATCAATCAATTCTCCAACCAAGTCACAAGTATACAGCCAATATATTTAATATTATAGACAAAGCAAATAAAAAATTATTACATAAAAAAATAAACACCAATAAATAAATTAGGAATTAAAAACACAAAGCAATTCATAAACATAATTGACCCAAATCCTAGTGACTAATCATATACCCAAAGTGCAAAGTACATATCGATAATGACTAGAGTAGCGGTTAAGGATTCTTACTCTGAATGGTCTGAATGGTTGGTTATGAATGGTTATCAGTGGTGTACCCCAAGGTTCAGTGCTGGGACCCTTACTTTTTAATATCTTTATAAATTATATTGGGTCTGGGATTAAAAGTAAAATTTCTGTCTTTGCAGATGACACTAAGCTATGCAATGGAATAATGTCATTACAAGATGTCTCCAATTTATAAGCCGACCTCAATGCTCTGTCTAATTGGGCGACTATGCGGCAGGTTTAATGTTGATAAATGCAAAGTTATGCACTTGGAGGATAAGAATATGCATGCGTCATACAAACTAGGGGGAGTACAACTGGGGGAATCCGTAGTAGAGAAGGATCTGGGGTTTTTTGGTAGATTATAAACTCAATAATGGCATGCAATGCCAAGCTGCGGTTTTCAAAGCGAACAAAGTCCTTTCTTGTATTAAGAGAGGTATGGACTCCAGAGAGAGAGATATAATTGTGCCCCTGTACAAATCATTAGTAAGACCTCATCTGGAATATGCAGTTTAGTTTTGGGCACCAGTTCTCAAAAAGGATATTAGGGGACCGGAGAAAGTGCAGAGAAAGGGCAACCAATATGATAAGAGGCATGGAGGAGCTCAGCTATGAGGAAAGATTAGAGGAACTGAATGTATTCACTCTTGAGAAGAGGAGAATAAGGGGGGATATGATCCACATGTACAAATATATAAGGGGTCCATATAGTGAACTTGGTGTTTAGTTATTCCCTTTACGGTCAACACAAAAGACAAGGGGGCACTCTTTACGTCTAGAAGAAAAGAGATTTCACCTCCAAATACGGAAAGGTTTCTTCACAGTAAGAGCTGTGAAAATGTGGAATAGACTCCCTGCAGAGGTGGTTCTGGGCAGCTCAATAGATTGCTTTAACCTCCCTGGCGGTCTGATTCTTTCTGATTTTAGCGTTTTATACTGTAGGCTTGTAATTCTTAGGAATAACTCACTTAAGTCTGACCAAACAAGAGTCTAATAGGCATCCCGGGTATGACATTTTTTTTAAATAAAATTATAAATTATAATCTAATAAATAATTATAAATAATTATAACAAATGATAATATAATTATAATAACAATTATTCAATAATGTAGATAGAGGCTCCTGCGCTACCGAGGGGGGTGGTGGAGTGGGATAGGGTCACTGCTGCAAACACCTGACACTCTGTCCTGGGCAGAGAGAAGTAGCAAATGGAAAAACAAGGGGGGTGGTGTCTGCGCTGTGAAAAGTGGGTGAAATCCAAGGGTGGTACGGGAATAAATCCCTGGACTGGTGAACGTGGGTGGACAGGGGGGGGAGGGGGGTGGTGTATTTAAAACAGAGTGATAACGTACATAAGTTTTGTGTCAATACGTAAACCGTCAAAATGTACAAATTCACAAACAGTAAAATGTACACAATGTGCTGGTCCAGGTAATGTGAAATCGGGGAGAACTTCCGCTAGGGGCGCCCCTGAGTGTGTAACACAGTGAACAATACAAATAATAATATATAAATCAGTGAAGAAATGCAAAAAAGTCTCTGAAAGTGTTTCCCAAATGTCCCAGAAGATAGGGTCCAAAGATGTCCCAGAAGACAGTTTCCAAAAGATGGAAGAAATGGTGCCGGGAAAGGACGTGGTACAGTGAACACCTCAGGTGGTCCCTAGCCCCTCACCTCACGGCTATGGCACGGATAGCCAAATAAAACCACCTCTGGCAGGGGGGAGGAGGAATACACTTCAATGGACAGAAACGACATCAGCACTCCTCAGCAGTAAGGTATGGAGAGGATACAAAGCAAGTAGGATATGGTGTTATGGAAGTGTCTAAACAGGCAACATCATTCACTCATACATCCACTCACATGGAGGTGATGGATGGTGGGCCTATCTCCCACGAACACCGAGTTCGTCCTAAGTCCTGGATGCACACCTGGCTCCTCTTCTTCTGTGTCTGAGCTGGGTGGACACTTGGAGCAGATAGAGGGGACTCTCACACAGCATATAGGATGGGAGAAAGAAAGACCATAGTACAGCCCCGCAAAAATGGAACAGGTTTATTAAAACATATAGGTGCACTCACATTTGGATGATAAAAACTGGGCACAGAAACCAAACGGACAGCAGGGAGGTCTTGCTGCGTCAGGCGTGTGGACTCTGATGCTCCTCGATCCCTACGCGTCTCGTCATGTCACATGACTTCCTTAGGCGAGCCCGAGTCTGACTCGGGGTTACCGATCACAGCATGGAAAATGTAACCCCCGAGTCAGACTCGGGAATACCGCCAGGGGGGTTAAGAAAGGCCTGGATTCTTTCCTAAATTTACATAAAATAACTGGGTACTAACATTTATAGGTAAAGTTGATCTGGGGAATATCCGATTGCCTCTCGGGGGATCAGGAAGGAATTTTGTATCCCTGCTGTAGCAAATTGGATCATGCTCTGCTGGGGTTTTTCGCCTTCCTCTGGATCTACTTTGGGTATAGAATTAGGTATATGGGATTGTATGATAGTATTATTGTTATTTTTATTTTATTTTTTATGGTTGAACTGCATGGACTTGTGACTTTTTTCAACCTGACTAACTATATAACTATGTAGTGCAAGGGCCTGCCTGATTGGATACAGAGTGATTGGATAGCTGGTGTCTCCTCTTATTATATCGTTTTGGTAAATCAGATTATGTAGTGTATGACCAGCTTTAGACACCTAAAATTAACTAGTTGTACTTTTTGTGATATTAAAAGTTAACAGCACATCAAAGAAGCAAACACACATTTTACCACGTGAAAAACGAGTGTAAAATGCAGCAAAACACACAGTAAATAACTTGCATTCCGCAACATACCAACATGTCACATAAGCTACTTTGCCACAGTAAAGCCCACTGAAATCAACAGGCTGCCCTATGAGAGTTACAGGAAATACGTGGCAAAAAATGTGTGAAATTGGTGTGTTTACACAAGAGCAATGAGGCTCCATATGTGTGGTTTGCTGTGCATTTGGAAACACACAGATGTGAATTGAGCCCTGTTGTTCTTGTGTAAACAAATCAATTTTACTTTCAGGCCCCATTCATGCCTAGTGAAGTGGGAGCACACTTTTTTCTTGTGACACACATATGGCAGCTTGTTGGGTTAGGGTTTTATGGTTAGAGTTAGGGCATAGGGTTAGGGGTTAGGCTTTCCCCTTGAAGAATAAGGCTAGGACTTAGGAATTGGAATAGGGACCTCCCCCAGAGGTCAAAGGTCAGAAGGCGGTTTCCCAGAGGTAAACGGTCAAGAGGCGTGGCTGACCCACCTCCACCAAAGTTTACCGCCTACCCCAACTAAGTCGGGAAATTAACAAGTCAAGAAAGTGCTTGGTTAATTAAAGTAGTGGTAAATATACATTTCCAGCCAAGTAAGGTACACCCTGTAGGATAGATATCGACTACTCTACTGTCACATAACCTCTGTCCAGAATATGGCAAGGAAGAAGGGAGGCAAAGGCTCATGGTAAAAAGAAAATGTATAAAAACAATTACAATACTCCTACACCCTCTGGTGCTTAACATCCAGCACACACCCGTCTAGGAGGCCCACAACACTTCTTATGCCGGGTACACACGATCATTTTTCGGGTTGTAAAAAACTGTAAAAAAAAATGTTTAGGCTCTAGAAAAAACTATGTTTTTTTCAACCCGATCATTAAAACGGCCTTGCCTACACACGATCGTGGAAAAAAATGCTCTAGCAAAGGGCGGTGACGTACAACATGTACAACGGCACTATAAAGGGGAAGTTCCATTCGGATGACGCCACCCTTTGGGCTGCTTTAGCTGATTTTGTGTTAGTAAAAGACGATTCACGCTTTTCTGTCTGTTACAGCGTGATGAATGTGCTTACTCCATTACGAACGGTACTTTTACCAGAACGAGCGCTCCCATCTCATAACTTGCTTCTGAGCATGCACAGATTTTTCACGTCATTAAAGCCCACACACGACAATTTTTTACAACCTTAAAAACGACAACGTTGAAAACGTTAGAAAATAGAGCATGTTTTTTGCCCGTTTTTCAGAACCCGAAAAATGCCCTGAAGCCCACACACAGTCGTTTTTAATGACATAAAAAAACGTAATTTTTTACAACCCGAAAAATTATCGTGTGTACGCGGCATTAGTGACATGCATTGGAGCTTGGTGTGCGGGCTAATTTCAAAGGGTTCAAGCTCTGATCAATACATCTTATCCAATAAAGTTAATCAGGTGCGGTGCCACCAAAGAGATAAGTGTAAGAGCTCTACTGCAGTTAACTTTCAGCAGGATTTTGTAGCAAACTGACAAGGTCCTTTCAAAGAATGTGTGGTAATCCTAAAGTTAAGTTTGGCATTAATACTTACAGATTACCAAGGGAAATTATTTTTATGGTAATATGTGAACGCATTATATTTAGGTTGTTACATTACTCATGAAATAATGTGATTCAATAGGTGGGTCAATTCACTTGTCAACTGGTGGTTCTGTAAGTACCTCTGAGGTGACAAAGTGACACACTTATGAGCACAATTCCTGTGGTCAGTTATAGGTTTTGTGCATTAGGACCTTAAAATACACTGTCAATAGATGTGTTACAGTGCTACACACTGCTTAACGTGTTGTAGAATCTTTATTTTTCTATCCTGAATTCCATTTTCGTGATGCTTTAGGTGGGTCACTTGTCACTTGACATTTCAAAAATGACTATTCTTTCAAACCAGTCTATTGCAATACTGCCTAGCCAGTGCTTTTCCAACATATTAACCACTTCCATACCAGGCACTTACGCACCTTCCCGCCCAAGCCAATTTTCAGCTTTCAGCACTGTCGCACTTTGAATGACAATTGCGCGGTCATGCTACACTGCACCCAAACAAAATTGGCGTCCTTTTTTCCCCACAAATAGAGCTTTCTTTTGGTGGTATTTGATCACCTCTGCGGTTTTTATTTTTTGCGCAACAACTAATAAAAGACTGAAAATTTAGAAAAAAAAATAATTTTTTATTTTTTTCTGTTAACTTTTTTGTAAATAAGTATGTTTTCTCTTTCAATTACGGGCACTGATATGGCGGCACTGATGGGCACTGATGAGGTAGTACTGATGGGCACCGATGAGGTGGCATTGATGGGCACTGATGGGCACTCATAGGTGGTACTGATGGGCACTCTTAGGCGGCACTGATGGGCACTCTTAGGCGGCACTGATGGGCACTCTTAGGCGGCACTGATGGGCACTCATAGGCGGCACTAATGGGCACTCTTAGGCGGCACTAATGGGCACTCTTAGACGGCACTAATGGGCACTCTTAGGCGGCACTAATGGGCACTCATAGGCGGCACAGAATGGCACTCATGGGTGGCACTTATGGGTGGCACTGATGGGTACTTATGGGTGGCACAGATGGGCACTGATAGGTGGGCACTGGGCACTGGCACGGAGGGGTGGCACTGAAGCACACTGCAGGGTGGCACTGATGGACTTTGAGGGGTGGCACTGATGTATATGTTGCCAGTCAGTGCCCATGTGTGGACACTGACTGGCATCTTTTTTTTTTTTTACCTGTATTTTTATTTATTTTTTTATCCTGTGTTTTTTTTTTTTACGTTTTTTTTGTTTTGTTTTTTGCCCTGCCTGTGTTGGCATCCCTGGTGATCTAGTGTGGGCATCCCTGGTGGTAGTGTGGGCATACGAGGGGGGGCTGTGCTGATAAACAATCAGCGCAAACCCCCCCTGTCAGGAGAGCCGCCGATCGGCTCTCCTGTACTCACGTCTGTTAGACGCGAGTGAGGAAGTGCCGTCGGCGGCTCTTCCTATTTACATCGTGATCAGCCGTGATTGGACACGGCTGATCATGTGGTAGCGAGCCTCTGCCGGAGACTCGTTACCGAGATCGGTGATGCAGGGTGTCAGACTGACACCCCGCATCAACGATCGCCGCGCTGCGCGCCCCCACGGGCGCGCGCGGCATTGAAATCGTGCTAGACGTTTGAGAACGTCTAGTCACGATTTCAAAATAACTTCCCGGCCGTAAATCTGCTATTGGCCGGGCGGGAAGTGGTTAAGGGAGTGAGACAGTGTTGCTCAGTTTGTAATGAAGCTGATAATGATGAATGGCCTTGGTCGTTTTCTTTGTCAACTGGTATTTTGTTGATAGAATGTAGTGTGAAAGGATTAAACTTCTGTAACTAAAAAGAGAAGTATTTTTTTTTTTTTACTCTTTTTGGGGGGGGGGAGGGATGAGGGGGGTATATAAAGAAGGGGGAGTAAAGAGATTTAGGAAATGGAGTGAAGACCAGGAGTCAAGGCAGGGCCCAGAGCCATGAATAAGACAGAATAAGCGGAGTTGTCTATTAGTAGAGGAGAAGAGAGAAATATATGAGTTGAAATTTTTATTGTTACTGGTATTGTTTATAACTTCTTCATGTCTGGGCTCATGTTGGTGTAATCTAGCCCTGCGAGGCAATATGAAGGTGACTAGGTTTTTTGTACCTATCTTTACTTGGATATTGTTGTGTTCTTTTTGAATATTTCTCTTTTTTGTTCCCTTGGATATAAAAATAAAAATAAAGGATATGAAAAAAAAAAAAAGAGAAGTATTGACTGTGGGGTTGATTTACTAAAACTGGAGAGTGCAAAATCTGTTGCAGCTCTACATAGAAACCAATCAGCGCCCAGCTGAACCAGATTTAAGGCCTCGTACACACGAGGGGATATGTCCGCTGAAAACGGTCCGATGGACCGTTTCAGCAGACATCTCCGATCGTGTGTATGGGCTAGCGGACAGATTTGTCCACCCGACAGATTTCAAAGCATGCTTTGAAATCTATCCGGTGGGAATCTGTCCGCCCGACATGTCTGCTGGTTAGTACACTTACCAGCAGACATGTCGTCCCACACCGCCGCCGCGCCGCCGCCGAATGGATTCGGCGCATGTGCGGAAGTGTTTTACTTCCTGGTGCGGTGACGTGGCGGTGACGTGGCGGCGTCAACGTCACCGCCGCGTCACCGACACGTCACCGCGCCGTCCGCCGGCGGGGAATTTGATCCGATGGTGTGTACACGCCATCGGATCAAACTCCAGATTGGACATATCCGATGGAAATGGTCCGCGGACCGTTTTCATCGGATATGTCCGATCGTGTGTACGAGGCCTAACACTCTCCAGTTTTAGTAAATCAACCCCTGTGTGACATACAACATTATTATTTGGAGACTGTAAAGCTTGTGGAAAATCAATCAATAAATAGTGTGATCACCACTGTACCACTGTTATCCAAATAAAAGTGCTCTGTATCTCCAGTACCATATGCATTTTTCTTAAAGGGTAACTCCACTTTTGTGGGGGAAAAAATAGCAAATAAGAAAAAAATATATAACACATATAATTGCAATATCAATTATATTGTAATTGAATGTTATTAAAAATCACATTTCCTTTTCAATCTGCAGCCACTGTAATTTTCTGAGAATGCATTGAAATATGGCTATCTGCAGTTGTTCTGTACTCAGAATGTGTACTGACCACTCCCCAGAAACATATTTTCCTGCTTGTGTGATTGGCTCACCAATTTTTCCAGAGGTCTGCCTACGATAGAAATCAGATCAGATCAGTCAACAAAAATGTTGTTTTTGCAGAGGTATGTTCTATAAGGGATAGTATACAGTTGGTCCCAAGATGACATTAGCGATGAATAAGTAAAACATTTTAATAGGATCCTCATTTTTTCATTTTTTCTTTTCTCTTTATTTAAATTGTTTTGGTTTTAGTGTATATTTTTCTTGTAATATCACAATTACTAATATTAGTTAGCTCAAATGCATCCTGTGCCTCTATTTCGCCAGCCAAAACACACCATTGTGTGATCATAAGCTCAATAATGGCATGCAATGCCATGCTGTGGTTTCCAAAGCGAGCAAAGTCCTTTCTTGTATTAAGAGAGGTATGGACCCCAGAGATAGAGATATAATTTTGCCCCTGTACAAATCATTAGTAAGACCTCATCTGGAATATGCAGTCCAGTTTTGGGCACCAGTTCTCAAAAAGGATATCAGAGAACTGGAGAAAGTGCAGAGAAGGGCAACTAAACTGATAAGAGGCATGGAGGAGCTCAGCTATGAGGAAAGATTAGAAAAACTGAATTTATTCTTTATTCTTCTTGAGAAGAGGAGAATAAGGGGGGATATGATCAACATGTACAAATATATAAGAGGTCCATATAGTGAACTTGGTGTTGAGTTATTCACTTTAAGGTCAACGCTGAGGACAAGGGGGCACTCTTTACGTCTGGAGGAAAAGAGATTTCACCTCCAAATACGGAAAGGTTTCTTCACAGTAAGAGCTGTGTAAATGTGGAACAGACTCCCTCCAGAGGTGGTTCTGGCCAGCTCAGTAGATTGCTTTAAGAAGGGCCTGGATTCTTTACTAAATACACATAATATAACTGAGTACTAAGTTCTGTAGGTAAAGTTGATCCGGGGTAAATCCGATTGCCTCTCGGGGGATCAGGAAGGAATTTTTTCCCCTCCGGTAGCAAATTGGATCATGCTCTGCTGTTTTTTTTTGCCTTCCTCTGGATCAACTGTGGGTATGAAGTTGGGTGTATGGGATGTACTGTGTTTTATTTTGTTTGTTTATTTTTTTTTATGGTTGAACTGGATGGACTTGTGTCTTTTTTCAACCTGACTAACTATGTAACTATGTAACATTGTGTCAGACCAATACTGGGCATTAGGCTTCGGTCTGTCAAATCCACAACAAAATGTCGTCGGATACTAGTCATCCTAGCGACAGGATTTCTGTCTGCAAAACAGCCGACGAACGATCGAATCACAAGGCGTAATGGAGAGCGCAGATCGGATTATAAATACATAGAGTGTTTACGACGCTCCAAATGACGTCACTAGACGAAACCGGTCGAGCGAGATAACCTCCAGTCGTATACACTCGTGGATCACATCGTTTTGATACGCTTGTTTTTTACATGTCAAATGTGAGTACCTGACTTTTTTGTCTGTAAAATAAAACTTGAACATACGGTATTACGCTATGTGGGCACTTCTTTGAGCCGTGTATTAGACCCAAATCATCTGAAGCCAGAGGAGACTGCCAGAGAGCCACACAGGGGCTAACACTGTGAAAGCCTTTAACCCCTTGCGGGTACCTAGATCTGGTGAGTGAGGGACCTACCAGAGCATGATCAGAGGGAGCACTGAATGATCACAGCCATTTGAATTATTTTCATGAAGCACTAAGCACTTTTTATATGGACTGCTAAATACAGCAATAACTTCAACTTTTGGCACTGAGCACTTTCTATAATATTATTTATTAACACGTATTTATATATATCATTTTTTCCATTTTTCTATTTATCCATTATTCTAATATGGATGTATGCATATATTTGTCTTAGGACTACATTCACCACATTTATTGTTTTTACTTAAAGAGGCGCCAACACCTACTACCTCACCCCCATTCACTATCCAATTCCACCCAGGTGGAATTTCACGTAGGGGCTGCCACTTTATCAACAAATAGCACATGCTACCAGTTCCATAGGTAGCAACTGATACTTGACAATTCTGATCCGTAGCGCGGTTTCTACCTACCCCTTTTCTTTACGTTCTATAAAAGCCCATCTAAAGGGATGCAGGCCCAGTGGGTTTCCTCATTAGTGCCCTAAAGATGCCACACCTGACAGTTAATTATGAAACAACTCCAATTAGACCCACTCGGTATCGAGGCACAGACAAACACACATGGATTACTTCAAATAACAAAAGGTAGGAGTCTGCAACAAAGATTCCTTGCAATGTACATAGATCACCCAGAGGGGAATGTTTTTTCTCAACGAAAGTGGAGTTACGCTTTAATTCTCAAGTCTGAAGAAGGTCCTTAGTTAACCTAGAGCAGTGCATTATCATTATGCTGTGCACTGCTTTACTGATCAGCAGGGTAAAACTATAGGTTGTAATAGTATGAAAAAGTTAGTATCTGGGGGGTTTCAATAATATTTAAGACCAGCACAACTCTGAGAAAACAATTAAATATATAGATACTTTACAATGTATTTATGTTAACTGCTTTATATGCTAAAGAAATTACATATTGGACAGCCAATCTGAGTATACAAATATATCTGCTTGTCAGAAAAGTCACGGTTCTTTCTCCTGCCTGGACACCCATTTCCTAGGTGACAATGCTGATTCCATGCCCATTAAGAAGTATCAAGACAGTCAGCTGACAAAAGAAACTAAAGAGTTAATTGTAGAAACACTTTCTTTCCTTTTCTTTATATGTTGTTGCTTACTTTTTTTCTTTCCCCCTCTTTTATTATTTTTATTTTCATGTTTTTTTTTGTTTTGTTTTTTGCACTTTTGGGCAGATTCTTACATAAATTAAAGCAGGGGTTCACCCTAAAAAAACATTCTAACATTACATCCAGGATACTAACGACATTTACAGTATGCAGGTCTTTTTTTTCCGTTCCGTTTCCGTGATTTTTTTGATTTGTGATTTTTTTCCCCGGCCTCCGGGTTCTGACTCCCGCGGGACTGGGCCAGATTTATGCAAATAGCCGAGCTGCGGGTCTGCGCAGCTCGGCTAGTCTGCTGTACACGGCGGGCGCAGGTGTATAGCGCCGACCCGAAGCTCGGCTATTTACGGAAATCTGGTGACGCGCCTTGTACGACATGGGAACTGTTTCGCCAGACGTCAATCATCTAACCCAGGGATAGGAATGCCCAGTCCCGCGGGAGTCAGAACCCGGAAGCCGGGGGAAAATCACAATATAACGGTATGTACGGCGATAAAAAAAAAAAAAACCCTGCATACTGTATTTAGTGATTTGTTAGGTGTATCGATTGGGCTGGGTCACAGTGGATAGGAGGAAGACAGATAGGTGTCTTATTGCCTAATCTCCTTTTTAATTCATCTGCATATCAAACTATGGCCTATTGCCATCCTAAAAATAAGGTGTGATGTGGTCTCCCCAGCCTAAGCCTCTCCATGGATATAAAGGGTGAATGAGGACTCCGAGATCAATAAATGGAGACAATAAGATGGTCATTACATATGCATGATAGGACTCATTTTAACCAAATTGAAAGGAGTCATGAATACCAGATAGTAAAAAATCATTGTAATGTGATCTTTTCTTTCAGCATAGAATTTTTTTTCCCTGGTAATTAAAATTACATTTACTCTTGATTTAACCAAACCTATATGTAAGGAAAACTTCATCAAATTTGTTCCTGAGAACAGCAAATAATATATGCAAAATTAATTTCCGTCTGTGAGGACAGTGAGATATATTTGATTAAAAAATGTTATATTAAGATGAATGGTAATGCCTTTGATCTTTTCAAATAGGGTTCCCACTCTGTTTTAGAATAGTTAAAATTTGCAGCAAGATTGGCATGTATATTTATTGTAGTAAAAACTTTTTTTTCTTTCATTTTGGAACGAGTAAGGAATAGTCAAATCCCTAATAATGTGTGTTTATTTTTGCCATCTGTGTCCAATTGGGAAGATACCCAAAACAGGAAGCAAGAGATGTTTTACCCTAATGCATTTCCTGCCTTAAAGCAGGGCTCCCCCAAAGGGCTCTGATCGTTGCAGCGATCTATGATGATGTCTGGCCCCTCCTCCTTTCTCCTTGCAGCCTTAATGGGACACACACCGGTTCCAGAAGATAATGGGGCCATTCATAAAAGTGCAGCATTATAAACACATGTGCAATATGAAAGTAGCTGTCAAGCCGGTTTTTCTTACTTAAGATGCCCAGTGCCAGGTACTCGAAGCCGACTGGAGAATCAGCTCAGGTGCAGACATGGCCGGATCCCTAGACAGGTAGGTGTCCTAATAATAAGAGTCAGCAGCTACAGTATTTGGATGGACTGGAGCTCCCCTTTAAGGTAAAAAATATCCCAGAAATTGTACCCCCCCACTCCCTGTATACTTACCTATCTTGATTCAGTGCTGCCCCCATCTGTAGCAGCACTGTGTTCTCAGAGGCAGCAGCAAGAGCCATTCATTTCTGCTGCTGTCAATCAAGTCCTGTGTAGGGGGAGTGGAGTGCAGAATTAGGGCATGCTGTTTGTGTCTATGAACACACACAGCCCAGCTCAGGAGCAATACTGTACGCCCCCTCCCCCCCCCACAGCAGGCAGCTTGCTAAGGGGCAGACACAGAGCGCCAGCAGAGGACCCCAGAAGATAGGTTTTGGGACCACTTTGTCCATGTATTGTAAGTATAACATGTTTGTCAAAGTGGAACTTTACTTATAACAGTTCAATAATGATTAATGTTCTTTAATAAAAGAACATACATTCTACATTAATATTTATGCTACCCAAATTAGTGTGTGCTGTAAATTGCCTCCAGCATTGCTTCTATTTCTTCTTGCTGGAGCCAGCCATTTTGTTGAAGCCCAGGGCAGTAACTTTGTATTGCAAGTTATCCCCCTCTACTTGGTTGAATTGAATAGAAAATGTAAATGTATTATTTTTCTTCACACACTGTCAGTAGTCAGTTTTCCTGATCACCGCTAAACCAATCATATGATGACACTGTACTGCAATGTCGACAGTATTTAAAAAAAAAAATTGTGAAAAAAACACATTTTATTTAATTCTGTAATTTTCCAAAAATTGTGACAAAAAATTACAGCTTCAAAAAACTTGCCATGCCACTTGATAAATACCTTGGACTTTCTACTTTCCAAAAGGGGGTCTTTTGGGGGGTATTTTTAATGTCCTGTCATTTTATGGCCTCAAGAAATGAGATGTCTGTACATCAGGATAGATACATTTTCTAATATATTTACCATAGTTTGTAGACTCTATAACATTCACACAGACAAAATAATAAACATCAATATATAAACATTATAAACTTATTTTTAGCAGAGACCCTAGGGAATAAAATGGTGAGCATTGCAATTTTTCATGCACAATTTTTTTGGGGCAGAATACATTAAATTTCAATAAAAAAAACAAAAAACAAACAATATATACCTAAATTTCTTTCGTAAATATGAAATATGATGTTACACTAAGTACTGTATATAGATAGTGAAGTGTTTTCCGCGCCAAGAGATATATTAATAAGGTGTATCACTCTAAGTAATAAAAAATAGTATTTTACTGCGTTGGACAACCGACGTAGCAAACAGCTGCTCCTCAGTGTGTACAGTGATGTGCTGCAGGTAGTGAATAGAAAGTGAATGAGGGCGCTTTGTAAAAAATAATATATAAAATAATCTATATAATATAGCTCAAACTATATAGTAAAATAATAATCACAAAAAGCCATTTTTTGTTTAAGTGTTTTTTTCAAGTTGGCTGATTAAAAGATCGGTTGTTACTCTGCACTTTGGTAAATGTTACTAAGGATTGTTGATAAGTTGGCATTTTTAGGATCATCTACCTACATTTTCTATTGTGATTATTATTTTACTATATAGTTTGAGCTATATTATATAGATTATTTTATATATTATTTTTTACAAAGCGCCCTCATTCACTTTCTATTCACTGTATATAGATACCTTACATGTCACACTTTAAAATTGTGCACGATCATAGAATAGCAATAAACTACTGTACTTCAAAGTCTCAAAAGGTGACACTCTAAACAATTACAATAGTAGATAAATAGTAGTAAATAAAAATATTTGAACGAAATTCGAAATTGAATGGAGTATTCGATTCAATTTAGAATCGTTTTTGAATTTGAAAAGTTTTCAAATTCAAAAAGTTTTCAAATTTGAATAGTTTTTCATTTGTTTTCCACTTTCCAAAGAGAATAAAATAGAAAGAAAAAAAAATTGAAAGAATATAACCATCTTCCGAAATTCTAATTTCAAATAAAATTTGAATTTCAATACATAAGAAAGGAATAGAATCAAATAGAATAAAATAAAAAGAATATAACAATTTCACAAAATTCAAATATAATCAATTCAAATTTAAATAGAAAAGAATAGATTCGAAAATAACAGAATAGTATAGAACAAAACAACAATACGGAATACAATAGAATATTACCATCTTCCCGAAATTCTAATTTAGAATACAATAATTTTGAATCTGAATATAAATAAATAAAATAGAATAGAATAGAATAAACAAATCAAAAGAGAATAGAATAAAACAATAGAGTTAGAACAGGAGGATGGTTCTATTATTTCTATTCTATTCAATTTTTTTCAATACTATCCTGTTATTTTCTATTTTATTCTCATCAATCCAATTCAAATTTGAATTGATTCTATTTGAATTTTCGGAAATGGTTATATTCTTACTATTTTTTATAATTTTGCATTCTATTCTTTTCTATTCTAAATTCAGAAGGTGGTTATAATCTATTTAATTCTATTATTTCTTTCTATTCTATTAGTTTCAATTATATATTATATTCTGTTCCTAAATGTTCTATTCTGTTCTGTTTTACTACATTATATTATATTCTTTTATATTCTTTTCTATTATATTATATTTTTTTCTATTGTGTTCCTTTATCTTCTTTTCTATTTTGTTCTGTTTGGAAATTGAAAACATTTCGAATTCAAAAACGTTTCGAAATTTGTAAACCTTTTGAATTCAAAAAATTTGTATCGATTCGAATACGAATAAATGGAAATTAATTTCCGAAAACGGATTAAACTAATTTACCTAAACAAATTTATACAGATAACAAATCAAAATGAAACTAAACACATTTTCGAATTCTGCACATGTCTCTGTGACTAGCTGGCCAGACTGGATTGTTTCTCTGGCGTGCCAGTGAAAACGGTAAGCCTGAGAAACACAGACGAACTTCTGAAAGCGATCCAATGGCTCATAAACTGCTCAGCTGTCGGCTGAAGAAAAAAAAGAAGATCCCGGGTTATTTTCACAGCTTCAGCCATAACCCCAGTAAACCACTTGCAAACCACAACTGATATTTACTTATTGCGGTCATCAAGTGGTTGATATAGGCTGGTTTGGAGGCCATACAAAATAATAATGATAGATTCAATAAATTATAAGTATGATGGGTATATAGAGTGGGATAGCCTGAAAGAGATATAGAATTTGTGGTAAAAAGTTTTGTTTGCATATGTTGCATCTCATCCAGATGCAACATATGCATCTGGATGAGATGCAACATATGCAAATGAAGCAAGTTCATTTCTGAAAGCAGCAAGAAGAATTAAGAGTGAAGAGGTTCACAAGCTTATTCTGTAGGAGAATACCCATGTATTGAAGTGTTGTCTATTCATGGGTGCTGCTGACAAGGTCAAATTGATAGCTTCAGAATTCTGGAAGTTAATGTGGAAATTGGACAGTTCACAATAACTGGTAAGGTCAGCCAAAGGTGTGGGAATGGTAAAGTCCACGTTACTGAGGAAGAAGCGTACATCGTATTCATAAGCAGAGACCTTAGGTTGATGGACAACCACATTTATTTATGTTTGGGTTTGTACAGATGGTTCTTAGGAAAAGTTTAAATGTCCAGATGACAATAAGGGGAGAATGAGTGCACCTGCAAAGTGCTCTGTTGCTAACAAATCAGTGCACTAGGTGACTGGGGAGTGCTACAAGAAGAGCCCAGTGCCACAAACTGACTTTTTAGACAATTAGTTCGACCTCCAAGGCGGCACAGAGGATTAGTGTAATCGGATAAATGCTTTGTAAAGACCAGCTAAAGAAGATTAACTACTTCCCGATCAGCCGCTGCATATATACGGGGCAGGGCGGCCCTATTGCGTGAATCTCCGTACCATCGCTCCGTGCCATAGCTATAGCAGGCCTGTGGCACCAGAGCCGATGTACATGGCACTGACCAATGGCTACAATGTCTGCTGACCACCCGTGATCGCTCCACATGCCGTTCTGTCAGGGGAGTAGAGAGAGATCGTCTGTTCCTATTGATCAGGAACAGCAATCTCTCTTTACTCCCAGTCAGTACACTGCCCCCACAGTTAGAAAAACTTCCCTAGGGAACACTTAACCTTTTGATCGCCCCCTAGTGTTAACCCCTTTCCCGCCATTGTCATTTATACAGTGATCAGTGGCTATTTTTTAGCTCTGATCACTGTAATAATGTCACTGGTCCTAAAAAAGTATCAAAAGTTTTCGATCTGTTCACAGCAATGCAACAGTCCTGCTAAAAATCCCTGATCACCGCCATTACTAGTAAATAAAATGAATAATACAAATGCCATAAATCTATCCCTTATATTGTAGACACTATGGGCCAGATTCAGAAAAGATGTACGCCGGCGTATATCTCCAGATAAGCCGACATAATTTCAAATGTGCGCCGTCGCATCTTTGCGCCGATTCACAAAGCGAGTTACGCCGAAAAACATGGCTTCAGCCGTCCGACGTAACTTGCCTACGCTGGGGTATCGTGGGCGCATAGTTACGCTGGACGCATTCAGCGTTCCCATTATAAATATGCAAATGAGTAAGATCCGCCGATTCACGAACGTAGATCCGCTTCATATACGCGATTTGCGTAAGGCTTACGTCCGGCGTAAAGTTACCCCTGCTATATGAGGCGCAGCTAATGCAAAGGTATGGGCCAGGGAACGACGCTGTCAAATTTTATGTTGTTTACGCTGTTTACGTAGTACGTGAATAGGGCTGGGCGTAGGTTACGTTCACACGTCGTAGGCATTGCACGCCAATGTCTCTTAGGGAGTATATGCAACGTGATTCTGAGCATGCGCGCGCATGCCTAGTTCGACCGGCCATTTATTAGCATGGGGTCACGCTTAATTTAAATAGAAGACGCCCACCTCCTTCCTACTTTGAATTAGGCGGGCCAATTTACGATACACCGCCGCAACTTACGAAGCAAGTGCTTTGTGAATACTGCACTTGCCTCTCCAAGTTGCGGCGGCGTAGCATAAAGAAGATACGCTATGCCCGCACAAAGATGCGCCCGGGTACGTGAATCTGGCCCTATTACTTTTACTAGCACAAACCAATCAATTTACGCTTATTTTTTTTAACCAAAAATATGTAGAAGAATACATATTGGCCTAAACTGATGAAGACTTTTTTCTGAGGGATATATATATATATATATATATATATATATTAGAAAAAAGTAAAAAATATTAATTTAATTTCAAAATAGTTTTTTTTTGTTTATAGCGCAAAAAATAAAAAACGCAGAGGTGATCAAATACCACTAAAAGAAAGCTCTATTTGTGGGGAAAAATGACAAATTGTATTTGGGAACGGCGTCGCACTTGTCAGTTAAACTAACGCAGTGCTGTATCGCAAAAAATGGCCTGATCAGGGGGGTAAATCTTCTGGAGGTCACATAGTTAGGATAACAGTATTCAGCGAAGCATGATGCCAGACATACTGAAAATAGCTTTTGGATTTAATACACTTTAAAGTTAAATTTCTCTACATTTACGTTACTTTTAGAAGGTATTGAAAGTAAGTGAAGCCAGGAGATAAAACAAAGGGGGTAGGCGGAAAATATGCTTTGTAGGTTTTAAATGAAATACACATTCCTTGTGCTATAGTAGAGAATTATAAGCATCTAGTGAAGGTGGTTTTGTAAATATTCCACAGCATGTGCTATAGAGCAAATAGTGTCTAGCATAAGGTGGTTTGGCAGGACAGCATGCTGTGTCTTAATGTGTTAATGCATACTAAACTGCTGTATATAACACTAGTGGCAGTTATTTTCCCTTCAATATTTTTGTCATTGCTGTAAGTCACTTGTGATAATGCAATCAAAACTCAAGCATAGAATCTTATCATTAATGCATAAAAGTATAAAATGCAATAAAACTCAAGCTGATAGACAGTCATGATCTACAGCAGGGCATCACTTCCTGTATGTACCCCTCCGTGCCAAAGCCCTGAAACTACACCACACTAATTGTGCACATGTACCGCAGTCTATATTTCACACTCCTTTCAGCCCAGCTTGCTAATTTTATACTTGTATCTCCTCTATCATTTTCATCAGAAGAGCCAGTTATGATTTATAAAGATAGCAAACATTTTTCCCTTCTTTCTGGATTCAAACAGTAAAATGAACTACCTGCTCTATTTGAGTCCAATGGGAAATCTTCAGATAAAACAACCCATTATCTGCAATCTTTAATTCTGTTGTGAACAAAGCATTTTTGTTGTTTATATACGTTTTGATTTAGAGAGCATGCTGTGTTAAATTTTCAGCTTTAAGGCTGAACAAATGCATACAATATGTAGCCTTTGCCACATGCTAGGCATTACCAGATGCATTCTTTAACACATTCATAGCATTCGCTTTGTCTGAAAATCGAATTTTAATAACAATGAATGCTATATCAACTGGTAAAGTGTGTATGACTAGGCCTAGGCAAGTGTTTACAATTGCTACTGGGCCCATGGCCCTAGTGCTGATCATATATTGCCCCATATTTCAGAATCTTGACCTCTTCCCCTCCTCACACTGGTGCAAGCATCAACACGGTGCATTTGAAGGCTAATTTGCCCACATTGGTATATCATTCAATCTATCTTTATTATTATTAATGAGGAGATGGCATGGGGCCCTGGGTTAAATTTTACACCAGTAATGTAATATTTAGGAACACCCCTACTGTATTATTTATATTAGGCATGTAACATGACTCTTGACCAAGACCGGACATTTTGCATTTCATACATGCTGAATAATGCACTTTTTTTTAAGTGGTTGTAAACCCTCATAAAAAACCTGCAAGACAGAAGCATAATGAGCTAGTGTGCATAGCATACTAGCTCATTGTGAATTACTTACCTTACATCGAAGCCTCCACATTGGTCCTCGTCCTCCCTCCGTGGCTACATCTCTCCCAGAGTGACTTCTGGGTATCACAGGCTCTGGCACGGTAACGGCACATGGAATGAAGCAACGGTACATACGCACAATTCCTTCAGTTTGCCCCAGTGCACATGTGCCAATCACATTGGCACATGCAGGGGACAGGGGATATCTCCTAAACCGTGCAGGTTTAGGAGATATCCTGGGTAGCTACAGGTAAGCCTTATTATTGGCCTCTCTCATTCTCTGGAACTCTCTGCCCCAGTATGTCCGATCAGCCCCTACCCTGTCCACCTTTAGAAGATCCCTGAAAACTAATTTATTCAGGGAAGCCTATCCCACACCCATCTTACAACTGTCCCAGAGCCATCCTCATCAAATCATTCTCTGCAGCATAGGTGTGCGCAGCCTGCTGCATTAGGGTGTGCACCTGAAAGACCAAAAACACAGTACCGATCTCTCACTGTTCTCATTCAGAAAGGGAAGGGTACATGACATTACCCCTTCCCCCTTTCATCCTAAAATATCATCTATGTGTGCCCACTGCAGTAGCCAATGGGAGGGGGCACCGGGCAGCAGGGGGAATCTGCACTGCAGGGAATGATTAGGGTGTGCCTGGGCACACCTGGCACACCCTGAGTGCACGCCTATGGCCTGCAGCTATTACCTTTTGTACCACCATCCCCTCCCTTTAGAATGTAAGCTGTACGAGCAGGGCCCTTCTGTACATTTTGCATTGAACTGTACTGTAATTGTGTTGTCCCCCCTATACATTGTAAAGTGCTGCGTAAACTTTTGGCGCTACATAAATCATGTATAATAATAATAATACAGTGGTCTGTAAAGGTTTACAGTTTCTGGTTTAACTCCATACATAAGAGACAGATATTTAGAAACAATACCCAATCTCTACACAATAATGGATTAATAAATGGCTGCAAACTCAAGTTATATGTCTTTTTCTTTTTTAATTTAAGGTCACATTTTAAAGGCAAAAAAAAAACTATTTAAAGACAAATATGAAATACTGCATTTGAATATTTCATATTTGGTTTCCCCCCCAGTAAGTAAAGGTCTAGGACTCCTTCTCCCACATACAGTAAACCTGTCTGTTCTTAACTGCTCTGTTTACTAAGCTCAATAGCTCAAGCTCACATACACAAAAACAAATATCTTCTACCTTTACCATGCCTGCTTTTTTCACTAAAGTAACAGCATCTGCTGTGCTCTCAATTTGGAGAACCAATTTTCTTCTGTGACCCTAGTACATTTTAAGATAAAAAAATAAGTTTAAACATATAAACAAAAAAAACACCAATGCAGTTCTCTTTAAAAAAACAGCATGTAATATTATAAGCCCCAACAGTTCAATATACCGTATATATCGGCGTATACCGCACACTTTTTTCCCCTTAAAATAAGGGGAAAATTGTGGGTGCGCGATATACGCCAATACCCGCTTCCCACGCTCAGTTTGAAGCCTCCGCCGACATATACCGAGCGCAGTACACTCGGGTACATTTGGCCAGGCTCGGCTTTGCTCGTAGTCACGCTCTGTGACGTTTATGATTGAGAAGCCGAGCTTGGGTGAGTGTGCCCGAGTGTACTGCGCTTGATATATGTTGGCGGAGGCTTCAAACTGAGCGCGGAAGCGGGGATTCTACTCGGACAGCGCAGGAGAAGCCGGGAGGACACCACCGAAGGCCGCAGACGGACGCCAGTAATAAAGTAATAAAATGTTATAAAATTTTTTTTTTACAGGAATTTCAGGGCTACTTTAGGGGTGCGCGATATACGCCGGAGCACGCAATACCCCGATAAATACGGTAGTTCTACATTTGGGTGCATATCAGCCCTTAGTAAAATCGCTTGGATAAAACTGATATGTAAAAAAAAGTTTACCATTGCTCCACTTAATATACACACTTCCAACCAAAAATAACTAAACAAAAAGATTACAAATAACAATGCCAGATTTTGTATAAGGTAACTACACTTGACTTTACAAATCTCATGCTTGATTTTTTGCTTTAAGAAAAGTCTTGTGCCCCCCGCAGTCTCCTCATGTAAACCATGATGAGCCAAGCACTTAAGTGGAAGAAGATGATTTATATCTTTTGAATAATGCAAACTATTAAACAGACACATACAAGGCCAGGGTTAAGTGGAGAAGCAATCCTTCATTTTATATCATTAAGGAATTTGAGGTTATAGCCAGTCATAACTAATAATCAACTGATAGAAGGTTCCAATCAACACAAAATCCATTAGCTGACTTAGTGGCCTTAACAATCCTACCAGGCCACAGCAGCATCTCAAAATGTTATTACTGTGGTATTAAATAAGTTATTTCTCAGAAAAAAAAAATCATTTCCATTTCTGTATCCATCTGCCTGATGCATTTAAATCATGTATTTGCATACATTAAAATTATCTTTCTCATTGCAGGATTCCTGATGATATATTTCCAGCAATTGTGATAGCCAGAAATATGGATGATTTATCATACTATGTGGAAAGACAAAGGACAACCGAACAATAAATCAAACATCACAGAACCAGCACTGAACTAACATAATTGCCTTAGCATCTTCCTTTAACACACATTCTCAATGTGTGATCTGTTTATTCATTGGGGTACATCTAACAATTAAAAGGGGTACATTTGCTTTTTGAGTTTTTTCCTGCGAATATTTATTTTTTCAAGTAATTGCCCATAGATCATATCTAACTGTATTTGTGGTATAAAAAAGTGGATGACCCACAGTTTTCTTCAATTAAACTGTGACTAGACTAAAGTCATGCTTATTGGCACCCCCATCAATTACGTAAGGCCAGTCCTGATAGCGTATTGATCTATGGCACTGTACTTAGGCTTCAGTCTAAATTAAACAATCTAGGTGTGATTTGATGCCACTTCACCTTTGATCTACAACATGTTGTCAGTCTGACACACCACATCTCCGAACCAATCTCTGGTGGAGGCTCTTTACCATGTGATCAGCTGTGTCCAATCCCAAGTGATCACAGTGTAAACAGGAAAAGCCATGTATCGGCTTTTCCTCTACTCATGCTGACAGACGTGAGTAGAGGAGAACCGATCGGCCGCTCTCCAGACGGGGGGGGGGGTGTACACTGATCGATAATCAGTGCAGCACTCCTGAGGATGCCCACTCATGGCCATCAGGGATGCCCACCCATGGCCAGCAAGGATTTCCACCCATGGCCAGCAAGGATGCCCGCCCATGGCCACCAGGGATGCCCACCCATGGCCACCAGGAATGCCCACCAGGTAAGCTCACTAGAGTCCACCAGGGATGGCAATCATTGCCCATTAGGGATGGCACACAGTGTCATCAGTGATACCTGCCAGTGCCTCTGATCAGTGATACATATCAGTGCCATCCACCAGTGCCCCTCAGTGCTACCTATATGTAAACATGGAAAGAAAACACCCCAACGTATAATCTATGAGGCATAATGAGTTTTTTGAACATGTAATTTTTTTCGAAAAGTTTTATGTAGGAGATTTCCACAGCTTGGCCACATACAGAGACTGAGTACGGCTGACTGTAGCCACTGACTGTATCACTCAGCCCCGCCCCCGGCACGCCACGTCATCCGCTGTGACTTACAGCAGCTCCAGCCAATTAACGGGCAGGCTGGGAACCGAAGAGGATCACATGGACGCGCGCGGGACTTTAGCAAAAAAATTAAAATTGCATATACAGTTGCACAGAATCCATATTGTAATTGAATGTTATTAAAAATAACTTTCCTTTTCAAACTGCACCTCTGAGATTTTCAGTAAAATGAAATGCAAAGCAATATGGCTACCTGAAGGCCTTCTGTACACAGTTGGTGTATATAACTTCCCCAGAAATGTAATTTCCTGATTGTATGATTGGCTCACTGATTATCCCAGAAGTCTGCACTAAAATACAAATCAGATCCTCTGCAACAAATGCCATTTTTGGCTCGATACTTCCAAAGGATTAGTTACTTCTAAACAGATGCAGACACTGCAACTTTTTGCACAATTCAGAAAGTCAGCTGATTATTAGTGAAAAAGTCACTCCCATTAGGAATTACTAAACACACAACAGCGAATATTTTTGTACAGCAGAAAGTTTTTTTTAGATCCCAGTAATGTACATTTATCACCCAAAGATATTTTTTGTTCTCAGCAAAGTCGGAGTTACTCTTTATTCCTGATTGTAAGTTCTAACGAGCAGGGCCCTCTGATTCCACCGGTATTGTATTGTAACTTTACTGTGTGCCCTCATGTTGTAAAGCTGCAGAAACTGTTGGCGCTATAGAAATCATGTATAATAATAATAATAAAAGCATTCTATTAGTTTCATGACTGTCAAGCTGATATTTTCACCCAATATACCCAAGTATAGAAGCATGAAATTCTGACTTTTCAGCGACTAAATATGTGCTTTTTCTGGGTCCTTGATTTGAAAGTACTGAAGCCAGGCATAGCCGGGTAAATAGTGTTTTTTAGAGGAAATCCAGCAGCCTCAATCCACATATTTCTTTCATGACAGGTGCTCTTTAATCACAAGAAAAACCAAAGCATAACTCTAGTGCTTAAGAAAATGTTATATTATACACAGAAGCGACATAAGACATTTCAGCACCAATTTAAAGCATGCTTGTTTTCAGTAGGCAGCCAGAAATGACAATCACTATACTTCTCTCATGACAGGTGTACCTAAAGCACTGTCCCTCCTGATGCTTTACTCACACCTGCCATTAAATTGTAACTTGGCAGATCTTCAGTAGGCAGTAGAGGTTTAGGCATTTACAGCCGAATGACAGGGAACTGGCCTTAATGACAGGAGAGTTCTGTTGGGTGACTTGGGCAGAAAGCAAAGTGCTTTTAGAGTGTACAAGCTAAGTGAGCTCCATGGGGAAACAGAAATCAGCTAGATGACTACCAGGCACATATAGGCAAAACTAGGTGGCAGAACTTCAAGATGTAAAAAAAACTAGTGAGAAGCACTCTAGGGACATCATCCCAAATAAACTTTATTGACCAAGAGTTACTAGACACACATAGACCAGGCTTCTCCTTCTAATGCTTTTCACTTTATAATGGAATTTAGTGGAGTAAGCAAAAACAAAGTTCCATTACGGAGTGAAATGCATCAGGGAGAGGAGCATGTACAGCATGTATATTGGCTCTCAGCCCCGGTTCATACTGATGCCACAATTGCTCCAACTTTGGAACACTTGTCGCATCAGAAGTTGGACCCTAGTCAGACTCCATTCTGTGCAAACCATGGAACCGTTCTAAACTGTGTGACTTAAATATTTCTGACTTAGAAAAAGGTTCCTGCTCTACTTTTGGTCTGACTTTGGTATGACAAGCATTGACTTCTGTTAAAGAAGTTGCATGCAATTATTGCCAAAGTTGCGCTGGGGTCCTACTTCAAAGTCGCGTGACTTTGTAGTTGCGGGCAGAGTGAACTCGGGCTCAGTCAACAAAGTTCATTCAAAACAGTGTACCCAGGGTGTGACACTCTATATGCTTTTTATACATGTGTTAGGAGCTGGAATGAGTAGAGATGGGCCTCTGCACCTGACTTCAGATAGAGCAAATGGTACAGAGACCTTGATTGGACAAGTATTTATGCTTGCCAGAACTTCAGCATGTTTTTTTTTTTTTTTAGAAACTGGTTAATTCTCAAGTAAAAGCAACCTATCAGGACAGAAATATGTAATTCCTCATGTCTGACTTGTCTATGCAGGAGCATAGTTCAGGGAAAGTTCTTGCTCAATCAGTAGTGCAGGACATAGGCTGCATCGCTGATCTGTGTATTCTGACGATGGGAGGGAGTCTCCCCGCTGTCAGAATACAATGACACAGTGAATAGGATTTCCGAATCCACATTGAATGTGTGGATGTGGGAACCTAGTCAGTTTTTTTTCAACCTGCCCATGCTTGGCCAGCTTATATAGTGAAGCAAGTATAAGGAGGACTTTCCAGAGCATGAACTTTAAAAACAAGTCAGCAATATCCATTCCCATATTTATCTCCTGTTTTATTTAAAAGTCTAGTAAGGTTATGGTCAATGGAAAAAATCTACAGTTCAAGCTTGAAGCTTTATTCATATGGGCGTGTGAATATTCTCTGCAAGGAATGCAATTGCTAAATGGCACGCTTATATGAGTATACATACGTAAAATCTGCAGATATGCACAGCCCCGGATGCAGTTGAGTCCTACTTTTCTTATACACCACTAAACATAGTGCACATTTTTGTTTATAGACAGAACAGTGTGTATGGCTGCATTGATTTCTAGAGTGCTGCATTCAGACACATACAAAATGTTACACTGGGGTTCATTTACTAAAGCTGGAGAGTACAAAATCTGGGGCAGCTGTGCATGGTAGCCAATCAGCTTATAACTTCAGCTTGTTCAATTAGTCTTTGACAATAAAATGGAAGCTGATTGGTTTCTATGCAGAGCTGCACCAGATTTTTCACTCTACAGTTTTGGCAAATCAACCCCAGTGTACCAATCTTAACACGTCATTATAAGTGTCAATAAACCTCAACTGTTTCGATTATTGTAACAAGTAAATTCTATCTAGAAGGATCTAGGTTAAGCTTGAAAACACGTGTATTAAAGTATTCAAAGTTTGCTTAGGATTTGTTTTGAAGAAACATAAAGCATTGTACGTATATTGTTGACTGCAGATGTGGTTAAATATTTGCTGAATATTTCCAGTTACTGTACATACATACACAACCTAAAATCTCGAAACCTTTTTATTTTTATTTTTTTCTACAAATGTTTACTTTGAGCTATTTTTTCAATTACCTGTATGAAGCATTTTATATTCTAAGAATAAATGAATGAATAATGTGTTTCTGCTAACATTTCTGAATAATGTATACTTTTCATTTTCAAGACCTCTGAATCCGTTTTGCTAAAGTAGACTACAGACTAGTAAATCATCTACAACATAATAAGAGTTCTTAAAGAGTATCTAGTGTCAAAAAAATTTGTTTTTAAGTTTTGGATAGAATTTGTCAAAAAGTAAAATTTAACTGTCCACAATAATAGTAATTATGTATCACTTAGGCCGCGTACACACGTTCAGACCGGTCCGATGAAACTGGCCTTAAGGCCAGTTTCATCAGACCAAATTGATCTTGTGTACGACCCATCGGACTTTTGTCCATCGGACCAAAGTTTTAATACTTGCTTTAAAATCTGTCCGATGGACACCTGACCGTCGGACCAAACCCCCATAGTACACAAAAGCATCGGACCAAAAACCCACGCATGCTCAGAATCAAGTCGACACATGCTTGGAAGCATTGAACTTTGTTTTTTCAGCATGTCATTGTGTTCTACGTCACTGCGTTCTGACCCGATCAGATTTTGGACTGATGGTGTGTATGCACATCAGACCATCAGACCACTTCAGCAGTGGCCTGATGAAAACAGTCCGTCGGACCAGTCTCATTGGACCTGTCTGATCGTGTGTACAGGGCCTTACAGTAATAATAACATTTTGGTAACAATATTTTACCATAATTTGGTAATAAACTCCCATTTGCAACTTTTACCTAAAGGTAAGCTTATAATAAAGCTTACCTGTAGGTTAAATGAATATCTCCTACACATGTATGTGTAGGAGATATTTACATGTTTTACAGCCAGTGGCATCACCAGTGCATGCGCACTGAACGGACGCCATTCTTTCAGAGCGCTATGCTCTTATGATGACTCCCATGCCCATGCATTGGAGTGATATCGTCGTATCTCGGCCATTCGAATTGCCAGAGCCCACCAACCCAGAAAGAAGAAAAGGTGAAGTTAGAAGCCTTGTTAGCAGCGATGGAGTACTTAATTTTAGGGTGAGTTTTTCATAATGTGCTAGTATGCAGTGCGTATTAGCAGATTATGCTGCTACCTTGCAACTGGATTTTTTTCCCCTTTAACACATAGATGCCTATTATGATTTTCTGACTAATAGGGCATGCTCAGATTTGTTGTTCCTCAACAACTGGACAAAGTTAAGGCACCCTTTAAAATTATGGACAGCCTTGAGGTGCCCCATTCTAAAATAAAAAAAATATTCTAATCGTTTTACATGATGTAGTAACATCAATACACGTAGGATACCCAACGTTAGAGGTGATTTATTCTTCCAAAGCAAATACACTTTTGCAAACTGGTACTGACTAGTATTCCAATGCTTCCCTTTTCCTTCAGTTTTTCTCCATCACTTAGCTAATGAGACCCAGAAGCTGATGGAGAGGCAAGGGAGGATCAAACAAGGATGAGATGCAGGCAACTGACATCCTCATTATCAATTGAAGATGACATTGGTCGTTAGGAGGTTGGCAGCTAGAAGGTTGTAATGGTGTACAATAAAAACCTGTGGCTTTGTCTAACTAAAAGGCGGGTTTCATCCACCCACCAGTTTGTATACAATTTTGGGGCATTTTTTAGGCATTTTACCAAGGCACCCCTGATAAAGGCTGCTCTAGATGAACATACATCTTACTGAACAGCTCTTTAAGATTTCCCTTGCTTGTCTCTAAGAATGCCAGTCAATGTTTAATTAATCAAAAAAGAATCAGCCGGACCATGACCTGCCCAAAAGCAAGGCAAAGGATATTTGAGTCTTTGCCATGGTCTGTTTAATAGCAAGAAAAATGTCAACAGTTTAAGAACGTACTAATTGACCTTGGAAATTGAATAATAAAAAAGAGCTTCAAGGAAGACACAATAAATTGTTATGAAAGGTATGAACTAGGCATTTAAATTCCCTTATTATATTTTGTTATAGACAAAGAAAAAAAAAAAGAAGAAAAACAGAACCATGAGAAAGAAACAGCAACTGAGAACTCATATAACTCAACATATTAAAATGATAAACAGGCTGAAAGTGTTCAGTGATTTTTTTTTAGCATAAACACAGCGTGGACGTTTACTGATTTAGTCTTTATGTTTTTCCTATGTGCTGTAATGTGCCGAACAAAATAACCATACTTAAATCAGAATAAACAGACTCACTCAATAAAGTAGACTTCTCCTTTCTCGGTGTACGCCATCTCCCAATTATCAGGCAAGATCCCCAGCTCATCATTTTCATCGGGCTTCAGTTGTTTCTTGAGTTCCATGCTGCTTTTAGACTCTGTGTCAGGCTGGCAGTACAATGGGGTGGTATAAGGCTGGGATGAAATCTCACCTGAGGCATCTGTACTCTTGTCTTCATGTTCACTTGATTCTACATGAGACATAGAAATATACATTTATCACCTTTGCCCTCCAATGCACTTCTGAATAATTCAAAGTTCCAAAAAGCTGCTTCAGTCAAGCCATCAGATGCACTTAACATTAAATGCATTCAGGGACATCATACACATTGCAGTAGTCATATGCACTTTTCATGTATTTAATACTATTTAACCTAGAAAAAGTGAAAAACTGCACTGGGTAACATTCAGTTTTTAATAAGTAAAAAATTATTTTGTTATTTCCCTAATTTGGGATTCAATCTAATCTACCGTACATATATGTGTTGTGCAGGAAAAAATGCAAATTATAGATTAATTCCTTATTCTACATATGCCATTTTTCATTGTGGATTTTAGATTGGTGACTATTGGACAATACTGACAATTCCTAATACAGACATGTTGGCACTGTGCAAAGTAAAATGGCCTTTAGTTTGAATTCATGCTTTTAACCTTACAGTATGTGTTACTGTACTTTACACACTGCCTTATTCAGTAAGTTCAATAAAGTAAGTCCAAATAAAGTATGTCTTGTAATGCCGCGTAAACATGCTCGGAATTTCCAAAAACAAATGTTTGATGGTAGCTTTTGGTTGGAAATTCCGACCGTGTGTAGGCCCCATCAGACATTTTCTGTCGGAATTTCCGACAACAAAAATTTGAGAGTCGGTTCTCAAATTTTCTGACAACAAAATCCGTTCTTGCAAATTCCGATCGTGTTTGGACAATACCAATGCACAAAATTCCACGCATACTCTGAATCAAGTACGAGACCGAAGTGCTCGGTCTGGTAAAACTAGTGTTTGTAATGGAGATAGCACATTCGTCACGCTGTAACGGACTGAAAAGCATGAGGCACGAAAAGCATGAATTGTCTCTCACCAAACTTCTACTAACATGACTGGTATTGAACTTCCCATTAATAGTGCCGTCGTACGTGTTGTACGTGACCGCGTTCTTGATGTTTAGAATTTCTGATAACATTTGTGTGACCGTGTGTAGCCAAGACAAGTTTGAGCCAACATCCGTCGGAAATGTATCCACGGTTTTGTTGTCCTAATGTCCGATCTTCTGTACGCGGCATAAGACTTGAGATGCTAAATAAAAATATAATAGGAAAATTGCTGAAACTGTTGCACACAACAAGAGCTTGTGTACAAAGGCCACTGCAGTCAAAGTCAGTCTTTGACATTTGTATGCAGCGCAGCTCAAACACATGCATTTAAAGGCAAACGCATTTCACCTGCTCGCCAGCAATGTAAATACTGTATATATCCAGTAGGACATGCTGCATTCAGAAATTCATAATTTAGCAAAGCAGGTCTAACACAACACAGCGCGGTTATCCACACCTGGTACAACCTTACTTTTTTTGGTAAAAAGTCAGACTCCGGGGCAACATAGCAGTTTGACTTAACACACCTGACCATCCACTCACAAAAAAACTGTGTATGTAGAGGTAAACTAATATTGCTACTTTCTTTCACAAGGAAACTAAGAACATTCATATTTATAGCTTTGTACTTTCAGAAAGCGACAAAAAAATCTATTTTGAGTCTAGGTTGTAATGCAATAGAACAGGAAAAACCAAATGGGGTAATACTTTTTCAAAGCACTGCATACTTAGGTGAGTTAAATTTCAATTCAACAGAGAGGTTAATGATATATATAATGCCAAAAGAACGCACAGCCCCCAAATGGTGGTTTTATTACAGTAGATAGCATTTCCGTTTTACTATAGCCTAACATTAAAATGATAAATAGGACTAATATAGTTCTACGTACTAACCACACTAGTACTGTAAATGGATATACAGGCATACCCCACTTTTAAGTACACAATGGGACCAGAGCATGTATGTAAAACAAAAATATATTTAAAGTGAAACAATACCTTTTTTTCACTTCTAGGCTGTAGTGAGGGTGTCAGAAGCTGTAGTTGAGGTCTCAGGGGCTGTAGTGGAGGTGTCAGGGACACACTGGAAAAGAGCGGGCTATGCTCTCGGAGCTTCAGCTCCTTCTACTGCAGCTGCAAAATGTCTGTACAGTACTTGTAAGGCACTTTACATACACTCGCGGGTATGTCCCTACTCATGAGTGTATGTAAAGTGAGTGTACTTAAAGCAGGGTATGCCTGTATTACATGATTCTTATACTCTTCCTATAGCATATTATAACCAACAGGCAGAATTCTTAAAAGTGTGCATTTCATTAGGATGGTGCTAACAATCGACATATTACTGGTTTAATAGTAAACATACTGGTAAAAAGGCCAGGACGAAAAATGGAAGAGAGGGTGGAATAGAGCTGTATGCAATTTGTCATCCTTTTCCTTTTTCTGATTTTAATATTCTATTAGCTATTTTATTTTGATATATGTGGCTTTATCCCATGCTGTCTACAAAAATTATAAAGTGTAAATATACTGACCTGGTGTTACAGCTATTCCATTTCCATTTATTACAGGTCTCTCTTCTTCCTCCTCCTCTGGAGGTTCAATCCCAGTCTTCTCCATGTTGCTTACAGATTTATTGCGCTTGCGTTTCCCCTCAACTCTTGGAATGCCACCAGGAAATATATGGTCTGTTGCATTTAATAAAAGTGGAGCAGGTTCAGCTGGAGGCTTTGGAGTGCCGTAGTAATTTTCTGCGAATATATGTAACATTGACACTTTATTAGCCAAGAAATATAAATAAAAATCAAGCCGTCTGTCTTCCGGTGCATATCAATACCTACAAAAAAGTAGCCTCATATCACAGATTGTAAAACCGAGATCTAAATAAAATAATATAAAGTTCATATGCAGAGCCCTTGTTTGGAACTAGCAATCTAGCATCTGGTCATGTTACTGTTCAGTGATTATCCATTGAAATAAAAAATGATCAGCTGTTTTAGGTTTTTGTTGTCTATCCCATATGCATTGCACTTCCCATGTAATTTACTTTGTTACTCATGACAGGCTTATAACTTTGTTGAATGTGCAGTGAAATGTACTAAGAACTTAGTTTATTACCTGGTTTAGAAGTAGCTTACATGTACCTATCTAAAACACGTATTACAGGTGCTATTAAGTACATCTACAGTACATGTCCCCATTTATCATGTAACATTTTACTTTATTTTACATTTCATTCTGTTTATTAAAAATTACCAACATGATTTAATTGCATGTCTCAAACAGTTGAATTGAGCTTTGACATAAATATTGATATGTCTAGTAATATCGATGAGCCGAAATGGTCTTGGTTTGGTTTGGGCAGGGTTTGAGGAACTTCAAAGAAGTTTGGATGCTGAAGCCAAATCCCACTGAAGTTAATGAAAGCTGTCATAAAAAAAGGTTTATTTTCTGGGCTAATAGTCAAAGGGTTGTTGAAAAAAGCATGGCTGTGGACATTGCCCATGGACCAATGCAAAAAATAATTTTAATTTGCAGACAAATTACACTTCCTGCCTGGCCTCTTTTCTTAAAAAAAAAAAAATGGCACACAGACCCCATTTTTTTAAATGGACGATATTTACAAAGAAAATAAAGCTCTCTGGAGATTTTAGCCAGAACGTGACAGAAAGAAGTTTCACTTCCTCTGGAGCTGGGCTCTTGATTGCTGCTCACTACTGTCACGTGTAAATAAAAAAGCCCAATTTCTGTATATACATGCATGTGACAACATTACACTTCCAGTGGGTTGGCCAGAACCCTCCCTGTCCTGTACATTCCTGTGACGGTGGAGGAGGGAGTGTGCGAGGAAGGTGTACAGTTGATGTAGTCTTGTGGAGGAAGCTTTTCAGCCTGCACTCCTACTGTAAGTTGTAGCTACTCTTCTGCAGCAGCCCCTCCATCTTATACTAGGAGAAATGATTTGGAAAGGGAAGAGAGGTCTGTAATGGGGTGTGGAGAGAATCTGTGGGTAAACCATTTTTGGCAATAAACTGGATTGTGAAATGTACACTCCTAAACTCTGATCTGTATGTAGCACCCCCCCATCCCTGCATTCTGTAAGTAGCACACTCCTAAACACTGCACTCTGTACGTAGCACACTCCTGAATTCTGCACTCTGCACATAGCAAACTCATCAATCCTGCACGCTGTATGCAGTGCACACCCCCACCCTGCACTCTGTATGCAGTGCACTCTGCAACCCTGCACTCTGTACATAGTTCACTAATGAACCCTGCTCCTGGTGGATCGTGCACTCCTCATCTCTGCACTCTGTATGGAGCACACTTCTGAACCATGTACTGTGGTTGTGTTTGCATTCTTGGTATTTAACAATGCCCCATTAAGACGATCCCATTGTTTGTGCAATTCGGCCACACCCAACATTTAATGTGGCATGCTCTCCCCTGGAGGGGTATGGGGGTAAAAGGAAAACCTGGTTGAGTTCCTGCACCTATTTACTGAGAAAAAATGCCCTGGATGTCACCCTATAACAGAAAATGTCTGAACAAGGTATTATATAATATCAGGTATTAGGTTGTATTTTAATGAAAGCTGCAATCCTGAAGATGTAAATCTGCTTTTGAAATTGCATTTAGATATTAACGCTTATATAAGGTTTTGGTGATTGGGTTTTCTAAAGAAGTCAAAAAAGGCGTTGTATACACATACTGTAAGTATTGACAATGGTGTGAATGTGATTCAGTTTTTGCTAAAACCAGAATGACATTGAGTTGTGAAAGTTTAGAAAGTAATATTGTATTTTATTGTGTGGAATCCTACACAGATCTAGGATCCGATTTCAAAATTACATGCAAGAATATTACTAGTGACTTATCTAGTACCAGACAGTTATATGATTCCCATTACGACAAAAAAATACAGTTCTCATTGTTACCTTTTAGTCATTGTTTATGAGAAGACAGTGTATAAGAGAAAAAAGTATAAAACCAACCCAGCTTTACGTCAGAAAATGTACATTACAGCAGTGATATATTGTACAGTTTAAACATAAACATCCCATGCAGAGCATTATTGCATCAACATTACCCTTCGGACAGCACATCATTTTTTTCCACCCAGCACTTGTATCAATTAATTTGCATCGAATCAAGTATTTAAATAAGTATTTCCTTATTTAAATAAGCATTTTTCCTTTTTCTAATAAGCAAACGGATTGATATTTTTTGCACAATTTTCTATACAATATATATCATTTTTAAATTGTCATACTAATTACATTCGATTTACCAATTACATTTGGTAGATTTTTTCCAGAGAGGTTATTTCTTTGAGAGAGACACACATATATGTATTTTTTAGATCTATTAGATTATTTATACAAAATATAATATGCATATATGCTTTATTAAGATATAACACAATTTTCTTAACCATAAAGTAAAGAGGTTAATGTTTTATATTAGACAAAAAGATTGGTTTGCTAATCAGTAGTCATGTGCTCTTAGCGGTTGTCTATTGTATAGTACATAATGGATAACAACCTTATGATGAACACTATTAAAGTGCTCCTATGAGACCACATGGTAGACCTGAAGAAGGAGGCCACATCCTCTGTCATAGCAACCACCAAGTGTCAATAATCCGCTGGCGTTAGAGAATTACGTGCACGTTTCCTTGTGTGGAATCTCTCTACTTTCCAGGATCCTCGCTGAGAGCGGGCGACTCTCGTGCAGGTTGTCAGTGGCTGCTTGTGGACCATTAGACAGAGACTTTCAGTTCGCTTTACATCCAGCTTGGCTTTCTGGACTCAGGAGAGCAACCACAGCCTCTATGGATGCACTTGTGTTTATCTACACAATGTGAGTGTACTACATTGAGTGAGTGAGTGAGTGAAAAACCTATATAGCGCTGCACATGCGAACGGAATCGCCTCTGGGCGATATAGACATTCATTTGTCTATATCTTTTTTAATAAGCGGTGTCACACTAGGGCCTGTGCGCTGTCCTTTAATTGTCTTTGCAGCTGTCAGTATTCCCGCTGGTTGATGTTACACCCTACTGACTTAACCCCTACTATTAGGATCTCAATGGTTCCTTTCCATACATATAGTCTATTGATGGATTATTGTGAAACTGTTTTGGCTTTTATATCCATCTTGCCATCAGCTTATTGCCTTCATTGATTTTCTGGACTTCAGCGATTTTGGTGTTTTGTATTCTTTTTATCAATAAATTTGCACGGTCTGCAAACACATGACTAGGATGAGAATTTGATCAATACAGTGCACAACTTTAGAAGTTTGATACTAGAGTAAAGATGGGTATATACAACAAAAATGAGGATCACTGGTTAGCACTAAGTTATTTATCACTAAAGCTCTAAATTTAAAGCTCACTAGGACCTATGTTTTCATGTGTTTTCCACGTGTTTTCTTTCCTTCCCAAAACCTTAATCATACGAGTGGATTCAATGGCTTATGTACAAAACGACTCTGGAAAGTGTGTATATGTTTTTGTATTTGTACAACTGTAATAGAAAGACCATAGGGTCAGAGGCGTAACTAGAAACTTCAGGGCCCCGGTGCAAGAAATCGTGAAGGGCCCCCCACCCCCAAAAAAAGCTTGATTTTGATACATTATTTTTTTACACTTGTATATAGATATATATTACAAAAAAAAAAAAGCAAAAGCACATTGAGCTTCCCAGTGTATGGCTGTGCAGGGGGGATGTGTCAGGACAATATTGATCATTGGAGGAGATCACACGCAGTTACCAGCCTAACTAGAGTACTGACCATGCTGTACGCTCCTGCCTAGTGGTAAGTTTTTAATAGGAAAACAGAGGGATTGGCCATATCACCAGGGATTTCACGTAAATTAAGCAATACATTGGTTGCTGATCCTATGAAGCAATCATAAGATCAATTAAATCTGACCTGGGGAATGGGATCAGTAACAGTGCTGATGGGGAGGAGGGATGGGATCAGTGCTGGTGTTGAGGGGGGGTGATAGCGGTTGTATTTGAGAGGGGGTGGCTGCGGTGGCGCCATCCTCCCCCACTACTACCTGTGCCTCTTACTGATCCCATCCCCTCACCACTGATCTCATCCCTATCCCCCTATCACCTCTGTTGTAGAAGGAATGAGGGGGATAGGGATGAGATCAGTGGTGGGGGGGATGGGATCAGTAAGGAGGCACAGGTGGTGGTGGGAGAGGATGGCACCACCACTGCCACCAGCCTCAAGTACCACCACGGCCCCCCCCTTCTCAAGTACCACCGCTACCACCCCTCTTTAAGTACCACTGCTGCCATCCCCGCTCAAGTATTACTGCTACCACCCCCATCAAGTGCCAGCGGTGGTACTTGTGGGAGGTGACAGTGGTGGTGCCATCCTCTCCCACCACCACCTGTGACTCTTCAGGTGGTGGTGGGAGAGGATGGCACTGCCACCTCCCACAAGTACCACCGCTGGTGCTCCAAATTTTTGGGGGGTGTAAACGAAAAACAAAAAATTGCAGCATCACTGTACCTATCAAATGCAGCCACTGTGCCCATCAAACGCAGTCACTGTGCCATATCATCAAACGCAATCACTGTGCCATCAAACGCAGCCACTGTGCCATTAATTGTCACAACTGTGCCATGCCAAAACGCAGTCACTGTGCCATGCCATCAAAACGCAGTCACTGTGCCATGCCATCAAAACGCAGCCACTGTGCCATGCCATCAAAACGCAGCCACTGTGCCATGCCATCAAAACGCAGCCATTGTGCCACGCCATCAAAACGCAGCCACTGTGCCATCAAAACGCAGCCACTGTGCCATGCCATCAAACACAGCCATTGTGCCATCAATTGTCACCACTGTGCCCCCAATTGTCGCCACTGTGCCATGCCATCAATTGTCGCCATTATGCCATCAAACACAGCCACTGTGCCCCCAATTGTCGCCACTGTGCCCCCAATTGTCGCCACTGTGCCATGCCATCAATTGTCACCACTATGCCATCAAACACAGCCACTGTGGCCCCCAATTGTCGCCACTGTGCCCCCCAATTGTCGCCACTGTGCCCCCCAATTGTCGCCACTGTGCCCCCCAATTGTCGCCACTGTGCCCCCCCAATTGTCGCCACTGTGCCATGCCATCAATTGTCACCACTATGCCATCAAACACAGCCACTGTGTCCCCCAATTGTTTGTCGCCACTGTGCCCCCCAATTGTTTGTCGCCACTGTGCCCCCAATTGTCGCCACTGTGCCCCCCAATTGTCGCCACTGTGCCCCCCAATTGTCGCCACTGTGCCCCCCAATTGTCGCCACTGTACCATGCCATCAATTATCACCAATATGCCATCAAACACAACACAGCCACTGTGCCCCCAATTGTCACCACTGTGCCACCTCTGTTGTAGGCACAGTGGCAGAGGATGGTTGCTGAGCTCTGTCACTCTTGATTGACCTACCGGCTGATGATGATCCTTGCTCTGTGGCCTGGGTCTGACTTTGACTGAGTCACCATGTGCCTTCTCCCAGATGCCTTGCCTCATGCCAGCCTGGTAGACTAGACACCGGGTAGGTAGGTACTCCACGCACGCCGCACAGGGGAAAGCTCCTCCCCGTCTTCTTTCAATTGCAGCAGAGACCGCCCCGCCTCCCTACATCTGTGTCTCTGGATAGGCGGGGGAGGAGGCGGGGGCGGGATGGTCAGTGAGTGCTGCCTGCAATGTTTTTCTTTTACCAGGGCCGGGCGGCAGCGGCAAAAGCACGCCCGCGGCTGAACGAACAGCACGCAGTGCGCACTGCATCATGATCCGCCGATTCCGCTGCCAACACAACACTGTAACAGTCAGGCAGGGCCCCTCCGGACTTGGCGGAATTGAGGGCCCAGTCGCAACTGCGACTGCTGCGACAGTGAAAGTTCCGCCACTGCATAGGGTTGATTTACTAAAGGCAAATAGGCTGTTGACTTTGCATGGGAAATTGCCTCAGAGCTTAGTGAATTAGGTGAAGGTCTGCTGACTTCCATTATCCAATCATGTGCAAACAAAAATTATGTTTTTATTTTTTTACTTTCCTGGCATGTAATTGGGTATTCGTTGCAAAGTGAAATGTCACCACATTCACTAAGCTGTGGGGGAAATTCCTATGTAAAACACAACTTCCCTAGCAAGGTGAGCTGCTTATTTGCCTTTAGTACATAAATCCCGATATTGCAGGTTCCACTAGAACTGGTGTCAATTATTTAAATCCTCTATAAACAGCTATATTTGATAAGAAGCAAATTGAATAATCAATTAAGAAAATCCATAGCAGTAGATAACCAAACATAACAAAACATTAATGAAGAGAAAGATATACTACACAATCATGTTTTGAGACCTTATGGGAAATACCTGTAAGAAATCTGTTATGTTAATTATATTTATATAAATTATGAGAGTCTGCAGTTATCTTGCAGTTGTTTTGTCACTAACTGATATCTGGTATCTTGGGAAATTTGTTGTGGAAAATTAGCTCTGGGCCATTTTGTGTTTTTTTTTCTGTGAGAAACCCATGAAACTACATTTGTAGCTTGAGCGCTCTGAAATCCATCCACAGCTTAGACAGATGGCATGTCTTGAGCAATTATACTTCACTCATGCTTTGCTAGCTGATCAATGTCTCTCAAGCAAAGCTCTGGGAATGGAGTAGGTAGCATTAGAAACTCAGGGAAAGTTTTTTACATTTACCATCACTATCTCCACTGTTAACTCCATCAACCAATTCAGATAAATCAGATGCCATAATATGAATAGTGCTAATGTACAATACATGCATACAGATATGTAGGACATTTACTATTGTAAATCATTTGTTAGGCCATTGTTCAACATATCTGAAAATGTACAATATTTAACCTCAGCTTTCACAATGAGATAATAGGTCAGACAATATTTTAACATTACACAGATTCCTCTGTACTTTTTTCTTTTTATGAATGACCTGAACCATTATAGTATCCTCATATCAAACTCAAATTATTAAAATTAGTATTAAAGTGACCCTGTTGATATTTTACAAAAATAAATCTGCTCATATAAAGCACATTATTGGTAAGTAGGTAGATGTTCTTGTAAAACGATGGCATTCGTCTCATTAATAAGGTCTTAATAGAAGTTATTTTAAAAATAACGATGTATATTTAGTTGCGCTACCTACAGAACAAAATCTTATGTTTATAGAGTCAATAAATGAAAATGCATGTGACGGATTTGGACAATATAATTGTTTATGCTGTTTGGAAATAAACCATGTTGTATTATACATAAAGGAAAAAACAAACTGCGCCAAATAAAACCCAATGAATAGATAAAGTCAGACTCTGAGATATGATGATCACAGTCAATGAAACAGCAAAGTTCACTAAAAGTCCATTGAAGAAGCTTGATCCAATAGTGAGCCTTCTCCGATTCACACCACAAAGTGACTTGTATGCAAAGAGTGCACCCACCACCAAATAAATAAGCAGCTTACCAGATGGCAAGCTTTGCAGACAGTTGGCTATAACCCAGCCACGGCCTTTAGATTCCTTAGGATCCTATAGGTATTGTAATGATGACCCGTTCGATCTGGGATAGATGGCTATAGGCTCAGTTCTTCCCCCAGGGAGGTGTACGCTCCCGGTTTCCTCCAGGGAAGGAGGACGATGTAGAGCCCTCTCCTTGTTTTCCCTCCTCCGGCGCCTGTTGCACATTGAATCCCCCCGGGTGACTGTTATGTGTGCAGACTCTCTGCTGCCTTCTATACGGAGAAGTACACAGCTCGTCCACTCTTCAACCTCCGCTCACTTAGCAGCACCACCTACGTTTTTTCCTTTGTTTTCACTTGTGTATCGCACGCCAGCTGCTGCCTTAGGTTGGGAGGGATTAATAGCGCGGTTTTTCTTGTTTTATTGTTGTATTATACATGGTTGACTCAATAGTGAAGAGCAGTAAATCCCTTTTAGTAGTTAGCAAATTATTTATATATGTCTGTATTTCAGGCCTAAAACAGGGGCGATTGACCAAGGACAGATAAATAGAGAGACAGTCAGGACTACTTGCTTTGGGTCACTGTATTCAATGTCCATAAAGTCTCATCCGTGCAGTTCATCCTTAAGGTTTACAACAGAAGTACATCAACTACCTTATACAACTCTACTACTGTGTCAAAAAATGGAGAAAGCATATAAGCTGAAAATTTACTATTTACATTATGACACCAGCCAAAACATTTTTCTTTTTACTTTTGTGTATACAGTACAATGTGTACTTTGAGAGAGTAAATACCTCATTTATCGTTGTATAATACATACAGGCGTATAACAGGACCCTAAAGCCCTGTACACACGATCGGATATCTGATGGAATCTAATCCGATAGATTTTTTCGTCGGATATCTGATGAAGCTGACTTTCATCAGTCTTGCCTACACACCATCGGTCAAAAATCCGACCGTGTCCAACGCGGTGACGTAAAACACTATGACGTGCTGAGAAAAATTAAGTTTAATGCTTGCGAACATGGGTCGACTTGATTCTGAGCATGCATGGATTTTTGACCGATGGACTTCCACACAGACGATCGCTTTTTTCTATCGTTTTTTTATCCATAGGAAAAATTTTAAAAGCGTTCTATTTTTTTAGCCGATGGAAAACAAACCGATTGGGCCCACACACGATCGGTTTGACCGATGAAAACAGTCCATCGGTCTGTTTTCATCGGACAAACCGATCATTTGTACAGGACTAAACTTTAAGAGGGAAGTTTCAGGACAAAAACTTTCCACAGCCCCTTGTGTACTGTATAACACGCAGGCACAGTTTACCCTCTATTTTCAGGGTAAAAAAGTGATTGTTATACGCCAATAAATGCAGTAAGTAATTCAGTCAAAATATTTTGCTGTGTGTTGGGGAGATTTAACCACACTTTCTGACCCCTGGGACAGCAGTACAAGAGGCAAGGAGCGCAGATGTCACTAAGACAGGAAGACACAGACCGTACCTAACCTGACAGTAGTTCTAATCCTTTCTTCATTTACTGGAACATTTTTTATGGCACAGTTTGTGTCTTTAGTCTTATAATAATCTCCAATGTACTTGTTGTATGCTTCCACTGAACCTTCATCTCATTTGTGCTTCGCATACCCAAATTTTGTGCTTACCTTCTGGGATAGTCCTCTTACCAATAAGAAGGTCTATATATGCCCTTGTCCCCAAACAGGGGGTTAAACTCCACCTTTTGGTGATCATATAAAGGATATTATTATATTGCCTGTAATTAATAATCAGATTACACATATGAAATTCGCATTGCTTTTCATCAGAATAACATTTCATTAAAATAAATAATTAAAATAACTCACATTGTTGCCGCTGGACACACATCTAAGTGACATCATCAAGTCTGGAGTTAGTAGGATGCGTGTTTTAAGACAGTAGGTACAGCAGCAGATTTTTATTATTTATTTTAATAAAGTTATATCATGTTGGAAAGCAGTATAATTGTAATACGTATAGGGAGTATAAAATGCTTTTTATACAAATACTGTTAAGTGGAATTTAAAGCAACATTATAGTTTCATCTTTAAAAAATAAATACATAACAGACATGGTATACTTACTTACAATGGTATTGCACAGAGCAGCCCCAATCCTCTTCTGGGGTGCACCGCCGGTACTCCAGGCTCCTCCTCTTTGGCCTTGTTGCCTGTCTGCGTCTATTGACACAGGGCAGGTGTCAGCTTTTATACAACTGAGAACAGAGGGTATGTAATAACTTATGTAATAACTTATAAAAAAGGGAAGAGGGTATATATATATATATATATATATATATATATATATATATATATATATATATGCCCCTTTCTGACCAATGACACCACAAAACTCTTAATTCACTCCCAGGTCATCTCTCGCCTTGATTACTGCACCTCCCTCCTCATTGGCTTACCTCTGCATACTCTAACATGCATGAATGCTGCTGCCAGACTCATCCACCTTACCAACCGCTCTGTCTCTGCTACCCCCCTCTGTCAATCCCTCCACTGGCTTCCGCTCACCCAACAAATTAAATTTAAACTACTAACAATTACCTACAAAGACATCCACAACTCTGCCCCCAGCTTCATCAATGACCTAGTTTCTAAATACCAACCAAATCGTTATCTTCGTTCTTCTCAAGACCTCCTACTCTCTAGCTCTCTCATCACCTGCTCCCATGCTTGTCTCCAGGACTTTTCTAGAGCCTCTCCAAGCCTATGGAACACCTTACCCCAATCTATCCATCTATCTCCTTCTCTATTAGCTTTTAGAGGATCCTTGAAAACCCTCCTCTTCAGAGAAGCCTACCCTTAACACATCTAACAACTGTATTTTCATTTGAGTTCATCTGATCATCCCCCACAACTACCCCTTTTTCCATTTGACCCTCACTTCTAGATTGTAAGCTCTAACAAGCAGGGCCCTCTGATCCCTCCTGTATGGATTGGTATTGTGACTGTACTGTCTACCTTGATGTAAAGCGCTGTGCAGACTGTTGGTGCTAAATAAATCCTGTATAATAATAATAATCAGTTGAGCAGCTTGAGAGACCTAAATTAAGTCAGTGCTTCTGCTTTGAATTTAGGGCTGAATTTCTGCACTGTGCCTTTAGCAACAGAGGTCAATGAAGGCTTGTTTTAAAGCCTGTAAATAACACAAATACTTGAATGCCTATAACCAAGCCACAAGGTTTACTTTAAGCCTTTGCATCAAACACACACACATCCCTGTTGGAACCATTTTTATCAGTTCTTTAAATAAGAATAAACCTCTATATATTTTCTTTTTTTCTTTTCAAAGGAATTTTATTGCAAGGGCACTGGAAATGATTGTAAAAATAAAACAAAAACACAAGCCAACAGCAATAACCCTTGGTGTTGATTCAGCAGTAAGGTTATGACATACTGCTTCAAGGTTAATAGTGGCACTGAACACACAGCAGAAACAAACAAGATGCGATACCAGCAATAATTACATGGAAGCATTGGGTAATTGAATACGTATGAAAGTTGTTACTTAATAACAAGTGATATCCCTTAAAATACCATGCATAAGCATTTGAGGTTAAATAAGGGATTGGAAATTAAAGCACAGACTTGTTAATCTGATAAAGGTTAAGGGTAGAATGTGTTTAGCAATTGTATCAGGGAAAAATCTAAATCAGTGAGTGACTCATTTGAATACATTTATGAACAAACAGTGTACTATTGCAGCAATGTTTCTTATGGTGCAAATATGCACAGTCCTCCAAAAAGCTTAGCATATGAGATATACACATACATACACATATATATTATTTTTGCAGACGTTTCTGTTGAGAACTGCAAAACAGAAGCAGAAGATATACAGTATTTACTATGAGATCCGCTTGATTCATAAATTCTGACCATTCCTTGCCTTTTTGAGTACAAATCACAATTCAGTCAAAATATGTCTTAGCAGCTGCCCAAGATTGCAGAAAATTGTGGCACCAATATACAAAACCTGTAGCACATGAATTTCAATCCAAGCCTCTCACTGACTTGTGCTAGACTATGCATAATTCAGTTGGTAACTTGCTTGATATATTTACACCTTAGATTAGATCACACCAACTTCCAGACCGTGGACCAGTGCTAATGGGTAGCCTGTTGGTGGTCAGTCCATGAGGCGGGGGGTGGGTGCCAGGTGAGCCAGCAACCCCTCCCCCACAAAAAGAAAACACTATTTGTGCCGTATTGCAAAAAAAAGCCTGGTCGGCCTTGCCTACACACAAAAAAAATGCTCTAGCAAAGCGTGGTGACGTACAACACATACGACGGCACTATAAAGGGGAAGTTCCATTCGGATGGCGCCACCCTTTGGGCTGCTATAGCTGATTTTGTGTTAGTAAAAGACGATTTGCGCTTTTCAGTCTGTTACAGCGTGATGAATGTGCTTACTCCATTACGAACAGTAGTTTTACCAGAACGAGCGCTCCCATCTCATAACTTGCTTCTGAGCATGGACGTTTTTTTCACATCGTTAAAGCCCACACAAGACCATTTTTTAAGACTTAAAAAATGACAACGTTAAAAACAATGTGAAAAATTAGAACATGTTCGAAATTTTTAATGCCCATTTTTTACATCATGAAAAATGCTCTGGAGCCCACACACAATCGTTTTTAACCACTTAAGGACCCTGCACTGTAAATATACATCCTTTTTTTAAAGATGGATATCTCGGTAAAGGCAGCAGCTTCTGCCACAACCGAGGTATCCATCTTTAGTGCTAAGGGTCCTGTAAACGATAACGGCGGTCTCCACAGCGGGAGAGGGAGCCGTCGGTAGCGGTGGAGGCGATCGGGTCCTCTTTGCTGCTTTGTGGGGATGCGAGTGAGGGCAAGATGGTCCCTACCCGTCCTCATAGCTTTGTTGGGCGGAAGTGACGTCAAAACATCAGTCCCGCCCAGCGTCTTAAAAGAAACATTTTTTTTTTGTCATTTGAAAAAATTACAGTTTAAATTATTTTTAATTTTTTTGCATTTTAGTGTAAATATGAGATCTGAGGTCTTTTTGACCCCAGATCTCATATTTAAGAGGACCTGTCATGCTTTTTTCTATTACAAGGGATGTTTACATCCCTTGTAATAGGAATAAAATTGATCAATTTTTTTTCAATGTAAAAATAATAAAATAAATAAAAATAAATAAGAAAACAAAAAACATTTTTTTAAAGCGCCCCGTCCCGACGAGCTCGCGCACAGAAGCGAACGCATACGTGAGTAGTGCCTGCATTTGAAAACGGTGTTAAAACTACACAAGTGAGGTATCAGCGCGATCGTTAGACCTCCTCTGTAACTCAAAAAATGCAACCTATAGAATTTTTTAAATGTTGCCTATCGAGATTTTTAAGGGTAAAAGTTTGACGCCATGCCACGAGCGGGCGCAATTTAAGCGTGACATGTTGGGTATCATTTTACTTGGCGTAACATTATCTTTCACAATATATAAAAAAATTGGGCCAAATTTATTGTTGTCTTATTTTTTAATTCAAAAAAGTGAATTTTTTTAAAAAAAAGTGTGCTTGTAAGACCGCTGCGCAAATACGGTGTGACAAAAAGTATTGCAAGGACCACTATTTTATTCTCTAGGGTGTTAGAAAAAAAAATATAATGTTTGGTGGTTTTAAGTAATTTTCTAGCAGAAAAAAACAGTTTTAGTCTTGCAAACACCAAATCTGAAAAACACCTAAGGTCCTTAAGTGGAAGTGGTTAATGACATTAACATTTTTTTTATTTTATAGAACCCGAAAAACGGGTGTGTACGCGGCACGGCATTAGACCCGCTTTTCTCTCCATAAGCTCGAAAGGCTCTTAGATAGTTGGGCAAAAAAAAATAGCTGTAGTCCGCTTCAGCTGTGTGCTCATATAGGTTTATCAACTTCTACTATAAAGATGTTCATCTATATTAGTTCTCTGTATACAGTAACCACAGTATTTATTTTTATTTTGGATGGTATTTATTTCCCGGAGGAAATGTTACTAGCAAAAATCCATCCTGCCCCATTACCACTCCATCTCGGTCATCAATAACGATCTTAAAATCTTCAGTAGCAGTTATCTCTCCTTTAATCTCTCCAGCTCAATTGGGTTTCATGCCTAACAGACTCATCACTGACAACATTCACTAAGTTTCTAACATCATTCAGGATACCAACCTATGTTCACAAATATTTATATTGTTAAGTTTAGATATTTACAAAGCATTCAGCATAATTTCCTGTCAGTATATTTCAGCAGAATTACCATGTTACATTATGTGTAGAATTCCTCTATGGATTTCATCCCCTATACCATTTAAACTCCGAGGCCCAGATTCACAGAGCGATTACGCCTGTCTAACTTGTGTTAGACACGAGTAATTTCAAATTTTGCGCGCCATATCACTAGTTTGAATCCTCAAACCATGATACGGTGGCTTCGGGCTTCGATCCGAGAGGCTTACGTCTTCGTAAGCCTTCGGATCTATGCTGCGATATTTTTGCGGCCGCTGGGAGGAGTTTGCGTCGTTTTCATGCGTCGGGATATGCAAATGAGTTTTTACGGCGATCCACGAAGATACGAGCGGTCTTCACAATCGCTATCTATCATCTATTTTTTTATACGTACTGTTAGACCAGCTTTTTGCTGGTCTAACGGTGCGTAGCCCATGTTAAGTATGGCCGTCTTTCCCGCGTCGAATTTACATTTTTTTTTATTTTTTTTACGTAACTCGTTCGGGAATAGCTATCTCCGTAAACGACGCTACTCAAGAAAAAATGACGTAACGACCTGATTTTGCGCAATGCACGGCGGGAAATTTGCGAACAGAGCATGCGCAGCGAACGCGCCTATTTTAAATGCTTCACGCCCCCTACTCACGTAGATGGATTGCGACGGGAGAAATACACTACGCCGCCGTCGTTTACTTGACAAAATCTACCTGGATTCCACGTAGAGCCAGGTAAAAAACGGCGGCGTAGTGTATTTCTGATACTCTACGATAATCTAATTCTATCTGAATCTGGGCCCCAGGGTGTAACTCTGTTTTTCACACTGGGGAGGGGGACACAAGAAAGTATCCTCTTTCCCCTTTACTCTTTGCATTAGCCATGGAGCCTTTGGCTACAAACATCACATTACATCCAGATATTCAGGGATATTACCAAGGCCCTTATACAGATATTCAGGGATATTACCAAGGCCCTTATACATACAAATGTTTCATGTATATGTACAGTGCCTTGAAAAAGTATTCATAGCCCTTGGAATATTCTACATATTGTCATGTTACAACTTGAAACGTAAATGTATTTTATCTGGATTTTAAATTATAGACCAACAAAAAGTAGCACATAATTGTGAAGTGGAAGGAAAATTATTAATTATTTTCTAATTAAAAAAAATATATCTGAAAAGTGTGGTGTGCATTTGTGAAATGGTAAATTATACGCTGCGCTTTGAAATATTACACAATAAATGCGTTCTGAAGATTAAAACAAACACATGTAATGTTAATGTGACGTAAGTGACATATGTAACATAGATGTGATGTGACCAAAATTAAAACAATAATTATGTAAATGAAAACATTAAAAATAAAGTACTTGTGTCCATCCAAGTGCTTTGTAACACAGAAAAGTCCAGACCTAAATCCAATTGAGCATCTGTGGCAAGATTTGAAAATTGCTGTTTACAGACGCTCTATATCCAATCTGATAGAGCTAATTGGCAAAGAAAATGGGCAAAAATGTTGTTCTCTCGATGTGCAAAGATGGTAGAGACATCCCCAAAAAGATTTGCAGCTGTAATTGCAGCGAACGGAATACAAATGCACGTCACATATTCATTTGTAAAAAATAAATAAAAACTATTTATTATTTTCCTTCCACTTCACAATTATGTGCCAACTTGTGTTGGTCTATCACATAAAATCCCCAAAAAATACATTTAAGTTTTTGGTTGTAATCTGACAAAATTTGGGATTTTTTTTTCAAGGCACTGTATGCAGGTGATGCGGTTCTATTCCTGTCTCAATCTCATATATCACTTCCTAACTTATTCTCATTTCTACAGGAATTTTCTCTCTGGTCTACAATTTAACTTATCTACGTTGATGGCCATGCCTGTTGGGATTCCCCCTTTTCAGTGCAGATCATGTCATTACCTTTTTCATTTGGTCTATAGATTCTATGAACTTAGGGATTATTAACTCCAAATATTCACACTATCCTGTAATTCAATATAACTATCCCCTTCTTATAACCAAACTTTGCCTCATATCTAAAATCTGGACATCTTTAAAAAATCTAATTCTTAAGAAAAATTGTGGCGATTAAAAGGAACTATCTTCCTAAAATTCTTGATTTGTTCTGTTTCTAAACCCTTTCCTAAATTTCGATCTGAAATAAATACGTTTATTTGGTCACATAAAAGACCTTGGCTTTCTAGACAAATGTTATACTACGCCCAGCCATTGTGATTACTTGGTCTTCCAGATCTGTGGTTTTATTATGTTGCCTCTAGGGTTACATAACTGGCACAGTGGAATATTCCAAAATTCTAAATTACCTTGGATCAGATTGCAATACACATCTATTTGACATTATTATTTGTCAGGCCTACTGTTGTCCAAACTTGTTCAACTTAAAAGAGAATTTTGGAATACAAAAAAATAAACAATCGAACTAATCAAGATGGCTGCAGCTCCAATCATAGCAGCAGCTGTCTCTACACTGAGAACTGATTAATTAAAAAACACTGATTGCTTAAAACTTGGTATTCAGTCTGTAAAGAGTCAGTCACTGTCAGTCACTGGCTCTCTGCTGTGCCCCTCCAGCGCTCACTGGAGTGCTGTGCTGCGCAGGGGGTGGGAGCTGCTGGCTAAGTCTCCCAGTGGTTTGCTTAGAGGCTAAGCCAGCTGTAAGGCCAGGCCAGGCATCTGGGTGGGATCTTTCCAGAGCCTGGACCAGTTGAGTGATGTCAGCTGACAGTGGTTTTTAGCCCGATGTTGGCTGAAAACGGGTGACAGGATTGCAGAACTAGCAAAATAACTTTGCCCATACTTCTTTTTTAATAACCCTAAAGCTCGGTCCTACAAAATATGATCCTTATATTAGTGCAAAAATCCGCTGATCTTTCAGGGACCTCATGTTTGGGAGATTCAGCCTTTAAAGCAGCTTTTCCTATCTCTACACGTTTTTGGTGGAAATTGTACTCTTTAGTGAACCCCTGCTCTTTCCTGGAGGAACCAAAAATATATATTTTTTTCACATGTTCAAACGACTAAAAATGCTCCCTCCCAGGAATATTTTTGATATCTCCAAACAGTACATTTTTTATCCACACACTACGGCTATACGTTTGTCTCCCATCCCGTGGTCTTTGAACTGCTTTGTAAAAATACACATAGGGGCCAAGATCTGATTTCCACACATCATCTGACACAAATTAGATCCCCAGATAAATTACCACAGATACTTAAATGAGAGGCAGGTTATGAACTACTGTTATCCTCCCAAGACTGGGACATCATGCTAGAAAGCCCATAAAAAAACAAAATTCCCTCACTATTAGTGGCGGTTCACACTGGGGAGGCTTCAAAGTCGCTCGACTCTCCTCCGACTCTGAAGCTGCCCCATACAGCGTGACTTCACCATGGCTTGCGAAACGATTTCTGTATAGAAGTCAATGCAATCCGGCCTCCGAAGTTGCCCCCAAGTAGTACAGGAACCTTTTCTAAGTCAGAGCCACTTGAGTCACTCCTATTAGAACGTTTCCATTGTACTGAATGGAGTGTGACTTGTCAGGCTTACAAGTCACCTAACAGGTCGCCCCTGTGTGAACAGCAGTTCAACTTTTCACCCGTTAATATCTCACTCCAGTAAAGTACATTATGTTTACTTATTAAAATCTGACCTAGCTTTAGAGGGTGCCCTTCACTCAGGTCTTTAGTAGACACCCTTTGGAGCTGTGACAAGAGCATACTAAACTGTCAAAAATATATATCTTCAGCCATTGCAGGACAACAGATTCAATTAAATGTAGCTAACTGCCTCTTATGTGCTTCAATATCTAACGCCTCATATCAGACTGAAAAATGTATTCATACCTTGTGCGTAGCCACTTTATGGACAATAGCATAGATTTGGAAGTCTAGTAATATTCCATTCTCCTAAATAGTTTCTCATATGAACTCCATTATGTTAATGGAACAGATTTTCCATACACTATGCCAACATTTTCAGCTAAATGGGATTGTTGGAATTGAATTATTCTATTTACTTGAATGATTCTCAGAAATTACTCACATGGTTGCTATCAGTTAACTGCTACTGTTAAACAGTACCTTCTGTCTACGATATCTTTCATCTATGTTATATTTTTGATCATTATGAAACCCATCGTGTGATGCTGCATTGTCATTGGTTCTATGTTGAATCTTTTTTTATTCTCTACACTCTGTATACATTTATATACCTCTTTGGGTTTGATCCCACTGATGTAGCTATTGAATGTATGATACCTTACAATAATCAATTCAACAAACAAAATTCACCGTAATAGCATTTTGTCCAATACACATACACATAGTTATTAATGGTACACAAGTACATTGATTACTGCTCTCATAGTCCATTGCCACTTCCTCCAGCACTCTAACTGAAAGTCAGTACCATAGCATTAACAGGAAGCCTAAGGAAGAGTCTGAATTCAAATACTGCAGGTCCATTGGATGGCTGCCCTGTTACTAGGAATGGTTTTGATTTACTGCTTAGGCACAAGAAGGGACATATCTTGTACTATTGATTGCATACTGCATTTTGCCTGCATAGACTTTTTTCTCCATTATACCCTACTGACATGCACAAATTTAGAAGCACTGTACTGTATTCCAATTTCTTTGTACTGAAAAAAAAACTGGCTTAACATTGCCAACTTTCAATGCATTTGCTAATTATACTGATTAGAAATGACTTTTGAAATGTAATTTCTTATATTGATATTTAGTTTCTCATTAATTCTTCCAATAAAGCTAAACACCAGTAAAACAGCTACTGGTAAATACACAATATGTATACAGTATATGAACAGTTTTACTTGCCAAAATATTTGCAATTAAGTTCATCTGGTGATGGCAAGTGCAGAAATGAACATTAGAACATTGGCAGTGATGATTGCCCCTGCACATTTGTGCACACTGGCGTAGTAGTGACTAGCCTGGTTCTGCACATTATTGCTGTGGTGGCAAGTGCAGAAGTGGTAGAAATTGCATAAGAGGGTAGGCTAGCATGCATCAGAGAAGTAGGCATGTCAGCGCACTGGTAATTTTGACCTCAATTTTTTATTTCAATTTAGCCATAGTCAAAATGGCATTTTAGTTTTAGTCGCATTTTAGTCATCTGAATTTTTTAAGTTTTAGTTGTATTTTAGTCAGGTAGAATCACCAGTACCCACAGGAACTTCATCTGTCTGTTAAAGCCCTAGCACCCTGACTCTATTGGCAAGCTGCATTGACTGAGAGACATAGGCAACCTCTGTCTGCCCGCTACCTGGGAGTTCTAGAACAATGCCCTGCAAATTGCAGAAGAAGAACTCTGTCAGGTTTGTGTCTGTTTGGATGTGACCTGGTCAGTGTTTACCCTCCCAACAAGGTAGCAGTGCTTAGCACTGTGTAAAATAGCTGCCTACCCAGACCATCCAGTTCTCTGCCCTGCGCTCTCCCTCACTCCCATTTACTCCCCCATACCCACTCAAAGGCCACTTTCCCATCCCCAAAATATAATGCACCCTGGCTTGTGCCCTCCCTCATTTCCATCTACTTCCCCATCCCAGCTTGCAGGCCACTTCACAATCCCCAAAGTATAATGCACCCTGCCCTGTGCACTCCCTCATTTCCATTTACTTCCCCATCCCAACTTGCAGGTCACCTCCCTGTCCCAAGAGTATAATGTACCCTACCCTGTGCACGCCTTCATTTCCCTTTACGTCCCCATTCCCACGTAGCTGCCTGGAATTACAGCCAATAGAGTTTACAGGTTTTTATTGTTTTGTTTTTTATTTTAAAATTGTCTGCTTGTCAAAAAGCAATATTTTAGTTTTATTTAAAAAGATGTTACAAATCACAACGGCTAAATCTGTGTCTGCATGTCTTAACCTTAAAGCGGGGTTCCGGGCATTACATTTTTTATTTTTTGTAAATCACGATCGGTACATAAATAGCTGCAAACACTTACCTATTATCTTCTCAATGATCTTGTGGCCGTTTTCATGATAGTTGTGGGCATTATGAGGCCCAGTTCATGTGCCTTCCTGGATTTCCCGAGAGAGGTGCATGCTGGGTAACCAGCATGCACCTCTTGATCTCGCGCATGCGCAGTATAACAGCGTTTGTAGAGCCGTTAGTTAGTATTGTTGTCGTGACAACAGGCAGTAACGGAGGAACGTACCGCCCTGTCGTTATGACAATGAAGATCTCACACATGGGCAGTGAAATGGCGCTAGCACTGTAATGCCCAGAGACTCCTGACTCATCATTTCCCAGGAGGCCATCAGAATGGAAGTACATCCACCGCAGACTAGGAACTAGGCAGATTAGGAAATCTGCCTAGTAACAGCTATTTACAGGCAAGAATTAATATTTTTTTACAAATTCTTTTTATTTAGATTAAAGGGAAGCTGCTGATGAAAAGCTTGTTTTTAGGGCAGAACTCCGCTTTAATACCAAAAATAATAAAGTGTTATCAGAGTTTTTGTTGATGTAATTAACACCGTGTCAGTGAGGTGACAAAGAGTGGTATGATTTGCATCTGTGGAGTGGCAGCAAATGCAGAAATTATTGTGGTAGTGGTACATGCAGAATTCTGTGCTGGTGCAGTGGCAGGGAATGTAGAAGTGCATGCCAGTAACGTATTTAGGATTTGTACTGCCCTAGGCCTGACTAAACTCGTGCACCCCCCTCATTTAAATATGACCTACTCCTTCCTGTCAAGGCCACACCCCATTCTGTTTAAGACCGCCCTGAAATGTTTGAGTGGGGACACTATTTCTGAGAGCCTGATGCAATGAATTCCCTTAATTTTCATAGATTTCCTCTCACTTCCTGTTTAGCTATGGGGCAGGAAGTGAAGGGAAATCTTTGCAATTTTACAGGGACGGTAATAAATAAACTGACTGGGGCTATAACCCTTTCTTACTCTATCCAAAATGAAAGTTGCAGAATGCCAGCCTCCCGCATACCAGAAGCAGAGAAGCCTCTTTATGGGGGCACTAGACTAATTTGCCTCTCAGCCCAGTCCACCCCATCAGACTGGCATTACACTAACAAAATAGCGCAAGCAGGCGGGGACTCTTTCCGTGCTGCCGCCCTGCAAAGTGCTGCCCTAGGCCTGGGCCTTGTTGGCCTAGGCCAGGATACAGTGCTGCCCAGTGCAATGGAGGAAATGCAGAAGTGTGCCATAGTGCTGGGCCAGCATTAGGCTTTGTAAAGGTCAGTTTGGTGCCAAAGAGTGTAGAACTAGTAGTGGGGTAGCTGCTGTGTGCACTAGGATATAAATGGTAAGTGGGGACAGAGTGCAAAGATACGTGGAAAGGTAAGAGCTGTGGCCCTGGCTCACACTGAAGTGCTCAGAATGCCTGACGTGCTGCTTCTGGAATCAGGGGGAAATAATGCTAACACATGTAGCGCTAAGTAAATATTTGGGACTGAGGTTCCAGGATCCCAGATGGGGAGAAGGAGGACTGAGATAGTTGGCACTCACTTTGCAAGTTTTTCCTTTTTTATTAACTATGGGATATTAGGTGTAGAACACTTTGGCCCAGATTCAGAGAGCCATTACGCCTGTCTAACTGGTGTTAGACTGGAGTAATTTCAAATTACGCACGTTTTCTAGCTAGTCGAAAACCTCAAACCATGAATAGACGGCTGCAGGCTTCAATTCATCTGGATTACGTGTTCATACGCCTTCGGATCTACGCTGCAATAAAATTGCGGCCACTGGGTGGACTTCCCGTCGTTTTCCGCGTCGGGGTATGCAAATGAGCCTTTGCCGGCGATCCCCGAAATTACGATCTTCAATCTCAATCTCTTACGGCACCTTTAGTCATCTTTTATTTGCGTAACACTATACCAGCTTTTTGCTGCTCTAATATTAGACAGCCCATGTTAAGTATGGCCGGCGTTCCCGCGTCGAATTTCTACGTTTTCCGACGTCTTTTATTATTTTTTACGTAAGTCGTGTGGGAATAGGAATGTTCGTAAACGACACTACTCAAACAACGAATGACGTAACGACGTGATTTCACGCAATGCACGGCGGGAAATTTCTGAACGGAGCATGCGCAGTTCGATCGCCGCGGGAACGCGCTTAATTTAAATGCTTCACGCCCCCTAATCGCTTATTTCGATTACGCGGCGAGAAATAGACTACGCCACCGTAGCGTACGGGCAAAAATCTACCAGGATTCGGTGTAGAGCCTGGTAAAATACGGCAGCGTAGAGTATTTCGATTACGCAGCGCAATATTAAGTGTATCTGAATCTGGCCCTTTATGTTCAACTAACTGAGCTGCAATGACTATTATTTGCAATAACAACTGTCATTTTCAAAAATGACACTGAATAAGAAGTACAAAAACAATCGCGTTGCTGAAAATACATTTTGGTATAGAAAAAAAAATACAAGTGATAGTTTAGTGAATTGAGCCTATTATTAGTTTAATTTGCCCACTTCTCCTCTCTCATATTGTTTATTTTCATGTCAGACTCATGTTTACAAAGGCAGATGGAATTACCATGGACTTCCAGCACTGGTTAAAAAACGTTTGTCTGATCACTCATCTCAGAAACCATTTCATATACTGTATATAGACAATAGACTAAACATCTCCACACGAGACTAGAGCCTTGGGAGATGATTTGTCCTCCAGCAAGACAATGACCCCAAGTATAAAGCCCAAACTACACAAGAATGCCCTGTTATATCTGAGTCAGCATCCAGATGTTAACCCAGTAGAGAATTTCTGTCTGGACTTGAAAACTGCTGTTCACAATCTCTATTCAACTCAACAATGCTTAAGTAGTTTACAAACTGGAACGGGGAAAATTACAGTGTGTGGCTGTGCAAAGCTGATCAAGACTTATTCACAGAGACAAAAGGTGGATCTACTCTTTAGGGGATGTATATTTTGCAATCAGTTATTTTATGTGTTTTTCATTGTTGTTAATTAAAGATTTCTATTTTAATTTTTACACAACATTGCCTTTGTTGATTGGTGTAAAAATTAAAACAAAAAACGTAATTACATTCACTGTGATGTGAAAGGCAATAAAATATGAAAATGTTGTGAATACTGTTTTCGAAACTGTAGTAAAACACACCAAAAAGAATCTGCAAACTGAATACACAATACACAATGTATCAAATATATAACAAATACTCTTCAAATGTTACAAAAACAAAACACAAATAGTATCCACATGTAGCTCCTCCTAATATTCAAAATGTATTTTCACACCACTGTCCAACAATTAAAAAAAAAAGGTACTAATAACCAAAAGTTCATCAAAAGCAAATCCACCAACATAAAAACTCTACTTCCACCTGAACAAAGGAAAATGCTCCTCACTCACCAGAAGCAGTTGCCTCACTTAAAGGGGTTGTAAAGTTAATATTTTTTTTAAAATAACAAACATGTTATACTTACCTGCACTGTGCAGCGCGTTTTGTCTACGAACCTGTTCTTCTGGGGTCCCTCAGCAGCTGTCTCGGGTCCTCCACGTAAGAACTCAACACCTTCATGCGAGCGAGCTTTGGTGTTGAGTTCCTGCGGTCATGCTCCCATGATACAGCCGGTGGCTATTGCAGGTCACTGTATCACTCGGCTCTGCCCGGCGAGCTGTGTCATTGGATGTGATTGACAGCAGTGCGAGCCTATGGCTGTGCTGCTTTCAATCCATCCAGTGTAGCCAATCAGCGGCCAGGCTCAGAAACGAGGAGGATGACAGGGCGAGCACGGGACTTTCGAGGGCTCAGGTAAGTAAAACGGGGGCTCGGGGCCGGTATTGTCAGATGTTTTTACCTTTACAACCCCTTTAATGATAAGAAAGGCAAAAGGCAAAAGCGTTTAAATCTATTACTATCGGGCAGCACACTAGCTTATCCTCCTCTGGGGGTTAATGGGAAGATCACAGCCCACACTGGACATTCTAATTGCGGCCCCCTTTGCAGTTCTTCTTCTCATTGGGCTGACAGAATATGGAAAAAATGCTAACATAGTGTAAAATCCTCCAAAAGGCTTTATTAAAACAAAGAATACCCCTTACATTTAATAAAATCAAAACTTGCAGACAACACATCTATAGGGATTTTTTGCTTCTGTTTTTGGGTATCCTCTACCTTGTACCACATCTCTGTAAGTGCAAGTGAATCAATAAATTGCAGGGCAAATATTGAAGGTGCTGAAGTCTGTTTCTTATAATAGGTGAGTCGTGACTGTCTGGGTACAGCTACAGGGCAGGTTACTAGTAGAATTGTAGAGGAGCCTATTAATATCCAACAGTTCCTCCCCCTCGAGTTACGTGTGACGTCACTAGTGTTGCTCACGAATATTCGCATTGCGAATATTCGTTACGAATATTGCATATTCGAGTATTCGCGAATAAATCGAATATCGCGGTGAATATTCGCTATTGCGAATATTCGTATTTTTTCAAATTTATTTTTAAAACAGATCACATCCTAGTGATCTCCATCGACGTCTAAAAGCATTGCTGGTATGATTAGAGACCCTGGGCCGAGTAGCTGAGGCGATCCTTTTATGTTGCCGAATAGTGATGAGCGGAATACGCCATATTCGATTTCACGATATTTCGCGAATATATAGAAGAATATTCACGAATATTCGTTAATATCGAATATTCGTGATATTTTATCAAAAAAATAAAAATTGCGAAATTTCGCTAGTGCGAATGCGAAATTGATTGCGAAATTCTCGTCAACACGCGAAAACGGAGATCATTTCCTGGATTACTAAACTAATAGGCACTAAACACTAACTCTACTTACACAAACTTATATGACTAAACTAAAGCTTTTTTTTTTTTTTTATACACAAAACACAGAAGGGCAGAGAACGTATTCGCGAATATTCGTTAATATCGAATATTCGTGATATTTTATAAAAAAAACATTTTTTTGAAATTTCGCTAGTGCGAATGCGAAATTGATTGCGAAATTCTCGTCAACACGCGAAAACGGGGATCATTTCCTGGATTACTAAACTAATAGGCACTAAACACTAACTCTACTTACACAAATATGACTAAACTAAAGCTAATTTTTTAATTTTTTTTATACACAAAACACAGAAGGGCAGAGAACGCATTCGCGAATATTCGTAATACGAATATTCGCATTGCGAATATTCGGCAACATAAAAGGATCGCCTCAGCTACTCGGCCCAGGGTCTCTAATCATACCAGCAATGCTTTTAGACGTCACTAGGATGTGATCTGTTTTAAAAATAAATTTGAAAAAATAGCGAATATTCACCGCGATATTCGATTTATTCGCGAATACTCGAATATGCAATGCAATGCGAATATTCGTGAGCAACACTATTGCCGAATATTCGCAATGCGGATATTCGTATTACAAATATTCGCGAATACTTTCTCTGCCCTTCTGTGTTTTGTGTATAAAAAAAAAAAAAATTAGCTTTAGTTTAGTCATATAAGTTTGTGTAAGTAGTTAGGCCTTGTACACACGAGGGAATAAATCCGCTGAAGATGGTCCGACGGACCATTTCAGCGGAAAACTCCCCTCGTGTGTAGGGGCAAACGGACGCTTTTTGCCGGATTCATCCGGCGGAAAAATTCCAAAGCATGCTTTGAAATATTTCCGCCGGATAGCTGGCTGGCAGATATGTCCGCTGGTTAGTACGGCAAACCAGCGGACATATCTTGCCGCACATGCGTCGTATCCTGTGAATGGATCCGACGCATGCGCGCGGAAGTGTTTACTTCCTGGTGCGGTGACGTGGCGGTCACGTGGCGGCGTCAACGTCACCGCCGCGTCACCGCGCTGTCCGCCGGCGGGGAATTTGATCCGATGGTGTGTACAGCCATCGGATCAAAACATCCCGGCGCAAATATACGCTGTAAACGGTCCGGGGACCGTTTACAGCGGATATTTCCCGTCGTGTGTACAAGGCCTTAGTGTTTAGTGCATATTAGTTTAGTAATCCAGGAAATTATCTCCGTTTTCGCATGTTGTTCGAGGGCATGCGCATGCGCGGACGAGAATTTCGCAATCAATTTTGCGAAAAAAAATTTTTGATAAAATATCACGAATATTTGATATTAACGAATATTTCACGAATATTCTTCTATATATTCGTGAAATATCGCGAAATCGAATATGGCGTATTCCGCTCAACACTGGACGTCACCCGTGATTGCCGCTGTTATGCTGTACACACTTGATAGTGATATCTGACTGTGAGCCCACACTCGGCTGTGAGTGCTATTACATGTGAGTGTACTGCTATTGTATTAAAATAAATACAGTTTTTTGCTACTGAGAGCATTAGATCTCTCTTCCTTTTATTTCATATACTGTACATCACATTGCTGTTATCTATGGGCCTTCCATTGTCATCCTGGAGTTGTCAAGCGACCCTTTGACCGTTATTATTAGGACCTGAGATTGATTATCGCGCTTTGTGACCTCTTGTAAAAGTGAAAAATGTGTTTTGTTTCGTTTTAATTCGTCATTTAATTAATTTCGTTAAGTTAGGTTCGTTACATGTGTTGAATTCTTTTTTGGAATTCGTTCGTTTTCGACCGAATTTCGAAAAATTCGGTCGAAATCGAAAATATTACGACCGTTTTCGGAATTAGTTCGTTCGTTCGGATTCGGTAAATTCTTTAATATTGCAATTCGGGAATTCGTATGCATCCGAATGTCTGAATAATGAAAAATTTGTCCGAATTTCGATTCGGAACGAAACAAAACGCACATGCCTATCTCTATCTGGTCACCTGTTTTGAACCTGCACCACTGAATGAAATGTTTATGGATTTCTCCTCTTTACTTTCACTCATGGACTTTTTTATGTTTTGTATCATTATTTAAATGTTTGCGCTGCACTGTTTTCACTGTATATGCTGTTTTGGGAAGTTTATTTTAATTTATCCAGAGTGCTGGCTAGCAGTTTTTTCTTTATTAATTATTTTTTCCAGTGCTGAATACTTTGGCCCAGATTCACAGAGCGCTTACGCGTGCGCAACTGCTGTTGCGCGTGCGTAAGTCTAAATGTGCGCGTGCGTATAGTTGGACGCGATTCACAAAACAATATACGCCAGAAATCTACGTTTTTTGGTCCGGCGTAATTGAGTTAGAAATTCGCTTCCCTTCGCGCAAAACTGCGCTAGACACACCATTGATTTGCTAGTCAAATATGCTAATGAGGGAGTTACGGGGATCCACAAAAAAACGCAGTTGCTGCGCAGGCTACGCGATGTGCGCAACTGCAAAATGTCCTGTCTAAAGTTAGAGCCCATAAAAGCTGATCTAACTTTTGAAAAAAAGTCTAATTGTCAGATAAAGCAACACCGTTACTGAGGAGCAGACCACACACACGTGTTGCACTACAATTTGACTGCCAACATGCTAGGGGCATCGTCGCTCATAGCTGCACTAGTGAATATAGATGACCAAAGAAGGAGGAGGGCACGGAGGATGGCACGGGAGAGGGTATACCGCACCCGCATACACCTGTTTGGCATGAATGATTCAGAGGTCTTTCGCATCTTCAGATTCCCCCCTCATGCCATCCTGGAATTAACCACAACCTTGCAGGAGGACATCACCAGCCCAACACACCGCTCACATGCAGTGCAGCCACTGGTGAAGGTCCTGGCAACACTCCATGTCCTTGCCAGTGGCTCTTTTCAGCGTACAAGTGGAGTGGTGGCTGGGATGTCACAATCCTCCATGAGCAGATGTGTGCACCAGGTTGTCCCTGCAATCCTCACACGCTTGGCCAACCAAATCATCAAACCCACCACTGAGGAGCTTCGAATCAAGGCAATGGCAGATTTCTACCGAATTGCCAGATTCCCACGCACCATCGGGGCCATAGATTGCACACATGTGGCACTCCAGCCCCCCCATGAGACCGAGCACATGTACCGCAATCGGAAGAATTGGCACTCCATCAACGTACAGGTGATAGTTGATGCCCAAGGCCTCATATGGCACGTCCGTGCCAAACACCCAGGGTCCAGCCATGACAGCTACATCTACAATCAAAGCCACATCCGAACAGAATTCTAACAGAACGTGTATGGGAACACCTGGCTGGTTGGTGAGTGACATGGGAGTCAGGCATGACTATCCCCTCCCGTGATGCACAACAGAAGTGGCACATGCATGACTAACATTCTCCTGTCTTTTCCTTTACAGGTGACTCTGCATATGCACTGGGACCCCATCTCATGACTCCTATCCGGAACCCCCAAACCCCAGGAGAGGAACGATACAATGAAGCACACATCAAAACCCGTGCAGTGGTGGAGCGCACCTTTGGCCTCCTGAAGTCACGTTTCCGATGCCTGGATAAGTCTGGGGGTACACTGTTGTATTCCCCAAACTTCGTGTGCCATATCATCGCTGCATGTTGCATGCTACACAATCTCGCAGTGAGGAAGGGCCTGCAGGTTGAGCTACGTGATGATCTGACCCCCCAACCAGAAAATCAACCCCTAACCGAGGATACCCCGTCTTCTGAGGGAAGAGCAGTCAGGAGGCAGCTCATATTGGGCATCTTTGCACGTTAAACACACACATTAATCATGGCACAATGAGAATGCATGCATGCACACCACTATGGTCCCTAGCACACACACCCCACATCCTCCTCAAATTGGATTGGCACCAGTCCACCATGCAAGACTGGTGAGCAGTAACGCCACGTCAAGGCTCCAATTATGTCACTGTACATTCATACACCATTCACACGGACCTGGGAATCACTTCTCCCTGGTCCTGGGGAACCCTTCTCCACCAAAATTGAGGGTGACACCCCTTTTCCAGCAGGAATGTCACCCCCACATTCAAACATCATTCACAACCCAAAATATGCCAAAAAAGTCAAACAAACAAAAATGCATAGAAACAAAAAATGCATAGTAAAAAAAAAATGCTTAGAAAAAAAAATAAAAAGCAGAGAACAAAAATAAAAAAGCTTTCAAAACAAACAAAAGGGGGAAAAAAAAATTATTGCCCTCTGCCTGAGCCACGCCTGGGGCGCCCCCGGCCACGGCCCCGGACCCTCAGGGGAGACGCATGGGGGAGGGGAAAAGCCGGGGAAGGAGGAGCAGCCCCTGAGATCTGCCCACCTGGCGGCCTGCCCTCCAAGGCCACGGCTATTCTGTCCAGGGCAGCACCAAGTGTTGCCGTGTTGCCCTGGATAGCCTGGGTAAGGGCCCTCACATCCTGCCCAACGCCTGCTGCTGTAGTTTGCAGGTCATTTAGGCAGGTTGTGGAGGCCCGGGAGTGGGAGTCCAGGTTACCCAGCCTATCATTAATGGAGGACAGGCTCTGATCCACCCGCCCCATAGTCTGGCAGAGCTGTCTCAGAAGGCGGGTCTGGGTGGCCAGGTTCCTTCTCAGACAGGCGGGCATGAGATTGGGCGCCCCCCTGGTGCTTTGGGATGACCTCCTGGCTCCAGCTGATGGTTGTGGCCGGGGAGAAGGGGAGGCCCTTGTGAGGGGAGCCATGTTGGGGGAGGAGGGGGGGGGGCTGACCCTTAGGGAGGGCAGGCTTCTTGCAGCCAGAGGGGAAGAGTCCGCAGAAACCAAAGGGCCAGTGCCTTCCATGGACTCCTCCTCCTCATGATTCTGCTCCTCCTCATGATCGTCCTCCGCATGATCCTCCCCCTCCTCTTGTTCCTCCTCTGCGGACTCTGGCCTTGTTGGGGGGGCCTCATTAGGCTGCTGTCCTGGGGTTGGAGCGGTCAGTCCAGATGGCCCTGCACCCTCCTGCACAGCTGTGGATGACACAAAACATTCACAGGTTGGAGGATCCACACACTTGCCACATATTCCCTTTCACCCCCTCCCCCACACATGCTACACACCTGAGAGAAATAAAAACCTTACCTGGCACCGCGGGGACCGGACTTGTGTCAAAGCCTGGCAGGCCCTCCACTTCATGCCGGTGAAAGGTCAGGGCCACCACACGCTCCGTCTCTGAAAATCTAACCCGGCATGGTGGGCCCCCTCCTGTGCCCCTGGCATGGGCATTTATTGCGGCCAGTTTTTTTTTCACCTCACGCCGGAGGTCATTTATTTTCTTTTCTATCCCAGAGCGGGTCCGTGTCTCCCCCTCCCCCGATGAATTGACCTGCTCTGTGATCATATCCAAGATCTCCCTCCTCCTGGCCGGGGTGGTGGTGGCACTCTGCGGGCCGTGGAGAAAACGCCCATAGTCGGTAATGGCCCGGGCAAGAATTCTTTTTTCCCCCACAGTAAAATTGAGCTTTCTTTTTCTCTCAGTCATACTTCCAAACAAACTCACTAGCAGTCACCAAAAATCTGTCACAAATACAAGCACAACCAATCAGACAAGAACACACACAAAGAGAAAAAGAACAGCCAAAAATCACACTAGCACTCAGCAAGAAACAGACACAAAAAAATCAGATGAAAAAATAAAGCAAGAAAACAAACGCTCAGAAATATATCAATCAAACAAACAGTCTCAAACACTTATCAAAATACACTTTCACAAAACTACCAACAAGCACTAGATCACACAGAACACTAATCTCACAACTACAAAACACACTCTAACGAACAACAAAAGCACTTGATTCAATGGGAAGGGACACAAAGGGATGTACTTTTGCAATGGAAGGGCGTTTGTGTGTGTCTATTTATGCTGTCTGCATAGTTCACAACGTTGCCCTAGTCCATTTCCAATTTCAATGATTGCGCCGCTCCCGAGTTGTGAGCATGCGCACAACGGAGCTGACATGGTTTCCTTCACGCGCGCATGCGCGAGTCGGCCGGCCCTTCATTTGCATGGGGTCACGGCTCATTTCAATGTAACACGCCCACGTCCCTCCCAATTTGTATTACTCCTCCTTACGCCTCCGGAAAAAACCTTACGTTTGCGCAAGCTCTTGCGTAAAAGCTACGTGAATCGCCGGATTACGCGGCTAGATTGCGCAAGTCTAACGGAAAAGTGGTGCGCTACGCCGGAATGATAATGCGCCGATCTACGTGAATCTGCCCCTTTCTTTTTGCTTTTTCATGTGACAACACTGAAAAAATTACACGTTTTGGGCCCAACTAACCATTTTCCCTCCCAGGGGTGTACTCACTTTTGCCGCCAGCGGTTTAGACATTAATGGCTATGAGTTGAGTGATTTTGAGGGGACAGAAAATGTACACTGTTATACAAGCTCTAACTACTTTACATTGTAACAAAGTGTAATTTCTTCAGTGTTGTCACATGAAAAGGTATAATAAAATATTTACATAAATGTGAGGGGTGTATGTCCATGGACACCCTCCCAGAATGAGAGAGCCACATAGCTGTCTTTCTGCTATAGCGCAACATTAAACAGGTTAAAGAAGATCTATACTCTGATGCCGTGTACACACGATCAGAAATTTCAACAAGAAAAGTCCGATGTGAGCTTTTGGTCGTAAATTCTGACTGTATGTAGGCTCCACCAGAATTTTTCTGTCGGGAATTTCCGCCAAGAAAAATTTGAGAGCTGGTTCTCAAATTTTCCGACAAAGAAAAGTTCTTGGTGGAAATTCCGATCGTCTGTATGCATTTCCGATGCACAAAAATCCTATGCATGCTCGGAAACAATTCAACGCATGCTCGGAATCATTGAACTTCAGTTTTCTCGGCTCATTGTGTGTTGTACGTCACAGCGTTCTTAACATCAGGATTTTGTGTGACCGTGTGTATTCAAGACAAGTTTGAGGCAAGATTCGGTTGGAAAAAAATCCATGGTTTTCTTGTTGATTTTCCGATCGTGTGTACGCGGCAACAGGGTACACTTTCATTTAATAACATCAGCATTGTAATAGTAATACAAATGTTAGAGTGCTACCTAGCTGCTGCCCATCTCTTTCCACAACCTCCTAGTTTCCCTGCATACTTTGCAGCTTCTCATTTGCTCATTCCCTTGGCTTACTTTCAAATTCAAGGGGTTTATATATCCCACAGCACTTTGCTGCCTACAAGCAGAGATGTCTCCACTGGCCTGTAAAAAATTCTTCTTTCAGCACGTCTGTAGTTTGGAAGGTAGGCTCTGTGAGTTCTGTGACACAGCAGTGTCTAGTTGTGGGTTAGAGTGAATATGTATCACAGAATTTAAGGAACTAAATGTATGGGATTTGTTGAAATATTAAGATCATTCAGATTAGTAGGAACAGGCAAGAAATAATTTAAATACAATATGAAAAGTAATATATGTTTTGACCATAAAAACAGCTAGGTGTTAACGTAGGTCTGCTTGGCAGGCCTGAGCAATCGTTTCAAATTCTAAATGGGGAACATTTGTCTAAGTTACTGACCACTGGATAAAGAAATTAATGTTACCCCACTTCTATACAGGCATACCCCGCTTTTAAGTACACAATAGGGTTTATTTACTAATGCTGGAAATCGCAATATCAGGCTCATTTCTGCATAGAAACCAATGAGCTTCTTTTTTTTATTTTATTTTTTATTTTTTTTAAAGTGTATTTTTGTGCGTGAACTCGAGAGAGAGGAGCCGGACTGCAGGAGTTGGGAGTAGGCAGACCAATGAGCTTCTAAAAACTGGAAGCTCATTGATTTCTGTGCAGAAGTGAGCCTTATTTTGTGCTTTTCAGCTTTAGTAAATAAACACAAGTGTGTACTTAAAAGTGGGGTATGCCTGTATTTAATGTTACAGAAACAAGGCAATTACATATACATGGCAAACGAAGAGACAATGGCCGTTACTTCTAAAACGGAAAAACTGCATATGCAATTACTTGTGGTTGGTAGTTGGTTTACAGATATTCATTCTTTTCCCTAGTCAGATGCAATTCTGTCACAACATAATCCACAAATCTCAGCTGATAATGACATCTATGTCCCATACATTGCTCCATAATAAAATAGTTTCCTTGGCAACCACACAGTGCAACAATTCCCACTGCTATCATGCATACACACAACTGCTGGAAGGACAACAAGAGAATAGAATTATACAGACTTAAAAGATATCTAAACCCAAGAACAAAAATGTTATATCTAAAAAAGCAACCCCTACGTCGTGCTAAAGTTACCTAATTAAAAACATGTTGAAAAATAAAAATAATATATGTGTTATTCCACTGCCGCCACTAAAAACCCCAAGTGTAAAATCCAAATGTAACCAATAAAAAGTTACTAGCAGCGCTATCAATCAATAATTCATATAAAACAATAAACAAATATACATGTATACACGTATTTGTGCTAAACAGACCATTGTCAATCAGTTAGTCCAACAATATAAGTACAAATATAAACAAGGATGTCTTCTTCCACCACACCCATGCAGACTTCCTTATCCCAATGAAGGTAAAACACTCACCAGACAGTATTGATTGTCTGAAAAATTACAAGCAATACTGTCTGGTGGGTGTTTTACCTTCATTGGGATAAGGAAGTCTGCATGGGTGTGGTGGAAGAAGACATCCTTGTTTATATTTGTACTTTTATTGTTCACTATATTGTTGGACTAACTGATTCACAGTGGTCTGTTTAGCACAAATACGTGTTTACATGAATATTTGTTTATATGAATTATTGATTGATAGCACGGCTAGTAGCTTTTTATTGGTTAATTTTGTGCGCCTCACAATAGAAATCTCCACACATCAATAAGCCGGGTCCGTTCGGCAGCTGACTGGGGATGCGAGTGAGGGAAAAATGTCCCTCACCCGTCCCCATAGCTCTGCTGGGCGGAAGTGACATCAAAACATCAGTCGCGCCCATCGTCTTAAAGAAACATTTTTTTTGTTTACCTTTTTTTCAAATTACATATTTTTTCTTATTTTTTTGCTTTTAAGTCTAAATATGAAATCTGAGGTCTTTTTGACCCCAGATCTCATATTTAGGAGGACCTGTCATGCTTTTTTCTATTACAAGGGATGTTTACATTCCTTGTAATAGGAATAAAAGTGATCAAATTTTTATTATTTTTTTTCAGTGTAAAAAATAATAAAAAAAAAAATAAAAAAAATGTTTTATTTTTTAAGTGCCCTGTCTCGATGAGCTTGCACGCAGAAGCAAACACATATGAAAACGGTGTTCAAACCACACAAGTGAGGTATTGTCACGATCGTTAGAGCAAGAGCAATAATTCTAGCCCTAGACCCCCTCTGTAACTCAAAAGATGCAACCTATAGAATTTTTTAAACGTCGCCTATCAAGATTTTTAAGGGTAAAAGTTTGACGCCATGCCACATGTTGGGTATCATTTTACTCGGCGTAACATTATCTTTCACAATATATAAAAAAATTGAGCCAAATTTATTGTTGTCTTATTTTTTAATTCAAAAAAGTGCGCTTGTAAGACATCTGCGCAAATACGGTGTGACAAAAAGTATTGCAATGACCACTATTTTATTTTCTAGGGTGTTAGAAAAAAATATATATAATGTTTGGGGGTTTTAAGTAAGTCTCTAGCAGAAAAAATCCCCCCCTTCCGCCGCCATCCAGTGCTTCTCTGAACTCTCCCGTGCCTTCGGGGGCCCGGAGAACGAATCGTCGGCGTCGGCAGGAAGCATAGAGATGACTGGTGACCACGTAAGTCCCACCGACATATGTAAACGCTGTTTAAACCACATAAGTGAGGTATCGCCACGTGTGTTAGAGTGCCAGCAACGAATCTAGCACTAGATCTCCTCTGTAAATCTAAAGCGTTGCCTATGGAGATTTTTAAGTACCGAAGTTTGGCGCCATTCCGTGAGTGTGTGCATAATTAAAGCGTGACATGTTGGGTATCTATTTACTCAGTGTAACATAATCTTTCACATAATACAAAAAAATTGGGCTAACTTTTAATTCATGAAACAATTTTTTTTACAAAAAAAGGAGTTTGAAAAATGATTGCGCAAATACCGTGCAAGATAAAACGTTGACCGCCATATTATTCCCTAGGGTGTCTGCTAAAAAAACATATATAATGTTTGGGGGTACTGTGTAATTTTCTAGCAAAAGAATGATGATTATTACATGTAGGAGAGAAGTGTCAGAATAGGCCCGGTATGGAGGTGGTATAAAAGCCCGGTATTGAAGTGGATATACAATGCAGCAACGATTCACATTAAAACTCCTGTGTGTGGTATATTACAATTTAACCCTTCTTTTGCTCAAATAAATGTATAATTAAATACAAAAATCGCATCTTACACACGGCATACTATAATTTACCCAGACAGCCTGCAATATCAAGAATATAAAAAAAATCTGTAAATATTTTAATCTACAGTATATAAACTTAGTTATTGGAATGTGAGCTGTATTGAACAAAAATAACAATAAGTGTCCCCCCTAGATATTCAGTGTGACCAACCACATACTGTAAGTACCAGCGACAAAGGTGGGGAGGGAGGGTAGCTCTTTTGCCAAGAGTTGACCAACTGCGTAAATAACAGGGAGCTTCTCCCTATTTATAGGGCTCCCCAGAAATTCTAGAATCTTGCATGAACTCCCATTGGCCAAAAATTCACCTCAAAACTGTAAGGAGACAGTAACCTATATATTAATAATACTATATAAATTCACATTACACTTGCAGAGAGGGACTGGGCTACTACAAGCCCATGAATGCGAGCCCAAGTAGATGTTCCCTCCTTTTACATTCTAGATACATTATAATTTATACCAATAATCCATAAAGAGATACATACAAATAATACATAAAATTGCATAAAAATATAGAGAGATCAAATTAATTATTGCTTATAAAAAAATTGATATCTAACTCAATATTTAACCCTGCTGGATGCAGGATTCCCAAAAAATCGATCTATCTCTTTTCCCTCCTGGAGACCCTCCCCAGAAAGGAAATACCCTATAGATCCACCAAAAACGGAGGCTGGATGGATCTTTGTTATTGTAATGTTTAAACTGCAATGACACACTACAACATATTTATTGTAGGTCGTGTGACCATTCCAAAACATATACTACATATGCCATCCTACAGGTAATAAATTAATCAATCTGGTACCTGTAGCACCTGTTACACAACTTTCCCTCTTCCTATTATTATCCCTGAATGTATTACACGCTCTGCAGCGGCCACATGCATAAAAACCTGTTCTATCTAAAAAAGTTAAAGTTCTCTGGGAGGGATCTACTATCCTTTTTACCACCCTATCACCAAAATTAGGTGCCCATCTGTAAACAAATAACGGGAAGAGGGGCAAATGATTACATATCATCTTATCCACCAAACGTACAAGCCAATATTTATAAAATATATTTCCAACCTCTCTATACTGGGTATGAAAACCAGTTACAAATGCCCATTGATGCCTCTTATCAAAAAACGAAACCCCCTATTCTTTAGATGTCCTATCTTTCATTATTTTAGATCTGGGCATTCTCAACACCTCATCAATAATGTTATCCAAACTAGAATATTCTTTCATCATAAACCATTCCCTAAGGATCTGGGACTGTTCTTATAAATCACACTCTCTTATACAGTTCCTCTGGCTGGAAAACATACGTAAAGGTCAGTTCCTTAGGGTGAGGAGGAACTGTACTAGAGAATGTGATTTTCTTAGGGAACGGTCTATAGAGAAAGGATATTCTGCTACTGCCTCGTACACATGATCAAGCTTTAGCCCGACCAAACTCACATCGGAATTCCGACAGAATTCCATCAGAGGAAAAAAGAACATGTTCTCTATGTAAACTCCGATGGAATTCCTCGGAATTTCCAATGAAAAAACTCTGATGGGCATACACGGTCTGACTTTTTCCATCGGAAATTCTGATCGTGTTTACATGGCATAACAGTTTAAATGACAATTGCACGGGCATGTAACACTGTACCCAAGCAGAATTCTTTATCATTTTGTTCACACAAATTTCTTTTGGTGCTATTTAATCACAACAGTTTGTTTTTTGTTTTTTTGGTAAATAACCAATAATAAATAATAATAAAAGTTTTTGTTAATTTCTGATATAGCATTTTGCAAATAAATAATTGTTCTTCATAAATGTGGGTCAAAATGTATTCTGCTACATTTATTTGGTGGAAATAACCTAAATCAGTGTATATTATTTAGTCTGTAAATGGTATATATGGTATATATCTGAAAATGTATCAATTATGATGAAAATTGATCAATCTCATTTATTGAGGCCCAAAAATGTCAGGACACTACACAAATCCCCCAAATGACCCATTTTTGGAAAGTAGACCTTCCAAGATATTTAGTAAGAGGCATGGCAAGTTTTTTGATGTTGTAATTTTTTTGTCATCATTTTTTGGAAAATGCATAAATATAGATGACAATGAAATGAAAATATATATTTTTTTTTTACATACTGTCACCAGTGCAAACTGACTGATGACATTACAAAAAAAACAAAGATATTTAATATTTTTATTAATGTATTTATTTTATTTATTATATTGTTTTTCTTCTTTTTACAATTTTTCTTAACACACTGTGACAAGAGCATTATAATGTTACCATAGTATCATTGTACTACACCAGGAAAGTGATAAGGTTTTTTTTTATGATTGCTTATAGCAGCAAATTTAATTGTTATAAGCAAGCATTTTACTGTATGAAATTGATAAATTTAGTTTGTTTTGTTGTGATTAGCTGTGATTGGCCAGAGCTAATCACATTATACAGATGAGCTGTGATTGGCTCTGTCTGTACCTTGTGATCACATTGACCAATCACAGCTAGCAACACAACTGTACACAATGGATGGCATGAAAGAAAGCCATCCATTGTTTACAACTTTAATGTGACTTGTGACTTCCAATGGACACAGTCAGTGACAGATTGTGTGGCAGCATGGCCATCCAGGAAGCACGATCTGGAAGGACGCCATATGACATCCACCCGGATTGACAAAAGTCCTGCCCAGCCATCATTTTGTAATAGGTCATGCGGTAATTGGTTAACATACTATACGGAAATAGTTTCTTATTTTTAAATTGTGACACTGTATTGTAACAAGTTCAAACGGTATGACATACTGCATGGTAACTATTTGACAGCTCATGTCTTTTCCTCCCTTTATTCATAGTTAACCTTAATAAAACTGAAATAACTTCTTGCAAAGTCAACAGTTCTGCAAATCAAAGTGAAATGGTATTCTCTGATACACATATACAGTACATTAGTACAATAAAACACATGGTCAGCATCTCAGGAGCTTATAGGCACAGAAAATATGGCACTATATAGCATGCACTTTAAAACCTAACTTCAGGAATTATAAAAAAATAAAAAATAAAACCTCTTGCAGTCCCCCCTACACACACATACATACATACTGCAAGAGGAATAAAGTTCAATACTTACCCTACTTACCATCTCTCCAGCAGCTCCAGCTTGTTGGTAGTCCCGCACTGTACCCATGTACTGCAGGTCTACTGGCCCTGTATTGTACTTGATGACACCATTGCGTGACCTTAGCCTAGAACGCCTTATAGAAGAGGCTTTAGGGGACCGGTCACACATATGGAGGGAGCCTGTCAGAGCAAGGCATTAGGTAAGTTTGACACCTTATTCTAAACCCCTTAGGCCGTGTACACACGATCAAACATATCTGCTGAAACTGGTCCGCAGACCAGTTTCAGCGGACATATCCGATCGTGTGTACGGGCTAGCAGACAGGTTTCCAGCAGACAAAAGTTTTAAAGCATGCTTTAAAACTTGTCTGCTGGAAAGCAGTCTGTCGGATATGTCCGCTGGTTAGTACGTCTAACCAGCGGACCGAAATCTCCCGCATGTGTCGAATGGATTAGACGCATGCGTGGAAGTATTTTACTTCCTGGTTTGGTGACGTCAACGTCACCGCCACATCACTGCGCTGTCTGTCCGCGGGGATTTTGGTTTGATCATGTATACACACATCAAACCAAAACATCCCAGGAGACATGTCCGATGAAAACGGTCTGTCGGACCGTTTTCATCGGATATGTCTCCACGTGTGTGGTACTGTGCCTGCTGCAAGGGAAGTTGATTCCTTCTTATTTTTCAGAGTTGAGCTTTAACATCTGCTACTCCTTAAGCCCCCATGCTAAAACTCCACAAAGCTATGCTGATATAAAAGTAGTTAAATATAAATGCTTAAATTATTGTGTACAGTGCATGTAATAAATGGATATGAATTGTTTAATTGATGTCCCCGCTGACATCTGCTGCTCCATAGGGTTGAATGGAGCACCCGATCAGGTCCTCCTGAAAAACAGGCGGACCTGATCGTAAAGCTTGTGTGAAAGGGGCCTTAATCAGGGCCACTAAAGGACAAAACGTCCCTGCCATGAGATATTTATTAAACAATTTCTATGGATATTTAGATTTGCTTGATATCTTTAAACTTTAAAAAATGTGCCCCGGATGCAAGGGCAAAAGCAGGGGGCTTTGGAGGACAAATAAATACTCAAATAAAGATAATCTCCTAAAATACAAGAAAGGACACTTCCTTGATTTATTGCACTTGGAAGTAAGATACATCCTGTTATATAATGGTGCTCATCTGTACAGTAGGTGACTGGGATATTGTGTCAATCTCGCTCCCTTTCTCGGCGAGATTGACCACCTACGAGCCCCATCGCGGGAGCCAGCGCCGAGCTGGCTTGCCGCGATGGAGACAAAGCCGTCATAGAAGCGACGGGAATCCGACGCGGATTCCCGCCAATTCTACACGTGGGCGGAGTTTGTTATGAATCCTGAACGAGAAATCCCCGCCGGATTTTTAAAGAAAAATCCGGCATGGGTTCCCCCCTCAGGAGCATAACGGGCCCTTAGGTCGGTTATGGGTTGTAAGGAGACCCCCTACGCCGAAAAAATGGCGTGGGGGTCCCCCCACAATCCATAACAGACCCGTATCCAAAGCACGCCGGCCGGTCAGGAAGGGAGTGGGGGCGAGCGAGCGCCCCCCCCCTCCTGAGCCGTACCGGGCAGCATGCCCTCAACATGGGGGGGTCAGGTGCTCTGGGGCAGGGGGCGCACTGCGGCCCCCCACCCCAGAGCACCCTGTCCCCATGTTGATGAGGACAGGGCCCCTTCCCGACAACCCTGGCCGTTGGTTGTCGGGGTATGCGGGCGGGAGGCTTATCGGAATCTGGAAGCCCCCTTTAATAAGGGGGCCCCCAGATACCTGCCCCCCACCCTAAGTGAATGAGTATGGGGTACATTGTACCCCTACCCATTCACCTGCAAATACAAAGTGTAAACACAAATAAAACACACAGGGTATTGAAATATTTTATTAGTTGGCCGCCGGGGGGGGGGGGGTGTGTATGATCGCTTTTATAAAAGCGCCCCCCTCTGGCGGGCTTCTGTGGGGGGTGGGTGCCGCCGTCTGGTTCTCTTCCGCCGCCGGGGGGCGCTTTGATAAAAGCGCCCACCACCCGGCGGGCTTCTTTCGACGTCTTCCGCGGCGGGGGGGTCTTCTCCCACTCTCCGGGGTCTTCTCCCGCTCTCCGGGGGTCTTCTCCCGCTCTCCGGGGGTCTTCTCCGCTCTCCGGGGGTCTTCTTCTTCTTCAGGACTCGCCGCCGCTATCTTCGTGTGTTAGCTCAATTACTAGCGGCGGCGGCCCCCTCTTCTGCGACGTCGGCGTCTTCTTCTTCTTCTTCTGCTGTCCAGATGTTGACGCGACGCTTCCTTCCGCTGTTATGCCGGGCGCGCGGCTCGCAGCGAAATATATAGGCCTGTCTTGTGACGTCGCAGTCCCATCATGCTCCGGTAGGTACCACGTGCTACCTACCCACGTGATACCTACCGGAGCATGATGGGACTGCGACGTCACAAGACAGGCCTATATATTTCGCTGCGAGCCGCGCGCCCGGCATAACAGCGGAAGGAAGCGTCGCGTCAACATCTGGACAGCAGAAGAAGAAGAAGAAGAAGAAGACGCCGACGTCGCAGAAGAGGGGGCCGCCGCCGCTAGTAATTGAACTAACACACGAAGATAGCGGCGGCGAGTCCTGAAGAAGAAGAAGACCCCCGGAGAGTGGAGAAGACCCCCGGAGAGCGGGAGAAGACCCCGGAGAGTGGGAGAAGACCCCCGGAGAGCGGAGAAGACCCCCGGAGAGCGGGAGAAGACCCCCGGAGAGCGGGAGAAGACCCCGGAGAGTGGGAGAAGACCCCCCCGCCGCGGAAGACGTCGAAAGAAGCCCGCCGGGTGGTGGGCGCTTTTATCAAAGCGCCCCCCGGCGGCGGAAGAGAACCAGACGGCGGCACCCACCCCCCACAGAAGCCCGCCGGAGGGGGGGCGCTTTTATAAAAGCGATCATACACACCCCCCCCCCCCCCGGCGGCCAACTAATAAAATATTTCAATACCCTGTGTGTTTTATTTGTGTTTACACTTTGTATTTGCAGGTGAATGGGTAGGGGTACAATGTACCCCATACTCATTCACTTAGGGTGGGGGGCAGGTATCTGGGGGCCCCCTTATTAAAGGGGGCTTCCAGATTCCGATAAGCCTCCCGCCCGCATACCCCGACAACCAACGGCCAGGGTTGTCGGGAAGGGGCCCTGTCCTCATCAACATGGGGACAGGGTGCTCTGGGGTGGGGGGCCGCAGTGCGCCCCCTGCCCCAGAGCACCTGACCCCCCCATGTTGAGGGCATGCTGCCCGGTACGGCTCAGGAGGGGGGGGCGCTCGCTCGCCCCCACTCCCTTCCTGACCGGCCGGCCGGCGTGCTTTGGATACGGGTCTGTTATGGATTGTGGGGGGACCCCCACGCCATTTTTTCGGCGTAGGGGGTCTCCTTACAACCCATAACCGACCTAAGGGCCCGTTATGCTCCTGAGGGGGGAACCCATGCCGGATTTTTCTTTAAAAATCCGGCGGGGATTTCTCGTTCAGGATTCATAACAAACTCCGCCCACGTGTAGAATTGGCGGGAATCCGCGTCGGATCCCCGTCGCTTCTATGACGCGCTCGCTGGAATGTGCTTTTACTATTCCAGCGAGTGCGAGATATCGGCAGCCTGTCGCCGAGATTCAGCGCGATGCTGGCGTGCTGAAAACACATTCTCGGCGGCAGGCACTGTATAAGTGTCTCTAATTCACATGGAAAGCTTACCAGCGGAAGGCATACCTATTCAAGTATTATTATTGGAGATCTCTACAGATGTGAGTCTCACTTACTTATAATTGGTGAGTGGCTTCATGTTCCCCAGCCACAAGTGCCCATACATTGCACTTGAATTCTGATTATTAATGTGAGTGGGGTGTTACATAGCACCGTCGTAACTTAGGGAGAAAGTGCTTTGTGAATACAGCACTTGCCTCTCTAAGTTGCGGCAGCGTAGCGTAAAAAAGATACGCTACGCCCGCACAAAGATATGCCTGGGTACGTGAATCCGGGCCAATATGTGTAAGTGCTGTTACCTATTTTTTTCCTTTCCCCTCAGAGAAGAAGCATCAGCCAAAGGGGACTGACCTGTCTCCTGTTTTTACCTCAAAGCTGATAACTGGCCTTCTGTTTGGGCTGCTGCAGGAAGATAGAATGGTCTTCCATTTAACAGTGAAATTATCTTTGTAGTATGACAGTTTTTGTTGAATGCCTGAACTCAACACTGAGCTAAGGCAGAAGATAAGACAGTCTGATGTTTTTTTTATCTGGCAAGTAGAATAAAAGTAAATAATACAAAATAGTTCCCTGATAGACAAGCCTGCACTATTTGACCAGTTCAAGAGTGGTAATTCAAATTGCACCCTTTGGGCCAGATTCACAGAGCGATTACGCCTGCGCAACTGCTGTTGCGCGTGCGTAAGTCTAAATGTGCGCGTGCGTATAGTTGGACGCGATTCACAAAACAATATACGCCAGAAATCTACGTTTTTTGGTCCGGCGTAATTGAATTAGACATTCGCTTCCCTTCGCGCAAAACTGCGCTAGACACACCATTGATTTGCTAGTCAAATATGCTAATGAGGGAGTTACGGGGATTCACAAAAAAACGCAGTTGCTGCGCAGGCTACGCGATGTGCGCAACTGCAAAATGTTCTGTCTAAAGTTAGAGGACCTAAAAGCTGGTCTAAATTTTGAAAAAAAGTCTAATTGTCAGATAAAGCAACACTGTTAGTGAGGAGTTCAGCAGTCACACGTGTTGCCCAACAATCTGTATGCCAACATGCCAGGGGCATCGTCGCGCATAGCTATACTACTGACTTTAGATGAACAAAGAAGGATGAGGGCACGGAGGATGGCACTAAGGAGGGCACGGGAGATGTTTTTTTTTTTTTTTTATTTGCTTACATAAAATTTACAATTTAAATTAATCTAATACAATATTCTTATCTGATACAAGCCCCTCACAATCATACACAAACAGAACCAAAAAAATTAAATAAATGACGAGGAAATGACGAGGAAAAAAAAATAATGCCCAGCAAAAATATAATTTAAATAAAAAATGCCCAGCAAAAATATAATTTAAACAAAATAACAACAAAGAAAACACATAAAAGACAAAAATCACTCTGCAAAACAGTCCCCAAATATCTCAAAGACACAAACAAACAAAAGCACCTTGCTGTATAGGGAGGGATACAAAGAGATGTATTTTTGCAAAGGAAGTGCATTTGTGTGTGTCTATTTATGCTGTCTGCGTAGTTCATAAAGTTGCCCTAGTCCATTTCCAATTTCACTGATTGCGCCGCTCCCGAGTTGTGAGCATGCGCACAACGGAGCTGACATGGTTTCCTTCACGCGCGCATGCGCGAGTCGGCCGGCCCTTCATTTGCATGGGGTCACGGCTCATTTCAATGTAACACGCCCACGTCCCACCCAATTTGTATTACTCCTCCTTACGCCTCAGGAAAAAACCTTACGCTTGCGCAATTTCTTGCGCAAAAGCTACGTGAATCCCGGGATTACGCGGCTAGATTGCGCACGTCTAACGTAATCGCGGTGCGCTACGCCGGATCGATAATGCGCCGATGTACGTGAATCTGCCCCTTAGTGACTGGTTCTTTTTAAAGGCTAGCCCTAGAAACTCAGAAAAGATGCAAAGGTCAGGCTAAAAAGTATTTTAGGCCAAATTTTGCAGTAAATTAAATTTCTAATTTTCCCAGTAAAAGGCACACAACACCTTCAATCAAACATGTAGGCAAACTGAAAATATAGTTATGGAGTCACCTATTTAGTCCAGATAATAGTTAAGTATTTCTGGTTTCCCTACAGATACTCCTTTAGTCATTTAGGATACACGCTCTAAAGCGTTGATATAATTACGATTGTTACGTGCTGTTGATTACACTCGCATTCACCAAATTAGACCACTTTTCCCAGCAGGTGTCTTTTGCATGCTTTTTCCATGCTAATCAATATAAAAATGAAAGATACGTTTTCACAATCATGTTATACTGACATGTGATGTTTCATGATGATGCTTCACTTATCAAACTGCCAACAGAATAGCTTATTTCTAACCATTTTATGCATATAATGGAGACGTAAAGTAAGCCTGGAATACAATACATGTCTTGTGCAATTTAACTTTCTATAATACGATAATAACATAGCTCTCATAAAATTGTGTGTGCATTCGAAAACAATGTTCATTTTCCATTATATTTAACTACAAAATTATGACTAAATATTGTCATCTGTGGTGTACCTGCTGCTCTTGGACAGGGTTGCAGTATGTAAATTAAAACACAACTTTCTCCATCAGTCCCACAAATATCTACCTAGACGTAGCCTAAAGGGCATACCACCTTGTTGATTGTACTGTACCAATTGCATTCTTCTCTTGGATTATACCTTTCCTTTGATCATCAAATATGTCTTAGGGCAGGCGTGCCCAAACTTTTGAAGGCCGAGGGCCACTTAAAGGGGAGTTTCACCCACAATTTCACTTTTTAAATATAAACACCCCTGTAATACACAAGCTTAATGTATTCTCGGAAAGTTAGTCTGTAAACTAAGGTCTGTTTTGTTAGGTTGTTACAGCATTTAGATTTTATAATCTAGAAATAGACCGTGGCCATCTTAAGTGTGGGCAACATGAAGCCAGACTGTATGGCCACGTACACACAACCAAATGAATCTGTTCAAATCGGTCGGACTGACCGATTTGAACAGATTTGTCTGCTGCTGCTTGACGCCGCCACGTCATCGAATCCATTCGACGCATGTGCGGGCAGATGAGTCTACTAACCAGCAGACATATCGGTCCGACGGGTTCCCAGCAGACAGATTTTAAAGCAGGCTGCAGAATCACGTAAATATACACGATTCTGCACAGAGAAGCCACCCTGTAGCAGTAAAGCTACAATAGGGCGGTCGTTAACTTGTTAACCTCCCTGGCGGTTTTCCCGTGTCTGACACGGGGTAAAAATTTCCTGCTACTATCGTTGATCCCGTGTCAGACACGGGCTCGCCTCGCAGCATCCACAGAGACAGTTTACTTACCTTCTCCGTGGATCCAGCGATGCATCCCCGCTGTGTGAGCGAGCGGGTGCTCGCTCGATTCACACAGCGTCCCCGCGCGCCGCCGATCTCCGTTCCCTGCGACGTTACGACGCACGGGGACGGAGAACGGCGCCAAATTCAAAAATGTAAACAAACACATTACATACAGTACACTGTAATCTTATAGATTACAGTACTGTATGTAAAAAATACACACCCCCCATGTCCCTAGTGGTCTGCCCTGTACACTACATGTCCTTTTATATAATAAAAACTTTTCTTTCTCCCTGCAAACTGTAGATTGCCCATAGCAACCAAAAGTGTCCCTTTATGGCAAAAATTGTTTTAGAGCAGCTAAAAAACAGCGATAATAAATTATAATCACTTGCAGAATTTAGCGATAACGATTTATGGGGAAATTCGTCATAAAAAAAAAAATGACAGCAAAAATTCTGCAACTGAGCAAATTTCAGTGATTTTGATTTGATTACATTATTGAATAATTTTTACTATAATTATATTATTATTTGTTATAATTTTTTATAATTATTTATTATATTATAATTTTTAATAATAAAAAAAAAAAAAAAAAAAATCATACCCGGGATGCCTATTAGACTCTTGTTTAGATAGATTTAAGTAAGTACTTACTAAGAATTGCAGGCCTATAATACATAACACCACATTTCTTTGCAAAACAATTGCAACGCTTTTGGTACAAAATTCCAGACAGAATCATAACGCCAGGGAGGTTAAGGAAGATAATGACTTACTTGATACTGCTACTACAGAAAGTTGAAAACCAATAAGATACTGCAAAGCTAATGTGGTGGAGTAGAATAGACAACCACTTATGGGTTTCTTTCTCTATATTTTATCATGGACCTTTTTTACAGGAAGACTAATTTGTAGGCTCTTTTGTAAAATTATGGCAGTTGTACTCTTCCCAAACTGGAACATACTGTATAGGTGAATACAAGGTCTGTAAAACATAGCATTCTGCCTCAAGGAATTCAATTTAACATAAATTTTCCAGCTGTCTGACATAAGACATAAGCTTACAATATCAAAGCCGGAACCTTTCAAGTATGACTTATTCCCATTCATTCAAATAATAAGGCATTCAAGGAGTGAGAGAATATAAAATGAATTATTGGTTTGTTTACTAAGGTAATAGCGAGAATAAATTACTGATATAGTTAGAAATAACAATTACTATACAGTTCATTAAAAGAATGTATGAAAAAAACAGTAAAACATTGTTCTTCACTGCATATGATAAATCCTAATGCTGTTCAGTCCTTGCATTCTAGCAAATGCTTAAACAAATATGCTTAGATTAATTGTTGTATTTAAAATATGCATTATCTGTTTGGATCCCTTAAATACAGCATTATAAATTGCATTCAGTGGTTCATATAGCTATAAAGATTAAAGTGGTTCTAAAGATAAAGTTCCAGATTCAGACACATCTGCCTATTTGTAGGCAGGTGTAGCGTATCTCAGATACACTACACCGCTGTAACTATCAGCGGCAGGTTCCTTATTCAGAAACTACTTACGATGTAAGTTACCGCGGCGTAGTGTATCTGTGGCATCGCAGGGCCGCACAATTCAAATGTGGAAGATGGGGGCGTGATTCATGTAAATGAATCATGACCCCACGTTAGTGACATATTTTCTGAACGGCGCATGCGCCACCCGTGGACGTATCCCAGTTCTCATGCGCGAAATCACGTTGCTATTTCTCAATGTACACGACGTGAACGTAACTTACGTCGAGTCCCAAACGATTTACGCAAACGACGTAACCGACGTACAATTCGACACGGTCCCGACGTCCATACTTAACATTGGCTGCGCCTGCTATAGCTCGGTCGGTCTAACGCTTACGCAAACGACTTAAAATACGACGCGCCGCCGCAAGTACATTTCGTGAATCGGCGTAAATAGCTAATTTGCATATTTTATGCGAAAAACAACCAAAGCGCCACCTAGTGGCCAGCGTAAATATGCAACTTAAGATACGACGGTGTAAGCGACTTACGCCGCTCCTATCTTAGGAGAAAGCCGGCGTATATTGTTTTCTGAATACAGGAAAAAGATACGCCGGCTATTCTTCAAGAGCGGGTGGTCGGCTTTCAGATAAAAGTGGTCTCTGTGGCAGATTCGCCGCAAGATCACCTTTATCGGTGGCGGGAGAGCCCCCCTTCCTGACGCGCTCTGGTGCACTCCGCCGCTTACCGGAACTGCCAGCAGTGGCGAAGGTGATCGGATCCTTCTCCGTGTGGTATGGAGATGAGTGAGGGGAAGATGGCCCCCACTCAGCTACATATCATTGCAGGGTGGAAGCAAGGTCAAAACGTCCCTTCCGGCCAATGCTCTTAAAGGGACTTTTCTTTGTTTATTTTTTAAATTACATTTTTATCTTTTTATTGCCCTGTAGTGTAAATATGAGATCTGAGGTCTTTTTGACCCCAGATCTCATATTTAAGAGGGCCTGTCATACTTTTTTTCTATTACAAGGCATATTAACATTGCCAATTTATTTTTAAATAACAGTGTAAAAATAAAATAAGAAAAAACTGTTTTTAATGCGCCCCGTACCGCCGAGCTCGCTCGCTGAAGCGAACACATATGTGATTAGCGGCCCCATATGATGGTTTTCAAACCACACGTTAGGTACAGACACGATCGTTATAGCGAGAGCAATAATTCTAGCCTTAGACCTCCTCTGTAACTCAAGATATGCAACCTGTAAACATTTTTAAACATCGCCCATGGAGATTTTTAAGTGTAAAAGTTTGTCGCCATTCTACGAGCGGGAGCAATTTTGAAGCATGACATGACATGACATGTTGGGTATCAATTTACTGTGACATCATCTTTCACAATGTAAAAAAAAAAATGGGCTAACTTTATTGTTGTCTTATTTTTTTATTCAAAAAAGTGTATTTTTTCCAAAGAAAGTGCGCTATTAAGACTGCTGAGCAAATACGGTGTGACAGAAAGTATTGCAACGATCCCCATTTTATTCTCTAGGGTCTTAGAAAAAAAATATATAGGGCCAGATCCACAAAGAACTGGCGGCGTATCTATTGATACGCTGCGTAAGTTCTAAGATGCGCCGGCGTATCTTTGTTTTGTATCCACAAAACAAGATATGCCTGAATGTGGCATAGAGCCGACCGACGTAAGTCTTAGTACGCCGTCGTATCTATGTTGCATTTTTACGCTGGCCGCTAGGGGCGCTTCCGTCGATTTTCCACGTCAAATATGCAAATGACCTAGATCCACTAATGTATGTGCGCCCGGCGCATTTTTTTACATTGTTTGCATAAGGCGTTTTCCGGCGTAAAGTTACCCCTGGTATGTATAGGCGTACGCAATGTTAAGTATGGACGTCGGGACAGCGTCAAATTTTCCGTCGTTTACGTCGTTTGCGCAAAACGTTTGCGAATAGGGATTTGCGTAAGTTACATTCACGTCGAAAGCATTGACTATTTGCAACGTGATTTCTTGCATGCACACTAGGATACCTCCATGGACGGCGCATGCGCTGTTCAAAAAAAGTCATTTACGTGGGGTCACGATGATTTTACATAAATCACGCCCACATCTTATACATTTGAATTGCGCGGGCTTACGCCGACCGATTTACACTACGCCGCCGTAGCTTACGGCACAAATTCTTTGTGGATAAGGAACCTGCCGCTCTAAGTTACGGCGGCGTAGTGTATCTTAGATCTTAGATACACTACGCCTGCCTAAAGATAGGCAGTTCTTTGTGGATCTGGCCCATAATGTTTGGGGGTTGAAAGTATTTTTCTAGCAAAAAAATGTTTTTAAACCAGTAAACACCAAACCTCAAAACGAGGCTCTGTCCTTAAAGGGTCAGTAAAGGAATTTATTTTATTTTATTTTACCTCCACTGTACAGTTCATTTTTCACACAGTGGCTGTGTGTGTCTTTACATGGACACAACCCAGCTCAGGGGCAAGGCTGCATGAGTGCGGCTTGCTATGGTGGCACATGGAGAAGAGGAGGAGTGAACAGCACTAGCAATGAACCCAAGATTAGTTGGTAATGGGCTCTGTGCAATACTGATGCACTTTTATAGTTATCTTTTATATTTTAGAAAAACATTATTTTTTTACTTTACAACCACACATGCAGGCAAAAAAACAAAACAAAACAAAAAACACATATATTTACGAAAAAACTTGTGTTTTTCAAGCAAGCTTTCAACATTATCTTCTTTTGATGGCAACATGCTCCAATTCTGTCCACACACAATTATGTTTTTTGTTTGATATGAATAGGATGGCTAAGCACACATTGAAAAAGTGCCCATTTTAAATTTCATTTACTCTTAGGCCGCGTACACACGATTGAATTTATCTGCTGAATCTGGTCCGACGGACCGTTTCAGCAGACATCTCCGATCGTGTGTACGGGCTAGCGGACAGGTTTGCATGCTTTGAAATTTGTCCGCTACAAACCTGTCCATCGGATCTGTCTGCTGGTTAGTACACTAACCAGCGGACAGAACTGTCCGCGCATGCGTCGAATGGATTTGACGCATGCGCGGAAGCATTTTATCTCCGGGTTTGGTGCCGTGGCGGCGCCAACGTCACCGCCACGTCACCACATCCTCAGATCGAGGGGATTTTCATCCGATGGTGTGTACACGCCATCGGACCAAAATCCGATGAGACATGTCCACTGCAACCGGTCCGTCGGACATGTTTGAGCGGACATGTCTCATCGTGTGTACGTGGCCTTATGAGGTAAGGGCATACCCAAAGTGAGATTTTTATTTTTAGATTCAGGCAGATCTTAGTTACAGTATATGGTCTGTAAAAGTTAAATTGTTTTGCATAAGAGCTACCTAGTTGTCTATTATTTGATCATGTACATTCAGTTGTGCTGTAAAGTCTTCAGTTAAGTAGCTATCTTCAAACCACAGTCTCTGCAATGGCTATCAAGATTTCACAGCTCTAAACAACCTGTCACGCCAGCAGTTAGGTGCGACGAAATACATAGTGCTATATCATTTACCATATATCTGACAGCAAAGGGTGCTTGTAAATACCCAGAAGACTAGAAAATAGGCATTTAGCTGCACAGCATAGATGGAGAAGGCTTAGACATGTGTAACACTATGAATACAGATTTGGCTTAGTAGACTCCATGACAAAAGTGTTGCCAGCTTTTTAGAGCTGCCCCAATCCAAAGGAAATCAGTATGTGTCAGATATATCGGATTTGTCACACCAAATGTCAAATACAGGCATAAATAGATTTCTAACTGAGATAAAAAGTATAGTGAGTTTGGAGAGAGCAAAGATTTCAGGCTTTAGAGATATAATTTTTTCTCAGCATTAACAAAGCCGTGTCCATCCACAAAATCACAGGGACCACTAAAGTACAGGTCGAAGCAAAGTCCCCATCCACTGCATGCTGTGCCTTGCTGCAAACATAAGGCTGCGTACACACGACCGGTTAAACCGATGAGAATGGTCTGATGGACTGTTTTCATCAGTCAAAAACGGTCGTGTGTGGGCGCGCCCTATTCACGTACGACTTACGCAAACAACGTAAAATTTGATGGCTGTTCCAACGTTCATACTTAACATTGGCTGCTTCTTATATAGCAGGGGTAACTTTACGCCGGTCGTATGCCTTACATAAACAACGTATATCAATGCGCCGGGTGCAAGTACTTCGTAAATCGGCGTATCTAGCTCATTTGCATATTCTATGTGTAAATCTACGGAAGCGCCCCTAGCGGCCAGCGTAAATATGCAACTAAGTTACAACGGCGTACGGCAACTTACGTCGGTTGGCTGAAGCCATAATTCTGTTGTATCTAGGTTCCTGGATACAGGGCATAGATACGACGGCGCATCCTAGAACTTATGCGGCGTATCAATAGATACGCCGGCGTAAGTTGTTTGAGAATCCGGCCCTTTGTGTATACAGTATATATTGTCAGCACTGTTGTTCTTAATGGGAGCTTTGAAGTAAAACTCAATTTGCCTACAATTTAGGGTACCTAGCGATTTGTCTCCTGTTATTTGTGGTGCCACCACCTGCAATACAACCAGCTTTCTTTGAAAAACATTATTTTAAACCAATCATATACGATTTGCCATTGTTAAGCATAGAATTAAGTCATGTATAAAGCAGAATTCTTCAGTTCACCAATTGAAATGCTTTCCATACATTTCTACAAAAGGACCATATGAATTTAAAAAAAAAATGTTCTTTGTCACACACACGTATAATTTATACATGTGTATGCCCGCGCAACCTATTACTTTCTTTAGTTCGCTGCTATGGGCTCTAGCCCCAGATCTTTTGTAGACCTAGCAACACCCCAAGCTCTACCCCTGAATATGAATGGCGTATTCTGGGATGCTGCCTAATTTTGCACCAATGTTTAACCTTAATGTTATTCTAGGGTGTATTTTTAGGCAAATTATTTGGCTATGGTAAGTGGATGTCTCTGTTTTAATACTTTGGGATGAATCTTAAAGTGGATGTAAACTCCAAATTTTTTTTTTTTTTTTTTGATGTCACAATGTAGAGTATAAGATTTCCTATCATCTGTGCCCAGTCTTGCCACACAGAGTTAATCCAGATCTGAGAAATCCTCTTTTAGTGTTCAGTGAAAATAAATCAGCCTTCCAGATAAAAACCTGCCTAAATAAAAAGTCAGTTTTCGCTCTTCTTGCTTTGGGTGACAGGTTATTTACATATCTAGCTTGGACATGTTTATCATATGTTATGTTATGTTTATCATAACATGAGGTATAAAAAGTGAGAAATCCACCCCTCCCCCACATAACACATCCTGGTAATATACAATGAACTTTGGATCACCTCATGTTATGATAAACATGTCCAAGCTATATTTATAAGCTGTCAATGAAAGCAAAAACATAGATTATAGATTTTATTAATGCCCAACATGGGCCAAAATATTACATACAAACACAGTGATACATTCAAAAGTAGTGACGGCAAACACTGGAAAAAGGGTGAAGGGGGGGGGTTCATCTTCAAAATGACCATCAGGAGATAGAGGCACAATCGGGGTCCAGCACAACTGTCACAACAATTAATATATTACATATCTTTCTGCTAGAATCCCTCAACTACCATCTCAGGGCCATAGGCCTCTTTCGACAGTGAGACTTCCCTCTGGTTTCAATCAAATCCCCAAGGCCCCCCTCACCTCCGCGCCCCCCCACCCCGAACCAAGTCCGCCTCAAGGCGGAGGGGGGGGGGGGCACGGGGGGAGGGGGGCTCTTAACTAAAGAAGAGGGGGATAAGGGAGGGAGGTAGTAAGATAAAGATAGATAGGAGGAATAAGACAGGGAAGGGGAGGGGGAGAAGGTAAGGAAGGATTGGGTGATTGGGGGGAAGGGCCGGACCCCAAAAAATTATCGGAAGATTCTGGTTAAGTCAGGACGACCTCCCATGGCAGCCCGTGTTTGAGGCGCCGGTTTCCTCAGGCATCTCTAAGGGCTATACCTTCTGAGGAGTAGATAAAATGTTCCCACAGCTCCCATGTATCTTTAAATTTTTCCTCCTGCTGTCTCCCAGACAGGTCTTCCATTGCCCTAATATCCTCCACCCGGCGGATCCAGCTGGCCACCGTCGGTGGCCCCGGGCTTTTCCAATGTAACGGAATGCAGGCCTTTGCGGCATTCAGTAAATGGCGTAGGAGAGAATTTTTGTATCGCTTGGTTGACATAGTATTGACATGCAACAGAAAGAAGGCCGGGTCGTCCGGTATATTGTATTCCGTGAACGTCTGAGCTATACGCCTGACTGTTGACCAGAAATGAGACAGCTTTGGGCATGACCAAAATACATGTAGCAGCGTACCTCTATCTCCTTGACACCTCCAGCATAATTCGGAGGAGCTTGGATAGAAGGTGTGCAGGGCGTGTGGGGTGAGATGTAGTTGGTCTCCTGCAGTCTCGTACATATGGAAGACTTCAGGGCAAACAGTACAATCCGCTGGATCTGGGGGGTGTCAAATGTGCAATTTAGGTCCCTTTCCCATTTAGTTATGTGGGCCGGTCGTGTTGATTCCGTCGGAGAAATCAATAGAGCGTATATGGTGGACAATGTCCTTGAGAGTGTCCCCTCACTTGAAAGAAGGCTCTCGATGGGGGTGAGTGGTCTGTTAAACTCTCGTGGGTTAGGTAATGACTCAAGGAAGTGCTTCAGTTGGATCGCTGTCCAAAACGTCAGTTGCAAAGCACCCCCCTCTGCCCTCAGCATGTCCAGTGAGGGCCAACAGTCATTCACTAGGAAGTGTCTTGCCTGTGTGCAGTGTATGCTCTGGAACACATTCCTGGCCTGGGGAGACAGTCCCGGCGGGAATTTTGGGTTCCCTGAAATAGGGTATAGGGGAGACGTATATGTGGGATAGGCCTGTGTAGAAAGTGCCCTCGTTCCTACTCTAAGCGTCGTTCCTATAAGCGGGTGCTTTTTGATGTCCGCCGACAGATTTTCATAGCACCAGATAGCTCCTTGTAAGGGTACCTGTGTGTGAGACTGTTCGAGATGTGTCCACAGTTTCAGGTCGGAGTGGCGGCACCAGTCCACCATCCTACCTAGATGTACAGCCTGCGAATACTTCTTCACATCAGGAGCCGCCAGCCCCCCCTCCAGCTTAGGTAGGGATAACAAGGCTCGGGGTAATCTCGGCTTTTTATCTGCCCAGATAAATTTGGTAAACTGACTACGTATTTGTTTGAAGAATGCCGCAGGAATATGGATAGGAAGTGCCTGTAGTAAATAGAGGTATTTGGGCAGAATACACATTTTGATAAGGTTGCAGCGGCCAAACCATGAATGGAGGCCCTTGTGCCAGGAGTCTAGTAAGGCCTGAGTCCTGATCAAAAGAGGGGGGAAATTTAGATTAAAGGTGTGTTTAGGATCCGCCGGAACCCGGGTGCCTAGGTATTTCAGGGAAGTGTCAGTCCACTTGAAATTAAAATTAGATCGCAGTGTTTGCATAGCAGTTCGTGCTAGCCCCACCCCCATGGCTTCCGATTTACTATAATTGATTTTGAGGTTGGATATGCGTCCGTAAGTGTCGATATCCCGAAGCAGATTGGGGAGGGAGATTAGTGGGTTAGTGAGGGAGAACATCAAGTCATCCGCGTAGGCCGACACTTTATATTGGGTGTCCCCCACCTTAAGGCCTAAAATATCCGGGTTATTCCGAACTCTACACAGAAATGGCTCCAATGAGAGTGCAAAGAGGAGGGGTGACAGAGGGCAGCCCTGCCTAGTCCCGTTCCTAATCGGGAGTGGGTCAGACAACATTCCGTTTACTTTAACCTGTGCTGAGGGGGTGGAGTAAATCTGTGCTATCCATCTGATCATGGTACCTCCCAGTCCGATATGCCTGAGGACTGAGAACATATATTCCCAGTTCACCCGGTCAAAGGCCTTCTCTGCGTCGGTGTTCAAGAAGACTGAAGGCCTATGGGTCTGGTCGGCTACATGTAGAAGATTTAGCACTTTAATTGTACTATCCCTGGCTTCTCTAGTGGGAATGAAGCCTACTTGATCTAAGTGAACTAGCGTTTGTAGGTGTCTGGCTAAATGGATCGCTAAAATCTTGGTAAATAGCTTTAGGTCCGTGTTTAGTAGGGAGATCGGCCTGTAGCTGCTGCAGACCAGGGGGTCCTTGTCTTCTTTAGGGATGACCGTGATATGTGCCCGCAGTGTATCACCAGCGAAAGTCGCTGTGTTCCCTAGCTTATTATCCACTTAAGACCCGGACCAATACGCTGGTAAATGACCCAAGGTGTTTTTGCGATTCGGCACTGCGTCGCTTTAACAGACAATTGCGCGGTCGTGCGATGTGGCTCCCAAACAAAATTTGCGTCCTTTTCTTCCCACAAATAGAGCTTTCTTTCGGTGGTATTTGATCGCCTCTGCGATTTTTATTTTTTGCGCTATAAACTAAAATAGAGCCACAATTTTGAAAAAAAACACAATTTTTTTACTTTTTGTTATAAAAAAAATCAAATAAACTAAATTTTAGTAAAACATTTAGGCCAAAATTAATTCAGCCACATGTCTTTAGTAAAAAAAAAAATCGCAATAAAAAAAAATAGCTACCTAGCGGGAACAGCGACACTAATACAGCGATCAGAAAAATGATCGCTTAGTGATGCTGGCAATAGGGAGTGAAAGGGTTAACTAGGGCGGTGATCAGGGGGTTAAAACTTTATTAGGGGGGGTGGGGGGGCTATCCTGAACCTAACACTAACTGTTTTTTACACTGCCTGTCACACTGACACTAAATGCAGTGATTAGATCACTGCATAAAGTGACACTGTGACAGGGGGGTGTGGGGGGGGGGAGATCACAAAGGGTTAATTTGCCTATGTGAGTGTGTGTCAGTGTTGTGTTGGTGCACACTTACTTGTGATGTCTTCTCTCATCAGCAGCGCTGGGAAACAGCGCTGCGATGAGAGATTACATAATTTCCTCCTTCCTGTGTAAACACAGGAGGAGGAACTGACACGATGGGAGCGCGCTCCCATTGGCTGGGAGCGATCGCGGGGGGGGGGCGGAAATCACGGACATCCGCCCGCTCGTCGGCGATCGCTCCCAGAGGCAGGGGGACCCCCGCACGCCGCGGAGGGGGTCCCGATGGGACCCCCGAACCACACGAAGGCGGGGACGTAAATTTACGCCCTTGTGCCTGTACGAGCCATTCTGTGGCCGTATATGTGCGTGCGGGGGTCCTTAAGTGGTTATAGAAGGACACCATATGGGGACTCAGGGCTTTGAAGAACGTTCTATAGTACTGTGAGGTAAGGCCATCTGGCCCCAGAGCCCTACCCTGTTTAGTTGAGGCCAGAGCCGCCTCCAACTCTTCTGACGTGATGGGGGCCTCTAATTCGGTTACTGCTCCCGGTTCCAGTGAAGGCATCTGGGCAGAGGCTAAATACGCCTCCACCAGGTGCTGCGTTCTGGGAGGAGCTGGTATGTTATATAAATTTGCATAGTACTCTTTAAAAGTATTAGCTATGTGTTGTGGTAGGCTGACTTTCACATCCGCTGCCGTCTTAATGTGGGGGACGTAGGTCTGCATTTTCAAGTCTGCAACCGCCCTAGCCAGGATCCGCCCACATTTATTTCCCGACTCGTAAGATACGAGACGACATTTCTGTAGCGCAGCTTTGGCCCTATAATTGAGAAGGTTGTTAATTTGGGAGCGAATAGTTGTCAGTTCCACTTCCCCTTGGGGGTTGGGGGAGCTCTTATGTCGCATGTCCGTCTCGTGGAGATCTGCTAACAACTTTTTCAGCTGTTCTCCCTTTTCCCTTTTAATGCGCGAGCCGTGTTTTATAAAAATTGCCCTGATTATCGCCTTATGCGCCTCCCACACTACACCAGGGGTGCAGTCCACCTCCGTGTTTGTTTGGAAGTAAAATCCTAACTCCCTGTTAGCCTCTTACAGAACCCAGAAGTGCTGGAGGAGGTTAACAGGGAGTTAGGATTTTACTTCCAAACAAACATTTAACCGCCAAAAGCATTTAACCGCATGTGTTGATCAGAGATTTTATAGGTCAGGGTAATAGGGGCGTGGTCGGACCAGGTCCGAAGCCCTATGGAGGAGTTCTGCACTGCATGTAATTGACCGTGTGGTACAAGGAAATAGTCTATTCTGGAGTATAGCTTGTGGGGAGGGGAGTAGAACGTATAGTCTCGTTCTCCCGGGTGCTGGAGGCGCCACACATGGATCAATTGCGCGTCATGGAGGACCCTACCTATTCATTTGCGGGTTTTCGATGACAAAGAGGATGTTCCCACGGACGTGTCAACATTGGGGGATAGTGGGACATTCAAGTCCCCTCCTAGGATAAGTTGGCCTTCCCGGAAGCGGGACAGTTTGGAGAGAGCCCTCCTTAGGAATGAGTCCTGGCCATCGTTCGGAGCGTATATGGTTGCAAACGTCAGTAGCGTGTCTCCAATCGTGCCTTTAATGAACGTATACCGTCCCTCTCCGTCTACTAATGAGTCCCGAAGGGACCATGGGATCTTACTGGACAGGAGAATAGTAGTACCTCTAGACTTAGAGTTGTAGGTGGAGTGGTAGGCCATAGGAAAAAATCAGTTTTTGAGAACCGGTAGTCGACGATCTTTAAAGTGCTTTCCTGGAGGAACGCTACATCTACTCGCGCTTTCCTTAGATCATCCATCAACATCCGTCTCTTTTCGGGGGTGTTGAGGCCTTTTACATTGAGGGAATAAATTGTGAGTTCGTCCATCCTCAACCTGCTGGAGATAAGGGGGGTGCTAACGGGGCCCAAGTGAAGAGTGGGGGATGGAGAGAGAGGAGAGGGGGGTGGGGAGTGGGGAAAGAGGTAGGACCCAAAGCTCAGTAGAAGGAAGAGAGAAAGCAACAAGGAAGGGAAAACACACTCAAGAAAACAGGGAAACAGCTAAAGGCAGGTTACCTGCGTGCTTTAGCACAGCTCAGCCAAACTAGCCAAGGGATGTGCCCTCCTATGTGGGGGCATAGCTGGAACAGGCCATAGAGCGACGCCCCCGACCCTTCCCGCCCCGCCAAAGCCTGGAGAGCTGAACACCACCCGGCGCAACACAATCCCCCATGCACATTCCTCCCATACAGATCCCTGTGTATACATATATCCAACTTTACGATAAGGCAGAGTACATTTCTCATAACTTGCCAGGGGGACCTGGTATAGGCACAGAGGTCCAGTGTGCCTTCCGCCAGGGTGGCTGTTCATGTCTAGTCATCCTGATCGTCTGCAGCCGATGCGGTCACTCAGGAGACCTCTAGACCAATGGGGATTCCTCCTGGAGGAACGCACCGCAGAGGGGGTATGGAAACGGTGCAACAAGGGGGGCGACCCCGGGGGGGGGGACAAAAACCGTCAGACGAGGGGGCAAAACAGTCAGGTGGAGAGTAAAACACAGTGGGCAGAAGTGGAGAATAAAAATAAGAATTTTGAGGCAGGGGGAGGCAGGTTATAACTCACGTGACCCCTCCGGCGTAGCCGGCCTCGATCTCCGGCGCTGCCTCTGTGATCCTGGTTGATGGTGTCCCCTTGGGGGGCGCGTTCCGGGGCGACCACCGGTCTGTAGAAGGAAGACAAGCCAGTTCGGAATCCTAATGGGGTCAGCCCCCAGGAACTCAAACAGTCCCGGTAGGTTACGTGGGGAGCGTAGAGTAAAGGTGCCGCGGTCTCTTCTAAACATCACTGAGAGCGGGTATCCCCAGCGATACGTGGCACCATTTCTGCGGGCTAAGTCTAACACCGGGTGGAGCATGGCGGAAGATGGCCGTGGCTGTGTCCGTCAGATCTTCTGAGCCCGTCGCCTCTGGTAAGCCCCGCAGACTAAGGTTGTTTCGTCTGCTCCTATCTTCCATCTCTTCCATGTGGAGTTGTAGCATCGTGGCAGCGTCAATATGTGCATCCTGAAGGTGCTCCAGGGCAGTCACTCTCTGCTCCAAACTTGCCACCGAGGTCTCCACTGTATCAAGCCGTGCACCCAGGGCGCCCAACTCCCCCCTGACCTCACGTATGTCCTTGCAGTGCTGAGCCTCAAGTCGGCTTACTATGGATTCTATGTCCGTCTTAGTAGGGAGGGACCTCAGGATCGCCCACATCTCATCCGCATCTCCGGGTTTCGAGGGTGTCATCAGCATGGTTGCCCCACTCGGTTGTAGAACGACGGGACCTTCTGAGTAGGAGTCGGACACCACCGATGCAGCTGGGGACGCCGGCTGGCTTCCCATCGCCTGCGCTCCACTCGTCTCTCCTCGTGTTTCCGCCATCTTAGATCCAGGGGGGGTGAGTCGCGTCTGAATCAAAAATTGGTCAATGGCTCCTCCGAGATCCCCCGGCTTCACCACCTTAGACTTCCCCTTTGTTCTCCTCTTCTTTGAGTACATTCCAGGGACAACGTAGTGGGATATCAGAGCTAGATAGACCCAGCAGGTCGGGAGAAGGTCGGGAGCTCAAAGGCAAACCGTCCTCACACGGCCATGTCCAGGCCACGCCCCCTTGGCAAGTTTTTATCTGGAATTCTGTTAATTTGCACTGAACATTAAAAGAGGATTACTCAGTGCTGGATTAACTCTGTGTGGCAAGACTGGGCACAGATGATAGAAAATCTTATACTCTACATTGTGACATAAAAAAAAAAAATACATCCACTTTAATGTACCAATCGCAAATAATACACCCTTTTGAGCTCATTAGTTATTTTATTTGCCTTTTAGGGCAAACTAAATATTCATCAAAGATAGCATTTATTTGGTCAATCTTTTAATATACCTCTCAATTCAATGACTTGCACATGATAGTCCAATTGTTTTTTTTCCATTTTGTTTACTTGGTTAGAAATGTGGTGCTATTAGGCTACATTCACACCCAGGGCTGTTTTGAATAGTAATGCCAGGAATACAATTTTATGTGGGATCACTGCCGGACGCACACAAGGTGAGTCCAACAGCGATCACCACAGGTAATCGCTGACTGTGGAGAAAACTGCAAATAGCTGCAGCCGCCAGCAACCTGTCATTATAGGTAATAGGGCCTGTGGCAGCTGCTAGTCTCTGAGAGTCACAGCAGGAAACTCTGATTCCTGCTGCTACTATTCACACCACCCCTAATCACCTGTGTAAAAGTAGTGTAAAGGGTTGACGTTAGGCACCCCCCATGCTAGAAATAAGCATTTAGCCCTTGCTGTGTCAGGGTGGGAAACCACATGCTATTTTTTTACTGACTGCAGTTCACTTGAAATATTTTTTTCTCTGTCAATGAAGATTCTACGATCTGCTCTTAAACTTCAGTACTCTATATTGGCACAGCTGGGAACAGCCACAGCCTTCACCACAAGTGTCCTCTCAGAGACTTGTTTTTTAAGGGAGGGGTGTGGGTGGGATGGGCATGGTCTGTTACTGGGGAGGTGTGAGAGGAGGAATAGAACAACAAAAAATAATACAAAAGTCAAGATGGCAAGGCTAACTTGAGATGACTCTGTAAAGATCTGTGTGCATCCCTGTAATTTCTACAATACCAGCAAAAACACAGGTGACCTCCATCCATTGAACACATTTAAAAACTCTATCTACTCATCATGCTTTCTGAGATATGCTGGAGCTTGGCCATGCTTACCATTCAGATTTATATGCTGGCAAATACTCTTGCCTGGGGAAAGTAAGGTCAGTCAGATATACAGGTACAATCCATGCCTACCACCTCTCAACACTCAGGCCTCGTACACGCGACCGAGAAACTCGACGGGCGAAACACATCGTTTTCCCCGTCGAGTTCCTTGTTCGGCTGTCAAAAAACTTGTCGTGCCAAATTTTCCCATTGCCCATCGAGGAAATAGAGAACATGCTCTTTTGGCTCGACGAGTTCCTTGACAGTTTTCTCGGCGAAAAGTGTACACACGACCAGTTGTTTTCTGCCGAGAAAACCGGTCGTGTGAACGGGGCCTGAGAGTTGACAAATACTGACAATGCAGTGATCAAGGCCAGTGATCAAGGCCAGTATTAAACCGTTGTAATTTAATACATTTTTACAATTTCCTTGGTCCTACATAGAATGAAAAACAGAATCAATCTTTATTTGAGTAAGAATATGTTTTCTATGTTGTAATATGGTTCTTCTCTACCAGCTTTTAAATAAAAAAGTGTATTTTTTTTAAACTAATATTATCATATTGTATAGTGTAATGATTTTACTTTTGATACTCATTTACATGGTCATGTAAAGCCATATACCACCAAGAATTAGTGTATTTGTACGGTGGGTAGCACAGGATTATGAGATCAGCACATGTAATCATACATTGGGTGCTCACTGTGGTTAAGCATATGTGGTTAATGATATTCTGTTTTTAGGACCCCACATCTGTTTATAATCATGTTGCAACAGCTCAATGATCAATTTAATGCAAACAATCGCATGTCAACCTGTAATTGATCTGTAAAGGCTTGCTTGTCATGGCTGCTCAAATCCACCTGCAATACCTGTTGTACAAATACTCTCACTCTTGGTGGTATACTGTCCTACACAGCCATTAGTGTTGCTCACGAATATTCGCATTGCGAATATTCGCTACGAATATTGCATATTCGAGTATTCGCGAATAACACGAATATCGCGGCGAATATTCGCTATTTCGAATATTCAAATTTTTTCAATTTTTTTTTTAGAACAGATCACATCCTAGAGATCCCCATCGACGTCTAAAAGCATTGCTGGTATGATTAGAGACCTTGGGCCGAGTAGCTGCAGCGCTCATTTTATATTGCCGAAAAATTGCAATGCGATTATTCGGCAATAGCGATATCGCGCGATTATTTTATATTGTAATATATCACAAATATTCTGAGCCAATCAGAGTGCTCCATTCCGCATTTCTCGAAATTTCGCAATTATTTTGTATTGTAATATATCACGAATATTCTGAGCCAATCAGAGTGCTCCATTCCGCATTTCTCGAATATTCGCAATTATTTTATATTGTAATATATCACGAATATTCTGAGCCAATCAGAGTGCTCCATTCCGCATTTCTCGAATATTCGCAATTATTTTATATTGTAATATATCACGAATATTCTGAGCCAATCAGAGTGCTCCATTCCGCATTTCTCGAATATTCGCAATTATTTTATATTGTAATATGTCACGAATATTCTGAGCCAATCAGAGTGCTCCATTCCGCATTTCTCGAATATTCGCAATTATTTTATATTGTAATATATCACGAATATTCTGAGCCAATCAGAGTGCTCCATTCCGCATTTCTCGAATATTCGCAATTATTTTATATTGTAATATATCACGAATATTCTGAGCCAATCAGAGTGCTCCATTCCGCATTTCTCGAATATTCGCAATTATTTTATATTGTAATATATCACGAATATTCTGAGCCAATCAGAGTGCTCCATTCCGCATTTCTCGAATATTCGCAATTATTTTATATTGTAATATATCACGAATATTCTGAGGCAATCAGAGTGCTCCTTCCGCATTTCTCGAATATTCGCAATTATTGTGTATTGTAATATATCACGAATATTCTGAGCCAATCAGAGTGCTCCTTCCGCATTTCTCGAATATTCGCAATTATTTTATATTGTAATATATCACGAATATTCTGAGCCATTCAGAGTGCTCCTTTCCGCATTTCTCGAAATTTCGCATTCGCATTCGCAATTCGCATTCGCAATAGCGAAAATTCTCAATAGCGAAAATTTGCAATATTTTCATTTCCAAAAAATATCACGAATATTCGTATTTAGCGAATATATCTCGAATATTCGACTATATATTCGAGATATATCGCGAAATCGAATATGGCATATTCTGCTCAACACTAACAGCCATGTGAATGTGTGATAATAGAGCCTTCACTCAACAAGGTCCCTTTCCACCATCCCAATGTTTCCCTATTCACAACATTAGCAAATCACACAAAGCGCACCCTTAAAAAAAAGTAAAGCTTCCTCCTGCAGACTCCTAGGATACTGATGTCACATATCCCAGGAGGCTGTAGGGGGCTTCCCCACAGCACCAGAGAAATCATCATGTGTCTGGTGCTACATCATCTGGGGCCATCCAGGAAGAGACAGCCAGCTTCAGATGACATAGCCAAAAAAGATGGTGGCACAGGATGCAATGTTACCTGTCAAAAAATAGGGAGAAAAGGGCAATGCTGGATTCTCTGGCCTTGTATTATCTCCTGGATTAAAGAGTATTACCAATGGATGTCATATTGTCGATCAATTTTATAGGAATGGGTGAAGTTCCTCTTTTAGGAAGTATATACCTTTTATATCTTTTTCAAGTAAAATGTATCAGCTGTACAAAACAGTAATCCTAACAGCCAATATAACTATAAGACTGCATGAACATTTAACCTGTCTCTATTGATTTTTGCAAAGCTCCTTGTCCACCTTTAATTCTTCAAACAGCAGCAGCTTCCCAATGTGTGCATAATCACTACACACAAGTAAAATGTCTCCAATGTGCAGTACAGCTGCTTGTTACTGGAGTATATTTATTCTGTGCATATTGGAAATTCAATTGCTCATGCTCAATGTTCAATGGCCATGAGTAAAAATCTGCAACACACATAATGATCAAATATATTTTTCCAGTCCAGCTGGCATCCACAAAATTATAGTAAAGCATCAGTCAAATGTACAACTTTATTCAACAAAGAAGACAAAATGAAAAACACAAATTAGATAGTCTTACATAAGCTAGTAAGGATCATTACATATAAGCTGGTTATAGAACATCAGATGAACTCAGATAAAGGATAAAGATCCAGTTTAGCTACCCAGATGTGTAGATGCAGGGCCAGATCCACATAGAAATAGATCGGCACAGCGTATCAGAGATACACTACGCCGCCGTACCTTACCTGGCGTAATTTCGAATCCTGAAAGATTTTGCACCGTAAGTTACGGCGGCGCAGTGTATTTCTAGCTGTGGAATTTAAATCGGTGATTAGGGGGAGTGATTTATTTAAATGAAGCGCGTCCCCGCGCCGATCGAACTGCGCATGCTCCATTCAGAAATTTCCCGCCGTGCATTGCGCTAAATTACGTCGCAACAACGTTATTTTTTTTACTAGCGTAAATTATGTACATTCCTATTCACGGACGACTTAAGCAAAATTAAAAAAAAAAGCACATTTCGACATGGGAATGACGGCCATACTTAACATGGCAAGTCTAACTATAGGCCGCAAAAAAAGCAGCTTTAACTATAAGCTGGAAAAAGCCGACTAGAGACGACGTAAGAAAATGCGACGGCCGCGCGTACGTTCGTGGATCGTCGGAAAAAGCTCATTTGCATACTCAACGCGGAAAACGACGAGAACTCCACCCAGCGGACGCCGAAGTATTGCATCTACAATCCAAAGGCGTACAAAGGCATACGCCTGTCGGATTGAACCCAGATGCCGTCATATCTTGGTTTGAGGATTCAAACTAAAGATACGACGTGGGAACTTTGAAAGTACACCAGTGTATCAGTAGATAGACTCTCTCTGTGGATCTGGCCCATAGAATCTATTCCTTAGGTCTAGCACATATTTGGCAAATACCAAACTAGGTGCAATTGCACCTTCTTCTTATTTCTACTTAAGTCTAACACTCTGTGGGCCAGATTCCCCGGCGGCGTAGCATAAGCCATTTACACTACGCCGCCGCAACGTACTAGAGAAAGTGCTTTATTCTCAAAGCACTTGCTCCGTAACTTGCGGCAGCGTAGTGTAAATGGCCCACGTAAATCAAAGGGGGCGGCTTGTATTTAAAGTAAGCGCGCTCCCGTGCCGAACGTACTGCGCATGCACCGGCCTTAGAAAAATCCCAGTGCGCATGCTCCGAGTTATGACGCTGTTTTCGACGTGAACGTAATCGACGTAAATCCCCATTCACGGACGAGTTACACAAACGACGTAAAAAAAATTAAATTTCCCTTGGTCACGGCGTCCATACTTAACATAGGAAGCGCCACCTTCGGGCTGCTTTATCTTTACGCCACGCAAACCTTACGGAAACGACGTAAACTACGACGGGACGGCGTAAAGGCGTTCGGGAATCGGCGTATTAGGCTCATTTGCATAGGCAAATGAGAAATCAACGTAAAGGCCACCTAGCGGCCAGCGATGTCATTACATCTACGATCCGACAGTGTAATTGTTTTACACATGTCGGATCTTCACCTGTATCTATGCGTAAGTGATTCTAGGAATCACACGCATAGATACCCCGGGATACCCGGGGATCTGAGATACACCGTCATATCGCCTCTGAGAATCTGGCCCTGTATGTTTGAACAGAAGGGATGAGCTCTATGTTTGGGTCGAACATGAGTTAGACTCGAACACTGGCTTTTTCGCCAAATAGCGAACAGTTTGGGGTGTTCACGGAAAATTTGACAAGCAGCAAAACACTCTTTAAAAGTCTATGAGAGAAATCTAAAGTGATAATTTGAAAGGTTAATATGCACATTAATGTCATAAAAAGTGTTTGGGGACCTGGGTCCTGCCCCAGGGGTCATGTATCAATGCAAGAAAAGTTTTTTTGGGAGCAGTGATTTTAATAATGCTTAAAGTGAAATAATAAAAGTGAAATATTCCTTTAAATTTCGTATCTGGGGGTGTCTATAGTATGCCTCTAAAGTAGCGCATGTACCCGGTTTTATAACAGTCTCTGCACAAAATGAAATTTCCAAAGGAAAAAAGGCATTTAAAACTACTTGCTATATTAAAACTACTATAATGAAAAAAGTCAATGAAAGTCATTGAAAAAAATGGTGTGGGGTTCCCCCCAAAAATCCATAGCAGACCCTTATCTGAGCACACAACCTGGCATGCTGCAGGAAAAGAGGGAGGGTGAGAGAGCGTGGGGTCCCCCAGTGACATGTATGGGTGATTCTGCCCCCTCTGATTCAATGCAGGTTTCCCGTTGCATCAGAGGGAGGCGGGGTCAACCATACACCTCACTGGGTAACCCCGGTGATTCCCCTTGCGTCTCTGGGCCCACCCTCAGCTATATAAGAGCTGTCAGGCTGGTGGCGCGTCATTTGTCAGGTGCCTTCAGTGGAGGCTATATCGTGTGCATTGTATCCTTGCTGGAGATCATCGCTGGACACCGAGAATAGATTACATCGCTGGAGATCGAGAGTGGATTACATCGCTGCAATCTTTTTTTATTTTACATTTTTTTCATTTACATTTTTTATTTTAATTGTCCTAAGCCGTCTCCTGTCGTTTTTAACATTTTGACACTTTTTTTGTGATATGGTAGGGGTACAATGTACCTCTTACCAATTCACATAGGGGGGCCAGGATCTGGGGGTCCTCTTTGTTAAAGGGGGCTTCCACAACCACTGGGCAAGGGTTGTGAGGATGAGGCCCTTGTCCTCATCAACATGGGGACATGCTCCCCATGTTGAGGGCATGTGGTCTGGTACAGTTCAGGAGGAGATCACTCCCTCTTTCCCTACAGCCTGCCAGGTTGCATGCTCGAATAAGGGTCTAATATGGATCTGTGGGGGAAACACCATGCCATTTTTTTATTTTGGCGCAGAGTTCCTCTTAATATACACACTTGAAGGGCCTAGTAATGGAATTTGGGGGGACCCCCACACATTTTTTTTATTTTTCAATTACTTTCAATTACTTTTATCTGTATTGCTGGGAAGTAGCGCATGTTTCCCGTGTTTATAACAGTCTCTGCACAAAATGACATTTCTAAAGGAAAAAAGGTAATTCATTATAGCCGCGAGTAGTTTAAAAATTACTTTTTTTCCTTTAGAAATGTCATTTTGTGCAGAGACTGTTATAAACATGGGAAACATGCGCTACTTTACAGGCATACTATAGACACCCCCCAGGTATGAAATTTAAAGGAATATTCCACTTTTATGTTTTCCCTTTAAGCATTATTAAAATCACTGCTCCCGAAAAAAAACGGCCATTTTTTTTAAAACTATTTTTTTTGCATTGATACACGTTCCTTGGGGCAGGACTCGGGTCCCCAAACACTTTTTATGACAATAACTTGCATATTAACCTTTAAAATTAGTACTTTTGATTTTTCATGTTCGTGTCCCATAGGGCCAGATTCAGAGAGCCATTACGCCTGTCTAACTGGTGTTAGACAGGAGTACTTTCAAATTACGCGCGCCGTATCACTAGTTTGAATCCTCAAACCATGATACGGCGGCGTTGGGCTTCGATCTGACAGGCTTACGTCTTCGTAATCTTTTTGCGGCCGCTGGGGGGAGTTTGCGTCGTTTTCAGCGTCGGGGTATGCAAATGAGCTTTTTCCGAAGTTATGAGCGTCGTTCGCAATCGTGTACGTCATTTTTTAACTACGTAAAGTAAAAACCAGCTATTAGCTGGTCTAGCGTTACGCGGCCCATGTTAAGTATGGCCATCGTTCCTGCGTCGACTTTCAATTTTTTTTTATTTTTTGCATAAGTCGTCCGTGAATAGGAATGAATAGGAATGTCCGTAAACGACGCTACTCAAAAAAAAATGACGTAACGACGTGATTTCGCGCAATGCACGGCGGGAAATTTCTGAACGGAGCAATCGCAGTTCGATCGCCGCGGGGACGCGCTTAATTTAAATGCCTCACGCCCCCTAATCACGTAGTTTGATTCCGCCGGGAGAAATACACTACGCCGCCGTACCTTACGGGCCAAAATCTCTCTGAATTCCTCCTAGAGCCAGGTAAAGTACGGCGGCGTAGAGTATCTCTGATACTCTGTGGGAATCTAATTCTTTCTGAATCTGGCCCATAGACTTTAACGGTGTTCGCGTGTTCGAAAATATTTTTGCCTGTTCGCATGTTCTGCTGCGAACCGAACCGGCCGGTGTTCGGCTCATCCCTATTGAAAAGTAAGCAGGTAGCAGGATAACATATGTTTTTTAAAAAAGACAATTCATTTAGCTGCCTGATGACTAGTCTGCTTCTGTTGATAAACAGAGGGATTAAAGTGGTAGCAGAAGGCAAGGGGACATTTCCCGCCCATGATCAATTACCCTATTCATTTAATAAAAGAACAGGGAAAACTGAAATGGCTACTTTACACAAATTACCAGTATTTTTAAAAATGCACTGATACTTGTTTGTGTGACTAATAATTTTATAATAATAATTCTTTTTTTGTTTACTTTCTTTCAAAGACCTGCCAATAGTAGCCAGTCAGAGTTCAGTAATTTTTCTACTGCAGGTTCAAAAGTTATGTGCATAACAATTCAAGCAAAAAGCGGTGCGAATTCTGTACAAGCTGTGTGTTAAATACCAAGACATTTTTGCTGCTGATTCAGGTGCATGTAATCTGAAAAATGTATAATATTTTAGTATTGCTAAATTTTTAATACATCTGAATTATGTACCTTCAATTTTTTATTGTCCACATACAGTAGACTTAGTACCTCATTAGTACAGATTTATTTTCATAAATTATTGCTTTTTAAAAGGAATCTGGCACCAAGAATCAAAATAAATATCAATGCAGGGCTTTTACTGCCCTTTACTACTAAAACTGGAGGGTCTTTCTTTAGTTTAACCATACAATCTAAGTATGCTTTAAAATCTGTCGGCTGGCCAAATTCATCTGCTCGCCCGTACACACGATCGAATCTGTCTGCTGGGACAGTCTGGCAGACCGTTTCCAGCAGATAGATTTGATCGTGTGTACGCGGCCTGAGAGTTAAATAACGACTAATAAAATGCGATAAATTACCACATTCGGTAACAATTGTTCAAGTGTTCAATTCATTAAGAATTTTGCGTTGAATACCAAATGCAGTATTTGTTCAATTTAGCAGTAATTACTGCATTATTTAATGCAGTAATTTACCGCATTGAGCTGGTTGCTAAAGAGCGGGCCGGGAAGCAGGCTAAAGAGAACTTAACAACGGATGACTCATCAGCTGTCAGTGGGTTCCTCGCTGACTGCTAAAAATAAAAATAAATGCAGACAATTAAAAATTATGAAAAAAAAAACGTGTGCCCCCCCCAAAATCCATACCAGATCCTTATCTGAGCATGCAGCAGGAAAGGGTGGGGGGAACAAGCAAACGCCTCCCCTGAACCATACCAGGCTACATGCCTTCAACATAGGAGGGCGGGTGGGTGCTTTTTTTGGGGGGGGGGGGGGGCTCTGCTACACCATTCACCGTTAACTGTTATCTTATGAAGTCTTGAAACAATATAGTGTAACTGGAATATCATTTACATGAAAAAATATGAGGCTGTATGTCCTATAGCAATTATTCTAATGCCTATTGATTTATATGATCAGGTCCCAGTAGATATTGTTGCATACAATATTAAGTATATTGATACATGAAAGTCCTGTTGTGCCAAACAACTGTCAGTCTTAATTACTTACATTTAATGCTTTATATAATTTAATAAAATGTTATTAATATTTTAAATTTATAAGAGCTAAAATATTTTATTCCTTTTTGCATATGTACTTTTTTATGGGTCAGTCCATTAGCTATCGACTTTCACCCCTTATTTTAGCTCCAAAGCGAATACATTTTTTACTGCAAAATAAACCTGTCCTGATATAATATAGGTGCCAATATGATGAACTCTTTCTGAAAATACTACAAATTTGAGTGGATGGAATTTCTGACTTTCTGATCTCTTTCTGCTCTGCACACTTTTTCCAGGTCACAACCTGGAAAAAGTGTGCAGAGCAGAAAGAGATCAGAAAGCCAGAAATTCCATCCACTCAATTTTGAAGAGGTACAGTCTGAAAGCCAGGTAACTAATACTTTTGGAAGGAGGTTTATTTTTAAATATTTTTGTATATACTGGGTGTATATTACAGTTTAGTATATTGTATGTACTGAAGTACTATTTTCCTGGCTATGAAATGTTTTGCAAAATTATAGTCAATCTACATATAATTTTATTACATGCACATTATACATTTAATAGCACATTACATAAATATGCAAAACTCAAGAGCGAGGGACTCCATACAATAGATTGAAGTAGTCACATTTTATGGGTATTCTTATTAAGGTTTTAACCCATTATTGGCATAGCCTTCACCAAAGATTCACACATTTTTATATAAGATTTAATTAAAAAAATTAAAGTTGCATGACTCTCGTGTGAAAACATTATTAAAAACACCCCTTAGTGTTGATAACATATAAAATAAAATATGCCCCTCAAAGCAACTGGAAAAAATCATCATCCTAAGCCATAAAAAGCAAGTCAAAATCATTTGGTAAGTTTTCACCATAAGTATATAAAATATATCAAACCTAAAGAGCAGCTACGCGTTTTTTTTTTTTTTTTTAAACAACCCCCTCTGGGTGATCAATGTACATTTCATAGATTTAAACAAAAGCTTTGTTGCAGATTACTACCTGTTTGTGAATGAATCTGAAAGGGAGTGACTTTTTCATTATTATTCAGAGAAGTATCAAGGTCCCTTTAGAAGTGATTAACCCTTTGGGAGTATCTCACCAAAATCGATTTTTAATTGCAGAATATACATTAAACAAAACTTGTAAGTTTAGTGCAGACATCTGTGAAAATCAATGAGCCAATCACACAAGCAGGACATTACATTTCCAGGGGAAGTTCTGTACACCAAATGTGTACAGAAGGCCTCTAGGCACTGCAGATTTAAAATAATGTTTTATAACATTAAATTAACATTAGGCTAGTGTAGCAACATATTTTTTTATTTGCTATTTTTTCCCACTAAAGTGGAGTTACCCTTTAATCAGCATAAACTGCTTTTCCCTACAAGGAATACAAATAAATGCATTGTGTTCACCTTCATAAGTACCACTCTCTAGCAGTGCTCCACTTCTCTCTAATTCCATAAACGCTTCCACTGTAATGAAGTTGTAATCCACACCCGGCACCTCCCCTTCTTTAGGCTGCCTTGTGGTGCCTGAAAAAAAGAAGAAATAACATAAATGTATATATTATCAAATCTATTTTTTAACCTAAACTAATTATTACACTTTTGCATTGTAAAGTAGCAGCAGAATGTTGTACTCTATTTAGTACAAATCTTAACAATAAAGATGAACCTCTATTGGTTAACCATGTGTATCTTAGACTTTGGTCCAAATCATAGCATTTTCCTCTTTGGTGTCCACAGAAAAACAAACATTAAGCAGTTAAAAAATACCCTGTCCAATCTGTATACTGGGCATTCTGTATGACTGGCAGTTGATAATAGAAAATCTGCTATATCCAAATATTTATTCCAGGCCAAAAAACGTATTCTAAAGCAACAGAAATCAACGGATCCCCATTGCATCAGAATGGCTAAATAGTATGAATGACACCTTGATATTCTAACTTCATTGGTGTACTCTAAATACTAAAAAAAAACTATGGGGTTGGTGGTTAGAAACCCCAGATATTTGTTTCTTTGATCTAATAACCTCTAGATTCATTTAGAATCCTACAAGGCTAGAACATGTTTTCCCCCTCTGTACATAATGGGACATAGTTTATTGTCGTAGCGATGCATATCTAAGTCTCTGTTGAGATGTGAGACAAGCCTAGTGATAAGATGAAGATGCAGTTTCTATCAATTCACTGTATTGTCGCAATAATACATTGTTATTGTTATTCTTCAATAAAGAACTTCCTAAACTATACACACACACACACACACACACATATATATATATATATATATATACACACACACACACTATCCTGTCAAAAGTATTGGCAAGCCTGCCTTTACATGAACTTTAATGGCATCCCAGTTTTAGTCCATAGGGTTCAAAATTGAGTTGGCCCACCCTTTGCAGCTATAACAGCTTCTTCTGTGAAGGCTGTCTACAATATTTAAGAGTGTGTCTATGGGAATTTACGACCATTCTTCCAGAAGCGCATTTGTGAGGTCAGGCAATAATGTGGACAAGAACGATTGGCTCGCAGGTTTCCGCTCTAAATCCTCCCAAAGGTGGGATGGACCTTGCTTTGTGCACTGGTGCACAGTGATGTTGGAACAGGAAGGGCCATCTCAAAACTGTTCCCACAAAGTTGGGAGCATGAAATTATCCAAAATATATTGGTATGCTGCTGCCCTAAGGCCGCGTACACACGATCAAATCTGTCTGCTGGAAACGGTCTGCCAGACCGTTTCAGCAGACAGATTTGATCGTGTGTACGGGCAAACAGACGGATTTGGCCAGCCGACAGATTTCAAAGCATGCTTTCAAATCTGTCGGCTGGGAACCCGTCCGCCCGACATGTCTGCTGGTTAGTATGCTAACCAGCAGACATATCTGCTCGCACACGCGTCGAATGGTTTTGACGCATGCGCAGAAGTGTTTTACTTCCTGGTGCGGTGACGTGGCGGCGTCAACGTCACCGCCACGTCAGCGCGCTGTCTGCCAGCGGGGATTTTGGTTTGATCGTGTGTACACGATCAAACCAATACATCCCAGCAGACAGATTTGTTTAAATCGGTCTGTCCGACTGATTTGAACAAATCCATTTGCTCGTGTGTACGGGGCCTAAGAGTTCTCTTCACTGGAACTAAAGGGGCCAAGTCCAATCCCTGAAAAAAAAACACACCATAATCCCCCCTTCATCAAATGATATGGACCAGTGTAGGTCTATAAAGACATGGATGAGGCTGAGTTCACACTAGTGCGAATTGGATGTGGGTTTATCTGAATTTCCACATTAGAATTTTTTTCTATTCTATTCCTTTATTTCCTATTCTATTTTATTATTTTTGGAAATTGAAAGAGTATTTGAAATCGAAAACTTTTCAAATCGTTATGAAAACAAATATACGAAACGAATCCCGAAAAAAAAGTTCTGAAAAAGTCTATTGATCACCCCAATGTTAACCTCTTCCCTGCCAGTGTCATTTATACACTGTCAGTGCATTTTTGTTAGTACTGATCACTTTATTGGTGTCACTGGACCCTTAAAGTGTCACTTAGTGTCCAATTTGTTGCAAACAAATCAATATATGCTAATTGAGATTCTCTTTTACCTAAAATATGTAGTAAAATACATATTCTCCTAAATTGATGAAGTTAGATTTTTTAAAAAAATTATTGGATATGTTTTATAGCAGAAAGTAAAAAATATTGTGTTTTTTTCCAAAACTGTTATAGCGTAAAAACAAAAAAAAAACGCAGAGGTGATCAAATACCACCAAAATAAATCTCTATTCATGGGGGAAAAAAATACATACATTTTGTCTGGGTACAGCGTTGCATGCTTGCACAATTTTCAGTTAAAATAACGCAGTGCTGTATCGCAAAAAATGACCTGGTTATTAAGGGGGTAAATCCTTTTCGGGGCTGAAGTGGTTAATTCTTAACTCAATAAACAGCAAACTCAAGCTAAGGCCCCTTTCACATGTGCGGACCTTTCGTCCGTTTTTTACAAGTCCATTTACGGACTTGTAATGCATCCCTATGGGATTGCAGACGTTAGCGGATGATGATGATGCATCCGCTAACATCCGCAAAGATCCGCGTCCGTAAAGATCAGTTTTTTCGGACGGAAGAAAACTCTATTTTTCTTCCGTCCGGCGGATCGGATGAATACGGACAGACGGTCCGTATTCATCCGATTCCCCATAGGGGAGAGCAGAGGAAAGACAGGGCGGCCTCTGCACAGTGTGCGGGTACTGCCCTGTCCACCGACAGCTCAGCGGGGATTATGAATGACCCCCGCTGAGCCGAAGGACACACACGGAGCGGACACAAAAACGGTCCGCCCCGTGTGATAGGACCCTAAATGTTTAGTTGAATGCTTGAAATTGTAATGCCGCATACACACAAGCATTTTTCGGGTTGTAAAAAACAACGTTTTTCAGCCTCTAGAAAAAACGATTTTTTTTCAACTTGATCATTAAAACGGTCTTGCCTACACACGATCATGAAAAAAAAATGCTCAAGCAAAGCGCGGTGACATACAACACATATGACGACACAATAAAGGGGAATTTCCATTCGGATGACGCCACCCTTTAGCTGATTTTGTGTCGGTAAAAGACGATTCACGCTTTTTTGTCTATTGCAGCGTGATGAATGTGCTTACTCCATTACGAACGGTAGTTTTACCAGAATGAGCGCTCTCGTCTCATAACTTGCTTCTGAGCAATTTGACGTTTTTCAGAACCCGAAAAATGCTCTGAAGCCCACACACGATCGTTTTAAATGACATTTTACAAAAACTTAATTTTTTACAACCCGAAAAATGGTCGTCTGTACGCGGCACCAGTCTCCCGAGTTGGCCTTTAAATGGCATCACTGTATTAAAAATGTCCTTAATACACATAGCAACTAGATAATGTACTTGTTATGTATTTATTTTTATTTTTTTGTTTACAAAAGTTTATTAAGAAGTATAAATTGGGATACAAGCATAGGTATAGAAAAACATAACACTTTTCAAAAGCACAACAGTGAATTAGTAACATGAAAGGCAGATCATGATGAGTGGTCTTGAGTGGGTGGAGGATAAAGTTAGTAATACATCATTATAGTACAATGTGTATGAAAGCAAATGGAAACATCAATCATTGGACTACCAATATGACCATTTGGCATCAAAAACATGTAGGCTGTCATTGATTGTGTGGTATATTCTTTCTGATAGTTTCAACAGTTCCATCCTGTCGAGCACCTGAGACCATATTACCTCCCCAGATCTCCAGTTTAGTGCTATCATCCACTGCACCGAGCTACACAGCGAGTGGAGGAGTCTGGAGCACGGGGGAGGGATGTCTGGGATATCTCCATATAGTAAACATATTAATGGGGTGAGGGAGATTTTATGTTTAGAGGAGTCCTCAAATCTACGTGCTACTTCTCGCCAGATCTGTGATAGGCGTGGGCAGCTCCAGAAAGTGTGAAGTAGTGTGCCTTCAGCCTGGCAGCCTCTGAAGCAATCAGGAGAAACTGTCGGATAAAAGGTATGGATTTTGGATGGGGTTAGGTACCATCTTGTGAATAGTTTTGTTGGGGTTTCCCTAAAGGAGACTGCTTTATTGCTTTTCCTGAGGTTTTCGGACATAGCATACCATGTATTTGGGGGAAGATCAATACCCAAGTCCGATTCCCATCGTAGCATGGGTTGGGTTTTTTCAGAGGCCGAGAAGTCATTTAGGTTATTGTACAGTCTAGATATCATTCCTCTGTCCCTGGATGAGGATTTGCATATTCTCTCAAAGACAGTTACAGATGGACTCGTGGAGAGTGAGAAATGTGTCTGAAAGAATGATTTAATTAAATGGAATTTCTCAATCTCTGGGGAGGGGAGTCTAAAGTCCCTTTGAAGGGATTCAAAGCTTCTAAAGCTCCATTTAGATTGTAGTGAGCCCAAGGAAGTCAGTCCAAGGTCTATCCAGGCAGAGACAGATTGTCTGTCCTTGTATGCAAGAGGTAGTCTGGGGTCTCCTAAGAATGATGTGAGTGGGGAGGGTGATGAAGCTAGTGGGAAAGTGTCGCTAGTATTTTGCCAGAGTTTGAATGCGTGAGCCACTATAATGTTACGTTTGATGAGGTCTTTATAAAGGGTGTACTTAGACCAAAGTATCCCTTGTAGGTGAAGTGGATATATAGATGAGGTCTCAAAGCACAGCCAGGGAATATTTTTATTTGGGGAAAACCATTGGGATATTTGTGATAGGCGTGCGGCTAAAAAGTATTTCCATAAATTGGGGAGACCCAGACCACCCTTAGACTGTAGTCTATGTTGTAAGGTGTAACTATATCGTGGTCTTTTGTCAGCCCAGATGAATTTATTAATCTGTCTCTGAAGGGCCTCAAGTTTGGTTTTAGGGATGTTGATTGGGATGGAGCGGAAGTAATATAAAAGTTTGGGGAGGATGTTCATCTTGATTGCACAAACTCTGCCCAAAAAAGAGATGTGATAGGAGGACCAGGTTTTCAAGAGGGATGTGATGCGGGCTAGTAATGGGATGTAATTAGCCTTGTATAAGCCGTTGTAGAGAGGAGTGATATTAATACCAAGGTATGTAAATGAGGAGGAGATCCACGTGAAGGGGAAGTTGGACTGAAGAAGACTAAGTTCTGCTGGGGGGATGTTAATGGGTAGTGCGGAGCATTTACTTAAGTTAATTTTTAGTCCTGAGACCCTATGGAAATGTTCTAGTTGTTTGAACAGTACGGGAAGGGAGGTATGGGGGTTGGTAATGTATAGTAGTGCATCGTCAGCATACAAGCTAATCTTGCATTCCTGACGATCCTTAGTATATCCTTTTATATCTGGGTTGGCTCTGACAGCCTGGGCTAAGGGCTCTATGGCCAGAGCGAAGAGGAGTGGAGACAGGGGGCATCCCTGTCTGGTACCTCTACCTAAAGGAAAAAAATCAGAGTTGACACCATGCAAACGGATGCGAGTCTGTGGAGAATCGTATAAAGCATTGAATCCCTGCAAAAATGCTCCAGTAATACCAAATTTGGGGAGCAGGTAGTTCATGTACGACCAGCTGACACTGTCAAACGCCTTGTGAATGTCAAGGCTAAGAAGACAGGTTTGGCGTGAGTGGAGATTAGCATCTTGAATGACATTGGTGACAAGTCTGATGTTGTCCGTGATCTGTCTATTAGGTATGAAACCAGATTGGTCAATGTGAACCAGTGGGGAGATGACTTTGGCGAGTCTGTCAGCAAGAATCCTGCCAAAGATCTTAAGGTCATTGTTTAGGACTGAAATGGGGCGGAAATTCTGGGGGAGTGAATGGTCTTTATTGGGTTTGGGGATTAAGGAGAGGTTAGCTAATAGCATTTCTCTTGGAAAGGAATTGCCTTCTAGGATGTGATTAAAGAGGTTCTTCAAATGGGGGGCAAGGAGAGGGGCATATTTTTTGTAGTATAGGGAGGAGTACCCATCGGGGCCTGGAGCAGTGGAGGTTTTGAGTGATTTGATAATGTGTGTAATTTCTTCAATTGTACAAGGTGTGTTGAGAGAGTCTAAATGTTCGTGATTGAGGGAGGGGAGATTGAGGCTGTCCAGCCAAGATTTAGCAGCTTCATTTGGGGGGGTGTTGGGATTTGACATGAGGTTTTGATAGAAGGAGGTAAAAATTTCCATAACTTCTTGTGGGTGGGAGACTAGGTTGCCCTTATTATTTCTAAGTTTGTATGTATGTGTAGGGTTACTATCTTGTTTAAGTTTCCTTGCAAACATTGCTGAATAGGAGTTGCAGTGTAGCATATATTTGGCTTTAGAGAACCTGAGGGACTTCTCGACATTAGTGGAAAGGAGGGTATCTAAGGATTTGCGTTTTTCCTGTATTTGATGGGTAATGGCTGGGTCGACCGAATGATGCAGTTTAATGTAGAGATGGTGGAGTTCATTGGTGAGGCGTCTGATGTCGGCCTGTCGCTCTCTATTTTTGGATGCAGCTAAGCTTATGATGTGCCCTCTTAGAACCGCTTTGTGGGCGACCCATATGGAGGTGGGTGGAGTTTCCTCATTAATATTGTCAGTGAAATAGTTTTCTATGTGTGAGGAAATAGTAGAGTTGTTAGCAGGGTTTGTTAGTAAGGAGTCATTGAGACGCCAGTTATGAGGAGAGGGGGTTAGTCCTATGTAGGATGTAGTGAATGTGCAGACATCGTGGTCCGACCATGGGCAAGGGTGAATCTGTGCTTGAGTGGAGTTGGCAAGCAAGATAGGGGTAGACAGCACATAGTCAAGTCTAGCATAGCAGTCATGTGGGTGGGAATAGTGGGTATATGCTTTAATACCCGTGTTATGAGCTCTCCATGTATCTAATAATTGAGCCTTATTGATTAGACGGTTTATGGTCTTAGAGAAGGATTTTGTATGGGGGGATATGGAACTTCTGTCAAGGAATGGGTGGGCAGCTAAGTTGAAATCTCCACCTATCAACATGTGGGGTGAGTGGTATTTGTCCAGAGTTTCAAAGAATTTAATAAAGAAGGAGGTATGGGTGTCATTAGGGGCGTAAACCGAGGCTATGGTGATTTCCCTATTGTTAATGATACCCTTGAGAATGATATATCTGCTCTCGGGGTCCTTAAATATATGGTGAACATCAAAGATGATCGTGTTATGTATAAGAATGGCGACCCCCTTAGTTTTATTGTCAAAGGTGGTGTAGTACACTTGGTTATAGGATTTGTGGAAGAATTTAGGGTGGTTAGCGGATGCAAAGTGAGTCTCCTGGAGCAGAATAATGTCTGCGCCTAGTTTTTTGTATTGCTGAAAGGCTTTTTTACGTTTACTGGGTGAGTTAAACCCATTGGTGTTATGAGATATAATTTTAAGCCCCATGGTTAGAATCATAACAAACTATCAACTGAACAGAAGAAATGTATTTATTTATTATACTGCATATTTTGAGGCACCTCAGGTAGAAAATTGAAGTATTCATATCATGACCCGTGCAATATTTACTTACTACAGTCATACAAGTCAACACACACACAAACTCACACACTCACTCATTCAGGTCAACATTTAGAAAAACTAATTTAACTTTTTGTATTATAAAAAACAGAGGAATCAAATGCATACACATATAAACATCATGTAAAGGTGTCTGAAATGAAGTGAGTGGAAAATACTAATGCTGCTTATTACTGGGCCAATGTTTACAGTATGTTGTGCACTTGAACATTCAGCTACACTTGAGTGACATGTAGAAAATAGATAAGGCCGGAGGGGAAACAGATATTCCTGTGTCTCACAGATTAAGGGTGGAAATGGTAAACACCACATTAATAAGAAATTTCATGGGTACTTGGGCTGCAGACAGAAATAATAGCATCATTCCCAATCTAACTTGTTTGCCCATTACTTATTGATAGAATAAACAAATAGTAAAAAAAAGAAAATTGTATGCACCATTCAACCTTCTTCCACCCACTGCGCAAATCAATATACAAACCCCAAAAAAAGCAGCTACTTAAAAAATATAAATAGTATGTAAACAATTCTGAATGAACAAAATAGTAGCGCTATGTGCAAAAATTATTTTGAACAATCCTAAATAAATGTGAAAATAAATCTGTGACAAAATATACACATATTAAACTATAATAAGTATATGTGAGGAGTGAAAAAACATATATTAGTAAATAAAAAACAATATAATGAAGTGTTCCAAGAAAAAAAATGTTCATCCAGTGATGAAAATAATCATTTTTACAAGACAAGTCCATAAATGATTAAACTGCAAGTGATTAAACTTAAGGTGTCCAAAAAAAAAAATATGATAGAATGCATTTCAGAATAAGGTACTAAAACAAATATTGAGAAATATAATATTGAGCAAATCAGTAAAAATGGCAATGGGGAAAACTGCTGTAAATTCTTTGTTTAACATTTACTAGCTTTTTACACTATGGATCAGTCTGTACCTATGAGTAACGACTTGCTGTATTCACTCACATCAGTTCCTACCCCACCCAATCAGTTTATATTCCCAAGTCACACAAGCACATGTTCAAAGATATTCATATACAATACTAGATCTAACTGAGACTAGCCATACCATTTTGCTTCAGATTGTGAAAGGAATCTAAAAAAAACTTTGCCGGTGAGGCCATCAATAGACGTCCTCCCCTTTGCACGCTCCTCTCGCACCCCCTGCAGGGCACCCACGGCGTGCGCTGTAATCACTGAGTCAATTATACCAACCCCTTGCCACGTGATCGGCTGTCAGCCAATAACAGCTGATCACGTGATGTAAACAGATGATCAGTAATCGTTTATTTTCTCCTCTCGCTGACAGCGTGAGGAGAAAAAAGCCTATCACCGGCTTCTGTGCAAGGGACATCAGTCCCGAAGAGTAAAATGCACAGCCATCTCATCTGTGCCCACCAGTGCCGCCTACCAGTGCCCACAGTGCATAATAGTGTCACAAATCAGTGCATAACAGTGCCAGAAATCAGTGCCACCTATAAATGCCCACGAATGCCACCTATCATTGCCCACCAGTGATGCCAATCAGTGCCACCTAGCAGTGCTGCTTATCAGTGTCACCTACCAGTGCTGATCCGTGCCCATCACTGCCACCCATCAGTGCCCATCACTGCCACCCATCATTCCCCATTACAGCCACCTATCACTGCCAATCAGTGGCAGCTATCAGCACCACCTATCAGTGCCACCAATTAGTGCCACTTCTCAGTGCCCACCAGTGCCACTGATCAATGCCCGTCAGTGCCACATATCAATGTCCTTCAGTGCCACCCATCAGTGCCACCTCAGTGCCCACCAGTGTCACCTATCAGTGCCCACCAGTGCCACCTATCAGTGCCCATCAGTGCTGCCTTATCAGTGCCTATCAATGCAGCCTATCGGTGCCCATCAGTGTAGCCTATCATTGCCCATCAGTGCCACCTTATCAGTGCTCATCAATGCAACCTATCGGTGCCCATCAGTGCAGCCTATCAGTGCCCATCAGTGCAGTTTATCAGTGCAGCCTCCTTAGTGCACATCAACAAAGGAGAACAATTACCTGTTAAAATGTTATAACAAAATATAAAAAGTTTTTTTATTTTTTTATAAAAAAAATAAAAGACCCAGAGGTGATCAACTACAACCAAAAGAAAGCTCTATTTGTTAGAAAAAAAAGATAAAAATTGCATTGGGGTACAGTGTCGTATGACCATGCAATTGTTGTTCAAAGAGGGACAGTGCTAAAAGCTGAAAATTGGTCTGGGCAGGAGGGGGGTTTAAGTGCCCAGTAAGCAAGTGGTTAATAAACAGAAGGGAAGAACATTCTCTATCATAGGTTTCACAGCAATACAGGAGTCATAGCATTTACTTTATGGAATTATTTTTATAACAAATTTAGGTTGGCTCTTTTTCCATGTAGAGTTTACTTTAGTATTTAAAGTGGATGTAAACCCCCCCAAAAAAAATATTTTTTTGATGTCACAATGTAGAGTATAAGATTTCCTATCATCTGTGCCCAGTCTTGCCACACAGAGTTAATCCAGCTCTGAGAAATCCTCTTTCAATGTTCAGTAAAATGAACAGCCTTCCAGATAAAAACCTGCCTAAATAAAAAGTCAGTTTTCTCTCTTCTTGCTTTGAGTGACAGGTTATTTACATATCTAGCTTGAACATGTTTATCATATGTTATGTTATGTTTATCATAACATGAGGTATAAAAAAGTGAGAAATCCACCCCTCCCCCACATAACACATCCTGGTAATATACAATGAACTTTTGATCACCTCATGTTATGATAAACAAAACATAACATATAATAAACATGCCCAAGCTAGATATGTAAATAACCTCTCACTGAAAGCAAAAACAGAGAAACGGACTTTATAATTTGGCAAGTTTTTATCTGGAATTTTGTTAATTTGCACTGAACATTACAAGAGGATTACTCAGCGCTGGATTAACTGTGTGTGGAAAGACCGGGCACAGATGATAGGAAATCTTATACTCTACATTCTGACATCCACTTTAACTAAACTTATGATTATTGATACCTCTGATGGTCTTTCAGCCATAAAGTTTATTTTGCTGCCATGTCCTAATAAGCTGCCAGAATCCAGTTTCATTTTAATTTAACTGAGTGACTTGAAGGTGATGTGCATTTTGCAGTGGCACTCCTTCAAAATGTGGCCAAGTAGCTGTCAATATTAATAAAACATCCAAAACTTAAATAGATCTACTTTAGAACTGTGAGTGAAACCCTGGCGTTATAAGAAAATGGAATATTGCTTCCATCAATCTAAAAGGGAAAGTGTAAAAGAAAAAAGCTCCTGAATAAAACATCCCCTGGCAACTAACATGCTTTTGCAAGAAGAAGTGGATTAAAATATGCCTATGCTTATTATTCATACAAATAAGCATGCTTTTCACAGCTTTCTCAGTATGTAATAGATGTTCTCTCTACAGCTCCATTTGCTGTTGATTATCATCCTACACTGGCATTGCTTACAGTAGTTATTCCTAAATCTCGCCTACAGACACTAAATGCACATTAAAGAAATGCCTCCACTGTACTAAAAAAAGGAAAAAATACAACAATATTATCAAGTCTGGGAAAATGCTTGCAAATATTTTTTTTGTTTTTATTAACATTGCAAAGTCAGCACAGCAATCTTTTATTAACCTGTATTGTATTCACAGGACAAAGCTAAACAGCTGGAAAGAATTTAGCCTAAAGTGGCAAACCATAGATTTTGTATAACAATATTCCTCTTGAGAGCATCAGGCCGCGTACACACGACCGAGGAACTCGACAGGCCAAACACATCGTTTTCCTCGTCGAATTCCTTGTTCGGCTGTCGAGGAACTCGACGAGCCAATTTTCTCCATTGCCGTCAAGAAAAAAGAGAACATGCTCTCTTTTTGGCTCGCCGAGTTTCTCGACAGTTTTCTCGTGGAAAACTGTACACACAATCGTTTTTTCCGGCAGAATACTGTACGTCTCCCATCAAGTTTCTTGATGGATTCCGCCGAGAAAACCGGTCGTGTGTACACGGCTTCACCAGTACCAGAAACTTGATCGCTGGTGCCGTTAATTCACTTATGCCGCGTACACACGATCATTTTTCATCATGAATAAAACATAGTTTTTGAAAAACGTCATTTAAATGATCGTGTGTGGGCTACAGATTCTAAAAAAAGACAAAAAAAAAATTCGAACATGCTGCATTTTTTAACGTCGTTTTAAACAATGTCGTTTTCGGGTTGTAAAAAATTATCGCGTGTGGGCTAAATCGACGTTTCGGGATAAAACCCGACATGTTTCGGAGGCAGACGGTTAGGTTAATTCATAAACCATATGCAAATTCCTTCTTCAGGGATTCTAAATATTGGTGTAAACAATAATATTGGGCCAGATTCTCAGAAGAGATAGGACGGTGTATCTCCAGATACACCGTCGTATCTCTGTTTCTGAGCCCTCCTATCTATGCGACCTTAGAATCAGTTACGCATAGATTTGGCGTAGATCCGACTGGCGTAAGTCACTTACACCGTTGGATCTTAGATGCAATTCTACGCTGGCTGCTAGGTGACGTTCCCGTCGATTTCTGCGTCGAATATGCATTTGAGCCTGATATGCCGATTCCCGAACGTATTTGTGCGCCATCGTGGTAGTTTACATAGTTTGCGTAAGCGTAAGGTTACCTCTGCTATATGAGGGGTAACCTTGCGTAGGTCCGGCGTACAAGTATGGAAGTCGGGACAGCGTTGTGTTTTTCCGTCGCTAACGCCGTTTACGTAGCTCATCGCGAATAGGGCTGTGCGTTAATTACATTGACGTCAAAACCAATGTATTTGCGGCGTACTATGGAGCATGGGCAGTGGGCTACATTTATGTCCGGTGCATGCGCAGTTCGTTCGGCTCGGCGGTGCGCTTAAATTAAATACAACACGCCCACCTCCTTCCTACTTTGAATTACGTGGCCTTACGCTGGCCCATTTACGCTACGCCACCGCAAATTACGGGGCAAGTGCATTGAGAATATAGCACTTGCCCGTAAAAGCTGCGGAGGCGTAGCGTAAATGGGATATGCTACGCTACGCAAAAAAAACGCCAATCTACGAGAATCTGGCCCAATAACTTTTGTCTAAAGAGCTTTGGCTGTGAGCCTTTAAATGTAAACACCACAATAACAAAAATGATTCAAAATACTGTACTTTCTCTTTAAACTGCCCTCTCAATGTGTAGAACGACTTACACCTTGAAGTTGTATTAGTTTCAAATGACATCTTTTAAGCTCCAAAGTGCAGGTTGCCTTATAAAAAGTTATTAAAATCACTCTACTAGAATAATCATCCATCACACCATAGTCCAACATCTATCTTTCTAAAGTTACCTAAAATGATATTTTATAGCTAGGGCTTGTTGTATGGTAATGTGGTTATAGGCAAAAATGCTTTCTTATGCCCCGTACACACAATCAGAATTTTTTCAGTCCATCTGACTTTTTCCATCGGATTTTCCGATCGTGTGTAGCCCCAACTGAGTTTTTTCATTGGAAATTCAGATGAATTCCATCGAAGTTTAGATATAGAACATGTTATATATTTTTCCAACGAAATTCCAATGTGATTTGGCCAGGCAAAAGCCTGATCGTGTGTACGCGGCATAACACTTTTGGTTTATCTGTTCACTAATTTGTCTAATGCCCCATACACACGAGCGGAATTTCCACCAGCAAACGTCTGATGTGAGCTTTTTATCGGAAATTCCGACCGTGTGTATGCTCCATCAGACTTTTGCTGTCGGAATTTCTGCCAGCAAAAGTATGAGAGCAGGTTCTCAATTTTTCAGCCTGGAAGTCACCTAGCTTACAGGGTCATATAGAAATAGATCACCTCGTCACCAATACTACATGCCTAGTTTGCCTTGTCGCTGCTTAGGAATGGATTAGCGGCCCTGGGATGATTTACATCTTTGAATATCAGCACGTGTTTATATTTGTTGAACTTGGGTGACAATTCAACCAATTAGCACTTTGATTAACCATTGTGGCTAGTACACTTTAGTGTTGCCTAGCAACTAACTGCTCACTTTGTGCATACTATTTTTTGCTTTTGTCTTTTGACACTTTGAGGATGTATATTATTATAATTTTCTGCCTTATTCACTCTCAGCTCAGCAGTGCCCTTATATCTTTCACCTACTGCACCCAGCACTTACTTAACCAATTTATAACACCCATTTTGGACTACACTTTGGACAGCGGTAGTTTAATTACAGTGAATTAATACACCAGGAATCCTAGCCTGCACAGGATCCTGACCTGGTTGAACAAATATTTGTTTCACATAGAACTACGGAGGTTCATTTATTTATAACCAAGCTGTTCTAAAGGTATACTGCATAGGATTAAGGAGGATCACGTATCTTTCACTAACACTAGTTTTTATTCCCCACCTGGAGTGGTTGTTTTGGTATATGCACTGTAATATCACTTAAGCACACGTCCCATCAAAAGGATATCCTACATTAAGGCAATTACTATTTATGCCATTTGTCATGGCAGCAGCCCCCTTTTTACCTACCTTATTGTGGATTATTTCTAATACATTATTGAAGTCATTACTGTATATATGTTAATATGGATAGCCTGGGCTTGTATATGCTTCATCCCTGCACTGTTCCCCATTAGCTTTACTAGTAGGGATTAGCTTTGCGTTCGATACGAACGTATGTTCGACTTGAACATTGTCTGTTCGTACGTTCGACGAAATTCGAACAAATGCGGTCGTTCGCGCCAAATTCGTGTGATGCAAAACGGCCCATAATTCACTGTGGCATTGCGCGCTGATGATTGGCCAAGCATGCTGTATGTCCCGCATGCTTGGCCAATCACAGCGCGCAAAAAACGAAGAGCCATAATTGGCCAAAGCCTGGGTGGCTTTGGCCAATTATGGCTCAGGGCTTTAGCACACGCCCCACACTATATAAGGCCATCTGTTGGGCGGCCTTGTGTAGTGTGTTCCAGTTTGTTAATGAAAGCAGTCAGAGAGACAGAGATTGTCTTTTTAGATAGCTAGATAGAGCAGGCAGGCAGGCTAGTCAGTTTAGCTTAATTTACAGTGTGTAGAGGATATATATACATCCCTAGGAGTTGTACATATAATTATACACTGTATAGCTTAGATCAGTGCTTTAAGTGGGCCAAAAGAGGTGCCGGTACTCTATTAGGCGCCGGTGCCCCCCCCCCCCCCCCCCCCCCCCGGGGCAGAACGTTTTTTTTCGCCCCCCTCCCCCCCGGCGCTAGCGCATGACCACATATGCCCAATCACAGGGCGCCATTCCATCAAGTGCAGCCACTGTGTCATCAATTGTCACCACTGTGCCATGCCATCAAACGCAGCCACTGTGTCATGCCATCAAATGCAGCCACTGTACCATCAATTGTCACCACTGTGCCATGCCAAACGCAACCACTGTGCCATGCCATCAAATGCAGCCACTGTGCCATCAATTGTCACCACTGTGCCATGCCAAACGCAACCACTGTGCCATGCCATCAAATGCAGCCACTGTGCCATCAATTGTCACCACTGTGCCATGCCAACAAACGCAACCACTGTGCCATCAATTGTCACCACTGTGCCATGCCAACAAACGCAACCACTGTGCCATGCCATCAAATGCAGTCACTGTACCATGCCAATTGTCACCACTGTGCCATCAATCGTCACCACTGTGCCACCAATTGTCACCACTGTGCCACCAATTGTCACTGTCCAGACATCTATCCACCTCGGAGCTTTATATTATAACCTGCTGGGACTTGTAGTTCTCCATCGTCTCCTGGGGCTCAGGTGCATGCGATCCACCATCTTTGTTCAGTTTTTCTTACTGCTGGGACTTGTAGTCCCATAGATGGTGGATTGCATGCACCTGAGCCCCAGGAGATGGAGAACTACAAGTCCCAGCAGGTTATAATATAAGGCTCCGAGATGGATGGGTGTCCGGACATCCATCCACCTCGGAGCCTTATATTATAACCTGCTGGGACTTGTAGTTCTCCATCTTCTCCTGGGGCTCAGGTGCATGCAATCCACACCCATCCACCTCAGAGCCTTATTGTATGTATAACCTGCTGGGACTTGTAGTTCTCCAATCTCCATGAGCCCCAGGAGAAGATGGAGAACTACAAGTCCCAGCAGTCTTACTAAAATGACAGGCTCTGAGGTGGATAGGTGGGGATCAGGCAGTGCACCCCTTTAGATTTACACCGACCCCCCCCCCCATTCTCTCTCTCCCCTGTGGTACAGGAGAGTGTTTTGCTTACCTTGCTGGAGATGGAGAAACTTGCCGCCGCGCTGTAAACACATGTTCCAACTTCCAGGCCAATCAGCACAGCACAGAGGTACAGCGCCTCCCACTCCACCGCCCGCCAATCTCCTGCGCCGTTATCTGTTTTTTTTTTAGCCCTTCTGCCTAGTTGGCTGGTGTTTCCCGCCACTCCCACATCAAGGGAGACAGACAGTTCCACCAGCCAACCAGGCGGAAAGGCTGAAAAAAAAACTCATCGCGCGCCGCCGCCGGGTGTACCAAGGTGGCCAATAGCTCCAGAGCTAGGCCAAAGCCGCGGCCTTTCCTAGGGCAGCGGCGGTGGCGGCGGCGGCGCATTCCGCGGACACCAGGATTTTTCCCCCCTGCAATTTTTCGCCTGGTGCAGGAGCCCCCCCCCCGCTACGCCAGTGCGTTCTGGTACGGGAAACCCACGTACTGGGCGCACGGAGAGGTGCTGGTACTCTCCAGGGCCATTTTTGGAAGTGGCGGTACTGAGTACCGCCGCGTTCCGGCCCACTTAAAGCACTGGCTTAGATAGATCAGTTCTTCCCAATTTACTGGCAGGCAGGTGATTGTGCTATTTAAAGACGTTATCACACGTATAGACACACAGCAGGTACAATATTTTAAGGAATTTTTTTATTTTTTTATTTAAGCATCAATAAAATCACTGCTCCTGGAGCAGTGATTTTAATGATGCTTAACTTAAAAAAAGAAAAAGAAAAATTCCTTTAAATATTGTACCTGCTGGGTGTCTATAGTTTGCCTGTGAAAACGTCTTTGAGAATCCGGGTCTTGCCCGAGGGAACATGTATCAATGGAAAAAAAAAGACAGTTTTTTAAACTTTTTTCCATTGATACATGTTCCCTGGGGCAAGACCCGGATTCTCAAAGACGTTTTCCAACAATAACTTGAATATTGGTCTTTAAAATGATCGTTTTTGAATTCGAACCTTCGAGTCCCATAGACTTCAATGGGGTTCTAAATGTTCGCGCGAACGGTCGGTCTGTTCGGCGGTTCTGGTGCGAACCAAACGCGGGGGTGTTCGGCTCATCCCTATTTACTAGCAGGAAGTAGTTGTGAGCAAAAAAAAAGGGAAAAGTTAAAATATTGTCTGATTCAGGGGCAATCTGTGATATCATTCTTACCCTCCAAACTTCTAATATTTCACTAATTAAATAGGTATTCAGAGCAAGGATTTGAGTTACCGTAGGTCATATCATTACTTATAATGATATTTCAACATTTTTGTTTACATAAAAGTAGATGCTGAAGCTCACAGTTCGGAATTCAATGGACAGCACATAGATAATAAATAATTTGTATCTGGTATGCTTATTTCAGCTGCTACCATTAAATAATGCTGTATATTGAGAGGTACTGGTTAAGCATAGCTTACCACCGTTTCTGCTGTCTGATCTCCTGGGAAGTGTGTCTGATTAAAATGATGCTGTCATATGCCCAAAGCAAATCAAACAAGTTTGAAAGAAATTCTAGGCAGACAGAAACAAAAAATGTCTTATAAAATCAGGAACATATTTGTTGTTTTCAGTGATAAAAACATAAACCCCAAAAATGCAACTCCAAGAATTATATTTTTTGCATACTTACATTGGGCCAGCTTGGCTGGATTTAAATATCTGTATCTGAAATCTGGGGGACCCTGGGAATGCTGTAAAACACTACAGTAGTAGTGAGCGGCTTTCCGTCTGCACATTAAACACAGGGAGAAGCTTGCTTGGCATCTCCATAATTCATAGAATATCTTGTATTTTATTCAGTGAACACATAGCATTATTTGATTGGCTGAGGTTGGGTGGAGAAATGGTGATGTCACGATTTCCACCTCATCCAATTAGAGAATGCCATGTACAGAGAGAAAGATGGTCACAAGATCACAACTTTCCCTGCATGGGGCATGGACTAGTATAAGACTGGCCGAAGGCTAGCCTGAATTTGTAGGCGGAGTCTGAGGAGGATATCAATCCTCCTCACCAGTCGGGTCTGGTGTTGGCGCCATTTCAGGTTTCCCACCCACCCGTTTCCCCAGCTTCATACTATTTCTCTGTATTTTTCTTATTCTGACATTCAGGATATGCCCTCTTCTCAGGCATACCGACCAGCTAGGCCAAGGCACATCTCAGGCCTTGGTTGTTAGGGTCATCGCACACCTTAGGCCTTGGTTGTTAGGGTCATCGCAGGTCTTACTTGAAGATGCTGACTACAACTAAAGTGATTTGCAGAATTCTCAGTGACCCAGTGACATTTACCCAAGGTATCTGTGCTTATCTATGCAATGCAGGCAGACCAAGGCTGTTGGAAAGGTGCTGTATATAGTTTACTGAAAACATCACAGCACTCTGCCTCTTTATTTTTACTGCCCTCTGCCCTGATGCAAGCAGTGGGCATGAAAGTTAGAATCTATGGGTAGGATGGACAAAGTAAAACTGTAAAGAAATTATGCTGCCAACCAGCTGATCAAAAAAAAACAAAAAAACATGAGTATTCCCTCATTCAGACACCCAAGGCGGATGGAGGAATCCTGCCCACTGCACTATTGTATTCTGACAGTGCGGACTATTGGCTGGATGTGCTGATTAAGTAAACATTTCCCAACAGTCCTGTTATGCTGCATACACACGATCAGGCTTTTGCCCAGCCAAAAGCACATCGGAATAAAATAGAACATGTTCTGTATTTAAACTCTGATGAAATTCATGGAATTTCCTATGGAATTTCTCTGATGGGGCATACACATGGTTGGAATTTCCTATGGGAAAAGTCTGTCGACTTTTTCTATTGGAAATTTCGATCATGTGTACGGGGTTTACGAGAGAAGCTGATTGTTAGATAGATGGCTATATCGCAAAATATGGCCGATCAATGCTGAACTGGTCGAATTTGAATACATCCATAGCCAAATTAAGCCTTTTTTACTGTAGGTCAGTTCAACAATTATATATCCCATTCTTTTTTTTACAATTAAAAAGGGACATGTCAAGGCAATCTACTCAAGAACAACCACCATTATGGCTATTAGGGGGCCTATTCAATACATGTATTCTTTTTTAAGGTGTGTGTCAAGGCAAACGTTATTTCGAGTTTTAGGTTGAAGACCTGTCAGGTTTGTACTGCTATCCAGGGCTTTGTTAGAGAGATTAATTCCCATTTCTTGTCCTGCGAACAATGTATTACCAGACAGGAAGTGAGGGTACCTCTCCAACACCAACACAAGCAAAAATAAAAATATTATTTAGACGCGTAGGGCCGGCTTGAACCCCTGTCAGATTCTTATGCCGCGTACACAATGATTTTTCGGCATGAAAAAAAACGTAGTTTTTCAGCATGTAGAAAAAACAAAGTTTTTTCCAACTTCATCATTAAAAACGATGTTGCCCACACACCATCGTTTTAAAAAAAAATGATGAGCAAAGCACGGTGACGTACAACACGTACGACGGCACTCTAAAGAGGAAGTTCCATTTAAGCTCCCGTCTCCTAACTTGCTTCTGAGCATGTGCGGGTTTAAAACGTTGTTTTTAACGTCGTTTTAGCCCACACACGATCATTTTTTACAACCCAAAACATTTTTTTTTTAAACGACGTTAAAAATTGCAGCATGCTCAAACTTTTTTTGGTCATTTTTCAGAAAATGAAAAACGATGTGAAGCCCACACACGATCATTTTAAATGACGTTTTTAAAAACATTGTTTTTTTTCATGCCGAAAAATGATCGTGTGTACGCGGCATTAATTCTGGCTGTGTCCTTGTATATTTGACCTCACTTCCTATCTGGTAAAACTGTTGTTCGCAGGACAGAAAATGAGGGTAAATTTTTTTTCCTCAGTTTAGGCCGATACGTATTCTTTTACCTATTTTTGGTAAAAAAAATCACAATAAGCGATTATCAGTTGGTTTTCGCAAAATTTATAGCGTTTACAAAATAACGGATAGTTTTATTGCATTTTTATTAATTATTTATTTTTTACTACTAATAGCGGCGATCAGCGATTTTTTTCGTGACTGCGATATTATGGTGGACACTTCGGACAATTTTGACACATTTTTGGGACAGTTGTCATTTTCACAGCAAAAAATGCATTTAAATTGCATTGTTTACTGTGAAAATGACAGTTGCAGTTTGGGAGTTAACCACAAGGGGGCGCTGTAGGATTTGTGTGTTCCCTGTGTGTGTTTACAACTGTAGGGGGGTGTGGCTGTAGGTGTGACATCATCGATCACGTCCCCCTATAACAGGGATGACGTGATCGATGCTGCGGCCACAGTGAAGCACGGGGAAGCCGTGTTTACACACGGCTCTCCCTGTTCTTCAGCTCCAAAGACCGATCGCCGCACTCCAGCGGCGATCGTGTCCGCAAGTCCTGCGGTCCCGGAGCTTCGGACTGGGTCACGGGAGCGCGCCGCGGGAGTGCGCCCGTGACCCACGGCTGGGTACTAGAAACCAACGTATATATACGTTGATGTGCCCAGCGGCTGGATACTAGAAACCAACGTATATATATGTTGATGTGCCCAGGCGTGCCATTCTGCTGACGTAAATGTACAGTAGGCGGTCCTTAAGTGGTTAATAGAGTCTAAGATCACAGTTAAGAGTTTTAATCCATAACTACTCTATCCAAAAATGGAAAAAAAGATTGGCTTGACTTATACTTTAAGGCTTGGAAAGCAGGTCCACTCTGCAAGATATGGATCAACTCATTCAATTCATCAAACACTTTCAACCTCAGGTATAAAAGGGCTAGTTCTTCCCTTTCAAATGTAGCCGCTTGCCGCTCGCTGGCCATCAAATGACGACTCGGGTACAGGTACGCGTGCCCGGTGGCCACGATGTTAGCCGGGCACCCGCGATTGCCGGTAACACAGCCAAGGAAGTGGATCTGTGTGTGTAAACACACAGATCCACGTCCTGTCAGAGGAGACCGATGGTGTGTTCCCATGAGGCCGCGTACACACGCTCAAACTTATCCGATGAAAACGGTTCGACGGACCGTTTTCATCGGATATCTCTGCTGGGCTGTTTTGGTCTGATGGTTGTACACACCATCAAACCAAAATCCCCGCGGACAGACAGCACGGTGACGTGGCGGTGACGTTGACGCCGCCACGTCACCAATCCAGGAAGTAAAATACTTCCACGCATGTTTTAAAACCATTCGGCGCATGCGGGGGATTTCTGTCCGCTGGTTAGGTGTACTAACCAGCAGACATGTCCGAAGGACAGGTTTGCAGCGGACAAATTTCAAAGCATACTTTGAAATTTGTCCGCTGGAAAAACCTGTCCGCTAGGTCGTACACACGGTCGGATCTGTCCGCTGAAACTGGTCTGCGAACCAGTTTCAGCAGATAAAATCGATCGTGTGTACGCGGCCTTACAGAGGAACACTGGTCAGTCTCCTCGCTTTGTGAGTCCCCTTCCCCTACAGTTAGAATCACTTCCTAGGACACACATTTAGCCCCTTGATCGCCCCCTAGTGTTAGCCCCTTCCCTACCAGTCACATTTACAATCAATGCATTTTTATAGCACTGATCGCTGTATAAATGTGAATGGTCCCAAAATAGTGTTAAAAGTGCCCGATATGAAAGCCGCGGTCATGATAAAAATCGTCAGATCACCGCCATTACTGACAGATCACCGCCATTACATAGGATAACACTATGTGCTAATAAAAGCATAAACATGCTTGTTGCTAGTAGCATTTTTGTAAGCTAGTGTGCATGGCGCCTCATAGCATCTCATATTGAAGTCTATGTGGCCAAAATCTTTGGATTATGTTAATAAAATAGCTTTTGTAGTTTTGGAGCATAGTGCATCAAACCATTGACATATGAACAGGTGCAATTACAAATAATTCTATTTTCTCATTTTATTTTCCTGAAATGTTAACTCAGCTTAGTGAATACGGGGAAGCTGTGTTCACGTTAATCATCCAAGTACTTAACCAGATGCCTACCGATGCACTTCGATATACGTTGGCAAAATGGCGGCAGGAGGCAAATGGGCGTAGCCCTTTAATAATCCATGGCCCCACACTCCCTGTGACCATGCCCACGGTACCTGCCGACTACATGTCCGCCGGTGTCCTGCGATCGGGTCACAGAGAAGCAGAACAGGGGGATGCCTGTGTAAACAAGGCATTTCCCTGTTCTGCTTTGTGAAGGACACTAATCCTCTGTTCCCTCTTATCGGGAGCAGCGATCAATGTCATGTCATATTAAGCCCAGCCCCCACACAGTTAGAATTACTCCCTAGGACACACTTAACCCCTTCCTCAACCCCTAGTGGTTAACCCCTTCCCTGCCAATGTCATTTACACAGTAATCAGTGCATTTGCATAGCACCGATCGCTGTATAAATGACAATGGTCCCAAAATAGCTGATTGCCACCATAACTAGTAAAAAAAAGAATAATAAAAATGCCATAGAACTATCCCCTATTTTGTAGACGCTATAACTTTTTCGCAAACCAATCAATATACGCTTATGGTGATTTTTTTTACTACAAATATGTAGAAGAATACGTATCCGCCTAAACTGAAAAAAATTAAAAATTAAAATGGGATATTTATTATAGCAAAAAGTTAAAAATATTGGCCCAGATTCACAGAGAGTGGGCGCACATTTACGCCGGCACAGCGCGGAGAGGCATGCACTGTATTCAGCAAGCTATTGCTCACCAAGATACGCCAGCGTAGCATATTTTCGAAGGCACAGGCCAGCGTAAGTGGAAGTGGGCGTGACCCCATGCAAATGATAGTCTGAGCATGGTGTAGTTTTTTACGCCCGGCGTATCACGAACTGCGCATGCGCCGTGACGTAGCCGCGACGTGGACGCATGAAACAGCACCCTAATGCGCATGCTCACAACAATGCCAACACAACTGCCTAAGCTACGCCTGATCACTACGTACGCCGTGAACGTAACGTATGCCCAATACGCCCGCCTGTGTTCTCTGGGGCAGACCTTTGCATGTCTATTGCTGGGTTGTGCCTCATCTATGGGGAATAACTTTACGCCAGACGTACAACTTACGCAAACATCGCATAGACGTACGGGTGGACGTACGTTCGTGAATCGCCGTATTTCCCTCATTTGCATATTTGAATGCCTAATCAATGGGAGAAGCAACATGCGTCCAAACCATATTTGTAACCACGCTACGCCGGCGTAAGCAAGATACGTCGGGGTAGGATGGCCTGTTTTTAGACGTATGTTCGTTTTGTGGGTCTGGCGCACACATACGCCGGGCACACATTAGCACTACGTCGGCGTAAAGTGATTTACGTCGGCGTAAGTGCTTTGTGAATCCGGGCCATTGTGTTTTTTTCAAACTTGTCACTCTTCTTTTGTTTATAGTGCAATAAATAAAAACCTCAGAGGTGATTGAATACCACCAAAAAAAAGCTCTATTTGTGGGGGGAAAAAATTTGGGTACAGTGTTGCATGACCGCACAATTTTTATACAAAGTGCAACAGCGCCAAAAGCTGAAAAAGGGCCCGGGCAGGAAGGGGGTTGCTGCATAAACATGTTTGAGGTGTCTAAACATGTCTTGTTCATTGCTAATTATTCACCAGCACTCCACAGCATTTTTGCAGGAATTGGTTGAACATGAACAGTTAACTGGCATTTCATAAATGTTTGAATTCCCCTACACTACTAAGCCTGTCGCCAGGGCCGCCATCAGGGGGGTACAGGCAGTACACCTGTAAGGGGCCCAGGGGTCCCCAGGGGCCCGGATGGGAACCCCCATTTTTTTAGGGGTCCGAAGGTCCCCAGGGGCCCGGAGAATATATATATATATATATTTATTTATCAAAGGGCCCAGAGGTCCCCAGGGCCCCGGATGGCTACCCCTCTTTTTTTCTTTTCTATATATATATTTTTCTCTATGTCTTATTTTTTTGTAAAGGGGCCCCCCCCCGCTTCTCAATTCACGGCAGCCCCCCGCTTATTAATTTAAGGCGGCAGCATCCCCCCCGGTTCTCTGCTCCAGGGGGCCCATGCCTGAAGCTGTGTAAGGGGCCCCTTATCCCTTAGAAGTGTCGTGGATAGAAAACAAAGGTGCGCCATCTCTTGAAACTGGGGAAAGGGTAATAAGAAAAGAGCTAATTTTTTACTCTTGGTGAACTAAACCCATTCAAACATTTATTCACATACAGGGAAATTAGAAAAAAAAAAAAAAAAACAGCAAAAGATAAAAAGCGTCAAGGTTCATTTTACCAAGAGTGTTAATAGGCTGCTGCACTGCTGTTTCTCTCTATAGGGAGGATATCAAATATTTTATGTAGCACCTGAAAAGAAAAGAACCGAGTATCTATTTTTGGGGGCAATGATATAATTTTTGAAGAAGGCAAATGCATTCCGGGTTTGAATTTAGCTTATCAGGATAAATAGAGAAGGCCTGATATTTTAATGTGACATGTGATATGGCTAACTCGCAGGGTTTCTTTTCAGCATATTGTTTGCAAATTGTTGAGCTGGAAGTGTTGGCGAGCATGGTTCTTATTGCTTATTTAACATGAATGTATTTTTCATCTTCAAGCAGAAGAAAACAAATGGATGTTTGTGCTGCAGGCAGCTGTTTGCTGACAAAGTAGAATAAATGTTTAAATAGCATCACATAACCATTCGTCTTCCACTTGATTCCTCTGAGGTGAGTAGTATGACACAAAGCTCCAAAGAATTGCCTTCATTTACTATATGTTTTTATAGCTACTTTGCAAGTACACAGGGGTATATCTCATCTAACAATTCATGTGTGTAGTAATTACTTGCTCTAATATTTACAACTTCTTACATTTGGCATTTAGTGGTATTGCAGATTCTAAACAAGATTCCTATCTATCTATCTATCTATCTATCTATCTATCTATCTATCTATCTATCTATCTATCTATCTATCTATCTATCTATGTATATATATATATATATATATATTCATATATTTACATATATAAAGATATACACCATATTGTCAGAAGTACATGCACATGCACATGACTGGGGCATCCCAGTCTTATTTCTTAGGGTTCAATATGGATTCGGCCACCCTTTGCAGCTTTAACTCTTCTGGGAAGGCTGTCCACAAGGTTTAGGAGTGTGTCTATGGAAATGTTTGACCATTCTTCCAGAAGCACATATGTGAGGCCAAGCACTGATGTTGGACGAGGAGGCCTGGCCTACAGTCTCAGCTCTAATTTATCTAAAAGGTGTTCTTGGGGTGAGATCAAGACTCTGTGTAGGCCAGTCAAGTTCCTCCACCCCAAGCTCACTCATTCATGTCTTTATATACCTTGCTTTATGCACTCTGTGGAGGGGGGTTATGGTGTGGGGTTGTTTTTCAGGGGTTGGGCTTGGCCCCTTAGGTCCAGTGAAGGGAACTCTTAGGCCTCGTACACACGATCAAATCTGTCTGCTGGAAACGGTCTACTAGACCGTTTCAGCAGACGGATTTGATCGTGTGTACGGGCAAACAGACGGATTTGGCCTCCCGACAGATTTCAAAGCATGCTTTGAAATCTGTCGGCTGGGAACCCGTCCGCCCGACATGTCTGCTGGTTAGTATGCTAACCAGCAGACATGTCTTCTCGCACACGCGCCGAATGGTTTCGACGCATGCGCGGAAGTGTTTTACTTCCTGGTGCGGTGACGTGGTGGCGTCAACATCACCGCCACGTCACCGACACGTCAGCGCGCTGTCTGCTGGCGGGGATTTTGGTTTGCTCATGTGTACATGCGAGCAAAGCAAAATGCCAGCAGACAGATTTGTTCAAATCGGTCGGACAGACCGTTTTGAGCAAATCTATTTACTCGTGTGTATGAGGCCTTAAGGCATCAGCACACCAAGACATTTTGGACAACTTTGTGGGAACAGTTTGGGAATGGCCCCTTGCTGTTCCAACATGACTGCATACCAGTGCACAAAGCAACGTCCATGAAGACATGGATGAGCGAGTTTGGGGTGGAGGAACTTGACTGGATTGCACAGATTCCTGACCACAACCCGAAAGAACACCTTTGGGATGTGACTGTGAGCCAGGCCTTCTCATCCAACATCAATGCCTGACCTCACAATTGCACTTCAGGAAGAATGGTCAAGCATTCCCATAGACACACTCCTAAAACCTTGAGGACAGCCCTCCCAGAAGAGTTAATGCTTTCATAGCTGCAAAGGGTGGATCAACGCAATATTGAACCCTATGGACTAAAGCCCCATGCACACTATCAGTTTTCCTGCAGGTTTTTCTCTTCAGGTTTACCAAAACCATGTAGTGCAAGGGACTGCCTGATTGCATACAAATTGAAACTCTTAAGGTTTGGCCTCCTATTAGATGGTTTTGGTAAACCTGAAGAGAAAAACCTGCAGGAAAACTGATAGTGTGTATGGGGCTTAACCTCCCTGGCGGTATGATTCTTTCAGATTTTAGGTGCTAAAAGCGGTACCATTATTTGCAAGGGAATTTGGCGTTTTATACTGTAGGCTTGTAATTCTTAGGAATAACTCACTGAAATCTATCCAAACAAGAGTCTAATAGGCATCCTGGGTATGATTTTTTTTTTTTCTTATTAAAAATTATAATATAATAAATAATTATAAAAAATTATAACAAATAATAATATAATTATAGTAAAAATTATTCAATAATGTAATCAAATCAAAATCACTGAAATTTGCTCAGTTGCAGAATTTTTGCTGTAATTTTTTTTTTTTTTTATGACAAATTTCCCCATAAATCGCTATCGCTAAATTCTGCAAGTGATTCTGATTTATTATCGCTGTTTTTTAGCTGCTCTAAAACAATTTTTGCCATAAAGGGACACTTTTGGTTGCTATGGGCAAAGAACAGTTTTTATTATATAAAAGTACATGCAGGGCACTGGGCAGACCACTAGGGACATGGGGGGTGTGTATTTTTTACATACAGTACTGTAATCTATAAGATTACAGTGTACTGTATGTATAGTGTTTGTTTACTTTTTTGAATTTGGCGCCGTTCCCCCCCCTACGTCGCGACGCTCGCAGGGAAGGGAATCGGCGGAACACACAGCATCAGGCGGACATCCGGCCGCCGTGTACTGCGGGGATTCATTGCTGGATCGCAGAGAAAAGGTAAGTAAACTTTCTTTCTGCATCCAGCGAGGAAAGTCCGTGTGTGGCACGGGGTTACCGATCGTAGCTTAAAAATCTCACCCCGTGCCACACACGGAAAGACCGCCAGGGAGGTTAAGACTGGGATGCCATTAAAGTGCATGTGCGTGTAAAGGCAGATGTCCCAATACTTTTGACAATATAGTGTGTGTGTGTGTGTATATATATATATATATATATATATGTATATATATATATATATATATATATATATATCACTTTGATAGCATACCTTACATTTATAGTATATTTCATTATAATATAGGATTTATAGTATTAATGATAAATATGTTGTTTTATTTGGCTTATTTTAAATCATGTTAACAATCTGCATATATATTACAATGCCAAGTTGATTTAGAAATGTTGGTAGCCACGAATCTTGCAAATTTATATTGCAGTTTGAACTACTTCTTTTGTCCAAGAATCCTCAGAGCCATCGGATATTGCGAATACTCCTAAAGGGATTGGAGTGTATTCACATATACACTTAACCTAGTTAACAAAGTCAGGAGTTTTAAAAGTCTATGGAAGGGTCTGGAATTGAAATCTCCACAAAGGAACAATTTTACTTACTGTACAAATGCTAGTTTTGAACAACACTAGGGTTTTGTTATAGTGAAAGGTAAAAGGGTATTAAATTGCTTGAAATATTTATTTATTTTTAAACCAGCTTTCCATTAATGTGCATTGTAATGACCTGCTATAGCCAATGGCAGAGATAATTTGTCATTTGAAAAAAGAAAATATTATCTGCTGCTCTTAATCGCTTTAATACCGGGCATTTTCACCCCCTTCCTGTCCAGACCAATTTTTCAGCGCTGTCGCATTTTGAATGACAATTGAGCGGTCATGCAACTCTGTACCTGTTTTTTTTCCCCACAAATAGAGCTTTTGTTTGGTGGTATTTGATCACCTTTTGCGCTATAAACAAAAGAAGAGGGACAATTTTGAAAAAAAAACACAATGGGGATGATTTACTAAAACCGGAGAGTGCAAAATCTGGTGCGGCTCTGCACAGAAACCAATCAGCTTCCAGGTTTTATTGTCAGAGCTTAACTGAACAAGCTGAAGTTAGAAGCTGATTGGCTACCATGCAGAGCTTCAGCAGATTTTGTACTCTCCAGTTTTAGTAAATCAACCCCAATATGTTTTACTTTTTGATTTAATAAATATCACATTTAAAAATAATAATAATAATAATAATAATTTCCTCAGTTTAGACCGATACGTATTCTTCTAAATATTTTTGGTACAAAGAAAATCGCAATAAGCGTTTATTGATTGGTTCGCGCAAATGTTATAGCATCTACAAAATAAGGGATAGATTTATGGCATTCTTTTTACTAGTAATGGTGGCGATCTGCGATTTTTATTGTGACCGTCACATTGCATTGGACACATCGAACACTTTTGACACATTTTTGTGACCATTCGCATTTATACAGCAATTAGTGCTATAAAACCACACTGATTACTGTGTAAATGTGACTGGCAGGGAAGGGGTTAACACTAGGGGGCGATCAAGGGGTTAATATGTTCCCTAGTGAGTGATTCTAACTGTAGGGGGCGGGGACTCACAAGGGGAGGAGACCGATGTGTGTTCCTCTGTACTGGAAACGCACATTGGTCTCCTCTCCTCTGACAGGACATGGATCTGTGTGTTTACACATACAGATCCATGGTCCTGCCATGATTGCCGGCAATCGCGGGTACACAGCCGATGGCAGGCATGCGCACTGGGTCTTGAGCAATGCGGCGGGCATGCGCGCCTCCCTAGCCGCCTGGGAAGCCCAGGACGTCATATAATGTCCACCCGGAGAGAGGGAGGTTCCCGCTGACGTCATTTTACAATGATTTGGTAGGGAAGTGGTTAAGTCCCATATGCTGGGTCAATCCCTTGTTCTGTCTTGTACAGAAACCAAGCAGGAGCTCATCTCTGCCCAAGTCTATCTTTGGATACAAGAGAAAGAAGCCAAAGAAACACTGTGAAAATCCTGGAAAGGAAAACTTTATTGTAACAAACAGAAAACATGAAGTCCTACGTGGGCCCTCCTTCTCTAATGCAATCAACTGATTAACCCCAATTTTGTGTAAAATGTCAGATGAGGAGGTCCTAGTTGGGAACTCACATTTGCTGTTCATTATAATAAAGTTCCACTATTTAGGATCTTCCCTGTGCCGCTGACTTCTTTCTCTTGGATACACAGACAACTTGTAATTTATTTCATTACATACAACTACTAGAATTTCATTTCTAACTGACTAATATGGGTCATGGCATATTACCACTCTTTTATAAAATCATTTAAAACTATTAACACTGTGATAGAATCACCAAAATATGGCAACCATGGTTGGATGTCTCTGAGGTTTTCTGGGGGGATGTCCTATCATCACAGCTTACGTAATAAGTTTCTTCCCACTAATGTAACTTAGGAGTACTGGTCCGACAGACATCAACAAATTGGCCAGGTATTGTTTTGCGCCAAATAAGGGGTCTCTAGAAATGTAACACTTATAGGGGATCGTATGTGGTGCTTGTATGAATGTGTATGTGTGAATGTTGGTTGTCGTTTTTCTTTGTTTTCGGTACAGTGTTTACGTTTATTAAATATCAGTGGATACCTGATTTTGTATGCCCTTGTGTGCCAGTAATGTGATCTTTTTTCTTTGTATCTTATACTGTGAAAACAAAATAAATACCTTTGAAAAAATAGAATAAAAATACTGTGATAGAAGGTTTATGGACCAACTTTGCACTTTTAATGCATGTACTATACGTCTCAAGCATCTATACCAGACCACATGCATTAATTTACACAACAATACTGTTGATTTGCCTAGTTCTGCAGTAAAAGTCTTGCGTCTTTCCTATTAGGCATAGTTAGCTAAATGTTCCCATCAGGAAATGTATTTAGGTTTCTACGGAGATGACACATAAGACATAATTACAGAAGAAGCATGTCTGAATTTTGTTTTCTTTCTCCAGTGTAATGTACAGCTTACATTTACAAAGGAACATGCACTGATAGTAGCTCTGGGGCTCTTGGTCTGACATACTTAACAGAGTGTTGCCAGGAAATGATGTAAAGATAAAGAGGCAATTTACAATAACAGTCTTCTTTATGTTGCGTGGTACACACTTGCTATGCCCACAACTGCTAAATGTACCAAGCAGTACAATTATGCTTCCAGCCTGGCTTAATCTGCTAAAATCTTTAACAGCTAACAGCAGGGTCTAAGTGAAAGTAGGTAAAAGTATGTGACAGCATCAAATTAGTGACTGTAAGAAATAGCCATTGTAAGCACATATCACCCAACATCCCTGGAGGTCAAACTGGCAGTACTCTGTCCTCTGTACACAATGGAGGTAGATTGTTTAGTTACTTGAGAAAACCTTGCAACTGCACTAAAAGTGAAAATGAAACAAAAATATGCAGCAAGCACACCAACAGATATAAATTAGTCACAGCAACTAACATACAAAAGTGCTGTGTACTGTATATACAATATAGTTCAAATTATAAATAACACACTAATTAACTTAATAATACCAATAAATAAAGTCCAATGAAAGTGAAAAGAAAAACTCTTCAGCAAGTGTCCATATATTCATACACCAATGTGTACCTCCACCAAACACTAAATGGCTCCTGCTTACTAGAATGCTTTGACCCTCTATTGTAGAGTAGTTTGTAGCGGAGTGCACTATTAATATCCACGATCTCCGCTGGTATCCAGGGTAAATCCACAGTCAGCGCCGTAAAGTATGGCAATGTCCCAAATCTCCCCATCAACCGGACGACGACGACACACAGCTTGGAGAGTCAACTGTCAACAACAACTCTTTATTAACGGGCTTCTAGACAGTCAGTAGGCACATTGGTCTAGCAGACGGATGTGTGCCTAGGAGCTCCTCTCACCTGACCTCCAGTGACTCCATCCTCCATCCAGCAGGTCGCTCTCACGCGAGTTGGCTCTCCCCCCAGGACTAGTTCAGCTAGGCAGTGTCCTCCCATCGGCTCTCCGGCTTCCCCCTGGCTTCCCCTGGCTCCCTTCTTCACTCCAGGGAAGCTAATCAGGTAAGAGCCATCCACTGGGTTCACGGGCGGCCGTCCTTTTCAGGACAAGCCGCAGCAACTACCCATCCCATACGGCTCTTCCCTGCTCCTTTTCTCCCTTCCCTGTGCCCCCACACCACCATCGACACTCGAGGCATCCCTTCGCCACCTCCCCGCTACAATTTCTGACATCCACGCCATCTCTAGTGCGGTTTTTGACACTCGCGCCAGCCTGCGCTCAATCGCAGCTGCCACGATCTAAGAAAGTCAGCGGCTTCAACCGCGGCCTAATGCCGCACCGCTCCCCACACCCTGGAAACCCCACCGAACAATCCAGGAAACCCCCCTTACCCCAGAAGGACAGCCACTCTCCCCGATTACCGGCACAGCCCCCCCAGCATCACCGATCCACATATTGCTAGCCCCTAGGGTAGATCCTGCTGCCTGACCGGCAGCCATCTTATTACACCCAGCAATAAGGACACCTCTTATCCACCTTTCCCTTCCATCTCAACACTAAGAGCTTGATCCAGGGGTCACCCGACCGCCTCTCAAGGGGTCAGGAAGGAATTTTTTTGCCCCTGCCTGAGCTTATTGGCCCAGCACGGTCAGGGTCTTTTTTTGCCTTCCTCTGGACCAAGCCAGGAGAGAGGATTCAGCTAATTCCTCTCTCCATCGCCCTTGAACCCCCCCTCCGGTGTCTGGCTACCATGGCAAACCTGCAATATTCTGCAGTAACCATTTGGGGTCTGAGGCAATGTGCCGCAACACTGCCAGCCATCACCAAAAAAGCCCTAAGAATTGAGCGACTACTGAGATTCGATCAACGATCGACTGTCAGATATTTCAACCATTTACCCCAGCCTAAGCACATATCATGTGCTTTGATCAACAGAAGATCGGCAGTAGAACACCGACTTAAATCCGTGACTTCATTCTACAATGCGATCTAGACTGCCTCTTCATTACAGAAAGCTGACTCACAGCCGACTGTAACACCATTCTAGGAGAATTGGTGCCAGAAAACTACCGTATTATAACGGAAAACAGAATAGGGCAAAGAGGAGGAGGACTGGCGGTGATCCACAAGACTCACCTGGCGATCACTAAACCAGCCCTTCAAAACCCTCTTCCATTCATGGAAACCCTTACTCTGCAACTGCAAAGAAACTCAAAGGAGACCGTCCACATTCTGCTCTGCTATAGGCCACCTGGCCCAAAATCGCAGCTGCTACCATCATTGACGGAGTTCATCTCCACTTACACCCTCAACAGCAAACACTATTTGCTGCTCGGAGATTGCAACCTTTGGGCCAACTCCTCACAAGACCTCGTTGCCGACGCCTGTATTGACCACCTGGAAGGATTAGGGCTACAGCAACTAGTATGTGGGCCCACACATACTTCAGGTCACATGCTCGATCTTATTTTCAGACAAGATCTGGAAATAAAATTTTTGGAAAATGAACCGTTGCAATTAACCACTTGCTTACTGGGCACTTACACCCCCCTCCTGCCCAGGTGAAATTTCAGCTTCCGGCACTGCGTCGCTTTAACTGACAATTGCGCGGTCGTGCGACGTGGCTCCCAAACAAAATTTACGTCCTTTTTTCCCCACAAGTAGAGCTTTCTTTTGGTGGTATTTGATCGCCTGTGCGATTTTTATTTTTTGCGCTATAAACAAAAAAGAGCGACAATTTTGAAGAAAAATACAATATTTTTTACTTGTTGCTATAATAAATATCCCAATTAAAAAAAAAAACACATTTTTTTTTCTCAGTTTAGGGCGATACGTATTCTTCTACATATTTTTGGTAAAAAAAAAAAAAAAAAAATCGCAATAAGCGACTGGTTTGCGCAAAAGTTATAGCGCTTACAAAATAGGGGAGAGAATTATTATTTTTTATTATTTTTTTTTTACTAGAAATGGCGGCGATCTGCGATTTTTATTTTTACTGCGACGTTATGGCGGACACATCGGACACTTTTGACACATTTTTGGCGCCATTCACATTTATACTGCGATCAGTGCTATAAATATGCACTAATTACAGTATAAATGTGACTGGCATTGAAGGGGTTAACACTAGGGGGTGAGGAAGGGGTTAAATGTGTATGCTAGGTGTGTTCTAACTGTAGGGGGAGGGGGGGGTGACTGGGGGGGTGACCGATCTGTGTCCCTATGTAGGAAGGAACACAGATCGGGCTCCTCCCTTCCAGAGACAGGACATTGTCTCTGTGTCAGCCGGCAATGAGAGATGATCTATGAGAGATCATCTCTCATTCGCCCACAGATCGCATTGCAAACGGCCGCTCTGATTGGCCGTTTGCCGCGATCTGTGATTGGCCGTGTCCAAGGGACACGGACAACACAGGGCTTCCCCGCAGCGCGCTGTACAGCGCGCGCTGGGAACGCCAGAAAGACATGCCGTCAAATGACGGCATGTTGGATATTGAGGTCCGCGCTGTTGCCGTCATCCGACGGTAGCGCGGGCCTCAAGTGGTTAAATTCATTATTTCCAATATCCCCCCCTTAACAAAAACATCAAGACCAGTGACAACACACTGGACTAGATGTCAGAAGAAGCTCCATTCGGAACTCTTCAAAACCACGTTAAGAGAAAAAATAAAAACAATCCAACCGCATCATACGGCCATAGAAACACTAGATGCCATAAACTCAGCCCTACTACAGTCAGCGGACTTAGTAGCGCCGAAATGTAAAACCTGCATCCGGATAAACAATGCCAGCTGGTTTAACAACCAGCTGTCGTTACTGAAGCGAGAGCACAGAAGGGCGGAAGCCGCCTGGAAAAGAAGCACTTCAGAGGAGAATCTTTCCACCTACAAGGCAATAACAAGAAAATACCACCAAGAAATCTTCAAAGCCAAGAAAATTTTTCCGAGGCTATCAACAGCGCCCTAAACTGCCCACGCGAACTCTTCAAGCTGGTCACTCAGACCATGAAACCAGGATGTCTTGAAGTCCCCAATGCGGACTCACAAGAATTTTGCAATGAGTTATCGGATTAATTCATTAAAAAAATCGAGGGAATCCGGGAAAGCATTCAGCAAAACAATTCCCCCCACAGCCCCCCCCCGCAATTTTCACACAATACCCACTCTAATTCTCCACCATCAGGTAAGTTCACTCTGGAGCCCATCACTATCTATGCCACAAAAAATATCATTGGTGCTCTGCGTAATGGCACAGCGCCAAATGATATCATCCCCACTAAACTGCTGAAGGAACGCGCCGACATCTTGGCACCTCCTATCACGCAGCTTATCAACCAGTCTTTCAAGGAAGGCATAGTGCCCTCCCAGCTGAAAGAGGGCATAATCCAACCCAACCTGAAGAAACCCACCCTAGACCCCAAGGATCCACTCCACCACCGTCCCATAACAGGCCTAAACGTACTCTCAAAGGTAATGGACAAAATAGTGGTACAACAGCTGCAACAGCATCTACATACCCACAAGATACTGGATCCATTTCAATCGGGTTTCCGTCCCGGACATGGGACGGAAACCGTGTTGCTTAAAATATGAGACGACGCTCTTGAGGCCGCAGACGAAGGAGAATCCTGTCTTCTGGTTCTGTTGGACCTAAGCGCAACCTTCGACACTGTCGACCACAAACTATTACTGACTCGGCTCGCTGAAGTAGCCAGAGTCGCAGAGAGCGATTTACCTTGGTTCTCCTCTTTTTTGGAAAACCGATCGCAAACAGTGAAGTTAGGACCTTTCACTTCTGAAAAACGCACAGTATCGTGCGGAGTCCCTCAAGGATCGCCTCTATCGCCGGTGTTGTTCAACATCTATCTTTGTCCTCTTTTTGAAATTATCAGCAGCCAAAAACTGCTTTACCACTCATATGCAGACGACACGCAACTGTATTTCCGCATTGGCAATAAAAAGGATCACCTCCTCAATCTAGAGACTTGCCTCTCTTTTTAATAGAGAATTGGATGACAAAGAGTTATCTTAAACTCAATGGAGCGAAAACAGAACTTCTCCTGTTTCACACCAAGCGGATGAATCAACCTGCAACTACCTGGATACCCCCGCCCATTCTGGGCAAAATCATAACCCCTAGCGCCGGAGTCAAAAGTCTTGGGGTCATCTTTGATTCCTATATGACAATGGACGCACAAATAGGATCAGTATTCAGCGGATCTCACCATCTGCTGCGCCTACTACGCAGACTCACTCCTTTTATCCCCAAAGAAGATTTAGCGGTCGTGGTGGGAGCAATTGTAAACTCAAGATTGGACTATGCAAATGCCCTCTACCTCGGACTCCCGAAGTACCAAATCACTCGTCTGCAAGTCATTCAAAACACGGCCGCCAGACTTGAGACTGGGAAAAAACCCTGGGAATCAATCTCACCTTCACTGAGATCCCTTCATTGGTTGCCAGTAAAAGACCGAATTGCTTTTAAAACACTCTGTCTAACGCATAGATGTTTCCATGGGAATGCACCCCATTATCTATGCGAAAAATAAAAGCTCATAATCCCAATCGCGTTCTGCGATCCACCAATCAAAATCTACTCCAGATAACGAAAGCCAACTACAAGTCCAAAGGAGAAAGAAGATTTGCGATCCAAGGTCCCAGACTTTGGAACTCTTTACCAACCAGCCTTCGGTTGGAGGAGAACCACTTAGCGTTCAGGAGAAAGATCAAGACTCATCTCTTTTGATATCAAAGGAGACAGGAACAACAAGCGCATGTGCTGCGCTATATAAGTCTTCAATTATTCATTCATTCATTCTATACTTATACAATTCCCCATGCAAGGGGCTTCCAGACAGATTTAGCAGGGGTAATACAGAGTGGACCACATGGGGAACTTAACATTCTGGATATTTCTCCCATCAGGTATTGCTGCGGAATGAACGATTGAAACATAGCTGGGGTCTGGGGTTATGTGTTGTGAGAATACCGCTCAGATCCCAGCTAAACCACCGACGCTGGCCGGAATACTCTTAACAATCGAATTCGGTTTAAAACTACTGAACACCGATGGGCAACATAACGTGCTGTAAGCGGAACTCCTGACTGCTCTGGAAGTTCAGCGGCGTTCGTGCCGACGCGTAGCGGTTTTTCTATTCCAGGCACTCGACGACCAAACGCAGCCGAAGCGACAAAGGATCCAAGACGGCCAACCGCCGCGTGATTGGTAGTCGAACGAAGGCCTTTCAGGAGAGCCTTAAGTACCGAGCGCCACACATCCCTTAATGTGTGGTCTATCAGGGGAGTCCGGATAATCCCGGTTCGGGAAATGAAGTACCAGAACGCCATATCATGCCCACCTAAGATCCAGCAGAATACATAGCATATAATACAGACAACCCTTTGACATGTAACGTCCAGTGCTCCAGAAGTGGCTAGGTTTGCCACATAGTTAAAATGAGTTAGTTATATGGCCAGGCTTTCAACACAAAGCAGCCCCCAATCTCTGCTTCAGGTCAGGACTCACGGATAACCCTCTGGTTCAAAATTGTATCATAATTAAAAGAGGAACCAGAGGAACCACATAGCTTTTCATTTATTTAAACCAAGTAGCACTGTTAAAAAAAAGCAATAAAAACATCATATATGTGAATCAGGTTCAAAGAGCATGATAACATCACACACTTAGGCTCCACCTTATGCATTTTGAGGCAAATAGCATCTTCCGGAGCATGGACAACATATTCGTTCATCAAGCTTTACAGCATGGGAGCTCAACCTGTGGCTCTTAAGCTGTTGCGGATCTACAAGTCCCATGAGCCATTGCAAGCCGTTGACATTTACAAGCATGACTCCCAAAAGCAGAGGCATGATGGGACTTGTAGCTGGAGGGCCACAGGTTGAGTACCCATGCTTTACAGTATATAGTAGGGAACACCTAGAAGCAAGGAAGCTAGAAGGAAGTCACTCTCCGCAGTTAAACCTCAATGTAAATTACTGGACCACTTTATTCTGCATTGTGTTCTATTAAATGTCTATAAAACATATTTTCTGCAAAATATTCACATGGCACTCATTCATAGTAGATTAAGATATATATATATATTCTCAGCCACTTGTAAAAGTAAATAGTCTTTACAACTAAAATAAAGGGGAAATTAATATATACTGTGTGTGTGTGTGTGTGTGTGTATATATATATATATATATATATATGTATATATATATATATATATATATATGCAGAAAGACCATTGGAGCCAAGCTCAAATTACCATATTAAACAATATCAGCCTCAGTACATTTGATTCATTATCATCTAGTTTTCCAAAAATATTCAAAGACATAATACAATATTCAGAAATATAAAAAAATACTCCAGAGCAGATAGTATATAAAAAAAACGACTAAAAACATACCCAACCTTTATTATGGATTGAAACTAAAATTATTATGTGATGCCTCTATCCATTGTCTCCATATCTTTTCAAATTTCTGAGAAGCCTTGCATTGAACATAAGCATATTTTTCAAACATTACATGTTTATTAGACATGTGCAGACTGGAATATTTTGTTTAGTTTTTTCGTTTTCGTCCAGAAAATAAATTTATTTAGTGACTCCCGAAAATCGTTTTGATTTAATTTGTTTTCGTCGGGAAAGTTTTTGTCCGAAAACGACGATTTTCGATGACTTTGTCGAATCAAACGACGGAAATTCGACAAAGCATCGAAAATTGTCGTTCTGAATACAGGGAATATACCTATTCTCTGTATTCAGAATGACAATTTTCGATGACTTTGTGAAATTGAAAGACGGAAATTCGACAAAGCATTGAAAAGCGTCGTTCTGAATACAGTGAAAATACCTATTCACTGTATTCAGAACGACGATTTTCGAAGACTTTGTGAAATTGAACAACGGAAATTCGACAAAGCATCGAAAATCGTCGGATCTGATTGAAAACGAACATAAAGCATTTTTTATGTCGGATCTTTTGGTTTTCGTTCGTTAAAACGATAACGAAAATACCCGATTTTCGGATGAAAATGCATTCTAACAAAAACGAATGCACATGTCTAATGTTTATACATTTCCTGGATCTAGTCCCCAAGGGTAGGAGGGTTAGGTGAAACCCAAACGAGACGCTATCAACTTTCAACTTGCAAGCTATAAAAAGTGATATCATAATAGCCACTGCTTGATCATAATCCAGGTTGTTGGAATTTACACATCCTAGAAGGCATAGGACGTTATGTGAAATTTGCACAGTATCATATACATAATTTAACATATCTAACACTTCCTGCCAATACCAAAATAACTTTGGACATCTCCAGAGGAGATTGAGCACATCTTGTGCATTCAGAATTTTCTCTCCTGCCCACTCTAAGCAGCAGCTCCGGAGTACGATAAGTCCTATACTGAATAAAAAGTTGAGTAGGAGATTATAAAGCAAGCTGCACAATCTGTAATATCTGGTCCTATATATTCTCTAGGGCTACATCAGTATCTTCCTCCCATCTTTGCCTACATGGAGTAATAAAATCAGAAAGCAGTTACGGTAGCAATTGCGTATAAACCCTAGTAATGAGACCCTTAGTAGTATTTGTTTGAACTATACTGTCCAAGATAGGAACAGGAGAAAAAGAGACATTTGGGGCAAGACCTTGAATATTCACAACATTTCTTCGTTCCTTAGCCCTTTCCTTTCTTAGGAAGAACCACAATGATTGCTTCCATCATAGACAGAGGGCCACAATAAAAACCTGTATCAAAAAAGGTAGAAGTGTTCTTCCATTATGTAGATAGACTTAATTGTGAAGACAATTCCAAACAGGAGCCTTCCCTTTATGGACAGATGTCGTGGCAGCTTCCAGCTCCTCTATATTCATTGGAGCATCCAGCAGACATCTGTCTGGTTGGGACAAAGTAGGGAGATTAATACCATCTAGACATTGAGATAAATACACACTGGTATAAGTTACCCTAGATCTGTAAAGCTCCTGGTAGAAAGACTTGAAAACTGCCAAAACATCCTCATAGGTTGCACAGTTACTGTTTTTATAGCACTTATATAGGTGGTATTAGTTCTTAATAGGAAAAGTTAACTTTGGCAGCTCTAGTTCCCCTGTCCAGTGCTGTGCTATGCTGTAAGTCTCCCTGTATCCTAAATAAGTGAAAGTTTCATTCATTGGTATAGCATTAAAATATTTACTTAACAAGGCAGTAATGATGTGAACAGTGTCTATAGTAGCCAATCATATTTTATGCTTATTTTATTTATCACAGTCAGATCAATGAAGTATGCTTTATGTCAACATTGTTACAAGTTGTTGTTGTTAATATTTATTTTGTAATTTAATTCTGCATAAAACATTTAACAGTGAAATTTCATGAGATCATTTACGAAGGCATGTTTAGGGGAGAAATTAGGGGTGGGGCACGGTAGGGGGTGGGTGGGGCAACTGGGGATGAGCAACTCTTAAGGCCTTGCTCGTAGCTCAGGACTTGAAATTTCGAACCCGAACATAGGCCGCCTCGGCCACAATGACTCAATCTTTTTCTTGATTTTTCTCCCTCCTACTGCTGGATTTAATTGTTCTAAATTCTAATAAGAATGCCTCTTAAAGAGGTCTTCATGGTATCCCATGCAGTCATAAGAGAGGCGATGTTATAATACATTTCCAAGAAAGAAGTCACAGCATTTTGTACAGATTCATGGGTAGTGATTATCTGAAGACAAAATGGATTAAGTCTCCACAGAGCCCGACTGGACCCTGTAGAAATACTCCCAAGGGTGCCCAGCAAGGGGGAGTGATCTGACACACCCTTAGCCATAATGTCTATAAAAATAATATACCTGATTGTTTCGAAAGAACCCAACATTAAATCAATGCTGGAAAGAGAATTGTGGGTTCCTGAAAAACACCTCCATGGGGTAGAATTTATTCCAGAGATCATGCAGACCCAGCTCCCAACATGGCTTGCCCATAGTGGTTAAATGGTCTGCATTGATATGTTTAGGTGAAGGGAACCTATTCTGTGTAATAATAAAGACTTTGTTAAAGTTACCTATGAACAAAACTGGAAGAGGCAATATGTCAGCTAGAAATGTTGCAAACTGAATTACCTCACAGGAATATGGGGGCAAAATATACACATCACGATCACAAAACATCAAAGGTCAAAAAGTCTGCCATGCCAGGAAATGTATCTTCCATATTTGTCTATCTCCACCTGTTAGCAGGAGAAACCACCAGCACAATATACCAGAATAGATACACCTCTAGCATGAGGAATATGTAAATTGATACGCCTTAATCACCACGGCATGTCAAAAACTGAACTGTTTCTGGGGTAGCATGTGTCTCCTGTAGGTAGACGAGATCAGGTTTTATGTTTGAAAGAGTATCAAAAAAAGGTTGATGCTTTAGGCAGCTGTTAGCTCCCCTCACATTCCTAGAAACAATCCTCATTGCCTAACTATACTTATATTTGTATACGTACAAAGGTTGGTGGAGAAATATATACGTTTACATTTAGTACTGGGCTGTTAAATATTTGCGACAAAATTAAACCTAGAAAATATCCTAAAGATAGAAAAAAATAAAGGTAATCGAAAAACCACACGAAAGCAGGAAAAAAAAGAAAGAAGGAGAAAAAAAATGTATAGGAATGCACCTTTGCCCTGGAGGATAAATGTACTTTGAATAAATAGAGGATTTGCCCTTTTATAAAACAGAGTCTTGTGTGTCTACATGACTTTAGTAAAGTGGTGTGAGGGTCTGCTGTGTCAAGCAATGCCTCTCCTTGCTGAGCTCCTTGGAATGCTGGACAGTTCCTGGGACACTTCCTTGAATGATCCTGTCTTGAACCTTGTTTGTCTTGAATCTTGATCTCTTTTCTCCTCCCATGAACTTCCCGATTTAAGTCAAGTCTCTAACACTTTCTGTTTGCCAGGATTTGAAGGCTCTTTCCCACCCAAATTCTCTCAGAGCCTCCAAATTATGAATTCCAAATGAGGATTTACCAATCCAGAAAGTACAGAAATCAGTCCTTTCCTTCAGTTTTTTTTTTTTGGTTTAATACCTGCATAAAGCAGTATTAAACCCAAAAACAAAAAAGTTATATATGGCAGCTTACCATTCCTTAAATGTGGTGGCTGTATTCATTTTCCTTTTTTCCCAGGCTTTTTTCCTTTATTTCACCTGGTGATACAGCCAGTAGTATGCTTCCTGTCTTAGGGTGTCTGCATTCTGGATAAAGTAGTAAAGCAGACACCTTTGGACAACAGCATTGTCAGTCTGGGGGTAATGATAGATCAGCAGATTTGGATGAACTTGACTAACAAATTGAAGTTGAACTCAAGCTAATACTTTATAAGTAGTCACAGCAAACAGTTTTTTTTGTATACAGCTTTTACATAAATTAATAAAAATGACCATTATAGCAATAATGCTTTTTTTTTTTTAAATTTTTGCTTTTTTTTTTTTGTAAAAAAAAAAGATTGTTTTTTTTTTTCCAGAATCATGCTGGTATTTTTACATGGGACCAAATTGGATGCAAATTGTGCTTGGTAACATATTGTTTCATCTATAACTTTTTTATCAATTGCATATTTAATGTGCCCAATACACCAGATCATGTATTGACTTGTACTTTTTATCTCACTGACTGCCTTCAAAAAATTAAAATTTTCAATTTGTGTTCTATACAAAAGAATGTGACGCTTAACTGGAATTAAAAAGCATAAAATAACACGTAAGGGTGATAAATCCTTCACGCCAATAAATATTATCTCAAAATGTTATTACAACAAATAAAATGGTTTTGATTCAAATGGATTTCGGCTCCCCACAGATACAATTCCATTATGAAAACACATCTAAGCAAACATAAAGTAAAATGAACTTGCTCTTCGGTTTCTGCTTAGGCGAGCACGTATTCTTTTGTAGAAAGGAAAAGGGTAAATGCTTTTAAAACAAGTTAGTTATCAAAATAAGTTTAGAAATTTAGATAAGTACATTATTAAGATCTTTGTCACCATATTCATATACTAAAAAGCAAGCGTCCCCATATCCTACAGGTTTTTTTTTAAGAACATTTTTAGGGTGGTTAGAGCACGTAACATGTAGTTATCAAATACAAATCCAATGGTATGTCAAGCTAAAGTGAACTGACTTACAGTGAGCACTATTTATAGTTAAAATTACTCTTAAAAATACATTTCATAAAAACAATTGCCCTCCCTTTGGTAAAATAAAAATAAAAATATTAGAGGCATATTTATAAAGTAGTGAATGTGACTTTTACCAAACATTCACTGGTGGTGAAGCACTATCATTTAACCCCCTTGGCGGTATTCCCGAGTCTCTGGATTGCCTCGCAGCATCCACAGGCACAAGTTACTTACCTTGTCACTGGATCCTGTGATGCCTCCCCGCTGTGTGAGCGAGCGGCATCCTCGCTGGATTCACACAGTGCCTGTGTGCTGCCGATCTCCGTTCCCTGCGACGTTACAATGCACGGGGGGCAGAGAACGGCGCCAAATTCACAAAAGTCAATAAACACATATGTGAGACTTTTCTAGCTCTAGTCTAGCTGCAAAAAGGGTGCAAACAATCCAAGGATTCCTTTCAGGATTGCAAGGAGCATGAATTACACATTTAATTTCCTGATTACCTCTCATGTTTGGAGGCCCTGGAGTGCCAGGACAGTAATAATACCCACAAAATGATCACATTTTGATAAGCAAACACCCCAAAATATTTTGAACATTCAGTGTCATTCAACACATTTTTGAAAAAATATGTTTTTTTACACAAAGTTGTCAATTAACCACTTGCCGACCGTCGCACGACTATTTATGTCAACAGAATGGCACGGGCAGGCAGATTGGCGTACAGGTGTGTCCATTCAAATCTGCCACTCAGCGTGTCTCGCAAGTGCGACCACGGGTCTTGGGAAGTCCTGCGATTGCGGTCGGCAAGGGCAGAACAGGGGAATGCCTTTTTAAACAAAGCATTCCCCTATTCTACCTAGTGACACTTATGACCATTCTCCATGATCGGGAACGGTCATCAGTGACGTGTCACGTGTAGCCACGCCCCCTAACAGTAAGAATCATTTCCTAGGGAACACTTAACCCCTGCAGCACCACCTAGTGATTAACCCTTTCACTGCCAGTGTCATTTTTACAGTAATCAGTGCATTTTTATAGCACTGATCGCTGTAAAAATGACAATGGTCCCATAATGGTATCAAAAGTGTCCAAGGTGTCTGCCATAATGTCGCAGTCCCGATAAAAATCGCTGATCGCTGCCATAACTAGTAAAAAAATATATATTAATAAAAATGCCATAAAACAGTCCCCTATTTTGTGGACGCTATAACTTTTGTGCAAACCAATCAATAAATGCTTATTCTGATTTATTTTTTTACCAAAAATATGTAGAAGAATATGTATTGGCCTAAACTGTGAAAAAAAATTATATATTTTTGGGGGAAATTTATTATAGCAAAAAGTAAAAAATATAGATTTTTTTTCAAAATTGTCGCTCTTTTTTTGTTTATAGCGCAAAAAATAAAATCAAATACCACTAAAAGAAAGCTCTATTTGTGGGAAAAAAGAGACATCAGTTTTATTTGGGAGCCGCATCGCACGACCACACAATTGTCAGTTTAAACGACGTAGTGACGAATAGCAAAAAGTGACCTGGTATTTGACCAGCGAAATGGTCAGGGGCTAAAGTGGTTAATAAGATATTTCTACCACACAAGGGAAATACAGTTATACCCCAAAACATTTATTTATTTATGCAGTACTTTACATGTCCCTGCCCTTAAGAAGCATACAACCCAAAGTCTTTAACTCAAAATCATACACCATCAGGCTTTCAAGGGGTCTAAATTACGCATTTAGTTTTTGTTGACTACATATCAAATTTTTGGAGGTGCTGGAACAGCAGGACTGTAGGAACACTAACAAAATGACCACATTTTGGAAAGAAAACACCCCAGAGTATTTTTAAGTGGCATGGTGAGTCTTTTGAAGATTTAATTTTAAAATAGTCCCCTACCTTTCAAGCATCAGCATCATCCATACATTTTTATACAACAACCGGATGGCAAATGGTAAAAACATGTCCCAGGAACATTTACCTGCAATGAAGGTTTGGTATATGTACAGCTTAAAAAGAAAATACCACTAGGGGTCTGAAAGGGGAATGCAGAAATTGACATAAGTTCCTGCCACCCTATCCACAGAGACATATCATGACTTCTAAACCTAATTATTATGGTTATCAGGTATGGCAGGGAGCCCATTTACATCTGTTAGGCTTGACAGATTTCAGTGGGTACAATATATTTAAAGCATGATCATATAAAATGTATACTGTACTTTTGGGTGAATCTGGAACTTAAAAAATGACAATTACACCTAAATCGAATTAATCGCCGATCATTATTCAAATCTACGTATTATTGAAAAGGCTTTCTTCCAAAACAGTTCATTCAGTAATGACAGTCTTTGAAATAATGAGTGATCACTGTATTATTAGTCTCAGCTTTTGCCTGATTTTATAGAAATCGAAGAAAAAGGATGTTGCCTGTAGACATTTTTTATTAAACGTTAGAAACTAAAAACAAGCATAGCCACCTCTGCATTTTTCTTTCTGCACACATGTAAAAAAATCACACGTGTAATAAAAGTTAGGAATGATAGACGTGGGCCATAATAATGTTTGATTGATATTGTTTCTTATGGATTTGAAAAAAAAAATCTAACATGGTAAGAGAAAGGTCTGTGCCAAATAAAAAACTGAAAGCTGAACACTTTGCAGAATTAAAAGATACAAATTAATGCAGCTCTGTGTTTACAGGCACTGCAAATGCCTCGATTTTATGTGATATCAGCCTCTTGCAGTCCCTGTACAGCAGAACTGGAGTGTAAGGAGAAACATTACAAAAGGCCAATCCGCTGTCCAGACACAGGCTGGGCTGGGTCCAGGATGACATGAGCTCGTAAGAAGTGGGTTTAATGATGCTATACATCAGACTGAGGAGAACATCTAGTGGCAGAGAAAAGTACTGCATGGAAAATCTCTGGATTCAAGGAAAATATTTTTTTTTTGGACTAGTTCTTTTTGTCTTTTTATCTACTAAATGATAAAGAACATAGGGGGTTATTTACGAAAGGCAAATCCACTTTGCACTGAAAGTGCACTTGGAAGTGCAGTTTCTGTAAATCTGAGGGGTAGATCTGAATTGAGGGGAAGCACTGCTGATTTTATTATCCAAATACAGTATGTGCAAGCTAAAAGTATGTTTTTTATTTTCCTTGCATGTCCCATCTACATCGACTACACTTCCAAGTGCACGTTCAGTTCAATTTCAAGCGCACTTTGCACTTGTAGTTTGCACTTGTAGTGCAAAGTGGATTTCCCTTTAGTAAATAACTATGAGAATGTATGAGTCAAAGTATTGGTTAAAAAATAATATCAGGTAAAGCAGTATTTCACTACACTAGCTCCAGCTACTAAAAAAAAAACCCTGCAGAATAGGCACACATTACTGGACTTATTAAATAAAACAATGCGAGCAGTAAAGCGCAGCCAGTCAGAACTCATACATACTTTTACATAGTTCACCATTCTGTTGAACAGGAGTCTCCAAACTGTGGCTTGAGTGCACTAGCCTTTATACAGTCCTTAAGGCACTACTTCTCCCACTGATATGAGGCACTATACCAGGTGTCGGCAACCCGCGGCTCTGGAGCCGCATGCGGCTCTTTTGAACCTTTGCCGCGGCTCCGGGGCGGATGCTAGCGAGGGGAAGAGGCCAGTGTTGTAAGTAATGGTGTTAAAATAAACGCCGTTACCTAACGATGCACCTTTTGAGGGTAATGAGTAATCTACCTGATTACTCTTACCCTCACGGTAACGCCGTTCCCATTACTTGGGCGGCGTAACCGCAATTACATCTACCGCGTGGCGTGCGGGGGGGGGGCAGGGGGGGTCATGTGGCCACAGGCCTGAGCTGGCCTGTGATTCAGTCACGGCGCGTCAAGTGACTGGCCATAGAGCTGGCCTGTCTGTGCTCGCGGCCCGGGTGGCGCTGGCACATGCACGCGCCTGGAGTTTCCTTCCCGCCTGTCACGACGAGAGCTCTCAGCTCAGCCGCCGACATCTCCCCCGTGGAGGCTCTGCTCTGGATCAAAAGACTCAGTTGAGCTCATCAGCACCGACCGTTGGAGCAAAAATATAATAATGTATAACACACCTCTGTGGGAAAGTCTTTAACTGTAAGTCCAGTCAAAACTTTAAAATCCTCTCTGGCTTACACTGCTATCTGGGGCTAATTTAGATAAATTTCCCCTCTGCCCCCTTCTGTCTTGGTGACAATCGTTTATCATGCAGGGAAATTCTGCAACAGGGACACATATAGCAATAAAAAAATGACAAAGGTTCTAGCCATCCCTTATGCCACAAAAAAAAATCTATATATACACTATATTACTAAAAGAATTTTGACGCCTGCCTTTCACGCAAATGAACTTTTAAAGCATCCCAATCTTAGCCCATAGGGTTCGTAGGGTTCAGTATTGAGTTGTTCCACATTTTGCAGCTATAACAGTTTCAACTCTTCTGGGAAGGCTGTCCACAAGGTTTAGGTGTGTGTCTATGGGAATGTTTGACTATTATTTCAGAAGGAAGGCCCATAAAGACATGGGTGAGCAAGTTTGGGGTGGAGGAACTTGACTGGCCTGACCTCAACCCAATAGAACACCTTTAGGAGGAATTAAAGTGGAGACTGTGAGCCAGGCCCTCTCATCCACATCAGTCCCTGTCCTCACAAATGCGTTTCTGGAAGAATGGTCAAACATTCCTATAGACACACTCCTAAACCTTGTGAACAGCCTTCCCAGAAGAGTTGAAACAGTTATAGCTGCAAAGGGTAGATCAACTCAATATTGAACCCTATGGACTAAGACTGGGATGCCATAAAGTTCATGTGCATGTAAAGACTTTTGGTAATATAATGTATATTGCTAGTGGAGATTTAGCCTCACTTCCTGTCGGTTGAAATTGGCATCACAGGCATCATCATTGACCTCATCATCTTAGTAACCTCAGCTACAATGGATGCATATCCAGACCCCGAATCTTCCTTGGATGTAATTGAAAATGGGAGATTTTGTGTGTGTTTGTGAAGCTGCGGTGGCCCTCTGTGCTGCATTTGTGTTTGCATGAAGAGAGAGCTAAGCACAGATTGTGAACTACTCCTGTGTTTACCCAAGAAGTGCTCCATTGCAAGCAGTGGGGAAAGCAGAATGAGGGTGCCCTGTGAGGGGACAGATTGTGGGCTTGTATGTACACTGAGGTTTGTCCGTATTTTGTCTGTATTGTGGGAGCACTGTAAAGGCGCTGCTTTCACATGTGCTGTCGGAAATAGAAGCCCAGTGTAACTTTGTAAATCAAGCCTTCGAGTCAGAACACATTCAATACCAGAAAGTAATATCTCTGCACTTACAGTAATTTGTTTCAGGAAAAAAATCGTATTTAAACAAAAGGCAGGGCTGTTTAATGTCTGCAAACACTATTTCTTTGTACTGCATTTCAAATTGGCTTTCAAGCATAGTTTAATCTCTATCACAAGTTACAATTAAACCATTATGCAAATGATATACTGTAACAATACTAGGCTATATACATTAGTACAATTTGCACTAAAACAATGTAATGCAAACAATATAAAGGCTCAGTGAACGTGAAAATGTTATATTTTAGCAGCTTTCCCATCTCTGCACACTGTGAAGAGCAGTCATTGAAATGCATGAAGAGAGTGACATATTTTGTACAGTATGAAGAGCAACAGAACGTCATTATCAATGTGATGCTTGACTCATATACTTCCTGTTAAAAAGAAAATAGAATTGGTCTAAATCTGGCATTGGGTGTTGCCAGGTAAAAGCTAAATTCGACAATTATTCAGCATATGACTTCTTGCAATGTCAACAATGATGAAGTCTAATCAAAGCAGATCTACAAGTATATTGAGCCAAAGTTACACTAAATAGTTATATTAGACTTGCTTGCATTCACAGTAATGTAGTATTAGCTCAGGTAGGTTTATATTACTAGGGATCATTAGTACAACAACCTTCTAAAAGTCTTGACTAAAAATGTTTGCAACTAACAATCTGCTGTTTTCAGCACCAAACTGATGCTACATGTGAATGCTGTTCCACAACAAGACAATGATAAAAGGGAGCATACATTCCGTTCTCTGCTGCTCTAAAATAGCACTGCAACAGACTAAAACCTGTCCCGGACCACTTCTCAATTGTACATCTGTTTAGTAAAGGTAAAAAAATGTTTCCCTAAGGGCTCTTTCACACGTCCGTTCAGTTTTTTAGATCAGTTTTTTCCCCCTTCAGTTGATCCGTTTTTTCATCCGTTTTTCGTCCGTTTTTCGTCCGTTTTTCGTCCGTTTACGGAAGAAAAATAGGGTTTTCTTCCGTCCAAAAAAACGGAGCTTACCGTAGACGGATGTTAACGGACGTTAGCGGATGCTCATCCGCTAACGGACGCTAACCCATAGGGAAGCATTGAGGTCCGTTAACGGATGTCCAAAAAAATGGACGAACTGAATGGACGTGTGAAAGAGCCCTAAATAGCTTCCTTTCCCTTGGTGCAGTCCTCCTTGACTTACCTCATCCTTCGATTTTGGTTTTAAATGTCCTTATTTATTCTGAGAAATCCCCACTTCCTGTTCTTCTGTCTGTAACTACACACAGTAATACAAGGCTTTCTCCCTGGTGTGGAGTGTCGTGCTCGCTCCCTCTCTTGGACTACAGCATTGTCAGGACGCCCGCTAACACACAGCTCCTTTCTCTATCTGCAACGTAGAGAGCGTCCTGACTTTCCTGTAGTACAAGAGAGAGGGCGAGCACGACACTCCAGACCAGGGAGAAAGCCTTGCATGACTGTGTGGAGTTGCAGACAGAAGAACAGGAAGTGAGGATTTCTCAGAAGAAATAAGGACATTTAAAAGCAAAATCTAAGGATGAGGTGAGTGAAGGAGGACTGCACTTTCAGCATAGATTATTCTATGTAATTTTTCATATGGACTTTAGTTTGACATGTGATTTTTCTTGCACAGGATTTCACTTTATTTAATGTACTACAACACTGTTTGATGTGTTTTGAGACTCCTTAATGTTTCCTTTCATTGACTTTTTTTTATTAATGTATGCACAGTGTTTTGATTGCACAGTATTGCACTTAAATTTTTATATATGATCATGTTTGTTTAGTATACTTTTCTTTTCAATACAAGGATTTTGACAAACTTTGTTGCAGATTTCTACCGTTTGTTATTCTGAAGAAATCCCCGTGTGTTTGTTTGTGTCCATGGGCACAAGTGAGTCTAATGGGAGTGGTTTCTTAATTATCAACCAGCTGCTACACCTGCAAAGCTCTAATAAGGAAAATTGCATCCCTTTAGATTAGATTTTCTATTGGGAGTATCTGACCAAAAATGACATTTTTGTTGCAGGGGGTGCCTGAAATCTTGTATCTTAGGGCAGACTTCTGGTAAAATCAGTAAACCAATCACACAAGCAGGTAATTATATATCCAAGGGGCGCTCTGTACATAGATGGTAGCAAGGTAGCCATATTGCATTGCATTTCACAGACAATTACAGAGCTGCAGATTAAAAAGGAAAGATAATTTTTTAATAACATTCAATTACAATATGACTAGTGTTGCAATTGTATACGCTATATATATTTTTTTTTTCCCCACGAAAGTGGAGTTACCCTTTAATAAATGTCCCCCTATACATCCTTATAAAATGTAAGGTATGTTCTACAAGCCACATTTGTAAAATTGTAAATGCGAAAGTCCTTTCATGGACCATATGAAAGGAATGCTTTTTAAATTCTTGGTCAATTAAATGATATGTAAAATGTTGTGGTGAACACTGGGCAGCATAAGTTTTATTCACTAAGGGCCCTTTCACACTGGTGCATTTTTCCCAAGTTTTTGCAGTAAAAATAGCGTTATTAAAACGCCCCCCCATGCCCCCCTCCATTGAAATGGATTAAAAACGCGGTACAATTGCGGCAAATTCTCAGTGTTTTTTCCGCGATTAAAATCGCGGCAAAACACATCGATTTTACCGTGTTTTTACCGCATTTTTAAATTCCTTTCAATGGAGAGGGGCATGGGGAGCGTTTTATGAGCGTTTTAATAGCGCTATTTTTACTGCAAAAACGCAGCAAAAATGCACCAGTGTGAAAGGGCTCTAAGTCTTCCACAGCTGCCATAAGCTGTTCTGGCAAGCCAGTTACAAAGCAGTTTTATAGGGCAGTGTTTCTCAACGCCAATCCTCAAGGTGCCTCAACAGGTCATGTTTTCAGACTCTTCATTATTTTGCACAGGTTAGTTGTTCAGGTTCACTGCCTTAGTAATTACCATAGCCGTTTCATCTGAGAGAAATCCTACAAACATGACCTGCTGGGGCGCCTTGAGGACTGGAGTTGAGAAACACTGGTACAAGGCACCATTTACACTTGAGAATAGGGTCATTGGTGATTACTTGTGGGAGACCGAGCAGGGGCATGGAAAGAAGCCCCATTGAAAGAAATGGGAGGCTGTCAGCTCCCACAGCCAATTGCAGCCACTCACTTGTAACTGCTAATGGAGTGATTACCTGTGAATGATCTTCCCTGGACACTGGACAGTCTGTGTCCAGGGCCAATCATTCACAGGTAATTACTGCTTGAATGATTACATGTGAGTGGCCATGATTAGCTGCGGGAGCTGTCAGCCTCCCATGTTGTTTTCAGTGGAGCTTCCTCCTGCAGCTAATCACCAGGAACCCCCGCAGTGTCTCCCGTATGTTAGTCTTGGTTCAATCCAGCCTGACTCCAAAGTAGCGTGACATTCAGTGCAACTTTAGAAACCAACTTTGATACGTCTTTGATGTGACTTTTTACGCTCTGTGGCATTGAAATCGTATCAAAGTCGAATCAAAGTAGTGCAGGGACCTTTTCTTAAGTTGGAAACACTTGTAGTATCGGTTACAACAACTCTCTTAGGGAAACATTGAATTTAACTGGTCATCCGACTTAGGGTCTCACAAGTCAGATCCTATGTCACATTAGTGTAAACTGAGCCTAAACACGAATGGCAACATTTGCGTGAAAGGGACCTAACTAAACATAAATTCCAAAAACATCATTCCACAGCTAAATTAAGTATACCTCAATAAGAAAATTCATTGAAACTACAAAAATAATTGCGAGTTTCCGATAATATATCCATCTTTTTACTACTGTATGAAAGCAGTTATATAGGTCTATAACCGCTGCACATATTTTCTACTGTGCAAAAACACAGTAATAGTCCCTTGTGGCATATTTTGGTTCCTTAGAAATAAAGCTGGTTATTTAGCTAGATCTGTGGCTGTATGTTTGAAAACAGCCTAGAGGAATAAAAATGATAATTTGAATTTATTGTATCAGATAATCCAACACATTAAAACTAATCCTATGTGAATTTCAATTTATCTCTAAATACATTTATCTACAAGAACAGAACTTCTCCTTAATATGTATTTATTCTGGCATAAAGTGGAAATGATTCCATCATTAATGCTAGGCATTTTCTCCAAATACTAAAACTATTATGTGCCCAAGCAATTTACACTAGCAATAAATACTAACTATATTTAAAGAGCTTTTAACTAGTAATAAAAGAAAATGTTATACTATAATATTTCATCAACTTGTAACCAGTCGCTTTTGATACACACATAACCCCAACTTATGTTTTTTTTTTTATTGCAAGTGCTATTGTAAATTTAGGAAAAGGTGAGCAAAAAGGAACCAGACCTTCCTCTAAAGCAGTGTATATACAGGACGGTCACTTTCTACACTTTGCTTATGTGTCACTCTATTGGTTGTAGCTCAGAAATCATTCTAATCCTAAACAGAGCTCTTGGCTATCAGAAAACGATGAGCCCAATATGTTATTTTGCAAAAAAAAAAAAATGTTTTTTGGGGGGGGGGGGGGGGGGGTCACGCAAACAAACTGAAAAAAATAAATAACCATCTATTGCCACCACTGTGCCCATTAAGTGCAGCCACTGTGCCCATCAAACGCTGCCAGTTTGCCCCCTCAAATCCAACCAGTTTCCCCTCAATTGCAGCCAGTTTTCCCACATATGCAACCAGTTTCCTCCCAAATGCAGCCAGTTTCCCCTCAAATGATGCCAGTTTCCCCTCAAATGCAGCCAGTTTCCCCCCAAATGCAGTCAGTTTCCCCTCAAATGCAGCCAGTTTCCCCCAAATGCAGTCAGTTTTCCCTCAATTGCAGCCAGTTTTCCCACATATGCAACCAGTTTCCTCCCAAATGCAGCCAGTTTCCCCTCAAATAATACCGGTTTCCTCTCAAATACAGCCAGTTTCCCCCCAAATGCAGCCAGTTTCCCTTCAAATAATGCCAGTTTCCCCCCCAAATGCAGCCAGTTTCCCCTCAAATACAGCCAGTTTCCCCCCAAATGCAGCCAGTTTTCCCCCAAATGCAGTCATTTTGTCCCCCCGTCTGGCACTTACCTTTCTAGGGTCAGCGTCGTCCTCCTCCATGCTCTCTCCACTCCCTCCTCGTTGTCTTCTCCTGTCCTCAATGTAATCTCTGCTATGATTGGAGGTCTGATAGATGTCCAATCACAGCACTTGTTGCTTCGGCCAATCAGGTGACCGGTAACCAGACCCGGTGCACCTGATTGATTGGCTGAGAGGCGGGTCATTGTTAGGAAAGCGATTCCCTAACACAGCATTGTTTAAACAGGGAATGCTGGCTCTAATCAGGAAGCCTATTAGAGCCGATGGCTCTAATCGGGCACTTCCAAAACACACCCAATGCTGTAATTCAGTTGGCCAGCTCTCAACAGGGGGCTGGACACCTAAGCTCTTCAAAGAGAATATTTATTGTGGACAGGAATAAGTCACAACTTTTGGAGTAAAGGAAAAGGTTTTGAATGGCAAGCTGTGTGGCCATGCCCGTGTATCCTCTCCTGGCTCCCCTACCTGCCTGGCCAACAATGTCCCCCTATCAGCATAGTAGTGGGTGGGAGGAGCTGCAGGTTGGAATAGAGAGCGCCTCTTGCCCCCTGCCTTGCTGATAGGATAACATCATTGGGCGGGCGGTCAGGCTGGGGAGCTGGGAGAGGACACATGGACAGAGCATAGCCTCTGCCTTGCCAAAGGTTTGAACCATAATCAGGTGAGGCAGAAATTATAATGGGGGGTGAGGGGAGGCAGACTGAGGGGCACTGTAATGGAGAAGACTGTGATTGCTAGGGGCACGGTAATATAATGGGGACTGCACTGTAAAGGGGCAGATTCCTAACAGTTTCTGCTCTGAAGAAAAAGCTATTTGTTCTACTTTGTGTTTTTGGATACTAATGTTGATTGGAAGGGACTTTTACATTATCAATCAGATGATGAAGGTGCTTTTACCAATGAGGAATCTTGCTGTGTCAGCATCTCTTTAAAAATGATTAACTCTTTTGAAACATCCCACCAAAAATGATTTCTTTGTTGCGGAGGATGTCTAAAACCTAACTTATCTTGCAGAGTTTTTCGCACAAGCAGGAAAATACATTTCTGGGTGTGCAGAATGCCCCCCAGGTTGTCATATTGCACTGAAAATTAATACAGATTCAAAAGAAAATGTAATTTTCAATGGCAGCGATTATATATGCAATATTATCATTTTTTTATTCACTTTTTGTTTTCAACAAATGTGGAGTTACCTTACTACTGCTCTAAAAGATTTGTAAAGCGCAGTATTTACTTTTTAAAGAAGGTATTTATATATCATTACTTCCATAGAGGGTGCATGGGCGCCGCCACCCCTAACCATGCATCCGACCCCCTAATCTACATAATAGGCTGCCAGACTATGGATTCCAATGCAGGTTGGGTGTTTTAGAGCTTCGAAAAAGGCTTAAAAAAAGGGTGGGCTCAGGACGCAGAGCACTGCGCTTCAAGCCCACACAGTTGTGTGACGATAGAAAATACATTTTTGCTATTTTCACATTAAGGTCCACCACGCCCATTAAGAGGTGGTGGAGAGAGGAGAAACATGGCGGAGGAAGCTGCTGGATGAATGGACACGAAGCCGCTCCCTGCACCGCGCCACTCACACAAAGGGTGGACCATGCTGCAGGACACCACAGCCTGCCACTTAGATCAGGTAAGTGCAGGACCACCGGCTTATCCTGCTGGGGGGGGTGGTAGTGCCGCGCTGCTGCCCGCATGGGCATGGGCTGGGGGTTGTAGTTCCACAACGCCGGCCACTGGGGGGTTATAGTGCCGCCCGGGAAAGGGGCTGGTAGTGCCGCGCTGGGGGTTGTTTGCCGCTCTCCAAAAGAAAAACCCACCAGCTGACTACTTTCAACACAAAAAATGGTTTCATTTCTCATGTTAGTATAGTAAGTGGCCATGTACATCATTCCATTATGCCCTGTGGCCAACTATGCATCTATAAATGGTTTATAAATGTAAGCAGGCAATAAAAGAATACAATTGGAAAATATTTTGTAAATATCTTGTTCATTACTTCTGCTTTAACAAGCTTTTGAAGTATCCATTTTAACCCTAGGAAATGTTCAGATTGTGCTTGTTACCATGGGGGCACAGTTTGAACACTCCCTACACAATGAAAATAGTTGTAGACAACCATGTACATAGCCTTTATGAAAAATGTGATTTTACTGCCCGTCTGATTTTCCAACAAAAAATATTTTGCTTTGGCTATATTTTGTTCTGCCATGCTAATTCATTAAATGAACTCTTAAAAATGTCAAGGATTCTCTCATCTCAACTCAAAATAAAATACATTTAATTCCAAGTTTTTACTTTCACGATCATTCATTTTTTTTTTAACTATTTACAACATACATAAAAAAATTACTGTATACCGTAGTTATAAATTTAACAAAATTAAGATAAATAAACAGTCATTATAATATCCAACTACAGCTAAAACTTTTGTCCTGGTGGCAGGGAGTCAAGCACATGAATGAGAAGTCTGGGAACATACTCAAGAATATAAATTTGACAGAGGTTCTGGGGCTATAGCAACTTTCCTTGGTGTGAAGCAAGATATCCGCCTTAGCAATATCAGGCACTGCTTTAACCACTTCAGCTTCGGAAGGTTTACCCCCATCATGACTAGTGTTGAGCGGAATACGCCATATTCGATTTTGCGATATTTCACGAATATATAGAAGAATATTCGTGAAATATTCATTAATATCGTTTATTTGTGATATTTTATCAAAAAAAAAAAATGTTGCTAAATTTCGCTAATGCGAATGTGAAATTGATTGCGAAATTCTCGTCCGCGCATGCGCGCGAACAACACGTGAAAACGGAGATCATTTCCTGGATTACTAAACTAATATGCACTAAACACTAACTCTACTTACACAAACTTATATGACTAAACTAAAGCTAATTTTTTTTTTTTTTATACACAAAACACAGAGACTAAACACACACTAAACTAAGCTACCTTAAAGAAATGTACACTTACACTAACTACACAGAAATCTAACACTAAGCTACACTAACCTGGACAAAACAACACAAATCTGAGCTTTTAGAAAAGCTGTTGGGTCTTTTGCTTTAAAAAAAGCATTTGGTTTTAGAAGCAGGAAACTCAGAACTGAAAGCACTATAGGAAGCACAATGCTAAGCTCTAAGATCGCAATACACAGGAAAAACGCACAGAAACACTCCACTCTCTCTAGCCACCTTGTGAATCTGCACTGAAATACTGCTGGGAGTGATCTTATAAAATGGTCGTGCAGGCAGGTTCCTATTGGTTGCTATGGAGGTTGCTAACCTCTGACAACTGTGGTAGGAGAACTCTGATTGGCTCTGATGCAAAAGAAGGGCAGAGAAAGTATTCGCGAATATTTGTAATACGAATATTCGCATTGCGAATATTCGGCAACATAAAAGGATTGCTTCAGCTACTCGGCCCAGGGTCTCTAATCATACCAGCAATGCTTTTAGACGTCGGTGGAGATCACTAGGATGTGATCTGTTTTAAAAATACATTTGAAAAAATAGCAATAGCGAATATTCACCGCCATATTCAAGTTATTCTCAAATACTCGAATATGCAATATTCGTAACGAACATTCGCAATGCGAATATTCTTGAGCAACACTAATCATGACCAGACCATTTTTTTCGACGATATGGCACTGCATTATTTTAACTGACAATTGTGCGACGCTGTACCTAAACAAAAATGTACGCCATTTTTTCCCCATAAATCAAGCTTTCTTTTGGTGGTAATTTGATCACCTCTGTGCTTTTTATTTTTTTGCTTTATAAACAAAATGACAAATTTTGAAAAAATAAACAATATTTTTTACTTTCTGCTATAAAACACACCCAATAAAAAAATGTAAACAATCAAATTTCTTCATATATTTAGGTCAATATGTATTCTGCTACATATTTTTGGCAACAAAAATCCAATAATTGTATATTGATAGGTTTGTGCAAAAGTTATAGCGTCCACAAACTATGGGATTTATTTAATGTTTTACTAGTGATGGTGGCGAACAGTGACTTATAGCAGGACTGCGATATTGTGGTGGACAGTTGGGACATTAACTGACACTTTTGACACTTTTTGGGGACCAGTGACACTAATACAGTGATCAATGCTAAAAAAATATGCACTGTCACTGTACTAATGACCTTGGCAGGGAAGGGGTTAACATCAGGGGCAATCAAAGGGTTAAATGTGTGCCCGACCAGTGCTTTAGTACTGTGGGGGAGGTGCTTGCACTAGGAGAAGGCATGGATCGGCGCCCCTGCTTAGCAGAGACACAGGATCCAGTCTTATGTACTGACAGAACAAAGTTCTGCCTTGTTTACATAGGCAGACCGCCGTTCTGCCTGTGAACGTCAGAACGAGACAAACCGCACATGTCTAGTTTTCACCAGTGCCACCTATCAGTGCCGCCTTATCAGTGCCTATGTGTGCTGCCTATTAGTACCCATCATGCAGCATATAAGTGCTGCCTCATCAGCGCACATCAATGAAGGAGAAAAATTACCGTATTTATCGGCGTATAACACGCACAGGCGTATAACACGCACCCTAACTTTAAGAGGGAAGTTTCAGGAAAAAAAATGTCCACACCCCCCCTGCGTATAACACGCAGGCACAGTTTACCCTCTATTTTCAGGGTAAAAAAGTGAGTGTAATACGGCAATAAATACAGTACCTGTTTTCAAAATGTTATAACAAACAAAGTCTTTTTTTCTTTTGTTTTTGATAAAAATGTCATTTGGGTACAGCGTAGCATGACCGCGCAATTGCCATTCAAAATGTGAGAGCGCTGAAAGGCTGAAAATTGGTCTGGGCAGGAAGGGGGTTTAAGTGCCTAGTAAGCACGTGGTTAATGAATAGTTTGTAAACAAAATAAATATATGTTTTTGTGGGAATTTAACATTAAAATATTATTTTATAAAAAAAAGTTTCCTGAGATGGCCTTTTATAAACATTGTCACACTGAAATATTTAATGCATCTGCAAAATGACTGTCATACTGATTAGAATTCTATTATTTTTTCTTTTAGATACAGAGAGTAATTTGTTATGACTGCAAACATTTACTGATATATCTGCTGACTCATAACTGTTCAGTAGCTGCATTAAAAGTCTGAAGCACGAATAGAGATATATTTAGTATCATCTGCCTCAGTGGCACCACTTGTATGGTGCCATTTGTATTGCAAAGGTCATATAGACTCAGCTATAGCCTATTCTACTAACACAGCTGAATGGTGAATGTGATACTTACATTCAGAGGCATGACTATACACTAGGAAGAAAAAATGATTTGGATTCCTTTCAGATTTACAGTGCATACTTTATGCACAAAAAACTCTCTATATTAAAAGTGCAAACAGAAATATGCATGTCTGTTGTTCGGTCAGTAAGGTACTGTGGGCATGCAGTACATTTTGCACATTGTCCCAAACTATGATTTTTGTTCCAAAACATTATTTTTTTATAATTTTTCTTTTCACACGTGTCTGTTTATTTTTTTAATGCAGTAAAACACATATTTTGCCACTAAAAATGCATTACAAGAAGAAATCACATTTTTAAGTAGCTGGTTCACATCCATCTGCTGCAAAAGGAAACTTATTAGACCCATTTACATACACATGTGCATGACCACATGAGCTGCGACTTACATTAAACTGTGTGAATTCGACTTAAAGTAATATCAAAGTCTTATTATTTTTTTTGTTTAACCACTTAAAGGGGTGTTCCAGCCAAAAATTGTGTTTATTAAAAGTCAGCAGCTACAAAAAGTGTAGCTGCTGGCTTTTAATAAACACTCACTTACCTGCTCCTGCGTTCCAGCGACGTGCCGACCGGGGCTCCGCTCCTCTCCCCCCTCCCCAGCCGGCGTCTCCATCCCGACTGTGGGCACCCAGCCGTGACAGCCTTCGGCTTTACGGCCGGGCACCCACTGCGCATGCGTCCCATGTGATCGCCTACAGGGAGGGGCTGGTGTAGGCAATTAAGGCTTAATCGCCTAACCAGCCCCTCGGCGGAAGCAGGAAGTGGGACAGGAAGTCCCACTCCTCCTGAAGCCCCCACTCCCCCCCCAAAAAAATGACATGCCAAATGTGGCATGAAAGGGGGAGGGGAGGGGATTAAACAAAAGTAATTTTTTAGGGTGGAACTCCTCTTTAAGCCCCGGACCAATATGCTAATAAATGCCCAGAGGCGTTTTTACAATTCGGCAATGCGTCGCTTTAACAGACAATTGCGCGGTCGTGCGACGTGGGTCCCAAACAAAATTTACGTCCTTTTATTCCCACAAATAGAGCTTTCTTTTGATGGTATTTGATCGCCTCTGCGATTTTTATTTTTTGCGCTATAAACAAAAATAGAGCGAAATTTTTGAAAAAAAAAAACAATACTTTTTACTTTTTTGTTATAAGAAAAATCGAATAAACTAAATTTTAGTCAAACATTTAGGCCAAAATGTATTCAGCCACATGTCTTTAGTAAAAAAAAAAATCGCAATAAAAAAAAAATTAGCTACCTAGCGGCAACAGTGACACTAATACAGAAAAATGATCGCTTTGTGACACTGGCAATAGGGGGTGAAAGGGTTAACTAGGGCGGTGATCAAGGGGTTAAACCTTTATTAGGGGGGGTACGGGGCTACCCTGGACCTAACACTAACTGCCAGTCACACTAACTGTCACACTGACACTAAATGCAGTGATCAGTAAATATATGATCACTGCAATCAATGACACTGTGACAGGGGGGTGGGGGGGGGGGGTTATCGGAAGGGGTTAAATGTGCCTATGTGTGTGGTGTCAGTGTAGTGTTGGTGCGACTTACTGTGTGAGTCTTCTCTCCTCTCGGCGGATTGAAAATAACGCAGAGAGGAGAACTCACATCACTTCCTCTGCCAGTGTTTACATTACACAGGCAGAGGAAGTGACACGCGGGGAGGACGCGCATTGGCTGGGAGTGATCCGGAGGGGGCAGACAAAAACGTACAACCGCCCCCTCATCCCGGATCGCTCCCACAGCAAACCGGACCGCCACAAGTACCGGGGGGGGGGGGGGGTCGGATTGGACCCCCGACCCATGTCTAGGCAGGGACATACAGGTACGCCAATGTGCCTGTACGTGCCATTCTGCCGACGTAAATGTACATGCGGCGGTCCTAACCGGTTAAAAATATCAAACATGGTATACTTAATTGCTCTGTGTAATGGTTTTGCACAGAACAACACTGATCCTCCTCTTCTCTGATCCCCCACCTAAGCTCCTGGCTCCACCCTCCTGTCGAGTGCCCCTGCAGCAAACATCCTACTATGGGTGCACCCGAGCCAAGACGCTGCTCCATGCAGACATGGAGCCACAGTTTGGCCCCGCCCCATCTCTCATAATTGGTTCACTGGCTTTGATTGACAGCCAATGGCACCCTCTGCTGTCTCAGCCAAAGAGGAGGAAAAGTCTCGGACAGCCGAGGCTCTCATGCAACATTGCTAGATCGAGATGGGCTCAGGAAAGTATTAGGAGGGCTGAGGGGAGAGCTGCCCACAGAAGGTTTTTAATCTTAATGGATGAAATACATAAATCCTTCTGCTGTTAGAACCATTTTAAAGCCAAAACACAATTTTGAGATTGCTTGCTCTATTGTTATACATGCTAACAGACACCATGGGGGTTATTTACGAAAGGCAACTTCACTTTGTACTACAAGTGCAAACTGCAAGTGCAAAGTGCACTTGAAATTGCACTGAAAGTGCACTTAGAGGTGCAACCGCTGTAAGAGGGGTAGATCTGGAATAAGGGGAAGCTCTGCTGATTTTATTATCTAATCATGTGCAAGCTAAAATGCTGTTTTTTATTTTCCTTGCATGTCTCCCTCGGATCTACAGTGACTGCACTTTTAGTGCAATCTCAAGTACACTTTGCCCATGTAGTTTGCACTTGTAGTGCAAAGTGGATTTTACTTTTGTAAATAACCCCCATGGGCTTTAGCATATTGCAGTGTTCATTTTTAATTATGCCCCAGTGCATTAGGGCAACACCGTTAAACTGCACAACACCACAATGCATGGTAACAAACTACCATGCGTTGTAGCACAGTGCGTCCAAAAAAAAAAAAAAAACACTGTATGTCCATTTTTTGGTCTGTCTCTGTGCATTTGCAGAACAGTCACAATCAAAGCATGTTGAGGCATGAAACAATGCAGGTTAAAGTGGTAGTAAACTCTGTACTACCACTTTTACCTACAGGTAAGCGTATAATAAGGCTTACCTGTAGGTATAAAGAATATCTCCTAAATCTGTACGTTTTAGGAGATATTCCCTTCGCAATGCGCCGCTGACTGCAGCCACCGGACCTTGCCGGAAAGAAGTCTCCAGCTCGCATGCGCGGGAGTGACGACATCGCCGCTCCAGCCACTCACAGCGATGGAGCGGCGATATCTGGAAGACGTGTCGAGGCAAGATAACATCTCCCTCGGCGTGGACCAGGTAAGTTCCCCACACCTCGTTCCAAGGTAAGTATTTCATAATGAGCTAGTATGCAGTGCATACTAGCTCATGATGGCTTTTGCTTTTCAGGTATGGAAAAAAAAAATATTAAATTTTTGCTCTTATAATATATATTGCACACTAGGAGAGTATAAGTGGTATAAAGAACAGCTATTGCTTCCTAGCATAAAGGACCCATGTGCCAAATGATCTCGTATCTACATTCTAAAACTTGCCAACCCAGCTATTCTGACCAGTATGAGGCCTTTCTGACAATGCTTTTCATCCATCTATCCTATTTCAGAAATATAGAATTTCACAATTCGTATACAATAGGCTGGAGTATCCTATTCAGTCTATAATATAATATAGAAGAATCCAATCCCACATAAAATGTATGGTGAATCGATATATTTATTTTAAAACAAATCTGCTGCTCCATATAATTCAATATCAAATCAAAGGTAGAAATAGTGATAAAATAGTGATACAAAGTTTATATAGTGAAGTCCAAGATTACCAACTATTGTCATATGCACCCATACTGACTACCAACCAGGGGCAATATATTTAGTCTTTCAGTGATCAAAACAACTTTTGTTGTGATCAAAAAATCACATTCACAAAATCCATATAATAAACAATTGGATAATCTTCCAACATACCAGTCAACTGGGTTTTAGACTCGAGGGAAAAAAATGTGTCCACCAATCACCGGTGGCGGCCACCCCCCACGCACCACCGTATATACTGCCACAGAACTGTTCAGCAAAAAAAAGGTAGTGTGGATGGTAACTGCGGGCATCAATCTAAGGTCACTCTGGACTCTTCCTACTTCCTCCCGGGATCGGTACTCCATTTATAGTTCACCACACACCATAGGCAATAAGACAAGAATATGCCATATAGCATATAGTGCAGTATTTTATTGTAAACCATAATGAGTGTACATAGATACAATCTTGACAAACAATGATAAAAACAAGCAGCCAAAGACTTACCATATTTATCGGGGTATAACCCGCACAGGCGTATAACACACACCCTAACTTTAAGAGGGAAGTTTTAGGAAAAAAACAGTCTATAGCCCCCTGCGTATAACACGCAAGCACAGTTTACCTTCTGTTTTCAGGGTAAACAAGTGAGTGTTATACGCCAATAAATACAGTACATCAAAACCGCCACACAGACCTCCGCTGTGGCACTGTAATGTCATGTTACAAGCTCCTTAGGGAGGTTCAGTGTTCTGGTAGAATTGTTAATGGGATAGAGACTACATGACCAATGCCAAACCGTTGGTTACATGACAAGCTACCAGACGCTAATGGTGAGTATTTTAGCACTTTTATTACTAGAGCTACCCTAGTTAAAGTGGATGTAAACTTAATTCATGAAATTTGACCTAGGCACATATATTTGTAGTGTCTACTCATCTCTCTCCAAAGCCCTAAGTCATGTGTATGGTATGTCTGCATCTCTGTTCTTCTGTTATCAGTGTGATAACTTCTGATAAGTTCTCTAACAACTGAGATAAAACCAGCCTGAAATTTGTGTCAGCGTGGGTGCTATAAATAGATAAGCAGAGAGCTGTTCTATTCACAGCACAGCTCTGCACATTCCTCCCTTCCTCTACCTATGTGAAGGGTGTGTGTGCCTTTCCTCCATTCAGTTGACACACAGTGTATGCCAAGACTTCACTCCCAGTGCTGAACTGGAAGAAAAAAAAATCTAGCACAATGTGCACATTCTAAAGAATATAGCAAGCTAAAGACAGCAGATATACATGTAAAACTTAAGTAGGGAGATTTGTTTTATCCTTGTATATCATCTGAGGCTTTTCACTTCACTTTGTATATGTGGGGATTACATCCACTTTAACATTTGCATATAGATTTTATCCTTGTATATCATCTGAGGCTTTTCACTTCACTTTGTATATGTGGGGATTACATCCACTTTAACATTTGCATATAGATCCACTATGATCACACATCAACACAAACATACATACAACAATGAATGTATGTCGACAAACAAGCATAGCAGGTGGCTCCTGTAGCACTGAATGTCTTGTAGGTACTGACTTCCTGTGATGTATCTTATATAGTTACATAGTTAACTAGTAGGTGAGGTTGAAAAAAGACACAAGTCCATCAAGTCCAACCTATGTGTGTGATTATATGTCGGTATTACCTTGTATATCCCTGTATTTTGTGGTCATTCAGGTGCTTATCTAATAGTTTCTTGAAACCATCGATGCTCCCCACTGAGACCACTGCCTGTGGAAGGGAATTCCACATCCTTGCCACTCTTACAGTAAAGAACTCTCCATGTAGTTTAAGGTTAAACCTCTTTTCTTCAAATTTTAATGAGTGGCCATGTGTCTTGTTAAACTCCCTTCTGCAAAAAAGTTTTATCCCTATTGTGGGGTCACCAGTATGGTATTTGTAAATTTAAATAATTTCCCCTATCTAGCGTCTCTTCTCCAGAGATGTATTATATATGATGCATTTAAAAGTATGTAAAGAACTATTAACACTTCAGTTCTACATCAACAGGAAGCATGGAGGCAGTGGCAAAAGGTGCAAGTACTGAAGGAGCTACCTACATCTGGAAACACAAGAAGCTAAGATAAAAATGTAACTGTTCCTTAGCTTATGAAGCCAGGAAGAAAACACATTTTTACTTGTTGAGTACAGTTCATGTATCATCCTCCTCAAAACCAAACTAGGCAGGCATGCAATGTCTTATAGCGCAATGCACTGGACAGCTTTTTTGGAGGTGTACTGGGGTGCCATGAACAATGAATGGCACCACAGCACAGCAACGCATGTAATGTTCATTGCTGCATGTTGTGGTAATGCACACATTTTCAAAATGTAGTGGTGTGGGTGGACACTAAAGGGAACATATGGTCAAGTTATATTCATTTTCTCTCTTTATTATGATCAGTTACTGGCCATTAACCAAGATTAATATTTGTAAACACAAAACAAAGAGGGCGCACAACTGCATTCATGTAATACAGTTTATTGATACAATTATATAAATATGCCACCAATAATTGCACTCACATGATTTCCAGATAAAACAGGCATGTTTTCAACCCTAATGTACACGGTCAACCCTAATGTACACCCTAATGTACACACGGTCGTTTTTTAAAACGTCATTTAAATTGATCGTGTGTGGGCAAAACGTCGTTTTTTGTGTTAAAAAAAACAACCAAAAAAAAATTCCAACATGTTTGAATTTTTTGTGTCGTTTTTCAAAACGTCGTTTTTTGTTTCACAAAAAGTCACCGTGTGTAGCAAAAACGTCGTTCAAAACGAAGTTTTTCAACCTGCGCATGCCCAGAAGCTAGTTATGAAGCGAGCTTCAATGGAAAAGAGTGGTGAACGTAACCTTGCTTTTTGTGAAAAAACGATGGTGTGTATGCAAAATTGTCTTTGAAAAGTGACGTTTCAAAAACGTTGTTTTTTACTTCACAGAAAACGTCGTTTTTTTTATCGCAAAAAACGACCGTGTGTACGCGGCATTAGAACCTCTTCTCCAGGGTTGAAACATGCCTGTTTTATCTGGAAATCATGTGAATGCAATTCTTGGTGGCATATTTATATTATTTCATCTATAAATTGTATTACATTAGGGCGGCCGTGTGCTTTCTTCCTTTTGTATTGTTGCAGTGTAAATCCATCGCCCAGTGGGAGTGTCGGAGACCAGCATGTAGCAGTGTAGCATGCACAGCCTCAAAAAACTTAGATCAAGGTTTTAGTCCCCCAAAGTTCAGCCCAGCAGGAGAATCATTCCCTTTGTTTCCAGTTATATATAGAGTAGGAAGGTGAAGAGGGACCCGTGCAAGTGCTGGGAATTTTTTTTATGTATGTTAGTATTTATAAATGTATCTGATTCTAAACGTAGTTGAACAAAAGAGTTATTCATTTTGTGCTTTTAGTACTTCTTCATTTTATCAACTGCAAGCTTACCAATACTTCATTAATCACCGCAAAACAAACATCAGTTAACTAACCTTTAAATGCACAATTACCTATTCATTTAGAATCCTAATTTACAGTCACACCTGATTGCTGATTTGCATAAAATGATTAGGAGAGTGTTCAATTGCATATGGAAATCATTAATTGGGAAGCTAAGAGAAATGATGCTGTTTTCCGTTTAAAATATCATCCAATTTCAGCCATAATGAAAATTAGCAAAGCCTCCATACTACAAGATGCAGGACAGCCTTTAGGAAAGTAATTAATATTGACAAAGATAAGTCCAAGGGTACTTAAAAATGACAGTTACCCATTTGGACATAAAATAACCATCCCATTTACCACTCTCTCCAGCTCCAACCACAATTTGGAATCAAGTTCAGTTGAACTGAATCAGTATGGACTGCATTATCTTTTCCATAATCAATTTCACTTCATGACAAATACAGCACTGCAGTACCCAACGCCATTCATAAACTGTTTTGTAGCCTAGGTCCTGCTGATCAGTTCCTGTCTTCAGTTAAGCAGCACTAATTGTTAGTCTCTGTATTCAGCATTACTCTGCCTGCATGTTATCTTTTTCTGCCCAGTTCTATTTTCTTTTTCCAAGTTCCAGCACCTGCCTCTAGCTTTATGTTCTGGACAGACCTCCCAGCCTTGATCTCAGTCTTTTTCCTGGACTATATTCCCATATCATGTCTGTGTGCTCTGCCCTCAGACAAACCCTTTTTTGAGCCACTTTCCATTAATTGAGCTAACAGCTTTTTTTTGGCCAGAGGGTTCTTTTGCTGCTGATAGACAGTTCCTCACATCCAGAAACATTTGGACATACACTGTATGACATCTAGATATGATTCAATATATCAGAGAGTTTTTCACATGCAATCAGATTACTACAGGTCAAACATCCTCAGTCTTTTCCCAGAGATAGAGGCTTTGGCACATAGTTGGATCTTTCTTGGTATACTTGAAGATGGTTACAGATCCCCACTGAACATTAATCTAAAGTCTAAGCATACATATTATCCCAAATTCTACTGTCAATTCATAAATCTCATTCCTAAATAACTATAGGACTCTATTATTTAACATTATTTGTAATTCTGGAAAGTGTGCTTATACCTAGAAATGTGAATGTTCACTTAGCTTAGTAAATAAGGAGAAAATTATCTCACTTTAACCACTTCAGCCCCGGAGGATTTGGCTGCCCAATCACAGGCCATTTTTTGTGATTCGGCACTGCGTCTCTTTGACTGACAATTGCGCAGTCGTGCGACATGTCTCCCAAACAAAATTTACGTCCTTTTATTCCCACAAGTAGAGATTTATTTTGGTGGTATTTGATCACCGTTGCAGTTTTTATTTTTTACACTATAAACAAAAAAAGAGCGACAATTTTGAAAAAAAAAAGCAATATTGTTTACTTTTTGCTTTAAAAAATATCCCACAAAAATATATAAAACAACACATTTTTTCCTCAGTTAAGGCCCATATGTAATCTACATATTTTTGGTAAACAAAATCACAATAAGTGTATATTGATTGGTTTGCGCAAAAGTTATAGCGTCTACAAAATAGGGGATAGTTCTATGACATTTTTTTTATTCTTTTTTTTACTAGTTATGGCGGCAATCAGCTATTTTGGGACCATTGTCATTTATATAGCGATCAGTGCTATGCAAATGCACTGATTACTGTGTAAATGACATTGGCAGGGAAGGGGTTAACCACTAGGGGCTGAGGAAGGGGTTAAGTGTGTCCTAGGGAGTAATTCTAACTGTGTGGGGGCTGGGCTTAATATGACACGACATTGATCGCTGCTCCCGATAAGAGGGAGCAGAGGATCAGTGTCCTTTACAAAGCAGAACAGGGAAATGCCTTGTTTACACAGGCATCCCCCTGTTCTGCTTCTCTGTGACCCGATCGCAGGACACCGGCGGACATGGAGTCGGCAGGTACCATGGGCATGGTCACAGGGAGTGTGGGGTGCACCTGCCGCATGGATTATTAAAGGACTACGCCCATTTGCCTCCTGCCGCCATTTTGCCAACGTATATCGAAGTGCAGCGGTAGGCATCTGGTTAAGTACTTGGATGATTAATGTGAACACAGCTTCCCCTTATTCACTAAGCTGAGTTAACTTTTCAGGAAAATAAAATTAGAAAATAGAATTATTTGTAATTGCACCTGTTCATATGTCAATGGTTTGATGCACTATGCTCCAAAACTACAAAAGCTATTTTATTAACATAATCCAAAGATTTTGGCCACATAGGCTTCAATATGAGATGCTATGAGGCGCCATGCACACTAGCTTACAAAAATGCTACTAGCAACAAGCATGTTTATGCTTTTATTAGCACATAGTGTTATCCTATGTGTCCATGCACACTATTTTAGTCTAAAAGCATTTTTAAAGCTTCAGCTTTTGGCACAAAAATGCTATTAGTGTTAGTTAGTTTTTTCTGGCATTTTTCTAGTTTATAGTGTATGTGGAGCCTAAATGTGCAACATGCATTTTTGGGCTTGCAGAACTGCTCTAAATTCTGTTCAGATATGAATGCAGGCATAGAAGTTATTGTCCACAAGCTAAATTTAGTGTTGGAATGCTTAATCAGTTTTTATTTTATTTTAAGTTGACCATGCTCTATAATGTGAATGTATATTTATAATGTAAAAATAATATTTTTCACAAGCAATAAAAAAGATATAAAAGATAAGTTTATAGACTTGTATTCATTAATAATCAAAATAAAACTGGCAAAGCTACATTTTTTTTAAGGGAAATTAAGCATATATGCAAACAAAAGTAACACTTTTCCATTTATGTTAATTATTTGCAGTATTTTAAATAGACTGAAATAAAATAAAAGAATACATGTTGTCTGGAATTAGAAATCATGTTTAAATTGACATCAGAAAATGTTAGCTTGAATATAAATGGCTGCTGTATGTTACTCAAATTATGGCTTCTGAGAATTATACCATAATGAAAGCCCTTGTTTTCTATGGAAAGAATACAAATGTAGAATGTTGGGTTTAAATATCCCAAATGAACTGATTTCTAAACAAAAAAAAAACATATTTAAAGTAAAACTGTACTGAGAGCATATGTAGGCTGCAGTTGCTAACTCCTTAGTTAAAAAATGCTAAACCAATGGCTTCAATTCTTTCTGATCCTGTGACCCAAAAGGAGTATGAAGAGTTCAAACGCTACCCTCTATCTTCTTGTTCTTGGTCAGAGACTTGGAGTATGTTGGTTGCAATAGTAGTTAAACCACTTAACCCCCGGACCATATTGCTGGTCACAGACCAGACCACTTTTTGCTATTCGGCACTGCGTCGCTTTAACTGACAATTGTGTGGTCGTGCGATGTGGCTACCAAATAAAATTGACGTTCTTTTTTTCCCACAAATAGAGCTTTCTTTTGGTGGTACTTTTTGCTATAATAAATATCCCCCAAAAATATATATAAAAAAATGTTTTTCCTCAGTTTAGGCCGATATGTATTCTTCTACATATTTTTCGTAAAAAAAAATGCAATAAGCGTTTATTGATTAGTTTGCGCAAAAGTTATAGCGTTTACAAAATAGGGGATAGTTTTATGGCATTTTTCTTAATATTTTTTTTACTAGTAATCAGCGGCGATCAGCGATTTTTATCGGTACTGCGACATTATGGCGGACACTTCGGATATTTTGACACATTTTTGGGACCATTGGCATTTTTATAGCGATCAGCAGGGGTGTATTTAGGTTTTGTGCTGCCCTAGGCCTGACTAAACTCGTGCACCCCCTAATTTAAATATGACCCACCCCTTCCTGTCAAGGCCACACCCCTTGCATTTTAAGACCCACCCTGAAATTCTCAAGTGGGGACACTAGTTCTGATGGCCTGGGGCGGGGGGGGCAATGGATTCCCCTAATTTGCATAGATTTCCTCTCACTTCCTGTTTGGCTATGGGACAGGAAAGTGAAAGGAAATCTCTACAATGGGACAGGGATGGTAAAAAAAATTGAAGCGACACCCCCCCACAGTTGCAGAATGCCAACCGCCCACATATTGGAAGCAGTGCGGCCGATTTATGGGGGCACTAAACTAATTTGCCCAACAGTGTAGCGCAAGCCAGCAGGGACACTGTCCGTGCTGCCCCCCTGCAAAGTGCTGCCCTAGGCCTGGGCCTTGTTGGCTTAGGCCAGGGTACAGCATTGGCGATCAGTGTAGTGGCGGTGATCAGCGATTTTTATCGGTACTGCGACATTATGGCGGACACTTTTGACACATTTTTGGGACCATTGGCATTTTTATAGCGATCAGTGCTATAAAAATGCATTGATTACTATAAAAATGCCACTGGCAGTGAAGGGGTTAACACTAGGGGGCAAGGAATAGGTTAATCATGTTCCCTGAGTGTGTTCTAACTGAAGGGGGGGTGGACTGACATGGGGAAATGACAAATCGCTGTTCATACATTGTATGACTATCGTCTGTCAATTCCCCCCCTGACAGGACCGGGAGCGGTGTGTTTACACACACCGCTCCCGGTTCTCTCTCAGTAACGAGCAATCGCGGATGCCCGGCGGTGATTGTGACCGCCGGGCACGTGCGTCAGCGTCAGGGGCGAGCGGGGGGCGCGCGTGCGTGCCTCCTGCGGTGCACGCCCCTATTGGCTGCTCGGCGAGATGACATATAGCTACGTGATCTTGCACAGCAGAGCCGACCTGCCGCCGTATAACTGCGGCGGCTGGTCGGCAGGCAGTTAATTATTTCTCATAGTATATGTTTCCTATAATCGAAGATTATTTAAAATTTGTAATTTGCAAAAGGTGTAGTCACAGTAAAACTCTCAACGTACAATAAACATTTTATAGTTAGACACAAAGTATAGTCTTCAATAGATTAGCATTTATGATTGCATGTAAACAATATAAAAAACAAAAGAAGGAAAGTTACGGTGAAGACATATGCTCTATTGTGGTAATACCTGTATGAATGTTGACTTTCAGCTGACAGTGAATCATTAGTGTCAAGAAGGTAACATATTTCAAAATTACAGCTATTTCATTTTCAAAGGTAAATAACGGAAGAACATGATTTTGCTTTTGTGAGACAGATACATTATGACACTCATAAAATCCATGAGATGTCAGTACACATCACATCTAAGCCCTGCCACCAGCCTTTAATAAATTAAATTCAAGTCCACAAACATAAAATGTCAATATAAAGGCTACTGAAGAGGAAGCTGTTCAACTGATTTACCAACAAGATTTACCCCTATGTTCCACTAAAATACAGACCATCATTACTCTTTCATGCAACACCATCATCCATTTTTTAACCACTTCAAAACCGGGCCAATTCTGACATTTCTCATACACAAATCTGCATTGTTATTTTTTTTTTTTTATAAAATTACATAGAATGCTCAAACATTTATATATATATATATATATATATATATATATATATATATATATATATATATATATATATATATATATATATATATATATATATATATATATATATATATATATATATATATATATATATATACACACACATACAGTATCTTGCAAAAGTGAGTGCACTCTTCACATTTTTGTAAATATTTTATTACATCTCTTCATGTGACAACACTGAAGAAATTACACTTTGCTACAATGTAAAGTAGTGAGTGTACAGCTTGCATACCATTGTAAAGCTTTAATATCTAAACCGCTGGCAACAAAAAAAAGTGAGTACACCCACCCCTGAGTAAAAATGTCAAAATTGGCCCTAATTAGCCATTTTCCCTCCCCGGTGTCATGTGACTCATTAGTGTTACTGGATCTCAGGAGTGGATGGGGAGCAGGTACATTTGGTATTATTGCTCACTTTCTCATACTGGTCACTGGGAGTTCAACATGGCACCTCATGACAAAGAACTCTCTGAGGATCTGAAAATAAGAATTATTACATAAAGATGGCCTAGCCCTAGGCTATAGGGAAATTGGCAATCCCCTAAAACTGAGCTGCCAAGACTATACAGCGGTTTAACAGGACAGGTTCCACTCAGAACAGGCCTCGCCATTGTCGACCAAAGAAGTTGCACATGCTCAGCGTCATATCCAGAGGTTGTCTTTGGGAAATAGAAATACGAGTGCTGCCAGGGGTGGGGGGGGGGGGGGTCAACCTGTCTGCATTGCTGTCATCCTAGAAGGAAGCCTCTTCTAAAGATTTTGAACAAGTAATCCTGCAAACAGTTTGCTGAAGACAAGCAGACTAAGGGCATGGATAGCTGGAACCATGTTCTGTGGTCTGATGAGACCAAGATAAATGTATTTGGTTCAGATGGTGTCAAGCGTGTGTGGCAGTGACCAGGTGAGCAGTACAAAGACAAGTGTGTCTTGACTACAGTCAAGCATGGGGTTGGGAGTGTCATGGTCTGGGGCTGCATGAGTGCTGCTGGCACTGTAGAGCTGCAGTTCATTAAGGGGAACCATGAATGCCAACATGTATTTGACATACTGAAGCAGTGCATGATCCCCTCCCTTCGGAGACTGGGCCGCAGGGCAGTATTCAAACACACCTCGAGGGCGACCACTGCCTTGCTAAAGAAGCTGAGGATGAAGTTGATGGGCTGGCCAAGCATGTCTCTGGACCTAAACCCTATTGAGCACATGTGGGACATCCTCAAACAGAAGGTGGAGGAGCACAAGGTCTCTAACATACACCAACTCTGTGATGTCATCATGGAGGCGTGGAAGAGGACTCCAGTGGCAACCTGTGAAGCTCTGGTGAACTCCATACCCAAGAGGGTTAAGGCAGTTCTGGAAAATAATGGTGGCCACACAAAATAGTTACATTTTGGGCCCAATTTGGACATTTTCATTTAGGGGTGTTCTTAGCTTTGTTACCAGCAGTTTAGACATTAACAACTGTGTGTTGAGTTATTTTGAGGGGACAGCAAATTGACACTGTTATACAAGCTGTACACTCACTATTTTACATTGTAGCAAAGGGGCATTTCTTCATACAAGGATATAATAAAATATTTACAAAAATGTGAGGGGCGTACTCACTTTTCTGAGATACTGTGTATATATATATGTATATATACACACACACACACACACACACACACACAGTATATACTCATAGGCCAGGAAAATAAATAAGTTGTTGTAATTTTTTTCTGTCGCACAATATATGCATATTATCAAATGCAAATTTTCAGAAAAAAATACATCTTAAGAAATTTCAATGCACTCAAACACTGTAAAATCTAAAGGATAATTTTATGTCAAGTAAATCGATAGCACACTTGTCATACTTTAAAAGTTCATACGCCCGTAAATGGTGACAAATTACAATACCTATAAATCTCCATCTCTGACTCTGAGGTTCATGTAGAAACCCTCACATGTGTGGTACGTGCACGTTTGCATTTAAATGTGAGCATGGCAGGACATGGGCGCTCTTATTTTCTTTAGTTTTATTTTATCAATTTTGTTTATGCTATACCTTTATTTATTTATTTATTTTTTAGATCAACTTTATAACGCTAAAAAATGATATCCCGATCACCACTTCTCGTGGATGTATATACAGTATAGGTACATCGGTCAGGAATTGCTTAATACAGGACCATCATGATAGTCAAATTCTCCAGCAATATAGCAAAATGTATCAAATATTTATATTTAAATTGGCCCAAACACCCTACACATAATATTGGTGATTCTACTATAGCCCTGAAGAAGTACCATGCAGCACGCTAGGTATCTCTGATCTCTTCTCTGATCCCACAGCAGCATCACCTTACCGTGTTTGTGTTGAGTTTTTATATATATTTGCTTTCCTGATTTTTGCACTTTTGCACCTGTGCTATACATATTATTTTTGAATTTTATCTGAGCTATGTCTACTATGGGGCTGCAGTGGTAGAAGTGGTATTTTTTCTGTCCTTCCTCTTTTTTGTCAGACAACTTACATGTATGTTTAGTCTTTGTCAGATTTTTTTTTACTTTTTACTCCTGGAGGTGTCTGTAACATGGAACATGATTTGACATTGCTTGAAAAATGTTCAAAGCAGTGGAAACTGCAGTTCAATGTTTCTAAATATAAAATAAGGCAGCAGGAATTATTAATAGAATTCTAGATGGCATTCCTAGAGGGTTAATCAGGTAGAATCGGGTAGAAGAAGGCCCGGATTACCCTGTATGGCTCTTTAGTTAAACCTCATTTAGGATACTAAGGTTGATTTACTAAAATTGAAGAGCTTCTAACTTCTGCTTGCTCAGTTAATCTTGTTACCCTAAAAAAAAAATGATCATGTTCCCTGTCTTAAAGCATGAATAACAGCAAAGTTCTTGTGCTGTGTAATTTGGCCCCCTGTATCATGTAAACTTACCACAGTTTATCATGGCTGCTGAGCCCTGACACTATGGTCCATTATCCGCAGCTCTCTTCTGTCAACTCTCTCCCCTCCCTGCCTGTCAGCTCGTACAAGTTCTGCTCTGCTTCCCGCCCCTTCTGTTCCTGCTGCTATAAAATAATGTTCTGATCATACATTCCCCTGTGTTAAATAAGGACATGTGCCCCACTGCATGTGTTTTATAAAAAATATGCTGATATCTAACTTATTTCAGAGCTCCTCTCAGCACTCACGTGACTGCTCTCCTCTTTCCTTCTCTACTCCCTTCCTCCTGGCTGACGTCAGAAGTAGTTCTAGGCCCCTCCCCCTGTAGCTCTCAGCCCAGCAGAGGAGAAAGACGAGCAGTCATGTGAGCTCTAAAATAAAGGAGAAATCGGCATATTTTCTATAAAACACATGAAGTGCGGCACATAGCCTTATTTAACACAGGGGATTGTATGATCATATGATAGTGGCTTTACAAACACTTTAAGCTTTGACAAAATAAAACCTGGAAGATAATTGGTTTGCACCAGATTTTGCACTCTCAAGTTTTAGCAAATCAACCTCACTGTGTCCAGTTCTGTAGACCTCACTCACAAAAGATATTGATTAGATAGATCGAGTCTACAGACAGTCAATAAAAATGGTAAAAGGGCTGGGGGATCAAACCGATCAGAAATGAAGGGAAAGGGGAGACATGATTGAAACCTGTAAATACAAAAATGTTGTGAATAAGGTTCAGGAGGGCAGTATTTTCAATAGGAAGCTAAAATCAAGAACACAGGGACATAACCTCAAACTGGCAGGTGAAAAGTTCAAAACTAAACTTCGAATGTATTATTTTACTGAAAGAATAGGATTCATCTTACATAAATTGTGCATTATTACAGTAGGCTGCTCTGGATGTTTATCTCTGTAATGTACCTACATGCATTATATCTACATGAAAACACACACACACACACATATATATATATATATATATATATATATATATATATATATATATAATATCTGTGGTAGGGAATTAGGCCTCGTACACACGATGAGATATGTCCGCTCAAACTTGTCCGACGGACAGTTTAGAGCGGACATGTCTCATCGGATTTCGGTCCGATGGCGTGTACACACCATCGGATCAAAATCCCCGCCGGCAGACAGCGTGGTGACGCGGCGGTGATGTTGACGCCGCCACGTCACCGCTCCAGGAAGTAAACACTTCCGCGCGCATGCGTCGGATCCATTCACAGGATACGACGCATGTGCGGGAAGATATGTCCGCTGGTTTGCCGTACTAACCAGCGGACATATCCGACGGACAGGTTTGTAGCGGACAAATTTCAAAGCATGCTTTGAAATTTGTCCGATGGACAAACCTGTCCGCTAGCCCGTACACACGATCGGATTTGTCTGCTGAAACGGTCCATCGGACCGTTTTCAGCGGACAAATTTGATCGTGTGTACGCGGCCTAACATTTGTTCTATGATGGTGTGCTGGGTTTTTGCAGGTTTTTATAACCAGCCTGCTTGTGAAAAGCTGGATGAGTTCATGGATTTAAAGAGTAACCCCACTTTTGTGAAAATAAAACATTCCCCTCTGGATTATCTATGTACACTACATACACTACAAGTATTTTATTAACATTTCTTGCAGTTTCCTACCTTTTGTTACTCTGTAGAAATCCCTGTGTGTTTGCGCCCATGAGGTAATTGAATCTAATGAGAGTGGTTTCATAATTTCCAATCAGCTGCTGCACCTGCAGGGCTCTAATAAGGAAAATTGCAGGGTCTGCATCACTTTAGACATTATTTCCTAGTCAAAATACATCTTTTGTTGCAAGGGATGCCAGAAAATCTGATTTGTATCTTAGTGCAGACTTCTGATAAATCAGTGAGCCAATCACACAAGCAGGAAATTATGTTTCTGGGGGGCATTCTGTACACATTCTGTGTACAGAACACCTCCAGGTAGCCATATTGCATTGCATTTTACAGAAAAGGGTCTGCAGATTGAAAAGGAAAGGTAATTTTTAATAGCATTCAATTACAATATGATCTGAGTCACAATTGTATACACTATATTATTATTTTTATTTGCAATTTTTTCCCCACAACGGTGGAGTTACCCTTTAATTGTTTTCAATATTTTGACACTGTAGTAGCACTGACTCTCCAGCAGAGAGTATCTTTATGACCCATTTCACAATGGGGCCGGGGCCGCGGTAGCGCTAAAGTGACGCTCGTTTTATCGCTGTTTAAGCTGCACTTTTCGGTCGCTAGCGGGGCAATTTTTAACCACTGCTAGCCGCCGAAGAAGGGGTTAAAAGCGCCCATGTTGCAGTGCTTTTTAGGCACTTTGGAAGCGCTTGCATTTTTGGAACGCTGTATACAGTGCTTCCAAACCGCCCCAAAGATGGTTCTTGCGGGACTTTTCCTAAATTCCCGCAAGTGCACCACCCCAGTGTGAAATGTCACACTGAAATGAATGGGAGGTGGATTTCTAGCGCTAAAACACCTGAAAACCACCTCAGTGTGATTGACTTCTCCAGGGCCTCTCCCATCCTCTGCAACTCACTACCCCATTCTGTCCAGCTATCTTCTACTCTGTCCACTTTTAGGCGATCTCATCTCTTCAGGGAGACCTATCCTGCCTCCAGCTAACAACCAAATGTTCTACTCCCCCCATCAGTTCATTCCTCACATTTACTACTTTTATTTTACCAGCCCCTCCCTCTTAGATTGTAAGCTCACAGGATCAGGGTTCCTCTAACCCTCTTGTTTTGAATTGTACTACGCAAACTGTTGGCACTATATAAATCCTGCATAATAATAATAATATTAATAATAATAATAATAATTTGTTTCTTTGGAGCGTTATGAGCTGAAGTAAGTCTTTAACCACCGCACCTCCCCAAACTCAGATACTGTTCATTGCAGTGCACATGCCCCTGTACAATGGTACCACTCAGATGTGCTTTTATCAACGTACAGTCACTACATATTTCAGCCTGTCATTGATTTTGACCGGCTGCTGGCTCCTGTGACTCCCGGCCAAAGGATTTTGCCCAAATGTACTCTGTATGGCTCTCCTGCGACCCATTGCATGAAGTCTAAAAAAGAACTGTAGTCAGGCAAAAAAAAAAAAATCGAATAATTGTCAAGGCTGTTCATAAAATATTTAATTGAACTAAATGCAATCACTAATTGACCCAGATTTTCATCTTGTATGAAATAATGAGTAGTGGCTTTCTGCCACCCTCAGGCTCTGATGCTGGCGCCATGTTTGAGCTTACTTCTTGCCCTTTATCCTGGAAGCCTCATCTGCCCACAATGCAGGGACAACACGTCACTTGCAGCTTCCATGGCAACTGTAATGACAACTCTTAGATCAAAGCTGAAGAGCACTACAGAGATCATCCAGCCCTCCACACGTATCTGCCTACTTTATAAATGCTGCCTGGTCTGCTCAAGATCTGCTTTTTTCTCTCTTTATAGTTTGTTGTTTTCCATCAATGGATAAATGGTCACATGGGAGGGAGATAAATTAATTGCAAGAGCTGGGGAAGGGGATGGCGGAGAACGCCACATTTCTGCAATCTCTCCTATGCCTAGAATGCTGCGCATCTGTGCATGCTCTCTAAAGTTGACTGTATGAGAAACACGAAGACTGAAAGCAACAGAAAGCATTATAAAGAGGTATAATAATAAGGTAGGCTTTGCTAAAATGCAAAATTGTATTGGAAACTACAGTTCCCTTTCAAATAAACCTGTTACTAAAGGGTGAAATTAACGTGCTCTTTATAATTTGACCCATTTTACATGCTTTTTTCAATTGCACTTGATTTAGTAAACTTTTTTTATTTTTTTGCGCATGAAAAATGTATGTGTATAACTTTTGTTGTTAATTAGGTTTGTTAGTAGTACACATGTGCATTTTGCAGCTGATTGATAAAGGAGTTTCAGGCGTTTAAATTTGTATTAAAGGGCATATTTGTATAAGCCCTGGTTCACACTGGTGCGTTTTGACATGCGATTTTGCATGTCAAAACGGCGGTATTTGCCCCAAATTGCCGGCAGTGGCACCGTCCTAATCACTGTGATGCCGCATCTGCGGTGCTGCACCGATTTCAAAAAGTAGTTTCTGTACTACTTTTTGCGATTTCGGCCCGCGATTTACATTGACATCTGTGCAGAAACCTACACAGATGTCTCTATAATCACGGCCAAAATCGGGACTGCCAGCGGGAGTGAAATTCTGTGAGTTCAGATGAACTCGCAAGGCTTCACTCCTGAAGCCCAGTGTGAACCTGGGCTAAAAGCATCACCTATTCATCTAGTGAAACTGCTGGTACATTCATTCTTTGTGAATGAGGAAACATTGAATATTCTCCTTCTATTTCCACTACAGGGCAAACGTTATTCATTCATAAAGCATAAAGTGGTTTGTAAAATACAGCGTTATGGCTTTAACCACTTGCCGACCCTGTCCTGTACTTATATGTTGTCAGAATGGCATGGCTGCACAAAACAATGCTTTGAAATTGCCGCTGTGCGGGCGCACGCCGTGACTGTGCCCACAGGACCCGCAGACTCGATGTCCCACAATCGTGTCATGGAGCTGCAGAACGGGGAGATGCCAGAGTAAACAAGGCATCTCCCTGTTCTGCCTTGTGATAGGACACTAATCTACTGCTCCCTGTCATCGGGAGCAGTGATCAGTGTCGTGTCCATCGTAGCCCAGAATCACTCCCTAGGACACACTTAACCCCTTCCTTGCCCCCTAGTGGTTAACCCCTTCCCTGCCAGTGTCATTTACACAGTAATCAGTGAATTTGTATAGCACTGATTGCTGTATGAATGACAATGGTCCCAAAACAGCGTCAAGTGTTTGATGTGTCCGCCATAATGTCGCAGTCACGATTAAAATCCCTGATTGCCACCATTAATAGTAAAAAATAAATAATAATAAAATGCCATAAAACTACCCCCTGTGCTGTAGACACTATGGGCCAGATCCACAAAACTTTTACGGCGGCATATCCCCAGATACGCTGCCGTAATTTCAAATCTGCGCTGGCGTATATTTACGCCGATACTCAAAGGCAGATACGTCTAAAAAATAGGCTTCCTCCGCCAACTCAACTTGCCTACGCCGGCGTATAATTGTGTGCAATTATACGCTGGCCGCTAGGGGCACTTACGTTGTTTAACGTGTCGAATATGCAAATGAGCTAGATACGCTGATTCACGAACGTACTTGCGGCCGGCGCATTTTTTTTACGTTGTTTGCATAAGCGTATGTCCGGTGTAAAGTTACCCCTGCTATATAGAGGCGTACGCAATGTTAAGTATGGACGTCGGGACAGCGTTGAATTTTTCACGTTTTACGTCATTTACGTAACTCGTCCATGAATGGGGCTGGGCGTAAATTACGTTCACGTCGAAACCAATAAGTCTCACGTCGAGACCAATAAGCAGCATAATTTGGAGCATGCACACTGAGATACGTTCACGAACGGCGCATGCGCCGTTACTAGAAAATGTAATTCACTGTACATGGGGTCACACTTAATTTGGATAAAACACGCCCACATCAAACACATTTGAATTAGGCGGGCTTACACCGGCCCATTTACGCTACGCCGCCATAACTTAGAACGCAAGTGCTTTGTGAATACGGCACTTTCCTCTCTAAGTTGCGGCGGCATAAAGAAGATGCGCTACGCCCGCACAAAGATACGCAGATCTTTGTGGATCTGGCCCTATAACTTTTGTGCAAACCAATCAATAAAGCCTTTTACGATTTTTTTTTACCAAAAATATGTAGTGGAATACATACTGGCATAAACTGAGGGAAAAAAAAGTTTTTTATAAATATTTTTGGGGACATTTATTATAGCCAAACGTAAAAAAAATATTGCTTTATTTTTAGAATTGTTGCTATTTTTTGTTTATAGCGCAAACAATAAAAAGGTGATTAAATACTCCAAAAGAAAGCTCTATTTGTGGGAAAGAAAGGAGGCCAATTTTGTTTGGGAGCCACACCGCACGACCGTGGTGATTTGGCAGCCAAAAAGTGGTCATTTGGCAGCCAAATCCTTCGGGGCTGAATTGGTTAAAGTGTTACTAAACCCACAAGAGTGAAATCAGTCTGTGTATGCAGTAAATGGATGTTCTTGCTTCAATGCTTCCAAGCATGCGTCGACTTGATTCTGAGCATGTGTGGATTTTTAACCTATGGTCGTGCCTACAGACAATCGTTTTTTTTGCTATCGGTTAGGTATCCATCGGTTAAATTTAAAACAAGTTGGCTTTTTTTTAACCGACGGCGCCCACACACGATCAGTTTGGACCAATGAAAATGGTCCATCAGAATGTTCTCATCGGTTTAACCGATCGTGTGTACACGGCATAAGACTTTTCCCTCTTGGAATTTTAGCACTGCTAATGCTGGAATTCTTTTCAGTATATTTTTCATGATGTATTGACACTGTTGAAGTGATGTGTGTTGCATTAAAGGGTAACTTCACTTTCATGGAAAAAAAAATAATTAAAATAAAATAGCATGGCTATACAAGTCATTTTGTAATTGAATGTTATTAAAAATGACTTTTTAATCTGCAGCACTTAAATTTTATGTAAAATGCAATAAAATATGGCAACCTGGAGGCATTCTGTACACAGATGGTGTACAGAACGCCCCCCCCCCCCCCCCCAGATATGTCACTGCTTGTGTGATTGGCTGGCTGATTTTTCCAGAAGTCTGCAATAAGATATAAATCAGATTTTGAGCATACCCTGCAACAAAAATATATAATAGTATCATTTCTCTTATATGTGCTAACCCTCACTTTATATAGGCATTGTTCTTATATATTTGTACCACCATCTATCTTTTTCAATAAAAGTTTGTAAACAAAAAAAAAAAAAAGAAAAATATATATTTTTGCGAGATACTCCCAAAGGGAAATCACGTCTAAAGTGACGCAGACCCTGCCGTTCTTCTCATTAGAGCCCTGCAAGTGCAACAGCTGATTGATAATTATAAAACCTCTCCCATACAGATTCACTTTTTACATGAACACAAACAGATATTTCTTCAGAATGACAAAAAGTAGGAATCTGCAACAAAGTTTACTAAAATCCTTGCAATGTGCATTGATCACCCAGAGGGGAATATTTTTTGTCAACAAAAGTGGAGTTAGGTCCCTTTCACACTTATAGGACTTCAAAGTCGCACAATTTTACCGCGATTTCGCGGCCGCGATTTCAATGAATGCCTGTGTAAGTGGCATCAAAATCGGACCAAAGTAGTACAGGGACTACTTTGAAGTCGGCACTACTTAAAGTCGTGCCAGTATGAATGGTGTTCATTGAAAATCATGGAGAATGACTTGTCATACGATTTTGCAGTACAAAATCGTGAGACAAGTCGTATAAATGTGAAAGGGGCCTTACTCTTTAACCACTTAAGCCCCAGAAAATGCCCAGAGGCGTTTTTACAATTCGGCACTGCGTTGCTTTAACAGACAATTGCGCGGTCGTGCGACGTGGCTCCCAAACAAAATTTGCGTCCTTTTTTTCCCACAAATAGCGCTTTCTTTTGATGGTATTTGATTGCCTCTGCGATTTTTATTTTTTGCGCTATAAACAAAAATAGAGTGACTTTTTAAAAAAAAAATCTATATTTTTTACTTTTTGTTATAAGAAAAACCGAATAAACTAAATTTTAGTCAAACATTTAGGCCAAAATTTATTCAGCCACATGTCTTTAGTAAAAAAAAAAAAATCGCAAAAAAAAAAAAAACTAGCTACCTAGCGGCAACAGCGACACTAATACAGCGATGAGAAAAATGATCGCTTAGTGACGCTGGCAATAGGGGGTGAAAGGGTTATAGGGTGGTGATCAAGGGGTTAAAACTTTATTAGGGGGGGTAAGGGGCTACCCTGGACCTAACACTAACTGCCTGTCACACTAACTGTCACACTGACACTAAATGCAGTGATCAGTAAATATATGATCACTGCAATCAGTGACAGTGTGACAGGGGGCTGGGGGGGTGGTGATCGGAAGGGGTTAAATGTGTCTATGTGTGTGGTGTCAGTGTAGTGTTTGTGCAACTTACTGTGAGTCTTCTCTCCTCTTGGCGGGGGCGGACAAAATCCACACACAGCGGAGGGGGTCTCGATCGGACCCCCGACCCGCTAGAATGCAGGGACGTACATGTACACCCATCTGCCTGTACGTGCCATTCTGTGGACGTACATAGTCGTGCGGCGGGCGTTAATCGGTTAAGGAAGACCATTAAGAATGAATAGCACCCAAATGCACCAAGGCTCATTACTATAGCACAACCTCAAAAAGTTGGGTTAGCCAGCATTGATATTCTTAATTTGGGAAATGTTAAACCACTTTACCCCCCGGGAAGATTTTACCCCCTTCCTAACTAGAGAACTTTTTACAATTTGGTACTGCAAAATTTTTGACACTTTTTTGGGTGCATTGACATTTATACAGCGATCAGTGCCATAAAAATACACCGATCACTGTGTAAATGTCACTGGCAGGGAACGGGTTAACGATGTGTTCCCTTAGCGTGTTCTAATTGTGTGGGAGTGGGAGTGACTAAGAGAGGAGACATATCGTTTTTCCTACTTAGTAGGAACAAATGATATGTTTCCTGTTCCCTGAAAGCACAAAAATCCCGGTGCTGGCGCTCGTGCACGCTATTGCACATGGCTGGTGGCGATCGTGCCCGCCAGCCACGTGCATCGGGTCCACCGCCGTGCAACCTCTGGTGGCTGAAAATGGGAAGGACGTACCCATGCAGGGTTTTGCCCAAGGGAGCCATTCTGCTGCAGTATATCTCATCCAGCAAGTCTAAAGGAATGCAAAATTGGCTTGAAGCAGGTTAACAGCAGGTCAGGAGGAGGCCAACTTATCCTGTCAGTGGATTCTGAATGATGTCAGAAGTGTCTCAAACTACAGGCATACCCCACTTTTAAAGGACACAATGGGGTTTATTTGCAATGTCATTCTGATGCATTTAATAAACAAGATTGCAGATTAAAAACAAGCTGTGGGAGATAAATACAGAACCTGCCATTAACGGCTAATATTTCAAAGGTAACTTCCTATTCATAGAAAAAAAAAAGAAACGGATTGCAACACAAGTCATTTTGTAATTAAATGTTATTAAACATGTCATTTCTATCTCATTCTACAACCTATCTAAGCTTTTCTAAAACAGGCAAAAAATTCTAATATTGCTTCTCGTAACTATGGCAACAATGACAATGGAGGTGGGACTCTGTGTGCCATGGACCAAACTCTACCAGAAAAACACGATTTCACGCTCCTATGAGTTTCTGACTGATTTTCCCAAAGGTGTTTCTCTTCTTACTCTGGACTGATTAGGTAACTAAAAGCAAGCCAGTTGTTGGTTTACATTTTTATTTATAAAATTCCACCTGCTCTCCATCCCGACACTTGCTATGGACAGACCTGGCTATCTACAAAAAATAAAAATATTTTGAAAAAAATGTACATTTCATTAACCACTTGCCACCCGCAGCATGACTATGTACGTCGACAACATGGCCCAGGCAGGCAGATTGGCATACAGATAAGTCTCTTTAACACATTCCCTCTTGAGTCATTGTAAAATGACGTCAACGGGAACCCTTCCTCCTTCAGAGTGGACGTCATATGACGTCCTTGCATTCCTGGGCGGCTAGGGGGTGCGCGTGCGCCACCGCCGCATTGCTCGGGACCTGGTGCGCGTGCCCAATGATGGTGATGTCCGCTGGGCACCCGCGATTGCCTGCAATCACGACAGGACCATGGATCTGTGTGTGTAAACACACAGATCCATGTCCTGTCAGCGGTAAGGAGACAGAGGTGTGTTCCCAGTACAGAGGAACACACATCGGTCTCATCCCCTTGTGAGTCCCCTCCCCCTACAGTTAGAACACACTTTAGGGAACATATTAACCCATTCCTTGCCCCCTAGTGTTAACCCTTTCCTTGCTAGTCACATTTACACAGTAATTAGTGCAGTTTTTTAGCACTAATCGCTGTATAAATGTGAATGGTCCCAAAAATGTGTCAAAAGTGTCCGATATGCCCACTGTCACAATAAAAATAAATAAAAATGCCATAATTCTATTCCCTATTATGTAGATGCTAGAACTTTTGCGCAAACCGATCAAATACGCTTCTTGCTATTTTTTTTACCAAAAATATGTAGAAGAATTCGTATCGGTCTAAACTGAGGAAAATAATCGTTTTTTTTTTAATTATGATATTTATTAAATCAAAAAGTAAAAGATATTGTGTTTTTTTTTAATTGTCGCTCTTCTTTTGTTTATAGCGCAAAAAAAAATGCAGAGGTGATCAAATACCACCAAAAAAAAGCTCTATTTGTGGGAAAAAAAAGCGTCAATTTTGTTTGGGAGCCATGTCTGCGCAATTGTCATTCAAAGTGCGACAGCGTTGAAAACTGAAAATTGGTCTGGGCAGGAAGGGGGTGAAAATGCCCTGTATTGAAGTGGTTAAATCTGCCGCCCAGTTGGCGCACCCGCCGCCGCGTACCTCGCGAGTGTTGACGCCGCTCCCGGGAACTCGATGTTCCCGGGAGGCTCGCGATTGCCGTCGGCAAGAGCAGAACAGGGGAATGCCTGTGTAAACTCCCCTATTCTGCCTAATGACACTGTCACTGATGACCATTCCCTGTGATTGGGAACGGTCATCAGTGACGTGTCACGTGTAGCCACGCTCCCTAACAGTAAGAATCACTCCCTAGGGAACACTTAACCCCTGCAGCACCAACTAGTGGTTAACCCCTTCACTGCCAGTGTAATTTTTACAGTAATCAGTGCATTTTTATAGCACTGTTCGCTGATCACTGCCATAAATTGTAAAAAAAAAAAAATATTAATAAAAATGCCACAGAACCCTATTTTGTAGAAGCTATAACTTTTGTGCAAACCAATTAAACACTTATTGCGATTTTTTTTACCAAAAGTATGTAGAAGAATATGTATCGGCCTAAACTGTGGGAACAATATGTTTTTTATATATTTTTGTGGATATTTATTATAGCAAAAAGTAAAAAATATTGCAAATTTTTAAAAAAAATTTGCTCTTTTTATGTTTATAGCGCAAAAAAAATCACAGAGGTGATCAAATACCACCAAAAGAAAGCTCTATTTCTGGGAAAAAAAGGACGTAAATATTGTTTGGGAGCCACGTCGCATGACCGTGCAATTGTCAGTTAAAGTGACGCTGTGCCAAATCGCAAAAAGTGGCCTGGTCTTTGACCACCAAAATGGTCCGGGGCTGAAGGTTAAAAACTAAAAAAATGTAAAGCCCCCTTCCCCACTCAGTTACACATATAAATGCACACATTGGATGCACATGCATACAACAGCATTCTGCACTACCTTAAAGGAACCTATTTAGAAAAAAAAAATGAGCCTTTACAACCCCTTTAAAGTGTAATATTTTAAGAAGTGTGGGAAGTCTGAATTTACTGAAATCACAAAACAAAACAGAGGGCCTAGTGCAATATCCTCAATATACGTCTTTATAGGTAAAAAAAAGGTAAGTATTATACTCACAAATTGAAGCATGCGTCAAAACTTTACATAAATAAAGCTATTACCTATAGCTATTATTAATGCCATTACCTTTTGTACAACCCCCTCCCTTTGGAATGTAAGTTCTACGAGCAGGGCCCTTCTGTATTGAACTGTACTGTAAGGCCTTGTACACACGAGGGAATATTTCCGCTGAACATGGTCCGACGGACCATTTCAGCCAAAAAGTCCGCTCGTGTGTAGGGGCAAACGGACCGTTCTGGCCGGATTCCTCCAGCGGAAAAATTCCAAAGCATGCTTTGGAATTTTTCCGCCGGAGAGCTGTCCGTCAGATATGTCCGCTGGTTAGTACGGCAAACCAGCGAACATATCTGCCCGCACATGCGTCGTATCCTGTGAATGGATCCGACGCATGCGCGCGGAAGTGTTTACTTCCTGGTGCGGTGACGTGGCGGTCACGTGGCGGCGTCAACGTCACCGCCGCATCACCGCGCTGTCCGCCGGAGGGGAATTTGATCCGATGGTGTGTACAGCCATCGGATCAAAGCAATCCGACGGACAGATCCGATGGGAACGGTCCGTCGGACCGTTCCCATCGGATAAATTCCCTCGTGTGTACAAGGCCTCATTGTGCTGTCTCCCCTCTACATTGTAAAGCGCTGCGTAAACTGTTGGCGCTGCATAAATCTTGTATTATAATAATAATAATAAATAGACAGCAGCTTTAGAGCCATGATACAATGTATCACATAAAAGATACAATTCCAGCAGTACATCAGGCTGACGCGTTTCAAAGACGTGCCTCTTCTTCGTCAATTTGTGAAAATAAGACTTACCTTTTTTACCTGTTAAAGACTTATATTGAGGATAATGCACTAGGACCATTCACCCTCTGTTTTGTTTTGTGATTTCAGGCACACTTTTATGTTTGATATATTTGGTATATATTTACTGAATGCAACCTTTTTTTTTATATTTTACTAAAAATAAATAAATTGTATTGTGTTTGTGTGCACTAAAACTAATTGAAATGTGTTCTTAACAGAAAATACAGATTTGATAAACAGTATCCTCTAAAAGAAAATTGCAACTTCCACCGTTTTATTCTATAGGGTCTCTGCTTTCAAAAAACGTTTGAGTTTTTTTTTGTAATCTTTTGGCCTAAAATAGACATATTAATGTGTAAAAAAAGTGCTGACCTCAAATGGTTTTGGTGCTATATTGTATTTTTATCCTCACAGGTTTTGTTCTACTATTAGAACAGAGAACGTTAAATATATACCTCTACAATGAATCATAGCTGACAGCTACTTCTCACCTTGCAAGAAATAAGAAGACATTGATCACTAATGCATAAATGAATACTCAGGCCTCGTACACATGACCGAGAAACTCGTCGTAAATGAGTTCCTTGTCAGGCTTGTCGAGAAACTTCACAAGCTTTCTTTGCATACACACAGTCAAGACCAAATCTACTCGTTCTCAAACGCGGTGACGTACAACACGTACAACGGCACTATAAAGGGGAAGTTTGATTCCACTGGCACAACCCTTGGGACTGCTTTTTCTAATCTCATGTTACTGCGTGTTAAGTAAAAGTTTGGTGAGAGACGATTTACGCTTTTCAGTCTGTTACAGCGTGACGAATGTGCCATCATCATTACAAACGCTACTTTTAACTAAGGTGCGCTCCCGTCTCATACTTTATTCTGAGCATGCGCAGGTTTCTAAGCAAACACACGAACGTGTTTCTCGTCGTAAACCAGCCCGGGAAAAAACACGACTAGGAAATTGAGATTCCCGACGAGGAAAAAGAGAACTTGCTCGTCAGGATCCACGAGTTTTCTCGACGAAAAACATACACGCAACCGTTTTTCTCGGCAAAAAAGCTCTGCCACCAAGTTTCTTGATGGATTTTGTTGAGAAAAACGGTCGTGTGTACGAGGCCTTAGTCAGGATAAAGAGTTTGCGAGATTCGAGTTGTGTCTCTATACAGTGTGTGTGTCAACACAGCCCTAAAACCTAGGAAAGCAAGGCACTTCCTGCTCTTCCATTCTTCATGCTATTAGACTGGTTCTAGTCTGGCACTGTCCACTGTTAACTCTTTCCTGTGAAGACCAGAAGTTCAGGGAAGCAGCACAGACAGAACAGGAGCCAGCAACATTGAAAGTTTTAAAGTGCAAATGCTGGAGTAAGAATTTTAACAAACAGGGGCTAAAGCTAGAGAATGCAAAATCAGGCTTACGTCTGCATAGAAACCAATCAGCTTCCAGGTTTTATTGCCAAAGCTTAATTGAACAAGCTGATTGGCTACCATGCACAGCTGCACCAGATTCTGAGTGCTCCAGTCTTAGAAAATCTACCCCATAGTTTACTGGGGAATGTCTATTTTATTGTTCTCAATGTGTTAAGTTAAAACCCTCCGTGGATTTAATGCTACTTTAACCACTTCCATACAGGGCATTTTAACCCATTTAAAATGGGAATGACAGATGCGTCCAGTGTAACTATGCGCCCACGATACGCCGGCGTAGGCAAGTTATGTCGGGCGGCTGAAGCCTTATTTGTCAACATATCTAGCTTTGGGAATCGGCGCATACAGTAGATACGATGGCACACATTTGTACTTACGACGGCGTATCTCGAGATACGTCGGCGTAAGTGCTACGTGAATCCGGGCCAATATCTTTTACTTTTTGATATAATAAATATCACATTTTTTTTCCCCTCAGGTTAGGCCGATATGTATTTTACATATTTTTGGCAATAAGCGTATATTGATTGGTTTGCGCAAAAGTTATAGCGTCTACAAAATAGGGAATAGTTTTATTGCATTTTTATTTATTTTTATTTTTTAACTAGTAATGGTGGCAATCTTTATTGTGACCATGTGGAAGCTTCCTGAAGACATCAATAGATGAAACGTACATCGAAGTGTTCCTGGTCACAATCAGCCACTTCCAGATTTGGCACAGAGGGGCAGTGGAACGCACGCTACACCTACCCACGAGAGTTAGACACAGTGCAGCTGGTGCTCCACGTCACATCTACAGTAGCTGTAACACGCTTGATTCCTTAGTGCCAAGGTCTCGGCACTTGCACAAGTAAGCCATTTGGCTTTTGTTTTTAATCTGTTTTACAAAAAAATCGCAGAACTTCACTATGGCCTTTTAATCTTCATTTGATTCATGGTATATTCGTCTGTTGGAGTCCATTTCTGGCCAATCCCATCTAGGTGCCAGTACAGACCTTAGGCCACCAACTGTACTAAAGTTCCACTTGATCCTTTTTTCACACGAAGAGTCATGGTGGTCTAGTAAGTAGGCACTTACCTCTACCTTTCACCGGGTGTCGCCAGTTTGATATCTGTTCCGTGTAGGGTTGCCACCTCATCCCTTTAAAAAGGAACACATCGGAATTACACAGATTCTGAGGCTAATTTAATACAGATAAGGCACCAAGTGAGTTTAATTACAACCTTAATTGGCCACAGAACCTGTGTAATTCAGATGTGTTCCTTTTTAAAGGGATGAGGTGGCATCCCTAGTTCCGTGGTGATGGTGTCTACTCTCAAGTCAATCATTTGATGCATGGACTTACCAATGCTTATCATTTAGTGACTATTGCTGCATTTTTTGGACCTGTTTAAATCACCTTATAGTTAATATATTGTTTCAAGCTAGAATTTGGAATTTATTTATCACCTACTATTAGCGCCCCCTTATTATCATACACCCCCCACATTGCTAAAGTTGTTTTCACACCACTTTAGGGGATCAGCTTCTTTCATATATTTATATTTTTATTACCATAGCGCAGAGTTTTCTATTTATTCATTGTGACCGTGACATTGCGACAGACATATAGGACACTTTTGAGACATTTTTGGGACCATTCACATTTATACAGCGACTAGTTCTATAAAACTGCACTGATTACTGTGTAAATGTGACTGGCAGGGAAGGGGTTAACAATAGGGGGCGATCAAGGGGTTAAATATGTTTCCTAGTGAGTGATTATAACTGTAGGGCAAGGGGACTCACTGGGGGAGGAGACCAATCTGTGTTCCTCTGTACTGGGAACACACATTGGTCTCCTCTCCTCTGACAGGTGGTGGATCTGTGTGTTTATACAGACAGATCCACACTCCTGCTGTGATCACGGGAAATTGCGGGTGCCGGGTCCCGAGCGATGCCATGGGCACACACGTGCCTCCTTGCGGACGGGAAGCCCAGGACATCATATGACATCCACCCGGAGAGAGACAAGGTTCCTGCCAACGTCACTTGACAATGGCTCGGTAGGGAACTGGTTAACATGCTTTGCATTAAGGCAGCTCATTCATTTTGAATGGGATGTCAATGCATGGCAATGCACCTGTAACATATTTCCAACTCAGCACACCACAGCACATATGGTGCATTGTAGTGCACTGTAACACAGGTGCATTGTGATGTGCTGTATTTAGGGATGAACTGAAAACATTTGCTTTCATGTAATAGAGATTTAAAACATATGAGATATATCAAAAGCTTGGATGCTGAATCCAAACCTTATTGAAGTCAATTGGAACTGAATAAGTCAAATCAATGTTCTCTAATTCAAGGCTAATATCCAAGGTTTTGCAGAAAACATTACATTTAACAATGCTTTTAGATTTAATAATGCTTTAAGTGCAAAGTAAAAAATGCACTATTCCCTTAAAAAATAAACAAACAAACTATTTGACGGGTTCTTTAACCTCCCTGGCGGTATGATTATTTCAGATTTTAGGTGCTGAAAGCAGTACCAATTTTTTGCATGGAAATTTGGCGTTTTATATTGTAGGCCTGTAAATTTAGGAATAACTCACTTAAATCTGTCCAAACAAGAGTCTAGTAGGCATCCCGGTTATGATAAATTTTGAAAAACAAAATCATAAATTATAATTTAATAAATAATTATAACAAATAATAATGTAATTATAATAAAAGTTATTCAATAATGTAATCAACTCAAAATCACTGAAATTTGCTCAATTGCAGAATTGTCACTGTCATTACTTTTTTTTTTTTATGACGAATTTCCCCACAAATCGCTATCGCTCAATTCTGCAAGTGATTATAATTTATTATCGCTGTTTTCTAGCTGGTCTAAAATCACTTTTGACATTAAGGGACACTTTTTGGTTGCTATGGACAATCTACAGTTTCCAGGCAGAAAGAACAGTTTTTATTATATAAAAGTGCATGCAGAACACTGGGCAGACCACTAGGGACAAAGGGGTGTGTATTTTTTACATACAGTATACTGTATTTATTGTGTTTATTTCCTTTTTTTAAATTTGGGGCTGTTCTCCGCCACGTGCGTCGTAACTGCAGCTCGGCGGCACACAGGGACATTGTGAATCGAGCGAGGAGACACCACTCAATCACACAGCGGAGAGGCATCGCAGGATCCAGGGACAAGGTAAGAAAACTATGCCTGTGGTTGCTGCAAGGCGATCCTGAGTCTGGCTCGGGGGTTACCGCTTTTGGTTCTAAAAAAAACCCTGAGCCAGACTCGGGAATACCGCCAGAGGGGTTAAAGGGTTGTAAGCCCTCGGGATTTTTCACCCTAATGCACCCTAATGCATTCTACAAAACTCTTTGTAGTACAGCAGCTCCCCAGAGCCCTCCCTTTTACTTACCTGAAGCTGATCGTTCCAGCGACAAGGATGAGCAGAGCAGCTCCAGCCACTGATTTGGGTCCTCATTGGCTGGATTGATGTCAAAGAATGCGGGTCTCCGTGGAAGCCCTTGAGAAGAGGAGAAGCCAGGAGCGCTTCTGGGGGACCCCAGAAGAGGAGGATTGGGGCCCCTCTGTGAAAAACCCTTGCACAGTTTAGGTAAGTCATACTTACCTTTACAACCCCCTTTAATCTGCTGGTGGTGAAAAAAAAGTCCTTTTAAACTTCAGATAATTCCCATTTTTCTGAAAGCTTCCTTTATTTTGCTAGTTATGCAAAAGGTACTACCCCAAATTGCATAACAATTTAGGAAGGCAAGGGTATGGTATTTGGGGGGAAAGTTTATTTTTTTCTGTATGTAACTTTAGCTATACATGAAAATTACATAGGGACCCCCAAAAAGACCTATTGGCAGGTGTGTACAGTGTGCGCGCATGCACAAATTGTTCCTGGGTTGGTAATGTACATTCTAGGAGGCAGTTAACCCATACCTCCCAACTTTTTGAAATGGGAGCGAGGGACATCTATTAGCAAAAGTATGTAGGCATAGGACACCCCGTGTCACGCCCCTTAAAGGAGAATTATACAAAAAAAGATGACCGTATTTTTCGGACCATAAGGCGCAAATCCTTAAATTTTCTCAAAAATCGACAGTGCGCCTTATAATGCGATGCGCCTTATGTATGGTTGTATTGAGCATTACAGACATACATGATAGGTTTACAGCATCCACTTACATGTAAATAGTAGAGATCCGGGATGTAGATAATGGAAATAGTCACTACTGTAACGTCCTTCTGCACCAGATGTAAGCTGTAAAATGCTCCTATGCCCCTCTATGTCGAACCGTCCATATAGCAGTGGAACTAGCTGGTACGGTGACACTGTTGAAAGCAAGGCATGGGGCACAGCGCGAGCCACGTGACGTCACTGGAATGCGACGGCATTTCGGAGCTGGCTGCAAAACCTTTGCACAGAGGAGGCAAGTATGACATGTTTGTTATGTAAACAAATAATAATAAAAAAATCGTTAAACCCTGGGAGGTGTTTCTAACTATGGGGGGAGTGGACTGACTGAAGGATCAGAGATATTGCTGTTCCTGATCACTAGGAACAGAACAATCTCTCTCTACTCCACTGTCAGAATGGGGATCTGTTTGTTTACACTGACAGATCTCCGTTCTGGACATTGCGGCCACCGGGCACGCGCATCGGCTCCGACGTCGTGTGCACGCCCAATGTATCTATTGCATGAACTGACATACAGCTACAGCAATTCGTGCAATAGTATAATGACAGCGACTGGTCGGCAAGTGGTTAATGACTGTCTTTTTAACCTTTACACATATTTCATAAAATGATGCCAACATCTGTGTTTAACCACTTGCCTACTGTGCACCTACACCCCCTTCCTGCCCAGACAAAATTTAAGCTTCCGCCACTGCGTCGCTTTAACTGACAATTGCGCGGTCGTGCGACGTGGCTCCCAAACAAAATTGGCGTCCTTTTTTTCCCACAAATATAGCTTTCTTTTGGTGGTATTTGATCACCTCTGCGTTTTTTTTTTTTTGCGCTATAAACAAAAATAGAGCGTCAATTTTGAAAAAAATTCAATATTTTTTACTTTTTGCTATAATAAATAACCCAAAAAATATATAAACATTTTTTTTTTCCTCAGTTTAGGCCGATACGTATTCTTCTACATATTTTTGGTAAAAAAAAAATGCAATAAGCGTTTATCGATTGGTTTCCGCAAAATTTATAGTGTTTACAAAATAGAGGATAGTTTATGGCATTTTTTATTTAATTTTTTTACTATTAATGGCGACGATCTGCGATTTTTTTATTGGGACTGCGACTTTATGGTGGAACCTTTTGACACTTTTCTGACATTTTTGGGACCATTTACATTTATACAGTAAACAATGCTATAAATATGCATTGATTACTGTATAAATGTGACTGGCAGTGAAGGGGTTAACCACTAGGGGGCGGGGAAGGGGTTAAATGTGTGTCCTATGAGTGTTCTAACTGTAGGGGGAGGGGGGGTGACTGGGGGAGGTGACCGATTGTGTCCCTATGTACAAGGGACACAGCAACGGTCTCCTCTTTCCCTGACAGGACGTGGAGCTCTGTGTTTACATACAGAGCTCCACGTCCCCACTCAGTTACTGGGCAATCGCGTGTGCCCGGCGGCGATCGTTGCCGCCGGGCACTCGCACCGGGATCCCAGCAGAGCGGCAACAGATCACAACATCAACATGTCACGGCAAAAAAACAGAAAAGAGCTGACGCGTTTCACACCAAAATACAGTGCTTATTCATAGCTATGAATAAGCACTGTATTTTGGTGTGAAACGCATCAGCTCTTTTCTGTTTTTTGCTGTGACATGTTGATGTTGTGATCTGTTTTATTATAAAGGAACATTTTTTGGAGTGCGGCCGTCCTGTTTTTTTTCCATACAATTTTGCATACTATTGCAGTACCTGCACCCAGGGGTTGGATCCTACCTTTCAGCTTTAGCTCCTTGGGACCTCTGAGCGGTTAACTTTTTCTCTCATCTTATACTCAGCTTCATCGGTTAACTGATGGAAAAATCCATCAGACCGTTCTCATCGGATTGACCGATAGTGTGTACAGGGCATAAGGCCTCTCTGTAGGCTGATAATGATTATTTACTTGAAGTGGACAGAGTAATCTGCCATTAATAAATAAACACAAATTTGTTGATAGCTTTTTCTCCTTATTGCCAATATGGATGAAGTGCATTTAGTGCACCAGACCACAATGCTCAGAGTGCATTCTACAGTTCAATAAAAGAGAAAGTTAAACAAAGTGTACATCATGCTGTGCACAAGAGAATAGGAGGCATGAAGTCAAGGATTTCTTACAGGAAGAAAAGGAATTCCTACAGGTAATACAACTAAATATCATTCAAATTTTACATTTTAATTAATTTACACACAGACATTTTAACATTACGATTCCTCTTTCCATTTGCCAGGCATACACTTTGGTGTTTACACATACGGTACCTCCCAACATTCTGGGATCAGAAAGGAGGACACCTTTTAGCGCAAAGCATGTAGCTAAAGAACACACCCCCTTAGCAATCACCCAGTTACACTAATGATGAAGAATTAAAGCCAAAACAGCAACTTAACTCAAAAGTGCTTTTTTTCACCACTACTTTTACATTATATTAACATTGTTATACCAGACTTTATGAAACACACACCCATTATGTTTCTTCTGAATTCCTGGCCTACCTTAACCCAGTCTACCTTGATATCCAGCATACAGAACTTTTTCTTTGTACCGGCTCTTCAAAATAGCAAATGCAATAATATAGAAGTTGGATGAAAGCTTTAGTGCATTAGAACCCTTGGTTGGTAGTGAAATAGTGCATTTTCATAGTAGACCATACATCAAACTAAAAGGTGGGAGGGATAGGGATATGATTTCAAAAGAGGCACAGTCCATCCAAAGAAGGGACAGTTGGAAACAATGGCTTACACCAGAGTGCTTAAAGGTGAAGCTACACCTCTACATTGCACTAGGCCTCGTACACACACGACCGAGGAACTTAAATTAAACATCGTTTTCCTTGTTAGGCTTGTCGAGAATCTTGACAAGCTATCTTTGAGTACACACTGTCAAGTCAAAATCTCGTTGTTCTCAAAAGCGGTGACGTACAACACGTACGACGGCACTATAAAGGGGAAGTTTTATTCCACTGGCGCCACCCTTCTGAGCATGTGCGGGTTTCTAAGCATACACACGAACGTGTTTCTCGTCAAAAACCAGCCCGACGAGGAACACGACAAGGAAATTGAGACTCCCAACGAGGAAAAAGAGAACTCATCGAGTTCCACAACAGTCTTCTCGATGAAAAACATACACACGACTGTTTTCCTCAGCAAAAAAGCTCTGCCACCAAGTTTCTTGATGGATTCTGTCGAGGAAAACGGTCATGTGTACGAGGCCTGAGAAGAAAGACACACTGGAAGATAAAGTCACTCTTTACTTGTCCAAAGCTGTGCCATCACTGCTGTGAAGGACATTTAGAGCACACAGATGCTTTCTGTAATTCTTCTAGCCTGTTCTCCAGAGACTTGGGACACATCGGTGATGTTACACCAAGTGCAAATGTGCAATGGACCTTACATAATTGTAGTGTATATGAAAAACAGTGATATGAAATTGCCAACAAGGTTATTCCACCTGCTCGTTAGTTTTACTGTATGGATAAATCAGACTGTAGCCACTGACACTTATTGAGCCGTGGTACTAATTAACCACTTGCTTACTGGGCACATATACCCCCCTCCTGCCCAGGTGAAATTTCAGCTTTCAGCACTGCGTCACTTTAACTGACAATTGCGTGGTCATGCGACGTGGCTCCCAAACAAAATTGACGGCCTTTTTTCCCCCACAAATAGAGCTTTCTTTTGGTGGTATTTGATCACCTCTGCGGTTTTTATTTTTTGCGCTATAAACCAAAAAAGCAACAATTTTGAAAAAAAAACAATATATTTTTAACTTGTTGCTATAATAAATAGCCCAATTAAAAAAATTGGTCGATACGTATTCTTCTACATATTTTTGGTAAAAAATCGTAATAAGCGCTTACAAAATATAGGACAGAATTATTTTTATTTTTATTTTTTATTACTAGTAATGGCGGCGATCTGCGATTTTTTTATTGGGATTGCGACCTTATGGCGGACACATCGGACACTTTTGACACATTTTTGGCGCCATTCAAATTCTTACAGCGATCAGTGCTATAAATATGCACTAATTACTCTATAAATGTGACTGGCATTGAAGGGGTTAACACTAGGGGGTGAGGAAGGGGTTAAATGTGTACCTGTATTGTGTTCTAACTGTGGGGGGAGGGGGGTGACTGGGGGAGGTGACCGATTGTGTCCCTATGTACAAGGGACACAGATCGGTCTCCTCTCTCCCCTGACAGGACGTGGAGCTCTGTGTTTACACACAGAGCTCCACGTCCCTGCTCTGTCATTGCCGATTGCGGGTACCCGGCGGACATCGCGACCGGCAGGCACGCGCATCGGCATCTCGGGGACAAGCCGGGCGCGCGCGCCCCCTCGGGTGCACACGCGTCGCCGCGGGCGATCTCGCGCGCCCCCCACTGGCCGGAGGAATCCAGTCAATTGACGTCCTGTTGGATTTTCAGAGCCACCGTGAGCTCGTCAATTCAATTGACAATGGCCCAGGGCTCAGGTGGTTAAACTATGCAACAAGGACATTCAGTATTTTTTTTCTGCTGACTTTATAACAAAACATTCTAGGGCACCTTGAATACCTCCCAAATATGCACTGCATCATTTAAATTATGTTTATAACAAGCAGACTCTAGTATCAAATAGATGGTGAATGACAAGCATCATGAACTATAAATGAACAGGTTTTCGAATCGGTTTGCCTTTTCAGGAACAAGGGTGTTTTGGTCCCAAAAAACAGTGTTTCTCAACTCCAATCCTCAAGGCACCCCAACAGCTCATGTTTTCAGGCTTTCCACTATTTTGCACAGGTGATTTGATCAGTTTCACTCTCTTAGTAATTACCACAGCTGTTTCATGTGGGGGAAATGCTGACAACATGACCTGTTGGGCGCCTTGAGGACTGGAGTTGAGAAACACTGCCATAGAAGATTGCATGTCAAATCCCTATCTTGTCAAAAAGTGTCACTTTAAGAGGCAAGCCAAAAGGCATATGCATTGATAACATGCTTTGGATGACCTTAATCTGCTATCAAATGTTGACATGCCCATTGAGAAACTTACTTCTACTGTAAAGCTCTTTGGAACAAGCTAAAGGATGTCAGGGCATCAGAATTTTTTGATAGATTTCACACTAGCATGTTATAGTACTTGTCATTTAAATGTGTACAATCTGAAATGTGCTAGACTGAGTAGAGAAGGAAAAATAAATACATAATAGGTTTCATAGTCTATGGGCCGATTCACTATATAGTTATTTATTAGCAAGTTTTCTGAGTGGAGGAAATACTGAAAACCAAGGGAGCCATCAACCTGTATGCTGTGTGAGGAGCTCTGTTATGCAACTGACCTTCCCTATATGCAATCATATTGTGGGGCACGTGTGAGTGCAACTGCGTTTCTATTACACATATGTTGTTCCCAGTTAATTTATTTGCGCAATGAGTTTTATCACTCTTTTCTTTTTGAGAAACATGGGTCTATGAAGGATTGAAAGTAATTGGAGACTCTAATCCTGATCATCTGGGTATCGTTGTCCTGATTTCTATTTTCACCAAGGAGTGGTGTCTGACTTTTTTTCTTAAACATTAATAGATATTTGGAAAGCACTTTAATTTATTTTCGGAACCACTTTATTTATTCATTTATTTTAGCGGAGGTTCACTGGATATTAATATAATTGTTTACATATTGGATCACTATAATTATCTACATATTGGATCACTGTGCAATATTTAAGGTTGATGATAGCGCTTTATTAACCCTTACTTCTATTGTCTTTTTGTGATATCAGTACACAACACAATAATGGCAACAATCATCATTTGATCATCTTAATTTTTTGGTTTATGTTTATTTGTTCACTTCAGCGCTCTAGTAAATTTAAGACCGCGTACACATGATCAAATCTATCTGCTGGAAACGGTCTGACAGACCGTTCCAGCAGACAGATTCGATCGTGTGTACGGGCGGACAGACAGATTTTTCCAGCAGACAGATTTTAAAGCATGCTTTAAAATCTGTCTGCTGGGAACCCGTCCGTCCGACATGTCTGCTGGTTAGTACGCTAACCAGCAGACATATCTGCCCGCACATGCGTCGAATGGATTCGACGCATTTGTGCGGAAGTGTTTTACTTCCTGGTGACGTGGCGGCGTCAACGTCAACGCGTTGTCTGCCGGCGGGGATTTTGGTTTGATCGTGTGTACAGCAATCAAACCAAAACAGCCCAGCAGACAAATCTGATCAAATCGGTCTGTCAGACCGATTTGAACAGATTTATTTGGTCGTGTGTACGTGGCCTAACACTTATATAGGAATAGATGCCATTATGGCCAGGCGCTTCATCTTAATTTTCTTTGGGTGCTTTTCTAATCTCCTTCCCATGTTATCTGGCATCATGGAAGATGTATGTACATTTCAGATTTTGATTTCTCATCTACAATAATATGTTTTAGGTATTATATGATTTCTCTCATACAACCTATACGTTTGAGATGTAATTTAGTCTGTTAATAAATCAAATCTATCAGTGTTTCTGTTTGGTTAATTTACCACTTATGTTGGTTTATTGATATAAACTGTGGAAAAACGTATATACCGTATTTATCGGCGTATAATGCGCACTTTTCCCCCCTTGAAATCAGGGGGAAATCGTGGGTGCGTGATATACGCCGATACTGCAGTTCACGCTGCTGTTCCCGGGCGCCGACAAAATATTCCAAAAGGAGCCGAACACACCGGAAATCCGGCTCTGCACGGCGCCAAACTCGAACACACAACGCTGCAACCCCCGGCAGACGGAAGCGACGGACACTGACAAGGCTGAACGGACTGGCAGATGGACGCGATGGACACCGACAAGGCTGGACGGACCAAAATGCCCTTAAGCTGGATATACTAGTATAATTTTGAATGATTCTGAAAATTTTCAGGAAAATTCCTACAAATATTTCCATAAACAAGATTTTGTTTGCTTTTCACATTCTATTTGAAAGCCACATACACTTTTAAAACCGCTTAAATCATTCAACACAATCTCCAGTCTCAAATAATTTCACATTACATTGTTACATTAACCGCTTGACTACCAGCCGCCGTCATTATACTGCAGCAGGTCAGCGCAGCTGCGTGACTCGCCATAGGTGTGGCAATAGGGGGCGTGGCGTGACACAACACCAAAGCCGATGCGCGTGGCCTGGCAGGCCACGATGTCAGTTGGCCACCAGAACAGGGCTAAACAAACAGATCACCATTCGGACAGGGGAGTAGCGACTAGTAATCAGGAACATTGCTCTCCCTGCATAAAATCCTGCTGGAGTCAGACAGTGATCTTCCCAAAATCTTGCTGAAAACAGAATAAACAAAGTGATTTTAAACCTGCTAAGATTTTCGCTATGTAAGTTTTGTTCAAATATGATAATTTAAAAATCAAAACAAATTTGCTATACTGTATACTGCTGATGAGAAAAGGTATTTAGCTGTTTTTAAACTAAAATAATTGCATTTTCATATTCTGTATACGGTGGGAAAGCAGATAGAGTGAATGCAGTGTCCTGGGTTTAGTAACACTTTAACCGCTTGCTGACCAGCCGCGGCATAATGGTCGGCTCGTTCCTGTGGACCGTCGTAGCTGAACGTTGGCCCCTTTAAGCGGGATAGCAGGCACACAGCGGGGGTGCCATTGCTCATGACCGCTGGCCACGAACGATCGTGGACACGAGAGGGAGAACAGGGACGTGTGTGTGTTACTTGTAATGTATAGTGTATTTGCATTTTGTAAATAACCCCCATTGTGCTGTAAATAATACAACATTTACAAATTTAACACTGGGGAGTCTGACTTACTCTATTTACCAAGAGAACTTTTATGTCAGCGTGCCAAAATGTATTTATTTTTTTCAAATGTGAACATTCATCAAAAGCAGCATGCCTAAAAGGGCAGGAACATGCCTCGTCAGACAGGAGCTCTTCGAAGCAACAGTAATCACACATGTTCTAAGCATCAACCAAAACATCACAAAGGACATAGCACCTACTGGGGTTACTGAAAATATACTGCCATATATTAGTGAAAATAATACAGTACAAAAGCCAAAACTCCCCATAGGATTGCTTTCCTTCCCTCCCTATCACCCAAAATCCCCCACACCCACGCCCCCACCCCACTCCCTGTACCCAAAACCCACCTCACTCCCTCCTCTTTAAAAAACCCTGCCTCTCCATTAAATCTATAAGGTCAAGTCATATTAGGGCCCTGCTAAATGTAACTCAGCAGCCCCAAGCATAACCAAAACCATAATGTTCAGTGTGTGGTGTACACCCCTGTTTTTACAATCTGAGCTGTTATGTATGACACAGCCTTCTCTCCATCTAATGCTCCTGCTATGTCCGCTGGGTCCATCCCACTATGCAATGACTGCTACACTTTTGTGGCAGATTGACCTTCAGCTTAGACCAGTGTTTTACAACTCCAGTCCTCAAGGCACACCAACAGGTCAAGTTTTCAGGATTTCCCTCAGATGAAATGGCTGTGGTTATTACTAAGGCAGTGAAACTGATCAAATCACCTGTGCAAAATAATGGAAAGCCTGAAAACATGACCTGTTGGTGTGCCTTGAGGACTGGAGTTGAAAAACACTGGCTTAGACAGCGGTCCATACGAAGTAGACTAAGTTTCGGCTGTTACATATCCAAAATCAGCTTCTTGAGCTCATAAGTCTCACCAACACTACAATAGACCTAAAAATTTGATTGTACTGTACATGTGATGTTACCATGGAACATATAAGGAACTAGTCCACCCTACATTAGGTACTTATCAGCCCTCTGTAGTCTAGCTAGACCATACACAATACGAGCCTGCAACAGGTAATCTATCCAGTCTCACAGAACATCTCTTAGCAAGCCTGCCATGTAATTATGCTTACAAACACTTAGGGCCAGATTCAGGTAGATGGGCGCATCTTTATGGTGGAGTAACGTTTCTCATTTACGTTACTCAACCGAAACTTTAGGAGCAAGTACTGTATTCTGTATTCACAAAGCACTTGCTCCTAAAGTTGCGGCGGCGTAGTGAAAATGAGCCGGCGGAATTCAAATTGGGCCGGTAGGGGGCGTGTATTATTTAAACTAGGTGCGATCCCGCGGCGAACGTACTGCGCATGCGTCGACTGTCAGTGCGCATGCTCCAAATTCTGTCAGTGAACGTCAATGACGTCAATCCCCATTCATGGACGTTTTACGCAAACGACGCAAATTTTTTTAAATTCGACGCGATGACGACGGCCATACTTAACATAGGATACTCCACTAGGGGGCTGGTTTTTTCTTTACACCACGTATCTCTTACGGAAAAGTCGGAAAGTCACTGCGTCGGGCCCGAATACGATCGTGAATTGCCGATTCTCGCTGATTAACATATTCTCGGCGTTAATCAGCGGGAACGCCCGAGCGCCATTTTTAAAATTGCAGTTCCGATACGACGGCGAAATACAATTACGCCGCTCGTATAGGAACTCCAACCCGGCGTTTCTTGTTTTCTGCTTACAGAAAACAGAAACGCCGGCTCAAAGTGAGAGTTAGGCTGGAGTATCACTGATACTCCAGAGTAACTCTACCTGAATCTGGCCCTTAGTATTTAGGGGGTAGGATTATGCATAGAAATATAGTGTAGATGCTTGGTTCACAACATTGTGTTCAGTGCTTTCATTTGGCAAGCCAACATGCCTTTTGCCACAGAAAAAAAGCAAAAGGTAATACAAAAAATCTTTAAGGTACAATATCACCAAGTGGCCAAGCCAGAGGTTTCCTTTGCCAATAATCAAAACGTTTTAATGAGTATAAAGAATATATCCACGTGCATTTTATTATAGGCTTGTATTTCTCACATAAAATAGTCAAGTGATTACAATACGCATCAAATGCATTTCTAGAAAACTATAATAATGAACAAGAGCCAGGGGTAAGTGGTCACAGACTGCAAGCACATTTAATTGGAGAGGGTCAGCTCACAATGTTCTTTCAGCTCTGATTAAACACAAACCAGGAGACAAAATCTATAGTAGACTACAATTTCCAAGGTAACAAAGCAAAATCAAGAATTATCAAGTACAACAAAAGCAGCATCATCACCTGGAACAAAAGTGATGACTACTCATGACAAGAGGCCACACATTTCAGATAAATACACCCAAGTACTAATTGTGATCATCTAGTTATGCAGATGTTAACTACAGAGAAGTAATGAGCACTTATGAATGACCCAGGTATTTATTTTCACAGTGGAGATTTTTTAATATGTTGAACAATCCTAAAACCAATAGCTGATTGCTTCTTTCTTTCCACTGGGAATATAACTGAACCTTTCACCAGGTAGTATCTGCAGCAAAAGATGTAAATGAGGACAAAGACATTTTTATTGAGAGGTCCAACTATGTATGGCCAGCTTAGCTATATAGCCTTTTCCTACTTTCTGTAGTGCCTATGCTAGCCATCTACAGCTTCATACTATATATTATAGTACCGCGCCTTTGATCTAAACATCCGTATAATAGACTGCTGCAGGCATTAGCATGTGAATTAAGTGATGTCAGTCACCAGTGTTCTAGTGGAACTGCATAGCACAAACAGAATGTCAGCTGATATTCATTAGTACACCAGAGTCCTATTGCAGCAAAGCCTTACCCCTTAGGCCGCGTACACACGATCGAACATGTCCGCTAAAACTGGTCCGCAGACCAGTTTCAGCGGACAAGTTCGATCCTGTGTGCGGCCTATTGGACCGTTTTCCAGCGGACAAAAATTTCCAAACATGCTTGAAAACATGTCCACTGGAAACCTGTCCGTCGGACAGGTTCGATGGTTAGTACACAAACCATCGGACCAAAATCCCCCGCATGCGCAGAATCAAGTCGACGCATGCTTGGAAGCATTGAACTTCGTTTTTTCATCATGTCGCTGTGTTCTACGTCACCGCGTTCTGGTCCGAAGGGATTTTGGTCTGATGGTGTGTACGCATATCAGACCAACAGACCACTTCAGCCTGGTCCGATGAAAACGGTCCGTCGGGCATGTTTCCTCGGACATGTCTGATCGTGTGTACAGGGCCTAACAGTTAAAGAGGTTGTAAAGGTTTTTTTTTTTTTTTCTAAATAGGTTACTTTAAGCTAGTGCATTGTTGGTTCACTTACCGTTTCCTTCAATTTCCCTTCTAAATGTTTTTGTTCTTTGTTTTCTTTGTCTGAATTTCTCACTTCCTGTTTCTTCTCAGTAAGCTGTTCTAAATGACTTTCCACTGCTCGGATGATGGTGGAAAGCTTACCGAGGAGAAACAGGAAGTGAGAAATTCAAACAAAGAAAAAAAACATTTAGAAGGGAAATTTAAGGAAAAGGTAAGTGAACCAACAATGCACTAGCTTAAAGGAACCTATTTAGAAAATAAAAGACAAACCTTTACAACCCTTTTAAGCCATAGCTCCCAACTGTTTCTGATTTCAATGGACTGTTCCTGATTTGGAACAAAGTCCACCCATCCTTCTTTCCTCTTCATTTGTCCCTCATTTTGATCTGATCTATAGTTGTATATATAATGCACTACTTATCTATCAAAAAACTTTTATAGTGCTAAATCTTTTATCCAATTTCAAAATTTCTGCATCTGTAAATTCCCAAAGCCAATATAAAGCAATATTAGTGTTAAAAAAAAGCACATATGGGTTTAACCAATCTTTTTTTTGTACAATTCTCCTTTAAGGGGGCATGTCAGGGGGTGTGTCCTATGTGACCATACCTTTGCTAATAGGTGTTCCTCTCATTCCCATCTCAGAAAGTTCAGAGGTATGGTAAGCCCCCCCCCCCAGATTTGTCATGGGCAACAGAAAAAAATTGCACCTCTCCTTCTCGCATAGAAAGGAAACATGTGAATTGATTTTATAGACCACCAGGAAGAAGGAATGTCAGTTCATACATGGATCAGACGGTGATCAGCCTAAAATCCTGCTGGAGTCAGACAGTGATCTTCCCAAAATCTTGCTGAAAACAGAATAAACAAAGTGATTTTAAACCTGCTAAGATTTTCGCTATGTAAGTTTTGTTCAAATATTTTTTTTTCCTTATGAGATCACATGATGATTTAAAAATCAAAACAAAATTGTGAATGCCCCATAAAGAGCCTGCCCTGCTGCTATCAAACTTTAGAGAAATTCTATAATATGTTAAGATTTAACCACCTCTCGGCCTTAAAAACAATGTTTACGTTGAGCCATTGTTTGCAGATACAGTGGCATCTATTTTCAACTAAACATGTATGGGAGCTGCCATTACTGAACTCTCATGTCGTTGACCCCAAACAAGAGTCAGTGACTGGGGTGTGGACTTTCTTGATTTGTATATTTGTTTCAGGCCAGGGTTGACATTAGAGACAGTGAGATAGCTAGTAGCTGCAGATAAACAGTGGCAAGCTACATATTTACAGAAAAGAGGGGGGGTACACTCAGCGCAAAATGATGAGGAAAAAAGAAATATATATAAAATCAATAGTGAAAAATAACACCAAGGTTAAATTTTCTATGAATGCTAGCTGAACACAAAGAAACTTTCACAAAATTCCCAAAGTAGATACAACATAAAAATAGTGCAGCGCAAACAATGCAATGTGATGACTATAATGGTGTTTCTCATACACCAAATAACATGTGTAATTAAAAAGCAAAAACAAAAACACAAACCAAATAAAAGTGATATATTACACCAATTAATAAGTGCATAAAATATCTTAATAAGTGTCCATATAATATTCTGTGCTGTAAATCCAATGATCCAATTGATCTAATAGGAATCCACCGGAGTGTGAATGAGATAAGAATTAATCCAATGGTTGTGATCAGATCCACCAAGGTGCAGACTGGATAAGATAATAAACAGTGCTCCCACCACCAAATGGATATTCTACTATTACCTCCAAGGACGACCACTGTTTTACCAGATGGTCATACTGCGCATGAATATCCAACAGGAAGCCCGGGGCAAGGATGTTATGAAGTCCTCATATGTCAAACATGGTAGTGTCAAAACAAAGAGAGAGGAGACAAACATCTAAGAGCTTCCGTAGGTACCAGGGATTTATTGCAACATAAAAAGTACAGTTTACTCACATTTGGTGAGGAAATATCAGGCATCAACGAAATCAAAACGGGACCAAACGAGAAGATTAATACAGGATAAGGTTCAGACCATGAACGAGCGACTGTGCAGGTAATTGCTGTCCCCGGACGCGTTGCGTAAAAATTTACTTCTTCAGCAGGGCATTTTTATGTTGTAAGCTACATATTTGTCTTGTAAAACAATTCACAAGAAAACCTGTAATACCAAATTTCAGATCCCCAAATAACTATTTTTTACTAAGACTTCAGTAACCCCTGTTTTTTTGTAAATTCTTTAATTATTTTTTTTAAAGGGCATGAATTGAGTTACAGCATGCATAGTCATAGTACATTGACATAATGGCATACTGGATACCACAGAACTTAACACAGAACACAGAACTTAAGACCTTTCATTAAAAAACAAAAGAAGAATACCTGAAATAAATTGGAAAAGAGAAAGATGGATTACAAGAAGCTAGAGAAGTTGAGTAGACTGAATTTGTGGGAATAGAGGGAGGACAGGGGAGGAAAGATGAAAAGGGTATAGAAGTAGGACTGGAAAGATATAGGTAGAGAAAAGGGGAGGGGGGGGCAAAGTATGTGTGTGCTGGAGTGTGTCATCACTCTTTAAAAAAAGGGGGGGTTGGCATAGAAGGGATAGAATTGTTCCAACTGGTCTGATTTCTCAAGTATAAGCTTCTATTCTAGAGAAAAAAGTATTCCATCCAGCAATACCACATATTTATAAATTTGTCATTTTGATAAAACATTTTGGAGAACCACACACTAAGTGATGGAGAGGAACCCTGCAAGTCCTAGCTGCATTAAAAATACTTGAGCAGTTGAGGAGATAGACTGCCAGGTCATCTTCAAGTTAAACGCTACTCCATTTTTTTATGACTTCTCCTACTTTCATATAAAAGCCCCTTAGTTTAGTGCAGGGGTCTCAAACTGGTGGCCCTCCAGACTACAAGTCCCATGAAGCATTGCAAGGCTGACAGTTACAAGCATGACTCGCATAGTGATTTGTAGTTTCGCAGCAGCTGGAGGGCCATCAGTTTGAGACCCCTGGTTTAGTGCACCACTAAATGACATGAAGAAGCATGCCCTCAGCTTTACCGCATCTTCAACACAGGAGAAGTCTGACAATATATGTTGTGTAGGATTGGTAGGATTGTTGATACCTTGTACCACCACATCAGGATCTGACTTTTGGGAACTTACAAGCCCTAGAAAAGTAGTAAGAAAAGTATAAGCTATCATCTCTTTGTTGGATGTGTATGAGATCTCTCTCCTGTTTGAGCAAGAGAGAAGGCATAAAAGAGTCAAGGGGTTGAATGAGGACTTTGAAAGTTAGAAAGGCTGAATGTATTATGGAAGTATATTATTGATGAGAAAACAGAGGAATCGTCTATACCCCCAGTCCTGGGGCAAATTTGGTGTTGCTCAGGATAGATGTCTATAAGTATGGTTATGGTGTCAGGATTTGCAATTCACTGTTGTCAGTGTTCAGAGGGATAGACCAATAATGAGGTGGATGCTGAGGGCTTGGAGTAAATAACCTTAGATTTTTAAGTTCAACCCTATGTAAAACGTATATTTATATTCTAGGTGGGTACTGTTGGGCTGCATCAATGACTGGTTTCTGATATCTTTTAGAGACTCTAGTGCAGTCTCTAGGTCAAGGCATACCCAATGAGTTGTAGGTAGACCACAATTATTTTTTTCTATAACGACTTTATCAAAATGGGTGTGAAAATCATCATTTGACTTTATATAAGCTTCAGCAATTGAGCTGGTAAAACTGGTGCGCATATCTTCCAAAAAGCCAACAACTTTCTAAAACAATATTTGTATTAATTTTATATATCAAAGGTTACAATAAAAAATGCTCAAGTTTTCCCCATGATGAAAACTCTTTCCAACAATTGCTAGCATATATCAAGGTGCGACTAAAACCTCCTGAAACATAAGCAGGGATGACATTTTGTTTACTGTGGGTAGATGATGTGACATGAAGAAGAAAAATTGTGATAGCATTTATGTGTAACTGCTTCACATGTTTTGTACAGTTCTGTTCAAATAAAGCAACGTCGCCCAAACTTTCCGCCAGGCACTAATAGCCTGACAGTTGAGTAGGATAATTATCCCACAAGATAGCACTGCACAAAAATGTTGATAGAAAGCATAGGAAAAAGACTGTTATGCATTGCTACAAATCGATATATAATAAAAATTAAGCCAAAGTAAAGTAAAGTAAAGTAAATTGATTGTATTCATTATAGTGTATGCACATTAACCACAACAAAGAATTTTTAAAACCGGTTCATTTTAGTCACAAAGAATTCATTGCAATCACAGCAAGTGTAGCACAGCCTCACTATAAAATTCAGTTATCTCTGTTGCCAAAGTAACAAGTAAGCCATATTTTACACCTTCCGTTATCTGTAAAAACTCCAAGAAATAAAAGCTATTTATAAAATGACCAATGCAAATATTTTGGCCATGCAACAAAACAGTTAAAAAGACATGTATCTAAATCTCTTTTTATAATAAGGCTTATACCAACTAAGATTCAGCCACATTCTAATGACACCTAAAATGTTCATGTTATTTATACAGTGACCTGCACTCCAGCCCTATCGATTGTTTCAGAAGTAAACAGCTTCATAAGATGCTATGTGCTGTCAATACAAAGGTGTGAATGTCATATAAATCCTAATTTCACATTATTCAAAGCAGATGAAAACAGGAAAACAGAAAACAGGACATGTAAATAATGCCAATGCTTCTGTATATTAGATTGACAACTTTTCTATTTAGATAAATTCCAGTAAGTTTGGAACCCCTACTGTGTTTAGAAATAATTGTATTTAATAATCTGTCCCCCTTTTGCGAATCTTTCTACTGGTTTTTAATCCTAAAATAAATGTTGGCATTTAGTGGAGTTAAATGGGAAACTAACCAAGGCTTTCAGATCACCCAGGGTTTCCTGAGCAATACTCCCAGACTGTGTCCTATCCAAAAACTTTTTCCCACAATATATAACAGCAGTACATTACATTATGTGCATCTCCTACTTCTGAACAGCTGACATCAGAAAAAGGGGTAGACATGAAATATCCATAAGCCATACAAGAAATATTATTGCTGTTGCACCTCTCAAAAATGGCCTTCCTGCTAAATTCAGATGCTACTGCAGGTAAGAAAAGTTGTGGACAAATGTACATCTACAATCTGCCAGAAGATAGTCAGATTATAAAACATGCACTCAGGGCAGTCACATTAACCACTTAAGGACCGCCGCATGTACATTTACGTCGGCAGAACGTATATACGTTGGTGCCTTGGGGGGGATCGGGGGTCCGATCGGACCCCCCCCCCTCGTACATGCGGCGGTCCGCGCGGCTGCAGGAGTGATCCGACAAGAGGGGGCGGCTATTCGTTTTTGTCCGCCCCCTCCGGATCGCTCTCAGCCAATGCGCGCGCTCCCCCTGCAGTGCACTTCCCCCTCCTGTGTAAACACAGGAAGGAGGAAGCGACGTGATCTCTCCCTTGGTGTTTTTTTCAACCACCGCTGAGGAGAGATCACAACACAAGTAAGTCTGCACAACACTACACTGCACCTACACTACACAAAAAACACATTTAACCCCCGCGATCGCCCCCCCCCCTGTCACAGTGTCACTGAATGCAGTAATCATACATGTATGATTACTGTATTTAGTGTCAGTGTGACAGGCAGTGTAAAAGTCAGTTAGTGTTAGGTTCAGGGTAGCCCTGTACCCCCCTAATAAAGTTTTAACCCCTTGATCACTGCCCTAGTTAACCCTTTCACTCCCTATTGCCAGCGTCACTAAGCGATCATTTTTCTGATCGCTGTATTAGTGTCGCTGTTCCCGCTAGGTAGCTAATTTTTTTTTATTGCGATTTTTTTTTTACTAAAGACATGTGGCTAAATAAATGTTGGCCTAAATGTTTGACTAAAATTTAGTTTATTTGATTTTTCTTATAACAAAAAGTAAAAAATATTGATTTTTTTTCAAAAATGTCGCTCTATTTTTGTATATAGCGCAAAAAATAAAAATCGCAGAGGCAAACAAATACCACCAAAAGAAATCTCTATTTGTGGGAAGAAAAGGAGGGGAATTTTGTTTGGGAGCCACGTCGCACGACCGCGCAATTGTCTGTTAAAGCAACGCAGTGCCGAATCGCAAAAACCCCTTTGGTCATTTGGCAGCATATTGGTCCGGGTCTTAAGTGGTTAAAAGATAATGCCTTGTACACACAATCGCAATTTCCCATGAAAAAAGCCAGACAGAATTTTTTATTCCGACCATGTGTGGGCCCCATCGGACTTGTTTCACTCAGAGTTTAGAAACAGAACATAGATTCTTATCGTCTGTGTGGAACTCCAAGGAAAAAAAACATGCATACTCAGAATCAAGTCGACGCACACTCAGAAGCATTGAACTTAATTTTTCTCAGCTTGTCATAGTGTTTTACGTCACTGTGTTTTGGACGGTTGGAATTTGGTCTGACAGTGTCTATGCAAGACAGCTTGAACGGAAATCCGACGGAAAATTCCATCTGATTTTATCCCATCGGCATTAGTTCAACTTTAGGATCATGTTATACCGGTGTTTGTGGTGTAACATGTAACATTCTCCTAAGCACCCTCACACCACCCCCAGAGATTTTTGAAAGTGAAAAACCTCTTTACATTTTAAATTATTAGTAGTTCATAGCAAGCCATAGAAGCCAGACACACAGTAGTCACATGGGGTTCAATTTTCAGAATTATAATGGACTAAAAGTACAGGGTACTTCAAGCAATTAATTGGTAGCACCACCTCATAGTGCAGTACAGCTTAAAACAAGAATTTATTTAAAAACATATTGCACTCACATGTTCAGTTTGAACAAACAAAGTGTAAAGAGTTTACACAGCACCGCCACAGGACTGGCCAGCATGCGAGATGACGTCACAGAGAAGCTGCCATTTGTTTTTAGGTATGCTTATAAGCTGTGCTGCATATGCCATGATATTTTCTGCATAACATTGATTTAATATAGCATAGCGTAAAATATTTTGTTCCCTCTAAAAAAGAAAATTGCAACAGTAGGCAAAAGTAAATCTCCAAATACAGACATTATTAAGATCAATGTTGCCAAACGTCAGTATTTTTACTGGCAGCCAGTAAAAAAACAGGCAATTTTCTCCTGCCAGTAAATGCCAGTAAAAGTAAAAGGTTGGCAGTAAAAAATATGGCCATGACGCTCGGCTTGGTCCAGAGCTGAGACCATCTGAGTGCCTACTACAGTGTGATCGGGTGGCTCTGGCGGAGGCAGGTGCCTGAGCATGTCGCGTGATGTCATGGTGCAATGGAGCCAAGCAGAGATGCCTGAGCCTCGTGTGCGGGTCTTCGGTATGGGAGCAAGGCAGGCTGGTACCGAGATCGTCAGTGCTGTTTAGACTGGAGTGGACTGGAAGGATCATTGGGCTTGGAGAAAGACTGTCACTGTGAAGCAGGAGGGGACGTGCCATGTCGATGTGGTGTCATTCTCATCTGTGCTACTGCACACTGCTGTCAGTGTCACTGTGAGAGTCGGTTTTATGTGTGTGTGCCGCCCATTCTAATTTATTGCCCTCCTAAAGCCTGTCCCTGAGCTACTTACTTACTATATTGAAAATAAAATAGGAAATATGTTTTTTGACTTATTATCTACCTTAAATCATATTGCTAATTGCATATTGTATTTGTTTTTAGCCTAAATACTCTAATTTGCACTTAAAACTGTAATTTTGTAACTGTTGGAAATGCCAGTAAAAACTTGGCTGTGCCAGTAAATTTTGGGCGTTGTGTCAGTAAATTTCAATATGGTTGGTTTGCAACACTGATTAAGATTTAAAAAAAATAAAATAATAACCTAATGTCACAAACACTGCATAATGAAAAGTATTTTTTTCACTCTAAAGCAGTGATTCTTAACCCTTCTAGTGCGGTGACCCCTTGATAAAATTTCCCAAGTTGTGGACCCCCAACAGTAAAATTATTTTCGTAGCGAGGATTGTCAGCACCTAAGGCAAGACAAGAAATTTGCACCCCTAACCCACGTACATTTAGCGCTCCCCGAGTGCCTTCCACTTTTACAGTATTAAAACCCCCTATGGTACATTTTAGGATGTACCACTCTTTCTCTTTGTTCTCCCTTCATTCCCTTTTATCTTTCTCTATCCTAATTTCTTTTTTTTGTTTACCCCATCCTTCTCTCTAGCCGTCTTTCTTGTTTTCTCTCCCTTTTTCTTTGTTCCTCCCCCTCTTTTTCTCTCCCTTTCATGTATTCTCTATTTCCTTCTCTTACTCCTTGGTCATGGGGAATGGGATGAGTGGCAATGCTGGGGGGAGTTCTGATCGGCCAACTTTGGTGCTCTTGATCAAGGTCATCTGCTGATCTCAGAACTGTATTGGAGACTTTTTATGGCAACTGTAATCACAAGTAGTGTTACTCACTGTGTCTCCGACTTTGTGGTGTCTTGTAGCAGTGACACCAATACCGAAATCAGGAGATAGGGTCTCCTCCAGCCCCTCCCACTTCACATTCCTCACCAATCAGCTGACATCTAGTCTCTGCCCCCCAGCCATGCCGTGAACTGAATGGGCAGCTCCGAAGAGGCTGAGTGGATGGACACAGGCTCCAGGGACAGCCCTGCTAGGCAGCCACAAAAAGGCTGGGAAAGTGGTGCGGGCTTCAGGAAAAGCCCAGGTTTGGTGACCCCTGACAAATCATCTTTCGACCCCCAGGTTGAGAACCAGTGCTCTAAAGCCACTTGCACATGATACTCCTGTTTATGCACCTACTTTTTCAGCTTTGTTATTTGCGCGTATTTACGTGAAATTTCGCATACAGTATATAAGCATTTTTGAGAAAAAATGTATTGTTGCATTCTCATTCTGCACAATATGTGAATGAACATTTGTAAGCATTCGCCCGTATATTCGCACACATTTGCACGCATAAGGGGTAAATTCTGGGGGGAGTTCTGATCGGCCAACTTTGGTGCTCTTGATCAAGGTCATCTGCTGATCTCAGAACTGTATTGGAGACTTTTTATGGCAACTGTAATCACAAGTAGTGTTACTCACTGTGTCTCCGACTTTGTGGTGTCTTGTAGCAGTGACACCAATACCGAAATCAGGAGATAGGGTCTCCTCCAGCCCCTCCCACTTCACATTCCTCACCAATCAGCTGACATCTAGTCTCTGCCCCCCAGCCATGCCGTGAACTGAATGGGCAGCTCCGAAGAGGCTGAGTGGATGGACACAGGCTCCAGGGACAGCCCTGCTAGGCAGCCACAAAAAGGCTGGGAAAGTGGTGCGGGCTTCAGGAAAAGCCCAGGTTTGGTGACCCCTGACAAATCATCTTTCGACCCCCAGGTTGAGAACCAGTGCTCTAAAGCCACTTGCACATGATACTCCTGTTTATGCACCTACTTTTTCAGCTTTGTTATTTGCGCGTATTTACGTGAAATTTCGCATACAGTATATAAGCATTTTTGAGAAAAAATGTATTGTTGCATTCTCATTCTGCACAATATGTGAATGAACATTTGTAAGCATTCGCCCGTATATTCGCACACATTTGCACGCATAAGGGGTAAATTCTCACCAAAAAAGCATATTTTTCTATTTTTCCTTTTTTTTACTGAGGAATGCACTGCACTTGTTTACGCGCCTGTGTGCATGGACACATTACATCTAATGGGCTGTATTTTAGCTCAGTACTTTTTCAAGCTGCAGTAGGAGAAAGTAAATCACCAAATACAGACAACAATAAATAAGATAATGTTTTCAGTAATGTAATGACACAAATGGATAAATACACAGTGGAAATACATGGAAATAAGAATAGTCTACATGACAAAATATTTATAATGTAGTCATTCAGTCCAATGATTTACAACTCTACAAGGGAGTAGAGCCACATTGATGACCTCCCTTTCTGTATGTCAGATAAGCAATAGAGCTAGGTCACCTTCCTGGTCTATGTTTGAACACTGAAATAGCCTCAGCAGAATAATGAGCTAATCTCTCTTCTTCTGTCAATAAGTTCCTTTTAGCACATGTGCATACAGAAGAAATTGATTGGCTCCTAGTGTCAGCCTGCAGTCAATCAGATCAGATTCAGATACTTACACTAGTTACATTAAAACATATTTAACCACTTTAAAGCGGAGGTACACCCAAAAATCAACTTTCTGACATTAGATCCAGCATACTGCTAACATCTGCAGTATGCTGTTTTTTTTTGTACTTATCGTTTTATGAGCCGTTGTTATCCAGCTCCGAGCGGGGAATCCTGCGGGGAATGGGCGTTCCTAAGCCAAGAGGAGTTGATTGATGGGCTGCTAAGGCATGTCACGCCTTCCGAAAATACCCGAGTGTCACTTTTTATAGTAATCCAATGCATTTTTATAGCATTGATCGCTAAAAAAAAGCCAATGGTCCCAAAAATGTGTCAAAAGTGTCCGAAGTGTCCGCCATAATGTCGCAGAAAAAAAAACGCTGATCGCTGACATCACTAGTAAAAAAAAAATATTAATTAAAATGCCATAAAACTAACCCCTATTTTGTAAACGCTATAACTTTTGCGCAAACCAATCAAACGCTTATTGCGTATCGCCCTCAGAATTGTTGCTCTATTTTTGTTTATAGTGCAAAAAATAAAAACCGCAGAGGTGATCAAATACCACCAAAAGAAAGCTCTATTTGTGGGAAAAAAAGGACGCCAATTTTGTTTGGGAGCCACGTTGCACGACCGCGCAATTGTCAGTTAAAGCGACGCACTGCCGAATCACAAAAAGTGCTCTGGTCATTGGACAGCAATATGGTCCGGGCTAAAGTGGTTGAAAATGCAATAAGCGTTTATTGATTGGTTTGCGCGGAAGTTATAGCGTCTACAAAATATGGGATAGTTTTATCAGTACATATTTTTTACTAGTGATGGCTGCGATCAACAATTTTTATTGTGACTGCGACATTATGGCAGACACATTGGACACTTTTGACGCCATTTTGGGACCATTGTCATTTATACAGCGATCACTGCTATAAAAATGCATTGATTACCATGGACTACCCTTACAAATATATTTCTGAAGAAATATTTTCAAATATTTCTCTGTTAACACCCCCTTTGGACACTATAAGTGATACAGTAACTATTTCAACAAAAACGTAATAAAAATAAAACATTCACAAAGAAGAAAGTTGCTTTAGCCGTGTTCACATTGATGCTATTTTGAAACCGCACTACTTCACTAGAAATTGCACTACTTCACTAGAAGTAGCAAGGTCAGTATGATTTCAGGTGCTACTTGATAGACATATGTGTGGCTTCATGCACAGATGTCTATTGAAGTTACACCTGAAATCGTCAGGAAGTAGTGCAGGAGCTACTTTTGAAAATCGGTGCCGCGCCGGAAAATCGGTGTCGCACTGATTGGAACAGTGCCATTGCCTCCAATAGGCTTGTCATGCGATTTAAATTCTCATATTCCATGAAAAATTGCTCCAATGTGAACCTACTGTAGGCTTAAGGCAGATAATATTTCACAGAACGTCAGCACAATATACAGTATTGTTCATTATCTATGATATTTAAAACTTACATATAACTAATTAACATTGATAATAATTGTGTATGTTTCTGGACAAATGCAGAATACTAGGAAAGCTGTTAAAAAAAATACATGATGTCTTAACTATATTCAAAGTCAAACCTTGGGGCAATTTTTAAACTGTTTCCATGACAACTGAAATTTTGCTCTCTGGTAAAGCAATGGACTGCAGATTGCACATATGAAGGGGTTTGCCAGTGTAGAAATTTCACAAAGAATAAATCTCATGTTCACCATGAACAAAAGCAGGCCTCTAAATAAATGTAATTAAATTGAGAATGTATTCATTTTAAATATACACTATATAGGGGATAATAGCAGTTTGCATATGGTTTTCAGGTTTTAAGTATAAAAATCACTTTTCCTTGCAGTAACATTTTTTGACAGATGATGAAGGTAAAGCAAAGAACTTCCATTTCGTTTAGTGAATGGAACTAACACCTACAGAAATCCTTTTCTGACAGAATTATGTAGGTGGTCATTTAACAGTTTCTGAGTTGAAGTATGTAACCTTCAAAGTCCAGCAAGCACAATGGCACCATGCAAATTGTAAGTTAACAATGGAGGAATAAAAGTGTTTTTCACTCCCCCTATATATATTTCACTGCAGATTTTTTGCCAGCTTGTACCTAATCCCCCAAAGATAGGAAGGTTCATTTCTTATGCCTTGTACACATGACCATTTTTCTCAGCAGGGAAAAAGAACAAAGTTTTTCCCCGAATTGATTCCTCTCCAGCATGACTTGCATACACACGTTCATGCAAAAAAACGTCCAACACGTATGATGGGAGTATAAAGGGGAAGATCCTTTCAAATGGCACAACCCTTTGGGCTGCTTTTGGGCTGCATACTTGATTCTGAGCATGCACGTTTTTTCCCCCTCGGAAAAGCATACACACGACTGTTTTTTTGCGATGAGAAAAAGACTGACGGGAAACACGACGAGAAAAAAGAGAGCTGGTTTAAATTTTTACAAAATTTACAAGATGTAGTGCAGTAGATGTAGGTGCAGTAGATTTTATATATATATATATGTGTTATATATATATATATATATATATATATATATCTGTATATATATATAGATATATACACACACAATATAAATATATGCAGCGTGTGTATATTTAAAAAAAATGTGTATATATATATATATATATACCTTTCTAGTTTCAAATGACAACATCTAAGTTAAATTAAAGTGGATGTAAGGTAGTAAAGTAAAAAAAACTACTGTGTGCAGCTCCCCCCGCCACCCCCCCTTTATATAAACCTGAGCCCAATCTCTATTCAGCAATGTGCATTAAAGCAGAGGCTCTTTCAGCGCTCTCGCTCCACATTGGCTCCACAGACACAGCAGCAGAAGCCTTTGGCAGTGATGTGCAGGAGAGCGAGGCTCTCTCGTCTCTCTCTCCCCACATTGGCTCAGATACAGCAGCAGGAGCCGTTTGCTCCCGCTAATGTCAATCAGAGCCAGTGATGAGGAGCGGGAGGTAGAGCCGAGCCCCGGGAGCAAGCACACATAGCTGCTTGTTATGGGGGCACTTGGCAGTGGGGTGGAGTCAGGAGCATCGGCAGGAGACCCCAGAAGTAAAGGATCAGGGCTGCTCTGTACAAAACCACTGCACAGAGTAAATAAGTAGAACATGTTTGTTATTTTAAATAAATAAAAAACAAAGATTTACAGTCACTTTAAGCAAGACTAAGAGCCGGTTCACACTTAGGCGGCACGACTTCTGGGGCGTCTCCGCAAGGTGTCCTGAAGACGACTTCAGAGGCGACCTGCAAAATGACTTCAGTATAGAAGTCATCGCAGGTTGCCCCGAGCCGCCCCCAAAGTCGTACAATAACTTTTTTCTAAGTCGGAGCGACTTGCATCGCTCCTATTAGAACGGTTCTATTGCATAGAATGGGACGCCTGACGAGTTGCCCCAGTGTGAACCGGCTCTTACTGTATTGTACTCATAAACATCAGGAAAATAGGTAATGTGTTCCATTTGCTGAAAAGGTACACATTATTCAGCTTTTTCTAAGTCTCAAATGAGTTATACTGGACCAAAGTGGCAACTGTTCCTATAAGAATAGTAGTTTAACTTTTGACATAGCTGGCCGATGGCATTCATTGTACATTGTGTTGCCTACTAGAGTTTTCCCCATAGAAATTGATTTAAGTTGTACTGTAAGTGGGAAGAGGCAATGTGAGAAGAATTGGAAACTTTTGGATATAAAAATCCTGCGCCAACTTTTGGAGACTGAAAATTTACCTCAATGGGATGACTCTAGAGCTGCACTAAATAGAGACAAAGCCTGTCAAGATCAAGAATCTGCTTTCTCTCTCATTAATTGATACATATAAACCAAGCTCAAGGGTATAGGTACAATACAAGTGCAAGTATGTTGGCAGCAAATCCAGCAGTGCCTTGGTTAGAGGTACAGCAGTGTTAACTGTGTACATATTCAAAAGAGTATGACACTGAACAGCTCAACTGTAAATGCCCAATTTTCTATATATCATAACAATTTAAAAAAGTGCATATGAAATCTTTGGAGGTATATATAATGTTTCTCCATTGTTCCTCGGTTAGAGGAATGGTTTTCCATCTGTATGTCACTTGGTATGCTTAAAATAATAAAGAAAAATTTAAAGAAATCTTTGGAGGTAATGGAAAATGGGGGAGGGGAATAATAAGTTGAAGCGTGAGCATAAGGGAGAAAGAGGTGTGGGGATCTACAAAAGATATTGGATGCTGATATTAATAGAAAATAGCGGTAGACCCCTTAAAGCCCTTAAGAGATTAAGAGAAGAGTCAAAACCTAGGGGGGGGTGATTATACCAGGGTTCCTATATTTATGTATACTTAGACCCCTTTCACACTGGGGCGAAAAATAGCGCCTGCAAACCGACCTGAAACAGCGGCTGCTGTTTCTCCAGTGTGAAAGCCCAAGTCCTGCTAGCTACATCTTTGGAGCGGTGAAGGAGCGGTAGGTCCGCTCCTCCACCGCTCCTTCCCATTAAAATAAATGGGAAACTGTGGCTATATCGCCGGCAATGCACCTCAGCAGAGGCGCATTGCCAGCGGTATTAACCCTTTTTCGGTCCGCTAGCGGGGGGGGTCAAAAACCGCAGCAATTCCAACTGTAAAACGCTGCTAAAAATAGCGGCACTTTACCGCCATCGCACCTTCCTGCCCCAGTGTGAAAGGGGCCTTAGGGACTCTATCTTGCATCTTGCAAGTGGCTTCAATTTTGCCATGGAACATGGCCTGGGTGATCCAGTTCTCGGTTTCGGTGGGGCTGAGCGTTTTCCAGGTCTCCACCATGGTTTGATTAGATTTAGTAATAATTTGTAAAAATAAATTCAATTGTGAATTGGTAACATATGGAGGACATTTATTGAGAAGGGTTATCAAAAAATCAGGGAAAAGTGATTTCTCTACCAGTGTTAAAAAGTTAAAATATTTCCACTCAGACTCTCTGATTGCTGGATGTGTCCATCAAATATGTAGATGGATGCTTACTTCTTTGCATCCCCTAAAGCCGAAAGGTGGGTAGTTAGCAACATATTTAGATATTCTAACTGGGACCAGGTACCAATTCAATAACACTTTGTATGAAGTTTCCAGGGCAGCCATGTTTTGAAATCAAAATGTAGTTGTCATCAAGATATAGGACTCATCCTCAGTTTCAGTGTGGCACTGAGATCAGCTGCCTTACTGTTCATGAAGAGGGATGTGAGAAGGGCACCTCACAAGTAGAATGTAGATATTTAATGCACAGATGCTCAAAGAAGGTGAATTGGTCCAAGGTTGACTAAGAGGGTTTGTAGGATGTGTCAGGAATCTGATTTCATTTGAAAACCTGTCCATAGTCCTGTTCAATGAGGAGTTCATAGACCACCTATAATGGAAGTGTATGACAATGTATACAGACTATTGCATTTGCTATGAAAGGGTAGGTTGTGTACATGTGTATGCATTCATATTTGTAGCACTCTGTATATCTTGCATTGTCTTCTTGTAACTGTGAGTGGTTTGTATATGCAACATTCTTGCTTAGTAAAAGAACATTAATATACTACTGGGTTATTGTTTCCATGCTTAACTACAAATAATTAATACAAACAGAGAAACAAGGTGGAATTAGGGCAAATTGCTACAGATAAGAAGTGTAGGTACCTCTAGTGGCTGCACATACTTGCCACAGCATCTTAACCACTTAAGGACCAGTGCACGACTATATACGTCAACACAATGAAAACAAGATGTGGCATTGTGGGCGCGTGCGCGCCGCAAACTCCGTGAGTCCGACCGCGGGTCCCGCGGACTCGATGTCCGTGGGGATACCCGCGATCGTCTCACAGAGAGGAAGAATGGGGAAATGCTGATGTAAACAAGCATTTCCAGATTCTTTCTAGTGACAGGACACTGGTCACAGCTTCCTGCAATCTGGAGCAGTGATCGGTGTCGTGTCACACACATCCCATACCCCCAACAGTTAGAAGCACTCCCTAGGACACACTTAACCCCATTAGCCCACCCCACTGGTTAACCCCTTCACTGCCAATTTTTTACAGTAATCAGTGCATTTTTATAGCACTGATCGCTGTATCAATGACTATGGTCCCAAAATGGAGTAAAAAAAAAGAACCTTTCTCAATCGCAGAGTATGGGCCAGATTCAGGTAGAGTTAGGCTGGAGTATCTAACTCCAGCCTAGAAAAACCAGAAAACAAGAAACGCCGGGTTGGTGTTCCGATTGGGGTATTTCGCCATCGCAAACTTTAATTTAAAAATGGCGCCGGGGGCGTCACCTGAGTTAATCAGCGGGAATCGGCATTCCATCGTATTCACGCAGTGACTTTCCGACGTTTCCGTAAGCGATACGCGGCGTAGATAAAGCAGATGGAGTTCCTAATATAGTCGTATCGCGTCGGAAAAAAAAATATCGCGCTTAGTTTAAATAATACACGCCCCGTAAATTAATATCATCCCGAGGAGCAAGTGCTTAACAGCACTTGCTCCTAAAATTTCGGCAGCGTAACGTAAATGAGAAGCGTTACTCCAGAGCAAAGATGCTCCCATCTACCTGAATCTGGCCCTATGTGCCTAAGTAGAAAATTATTGGGGGTGAAAGCTCACCAGTGATATCCACACACTGCAGATAAGGGATTAAATGTGTAAATAGAGACAAATTATATCATCCCGAGTGAACTGGACGTATGGGTAAAAACAATTGTGACTACATTCACGTGACCCTCTTATCCTATATGTTAGGCCGTGTACACACGACTAAACAAATCCGATGAAAACGGTCGGACAGACCGTTTTCATCGGATATGTCGGCTGGGCTATTTTGGTTTGATCAGTGTACACACAATCAAACCAAAATCCCCGCGGACAGACAGCATGGCGACGTGGCGGTGACGTTGACACCGCCACGTCACCACTCCAGGAAGTAAAATACTTCCACGCATGTGTCAAATCCATTTGGCGCATGTGGGAGATTTTTGTCCGCTGGTTAGGCGTACTAACCAACGGACATGTCGGACGGACGGGTTTCCAGCAGACAAGTTTTAAAGCATGCTTTAAAACGTGTCTGCTGAAAAAACCTGTCTGCTCGCCCGTACACACGATCGGATTTGTCTGCTGAAACAGTCCGTCGGACCGGTTTCAGCAGATAAATTTGATCGTGTGTACGCAGCCTTAGTGTGACGATCACTAATTTGAGCTCTTTTCCACACAAATAGATGGGGTAATATTATTAAGATCAGCCAATACAATTTATTTTTCTTTCTGAGGTGAAGAAAGCACAAGGGGCTAAGACTGATCTTACCAATTTTCCTTTGCAATAGTAGGTATGCACTAAAATATTATTACATTACAAATTACTGAACCTGTATCTTGATTGCCCTAGTTGTACAACAGCACAAGGTGCACAAAACATCATTCATGCATACATAAGTTTTTATATGTCCTTCATAGAAGCAAAATGCAGCCTTGGAAGGGTGCCAATTTCTGCCCAAAGAAACAGCTGTTTCAAAGATAAGCCGTTAGCTGGTAAAGATTTCAAGCTTGTAAAAATTTTATGTAAGAAGAAATAGTACTGTACACCAAATTCTTTAGAGCAATCTGTTTCATGCGTCTCGGTTACTTCACCCTTTCTTTGTATGACTTTATTCTAGTGTATATTTCTAAAGGTAGAGAAGCAAGTGACATTAACCACTTCAGGCCCGCGCTACCGTCGGATGACGGCAACAGCGCGGGCCTGAATATCCAACATGCCGTCATTTGACGGCATGTCTTTCTGGCGTTCCCAGCGCGCGCTGTAGTGCGCGCTGCGGGGAAGCCCTGTGTTGTCCGTGTCCCTTGGACACGGCCAATCACAGATCGCGGCAAACGGCCAATCAGAGCGGCCGTTTGCGATGCGATCTGTGGGCGAATGAGAGATGATCTCTCATAGATCATCTCTCATTGCCGTGTTACACAGAGACAGCGTCCTGTCTCTGGAGGGGAGGAGCCCGATCTGTGTTCCTTCCTACATAGGGACACAGATCGGTCACCCCCCCAGTCACCCCCCCCCTCCCCCCACAGTTAGAACACACCTAGCATACATATTTAACCCCTTCCTCACCCCCTAGTGTTAACCCCTTCAATGCCAGTCACATTTATACTGTAATTAGTGCATATTTATAGCACTGATCGCAGTATAAATGTGAATGGAGCCAAAAATGTGTCAAAAGTGTCCGATGTGTCTGCCATAACGTCGCAGTACCAATAAAAATCGCAGATCGCCGCCATTTCTAGTAAAAAAAAAATAATAAAAAATAATAATTCTCTCCCCTATTTTGTAAGCGCTATAACTTTTGCGCAAACCAGTCGCTTATTGCGATTTTTTTTTTTTTTACCAAAAATATGTAGAAGAATACGTATTGCCCTAAGCTGAGAAAAAAAAAATGTGTTTTTTTTTTTAATTGGGATATTTATTATAGCAACAAGTAAAAAATATTGTATTTTTCTTCAAAATTGTCGCACTTTTTTGTTTATAGCGCAAAAAAAAAAAAACCGCATAGGCGATCAAATACCACCAAAAGAAAGCTCTACTTGTGGGGAAAAAAGGACGTAAATTTTGTTTGGGAGCCACGTCGCACGACCGCGCAATTGTGAGTTAAAGCGACGCAGTGCCGGAAGCTGAAATTTTACCTGGGCAGGAGGGGGGTATATGTGCCCAGTAAGCAAGTGGTTAAGGTCAAGCTGCTGCGTTAAGGCTGAACTATAGGTAGATATAAAAGACATAGAATTAATGCAGCCCTGTATCTAATATATTATTCATTTATTTTTAAATGCAGCTAATGTAAGTATATCAGCCCCTTGCAATATTTTGTACAGCATAGCTCATAGGAGAGCGTAGGGAGCAGTACAAGGAACCACCCAATTGTGCTGTATCTTCTTTTGATATCTATTTACAAACTTAGGGAGGGACATGACCCTCAACTCTCATGTAACTGCAACAGAGAAAAAGTAGGTTTCCTGCCCTGCCAGACATGACTGTTGTGTGACAGAGGTGTGTAAATATTAGAACTCGATGGACAAACTGCATGATTTGTTTGCCAAATGCAACGTGCGTGGTCATGGCTTTGGTCAGATAAGACAATTATTTTGGATGTTTTTATCAAATGGAATATTGGTTGCATGAAGTAGAAAATGTTAACAAATCAGATCCTAAAAGTTGTAGTGCATGCAAAACATGTTTTATTTACAACCATTACCTGCAAGTGTCAAGAATTTTCTAAGTCAGTGTGTGGGGGCTAAAATGATCAATTATTGACCAAATCAATGAACTAAAAATAGACAAGGCAATGCTGCTAGATAGGAGCATAAAAAAGGTAGGTAAAACAAAAGCCTATTAAGTTAAAGCCACTTTACACTGTACAGCCTATGGCAAACTGATTTATAAAGCAAACTGAATTGAAAATATCTTCCTTCATAGATTATACCTTGATTCCTAAAAAGCAAGGAACACATACTATAGTAATTTAAACATGAATGATCAGACAGGAAGTGACTAACCTACTAATCAGGTGCAATGAACACCTAATACAAATTAGGTCCGGGAGGGAAAAGAGCATGCATGCAGAATAATATAAAAAAAGATTATGAAAGTTGCACAAATATGTTTTTTTTTTTTTATTTTTTTAGCATAGGTTCTGTAGCTCAATTAGTATAACATGGCTGCAAAACACAGTCTCCATAAGACTTGTAACAACAGAGAGTATGCTATGAATAACTACTTCTTTTAAATAAGTTCAGAACACAAACAGCTACTTGAAATCAAAACTGTCTTACCATCCATCCCTGGAATGGTACCCGATGCACCTTCTATCATCCTGTGGTGTCAAATCGTGGGAGGAGAACTCACCTGGAACCACTCACCTGGAGCAGCGCATTTCTTTTCTACTATAAGAAGATTGCCAAGACCCTGAAACTGAGCTACAGCTACAACTGAGCGGTGGCCAAGACTATACAGCGGTGTAACAGGACAGGTTCCACTCAGAACAGGCTTCACCATGGTTGACTAAAGAAGTTGAGTGCACGTGCTTAGTGTCATATGCAGAGATTGGGAAATAGAACGTATGAGTGCTGCCGGCTTTGCAGCAGCAGTTGAAGGGTCGGGAGGTCAGCCTGTCAGTGCTCAGACCATACGCTGCATGCTGAATCAAATTGATCTGCATGGCTGTCGTCCCAGAAGGAAGCCTCTTATAAAGATGATGCACTTAAAAGCATGCAAACAGTTTGCTGAAGACAAGCTGACTAATGACATGGATTACTGGAACCATGTCCTCTGGTTTGATGAGACCAAGATTAACTTATTTGGTTCAGAAGGTGTCAAGCATGTGTGGCGGCAACCATGGTGTCAAGCGTGTGTGGCAGTACTCCCCACCAAAACTGGTCTTCTGGAAAAACTGTGTGCTATTGGTTGCCCAGCTGCCTACACAGTGGTTCTGACTAGTGTTGCTCACGAATATTCGCATTGCGAATATTCGCTACGAATATTGCATATTCGAGTATTCGCGAATAACTTGAATATTGCGGCGAATATTCGCTATGGCGAATATTCGTATTGTTTCAATTTTTTTTTTAAAACAGATCACATCCTAGTGATCTCCATCGACGTCTAAAAGCATTGCTGGTATGATTAGAGAGACCCTGGGCCGAGTAGCTGATGCGATTCTTTTATGTTGCCGAAAATTCGCATTGCGAATTTTTGGCAACATAAAAGAATCGCATCAGCTACTCGGCCCTTCTTTTGCATCAGAGCCAATCAGAATAACTTGAATATTCGACAAACAGAATATTGCGCGATTATCTTATCCGCCCTTCTTTTGCATCAGAGCCAATCAGAATAACTCGAATATTCGGCAAAAGGAATATTGCGCGATTTCCTTTTGCCGATATTCGAGTTATTCTCCGCCCGCGCAATTCTTTTGCCGATATTCGAGAGATTGGCCATGCGCCCTTCTTTTGCATCAGAATAAATAACTCGAATATTCGGCAAACGGAATATTGCGCGATTATCTTCTCCGCCCTTCTTTTGCATCAGAGCCAATCAGAATAACTCGAATATTCGGCAAAAAGAATATTGCGCGATATTCCTTTTGCCGAATATTCGAGTTATTCTGATTGGCTCTGATGCAAAAGAAGGGCCGAGAAGATAATCGCGCAATAGGAATATGCCCTTCTTTTGCCCCCTTATTCTCCTTTCTTTTAAGTAGAGTTAGTGTGGAATTATTGTTTAGTGCATATTAGTTTAGTAATACAGGAAATGATCTCCGTTTATGAGAATTTCGCAATCATTTTCGCATTAGCGAAATTTCGCATTAGCGAAATTTTGCAAAATTTTTTTTGGATAAAATATCACGAATATTCGATATTAGCGAATATTCGCGAATATCATGAAATCGAATATGGCGTATTCCGCTCAACACTAGTTCTGACACTGGCTGTTCCCTAACCCTCTATAAGCAGCCTGAGTACCCAGAGTACTCAGACCTCCTTTAGCTGAGCTCAGTAACCACTCAGTTAACCAGCAAACTCATCACACAGCACAAAAACAGTCTATATATCGCTTGAAACTACAGTGTGACAACTCTTATACTAATTAGATTTTGGCTAGAGGCTAATAAATTTGGACAACCATAATACAATTCTATCATAAAAGACTCAAAAAGGAGTATGATCAAAGATTAGCTAATCTTTGATCATACTTCTTTTTGAGTCTTTTATGATAGAATTGTATTATGGTTGTGATAACCTGTGTGGACCAGTTATTGATTTAATTTCTTTGATTTTATATTTGTAACTGTTTCTTATGACGTCTCTATAAAACAAAATTATCTAGTTTCTTATCATACCTATCGTGTGCCTTTAAAGTCCAAAATTATTAGCTTCTAGCCAAAATCTACATACTGTCGGGACGGTGGCACACTAATACCAGTATATCCACAGTATCACCCTGTAGGGATATACGTTAAATATATAATTCATAACTCTGAGGCCTCGTACACACGACCGAGGAACTTGACGTAAATGAAACATCGTTTTCCTCGACAAATTCCTTGTTAGGCTTGTCGAGAATCTTGACAAGCTTTCTTTGCGTACACACTGTCAAGACAAAATCTCGTCGTTCTCAAACGCGGTGACGTACAACACGTACGACTGCACTATAAAGGGGAAGTTTGATTCCACTGGCGCAACCCTTGGAGCTGCTTTTGCTAATCTCATGTTACTGCGTGTTTAAGTAAAAGTTTAGTGAGAGACGATTCGCGCTTTTCAGTCTGTTACAGAGTGACGAATGTGCTATCTCCATTACGAACGTCACTTTTACCGAAGGTGTGCTCCCGCCTCATACTTTATTCTGAGCATGTGCAGGTTTCTAAGCATACACACAAACGTGTTTCTCGTCGTAAACCAGCCCAACAAGAAACACAACGACTAAATTAAGACTCCCGACGTGTTCTCTTTTTTTTCTCGTCGAGTTCCACGACAGATTTCTCAACGAAAAACATACACACGACCGTTTTCCTCAGCAAAAAAGCTCTGCCACCAAGTTTCTTGATGGATTCTGTCGAGGAAAACGGTCGTGTGTACGAGGATTCATACTAAACTGCAAGGTCAGCCAGATTGCCAGACAGATTACTCGCATAACACTCTTAGGCCCCATACACACGAGCGGACAGATTTGTTCAAATCTGTCCGTCCGACAGATTTGAACAAATCTGTCTGCTGGGATTTTGGTTTGCTCGCATGTACACACGAGCAAACCAAAATCCCCGCCAGCAGAGAGCACGCTGACGTGTCGGTGACGTGGCGGTGACGTTGACGCCGCCACGTCACCGCACCAGGAAGTAAAACACTTCCGCGCATGCGCCGAATCCATTCGGCGGCGGTGCGGCGGCGGAGCGGGACGACATGTCTGCTGGTAATTGTACTAACCAGCAGACATGTCGGGTGGACAGATTCCCACCGGATAGATTTCAAAGCATGCTTTGAAATCTGTCGGGTGGACAAATCTGTCCGCTAGCCCATACACATGATCGGAGATGTCTGCTGAAACGGTCCATCGGACCGTTTTCAGCGGACAAATTTGATCGTGTGTACGAGGCCTCAGACACAACCACTTACTACTCCTTCTACCCTCACTGTTTCCAACGAAAATATAAAAGTGCTGAAAATATATATATATATTTATATTGTGATAAACAGCCCCTGCCAGTTGTGGATAAAGTGTATAATATGATTTTGCGGTTCATGAGATAATTGGGTGGCAATGTAATGGTTTGCCATGCACTTTTATTCAGCAAGACAGCAAACAAATAAAACAAACATCTGCTTGACCAAGCAACTGAAAACATTCAGGTTTAAACAGGGTTATCCAACACAAGTAGGCAGCACTTGCACCTTTTTATTGTTCTCTTAGCACACAGCCTTTTCACACAGCAGCAGGCTCCCACAGCAGAGATTGTGAAAGAGAAAGCTCTGAACATCAGTCTGCTCACACTTACAAAAGGCCTGTGGACATCTGAGCTGAGATCTGACCACCAGGTAAGATGATGACCTTGCAATGGAGGCTTTATCCCATCCAAAGCTCTACAAAGTCTCCGGACTTCAATACCCAGAACAGAACCTAGAAGGTGTAAATATATAGGGCCAGATTCACAGAGCGATTACGCCGGCGTAACAGGAGATGCGCGGCATAAGTCTAAATTTGCGCATGCGTTTCGATACTCCGCATCCCCAAAACGAGATCCACAAGAAATCTACTTTTTTTTGTCTAGCGTAATTTCGTTAGACAGGCGCATCCGTCCGCGCAAAACTGCGCTAGACACACCATTGATTTGCTATTCAAATATGCTAATGAGGGAGTTACGGGGATCCACAAAAGATCGTTGGGGCTACGCGCTGTGCGCAACAGCTGACCGGCCTGTCTAAAATTAGACCATAGAAAAGGTGGTCTAAAATTAGACAATTCGTCTACATGTCAGAGAAAGCAACACCGTTAGTGAGGAGCAGAGCAGTCACACGTGTTGCCCAACAATCTGTATGCCAACATGCCAGGGACATCCTCGCTCATAGCTATACTACTGACTTTAGACGAGCAAAGAAGGAGGAGGGCACAGAGGAGGGCACGGGAGAGGATATACCGCACACGCATAGACCTCTTTGGCATGAGTGATTCTGAGGTGTATCGCATCTTCAGATTCACCCCTCATGCCATCCTGGAATTAACCACAACCTTGCAGGATGACATCACCAGCCCAACACACCGCTCACATGCAGTGCAGCCACTGGTCAAGGTCATGGCAACACTCCATTTCCTTGCCAGTGGCTCTTTTCAAAGAACAAGTGGAGTGGTGGCTGGGATGTCACAATCCTCCGTGAGCAGATGTGTGCACCAGGTTGTCCCTGCAATCCTCAGACGCATGGCCAACCAAATCATCAAACCAACCACTGAGGACCTTCAGCTGAAGGCAATGACAGATTTCTACAGAATTGCCAGATTCCCACGCACCGTGGGGGCCATTGATTGCACACATGTGGCACTCCAGCCCCCCCATGAGACAGAGCACATATACCGCAATCGGAAGCATTGGCATTCCATCAACGTACAGGTGATAGTAGATGCCCAAGGCCTCATATGGCACGTCCGTGCCAAACACCCCGGATCCAGCCATGACAGCTACATCTACAATCAGAGCCCCATCCGAATGGAATTCGAACAAAACGTGTATGGGGACAGCTGGCTGGTTGGTGAGTGACATGGGTGGCAGGCATGACTGTCCCCCCCATGGTGCACACATCACAAGGGGCACATGCATGACTAACATCCTCCTATCTTTTCCCTTACAGGTGACTCTGCATATGCACTGGGACCCCATCTCATGACTCCTATCCGGAACCCACAAACCCCAGGAGAGGAAAGATACAATGAAGCCCACGCCCAAACACGTGCAGTGGTGGAGCGCACCTTTGGCCTCCTGAAGTCACGTTTTCGATGCCTGGATAAGTCTGGGGGGACCCTGTTGTATTCCCCAAACTTCGTGTGCCAGATCATCGGTGCATGTTGCATTCTGCACAACTTCGCAGTGAGAAAGGGCCTGCAGATTGACCTACGTGATGACCTGACCCCTGAACAAGACACTCCCCCCCTAACCGAGGTTACCCCGTCTTCTGAGGGAAGAGCAGCCAAGAGACAGCTCACATTAGGCATCTTTGCACGTTAAACACACACATTAATCGTGGCATAATGAGAATGCATGCATGCACACCACTGTGGTCCCTAGCACAGACACATCACTTCCTCACCTAATTGGATTAGCACAAGCCCACCATGCTGGACTTGTGAGCAGCAACGACACGCCACGGCTCCAATTATGTCACTGTACATTCATACACCATTCACACAAAAAAAAAAAAAAAAAACAAGGGGAAAAACAAATTAATGCCGTTGGCGTAAGCCACGCCTGGGGCGCCCACGGCCACGGCCCCGGCTCCTCAGGGGACACTCATGGGGAGGGGGGGGTTATCCGGGGAAGGAGGAGCAGCCCTTGGTATCTGCCCATCTGGCGGCCTGCCCTCCAAGGCCACGGCAATTCTGTTGAGGCCAGCACCTAGTGTTGCCGTGTTGGCCTGGATAGCCTGGGTGAGGGCCCTCACATCCTGCCCAACGTCTGCTGTTGTAGTCTGCAGTGCGTTTAGGCAGTTTGTAAGAGCCCGGGAGTGGCAGTCCAGGTCCCCAAGCGTATCCTTTATGGAGGACAGGCTCTCCTCCATCCGCCCCAAAGTCTGGCTGACCTGTCCCAGATGGCGGGTCTGAAGGGCCTGGTCCCTTCTCAGGTTGGCGGGCAGAAGCTCGGCCACCCCCCTGGTCTTTTGGGATGCCTTCCTGCCTCCAGCTGAGGCTTGTGGCCGGGGAGAAGGGGAGGCCCTTGGGAGAGGAGCCCTGTTGGGGGAGGAGTGGGAGGGGCTAGCCCTTATGGATGGCTGGCTGCTGCCAGCCAGAGAGGAAGACTCCTCCAAAAACAGCAAGCCACTGGCTGACATGACATCCTCCTCCTCCTCAAACTCCTCCTCCTCAACCTCCTCCTCTTCAACCTCCTCCGAGGACTCCGGCCTTGTCGGAGGGTCCTCAGCAGGCTGGTGTCCCGGGGATGGTGCAGTCAGACCAGATGGCACAGCACCCTCCTGCTCATCTGTGGATGACACAAAACATTAATGTTCTGCAAGATATCACGCCTCCTGGCCGGGGTGGTGTTGGCACTCTCCGGGCCGTGGAGAAAACGCCCATATTGGGAAATGGCCAGGGCAAGAATTTGTTTCTCCCCCAAAGTAAAATTTAACTTCCTCTTTCTCTCTGTCATACTCATACAAAAACTCTCTCCCAAACAATCAGCAAAAATCACTCAGAAAAATCAAGCAGCAAAAATCACTCACAAAAACAGGAAAAATCAAGCAAGAAAACAAACAAACAAAAAACTATCAACCAAAAACTCACAAGCAGTCACCAAAAATCACTTACAAATATCTTCTAACAAACACTAGATCACACATTCCACAAATATCACAAAGACAAACCACAACGCAACTAACAACAGAACAAAAGCACTTTGCTGTATAGGGAGGGATACAAAGGGATGTACTTTTGCAAAGGAGGTGCATTTGTGTCTGTCTATTTATGCTGTCTGCGTAGTTCACGATTTTGCCCTAGTCCACTTCCAATTTCACTGATTGCGCCGTTCCCGAGTTGTGAGCATGCGCACAGAGGTGCTGACCATGGTCTGCTTCAAGCGCGCATGCGCGAGCCGGCCGGCCCTTCATTTGCATGGGGTCACGGCTCATTTCAATGTAACACGCCCACGTCCTTCCCAATTTGTATTACTCCGCCTTGCGCCTCAGAATTAACGTTTCGCAGGCGCAAATTTCTGCGTAAAACCGACGAGAATAGGGTGATTGCGCAGCTACATTGCGACTGGGCACTCCGCCAATAATGCGCAGATGTACCAATTCACAGACACAAACATTTACCTTATCAAATAAACTTACCAATTCTTTACCTTATAAACTTTAATGGTGTGGCAAAAGGATAGATAGTGATAAATCATTATCTCAAGTCTAGCTCAAAATCAATGCAGGTATTTTATCAACCCCACTAGTCCCAAGGCAACACCTATATCCACTTAAAATTTAATATTACAAAAATAGAAGCATATTTTGTATGCTCACTGTCTATCCCAAAAAATAGCAACATTTCCTAGCCTCATTTGTCCTGTATGTCCTCTAAGTATGCAAATGTGTTACATACCAAATCTGCATGTTAATCATTACGATCAGAAAACCTGAGCAGCACGTTTCACTAAAGACAATAAAATATACTGAGAGTTTCATGATCCATAAAATAGCTATTTTATGAACAGATTCATAAAAGCAGCCTTGCAAAGTGTTGATGTGAGAAATAAACAGCTATACAGAAAAGAAATAATCATTGTTGATCTCACTGTTTTATAACTCTTATGGATGGTCCTAATTAGAGATGTGTGAATCAGATAAAGTTTGGTTTGCAGGAGGTTTGGTGAACCCAGCAGGAAGTCCACAAATCCTAAACATAATGCCCAATCCTACTTAAAGAGGGGGTTCACCCTTAAAACTACTCTGTGTGATCCCATCCAGCATACTGGCGTCAGCGCCAGTATGCTGGTTTTTTTAATCTTCGTACTTACGGTTTAATTGATCATTTTATATTGTGTCTACCGCGGGTGAATGGCGCGTCTATGGAGCGTCACGGCTTCCGAAAATAGCCGACTAGCACTCGGGTATTCCCGGCGCCTGCGCACAGACCTAGGAGCTGACTGCGCAGGCGCTGTATATATCCGAGTGCAATGGCTATGGCGCTTCACGCCCTCCGAAAAAAGCCGAAACAGGACTCGGATATATATACGGCGCCTGCGCAGTCAGCTCCTAGGTCTGTGCACGGCCGCCGTATAGCGCCGGGAATACCCGAGTGCTAGTCGGCTATTTTCGGAAGCCGTGGCGCTCCATAGACGCGCCAATCACCCGCGGTAGACACAATATAAAATGATCAATTAAACCGTAAGTACGAAGATTTTAAAAAAAAACAGCATACTGGCGCTGATGCCAGTATGCTGGATGGGATCACACAGAATAGTTTTAAGGGTGAACCCCCTCTTTAAGTCTGGCAGCTAAATCTTACTAAGTTTTTTAAGCTGGTTAAAAAAAAGAAACAGTGAGCTGGGCATTGCCATGCCTTGATGCTACCTAAAACAACAGAACTCTATACAAGGCCTTTACATAGCAAAGCTTTTTGTGCATGGTCATGGAGTGAGGAGGGGGGTTTAATGGGACTGGAGCCCTTCACTTCTGTTAGTGGCATAATTAAGGTATAATTTTACTATAAAACAGCATTATAAACTCTTTCCTACATAACTGGTTTAGGATTTACAATAAAATTGTCATAACATTGGGCTTTAAGATTCAATTCAAACAATTATCCAGGCATGCAGCGTGGGTGGTCAGGAAAAGAAAACAAGAGAGCATGTAGTTCCTATTACTGAATCCTACCAGACCAAATTTCAAATCAGAGAGTACCTTGCAAGAAAAGCAGCCAAGCTCTCACCCCCTTGCAAGACATATTTTCAAAATGATGGGAGCATGGACCTCTGCTCCACATCGTGTCTTCAAGAGAATAGGGAGGTTTGCGGGGGAAACTTCTAAAAATCTGAAAACCTCATTTAGAATATGGGATCCCCCATATATTCCGCCTCCTTATTACCCCTTATTACTCAATCCCATTGAAAAGTAAAGTGTAAATAAAATACTCATATACTGTGAAAAAATCTTTTCATAAAAACTTCATTATAAAATGTGAAAAATTCACACTGATGTAAATTTATCTCCAGTCACATAGTCCATTGATGTATATCCTGCAAGGAAGTTTTGTGACCGAAATATGGCCAGTTTGTTGGTCAGTTAACTGATCGCTGTATAAATGTCACTGGTCCGAAAAAAGTGTCCGAGCTGTCCACCTCAATGTTACAATCCCGCAAAAAAAAATAAAAAATTGCAGCTCACCAGCATTACTAGTAAACAATGCTATATATCTATCCCCTATTTTGTAGATGTGATAACCTTTGTGCAAACCAATCAATATATGCGCTTTTGTTTTACCAAAAATATGTAGAAGAATACATATTGGCCTAAAGTGAGGAAGAAATTATTTTTTTACTTTTTTGGGATATTTATTATAGCAAAAAGTAAAAAAAAATAAAAAATGTTTTTCAAAATTTACGCTATTTTTTTGTTTATAGAGCCCCAAAAAAATGCAGAAGTGCTCAAATACCACAGAGAATTTGTAGGGAAAAAAAAAAGGACGTCAATTTTGTTTGGGTACAGCGTCGCACGACCGCGCAATTGTCAGTTAAAGCGTGCCATATAAAAAAAAAAAAAATGGCTCATGGTTATTTAGGGGGAAATTCTTCCGGTCCTTAAGTGGTTAAGGTGTAAATACGAGTGTGCAACTGCACACATTTTGACAGTCATCAGAATATGAAAGGTGACAAGGTAGAGTCTTTGGAAGGAAAATGCTGAAGAGTATTGGTTGTTTCATTGTGTTTATTTTAAAATACAAAGAGATGAACATTTATAAAAGTCATGTTCAGACCAGAGCCCAGAAAAAATGGTGGGCAAAGCAGGCAGGATAAACAAGAAAATCTCTGCCAAGTCAGTATGAGAATTAGTAGTATAATAAAATACACTAGAGTGACTGGGGAAGGTCACTAGACACGTTCCATATGGCAAATGCATACCTTTTTATTGCAAGCCAATAATTCACTCCATGAGCATAATCCACAAATGTAATAAAGTACTGAATAGGCATTATTGTATTTCAAAAATTAAATCATATAAAATAAAATATTTCTCATGGGAATAAATTCTACCCACAAACCACCTTTTACAACTGATGAAGCATAATTTGCTAGCATAGTTTAACTATGCATTTTAATAGGCCTAAAATACAACTGAATGCTTCACTTGCTGTTTTATCTGCCTGGAAATTGAATGGTTGGGATTGTTAAGAGAAGCCGATGAATTAATGATCTGGAGAATGTAATCTGCTGTATGATAAACCTAGTCATTCACACACAGTTAAGGCAATGCTAACTGATAGTCTGAATACATTTCAGCAGAAACATTGATAAAAATAGACATTCAAAGACCAGACAGGGAAATTTTAATGCTAGCTGTAATGTTAAATCATCTATATATTTTTTTAATTGTCGCTCTTTTTTTTGGTTTATAGTGTAAAATATAAAAACCGCAGAGGTGGTCCATATAGTGAACTTGGTGTTGAGTTATTTACTTTAAGGTCATCACATAGGACAAGGGGGCATTCTAGAGAAAAAATATATAAACTCCAAATACCAAAACATTCTTCACAGTAAGAGCTGCGAAAATTTGCAATATACTCCCTCCAGAGATGTTCTGGCCAGCTCAGTAGATTTAAAAAAAGGCCTGGATTTTTCCCTAAATGTACAGTACCTAATACTGATATTTATAGGTAAAGTTGATCCAGGAAAAATCCAATTGCCTCTCGGGGGATCAGAAAGGATTTTTTTTCTCCTGTTGTAGAAAATTAGATCATGCTTTGTTTTTCACCTTCCTTTGGATCAACTGTGGGTGAAGGATTGTGTATATGCGATTTTATTAATTTTTTTTTGGGTGAACTAGATGGACTTGTGTCTTTTTTCAACGCGACTTAACTATGTAACCATGTAACATAATGTATACAATGGTTAAATGTTTTACAGACCACTGATAGAATTATAATGGAGATCTATAAAACATTTATGTAGGATAGAAAATACATTTAGATTTGTACTGGAGGGCTGTAAAACATTTATGCAGGTTTGGGAATATGGTTTGATTCCTTGAACATATTGTACATTTCATTTTTTAGATGTATGGAATGTAAGCATTGTCCATCTGAACAAGTAATCCTATATGAAACAATGGCTGTCATCGCTTTACACACAGTTTTAATTAGAGAAGTGGACATGAATTATGTATGTTTATTTTTATAGCTCTATTGGGACGCACTCAAAAGAGTCCTCTGCTACTTCAATTACTTTGAATCAATACAAAAAAGTGAAGAACAAATTTATTTATTTATGGGTAACAGAATGTAATAACTCCGGCTATTTATAGAGCATCTCCATTTAATGAATGAAGCCATTTGGTGATTGACATAACATGTCTGATGACCGTGCAAAAATATAAACAAACTTCAGTGATTTGTACTTGAGGCAAACATTTATTTTTCAATAGCATAAGGCATGGGCTTCTAAAGTGTTTTAATCTATCTCAACTCTGTATAAAACTGAAAACAAGTGTTACACAATCCTATACCTATAGTTGATCCAGGGGAGGGCAAAAAAACCCTCCAATAATGACAAATGGAAAAGCACGCACTTCTGAGACTATGTGGGAAACGGATACCGGTAGTTTTCCTGTAGCTGTATTCTTTAGGCCCCATACACACGAGCGGACAGACCGATTTGAACAAATCTGTCTGCTGGGGACGTATTGGTTTGATCATGTACACACAATCAAACCAAAATCCCCGCAGGCAGACGGCACCCTGACGTGGCGGTGACGTTGACGCCGCCACATCACCGCACCAGGAAGTAAAACACTTCCGCGCATGCGTCGAAACCATTCGACGCGTGTGCGAGAAGACATGTCTGCTGGTTAGCGTACTAACCAGCAGACATGTCAGGCGGACAGGTTCCCAGCCGACAGATTTGAAAGCATGCTTTCAAATCTGTCGGCTGGTCAAATCCGTCGGCTCGCCCGTACACACGATCAAATCTGTCTGCTGGGACAGTCTGGCAGACCGTTTTCAGTAGACAGATTTGATCGTGTGTACGCGGCCTTACAGTATTTCTATAATTCCATCTCCACCATTGTTGTTACTTGTACTCCTGGTGCTACTTTTGTTTGTTTATACCTAGTTATTCTATGTATTCTCAGGGCCTCAGTGCATTATCTACCGACACCTTTTGTACACTTTGCTCTTCATGCTACTTGTAGTACTTCGTACATGTATGTTTTATAGAAATTCAATCAAAATCTATTGAATAAAAAATTCACTCCATTGGGGGGAAAAAAAATCCTTAGTGATCCCCTGGGAGATATTCCCTGGATCAAACACCCCTGGTATTATTACTTCTAAAAATTGGTAACTAGTTATATTTTGTGCATTTAGGTATACATCCCGCTCTTTTTTAGAACAATTAACTGAGTTGGTCAGAACTGGTTCTTGACCCAGATAGCAAGGATAACTTGCCCCAAATTGGTGGTAGTGTTAAATTGTAGGTCTTGGTAACGTAATGCACATTTTCACTGGCAAGTTGTACACTTGCAGAGCACTTAAAGCACAAGTTCTAGTTTAAACTTTTCCAATTTGTAGCAAATTTGAGCACCAAGTCTCTAGCTAAAGCAACGTTGCAGTGTTGAGCCTACAGCAAGAGCTCTGCAAGTCACAGTGACCCCTGTGGTGGGATGACTATTACACAACAAAACTGAACAAGAACTTGCAGCAGACTTGCAGAATGTTTGCGCAGAAAGTTGATCTGGAGTCATGCAATGCGGACTTGCTGCAATTGTGCAACAAACTTTTGAAGCCTGGCAAATCTCGCAATAGCTTAGCAAATCATTTACAAACTTGCATCTCAATTGCTTGCTATCAGGAGAGAGAGAGAGTATATTCCACATTTTCACAGTCTTTCCATATGTGAAGGTAAAATCTCTTTCTTCCAGACGTAAAGAGTGCCCCCTTGTCCTCTGTAATGACCTGAAAGGGAATAACTCTACACCAAGTTCACTATATGAACTGCTTAAGTACTATATTTATTTATGTTGATCATATTCCCCTTAATCGCCTCTTCTCAAAAGAGAATTTATTCACTATAATCTTTCCTCATATAACTACATATTGCCTCTGATCAGTTTGGTTGTCCTTCTCTGTACCTTCTCCAGTTCTCCGATCTCTCTTATGTGAACTGGTGCCCAAAACTGTACTGCATAGTCCAGATGAGTTATTACAGGGGCAAATATCTCTCTCTCTCTCTTTGGAGTCTTTTCCTCTCTTAATACAAGAAAGTATTTTGCTAGCTTTAGAAGCTGCAGCTTGGCATTGCATGCTATTATTATGTCTATGATCTACCGAAACACCCAGCTCCTTCTCCACCATGGATTCCCCCAGCTGTTCCCTTCCTACAATGTATGATTCATGTATATTTTTAGCCCCCAAGTGCATAACTTTACATTCATCAACATTAAAAATAATTTGCCACACAGTTGCCCACTTAAACAGTGCAATAAGTTCGACTTTTAGGTTTGCAGACATAATTCCACTGCATTGTAAAGACATAATTCCACTGCATTGCTTTGTGTCATCTGCAAACCCTATATTATTTATAAATATGTCAAAAAGTAGTGTTTCCAACACTGAATCTTGGGGTACACATCTAATAAACCTAGACCATTTGGAGTAAAAATCATTAACCATTACTCTTTGAAAAACTGATCTTTCCAAACCTGTAGACTTTACCTAATACATTAGTGTCACACTCTTTGGCAAAATCCAAGTAAACCATGTCCACAGCCACTCCTTTGTCTAACTTTTTGCTTACGTCCTCAGATTTGTTTGACAACTTTGGTCTTTGTGAATCCATGCTGAATATTGCTTAATATATTTATTTTAAGCAAAAACTCTTCTATGCGTTCCTTTATTAAACTATTCAGTATATTTCCAACTATAGAGGTTAAACTAACCAGTCTGTAGTTACTTTGATCCATTTTTAAATATAGGCACCATATTGGCCTTATGCAAATTCAGTGGTACCATACCAGTCATTGAAGAGTCTTTACAAATTCGAAATACTGGCTTAGATAAATCACATAACATCATCCTCCCATTAACCACTTGCTGCCCACCAATGACAGACTGACGTCGGCAAAGTGGTTTCAATATCCCGAGTGGACGTCATATGACGTCCTCAGGATATTGAGCCGCTGCGCGCCACTGGGGGCGTGCATCACGGCGATCGTTGTTGCAGGGTGTCAGTCTGACACCCAGCAACACCGATCTAGGTAAAGAGTCTCTCACGGAGTCCCTACCATGTGATCAGCCTTGTCCAATCACTGCTGATCAAGATGTAAACAGGAAAAGCCGGTAATTAGCTTTTCCTCAATTGCGTCTCTTAGACGCGGATAGAGGAGAGCCGATCGGCTGCTCCTCTGACAGGGGGGTTTGTGCTGATCGATTATCAGCACAGCCCCCCGAGGATGCCCACTGGACCACCAGGGATGCCCACTGGACCACCAGGGATGCCACTAGACTACCAGGGATGCAAAACACACGGAGACTCTTTACCACGTGATCAGCCGTGTCCAATCACGGCTGATCACGATGTAAACAGGAAAAGCCGGTAATTGGCTTTTCCTCACTCGCGTCTGTCAGACGCGAGTAGATGAGAGCCGATCAGCTACTCCCCTGACAGGGGGGTTTGTGCTGATCGATTATCAGCAGAGCCCCGCCCGAGGATGCCCACTGAACCACCAGGGATGCCCACTGGACCACCAGGGAAGTCACTACGCCACCAGGGAGGCCACTAGACCACCAGGGATGCAAAACACAGGTATGCCACCCTAGACCACCAGGGATGACAATGACACAAATAATGGATGACAATCAATGCCCACAATGGATGCAAATCAGTGCCCACAATGGGCATCACTGATTGTCAGGCATTGTTTGGCACTGATTGGCATCCATTAGTACAACACATACATTAGTGCCACCTAATAGTGCCACTCTATGCCCATCCATGCCACCTATCAGTGCCCATCCATGCCGCCTATCAGTGCCCATCCATGCCGCCTATCCGTGCCCATCCATGCCACCTATCCATGCCCATCCGTGCCCATCTGTGCCACCTATCCCTGCCCATCCATGCCGCCTATCCATGCCCATCCGTGCCGCCTATCAGTGCCGCTTATTAGTGCCCATCATCAGTGCCCATCAATGCCACCACATCTGTGCCACCTCATCGGTGCCCATCAGTGCCACCTTGTCAGTGCTGTCAGTGCAGTACCATCAGTGCCCATCAGTGAAGGAGAAAACGGCATCCCACGATTTTCCCAGGATTCCAGATTGCGGCTAGAATCACATCGATTCCGCCCCCAAAATCCAGAATGTCAAGCTGTGAACAGAGCCTTAGGGCTAACAGCAGATCGGCCTCTACAAATTTGGCAGTGCCTTAAAGTGCCTACAAAATGGAGAGCAACTGAGTATGTGTAGAGCAGGGTGAGACAGGGTGTTACTGGATTTTAAACAGTATAGGCTCTTATTTTTCACATAGCAATACCTGCAAAAGGGGCCAGCCTAATGTGATTTATCAAGGACTTCATTTTCTGACTAAAGTTCCACTTTAATAACTACATGTAGAACAACTTTTCAAAACGCATACTGTTTTCTGACAAAACGTTATTTTAATAACATTAGAAAACTACAGTTTATATACCAAAAAGGAAAAAAGGAAGTAAAACATTAAAAAAATCTCTAAAACACTAATACTTCAGATTTCTGATTGCTGATGCACTGAATGTTACTCAATTAAATTCCCCTTCTAAACAAATTCAATGCTTCATCTAACAGATGTGTATCTTTCTGAAGTATGTTTCTGATTCATTCCAGCTGGGGACAAAAATCATAAGACATACAAAATGTTTGCTCTTATCTCACAATGATGTGGATTAAAAAAAGGCACTTTGTATCACAGCCATATAACAATATAGTCCTGCTCATAAGAATATGGAAACCAGATACCATGTGTTCCAGGCTTTAATGAGAGAGCTCAGGAGCAGCAGGGCTTTATTCAAGGCAAATGAGGCATCTCTTAAAGGGGTTGTAAAGGTTCGTTTTTTATTTTCTAAATAGGTTCCTTTAACCACTTAAGCCCTGGACCATTTTGTTGCTAAGTGGCTCCCAAACAAAATTGACGTCCTTTTTTTCCCCACAAATAGAGCTTTCTTTTGGTGGTATTCGATCACCTCTGGGGTTTTTATTTTTTTGCGCTATAAACAAAAATAGAGCGTTAAATTTGAAAAAAAAAAAAACAATATTGCGATAATAAATATCCCCAAAAAAGATATACATTTTTTTCCCTCAGATTAGGCCGATATGTATTCTTCTACTGTACATATTTTTTATAAAAAAAATCGCAATAAGCAGGTATTGATTGGTTTGCGCAAAAGTTATAGCGTCTACAAAATAGGGGAACGTTTTATAGCATTTTTATTAATATTTTTTTTTACAAGTAATGGCGGTGATCTGTGATTTTTATCATGACTTCAACATAATGGCGGACACAATGGACAGTTTTGACACATTTTTGAGACCATTGTCATTTTTACAGCGATCAGTGCTATAAAAATGCACTGATTACTGTGAAAATTACACTGGCAGTGAAGGAGTTAACCACTAGGTGGCGATGTAGGGGCTAAGTTTTCCCTAAGGAGTGATTCTTACTGTAGGGGGCGTGGCTTGCTGTGACACGTCACTGATCGTGTTTCCGATGACAGGGAACACGATCACTGACAGTGTCACTAGGCAGAACGGGGAGATGTTGTGTTTACACTAACTTCTCCCCGTTCTATCTCTCCGTTAGACGATCGTGGGTATGTCTGCGGCGATCGAGTCGGCGGGACCCGCGGGCGCGCTCACGGAGATCACGGCGCGTGTGCACGCCCGCAACAACCGCTTCTTAACCACTTAAGACCCGGACCAATACGCTGGCAAATGACCCAAGGGGTTTTTGCGATTCGGCACTGCGTCGCTTTAACAGACAATTGCGCGGTCGTGCGACGTGGCTCCCAAACAAAATTCGCGTCCTTTTTTTCCCACAAATAGAGCTTTCTTTTGGTGGTATTTGATCGCCTCTGCGATTTTTATTTTTTGCGCTATATACAAGAATAGAGCGACATTTTTGGAAAAAAATCAATATTTTTTACTTTTTGTTATAATAAAAAACCAATAAACTAAATTTTAGTCAAACATTTAGGCCAAAATTTATTTAGCCGCATGTCTTTAGTAAAAAAAAAATCGCATTAAAAAAAAATTAGCTACCTAGCGGGAACAGCGACACTAATACAGCGATCAGAAAAATGATCGCTTAGTGATGCTGGCAATAGGGAGTGAAAGGGTTAACTAGGGCAGTGATCAAGGGGTTAAAACTTTATTGGGGGGGTGGGGGGGCTACCCTGACACTAACACTGACTGACTGTCACACTGTCTGTCACACTGACACTAAATACAGTAATCATACATGTATGATTACTGCATTCAGTGACACTGTGACAGGGGGGAGGGGGGGGCGATCGCGGGGGTTAAATGTGATTTTGTGTGTGTGTAGTGTAGTGTTGGTGCAGGACTTACTTGCTGTGTTGTGATCGCCGAGGGAGAGATCACGTCGCTTCCTCCTTCCTGTGTTTACACAGGAGGAGGAAGTGACAGGTCAGGCGGGCGCGCGCATTGGCTGGGAGCGATCCGGAGGGGGCGGATGAAAACGGATAGCCGCCCCCACTTGTCGGATCGCTCCTGCAGCCGCGCGGACCGCCGCATGTACGGGGGGGGGGGTCCGATCGGACCCCCGATCCCCCCCAAGGCACCAACATATATATACGTTGATGTGCCTGTCGGTGCCATTCTGCCGACGTAAATGTACATGCGGCGGTCCTTGAGTGGTTAAAGGGGACGTACAAGTATGTCCTTTTGCCTGCCCGTGCCATGCTGCAGATGTATATCTGTGTGTGGCGGGCGGCAAGCGGTTAAGCTAGTGCATTGTTGGTTCACTTACCTTTTCCTTCGATTTCCCTTCTAAATGTTTTTTTTTCCTTGTCTGAATTTCTCACTTCCTGTTTCTCCTCAGTAAGCTTGCCACCATCATCCGAGCAGTGAAAAGTCATTTAGAACAGCTTACTGAACAGCTTACTGAGGAGGAACAGGAAGTGAGAAATTCAGGCAAAGAAAACAAAAAAGAAAATATTTAGAAGGGAAATGGAAGAAAAAGGTAAGTGAACCAACAATCCACTAGCTTAAAGGAACCTATTTAGAAAATAAAAAACAAACCTTTACAACCCCCTTTAATTTAAAATAACAATATCACTTGTTACGGCTAACATGGAACATACTGCTACATGAAGTGGGAATTTTGTTGATAGGTTCACTTTCAGCGATTATAGTTTATGGTCAACTTATGATAAGCTGCATTGTTCTAATTGAACACAACTCAGTACTCTTAGCTCAGTACTTGTCAAAGACAGAGGGGTTGATTGACTAAAACTGGAGAGTGCAAAATCTGGAGCAGCTCTGCATAGGAATCAGCCTGAGCCCAGGTTCACACTGGGTACGATTTAGTTCGATTTGAGATGCGATTTCACATGTGAAAGCGCATCTCAAATGTAATTCTATAGAGCGACGGATGTCAGCGGTGACCATGTCCACTGACATCTGATTTGTTCCGATCCGCTAAAATATGATGTATGGTGAGTGGACTGTGTATATTTTATATCTACTTGTGTTGTGGCCCTAATGAAGGGGAGTATGTTTGGCCCTTGAAACTCATTGGCTTTATTCTGCTATAGATCAATTTTGTTATTAAATTACCTTGGACGCTTGGACTTTTGTTTGGCACTCTAATTGGGTTATATCTGGATTCTCAATTCTGGGTTCTTTCCCTGTTTTTGAAGGTGGACTCAATTTTGTGGAGTGGTGCCAAACTAGAGCCAGTGACAATGACCCTTAGAAAATGTTAGTTGTTGTTTAGTTTTAGGTTTTGTTTTAAATGTTGTCTACACCCCTTTTGTGGACATCTTCCACTTCGTGTTCTGTTTTTACATCTGTCAACTGGAAAGGAAGAAAAAAACGTGGACAAAAAAAAGTAAAAAAAAAAAAAGGTCTGGAGTTAAGATCGCTTTATAATGTTTAGAGAGTAATAAAGTGAAATGTTAGTTACTGGAAATGCTTAAAGTGGATGTAAACCCTCACATATACCCAATGAAATAAACAGCATCAGATGATTAACAGGTATGAAACAAATCTCCCTACATAGGTTTTACTTGTTTATCTGCTGTCTTTCCCTTTTTATATGCTTTAGAATTCTTACATCGGGTTTGAATTTTCACTTCCTCAGCTGTAGGAGTATATTCTTGGCTTACATTGGAAGACAGTTGATTGGAGAAAAGACACACATCCCCTCTCCACATTGACAGACAAACAAAGATACATTCAGAGTTGTACTGTGACAAGGCACGCTCTCTGCTAATCTATTTATAGAAACTTCCCCAACACACATTTTCAGCTGCTTTTATCTCCAGTCTCTGATAACTTGTCATAGGTTATCATGCTGATTACAGAGCAATGAAACAGCAGAAACACACAGGACTTAGTGCTTTGGAGAGAGAAAAGAAAACACTACATATATATGTGCCCAGGTCAATTTTTTTTAATCAGGTTTACATCCACTTTAAAGACCCATTAACACCAAAATGATCCACTGTGGTTTGTGTGTTAATTTAAGTATTCTGTCCAACCTACTACAATAAACAAAAAGGCATTCTGGGCAGTAAAATGCACGTTAGTGGAACTGGCACTGCACTGCAATGTAAGTGCACTGAGAAGGTGCATGAACGTGTCATTGAATACAGCAATGCAATGGTGCGAATTGAGTGCCAATGTTTTTTTAATAAAAAATGTACGCCTGTCTTTTTACTTCAACACCCTCTACCTTATTTAGTTCTCCTTTTTTTTGTTTTTCTTTATCCAACTTTTAGTTCTTTTATTTTTACTTTTCCAACTTTGTTTGTTCAACATCATGTATCTGCACTTCATTATAATTCACTGCACACAAAAAGTAGACTCATCTTTTCATTAGACTTTATGCCTTTTGAGTCTTGGAATTCATCCTTTCTCATACTCTACAAGGCTATTAAATTTACAGTTGTCAAGAGTAATACTGTTTTGTTATCTCTTCTTTTCTCTTCGACAAAGGAAATATGAGAGGTACAATGCCTTTGTACAATGTTATTATAAAGATGACAAGTTTCTTTCTAAAATTTACTTAACTTTTTCTGTAATATTATTCTTTTCATCCTATTTTGTAAAATCTTCAATAAAAGGGATTGATTTATTAAAATGCGAATAGCAATTAATCAAAATGAATTTTATGGAAATATTACACAAGAATTCTAATTGGTCATTATGGAAAACTGTTCTTTTCTGTTTTTTTGTTTTTGTTTTTAAGTTTCAAAGCATAGAGACATTTACCATGTAAGACTATGCTGAGATACAAATTTCCTTTGAAAGCTTTGCTTGTACATTGGTAATATTACATAAAGTGTATATGTAGCTTACTTAGATGTGGTGACTGCATTAATTTCCTTTTGTATTTTGAGAGATTTGGGATAAAAGACAGTAGTATTTAAAGATTCCCATTACATTCTCTCCACGTGCAATGCCTATTGTCAAACAGGCTGAATGTGTATTTTTTTTAAGGGCTTATTTTATATGGGTTGCTGGTTGCAAGACCTTTTTTTTTTGTAAAACACTGTAATATTCCTGGGCAATATGAATTTGCACAGAAGTTGATTTTTAGCTTGACATGTGACAGGGTGATTTGTAGGAAGGAGATTGAAGTGGATAGACAGTGTGTTAAGGGGTATAAAACAAAGTGGTTGGGTTTACATAAAAAAAAAAAAAATCCTTGAGTTTTTTGGAATGGCATTGCTGATGTACATTTTCTTATGTGCCCTGCTGACGTGCACAGATTTGTAACCCACAAATCTTTTTTTATTTGTCTGCAAAAATTGAATGATAACTCATTATTTAGCTTTGTCAGGCAGGGGAGTAATCTGCTTTGGCAATCAAAAAATATTCATGAGCATTCATCTGCATGGCCTCCGTGCATGTGCCAAAACAAAGTGAGCTAGAAAAAGACTTGTTTTGGCATCCACATCAATCCTCTTTAGATCTGGACATTTGGTTTAAGTGAAATAACTGTTATGAATGTGGAGCCAAAGCAAGATCATTCCACTGGTATACATGCCTGGGGTATCCAAAAACTCTGTTCTGCCTTCAATTTAGGAAATATGATCCCTTGAATGCATTTCATTTCCAGTCTTGCCGTTCCTGTCTGCCATGTTTTCATAAAATAATAGACATGTGCATTCGTTTTCGTTAGAATGCATTTTTGTCCGAAAATCTGTTTTTTTCGTTATCGTTTTAACAAACGATAACGAAAGCGCAAGAAACGAAAACTGAAATATCTGACATAAAAAATGCTTTATTTTCGTTTTCGTTGCTGTAAAAATTCGATATAGAGAGATTTGACATTATAGGGAAAAGATTCGACATTATAGGGAAAAGATTCGACATTATAGAGAAAAGATTCGACACTAGAAATAATAGATTTGACATTACAGAGATTAGATTTCGATTTATGAGAAAATAGATTTGACATTATTACTAGTCATACAACATTAGAATTCTTGTAGGCGGAATATTCGAACCGAAATGTACGATTCGGCGTAAAGATTCGACGTTCCGTCGAATATTCTTTTGACCATTCGACAGAAACCAAGTATTATTGGATTTTCGGACGAAAGCTATTCCCCAATGAAAAACAAAATAAATCAAAAAGATTTTCAGAAGTAACTAAAAAAAAATTTATTTTCCAAACGGAAACGAAAAAACAAAACAAAATATTCCAGTCTGCACATGTCTATAAAATAATATCAGAGAGTGAAAAAAAATACTGGATTTAGACTAGTATTTCGTTCTCAGTACTATCAAAGCTCAGTTTTTGCCTTTTCTATACTGATTAAAAGACTGCTGGCCTCCCATTCCATTTATTAAGACCTGATCATTTTTACAGATCAGCAGTAAAGCACATCTGTTATTTACAGTTTTATCACTATGTGGTCTCTCCCTCCTTTCTAAAGCATGCTTTATTCCAGAACTGGAAGGTATAGGCATCACCAGAACTCACCTGCTGATTTATGTGGAACCTACAGGATGTGTCCTTGTCCAGTCTGTCTATCAAGCTCACTATTTAACTGTGCACAGATCAACATCTATTTCCTGAGCATTAAAATGATTTCCTAGCCCCAGTTATGTTATTTTCTGCATTCACGTTTCTTCATTTACTTCAGCTTGCATTCGACTTGTTTATTACCGCCTTGACCTTTTGCCTGTTCAAGTTTATGATACTGCCTGTGCATAGTGTACCACATCTAGTTCTATTCACGTTAACTTGACATCTGCACAGATACACCACAGAGGGTCTCATATTCATATGTTTCTGTGACTATTTAGTTTTCTCTGTACTGCAGATTAGGCTTTTTTACTCCATTCCTTTCTCGACTCTCGTCTACAAGGTGGTATTCCTTGTAGCCATCACCTTTGCCAGTTCAGTGACAATTTTATTTATTTACTTATTTATTATTGCTGATAGGAAATAGACTATGGGGGTTATTTACCAAAGTCAAACCTACTTTGCACTACAAGTGCAAACTACAAGTGCAAAGTGCACTTGGAATTGCACTGAAAGTGCATTTGGAAGCGCAATTGCTGTAAATCTGAGGGGTAGATCTAAAATGAGGGGAACTCTGCTGATTTTATTATCCACTCATGTGCAAGCTAAAATGCTCTTTTTTATTTTAATTGCATTCCCCTCTCAGATCTAAAGTGACTGCTCTTCCAAGTGCACTTTCAGTGCAATTTTAAGTGTACTTTGCACTTGTAGTTTACACTTGTAGTGCAAAGTGAATTTGCCTTTCGTAAATAACACCCGTGGATCATTTCAAATACAATTCACACAAGTCTTCCATATTGCTGCTTTCTAGCAGTTTCCACCTTTGCTGACACTCTTTTTCTTTAATTGCCTCACTCTAGTGCCTGATCTGATGGCCACATCTTGCAAGAAACACATGTATTTATAATAATTTGTGCGTATGGATAAAGGGACAAAGTCATGTTTTTTCTTCGAACTTTTTTTTAGGACCCAGGTTGTATTGCCATCCCTTCCCATATTTTGCAATGAAAAAAAAAAAAAAGAACAAAAATAAAATATTATTTTTCAAACTACCAATGCAATATCCCCTCTCTACGTGCCACTGCTTGCCCTTCCCCCTGTGTTGTGAAACGATGAGCAGTCTACAGCTGTACATTTTCCTGCTACAGAAATGCCCCCAGGACAGGGGATCCAGCCACTGTCAGGAAATTCAGGAAAGAGTTTCTCTGCACCTCCTCCTCAGACTTGATCATTTTGGGCTTCCTCTTGGAAAGTGACAGTAGATCCCCCAATATTTTTTGTCCTGATTAGGAAGTGGTGAAATGTTCCCCTTGAAGTTTTCCCACCAACTACCTTCTCCTCCTCAATACCACAACTCTCCTCTTTCACCTATCCACCAGCACATCCACCCCTCCTCCTTCTTGACACCACTCTAATCTCTCCTTTTTGCCACTGTCAGCAGTCCAACCCTCATCCCTTTCTCATATTTCTCCACCACCTCCTACCGCCTCATAGCCTTCCACAAGCTGGTGGAAGGCAGAGATGGCATTTTGTGCCAAGTAATGGTGATGGGAGTGCCAAAAAAATGGTTGCTATTATCTCTTCAGGAGGATTTAGAAAAGTGCATATTATCAGGTCCTTGAGGAGGATAAGCAAAAGGCAAATGTGTTTTCCACTAGAGTAAATGGGAGAAGTTGCAGTGTAAAGAACTTGGTCATATAAAAAAAAATATCTCCTAAGCCCCCTTAAGCAGGAGGAGTTGGAAAAATACTTACTCCCATAGGCTTCAAAAGGGCTCAGATTTAAAGAGTATGTAAACAAACATTTCATATTCTTTATATGTGTCTGTTGTACCATGTAGTTGTATGAAAAAATATCATGCAGCTGAGAACAGAGGGAATGTGATCACTTATAAAAAAGGAAATAAAGGGTATTTATAATGTTTTTTTACATCTATACACAAATGTTTTGCCTTTAATTTCTATTTTAAACCGAATGGATTGTTTTATAAGATGAGGGTTTACAATCACTCTAAGTTTGCAATTTTCTGACTTTATTATGGGGTTTCAACAAATGCCCCCTGAGAACCTAACCTAGACACATTCACTCATCCCTATTACACCGCAATATTTTCAGTATTTCATTTTATGGCAATAAGGTTTAATGGTTTGACCTCCTGCCAAAAGAAAATGCCCATGAAAACAGCTTATGCATAGAAATGTGAAATAAAAATCTCAAGTGGACAGTGAACCTGTATTAACAGGAAAACAGGTAGAATATTTGTGGTTTATTACAGCTTTAAACTGCTTTCTCTTTCGATCACGGTTCATCAAAACCCAACCCGAAATAAAATATAGTGGTTCTTGCATATAAATTAAACACTTGAAAGGCAACATTATAAATCATGTAAACCCGCAGACCTTTTAAAATGCGTCTGTATTTACAAATGTCAAAGCAAGTGTGTTATTCTGTTTTACTTTCTACATGCATCAATTTTGGCTGACAGTCCATTAAAAAAACTGAAATGACAAGAGTTATATTTAACAAGCCTATCTAAACAGGTTTCCTTTCTGTACTTTTAAAAAACATCCATCGTTCACAATAGATTAAAGGAAAGGTCTCATGCTAAAAAAATTTAATTTAAATGATTGAAAAAAGAAGTACATCTTAATCACCAGTATTTTTTGGATCTGTCACTGATAGATGCCTCTAAAGGACACCTTTGTCCCTTTTGGAGAAGCTTTAGTCTGAGCTGCCAAAACACCACTACAGTAAATGTTTAGTTCATATGATAAGAAGATCATGGTATAATTATTTAAACAACAATACATTGCAGAGGTCACAGAAACACAGAACAGTTTCCTGTCCCTGAAGTAGTTTACAGAATACTCTCCCGATCAGCATCACAGATACACATACATAGGGCCGGTTTTGTGGGGTATATTCTGACAATGCCTTTGGGTTGCAGGGAAAAAACAAGCACCCAGAGAACAGACTGTCTGCCCATACTGATGTCCTGTAGAATATCCTGGGAAACCCTAACATGAAAACAGAGACCATCTTCCAAGATCACCTGGCCTCTCCCTCCCCAAATTACTATTGGGTAGTGAAACCCATTAAAGCCATATTAAACTCAAAAGCAAATATTTATCAAATTGCAGCTTACTTGTAATGGTTGTATTAGTATTCTTTTTTAGGCTCTCTTTCTTTTTTTTTTTTTACCTGGTGATCTGCCATTTAGTCTGCTGTTTTTCAACAGAGAAAGCTGTCCTGCAGATGTAGCAGTTATGGGTTGAGACAAACCATTCACCACTGACAGGATTGCTTACAATCCTGTTGGCTTTTATTTAGTTATAAAAAACCTTTATCCCGAAAGGAACAAAACTGTGAGCTGGAGTTTGGCTAAAGTTTGTTAGTCAAAGTCTTCTAGTACGTCTACTACCATCCCCTGTAAGCGACAGTGCTGCTTTCCAAAGGTGTGCTTCTTCATCTAGACAGTAGACACTCTATTACATGAGGTGTGTTACTGGCTGGATCTCCAGGTGAAAGCAGAGGGATAAAAGCCTAAAAAAAAGAAACAAATGCAGCTGCCACATCTAATGACTGGTAAGCCGCAATATATTACATATTTGGTTTTGGGTTTTTTCTTTTTCTATCACTTTCAATGAAAACGGTAAACAGCACATGTGTGCAGATTGATTGTATCGAAATAGATTGAAATAATCAATAGACATGTGTGTATCGCAAAACCATATAAAAAGTCTCTGGTATGCAAAATATTGGTGAATATTACAAACAGTCCAATGTAAATAAAAATGCTGGTGCTCCCACAATCCGAAATGAAACAAGTGGAGTGAAGATGGCCACCACCAACATAGGAGAGGCTTACCAGGAACAGTGAACCCTAAAGAACATACATTCAATGGGTCAACTGAGCATGCTATCAACCACTGTAGAGACCGGATCCTCTGCTGCAGTTCCCACACAACATCTCGCACACCAAGAAACTGTATAAAGAGTATGTTGATAATGGGTGCTTATGGGCAAAAGATGCCGAGCAGTAGAACCAGATGAGGTATATTTAAGGAAAAATATGATGCACCATGTTGCGAAACGCGTCGGGTGACTCCACTGTTGCCGTTTATACTTTGACCAGCGATGTTTTCATCTCCTAATGTAAGTGTTTCTACCTACATTAAATACCTTCAATTACAGTATCACGCTATGTGCCCTTCTCTTTTTTCTTAAATATACCTCATCTGGTTCTACTGCCCGGCTACTTTTGGGTCATTGCCCATAAGCTGTTATAGCCTCTAGCAATCATCACTGTGTTCTCCTGGTGGGGTCAGCTTCCTCTGTACACAATGGCTCCACAGGAGGGTTTCCCCCATCAACACTGACTGTGTTGATGGGAGAATCAAGCAATTCTCTTTCCTGCAAACTATAGCACATGGTATTTTGAAATTATAGCTTGTATTACACTTTTGTGAATTTACATTATTGGATCTCAACATCAAGCGTAGTATTGTACCAGAACTCCTTACAACAACATGCTATAATGCCAGATTAGCAAATCAGAGTCAGTGACAATGACTAGAATGATAGATATAGTGATGCCTTGCAGACACTATCTTGTAAAAATGAATTACACAAAAAAGCAACAGATTGATTAACCAGATACAAAGTACACGTTCATTTGTATCCATTTACTTCACAAGGCCACTACTTAAGGTTAACACTGCACAATTCTTTTGAATGTCAACAATACAAAATTTAATATAATAGCATTTTTTTCAAGGGGAAATGTAAACATCTTTTCAAACTATAATGGTGATCTATCCAGGAGGATTAATTCTTTACAGTGTATGTACTGCATGGACTGTGGGAATCGGCTTTCTGCTTTCCTGTCTGTTATCTGTGTATACAATAGGCCTATTGACTCTGTCTAGATTGTGAACTGTTGATGCACTTGTACCCTCCCAAAACAGGATATTAATACAATATCACTCATTCATCTAGGACTATATAAAGAATCACAAATGTGTTACTGACCTAATGCTAGAACTATTCAAACTCCTGATCTATACAGAGATTTTATCCACAATCATATGGGTGCACACTTTTTTTCTCTGTTTGTATTCACCCTATTCAATTTTAATGATTATTTTAATTATACAGATAATTTTTTACTAGAATTTTGGCCTCCATGTAGAAGCTGCCAGTCCTTGAGGTCAGTTCTGATTTTATAATGATTATTTGAATGATTTTGATTCGATTTTAAGTGATTTCAAGTACAATTGGAAATCTTGCTTTTACTTTTTTGACACCATTGTCTTATGTTTTCCAGTGCTATATGTTGGGCATATACTGTTATATTGTTTGCACGCAGTTTTATTGGGTGTTTGGTATCGATGGCATATAGTGGCATCTTGAAACAAATATTAATTGCCATCTTTTAAATAATAAGTCTTAGTTATAAGCGTTTGCATGAAATGCAGTTTTCTTTTGATAAGGTGCTCTGTATGATTGTGTGCCAATATCCTTAATTTATTTTTTAATACAATATTGTTTGATATTGTGCCTAACTGTGCATGTATCATTAGCAAGAAGAAAGTTTTGGTGATTTCAGCTTTGTTTAAATTTATCAAGTGACTCTTTAAGCATTGGAACAATGTACAGAGTTTCCTAGATTATTCACACTGGCCTTTGGTGGTAGTAGCTCAAGACCATAGGTAAACAGTACTGCACTTTGTTCATAGCCTCTAAAACTAGCACTAGTAGATAACTTTTTCACAGAAACCCTTCCCTTCCCTAATCTTCGGTGATAAACTTCCCATGGGTCACTCTCGGGAAATAAGTCAGTTTGAGAAAACAAAGCCAAAGTTCACATTGGACCATAAATCCTACCACAGAATGACAACCAGGGTGGCACTAGCTAGAGGACAACACCTCATGTGACTCTACAGGGAACTCTAATGGCGCTATGGAAAGCTTTCAACAATTTCCTACCACCTTACTATAACCAGACCCTGAGTCTGATGTTTCTTGGCTCACAAAATCAGGGGATTGCCTGTGATGAACTTCCCACTGCCATGTGTAAACTATCCTCTGGCTTTTTGAAAGATATCAGGGAACTGGGTCAACACACAGTGCTTTTGGAAAACTAAATTGACAATGTTACTATGGTCTTAGAAGGTCATGAGAGTGAAATTGAGGAGCTGCGTATAGAATTACACATGCTCCACGCCTAATTAGAAGATGCAGAGAAATTAGCCCATTGCATTAACATCAGAATACTGTTTTTCAAGCTTCAGCAGAGCTCGAGTTGCCTCCACACTGTCAAAGCAAGAGATACCAGTTGACCTACACTGCCAATCCTTGACCTCTTTCAGCTACATCAATCATCGGGACAGCAATGTCAAAGCCAAGCCCAAGGAGCAGCACACTCATATTCACTGATCTCAAGCCCTTGACCACCTACAATCAAAAGCTTTTGCCCATCTTCAGAAGGATAAATACTGTACGCCTCACTCTGCGCAAATGTTAATGTTTATTTAAACTGCTTTTTTCTTCTCTCAAGGAGGGCAGTATGCCTGCCCCAATCACAGGTATTTTACCTGTGACATGTTGTCAGACCCTTCATATGCCTGTGAGTGTTGAACTCACAGGCATTTGACTTAAAGAGTGATCCTGGTTCTTTGTGTGCTAGCATTGAGCACACAAATGATCTTTTATAATGCATTACCCCTAGTTTTGTTTCTAGATGCTTAGCTACCACTGAAACATCTTGCTTTTTAACTTCTACTATGGGATACTCTATAGACTTCAGGGGCCACCCCTCCTTACCCTGGACTCTTATAGACCCATGTTTTTTCTGCCATAATTATTGCCAATGGTTTAGATCTATATAGGGTTGATGTATGGAGACCCAATTTGTCATATGCCATTATCCCCTCTCCCTAACAAAACATAGAAGGGAGGTCTCCTTACCTGCTCCATGGAATTTTGTGTCTCTTATTTTACCTCATATGTTTTTAGGAATCAATCTCATTTTCTATTTATCAAACAATTTTCTACTGTTAGAAACAATTGTGATTAACCTGAATTGCATGCTGTTTAGGCTTGTATAATTGTTTCACCAGTGTTCCTGTCAGTGTGTAGGCTGGTAAAATAATCTACTGGTAAATCTATTGGTTAAATAATCTATTGGTAAATATATTGGTAAAATATTCCACTGTTAACAATAGTGGTTAACCAGGAATACATGTTGTTTAGGCTTTTTATAATTATTTTTTATTACCCTACAGTTCTATCAGTTACAGTGGCCTCAACGTGGATGGGTTCAGTTAATACATATATCTAAAATCTTTGACACTACACATGGACATAGATAAATAGAGACTGTTGTTTCTTATCTCTCTTATGCTCTAGCACAAATTTAGGGAGCGATACAGTATGTCCCCATGTCAATTTTTAATTTATAGAGAATTTCACTACAGGTTTCCCATGCAACTGCCTGAGTGGTCATTATGGCAGAAGCAAATTTTTTTTTGTTGTTGTTGATTGTTTATTTACTGCTCTTTACTTGTTAATATGTTTACCCTTTTGAATGACCCTATGTTTACTTCAATCGACGTGTGGAGTGGGCTGCTTCCCAGACTTTCTCTTTATATTCTGTTTTCCCTTGTTTATCCTTTCTTCCCCCTACCTTCCTACTCCTCTCCAACCTTCCCCACATTTCCTAATTTTTGGAGACTTTGTTTGAGCTTTACTATATCCAGTGATTTATAATATTAATACAAAGGTTCCAAAAACTATATTCTCCTGTGCACCTCGAATGCGTTTGCAGTCATGGCTCTATCTTGGGTTACCTCACATGATAATTTTTTCCATTTCCACCTTTAATTCAGACCCCTCAATTCCATCCTCATAGCTGGTCATGATGATTTATACCTCCCTGTATCTGATTCCAGATCAGGTACCAATGTATCCCCCATGCCAGTGGCCAGACTTGATATATTAGGTGCATTGCTTTGCCAGGATGCCATTGCTATCACCTCGGATGTTACAGAGTTTTAATTACCATCTTTTTCCTCCCTTTTTTATTGACCTGTCCCTCTCCTTTATTCTACACCTGTCTCTTTTTAACATTTATTCTCTCCACCCTTTCTTGGGCCTGACCCATACACCTTTTACCTCTGAGGCTACAAATGGGTTTAACCACTTGCCCACCATGCCATAGACATTTTACTGCTACAGCACGGTGGGGTAACTGTGACACAACGTCCCTGGGCGTCCTTGTGCACTTCCGCGTCCTCTGGGACGCGCTCGCGGAAGTGTCCGTGCTCGGATCACAGTAAATTGCCGCTGATAGCGGCCATTTACCATGTGATCGCTCCGTCAAATGACGGAGCGATCACTTGTAAACAAACCAGCGTCATTTGATGACTCCGGTTCCTCCCTCTCCTCTCTGTACCGTTCGGTACAGTGTGAGAGGAGAGGGGGGAGCGGGTGGCAGCAGCAGCGCTGTGGCTGGATCTGTGACAACTGCAGTCACAGATCCAGCGATCCATCCCAGCTCACTCACCCCTGCGCAATACTCTGCAATACCCCAATACTCTTCAATACCCCAATTCCCTGCGCGATACTCTGCAATACTCTGAAATACCCCAATACTCTGCAATACCCCAATACCCTGCGCGATACTCTGCAATACTCCAATACTCTGCAATACCCCAATACCCTGCGCGATACTCTGCAATACCCCAATACTCTGCAATACCCCAATACTCTGCAATACCCTGCGCGATACTCTGCAATACCCCAATACTCTGCAATACCCTGCAATACCCCAATACCCTGCGCGATACTCTGCAATACCCCAATACCCTGCACGATACTCTGCAATACCCTGCGCGATACTCTGCAATACTCCAATACTCTGCAATACCCCAATACTCTGCAATACCCCAATACTCTGCAATACCCTGCGCGATACTCTGCAATACCCCAATACTCTGCAATACCCTGTAATACCCCAATACCCTGCGCGATACTCTGCAATACCCCAATACCCTGCGCGATACTCTGCAATACCCCAATACTCTGCAATACCCCAATACTCTGCAATACCCTGCGCGATACTCTGCAATACCCCAATACTCTGCAATACCCTGCAATACCCCAATACCCTGCGCGATACTCTGCAATACCCCAATACCCTGCGCGATACTCTGCAATACCATGTGTGATACTCTGCAATACCCTGCGTGATACTCTGCAATACCCTGCGCGATACTCTGCAATACCCTGCGCAATACTCTGCAATACCCTGCGCAATACTCTGCAATACCCTGCACAATACTCTGCAATACCCCAATACTCTGCAATACCCCAATACCCTGCGCAATACTCTGCAATACCCTGCGCGATACTCTGCAATACCCTGCACGATACTCTGCAATACCCTGCGCGATACTCTGCAATACCCCAATACTCTGCAATACCCCAATACTCTGCAATACCCCAATACTTTGCAATACCCCAATACTCTGCAATATCCCAATACTCTGCAATACCCACTTTTTTAAAGCACCCCTGTCCCCGTGTGCTCGCATGCAGAAGTGAACCCATACGTAAGTCCCGCCCACATATGAAAACGGTGTTCAAGCTACACATGTGAGGTATCTCTGCGAACGTTAGAGCGAGAGCAATCATTTTGGCCCTAGACCTCCTCTGTAACTAAAAACATGTAACCAATAAAAGTAATTAAAGCGTCGCCTATGGGGATTTTTAAGTAGCGAAGTTTGGCGCCATTCCATGAGTGTTCGCAATTTTGAAGTGTGACATGTTGGGTATCTATTTACTCGGCGTAACTTCATCTTTCACAGTATAAAAAAAATTGGGCTAAAAATTGGGCTAACTTTACTGTTTTTTTTTAAGCACAAAACATTTTTTTTTAAAAACACGCGTTCAAAAAAGTTGTAACGGCCGCCATGGTATTCTCTAGGGTTTTGCTAAAAAAGCATATATAATGTTTTGGGGTTCTATGTAATTTTCTAGCGAATAAATTATGATTTTTCCATGTAGGAGAGAAATGTCAGAATTGGTCTGGGTGTTCCAGAACGCCTGATGGTGCTCCCTGCATGTTGGGCCTCTGTATGTGGCCACGTGGTGTAAAAGTCTCACCATACTCGGGAGGAATAGCAGAATGTGTTTTGGGGTGTAATTTGTGGTAGGCATATGCTGTTAACCTGCTAATATGACAGAAACAAGATTTTTTTTTTTTTTTTTACAGAATTTTCAGTCGTTTTTCTTTTATAGCGCAAAAAAATAAAAACCCAGAGGTGATCAAATACCACCAACAGAAAGTTCTATTTGTGTGAAAAAAGGACAAAAATTTCAAATGGGTACAATGTTGTATGACTGAGTAATTGTCATTCAAATTGTGAGAGCACAGAAAGCTGAAAATTGGTCTGGTCAGGAAAGGGGTTTAAGTGCCCAGTGGTCCAGTGGTTAAAGAATATCTGCTCCTAAAAAGTGTTTTCAAGACGCCCACGTCTTCTCCTCTGCCCCTCCCCACTATTTTGACACCTAACATATGCAAATTTGCTACATCAAATTGATATGTCATAAACCACATACATCTCCTTGATACCTGAATGAGTATTTTTGCCTGTCTTTCTCTTATATCGTTGATGACTTAAAACATAAATCTACTCATTATTTTAAGCTTAATGAGCATTCAGTTTAATCCTGCACTACTCTTTGTGAAGCCTTTAAGGCTGTCATCTGGGGTCACAATATTTTACATCCCTCATGCTGTAAGATGTAAAGTAAGGCTATTAAACACCACACTTGGGAGTAGCCCTTAATAAGGTCACATAACTTTTAAAACACAATTATATAACTTATAATAGACAAACCTCCCTAACTTACTAGCTCTCTTCATATGATTTGCATCAATTTTGGGTCTTCACATAAACCACTCAAAATCAAATGTTTTGAATGTTACCATGTAAATAAAATAAAATAAAAAAACACATATGCTAGTAGGTGTGCACAAATACATAAATGATAAAAAAAACAAATATATAATCATAACTGAGAGTGTTTAACTAAATGTATACAATCCCTTCAAAAACACAAAGGAATCCTAATAAAGTGTATACAAAATCATCTAGTTCACAAAATCCTATATCAATCTATTAAAAATAAAAAATATAATCAGAACACTAAAAACAACGATGTACACCAGGGGTGCCCAACCAGTGGCCCGGGGGCCACATGTGGTCCACGGAGCCCTCTTATGTGGCCCGTGACCACCTGCTCTGGAATGGCTGGTTGGCAAGCCCATATTGTAGGTTGGCAACCTGCCATCCCACAGCATCAGTGTTGTGAATGAAGCTGGCGGTAGGGGAAGCAATCGGCTTTTCAGAAAGTGCACCACACCTGCAGGATATAATAGTCTATGGCAAAATGCAGATAACCGGCGGGAAAACCACAGGTACACTGCACCGCACCCACGGTGTGGGTAGACCGCAGACCATCAGTGTAAAATCAGCCTTAGGCCCTTTTCACACGATCGTTCTGACCCAATTGGACCCACCATTCACCTCTATGGATTGGCGGATGTAAATAGACTTGTCTGTTTACACCTGCCTACCTCCAATTCGATCTGCTAAATTATACAAAAGTGTATCTGTCTCCTTCCATCTGATTGGATCAGAGGGCCCATAGAGTAGATTGGGCTGTGTCTGTGTCTGCTTTACATATGCAGACTGGACACAGACCTGTCATCTGCCCACTCCGTTCATTGTGGCCCGCGACTGGTTACTAAGTCGCTTAAGTGGCCCTCTGCCTTCAAAAGATTTGGCACCCCTGATGTACACCTTAGGCTATACAAAATAATATATATAATATAACATAATATAGATATGGCTAATATAAGTGACAATAAGGTGCAATAGTGCCAGTTATCTGTGCAAATCCACAAAACATCAGTAATTATTAAATCTAAGTGCAGAAAATGTCCACCAAATAAAGTGCAACAATGATCTACCCCACAGATATGTAATGGACTCCCCTGTATTCCTGATGTATATAGAGATCCACTCTACTCCTCCATGATTCACACATGTCCAAGTCAATTCACTCACCTTTCTACATTGACTACTGGTCAAATATAGCATGCAGAAAGTGATATCATCCAGAAAAGCTTTTACTGTAAAACCTCAAAGGCAGTAAACAGCTTTCAGAAACTCCCACACAGAACCTCCATAAAGCAGTTAATGATGGAGGAGAGGAGGCACATATCATTGCGCAACATGTTATATTTATTTAAAATGTTTAACAAAGTAAAATCAACTCATATGTGCTGGGGTGCTGTATCTTCAACACCACCCAACTAGCCAAATGCCTGTGTGTATAGGCTCTCCTTAATTATGTCACCATGTCCTGGCTTCAATAAATGTATAAATGAATCCGTGCTTGGAGTAAACACCATCCAGAGCTGCTGACACTGTACTCTGATACCAAGGAAAAGCATACAATGGTGTAGCGCTAAAGTGAAAAATTGTGAAAACTGAATAACTCAAAAATTCTAATAACAATCCATAGCAAAAAAGTGCTTGAAAAATGTGAAATCCCAATGTTTCATGTCAACACCTTACACAAATACATATAAAGAATATATGTGCACCCATAAAAGCAGTATAAAACCCTGTTTAAGACTGCCAGTGATATCATCACATTTACATAAGTAAACCGTATAAACAATTTATAAAAAAAACATCAACCCAGATAATAAGGGGTTAAAGATATCGTCCAAGTGGGTGCAGACACTCCAATACTTATAAAGTAAGTAAATAATATTTGATTGGCGTTTTTGCTAGGATTGTATACATTTAGTTAAACCGCCGTAAATTAGCGAGGCAAATGCTTTATTCACCAAGCTAAGTTATGGTGGCGTAGCGTAAATGGGCCGGCGTAAGCCCGGGTAATTCAAATGTGAATGAGGTGGGCGTGTTTATGGTAATGTGCTGTGACTCCACATTTTTAGTTTTTTTTTAACTGCGCATGCGCCGACCGTGGACGCATCCCAGTGTGCATGCTCCAAATTATGACGCTACGACGCATTGTTTTCGACGTGAATGTAATTGACGTAAATCCCCATTCA